>OV838924.1:9057500-11457500 GCA_929442735.1 Watsonalla binaria | reverse complement strand
AGTCAGCATCAGTGGCCACTATGGTCCAGGCGTCGTCTTCCTGTGACTCCAGTTTCTCGACCGCAGCGTACCACCGTCCATGGCGGACACTATTTCTAGGATGGCCCGATACCTAGCACAACACTTTTATATAAATACGAGTACTACATACTACACATCATTATTGTAGTATCGATAACATGATATGACATCAAACGATAAAGTTGGGATATCCGCATCTATTTTTTAAAGCCTACGAGACTCCAAAATCATTGGCTAATTTCTCATTGCCATTCCAGTAATGGATTTTGATAGCGAAGGCCTCATGGGATATGTTAGACGAGTCAAAGGGCCCTTGGGATCGGGACTGCGGTCACAAGAACCACTTTGGATTAAATATACATTTTCGATGGGAAAATGTGAACGCGAATGTGGCGGTAGCATGTATAATCCTGTATAATTATGTCATTCTGACGATTTGAAAGTACTTTGTAAAAAGTCTAATCGAATAAAGATACTTTTGACTTTGACTTTGAACCCCAAAGGGTCTTTGGAATTCATAATTATTTTTAATGGTTTTCAATCTTAGTGTGAGTTATAGCTCCCTGTCCCGATTTCCCCCTCAAAAATAATTATTAAATCCATAGTGGCGTTAGGGATCGCGGTTCCGGTCCTAAAAGCCCTCTGACTCAGATAAACAAACTTATTTCAGTAATTTATTAAAAATGGCACTGGAGAAACAATTGGAGATAATTGCATTAGATATGATAATGAAGGCTTTATTAAAGAAGTTTTTAGTATTTACAAAGGTAGCAGTGACTGTGTCCCCCCAGCTGTAATTAGGCTGTGGTTGTGAGAGGCAGTCCCCAAACTCCCGTCCCCAGGGCGCCGTATCCCACAATACGGGCGGCACCAACGTGATCAGCGACCCACTCAGGTCTGGAGGGGAGGGACCTTCGGGGACCGACGTGCCCTGCGAAAACACACATCTAGTATAATGCCTACAGGACAAAGCAGAATACTCAGTGTATTCAGACAAGATGAATGTCAATGAGACCTTGTCTAGTAGTCGCAAAGTCACGAAGTCTTGGGTTCGATCCCCTGGTTGGGTAAATTACAGCCCGGAGTCTGTATTAGTGCCCAGGGATATGGGACTTAAACGTTACTGGCGAAACGTAGATGATCATATGAATACAGGTGATCATATGTATATATGTAAAATAGTTGTTTGTGAAGTGTCTTAAAAGATGTGACTTACTTGAACCAATGCGTCGGTTAGCTCCACGTATTTGTTCAGGTAGATATCGAGCGTGTGTGGACCAAATATTGTTGAAGCAGCTTCGTATCTTTGTGCCTTGAAAGGAACAGAATGTTTATAATAATAACTTAATGACTTGAGAAACTATATCCTATGTACTTAGTTAGCTATTTAATAAGTTCTCGAGACAATGATCAAGCCTAATGAAAATAAAAATGATTTATTCAGTTTAGGCCCTGGTAAGGCACTTATGAACGACGAAGAATTGACCACCGGTTCAGAAACTAGCCTTCTGAGAATAACTGGAGCTGGCATCATTTCTTTACATAGTTAATCATTATTAATTACAATAAAATTCATATCAAATTGTCCACAATAGTGAAATACTAGGAAGTCGCAAATTATTGTTTTGGATCGAGTGGTTTTACCGTAAAAGAGAATAATAAAGGCAGCTATTTTCTCAAAAACTCACCTGATACTCTTCATAAGTGGCGATATAATCCGAGTAGATATTAGACAGGCCAGCTATGACCACCTTCTTTGCTGGACTGTTTGCGGCTATGATGCTCCTCAGTCGTCTCCCAGACATGGTGGTAAACTCCCCGGGAACTGCCGCTATGAATAAACCTCCGATACGAGCCACACTGCATGATACTGTTTTTGGTTGCCATTCGTACGGGAATTTTGCCTGGAATATTTAAATATCTAATTTCTCTATGCGCTTGACACAAGGTTTTTGAAAGCCCTCTCAATCACTACTTCACGTATTGCTAGGGTTGGTTCACATAAAAATAGCGTTGCTTCACGTTTTTTTTGTCTATGAACGTCCGAATATAACAATCTTAACTCTCAGTAACTAATTATTACTAGATATTATCCGTCAATAAAAATCTTATTTATCTAACACGTCATATCTATGGGTCTATGTCTTGTCAATCTAAGTACTACCCCAAGTATACGTTATACTTGGGGTACTGATTGAAGCACAAAGTAGAAATATATAGTACTAGCTGTGCCCGGCAAACGTTGTATTGCCATTTTTTTTTGGGGTGGACTACCCCTAACATTTAGGGGAATGAAAAATAGATGTTGGCCGATTCTCATAGTCAGTCAAAATCGGTCAAGCCGTTTCGGAGGAGTATGGCAACGAAAACTGTGACACGAGAATTTTATATATTAGATTTTGTCAAGCGCCGGAAATACGCTTGCATTGGTCAATGATACATATTTTCTGCGTTTGCGGTTGAAACTCTGGGGCCTTGGGGTCCAGATGCTCATCAACTTTTCAAAGAGGTTGCACGTCGTCTGGTAGAAGCTTCTCGTGACAAGCGGGCTGGGGCTTTTCTCGCTCAGAGAATCAGCATTGCTATTCAACGTGGCAATGCTGCCAGCCTTCTTGGCACGATCCCGAGAAACACCGATTTGGGCCAAGTTTTCTACTTGTAATTAGTTTTTAGTATTGTTCCTTCTTTGTCAATTAAATCAAAAAGAGTATAACTTGGATACCAACCCGCCCCGTAGCCAGCAGTATAGGCTTAGGTGCTTGACACTGAATATCCTCCTTGGTGGGTTCAGCGATGAAGTCCCTCACAGCGTTCCACAGCGGGTTTGAAGTTGTAGTGCCCTGGGTGAAGTCGAAGGCTCCAGGGCCGTCAGTTGTGCCCGCTGCGAAGCTATACCCCATCGCTGGTAGGCAACCTTGAACTTTGGTACTCTACGGATCATATGAAAAATATTCAGTATTTAGAAGTTCACACATGGAAACACTGTATTATGGAAATGAAACTGTCATGTAATAGGTAAGTAAATTAACACCTTAAAAGTGCAGTAACCTCCGGTGTTTTAGTGTACTTATGAAAAAAATTACAGATTTAAGGGAATCATTGTGTGAATCCAAAGCCGTGTGATTAAAACAAATATGTGGCTTTCGAATACCGGATTCACGGCTAAACCAATTTTGCCGAAATGTGATACAGGGATAGTTATAGTCCGAAATGTACTTAATTACAAAATTATTACGCGAGTGAAGTCCAAGGACCTTGCCTTGTCCAAAAAGCTTCGGTAGGCAATTAAGGACTAACTACGTGTTGGTAAATACTCACAGTGTTAAATGTTTGTGTGATAGGGTCGTAAGGAGAGACTTCCTGACTGGGCATGTGTACGTATTGATGGATGACTCCCACCGGACCGGTCAGATCTTCTCCCGGGCCATTCAACACTCTCTGCAAATATACAGATATTACTTCCATTATGTATTAAATTAAATTTAAAAATATCCTTAGTCATAATATTACAAGAAACAGTACTAAAAACTAATTACAAGTAGAAAACTTGGCCCAAATCGGTGTCTCTCGGGATCGTGCCAAGAAGGCTGGCAGCATTGCCACGTTGAATAGCAATGCTGATTCTCTGAGCGAGAATCCTTAGTTAATTTTTAACAAAATACATTCAAATCAATCAAATTACGACATAATTATACAGGATTATATGTGTGGGTTCGGAAGGTTGCTTTTACTGAGAAGAACTGTATGTAGATACGTTGAAAATATAGGTACTGTAACTATCTGCTATTCTGTTCTTACACAATGACTACATAAAGGTGTTCAGCTAAGTTTGACAATCTGCTGTTCAGCTTATTTTGACCCCATACAAGTTAATAAAATGAAAAAACAGAGACAAATATTGTTTAGAATTAAGGCTTTTTGGATACGGATGGCTCGTGTTGAGAATTTTTTTTACATTTGGTATTTATTTAAAACATGATTTATTCAATTTAGGCCCTGGTAAGGCACTTATTAATGTCGAAGAATTTCTACCAACATAAACTGTTGACAACATCTAAATATCCATACTATTGATAAGTTACCATTCCCGCTTCAAAGAGTCTGGTAGCAATAATCTTAGTGCTTTCAAACATGTCCCGTCCCGGACCCGAGGCGAAGCATTTTTCCTTAGGTAGCTTGCAGAGCAACTTTTCCTGGTCACATCTCTTGCCTGAGAACTCGCAGCGTGGCCCTTTGATGTTCGGTGATACGTCACCCAAGTTGGTGGATGCAAAGGCGCACACTATAGAACCCTGAAAGAAAAGTCACGAGAAGAATCGAGAATTATTTACCCCCAGATTGCACCATCTATTTTGCATGTCAGATTTCACTGAACGTTCTACGATGTAATGTATGTATAAAGTAGCAAGTATCTACAACATTCGAATTGTATAAGAACAAACGTTATCTATAAATAAGGAAGTATTTCTTCTGTAACCTCACGCCTTCCCAGAATGGTCCCCGAATAAGTAAGCAGAGATGTTTCTATACAGACTTTAAACCAACCATGGTTTGGTGCAACGTGACATATGATAAATAGTCTTTGAATTTCTTCTACGACATATTAAGGTTTCCTCACATTTTCCTAAGCTGTAAAACTGGTGACGTGACATCACTACACTTAAGATGTAAGAAAAAAATATTGGAGCGGGTAGAGACCACTCAAACTGCTCAGCCAGCACTGGGTATCCTACAATCCCTATACATAACACGTATTACTTGTACCCGAAGGAAGTGTATAAAGAGATGTATGAATGTGGATGACGCAAAAGAAGTATGTAAGGATCGTAGCATGGTGCAAACGGTGCTCTCTGCCTACCCCCATGGGATACAGACGTGAGCATATGTCTGTTTGTATGTATGACATGGTGGAGAGCCGTGGTGGCCTCGGGGTAAGAGCAGTCGCCTGCTACGCAAGCGACGCAAGTTCGAATCCCAGCGGGGCTTGTACCAATGAGTTTTTCTAAAAACTTTGTACCTACAGTGATTTCACACCACGTGCTTTACGGTGAAGGAAAACATCGTGAGGAAACCTGTATAATTCTGAGAAGTAATTCGAAGACGTATGTATAGTGCCTGAGACGGCGATAGACTCACCCTCTGTCACGTTGGCACTTAATCAAATCCTGTGAAAAGTGGGTGTTGTGATAACAACACCTCTGCCTACTACTTCGGGGAATACAGCCGTGTGCACGTCTGTATGTATGTATGACATATGTTAGTCTTTGAATAAATAAGTTACAAGAAGACTTCGCAAACAAACTCACCTTACCAGGCAGAGAAGTATTCCCATTTAGTGCCTTCTCCATAAGTAACGAGGCATATCCGACATTGTCACTGGAAATCAGTCTATTGGTGTTGTTCATGCTGGTTGGATGGACCGCGAACCAGTTGATGACCCCTATCACCTTGTCTTCGGGCGTCACGAAGCGGACTTGGGCAAGGGTTTTGTCTACGTCGTATTGATATCTGAGGAAGAATGAGAATATCTTGGGATAATTCCTTAGCGTCACGTAACTAGTCTCAAATAAGGCAAATCTTAAGCGGATATTGAAAACGTGGCTGAAGTGTTAGCTATAGAAGATTTCTTTCATCCTTTTGTTGGCTCAATGAAACCCTTCTTTACCAGTGGGTATTAAATTAGTAGACAACGAAAAGTAAGGCGCTTATAAACGTCGACGCTTAGGTCACTAGTGTCACGTTAGGTCTCGTCTGTTGTCTGCAGCAGCCCCTTACCATCAGGCGAACAATGGCAGGCATTGTATAAATACCCTTGATACTAGTACAAATACTCATGTACACATCCAAATCTGCTTTTAATGGGGGTCGAACTGCAACTTCCAGGTTGTCAGACTGAGTAATTAACAATATACTATGATCGAATAGCATTATTGGTTGGCCTTTAATTCGACCATATCATTGTAATACTAATTAAGTATGCGGTAGTCCTTCACTTTAACCTTGACTATTTTCATACAAAGAACATACTTATCGCAAATACACTTTGCGCAGCAAAATTACAAGGCAAATTATATTACAATACAAAATAATTACTGAGATTACAGATTGACACTGGTCCAATTTATAAAAACGTTTATTAAACATAAAGGTGCAACCTGATGTAAGCCGCTCGACGCTCGTTTCCAGCGAAAAATATGGTCACGTGACATGTAGCGATACGTGATAGGAGGGGCTGCATGACGTAGTTCCTTTTTGAGTCGCGGAAAATTTAAAATGGGGTCACGTGACCGCATTTGTCGCTGGAAACGAGCCTCGAGCGCCTGTATGAGGCCTATCGTTATAGCTTTTGGCACTATGCTATGGTTTTATAAGATATAAGTAAACTTTTATTTAGTTTAACTACCTAGCTCTCTCTTCCGGCGGGTTCATCATGTAGGAAGTGGGAGATCTGTTGATGTTCGCATTCAATAACTCCCCCTCGCCATAGAGCATGCGGGCTTCGGTCATCTTGCTGTGTGCTACTACTATACTCTGAAATAAGCATTTTAATATCTATTCATTTAATATTTTTATTAATTTGTCTATAGATATTTGTAGCCTTAAATCCAAAGCACGGAAGCCCTGTAGCAACATCAGAGCGAAGGAAGGAACTTCTTCAGAAATTATTTTTCTAACGAACATTTTACTCAAATGCAAAAATATTTTTATTTAATTAGACTTATAACAAAGTACTTTCAAATCGTCACAACGACATGATTATAAAGGATAATAGGTTGCTATTACTGAAAAGAATCCGGCAAGAATCACATTAATTACTCTTTTCAAATTTTTTTTTACAATTAGGAGTAATACAAAATAAATCATAAAACATAATATATAAGCCATAGACACATTCCGAAGAAGGTGAGCTATTGCTGCAATGGCTGTAGATATAAACGGCGTTAGTAAAGAAAGATGATCAAAATCAATTAATCAAAAATTACCTTGTAAATGCCAATAATGTAAGAATTGTAAGTCTCCTTGACAAAGCCAAGGATAGGAAGGTCAAAGAGGAAGTCCATGAGGAAGCCTCCAGGAGTGGAGTGAGTATGAGTGCCACTGATGATCACGTTGTTCTCGGAGTACAAGTCACCATACCGCTTCTGGAGTCGTTTTATAACCTGATGGACAAAAAAACCTTAATTTAAGGGTTATTCCACTTCATCATCTCCCTGGTCTTATCCCATGTATTCTTGAGGTCGCTACTTGATTCAACCCGATGTAGTTGGTTTTTACAAAAAGCGACTGCCATGAGACCTTTGCAGCCCCGATTACGAGGAAAATTGGTGTTATTCCATGGAAATATATGTAGCGGTAGTGAACCTCTTTCGCTATAATGTTTCTTATTTATATTAAATTAAAATTTTGTTACAAAGTGATTTGACACAAGATGTCAGAACGACTTGAGAGAAAGATTTTTCTACGTTTCTGGTTGTAAATAAAATAGCTAAGCGAATACCCCGAATAAAGCAGACTCAATTACATATGCTCACGCCTGTATTCCCCGAAGGGGTAGGCAGAGGTGTTGTTATCACAACACCCACTTTTCACCGAATTTGATTAAGTGCCAACGTGACAGATGGTGAGTCTATCGTCGTCTCAGGCACTATACATACGTCTTTGAATTACTTCTCAGAAATATGCAGGTTTCCTCACGATGTTTTCCTTCACCGTAAAGCACGTGGTGTGAAATCACTGTACATAAGTTTTTTAGAAAAACTCATAGGTACAGGCCCCGCTGGGATTCGAACTTGCGTCGCTTGCGTAGCAGGCGACTGCTCTAACCCCGAGACCACCACGACTCCTCGACTCAATTATCGTAGAGTATTTAATTACTACACTGGTGACCCCGATTACTACATATACTTACATCCCTTCGCACACCAATCCCCATCATAGCGGCGTCCACAGAGACGAACACCACCCTCTCGGTGCCATTGGCCCCCTCTCCTTCCAATACGAATGCTCTAGAGAACTGCCGCAGGTGGATACCTGTTCCTATCTGCTCTAGATGTGCATAGCCCATCTGAAACAAGATTTTATACTGTTTTTAGTCTGCCACTCGTATTATTGAGTTACGGCACGTGCACGAAGTCACAGGACTTTTCAGGTATGTGTAGGATCTCTCACGATGTTTTGCTTCACCATAAAAGCACCGTTGGAATTGCATTCCACCAACTCGATCCTCCAATACTTTTAATATTATATTAATTCAACTTATTATGTAGATGTCCGTTGCCTAATCGAGAAACGATTTCAAACAACCTCTATTCCAACAGCAATAAGGTTGACAATATCATAGTAGATATCGGGTCATTGACAAACCTCAACAAATATCACGATCAAAGTTCGCAACAGCATGTTATTATGAAACATTGACACTCACCTACATGTATAGGTGCAGTATTTATAAATCATTCTGAAGAGTCCAATTTCAAAACATTACGGAATCATGGTCGGGTGAACTTCAAATGATTATGGGCGTAAGCGAGCGTGTCTTGGAGGGGCTTTAAAGCAGAAGTGTTGAAGTTGTCTCAAGTTAAAAAGGATTGGTAGCCCTACACACTCGTATTTAATTGAAAATCTCTAAGTATTGTCTCATTTACTCATACATCTTTAACGCGCTTGGGAAATTTATTACATTCTGACATCATACATTTAATATAAGTATTTGCAGGCCCAGTGCACTCCATACAAGCAGATAAGCAGTGCTTACCTCAAGCTACGCATTTAGTTATAAGTAGATGTACTAGATTTTTAGTTATGTTAATTTTTATCGACATTTGTGCATTGGAACATTGTCCATGAGCTTACGATTCTATAATTATTTATTTTGTGCCAGGTTCTTCTCAGTGAAAGAAACCTTCCGAACCTGGCGGTACCATGTATAATCCTGTATAATTATATAATTCTGACGATTTGAAAGTACTTTGTAAAAAGTCTAATCGAATAAAGATTTTGACTTTGACTTACCATTTGTGATAACTGAATACAGTCGTGTCGTGTGTGTGTGTCTTTACCTACGCGCCAAACTGGTATGTAATTAACCTACCTTTTTTCTTTTTTTGTTGACGAGGGGGAAACCTTCAAAAGGTCCCCGACCGCCCTGGGAGAGGCAGATCGGGGTATGTGGGATTTTTACCGCACTAAAACCGGTGGCCATCCTCAGTGCTCAGGGGGGACTCCGGGTACTCTGATAGAACGCACCGGTGTCCCCCCACACTTTGCCGGGGCACATCCCCGGGGCAGCTGTAAGGCCGCCCCTAGAGACCTCGCTGTGCAAGGCAGCGCGAGCCACATCGCGCTGCCACCTTCCCGGGCCCGCGTCGGTGGTCAAAGCTCCCACCTCGACCACCGCCAGCAGGCCCTCCGGCCCCCTTTTAGTCGCCTCTTACGACAGGCAGGGGATACCATAGCCATATACTTAGACCATGGCTATTGGGTGGTAATTAACCTACCTACCTACCCTACTTACTGTCTGCTTACCCCTATCAAAATCTAATGCACGCCCCTGAGTATTTGCTAGCTGGGTTTTGATACTGTCAGCTAGCGACGGTAGACTGTTCCTATATGTTTTTAATTTAATTGCAGCTTTAATGTCTCGTAACAAGTTTTAAATCCCAAGAACTATCGCATACAGGTGTGAAATTGTATAAATAAATTGAAACGACCTTAAAACAACAATTATACCAACGTGTACCAATATTATCGGACGCTAACCAAACAAGGATACTCGGTGAGCAAATCTACTAAAATGCAAATAGCATACATACATACACAGGCTCACGCCTGTATTCCCCGAAGGGGTACGCAGAGGTGTTGTAATTACAACACTTCTCACCGAAGATGATTAAGTGCCAACGTGACAGATGGTGAGTCCATCGCCGTCTCAGACACTTTACATACGTCATTGAATTACTTATCAGAAATATGCAGGTTTCCTCACAATGTTTTCCTTCACCGAAAAGCACGTGGTGTAAAATCTTTGTACATAAGTTTTTTAGAAAACCTCATTGGTACAGGCCCCGCTGAGATTCGAACTTGCGTGGCTTGCGTAGCAGGCGACTGCTCAAACCTCAAGGCCACCACGGCTCTTGCAAATAGCAATTTAACACTATTTCTAGCGAGATATGAGTACAATTGCTTAAGTGAGGGCAAAGGTCCTAAGTAAGTAAATAAGTTTAGAATCATGAGTAAAGAAAGATGTCTTTATTATTACCGAGTAAGATATAAGAACACTAGATATGCCCTGCGGTTTCGCCCGCGTAGATTTAATTTGATTCCCGCGGAACCTTAAATGTTTAAAGTTACTCCTTGTAATTCATTGCTAATCAGCCAGTGAAAGTCCCGTTTAAATGGCCGTTTCAGAGATTATCCAGAACAAACAGACAGACAGACAAACAGAGAAAAATATTAAACATTATTTTTTTTATATAAGTACCCAATATACTCTCATATGCATTAAGGTGAAAAGCTGTTATTTTGGAATTGCTAACAGACACTTCAATTTTGTTTATCTGTATAGATTACTGTATAAAGTAGACATTTTTGATCAAGATTGATAATTTTACTATTTTTTGTAAAAATAGTTTCCGTTATGTTAAGTTTATTTGTCCCTGAGACGTGGCGGCCTCGGGGTTTGAGTAGTCGCCTGCTTCGCAAGTTCCGATCCCAGAGTGACCTGTAATAAGTTTATGTTCAGTGATTTCACACCACGTGCTTTACTGTGAATTAAAACATCGTGAGGAAACCTGCATATGTCTGAGAAGTAATTCAAAGACCTTAGTATAGTGCCTGAGACTGCGATGGACTCACCCTCTGTCACGTTGGCACTTAATCATATTCGGTGAAATGTGGGTGTTGTTGTTACAACACCTCTGCTTACCCCTTTGGGAACCCTTCTATTATTTGTCCCTTGGGACTTCACCCATTCTCCTTCACGACGTTGACCCTCAGGGAACAACAGTAAGTCATGCCCATTGTCCCATTGCATGACAGTTAGATGATGACGTCATGTCTATTATTTAGCGATATAAACTTTTTGTGGTATATTCTTTTGTGACTATTTTACCTCAACCTACTAAGCATACACAGTATATAATATCTTTCAAGAATAATACCACACTGGTTATGTGATAGGACACATAAAAATATAGCAATTATTCATATCGGCAGGTCTTTCATATTTAATGCTGTATGTTAAACGTAATTAGTATCTAGGGCATCGTATTATTTAAATTGAAACAGAATTATCTGATCCATAGCTCTTGACCGATCCAAATAACTCTGTTTAATCTATACAGAAGAGTGAAAGTGTCTGTTAGCAATTCCAAAATAACAGCTTTTCACCTTAATGCATATGAGAGTATATTGGGTACTTATATAAAAAAAATAATGTTTAATATTTTTCTCTGTTTGTCTGTCTGTCTGTTTGTTCTGGATAATCTCTGAAACGGCCATTTAAACGGGACTTTCACTGGCTGATTAGCAATGAATTACAAGGAGTAACTTTAAACATTTAAGGTTCCGCGGGAATCAAATTAAATCTACGCGGGCGAAACCGCAGGGCATATCTAGTGTTCTTATATCTTACTCGGTAATAATAAAGACATCTTTCTTTACTCATGATTCTAAACTTATTTACTTACTTAGGACCTTTGCCCTCACTTAAGCAATTGTACTCATATCTCGCTAGAAATAGTGTTAAATTGCTATTTGCAAGAGCCGTGGTGGCCTTGAGGTTTGAGCAGTCGCCTGCTACGCAAGCCACGCAAGTTCGAATCTCAGCGGGGCCTGTACCAATGAGGTTTTCTAAAAAACTTATGTACAATGATTTTACACCACGTGCTTTTCGGTGAAGGAAAACATTGTGAGGAAACCTGCATATGTCTGAGAAGTAATTCAAAGACCTTAGTATAGTGCCTGAGACTGCGATGGACTCACCCTCTGTCACGTTGGCACTTAATCATAGTCTTTGAATTACTTCTCAGACATATGCACGTTTCCTCACGATGTTTTAATTCACAGTAAAGCACGTGGTGTGAAATCACTGAACATAAACTTATTACAGGTCACTCTGGGATCGGAACTTGCGAAGCAGGCGACTACTCAAACCCCGAGGCCGCCACGTCTCAGGGACAAATAAACTTAACATAACGGAAACTATTTTTACAAAAAATAGTAAAATTATCAATCTTGATCAAAAATGTCTACTTTATACAGTAATCTATACAGATAAATAAAATTGAAGTGTCTGTTTGTAATTTCAAATTAACTGCTTTTCACTAAATGGATATGAAAGTATAGAGTACTGAAATAAAAAAAAATATTTTAATTTTTTCTCTGTCTGTTAGGCTTAGGCTTCCGCGAATAAAGCCACCAATAAATAAAATAAGGGTAAAACCGCGGGGCACAGCTTGTAAAAAAAATTTTTACACGAACATTTCAGTGATGTGAACGAGACTATAATTTTAGCTTGAAGCAAACTCATTTGTAATGTTATTCTAGCGAAAATACTCGGGGTTATGGTCACCATTTGGCCTTCATCGTTATCTAATATTTAGTTTGTGGGAGACTGAGTACGTGCACCAACCGCAGTAAACAACCGTCATAGAGTACCTACCTACTAATATTATTTAAGAGTGTGTTTGTTTGTACATACTTAGAGAAAGAATCCTTAGATTGATATAGATGTGGTAGTGTGGGACTGTCAAGTTTAAAGCTACGGCCAGTGTTACAGATACCAGTAAGTAAGTAGCATCTAGGCTTAAATATGTTAAGTTTTACAATATACCTACATAAGAATTATTTTTTAATAAAAAAAAACGTATAGTGAAATAATTAACTGCCAATTATTTTAAAGCAAGTGCGCTGTGCATGCCCATCTGTTTGCATAAATAAATTAGTTCCATCGTGATCGAGCGTCATTCTTAACTCATTGAACACTGCATATAAAGTACTTAGAACGCGATTATCTCTTACACACACAGAATAAGCCTATTTTATTAAGCAGGTAAGTATACTTACGCGAAAATAATCTTAAATAACATAAAATCCAACAATAACCAAGTAAAGGTGTCGAAAACAAGTTGGTACAATTTTATTGTGAATCAGTTTGTGAATATCGACTGGTTAATTTCCTGTAAGATTAAAATTATCTTTGTCATTAAGTCCTTAATGAAACACCAGCAATTGAATAAGTCCAAATATTCCACCATAAAACTAAACGCTAGTTCGACCAGTCAAAATAAGCTGAACAAAACGCCTTGTCAAAATTATTTTGTAATTGTCGTTCAGCCTATTTTGACATTTCACATTCTGATAGTTTGAAAATGTCATTTGTAATATTATATATTTGATACTGACTAGGTACGTTAGGATAGCGAGGAATTCAATGGGTTCCTCCACATATTTTTAACAATTTACAAGATATTTTTCTCAACAATCACTTGACATTGGCGGAATAGTTTTACCTAAGCTCATCGCCATTAAATAAATAAAGGAAAGGAAAGGATACTGACTATTTCGATATATTAACTTTGACAAAATAATGTAAACTTAAAAGAGAGAGGTGTATGATTGTATTCAATCTTAGGCCTTGATTGACAACAAGGTAGAACCTGGATATGTACTCGATGGTTAAATTTATCACCATCATTAGCTGGTTAGTTCAAAAATATCCCGAAGTAGAATTTATTTATTTTTAAATCAACAACGCGAGAGTAGAGTTCGACGTAGATGTTACAAAATGAGACAGGCATGCTGCTGTCTACGCAAGCATAATCTTTGAGATCATTCAATTGTGTTTTTATTAATTGATGTGAAGAGTTATAATTAATGCTATTTAACTGCTGTATTGGCACGATTACTTCTATAAAACTGATTAGCTTAACAATGTTTAAAGACCGGATTACATGGATTGGAACGACCTTGCTGGAGGAGTAACAGTGGAATTGTGAAACCGCTTATTCATAATAGGAACGCTAAGATAGTTCCACACCGGAACGATATTCGCCATTTATTTGATATTCCTGGCAATTGAATATTCATCATCATCACCATCGAAAATGTAAGAGTCTGACTCTTGTCCGATGAAATTTTCTCCATTCGTCTCTATCCTGCGCCATCTCTTTGACTTCCTTATAAGTCATCATTGACACCTATTCCTTAACTCCTGTTCCTATCTTTTCTTTCTTTCCTTCTGATATGTTATTCCAATTAAACAATACATAGTCTCACGAATATTAAATTGTTTTTAGACCTTCGGCATCTCACACTTCTCTCAAACCGTAAAATTTTAAAGGGAGCGGCCTTTTAGCTCAGGGGTCCACTATCTTCGTTATAGCAGTGGCGTCTTACTAACTTCTTGGCTTTATTTAACTAGAAGTTCTTAATACAGAGCGTATTAGCGCTTAACCGATGATGGTAGACCCCCAGATCTCTACACACAATGCCAGGCTTAATCATGTTGGCTTATTCCGATTACTCTATATTGTACTCGTAATTTAAGCTATTTATGATATGTGCCTACTCGAAGTTGTTTTTCAAGAAAGACAGAGAATGCTTGTATTCCTTGACATGAATTAGGGGCCAATTGCAGCAATTATGCGAATGCCGAAGTAACAGAATGCAACTTACGTGTAATTTGTATGTCATGTACTTAATATTATGTATCAAAGTAAACCACGGGGAGTATCCCTATCACGGGTTTGCCACCGTTTTTATAATCTATACTCGCTAGCGTCTCCGCCGAATATTACTATGAGATATTGACGACTGCGGTGACGTGAAGAACTAAAATATCTCATACAAATATTGCGAGTGACGCTAGCGAGTATAGATTGCGAAAACAGTGGTAACCCGTGATAGGGTTACTTAAATTTTACCCGTTTTAAACACGTGAAATAAAATGGGTTGATAAGAAATTTCACTAGTGCTGTCGCGTTATAGTAAAATTTCGTA
The DNA here is from genome assembly GCA_929442735.1 of Watsonalla binaria. NCBI lineage: Eukaryota > Metazoa > Arthropoda > Insecta > Lepidoptera > Drepanidae > Watsonalla > Watsonalla binaria. Next base: position 11,442,479 of record OV838924.1, on the reverse strand, counting down.
TGGGTCCACTAATAACAAATTCCTTGGTTTATAGTTTCTAACGAAAGTTTCAAGAGACGTAGACTAGAACATACAAGCCTATTTCGCAGACTGTGATATCATTGCAGACGCAGAAGAAGGGATATCGAAATAGTTTTTTTTAAACAACAAACTTAGGTAATATAAAACATAGCTTTTACTTTAAAATAGTTTTTTCGGTGTTTAATAGATATCTATACATCTATAGAGATAAATACAATTACCGTGTCTGTTTGTAATTTCAAATTAATAGTTTGATCTAAATACATATTAAAGTATAGACGCGCTTCTCACAGAAAAAAACCATTCGAATTTATTTTCTCCATCCGTCTGTCAATCTGTCTGTCTGTTAGTTACGGCTAATGTCCGAAACGGCTAATCTCCGAAACGTTTAAACCAATTTTAGCGGAGCTTCCACTGGCAGATACATTTATTCAAAAAAAAAAACATTAGTTTCCCGAGGGTCTCCCATGAAAACTCTACGCAGGTGAAACCGCGGGGCCCAGCTGGTTGAAGCATATAATTAACCAAGTTTTCAAATTGAGTCAGCTAGCTTATAGGTACTTACAAATCCTATTTCAGCGGGTGGTCCCGTGACGTCAGCGATGCCAACACCGACTCGCAGCGCGTGCGCTATGCACACACACGTCGACAGTAGCACGCAGCGCCACATGTTGCAACTGAAATGTGAAGAAAGTCAAACATATACAGAATGTTGGAGAAAAATGAACAGTTTTCTTTTAGAAGTTGTAGGGTTTTATGAATATATATTTATGTTGAAGTCGTAAAATATCTAGCTCCAACGATAACGTAGTTATAGGCTGAGGTTGCTAAATTATACCCTATCACATATTTTAACCGCTGTCCTATTTTCGCCGGCACCCTGTATAATATAAACAAATACAGGGGTCGAGACCCTTGGGGTCCTAGCGCTATAAGGCTTTTTAAAGAAATAACTAAAAGGTTAGTCGACATCACAGGAGACCGAAGAGCTGGCAGCTACCTCGGTTAAAGAATTAGTGTTGCCATTCAAAGGAATGCTGCCAGTATCTTCGAAACCTTGCCTGCAGGGACTCCTTTTAATAATATATTTTAGTTATAAGATTATATTTATAGTTACTTCAGAATACTTTTAATTAGTGCCTGCCTCCTCGGTTCTATATAAACATATACAACAACATTATACACGTCATTATTAGGATCTGTCCTAATAATCTAGACTAACTAAAAAGCTAGACTGTGTCCCATGAAAGATAAAGATATCTTTACAGAAAAGCGTCTTTTGGTAAATAACTAATTTCACTACTTTAATGCATAATTTTATGAATGTATATTCGATACTATTTTTGAAATTTTTTTTTTTTTTATTTCTCTCTATGTCCGTCCGTTTGTTCTAGTTGATCGCTGAAAGGTCTCGACTGTTTTTATCACAACTTTCACTGGCAGATAACTGATGTTTCAAGGAGAAACTTAGACTTTGTTCCGCTAAATAAAGCATGAACACAGGTACATATTATTTTTTTTTTATATAAACGTAGATACGGTCCAATTCAAAAACTTCCTCCTTTATTGAAGTCGATTGAAAATAGTTAGGAAAAATACGAGTCCCGCTCCGTGTTCGTATTTTCCTAATTCCTACTCCGTCAAATAATCTACTTGATATTAATAATCGATTAGCGTTATGCAGCATAATGGTGAATTCATATTATGGTCATTATCAAATAGGCACAATTAGTCGACAGCTAATAAGTAGTCCAGCGAACTTGTTAGGTACTTGTAATATCTAAACAGCTTTTAAATCCATTGCCAATATTGCCCGTACATTTACAAATTTGTAGACAATATTTTACAGGCTCAACATTTTTGGGGTCCCATTTTGCATTGAAATATTTAATTCTCGTTCCAGGCATTTCGTTTACCTTGTGAATAGAGTTGAACGGGATAGAAAAGGAATTTTTTACTGCATGTGCTTCGTAAATGTTAACAATCGATCGTTAATTATGCAAATTTCATTACGTGGTGGCTTTGAGGTTTGAGCAGTAGCCTGCTACGCAAGCGACGCAAGTTCGAATCCCAGCGGGGCCTGTACCAATGAGTTTTTCTAAAAAACTTATGTACAGTGATTTCATACCACGTGCTTTACGGTGAAGGAAAACATCGTGAGGAAACCTGCATATTTCTGAGAAGTAATTCAGTGACGTATGTAAAATGTCTGAGACGGCAATGGACTCACCATCTGTCACGTTGGCACTTAATCATCTTCGGTGAAAAGTGGGTGTTGTTATTACAACACCTCTATACAAATACCGAATTGATCCGATTAAGGATATAAATAACAATGACTCGTATCATATTTTCATGTTACCATTCAACTCACGCGCCTATACAGCAATGACATTGACTCTCTTCCTCCGAACGTGATTTGTATCACAATATACGTATCTCCTGAGTAGGAAAATACTAATAGACCCTTGGAACTAAATACGGAAATCTCTGAAGCCCACACAAAGGGCAGTGACGGCTTAATTGATAATTAATTAGGTCTTAAGTTATTGTAGCCTCGGAACCTTGGATACGTTTCTATAGATTACTTTTAATCTACCAAGGTAACAAGCGAGCAGTTCGAAGGATGGTAAGCTGCTACTGCAGCCTGTGAACCTGACCGAACAGTCTCAATCGCGTCACGTCGACGTCACGCGGTTTCACCCGCGTAGTTCCCGTTCCCATGGGAGTACGGGGATGCCACAGACAGACTCAATCACTTAGACAGAAAGACATCGACGTCAAAGTAACACGAGGGGTGTTTTTACGTCGAGGGTTAAACAACGTAAGGAATGAAAAAACAGTCAACATGTAAACAGCTCTTTAAGAATTAGGCAGATATTTCTAGACTACATAACAAAACAAGTCTCGTGAGGTCAATCAAGTTCAAGGTGAGATGAACCATCGCTCGCAGCTTATGTTATATTTTAGCTAAATGATACTTCACATTTTGGTTTCAGTAGAAGGATCAGAATAATGCACGCGGATAAAATTATCAAAAATGTGTTACCATTCTTCAATAGAGAACTAGGGCCTTAACTTAACAAGTATATGTGAAAAGTTGGTAATTTGGTATTACTTGTGTGGTTTACAGATTTTGTAATCTTCATATATTATGAATTGAGAAAGATGACCGAGAACACGAGGTACTGGGTTCGATCCAGGATAGGGCCAGGGTGCCCAGTTAATGATAGGCTCGCCCCCCATTACATGAGACTTAAACATAACTGGTGAAATGTAGGTAAATAATATAATAATAATACTATAATATTTTTTTTAAAGAGTAATTGTTGAGTTTCTTGCCGGATTCTTCTCAACAAAAGCAACCTTCCGAAACCGGCGGTAACATTTATAATCATAATATTTTTGTGTAACTTTGAACAAGGTTACTAAGTACACCTGTCTCTCCCCGAGGGGAATACAGACGTGAGTATCTATATGTAGGTATGTAAGTGTTAGAGAAATAATATTAAGATAAATCCTAGTCTCAGTTTCACAATTTAATAGTACCAGCGGTTATACTTTCATAATCCCGTGTAGTTACCGGTTATTGCAACCCGCTATAAAGGCGGCCATTATCTCAACATTATCGATCAGTAAATGTTCATGAACTTCAATATTATGATATTTCTTTACATTCAGATAGGGATCTCAAATTAATTTATCTTCTTCCATTATTCTGCTAACAACTTTGGACGCGGAGATTCGGTAAATTATTTCTTATGCCATAGCGCTCTCCCTACACGTACCTTTTCGCCCCGAAATTATTTCAAAAGTTTATAAAGTCACGTGGTAAGAATCAGTAGGCTTACTCTCGACACTCGATCGTAAACGGAATTGGAAATTGGGATCGAGAACTTGTCATTTGGCACTCTCGACAGCTACACTAGCGCACGATTGTATTTAGACTTTACGGATATTTTCGGAACTAAATGAAATCGACTTCGCTCGAACGATGCACTTTTTCGGTACTCAGATTTGACATTGACAGATCGAGCTTGAATTAGAGTTTTCGATCGAAATATTACGATTCCAAAAAGGCAACAGTTTTGGGTTCGAGATCGTGTATTTTGACTGATTTATGAAGTTTTTTCTGTGAATAAAGGCACAATTATTACTCATCTTTTGGCTCATTCTGTAAAACAATAAGTATTTGTATCAAACAAAAGCAGCTTATACGTATTAAAGTTCGTAGGAACTAAATGCGCTTTACCTTAATCTTCTCGTCCTCCCGAATGAAACATTTAAATAACTCTAACTTGAACATTTATAGAATAAATGTAACACATTCCACATCGAAACACTTAAAAACATTGTTCTTCCGAACTTCATAATTTTGTTTACATTATCACAGCCGTTCTTCAAAACATGTAAAGTGGATGTCAAGGGCGCGGGGTTTTTTTTAATAGAACGTATAGGCAAAGACAACGGGGCACAGACGCCTTTGTTCCTTTGTTATAAGTGTAAAAATACTTATGAATGCAAATAAAACATGCGTTCATCAAAAATAAATTTAATTAAATATTTAACGAGTTATTAAGTATTTTATAGATTTGGTAGGATATGTTTTGATGTGTATGGCAACCCCATGGCAGTCAGTGTACTCGAACATGCACTCGACTCTAATCTCAATCTCGATACCGTTCAAAAGTGCCAACTTTCTTGACATTGGAATTGAAACAACCGGATTGGAATTGTATCGAGATTGGGATGGGTTTTAAGAGGAAGTCTACAGGCCCCACTGGGCATCGAACGTCGCTTGCGAAGCAGGCGACTGCTCAAACCTTAAGGCCACCACGGCCTTTTTTATATATTTTTTTGTATATTTAGACGATATATCGATAAAATGTAGAGAACGACACTAAGGTACATCGCGGTGAGAGTTTCTAGCATAATAGGGACACGCGAGCGAACTAATCATCTCATCTAATGTTACAAGAAATAACTGCTTTGTGGGTGGACATTACGGTCACCTGCGGTAAACCCGCCTATTCAATATCTGAATCTGCTTTATCCCTAAATTTTGAATGCCTTTAAGTTTGACGAAAACGAGACCCGATGTATAGCCACTAGCGACAATGCTAAACGATATAAACATGAAAAATATTTAGTCAGTTTACCACCGGTTCGGAAACTAGCCGGAACTAGTAGGAACAATACGGAGGCCACTCATCTCCCTCCCATACATTGTTGGTGTCGGCACTTGATTCAACCCGATGGGGCTGATCACATGACTTTATACGAAGTGACTGCCATCTGACCTTCTCAAGCCGCTTTACGAGGAAAATCTGTGATTTGGGTTAAACCAATTGTCAGGCTATTTTAGGCCTCCTACTGACCTGTAACGATTGGCAAAGATGATAAATTAAGATGGTAATCGGGACTGACGGCTTACCCGGCTCTTTGAGCCACGGAGGGAACTCGGCGGTAACCCATCCAATTCTGGCTAGAGTTAGAGTTAACTTAACTTAACTTCGCTGATCGAATGATATATGTGCCTCGAGCTCCTCATTACGCAGGCCACTATTCACTGATTTTAGATTTTCTTCTGTATTCTCATAAGGTCTCAACTGAAACAACCTAAATATTATACTTGTTAAGGATTCTAGGTATCACATCTGTGGATGCCACTACAAATGTTTTTATTTTTAATTCAGTTATATTTAATTCAGTTTAGACCCTGGTAAGACACTTATGAATGTCAAAGAACCACCAGTTCGGAAGCTAGCCTTCTAAGAATTACCGGCAAGAAACTCAGTTGGCATTATAACATTTCATTATTATAATAAATATAGCAATATGCCTTAGGTAAAGTATCCTTAATAGTTTATCTAGAGCTATATTAGGCTATACTAGGCCTATACTGCCTCGTTGGTCTAGTGGTTAGTACGTTCGCCTGCCGATCACGAGGTCCCGGGTTCGATTCCCGGGTCGGGTCAAAAATTTGTATTGGGTTTTTCTGTCAAGAAATTCACAATCAAATGCCCGGAGTTTGGAAGTTGGCGGTGTTACCCCCGTGCCTCGGAAAGCACGTTAAGCCGTTGGTCCTACGCCTGATCTCTCTCCGGTCGTCTCGGATTGCCGTCCCATCGGACTATGAGAGTGAGGGAATAAAGAGTGCACCTGTGTTCGCGCACACACTTGTGCACTATAATATCTCCTGCGCACATGGCTGATCCTCATTGAGATTAGCCGCCGTAGCCGAAATTCGGTAGGAGGTCATTAGTATTATTATATTGCTATATTTCAAGCTCAAGAATTCTCAAAGTCAACTGCAACATCAAACACGACTTTGACACAGTTTCTAAATTCACTAAATTATGCAACATTTTCTAAGATATAAATATGTAAATCTTTTATGATTACAAAGGCACTGTGGAACGTGCTCAGAATGTAATTTTTTTATGAGTTTGACATGAATCTTCTCTTAAAACAATGATTACATTGGGTGACATATTATGTAAGTAAATCACTATACTACTACATACATGATATGATATGCGCCAGAAAGATATGATTACACAGGATTATACATGCTACCGCCAGGTTTGGAAGGTTGCTTTTATTGAGAAGAACCTTGCAAGAAACTCGGTAATTCAATCAATAATACATACATACCTATAGTCCCCGAAAGCGTAGGCAGAGGAGTTGTAATAACAACACCCACTTTTCACCGCGGATGGCTAAGTGCCATCGTGACAGATGGCGTGTCTATCGCCGTCCCAGCCACTATACACGTCTTTGAATTACTTCTCAGACATATGGAGGATCCGTCACGATGTTTTCCTTCACCGCAAAGCACGTGGTGTGAAATCACTGCCCCGCTGCCAATATAGTACTTTCTGCCTAAAATAGACATGGTCAGAGACAAAGAGTAGGCATATATCTAAGTAAAATACCTACTTACTTGAAAACAAGGGCGTACATGCGGTACGGGTAGAAATCGATAAGAGTAGGTTTGTTATCTGTGTTATGGTATGACTTTTATATCAGCAAGCATTATTAAGTTATCCTACATTGTTTGTTGGGTATGTAATTTTTTTGATGTAAAGAAATTAATATATGGTACCCTTAAATGTGAGAATATAATATACTCAAATACCTATTTACTTAATTTAGTTAAGAGCCGTGGTGGCCTTGGGGTTTGAGCCGTCGCGCAAGTTCGAATCCCAGCGGGGCCTGTACCAATGAGTTTTTCTGAAAACTTGAGTACAGTGATTTCATACCACAATCCTTCATCCACTACATACAACAGATCATCAACACTCTCAAACGCTTCAACAATACTTAATGAAAATGTAATAATACCGTACCTAATAAATAATGTAATCATCATCTCCCTGGCCTTATCCCATTCATTGCTGAGGTCGGCACTTGATTCAACCCGATGTGGCTGATCACCTGATTTTTATACGAAGCTAAAAAATAATGTAATATATCATACCTAATAATATAATATACCATACCTAATATGCATACGCATTAATTTTAATAATATGCAACGTATTCTGTATCAAATAGCACAAATAAAATTCCCCCAGAAGGTAACCTTTAACAAAATAAAAAATAATAGAGCTTTACGGTCAAGGAAAACATAGTGAGGAAACCTGCATAGCGTCTTAAAGTAATTCAACGACGTGTGTATAGTGCCTGAGACGGCGATAGACTCGTCTTCGGTGAGAAGTGAGCCTACCCCTTCGGGGAATGAAATCAAAATCAAAATCAAAATATCTTTATTTGATTAGACTTCTTACAAAGTACTTTCAAATCGTCAGAAGGACACAAAATACATTATACATGATTATAAATGTTACCACCGGGTTCGGAAGGTAGCTTTTGTTGAGAAGAACCCGGCAAGAAACTCAACAATTACTCTTTTAAAAAATATATATATTATACAATGTTTTTGGTTACAGTATTTATATCTCATGAATATAAGCCCATGGACACAGCACAAATGCTCAATTGTACAGGCGTGAGCTTGTATGTATGTACTTATTTACTTTGATACATAATATAACATATAAAGAAACAGATCCCCGTGTTGTTATCAACATATAAAATTACCACGTGGGCGAAGCTGCGAGAGGTATCGAGTGTACTATATGTATAGCCTAGGTCCAACTTCAGGCTAAAACCTTAAAAGTTTATTAAAAATGGGATCCTGAATTTGTATATACATACCTACGCTCACGCCTGTATGCCTGAGTAGACTAAGGTGTTGTAATAACAACACCCACTTTTCGCCAAAAAATAATAAGTGTCAACGTGACAGATGGTGAGTCTATCGCCGTCTCAAGCATTATACATACGCCTTGAAATACTTCTCAGACATGCAGGATTTCTCACGATGTTTTATATAGTGCGTGTATTAATAAATGTAACAAAGAATAAGGTTTTATACCTACATTTCTGACCGATATCAAGCATGAGGTCACCCACACCATCTTTGATATCAAACTAATACGCACAAAGGAGATATGACGAGACTATTTACCTGCTAACATACAATAACAACACAAAGAATATAATAACCACAGAACAGTGCTATTGTTTCTATAAATATACAGTAACAGTGCTATAGTTTACAATCCGCTATATTGGAGATGTCATAATATCTAAAGATCGTTTCCTTGTTAAATATATCTCAATGCTAAATGTATGCAATACACCTAATTTTTTCATCAATAATGTAGAAGAGTAATATAGTTGACGTCAGCACTGTTTAAATATGTAAGCAGGTTGTACTGTAAATCTGGCAAAATTTTGAAAATACCGGGGAACGGCGGGGACTCGACACGTTCCGAAACACAGTTCAACCCTACACCATGCGTTAAATATTGCCCAAAATGTAATTTACGCTAAATTATGAACTATAACACAAATATAGAAGCCGTGGTGGCCTTGGGGGGACGCAAGTTCGAATCCCAGCGGGGCCTGTACCAATGAGTTTTTCTAAAAAACTTATGTACAGTGATTTCACACCATGTGCTTTACGGTGAAGGAAAACATCGTGAGGAAACCTGCATATTTCTGAGAAGTAATTCAATGACGTATATAAGTGTCTGAGACGGCGATGGACTCACCATCTGTCACTACATCATCTTCGGTGAAAAGTGGCTGTTATGATTACAACACCTCTGCCTACCCCTTCGGGGAACACAGGCGTGAGCATATGTATGTATGTATGATAAATGTATGCAATACAATTGATTTTCATCAATAAGGTAGAAGAGTAATATAGTTTACGTCAGCACTGTTTAAATATGTAAGCAAGTATACCGGGGCGCGGCGGGGACTCAGTTCAACCCTACACCATGCCACAAATATTGCCCAAAATGTAATTAACGCTAAATTATTAACTATAACATATAGGTCTTAATGGGACCTCAGTAAAATATCATACATAAAGAGTGCACCTGTGTTTACTTGCGGTTTCGTCATTTCTTCTCCTGACGGGCTTACATTTGGAAGTTAAGTAAGTTACAGTAAGACGTTCAATGAGAGTTTCAAGTGTCCCTGATGTTGAATAAAAATGCATCATAATATCTCCTGCGCAGATTTCGGTAGGAAATTATTATTTGTTATTATCATACTAAAAACTAAGGGTGTGTGTGTGTGTGTGTGCTAAAAAAATTATATTCATGCTCTAATTGTACCTAATAGTATTTTCCGATAAATAAAACGGAAATCCTGATTTTTTTTACAGTTGAACATGAAAAAAGTCGACAACTCCTTGCCAACTGCACCTCTAGCTACAAACAAATAAATTAAATTAACTTCCTGCTAATTGAGCGCGACAGCAGTGTTCGGAACCTGAAGTGGACTGATTATCGTACCAGGGGCTGGCAGGGGCGTAAAATTATCGTACACGGATCGAAATTATCGTACTTTTTAGGATAATGTCTATTAAAGATAAAGAAATCATATAAAATGTAATATTGATATGCATGCAAGTGCTAATCAAAATTTTGCTGCTCTAGAAAATGACCTTTTTTTTTAGTAATAGACATAATATTTATTCACATGAAATATGGTACAATGGGTAGGTGTTATTTTACAAGAATCACATATTTCACCCAATTTTCTTCATTTAATCAAAAAAAAATCATGCTACTGCTATTTAGACTATCAGCGCATGAGTGAAATAATATAAATTCAGAAATTTTGCATCATGATAGAAATTATCGTACAATCTGCGTACGATGTACGATAGCATATTGCTATCGTACATCGTACGTAGGCACAAAATTATCGTATGTGTACGATTATTATCGTACGGTTCCGAACACTGCGCGACAGTCTGTATTTCTTGTTCCACTTACTTACTATACATACATTAAATTCCCTTAAATAAATATTAAGAGCCGCTGAACGACTTCCGCTTCTTTGGTGTGATTGATAGGAATGGGAACCAAGTCTTTCTGGTTTTGATCTAAGGCTGACCACAGGATTTAACTTAATTTAAATATACAACTGTTCTGTTTATTACTCACAACTTTGGTTAATATTATTTACGTCATTAATGTTTTTTTAATAGCTCATGAAATAAAAATGACAACAAAAAACAAGGAAAGATATCCAAATTTGTTAAAAAAGGTCAAAAAAAATAAAAGATTGAAGTGGGTTATGATTATCCATAGAGGTATTTATGAAGAAAAGAAAACAAAAAAAGTCTTGATAAACCTATCCTATTCCATAAATAAAAATCAACATAGAACAATAAAAGACGTTGTGTACCTTTAAAACACTTCCTCGTAAATAATACTGTTTTCTCCAAGTTGGCAGCTTTACATATTGGCGCCAAACACGAACTAAAACCACTTGCTCCGATCTTTACGTTCGGAAATGCAACACTGACCTTCCAAATCAATCTGGTTTTTCGCAAAGGTCAAATAAATAAACGATCTGCGAAAGTGACTGTCCGCACGACTAACAAAAGAAACACGTAGACCTTTGCTCGCGGTTTTCAACGAACTAAATTAAAAACTCGGCAACTCGCACCGGTAATCATTCACGTTCATTCGTTCGTACGTCGTTGTAGACAGAGTAGACACCTACTATACTATACTTATAGTACTCAGAGTACTCTTAGTGGAGTACGAAATACATTATTCAATGAAGTCAAGCATTCAATGCAGGCAAAAATTTACAATAACAATACAAAGTCAAAAGGGTACAGTTATTTTTAAAAGTAACCACAAAGTTAAAGAGGAATGGCATTGACATGTCAAATAATAATTATTATTATTGCAAATAAGTCACCAATTTAATTAAGTACCAGTTTATGTAATTTTTTTTAAGATATCAATTGTTAACTTTAGATAATAATAGAAAAAAATCAACGTTCATTCATGCAAGTTCATTAGGCCTGAACAATTTATTTGTTGTAAGTTGTTAACTTGTTAGGATGTCAGTTGTTCAAAGGACCGTCGTCGTATGATGGGAGGGCGCTGCTGGGCTTCCTTTTTTGTTTAACAACAAAATCATAACTCGTATTTATTTTGATCTTACTTTTTTATTAATCGTTTATATGACTGGTATTCTGGTAGACTAGATTTTTTGTCTCTTTATTCATAATTAATAACTATAAACCAAGCAATTTGTTATCAGAGGACACAAGCCTTGTTTTTTTTTAATTTTTTGGTATTATATACCAACCTGCAGGAAAAAGCTTATCTGTAATTTTGCACCGTACTTATTCATTCATTCAGACAGTTTGTAAATAAAGTTTGTTCTTGTTTGAATGACAGTTCTGTTTTCGAAAAGTAATTCGTACTTTTTTCTTTCTCTATTCCCTTCCTATTTGGTTGCAGAAATAAGTTGTGAATAGAGGTTTAGTGTTTTCGATACTTTACTAGTGCTACTGACTAATTTCCCGCACAAGATAAGTTAAAATTAAAGGCAGTTTTTACAGGTAAAAGGTAGGTAATTATTTTACTTTGAATTATAGTGAAGTAGATTCGTAAAATATTTCTTTTAAATACATAATTTAAAAGTGAACCTAATAATTATATCAACAGGTATTTTATAGATATTCTAGTACTTATCCAATTACTTCCTTTTGTAAGAACGAACAACCATTTCATAGATTATTTATCTCATTTCAAAATATATTTCTGTTAAAAGAACTAGGGCACTGGTATTTTATATTCTTACTATACTTTATTGACTCTTCGTTCGACTTAGATTAGGTACAAACATCGTTAATTTATTTGATATCTATAGCAGAGATCGTGCTTAAAATTAAAAACAGCTAAATTAAAAAAATATTTGTTGACGTGATTTCTATTGCCATCTATTGGCAGACATCGTAACTCGAACCTATCGAACACCATTTCTTTTTAATAAATTCAATAAGTACCTTTATATTTTCAATAGATGTCGCCACACGCTATATTTGCTAAGGTGCGTTCATAAGGCGAATTTAGATTTACCACATTCTTCATCGGCGTGCGTGTCGCCAAAAACTGATAACCTAGATTTATTTGTTCATCGACTTAACAAAAATCGGGTCGAATCTAAGGAAGTTCTCTATTTACCTGGTTAACTAATATAATCTAGAATTTGGTTAGGAAACCTTCTTGGAAAATGAATGAATCTCTACTAAAAGTACCTATTAGGTAATCTATTGCGTTCACCAATCCGTCCCTACTGGTATAGTCGTCGCAGTTTTTTTTACGAATAGTTTGAAATCTGCAACGGAATAATACAGATAAGTACCTTTCTACGGAAATAGGGTGACTTTCCCCTTGACTGGCACTGTTTGTGACGGGGCGCAGGGGGATTATAAAGGAATGAGGGATATTGTTCGACTTTGAAGGTTATATATACCCGTGTGTTACTCACGTGCTTCGTACAACAATCAAAATGAACTCGATAGTGGCCTAGAAATATATTAATTTCTAGGAGCTTTACGTTATATATAAATTTATTGAATAAGGAACCATTAGCAACCTACAAAACCTTGAACGGCCTACTGGAAGGAGGTAAAATATTTAACCTGGCTCTTATGCCGTGTGCACGTTGCCGTAATTGCGCCTTTAGACGCGCTTGCGCGCCATATTTATTTTTATAACGCTATCTTTAACATTATTATTGTATCGACCCATCTTACGAATTGTGAAATTCATCTTTGTTTGGGAAAACAATCTGATTCTAAACGGGACAAATAAATAAGCTTGAAAACAAAATAACTTTTTACTTAAAATCGGTTGTATTTACATTTCGTCCATTGTAGAAAATCAATAGTGTTCAACATCACAAATAAATAAAATCGTACTAATAAGGTATTCACATAAGTCGTACATCGTAAACAATATGCGACAGCTCATTCTTACCACAAAAAAATGAAAAGGCGGGACGATAAGATTTACTCGATTATTTTATTGATTTGAATGTCAATTTTTCTAATGAAAACATGTTTGTTCCCTTTGGTATGCAATCGCCAACGGAACATTTCGCTAAATGCTTTACAAAACACTTGGCGGTCTCCCCCGGGGCCCGGATAGTCAGGTGTAAAACTAAAATAATTATTATTACTTAATTAAACAGTAATGCCGACGCCCCGCGAAAGACTATTTGAGTGAAAGAAAACGGTTTCAACAAGTATCAAAAACACTTATGTTGCACTCTATCTTTGTTGCCGAACGCGATACAACGCCGTGCGCGTATACATCACCGGCCAGGGGTTTCAACGGGGCCGGCCGGCGATGTACGCAGTGCACGGGTGATTTTCCATGGCAAAGAACGCGTTGGCATGCCGTAGTGCGGGGCGCGGTAGACGCGCCGGCCGGGTGGCGGGGAGCGCGCCGCAAATCGAACGAGGCCACGCCGAGCCGCGGGAGGGGACCGACGCGTCCCACGCCCCGCCGGCCGCGTGCCACCCCGGGGCTCCCTTAGCGTCCTTTCATAAAAAAATGTCGTACATCCTACTTACTAAATCACTTTAACCTAGGAATCTCTTATTCCACACCGTGAAACACTGGAATACCGAACTGGAGGTTCTATCCTAAATATTAGTATGGACAAAAATTACAGGCCGGTTTCTATAAACTTTTTGTACGCTATCGCGTCGCGGCGACCATCGCGCTCTCTTTATCAGTCGTTCGGAGAACAGTCGGCCGGCGCACGAAGTGCACGAGATACCTAATGGCAAAATTGTGATGTTTTTCTAATAAAGCTGTCGGGAGTAGGTACACGTCTTCTACAGCGGCTGTTGCTGGCCGAGTGTGAACGCTCCCTCATTCAAACTGACGCTCCTGGACAATTTCATCGCTACTCGAGTAATCCTATCCTATCACAATTTTATTATTTTCAAATGCATTCTTATAGTTCGATCCAGATTGCGTGTAACTGAACGAGGGGGCGATTTATTTGCATAACTGAAAACGTGACCACGAAAGTTATTTCTGTAAAAAAATAATCAAATTAAACTGAATGCAACAATCACACTATGTTACATTATACGTATCTGATTATAAAAATCACAGGCTTCACTTACGCTAAATATGTACACACAAACTCTCATCAACAACAAGAAAATGAAGAATTGAGCTTTGTGACTATTGCTTACTCTTAGTGCGCCATTAATTGGCTTAGGTGTATCTATGAGGATACCAGTCATCTGCATAGTTAAATCTATATTTCATTTAAAAACGGGATGTGTCTATGGGTAGAAAAATATCACAACTTCACCATTTTCACGGGCTCATAGGTAAACCTAGAATACAGAGTGGATTTCACTTAGAATAAAGTTTACTTTCAGAAACACATTTGTACATTTCATGACAAAATTCAACAGCATTCTACTAAGTCTTATTAATAATGTGCTCGATGTAACGAGCCGAGAAAATTAAAGATACAGCTTCGGTACCGAACTTAAAAACAATGTAAAAAATTATTGAAAATCTGCATTGAATTTGACTTAATTACATTTTGTCATTTAAATAGAACTGCACCCGTTTTAGGTGGGAGCAACGTCGGCCCCGCATGTTCCCAACTGTTGATCTGTGTGTCTGTTGTGTTGGGGCGGTTGCTAAGGTTTGTTGACAGTTGGGGCGAAGCGAGGCCGCGCCAGTCCGGGGCGTCACGAGCACTAACACATCACTGTGACATTGTCCATATAGAGGCACACGAGGCGTATTACGCATCCTCTCCCTCCTCTTCATCCAGTAATTCTTCTTCTACGTCTTCATCTGTAACAATATAAAACATTACAGACAAAATACTTAACATTATAACAGCCAGTAGAGATATTATCTTTAGAGTATTAAAGATAAGAATTAATCTCATTGATCGTAGTATCTGACCGTGCTACAACATGCGTGGTCCTATCTCGAGCACTAATTTTATAGAAGATTCGATAGAATTGCAAATTGGCATCTATTTATTTACGGACTGCGTGCTGCGAGATTGATTAGTTCACGATATGTCATAACTCATAACATGATTCGACCTTAAGTGTCAATTGTTTTTGCTGATAGGAATAACGTATAATTAAGCATTCTTGATAAATTAATCTTTCACCGCCTTCTTATTTCATATCATAATGGGTTGAAATATAAGTGGGTGCATAATTGACGGATGAGAGTTACTTACCATCGCCTTCGAGATCGTCATCCTCTCCCTCCACTAATTCTTCATCATCTTCTTCCCCCTCCACTTCTTCATCATCGTCATCTTCACCTTCACCCTCGCCTTCTAAATCTTCTTCCTCACTGTGTGGCTCGTCATCCCCGCCGCCGCCATTTTCTTCCTTTCGCGCCTTTTTCGCTTCTGTTACTTTTTCCTAAAACAAACAACATGCTCTTGTTAGTAGAAACATTGATTCAACTGTTTACATAGAAAATACCACGAGGACGCGCACCTTGTGTTTCAAGATCTAATCAATTCTTATTGACTGGTCTTTAGCCAATTTATTAAAATAAAGTCCATGCTAGTATCGATTTAAAATCAAAATCCAGTGTTATGCAGTAACGACAGCGACATAGATTCGTTACGATAAAAAGAAGCGTAGGTCATTAGTTGTGTGGGGGAAAGAGCGTGAAGCGCGGGGCCGGCGCCGTACGGCCCATTTTGCCGTGGCAAAGTTGAACGGAACGCGGTCACCGCGCATAGGTACCCACCTTCGTATCTAACCGTTCACAGACTCGTATCGTAGGTACGAGAAACAACTAAAAACCGGCCTAAATGACAATGAAACGCTACGTATAACTTAACCGTTCATTATCATACACGCTTCGACGCGGTAGATACTATAAAAGTAACCTTTTCACACGTTGTTTTATGCTTGGTCTTGTAACTAACCGTAAACGCCATGCGTTCTCGTGAACGCATCTTTACTCGTAAGAGCAGGACAGGCGATAGAAACTAACACGAAATTGTGTGAATTTTGATAACTCCTTATTTTCCCGCTCAATTTATTTAGAGTACAAAGCTTCGCACGAGTCTAGTCTAGTGGCGAACAAGTGCTCGTAGAACAAAGGAAATGTATATAGGTATACAACACACCTACATGCAAATAATGCCGGGTCATTGACTACTTTTCTGTGTGAGTGCCGAAATTAAATAACAATTGTGCAAATGTTAATTGCGTGACTAACTTATGGCAGACAAGAAAATTCGTAGCCGCTACTAAGAAATACTGTATTAAACGTAGTTACGATAAAGCGAACATTTGCGCGGCGACTGTGAAACTACATCGAACTTAAACACCGACATTCGCGCCGGCCATGTTAACCATCCATCTAGCGTCACGCTACGTTGAACATACGCCCTGAGCTAGCCTAAAATAGTTATTATACGCAATAAAATCAATAATTCACACGGCATTACATTTAATAACAACTACATTTACGCTTTTCTCACAATAACCATATCAATTAGGACGGCGTACGTTCCCGCGCCATGTTTTTTTTGCCAAGGTCATGCCTGCCTATCGGAAACGGGTAAACAATGTTTAGTAATCGAGGACCCCACGATCTAGGACCCCAACGTGGTGCTCACGTGTTTAGAACACCATGGAACATCATAGTATTGACTCATCGATTACCTCACACACGCTATAATGCATAACTCGTTAGATATGTCATCCAAAAATACGCCGGTATAGTCAGTTTAGCTCCCGTAGTGATGGTCACTTAAACCCCACGTGGAATATTACAATGCCACTGAATATGCAGACAAGTATTGATGTAATACAACCTTAATAATAGTGTTCAATAAAATGGCGAGTGATTAAAATGAATATATTTGTTTGACATGTGCACTCACCTCTGCTGCCCTTTTGGCTGCTTTTAGGTCACTTTTCGCATCCTTCTTCTCTTCGCCGACCTTGTCTACGGCCACTTCACTGTTATTTTCATTGGTGCTCATGATTGTTCTGATTTTGGTTTTAATTACTAGATTTAGTAAGTTGTACGGCTGCCCGGATCCGACGCGCGACTGACGGAGTTGAGTGAGTGAACGAGCGCTGAGACGAGTTTGAAAACGAAGATGGCGCGGGCTTCTGCACGCCGCGCTTCTGATTGGTCGAGACCGTCGGCCATTACCGTACTATGACTAGCATGTGGATAAAAGTTGTAAATACATTTTCTATTGCTATGCAGATTGGCAGCCCAAAGAGCGGTTTAAATCGAGTTGAAACCTATTTTAAACTCGTTAGTATCGGTTTTGACCTAATTTTTTGGTCAATTGTTGTGAAAATATGCAAAATAATAAAGCGTCGGGGTGGTTTAGTTCTGCATTTCCGCTATGCGTGGCGCCACTGTCAATATAAGAAATGGCGGGAAAATAAAAAGTTGAAATCATTTGTTGTTCACAGGCCGTAGCATAATAGCATAGCTGTTTTGACACAGATGGAAATATTACAACGTTGCAGAGGCACACACACTTACCTACTGTTTCCCTATGCAATACAATTTTGGGTCAAACTACTACCATAGATACCGTAAGAATATACGTACCTAGAGTCAGAACGTGGACTTTATTTATCAGTAAATTATTCATGTTCCTCGTGTGCATAACCAAGTACATAAAGTTACTACTTACCTCAACTTATGAAAAATCACCGGTACGGTATTATGGAAATGAAATAAAAGATTATTTGAAATGCTTTATTTACACTTTGAAACTAACCTTAGTTACATTAAACGTTAACTCCACATTTCATGGAGCCAACAATAAATTACATAAGATATATAACAACATGAATGGAGACTATACATTTTTGCTGGTTTGAGATACCTTGTAAAGAAATTCCACACAAGCAATGATATTTTATAAAACTAAAGAGACATTAGAGTGCGTTAAGAGGAGACGACAATGTATCAATTAGAACATTTTCAACAGATGCTGTCTGTTCTACTGACGTTTATTTATGCTACCCTTTGCACTGTTCATTTCCGGGAACATATTTCAACCGACAATTACTATGAACATAACATATTTGTGGTTATTGAAATATCATTACTTGCAAGATTTGTATTGGCATACAAATCATTTTATAAATGAATATTATATGATTGTACACAGCAGGAAAAACATACAAATGATTATTCTTTTCATTTTAAAATAATATATAATTATATAAGCTACTTGCGAGGTTTATAAATACAAATCCTGCATGCAATATATATCGCACTTATAGTGTGTTTTGAAATAGATCCGTCGTGGGATGGGAGGGCGCTACTGGTCTTAATTACCTTTTTTTTGTTAAATTTGGAGCACAATAGGTAGTCTGCATAATATTGACCTCTTTAGGGTTTTGTAGCCAAAGGGTAAAATACGGGACCCTATTACTAAGACTTCACTGTCCGTCTGTCACCAGGCTGTATCTTAGGAACCATGATAGTTAAGACAGTTAAAATTTTCACAGGTGATGTATTTGTTTTGCCACTATAACAACTAACCTTAAAAAAGAATTACATAACTATTTAAGGGTGATCTCATACAAAAAACTTTTTTCTTCTTGCTGGTTTTTATAGATAATGGTACTTACTAACTTGTTTGCATATCTAAATCTATACTAATATTAAAAAGAGAAAAGATTTGTATGTAAATATGTTTGTAACGAATGGGCTCAAAAATCAGGACCGATTTGAAAAATTCTTTCAGCAATGAATATCTACATTATCAGCGAGAAATATCGGCTATATTTTATTCCCGTACTCGAACAGGAAATACGCGGGTGAAACTGTGTGACGTCCGGCAGTTAATCAATAAATCTCGATGCCAATATTACAATAATACAACTCAGATGGCAGAGATGGGTTGCAATGTGGAAATGATGTATGGCTAATGAATAGTTAGGCTCTGTGACCGCGACGAAGGTACTCTATCTGAACACACTATTATACATGAACATAATCAACCTTGAGTTTGTATGTATTACGCTTTAACATCTAGTTTGAGTGCAGTATACCTATCACGAGTTTGCACCGTTTTCCTAATCTATACTCGCTATTGTCTCCGCCGAATGTTTGTATGTGAAATTATACAGCGCCTCCTAACGGTGACTTGAAAAACTAAAATATCTGATGCAATGTCACACCAGCAAGTATACATTGCGAAAAAGATACAATACTCGTAATAATGGTTCTTATACAAAGACTGAGAGACGAAATATGAACATACTCAACATACATATACACAATTATTTAACAATATGAAATAATTAATATAATCAGTACTATTTATTAGCAACACCGTAGTACCAGCGGATAAAACCTTCTATGTATTGAGTTTAAACAATAACAAAAGCAAAATTTACAAAATATCAACCGAATCAGTATATCACAGGCGTGTACAAAATATGTTCTAGTTTGTTATTAATCAATTTATTTCAACTGTGATTATTACATATATTGTTGTTGCCAAAATCACCACAATGGGAGACATTTCCATATTGCGACAGACGGCACGCTTAAATTAATCATACACAAACAAAGGAAAAATATTCAAGTCACCACAAGGAGATTATTGCAGGAAAATATCCAAGATAAGCCTTAACTAATATATAAAGCTAAAGAGTTTGTATGTTTGTATGAACGCGCTTATCTCAGGAACTAGTGGTCCGATAAGACAATTTGTTTCAGTGTTAGATAGCCTATTTATCGAGGAAGGCTATGGCACGTGGACGAAATCGCAGTCAGAAGCCAGTATATTAAAAAGGACTGCAATCACTAACGATTTCTAACAATGAAAATAAAAATCAGAAATAATAGGAGTAGGTCAGTTTGTTGGTCCACAATCTCAAAATTGGATATAATAGCAACAAATGAAAATGTACTCAACATTGTCAAGGAAATACTCCATAGTATTCAGTTTTCCTTCAAGAACAATCCAAGGGGAAAGATGATTGGGCACCTTGTGCGACTTAACAGCTTCTTTAAAAACATAATAGTAGGAAAGGTAGAAGGGAAGAGAGGGAGAGGAAGACCAAGGATACATGAGACAAGTTAAGGAAAACGTGTCATGACGTATAGGGAGGTCGAAGAGACGGCACTGGACAATTTCGATCGATATTTTTTTCTCATTATAGCATTAATAGTTAAAAATCGACCAGATAGAACGGCATTTTAGATATGCCAAGGCAGCATTTATAGTTGAATAATGTATATGGCTGTATTCTTGCTTTTGTTTGGAAATGGCTTCACATTCGGTGACTTTCGTTCCTCTATAAATTTAAAATCTATATAAATTTAAGCTACATTTTGGTTACTTTCTAGTATAAGTATTAACATTTATGTGTTATTATATTATTACATATATTACATTATATTTATAACATTACACTCAATATTATAGACATATATAAAAGTGGACAATCTGTTATATAAGAAACAATTTACATATACTTAATACATATGACATTATACTATTTACATGTTCAATTCACTAAACATTAACGTGACAAAATGGCTGCATTTAACAAACTACACGATATGAACAGTAGGTCTAAAACGGCCACTTTGGGAGAATCATAATTTGATCCGAATATGATTCATCATCGAAATGCCAAATGACCACTTTGGTGCAACTCATTTTATGATTCACGAATTATTACAATAATTGTAGATTTAAGTCCCTGACTAACTTGCTAAGATGCTATTTGTCACAAAAGCAATTCATATTTTGTGGACCATTTTAGGAATCTTCATAGGAAAGTGTGAAACAGGTGAATTGCGAAATATTATTTATTCGTAAATCATAATATGAATTGCACCTAAGTAACCCATTTTGTCATTTCGATGATGAATCATTTTCGGATCACATTATGATTCCCCAAAGTGACCTTTTTAGAGCTACAGCTCTCAATATAAATGCAGTACCTTACTAGTAATGTTACGGTATCTTATAAAAAAAATTTTCAAATTATCTATTTTGTATTCTTTAAATTGTATAATATTTTGAAAAGAGTAATTACTGAGTTTCTTGCCAGGTTCTTCTCAGTAAAAGCAACCTTTCGAACCTGGCGGTAGCATGTATAATCCTGTATAATTATGTCATTCGACGATTTGAAAGTACTTTGTAAAAAGTCTAATCGAATAAAGATACTTTTGACTTTGACTTTGAAATAGTTAGATGTGTTAACGCGCACAGGGAGCACGGTATATGTATGCAGGCGCTCACGCACACATCGCGACGAGGAGCCCCCCGACCACTTGGCTCTGACACTTGTCCGAACATACTTTTTTGACTGTACATATTTTTATATTGGATTAAACGACCTTATTACTTTCCAAATATATCGAAGTTTTATTTAAATACTAGGACGTGCTCGAGGAAGGATCCTTCTTGAACCTATACAACATGTTTGGTAGATAAAAACTCAGAAACACTTGCTGCTTGTTTTTGGGACTAGCTGTGCCTGGCGGTTTAACCCGCGTTGGCTTAATTTCATAGATGGCTTTATTTCGCGGCATCCTAATGATTCCTAAACAAAAATAGCCTAGGTACTCCATTTAACAACAGCTGTATACCAGTGAAAGTCCCGCTGAAATCGGTCCAGCCATTTCAGAGATTAGACGAAGCAAATGGACAGGTACAAAAAAAATTTTATTATTTCTTATTTAGGTACCATCTATAATAATTTCATATAAATTTTGTGAAAAGCTGATCATTCGGAATCACAAACAAAATCCCTCAATTTTATTTATATGTATGGACTTATAGCGGCATACGTATTGTTGAAAAACCGCGAGAAATGGCTGCGGTTCGCCTTGATAACATATTTTCGTAAGCACGGACGCTTCTGATAAATATGTAAATTGTTCACATCAAGGCCATTATCTAACCACATACTAAATGTTGAACCAATATAGATACAATTTTGGAGGAATCCAAACTAATTTCAGCTTCTATATATTTGATCTATATTGCACATGGAGCTCAGGAAAGGGACAAAATGGGCATCCAATGCCCCAAGAATTGATTTGAATGCGAAATATGGCGTTTTACAAACATATAACTTGGGATACTGATTATTTATGGAGACAAAAGCTTTTTCTTTCAGTTTATTTGAGTAGAAACTACCTTAATTTTTTTTTTCGTTTTATACGCTCGTACTTATAAGGTCTGCATTAAAATCAAGAGCTGCCGCGTTATTCTGCAAGATATCTCATCGTCGGTTTCAAAGATACGAAATTGAAATTTATCGCTTGACGTCGAGTTCGATGGTGAGAAATCTTACAAAGCTGTTGATCCTGTTTCTTAAAATGCCGTACAGACGTTGCCGTCGAACTCTATATTGCCAGTGGAGACATGAACCCCGCCGTCGTCCGAATTGAGCCTATTTTCACCGCGCCACGCGCTGTATAATGTTGGCAAGAAGTCGTTGAACAGCGGACTGCGTACTTGTGGTGAACAGTTCTCGCGTACTATCTGAAAATGTTACGATTAAATATTAATCTTGATCACCACCCGTAGTTCCCGTTCCCGTGGGAGAATGGGGACAAAATAAAGCCTATGTTACTTGCCGATGATGTAGTTTCCCATTGGCGAGATAATTTTTGAAATCGTCACAGTAGTTTTTAAGTTTATTCATTACAAAAATACAAATCTTTCCTCTTTATAAAAGTAGTAATTCCTCCTTGTAACATTAGCCGGAACAAACAAACAGAGAAATTAAAATTGAAATGGTATATAATTACCTATAATATAATTATGCATTCCGTGAAAATCTGTTAATTTGGAATAACTAACAGACACTTAAATTTTATTTATCTACATAGATAACACAGATCCCTAATAAGCCCAGCATTTGAATGTCCGAATAGACAGGGTACATACCCTCTCCATCCCTTCGTAGGCGGGGTCTCTATGACTCTGCGGGATCCACATCTTGACATCCTTGTCGAGCCCGCTCGTGGCCAGCACGGGGGACCGCGGATGGGCTTCTATACAATTCACCTGGAAATTATACATACACGTATATACATACATATGCTCACACCTGTATTCCCCGAACGGGTACAGGCAGAGGTGTAATAACAACACCCACTTTTCACCGAAGATGATTCAGTGCCAACGTGACATATGGTGAGAAGCTCGTGGCAGTCGCTATTGCGCATCTCATTCGATCAGCGAAGGTAAGCACTCCTTACCCAAGCAAGTAGTTTGATGGATGACCGCCCAAGTCTATGCCTCAGAGAGCACGTTAATTCAACAGCTTTGGCAATTCGGCAATCTTAAAAAGGTCAGTCGAAGAAGAAGCCTAAGATAGTCTGACAACTGGTTTAACCTAGATACCGATTTTCCTAGTAGAAGAGGTTGCGAAGGTCAGATGGCAGCTTCGCATAAGTCAGGTGATCAGCCACATCGTGTTGAATCAAGTGCCGATCCCAACAATGTATGGGATAAGGTCAGGGAGATGCTGTAACAAAGGGTGAGTCCATCGCCGCCTCAGGCACTATACATACGTCCTTGAATTACTTCTCAGACATATGCAGGTTCGGGGAATACAGGCGTGAGCATATGTATTTAACATACATATGCTCACGCTTGTATTCCCCGAAGGGGTAGGCAGAGGTGTTGAAATCACAACACCCACTTTTCACCTTAGATGATTAAGTGCCAACGTGACTGATGGTGAGTCCATCGCCGTCTCAGTCACTTTACATACTTCATTGAATTACTTCTCAGAAATATGCAGGTGTCCTCACGATGTTTTCCTTCACCGTAAAGCAAGTGGTGTGATATCACTGTACAAAAGTTTATAGAAAAACTCATTGGTACAGGCCCCGCTGGGATACATTTACATTTGAACATTTAATTTTTGTTTTAATAGAAAAGCGGACCCTTATAAGACCCTTACCACGCCATTAACATCCCCCTGCATCCACTGCACGATGGCCTCGGTCTCCCTGTCCCACATGTATATGTGTCCGCAGTCCGACCCGGAGACCACGTACTCGCTGTGAGGCCCAAAGAACGCCACTCCTTTGTATGTGGCACTGTTCCTGTGACCACTATACCGGTGGGTGTAGCCGTCCTTTGCCTCGTTTATACTATCGCTGGAAACATATATAATTAAATATTAAAATAAAAAGAAGCCGTGGTGGCCTTGGGGTTAGAGCAGTCGCCTGCGAATCTCAGCGGGGCCTGTACCAATAAATTTTTCGAGAAAATATTTATATGCAGTTATTTCACACCACGTGCTTTACGGTAAAGGAAAACAAGTAATTCAAATACTGTATAGTGCCTAAGTCTTTAAATTACTTCTCAGACGTATGTAGGTTTCCTCACTATGTTCTCCTTTACCGTAAAGCACGTGGTGTGAAATCACTGCACATAAGTTTAAATCATTAGTACGGGCCCCGCTGGGATTCGAACTTGCGTAGCAGGCAAAAGCTCCAATCACAAAATTTTAAATTCAAAAAAAGTTTATTCGACACTTAGAATATTCATTGAACGTCATTTCTTTCAAATTAACCTAGGTTGATTTCCTACCGTTCCCAAATGTAAGCCTGTCAGGAGAAGAAACGGCGAAACAAACTACCCAGCATTTTTACACACACGGCTCTTAAATAAATAATAATAATAATAATGATCTCCTACCGAATTTCGGTTACGGCGGCTAATCTCAACGAGGATCAACCATGTGCTCAGGAGATATTATAGTGCACAAGTGTGTGCAAACACAGGTGCACTCTTTATTCCCTCACTCTCATAGTGGGATGGGAGGCAATCCGACACGACCGGAGAGAGATCAGGCGGAGGACCAACGGTGCAACGTGCGCTCCGAGACACGGGGGTGGAAACACCGACAACTTGCAAACTCCGGGCATTTTATTGTGAATTTCTTGACAGAGAAACCCAATATAATTTTTTTTGACCCAACCCGGGAATCGAACCCGGGACCTCGTGATCGGCAGACGAATGTAGTAACCACTTGACCAACGAGGCAGTTTAAATAAATAATACGGCACTGAAATAAGTATGTAAAAATGTGTCTCACTTATCGTAAACATCGTTTTTGACATCAAATATGAAGATATCCTCGTCGTTGTAAGAGCCGAGTATCTGCGACCCGTCGTGGTTGTACACGGCGCACGTCAGGTGCATCATTGACAACTGCACTTGAGCCTTGGCGGTGCCCTGTCATACAAACATCATACAATCTTATATATGGAGTTGACACTCTTAAGACGAACATTTTCTTCACAGTAATCGGTTGGTAGTATGCACACAGGATCGTGCATCTATTTAATTATATATAACTCAAAGGTGAGTGACCGACTTACATAGTGATCTATCAACGCACAGCCCAAACCACTGGAAGGATCGGGCTGAAATTTGGCATGCAGGTAGATGTTATGACGTAGGCATAGATTTTGATTAATTCTACCCCCTAGGAGATAAAATAGGGCATGAAAATTTAGGCTACTTTTAATAAAAAAAACGTAGGGTATGCTAACGCGAGTGAAACCGCGGGGCACAGCTAGATACATATAAGCAAATAAGCAGCGCTTACCATTTGTGACATAAAAAACCCCTTTTATTAATTATTTGTCAAATAAATATGGTCACGCCATCCCAGAAGAGTCCCCGAAGGGATAAGCAGAGGTTTTGTAACAACAACACCCACATTTCACCGAATATGATTAAGTGCCAACGTGACAGAGGGTGAGTCTACCGTGTAAGCACGTGTTATGAAATCACTACACATAAGTTTTTTTTTAGAAAACTCATTGGTACAGGCCGCTTGGATTCGAACTTGCGTCGCTTGCGTAGCAGGAGTTTCAGCGACTGCTCAAACTTCGAGGCAACCACAGTTCTTGTTTGATAGATAAACAACTCACCTTATCAGCCTGTTCCCTGAAGAAGCACGGGCAGTACATAGATATTGGTTTGGTAGACTTCCGTCGGTCGTAGAGGCGGACGAACTTGTCTCTGCCCGCGACGATCATCTCGCGCGGCTCCAGAGGGTTGCAACACACGCTGTACAGCGGGACTATCGCACCGCGGTCTTTCACTAAGAACAACCTGGGGAATTGAGACGATATGCGTATGTTAATAAAAAAAATGTTCTTTGTTAGTTCAACGATGTAAGTAAAAATACATAACAGTAACTTTGAAGACGGTGGGGCTCGTGGGCACTGACGGCCCGGCCCGACCCGCTAGCAGTGTTTACCTGGATGGTGGGTCGGCTCGCACGTCGCATTGCATGACCAGTCCGTCCTCCCCGGCCGACACGACGAGGTGGGGCTCGTGGGCACTGACGGCCCGGCCCGACCCGCTAGCAGTGTTTACCTGGATGGTGGGTCGGCTCGCACGTCGCATTGCATGACCAGTCCGTCCTCCCCGGCCGACACGACGAGGTGGGGCTCGTGGGCACTGACGGCCAGGCCCGACCCGCTAGCAGTGTTTACCTGGATGGTGGGTCGGCTCGCACGTCGCATTGCATGACCAGTCCGTCCTCCCCGGCCGACACGACGAGGTGGGGCTCGTGGGCACTGACGGCCCGGCCCGACCCGCTAGCAGTGTTTACCTGGATGGTGGGTCGGCTCGCACGTCGCATTGCATGACCAGTCCGTCCTCCCCGGCCGACACGACGAGGTGGGGCTCGTGGGCACTGACGGCCCGGCCCGACCCGCTAGCAGTGTTTACCTGGATGGTGGGTCGGCTCGCACGTCGCATTGCATGACCAGTCCGTCCTCCCCGGCCGACACGACGAGGTGGGGCTCGTGGGCACTGACGGCCCGGCCCGACCCGCTAGCAGTGTTTACCTGGATGGTGGGTCGGCTCGCACGTCGCATTGCATGACCAGTCCGTCCTCCCCGGCCGACACGACGAGGTGGGGCTCGTGGGCACTGACGGCCCGGCCCGACCCGCTAGCAGTGTTTACCTGGATGGTGGGTCGGCTCGCACGTCGCATTGCATGACCAGTCCGTCCTCCCCGGCCGACACGACGAGGTGGGGCTCGTGGGCACTGACGGCCCGGCCCGACCCGCTAGCAGTGTTTACCTGGATGGTGGGTCGGCTCGCACGTCGCATTGCATGACCAGTCCGTCCTCCCCGGCCGACACGACGAGGTGGGGCTCGTGGGCGCTGACGGCCAGCTTGTGCGCGGCGCGCGAGTGCGAGCCCAGCTTGCGGCGGCTGCCCAACCCCGGCCCCGACCCGCTAGGCGGGCACTGCAGCAGGCGCACCTACCGACATACGCTCTTTGTACTGTGGGATACTAATGTGGGGAGGGCGAGTGATCGTGCTCATTCCCAGGCTCCAAGGGTCTTATGTTTAGGGAGCACCGGCTCCTACTGTTCTAGTTGGAAGCTTGTATTTGACAGGGTGGTTTTGCATTGGTGTCATATTTACGGAGGCTGATATATTCATTGAATAGAAAATAAATCTATACAGATAAATTAAATAAAAATCTCTGCTTGCAGTTAGAAACTAACCGCTTTTTCACTAAATTCATATGAAAGTATATACAGAATTACACAATAATGCAATAAAAAAAAAAGATTTCGGTTTTTTTTCGACTAATTTGAGATCGAAAAAAAAAACATTATACAAGATTATCAATGTCAGCAACAAGTTTGAAAGGTTGATTTTACAAACTCAAACGCAAAAATATCTTTATTAGAGACTTCTTACAAAGTACTTTCAACTCAACAAGTGTTTCCTCCATAGAGCAACTTAGTTTCGACAAAGAATAACTAAATGCAAACAACTCACTTGTCCATCCCGAGCACATGTGACAATATTAAGCTGACTCCTAGCGTTGAGATGAAGGAATTTACTCTGGAACACGTTGGACTTGTGGCCTGTTTTGATGGTCTGCAGAGCCACATTCCGTGCCCAATCCCAAACTACCACATTGGTGTCATCTGAACCAGATGCTAGTAGGTGACCTGGAAATGTATAAAAGCATATTTATTAAGAGACATATACATGGTAGCGAGAGGAGCTCGTGGCACAGTTGCTATTGCGCATATCATTCGATCAGCGAAGTTAAGCAACCCTAAGCATAGTCAGTAATTGGATGCCTCGGAGAGCACGTTAAGCCGTCGGTCCCGGTTGCCAATTTATCATCTTTGGCAATCGTTACAGGTCGGTCGTAGGCCTAAAATAGTCTGACAACTGTCTAACCCAGATCACAGATTTTCCTCGTTAAAGGGGTTGCGAAGGTCAAATGGCAGTCGCTTCGTATAAAAATCTGATGATCAGCCGCATCGGGTTGAATCAAGTGCCCACCCCAACAATGTATAGAATAAGGCAAGGGAGATGATGATGATACATGGTTGCGACATTATAGGCGTCTTAAAGTCTCGACCCTACATAAGGCATGGGACTCTCCCGTTCGAAATCGACTGAGGGCTGCGCCTTCACCTGACATAAGACTATAGCCAAATGGAAAGCTGTTGGCTGGAAAACAATTCCGTTCAGAAACGGGCAGTAAGCCCGGGGCGTCCATTTTTTCAAACAATAACAAAAATCAAACGACATTTCAGTATTTTTTGTTTTGTTTCCATTAAACAAAATTTTGGTTACTTAAATACTTTAACTAAAGTAGGGTAAGCATATATGTATAAACGACAAAGAATTTTCTTGTACAACACGTTCGCGCGTAATTTGAACAAATGAGAAGCGTGGTAGGAATTCTGGGAACTTTTGACCGAAACTTCGTATTTCGTTGAATAAGAATATACTCCCTAGACTCGTATCTACTGCCACAGACATACAATATTGTTTTGAACTTAGACATAAGCCAATGGTTTTGTATTATTTCTTAATATTTCTTTCAAATTATGCTACCTTATAGTTAGTAAGGTCCATGAGGGGAAGGAGAGAGCTATGGATTGACTATAATGGCACTGTGATTTTAACTTTAAAACCTGTATAGAATGACTTATTTAATTTATTAAACCTCCTTGGATACTCACCTTCAGGATGAAAATTGATGGAATTAACACATCCCTTGTGTTTGGTTAGATTGTGTAGTTTTTTCAGCCTGTATACTGCGTGCAGTGATCCGTAGAATTTTTGTTCAAAGATGACGTCACTTTTCGCCGTTTTACCGCAGGGAAATGTCAGACCCATTTCACGATTTATTAATTCTGAAATTACAAAAGTTGTTTCAAACTAAGAGTAGACCAAACTCTAAATCAAACTATGTCCATCCCTTACTCAAAAAGAAATGGAATTACATTAAGCTACGGATTATTTAAGGCTTTCAAGTACAAATCCCATCGAATTAGGAACGCGAACAATTTTTTCATTAGTTCATGTTATGATTCGCATATCATTCGATCAGTTAGTTAAGCAACCCTAACCGTAGCCAGTAGTCGGATGGGTGACCGCCCGAGTTCCCTACGTGCCTCAAAGAGCACGTTAAGCTGTCGGTCCCGGTTGCCAATTTAACGTCTTTGACAATCGTTAGAAGTCAGTCAGAGGCATAAGAAAGTTTAACAGCTTGATCCAGATTGCCAAATTTCCTCGAAAAAGGGGTTGCAAAGATCAGTCGCTTTGCATAAAATCAACTGCTCAAACCCCACGGCCACCACGGCCCTATCCCAAATCTCCAAAATAACTGACATACATAACAGCAATTGATGATAACTTTTTGCTAATACTCATGGGTGTAAATAAACGTAATGATTTAAAAAAATATATATGTATCTGACCTCATAGGTTATAAAAACTTGAACCCACAGATTTCCTTATCAACCCCATACTTATGATATTTGACTATAATATTTTATAAACAATATGAATAAACACATTTGCCTTATTATTTTTTAAGTTGGTACAGCCGCGTTGTATACTAAGGTTTCTACGTACAAAATAATACATATAGGATAAAGTTCAATTTCGTTTCTTTAAAACCGACACTCAACGACGAATGCGACGCTGAGAAACCTAAGTAAATACGCGTCACATTCCGTCTCAAGTAAAGAATGCTCTGCGAAAGGATAGTGGGAATAATGCGCCTGTTTTTATTCGCATCGCGCCATACATATAGACAGAGAAAGAGACATACAATTACAGAAAATCTTATCATTATTATTTGGATGCTACAGAATGAACTGCACAACAATAAATCAAAGGCAGTTTTAACCAGATTTTTATCTTGTACCTTTGAACAAACAATTCTTGTATATGTATATATATGTGCCCTTGTGCATGCATTTGCATCTAGAATAAAAAAGGACTTCATAGCTTTTAGTGGTAACAAAAGTTATTAAATTTGTTATTGGTCCTAAACAAATACTTTCTTCTTCCATTAGATGAATCCTCAAGCAATATTTGTTTATCTTAATATAGCCTAGAAGTTTAAAAACATGGATCAGATTTTTTTAAATTCATTTATTTTCAGAAAACTGGTACTCCGGCAAATATATTATACTTTTTGTTTATAGCTTGTCAAAATTGAGGCATTAAAGATGTCAGACCTCAACCTTAGTCCTGAGCTGCTCTCAAGTTTTTATACTACTAATTTGATACTAACAAATTGCTTAAGAAACATTCTCTGGATCATTTTGTGAGAGCATAACAATATCTATAATTCTAATATCATTGTACTTAGGAACATGTAAATGGCTCATAAGGCATTTATGAATGTCAAAGAACTGATCACCGGTTCGAAAACTAGCCTTCTGAGAAGAGCCGCCAAGAAACTAACATATACTCTTCTTGCAAAATAAACAATGGATACAATAATTTAACTGTAAATCCAATAGTTACCTCTCAACATAAAATGGTTATGCTTAGGCCTAGTCTTGAGCAGCGCACTGGGTAGTTTGCCCTTGTTCTCCTCACTCTCCTCATTCTCGTTGGACCGTGACCAGAGCCCCTCCTCATCGCTGTCAGAGTCTCCTGAATGTGTTATCACCAAGTCATCTGAGTCCATGCCATCATTGCTGTCTGATGAACTGTTTGAGCTGGAACAAAATTATATTTTAAATTCAATAAAATACTTTCTAATAAATATTTCACCTGAAAAAATTGCATAGAGTGCATACTAAGATTCTGTAATGTTGATATTTAATGCATATATGCTCATGCTTGTATTCTCCGAAGGGTAGGCAGAGGTTTTGTAATAACAACACCCACTTTTCACCGAAGATGATTAAGTGTCAATGTGACAGATGGTGAGCTTAAATGATTTGTGAAAGATGATATTCTATCAATTTGTGATATTACTTTGTTAATTAGGTAGAACTTTTAAAGGACAAGGAGTAAAAAAATTATGTTTGATAAGTAATTAACATGTGGTATTTAAAACCAATGTACCCTGAGCTTTATAAACCTACAAAATATATGATAAAATGTATATATTTCTAAGTGTTGCAGCTGTTTATACATGAATCTGTAAATACATCTCCTGCAGTTTGTTTGTGCGATCATGGAGTGGGGGTCACAGATGTGAGGTCAAACTTCTGGAGAGCAATCAAGAGCTAAAGGGTGCTTACCCACTAGGTGAATCATCAGAATCTGTGCTATTGAAGTCCATGAATCTCTGGATAAAATCACTATCGCCATCTGAGTTACTGTTTCGATCTGTCCTTGGTGGTGGGATCTCCTCATTGGATACATCATCTGAATCTCTATAGGAGTCATTGCTGTCACTGTCCCTGCCTGGAGTCTTACGCTTTCTATAATTCCTGGACCGTTTCGGACGCCCTATGTAATTTAACAGTGCACTAATGTTGCTACCAGATGGAGCGACACTGACAACTACATTTGTAGGGCCCTCCGACGATGGAGCCCCTCGGGCGTCGCTGCTCGGGCTCTCCGACTTGTCAGCAGAAACACCACTATCCACATTCTCATCTTTACTAGAAGAAGCTGCCCGAAATATAACATCAAAATGAAAAATGGACACAAATTTTCATCGTCACAATCTCTATCCATATGCCCAAGTAACAACTTACCTGTCTCCTTAAAGCTATCCTGCGAGCTACCATCATTCAATTTTATCTTTTTACCACTTAATTTGGGACTGAGAGGCGATTCCTGAACTTCGTCATCGCTCGGAGAGTTATCTTCCATAGTTGCTTACGTTGAAATTTAATTAGCAACGATATTATTGTGTAATTATATAAGTATAGAAATTCGTAAGACGATAAAATCACCGATGTTAATAAGATAAAAACAACAATTTTCAAACCCCAAATAAATTAAGGGATTTCAATGGAGGATTTTTCCGAATGAATTTACGTTTGGCAATTTTGGCAACAATGAAATGAAACACGGAGGGTGAAAAAGATGCCATATAAAAAAAACAATTTCAGGTGTTTTTATATTTCCTACATTCCTACCTACAAAATAATAAATAAAATTATATTTTTTTTTTCGATGGGATAGTAGATAGAATGTATTAGTGACACAATTATTATTATTACAAAATCAAACAAGAAAAGTGAATTTTGTGCAATGGTTGTACACACGGCATTGACGTAAAAAAATACACACGGTTTGGATCACAGACAAAGAAAGAATCTATCCCTAGATGCATAAAAAAAGAGAGATAAATTAAGGCGCTCACTGGCCAGCCTAATAAAACGACACTGCTATCCTAAAAAACTCTGTGGAAGCCCCAGGATTTGCAGGTCACCCCTTAATAGTTTCCTTGAAAAAGGAAACTATCACTTTAATGATCCTACCAACATAGTATTTTTTTTTTTAAGTTATTATTTTATAGACAAACACCACATTTACGATCCAGTTGAAAAAATAATATAAGAGAGTGGCACCAACCACACTAATGTTTCATATAAAATTTTCTCTGAGAATGCTCGTCCTAAGTTTATGAATGCTGCCGCCGCTCTCTTGTAATATTAGTATATCAGCTGCGCTCCGCGTTTTCTCCCGCCTAGGCTCAATTGTGTACATAACCCAAATGTACATGACCCAATTTCGGCACAAAGAGCAAAATGGAGACGACACACTTTGACTGTACGCAATGTAGTGGAGGATTCAATAAAATTTAGAAAGCTCGTTACGAAGAAAAATAATATAGCTACGAGAAGTAGTGGAGCTACCTACCAAGTTATTATTTATTATTATTATTATTTAATATGCGAATTTAATAAACGAAAGTTCACCTGCCAATCTCTACACCCACCGATCCATAGATATAGAAAAAATGTCGCTTACTGAACATTCCTTATCTTTGCACCGATCTCGGTCGTTTGTTTTCTGCTCTATCCACGCGACATTGGCGAAATTGTGGCAACTCCGTAGAAGTCATAAACAAGAAGTGACAGATTTTGTAATGACAGTCGACACTTGTTTGTTGTTGTTGTGCGTATGCCGTGCATGCATCGTGGTATCAAAAAGATTTAAATTTGCTATTGCTAGTATTTTATAATAAAAAAACCACGATGAATACCGAAGAGGATATACTTAATTTCCTAGACGTTTTAGACTTGGACGAGGATTTGATAGATAAAAGATTACAATCAATCATGTTGAGAAACAACCTAACAAATACACAATTATCGAATGCAATAAAATTGTTGAACTATAAGCAGTTAATAAATATCCGAGAGGGGACTGAATGCGAGAATAAAGAAGAATCTGAGTTCTTGGTTAAATTACTTCAAGATTTGAATGAAGAGAACATAAGAAATGTGTGTTTAATATTCAATATTGTTCTTGGCTTAAACAGAACAAGTATAGTTAGTAGTTCCGAGCACTTCCTAACTCAAATTTGGTGCGATGTAGAGGAAGCGGAGAGACGAAACAAACTGATACATAGTTTCCAAGTATGTAATAGTATTTTAGATGCTTTGCTGAGAAGTGGTGAAGCACTGGAGCTTCTTTATTTTGCCAATATACCAGTAAAGCATGTACTGACAAGTGCGGATGAAAAACTCATATTTTACTTTTTAACCACCACAGTACCAAAGTTATTTGAATGTACCATTAACTTGCACATTTTGGATGTTGTATGGTTTCATGTGAAACAGTTGAACATCGAAATTGGACTTAAAGCTCTAAGCTATTTGGCTGACTTTTATCTGCCAACAGACACCAGTGGAAGCAAATTGGAGTCTGAAATTGCATCCCAAAATGAATTCTGGGAGTTAGTTCTACAAGGACTATTATCCAGTGACGGGTCGCTGAGAAAGATATCTATTTATTTAGCAAAGAGAGCTATAGACTACATATACATTGCAAACAAGAATGTTGAAGTGAAATCTGATTCCAAATCCATTTTGAAATGGGACTCCAAAGACAGGGATATAAACAAGAATCTTTGGGATAATTATTTTGTTCTTTTAGACAGCTTGGAAGAGAAGCAGAGTAATATAGTTCTTCCATCGCTACAGCTTTTTGCTGTTTTGAAAGACATTGAAGATTGTTGGCTCAACTATGCCTTTAAATTAGGCTTAACACATGAAAATATACAAGTTAAGCGTAAATCTATTGAACTCAAACTCATGACGAGAATTGATTCAAATACAGAAGCCTTAATACTACTAGAAGCATTAAATGATATTAATATTTATGAAAGTCAAACTTACAATGCAGACTTGGGAGTTAAGTTATTGAAACTTTTAGAAAATGCACAATCTTTTGTTTTTATCTTTACTTCTATTCCACAGGTTAATTGGTCACCGATACCATTTTTCCATGTCAGTTGTGTGTTCTCCCATTTGCAATTGAAAAGCGATTGTCTTGAGGCAATTAAAACTTGTCAAACGGTCAAAGATATTTTGAAAGTTCCATGCAATATTGTGGCTGTAAGAAAAGCTATTCACATAAACATATCACACTTTGTCGGCAATTGTTGTAAACATCATAATTGTGAACAAGTGATTAGTCTTTATAAAGAATTTCAGGCAGAAAATCTGAATGATGATAATCCTTTTTTAATACTACTTAATGATAAGCTGAATGAAATTCAAGACCCATCACCACATTTTTTATTAGATGATACTAATGTTGCATTATCATACATAAATAATAAGAATGTAAATATATTTATTAAAAATATTAGTGAAAGAATGAAGAGAATACAAGATTATATAAACAGACAATATTCTAATAAAATGGAATGTTTTGAAGATGTGATATTTTTAACAAAACTATTCAATAAAAGTAAAGATATAAAAATGGATGTTTCTGAAGCTATCACAGCAGTGATTGCTAGAATATATAAGACCATATTGCAATATATATTGAGTCTGCTGTCCAGTGAATCTGAACTACATATTGAAGATGCACATATATTATTTAGAAACATGGATGCTATGTCTTATATTAATGAGAGTAGTGTTAAAGAGACCGCTCTACATTTGTATAAATGTGCAGTTTTGCTTCTCAAAGATGCAAACACAGACTTGGCTAAAACAATTCTTTGTATTCACATCATACAGTTCCTTAGTAAAAATGTTGTTCTGGGATCTTCAAAGCAAGAAATGATAACTTTAAGAAGCTTAATAAAGCTTATTAATGATAAAAAATTTAATGATAAATCTCCTCAAAGTGGAAGATTAAGAAATGCATTCTATGAAGTATCAAGTAAGATTGTATATTTACAAATGGAAAATAATGATTTTGATTTGAAAGAAATTATAACTTTCATAGAGAATGTGATAGATTGTGGTGGTTATGGTTGTCTGAAGTGGATATTATGTATAATGAATAAATTACTACCAAATATATTAGATGGAGCTGAAGTAAACTTCAATATAACACAGTTTTTCAATAAGATGTGGAAGGAAATAGAGGCGTTGAAATCTAACAATCAGTATGCACCTTGTATGAAGGAATTCATTACATTAATAACTCAAGATAGTTTATTAATGAGGCCTATGTACAATAACATAGTGTTGTCATATTGTGTTAAAATAGTTGAATATGGTACGGTCAAGAACACACCATTATATTATTTAGCTAAAGAACTGAATACTAAGAACCTTATTAATGGGCCAATGGTATATGTATTATGTGAAATATTGCTGTATTCTCCAGTCCCGAGAAAAGATCAGAGGTATATAACATTATTTTTAATTATTATTAACTAGCTGTGCCCTACGGTTTCACCCGCGTGGATTTAATTTAATGCCCGCGGAACCCTAAATGTTTTTTTTTAATCAAAGTAGCCATAGTTACACCTTGTAACGTTAGCTCTCTGCTAGTGAAAGTCCCGTTGAAATCGGCCCAGCCGTTCCTGAGATTACTCGGAACAAAAAGACAGAAAGAGAGTTATAAATTGGTTTTTTTATGTTAGGTCCATATATTAAAAAGCTGTTATTTTGGAATTACAAACAGACAGTACAATTTTATTTATCTGGATAGATATGAAACATTTATGGTAAAAAAATATATTGCCTTCAGTTACTAAAAAGAGAAAGATAAAACTATCTGCAATTAATTAGTTACTTTTGATGTACTTGATGCAATGTTTTAAATTACATCCTCCTTTTTTTAAGTTGGTTAAGAATACTTTTGTGTTGTTACAGAATTGCTGATAATTTAGTCATAGACATTCTAGAAGATCCTAAATATGGACTCAAAGGAGATTTGTAAGTTTTATTTTCTATTAATTAAAGGGAGATTTTTTATAAAAATTGCTTTTTATGTAATTACCTTATATACTTTCGTAGTCTGCAAAGCTGTAAATTTGGTATTGCAAACAAACACTTAAGTTTTATTAAAATGTGTATTTATAGATATAGATTTCTTATTTACAGGTTTCAATTTATTTCAAGTGGTAATAATGTGGCATGACGGAAAATCTGCCTATCCGCAAAAAAACAGGATTCAAACTAATCTGGATTTTTAAAGTTTATTTTATTGTATATTTCAGTGGGGATAGTCACTTCACATATGAAATACAATATTTATCGTTGGCAACACTGTCCAAAATTTACGATGAGAGTATTCTGGAAATAATCACAACAGTGATCATGAAAAAAGTAGATGAGGCATTCAAGAATAAACAAAGGTATCATGGGAATTCACAGGCCCATAGGTTTCTGCTCATAGCTGTGCAGAATTTGATAATACTTTTACTTAAGAGGTCGAACAAAGAAATAGTTATGCAGTGGTGTTTGATGCTCTTAGGGAAATTACCCCATCAGCAAAGCGTAAGGATTTGCTTGGAATGGTATATCGCCTTTTTCTTTTATTCTATGGTGAGTTATTTTCTCTTAAATAACCAATAATCCTCTTAATATATTAAAAAATAATATGCTCTCGCCATCTTAAACAAGGAGGATTCCCAAAGAGCTACGCAGAGGGGTTGTAACATCAATACCCACATTTCACCGAATATATATGCAAAAAAACCGTTTAATTTTTCATCAAGCAACTGTGTGAAGTTATGTTTATTCCACATGCTAATGATAATAATAAGTTAATAGTTCAGGCTCTTGTGTTTGATTCGTCTAACGATGTGGCATGCGATTTCTTATCGAATGACATGCAAAATGTACATACATACATACATATGCTCACGCCTGTATTCCCCGAAGGGGTAGGCAGAGGTATTGTAATAACAACACCCACTTTTCACCGAAGATGATTAAGTGCCAACGTGACAGATGGTGAGTCCATCGCCGTCTCAGACACTTTACATACGTCATTGAATCACTTCTCAGAAATATGCAGGTTTTCTCACGATGTTTTCCTTCACCGTAAAGCACGTGGTGTGAAATCACTGTACATAAGTTTTTTAGAAAAACTCATTGGTACAGGCCCCGCTGGGATTCAAACTGGCGTCGTTTCAAACCTCAAGGCCACCACGGCTACCTGCAAAATGTATTTCGGTCAAAATATGACTTCCCCGGTCTTCGAACTTAAGACAGCATTTGACTGCGATATTCTGTAAGATGATGGTACAGTCGGGTACCTATTACTAACTTAACCACTTATATAAAAAAAAATATTTTACAGAACACGTCATTGAACAATGAAACCATACAAATATTGAAATCTTGCAACGTTCCTTTGACGTCACAATTTTCAATAATTTACTGGGTTTTAAAACAGAAATTGTTGACCAAAAAACATAGTGAAGAAGAATATGAATTTGTCATGGACATCCTTCTATCGCATACAATGGGACAATTGTTCACAGTTAGATTATTAGCCCAGTATCTAACAACAAAGCTTTATGCATTAGAAAAACGTGATAAATACAAGTACATAGTAAGAGTCATAGAAAATACATTCGCTGAAAGTAGTACGGATAAGAATTACGTAAAATTGAAAGGGGAATACTTTGCCAACGATTTTAATATAGTTGGAAATTTAACCCCGTATTTTGTATACCATTTCCTACCTAGATATTTTGATAATTTCACCAATGAACGTGCAAATTTAGACTTTATTCGCAATGTATGCGAGGATGTCCAAGAAGGATTTATTACGAACAATACAGAGGAGTTTAAAGAAGAATGGAAGAAATTCAAATTTGACCATAAGGTTGATAATTATTTGAATAGACATGTGGAAAGCAAGATTGTGGAAGATGTTGAATGTTCAGGGACAATCCAGAAGAAATATATACCTTGGAGGAATATGAGTGATGTCAATGGATTTGATAGTGTTAAAAAGGTAATTTTAGTAATAGTTCTCTTTTCTGTCTTGTTAATGTGAACATTGTTTAAATCCCTACTAATATTATAAATGCGAAAGTAACTCTGTCTGTCTGTCTGTTAAGCTTTCCCGCTTAAACCTCTCAACCGATTTTGATGAAATTTGGCACAAACAATCTTTAGACCCTGAGACAGGACATAGGCTTTTACATACATACATACATATGCTCACGCCTGTATCCCATGGGGGTAGGCAGAGACCACTGTTTGCCACATGTCTGACATAGGCTTTTATTGCGAAACAAAGTATTATATAAAACTAAATCTACGCGGGTGAAACCGCGGGGCACAGCTAGTAGCTTGTATAATTTTGTAGCGTGAGTGTGGAAGCGAGCTGATCGTGGTCGCATCCCTGATAGACAAACTACCGAACCTTGGAGGCATGGCGCGGACCAGTGAAGTATTCGGAGTGCGGACATACGTCATTGATAACCTAAGCCGGATGCAAGACAAGCAGTTTCAGGGACTCAGGTAAGTTTGCATATATTTATTTTTTTAACTCTTGTTTTTTTTAGTGATGAATTGAACAAACGAGCTCGAGAACGAGGAGCTCGTGGCACAGTTGCTATTGCGCATATCATTCGATCAGCGAAGTTAAGCAACCCTAAGCTTAGCCAGTAATTGTATGGGTGACCGCCCGAGTACCCTCCGTGCCTCGGAGAGCACGTTAAGCCGTCGGTCCCGGTTGCCAATTTATCGTCTTTGCCAATCGTTACAGGTCGGTCAGAGGCCTAAAATAGTCTGACAACTGGTTTAACCCAGATCACAGATTTTCCTCGTTAAAGGGGTTGCGAAGGTCAGATGGCAGTCGCTTCGTATAAAAATCAGTTGATAAGCCACATCGGGTTGAATCAAGTGCCGACCCCAACAATGTATGGGATAAGGCCAGGGAGATGATGTAATGAACAAACGGGCGAGTGTGAGTTAAACCTACGCATCTTGGGTCCTATACACTAGTTTTTTTAGATTTAACTATACTGTTCGGGTTTCGCTCTTTGATTTCGGTACACGATATATGCTGGCAATATACATTTTATTGCTTTTAAAATTACATTTATCAGTATGTTGTCTGTGTAAGTGAATTATATTGGTAGTTTACAAGGTGATGGCATAAATAAATACAGGAAAGAAAAGGAACAGTTGTCCTCTAGAAGTTGTAGGGTTTTACGAATATATCACTATATTGAAGTCGTTAAATATCTAGCTCCAACGAACGTAGTTATAGGCTATGGTTGCTAAGGGCCGAAGAGCTCGCAGCCTTAAGCGATTGAATGAACGCGCGGCCGCGTTTACCTACATTACGTACGTGGTCATTAAACTTGTTAAATTAAGGAGAAGGTTAATAAAGGTTTAGAAAAATGGTTTTATGGGATTATTTTAGGAACTATTAGTGGGAGTAAAAAAATAAAAACGTTAACTACGTTAGCGCTGATTTTTATTCGAAAATAAAGTCTTGATATGGTCAACTTTGAACGTCAATTACTCGAAAACGGAAGATGATATTTGTGTCATAATAATTTTATTAACTTCCTAAAATTATTCCCTATCACATATTTTAACAGCTGTCCTAATTCCCCGACACCCTAATAGATGAAAAATATTACCATTACTGTCGACTATTTTTTGCTTGCATCGAGGTGGAACTTCTACTGCCATCGAGTGCACCCAATCTTTAAATTGATTTGCATTATTCCTTTAACGCTAATAAATAAATTTTATTCAGTGTGTCGGCAGAAAGATGGATAGACATAGAAGCAGTGCCTCCAGGACTCCCCCTTAAAGAGTATCTGATGAAGAGGAAGGCAGAAGGATACTGCGTCGTGGCTGCCGAACAGACTTCCAACAGCTGCAGTCTGAAGGGTTTCAAGTTTCCTAGGAAAACGCTTCTGTTACTCGGGTCAGTACATATACTCACGTCATCCCTAATACCCGAGTAGCAGTCTGGAGTCTGGATTATTATGAAGCCATCAAATCTATACAGATAAATAAAATTGAAGTGTCTGTTTGTAATTCCACAATTAAACCTTTTTACTAAATACATATGAAAGTATACACGGTACTGACATAGAACAACCAATTTTCTATCTGTTTGTTCCGGTTAATCTCCAAATCGACTGGACCGAGTCGAACGGGACTTTCACTGCCGGACTGCTAATGTCACAAGGAGTAACTTAGGCTACTATTAATGAAAATAATAGGGTATCCATAAAATAAAGCCTACGCGGGTGAAACCGCGGGGAACAGCTAGTACATACATATATGCTCACGCCTGTATTCCCCGAAGGGGTAGGCAGAGGTGTTGTTAACACAACACCCACTTTTCACCGAATTTGATTAAGTGCCAACGTGACAGATGGTGAGTCTATCGCCGTCTCAGGCACTATACATACGTCTTTGAAATACTTCTCAGAAATATGCAGGTTTCCTCACGATGTTTTCCTTCACCGTAAAGCACGTGGTGTGAAATCACTGTACTATGGTTTCTTTTTTTTTGGAAAAATTCATTGTTACAGGCACCGCTGGGATTCGAACTTGCGTCGCTTGCGTAGCAGGCGACTGCTCAAACCCCGAGGCCACCACGGCTCTTTTTTTTTGGGAACAGCTAGTAATAAGTAAATTTCCTTCCAGGCACGAAAAGGAGGGTATTCCATGCGACATGTTACCTTTGATGGACTATTGCGTAGAGATACCTCAGCAAGGATACGTCAGGTCGCTCAATGTACACGTCACTGCGGCTGTCTTCATATGGGAATATGCCAGGCAGAATATCTTGTGATCTTAATTAAAAAAAAGTGAAACATGTTTTTTAATCCGAAGCATGATTTTAAATTAAGAATTGATGAATTTACTTATAATTAATAATAAACTTAAGAAATTGCTTTTTTATTATTAGTCACCATTATTGCTTATGGCCAAAGTTTACTCTATAGGTAATATATTTTTTTTATTTTCTGTAGGAGCCGTGGTGGCCACGAGGTTTGAGCAGTCGCCTGCTACGCAAGCGATGCAAGTTCGCATCCCAGCGGGGCCTATGCCAATGAGTTTTTCTAAAAAACTTATGTACAGTGATTTCACACCACGTGCTTTACGGTGAAGGAAAACATCGTGAGGAAACCTGCATATTTCTGAAAAGTAATTCAATGACGTTTGTAAAGTGTCTGTGACGGCGATGGACTCACCATCTGTCACGTTGGCACTTAATCATCATAGGTGAAAAGTGGGTGTTGTGATTACAACACCTCTGCCTAGCCCTTCGGGGAATACAGGCGTGAGCATATGTATGTATGTTTCTGTAGGATATTTCACAGTTTTTAACATGAGACCCTGTTGGGCTTTCATTTGGAAACGGTGCTAAAAATGAACCTACTCAAGTCATTGAATGAGTGTTAAAATCTTTGTTACTATAATATTTCCAGAGCCGTGGTAATATATATTATGATATAACAATTTTTTTATCATTTTTACTATGGTAAAGCCATAACAACGCGGAGCTCGTGGCACAGTTGCTATTGCGCATATCATTCGATCAGCGAAGTACTCTAGCCAGTAATTGGATGGGTGACCGCCCGAGTTCCTCCGTGCCTCGGAGAGCACGTTGAACTGTCGGTCCAGGTTGCCATTTTATCATCTTTGGCAATCGTTACAGGTCAGTCGGAGGTCTAAAACAGTCTAACAATTGGTTTAACCAGATCACAGATTTTCCTCGTTAGATTGTGAAGGTCAGATGGCAGTTGCTTCGTATAAAATCAGGTGACCAGCCGCATCGGGTTGGACCAAGTGCCTACCCCAACAATGTCCCATACATAAGGCCAGGGTGATGATGATGGTAAAGCCACAACAAGCTACTTTTATTTGTGGATGCTGAAATGATGTAATGCAATCAAAATAAAAAATAATCTAATTGTTTTTTAATGTTGAATTACAGAACAACTTGACTACTTTGGGTAATAACGTAATTCTCACTGGCTTCACATCAAATTCTTCACTATCTATCTCAATGTTGACTTCTTTCTCAGAAACCTTGGGTAGTAATTCCACAGTCCTTGCATAAATTGGTTCAGGACCAGAGCCTTTCTTTTTCAAACGGCTCCAACCTTCTGATACAAATTCCGTGTATTTGTAATTATTTTTACCCAAAACTATGTTCAGTGCTGGCTGATTTGAAGTCTTATTTTCAATGTTCTGCGTTTGAATTCTAAACTCGCTCGTTTTGAAGCATAATTCGTGTGACGTCACGCATTCTGGATTCAAAATTTTTGTTTGATCTACCTGTGGAGCGGCGTGGGTACTCGGCATGAAAAAAGACCATTTCCTTTTTATCTCTGGTTTCTTTGCAACGCAATTACTACAGCCTATGCAAGGAGGTGTGTACTTTATGGTTCCACTGCATTCCCATGTCAAAGACTGTTTGTATCCATTGAAGATAAATGATGCATATTCCCTCCAAGGGCCAACAAACCAGTACTTATCTCGTTTGGCCATTGTGTCTCTGAACGCCCCCCATTCCATAGAAGACATAGCATAGATTGGTCTTGTTGGAACCTCGTCTTCTGTGGGTACTGGTTCGATCTTCATAGCGTCTTTCCAAACTGTATTGCCTTTGATGATAGCCATAGACGCGTCTATCAGCTGCTTCACTTTCTCAACCCCTTTCCCTCCAGGGAACATCATGTTCCCCATCGAGTTAGTCCGGCCAAGAGGGAGTATTCCTACAGGAAATTGATTTGCGTCGTCATTTCGTCTGAGAAGACCTGAAATGCAAAACCAGACTTCATACAAACTTCCTCAGTTTGCAGAATATAATGGTAAATACCGATATGATTCTGTTCAGCAATTTCTGATGACTTAACAATCTCTCGAAACCTAAGATAATAATTGGACTGTTGATACATGGTGGTTGCTAGAGGATCAATACCAATCAAAAACTAAATCTATTAGTATGACGGTAACGAAAAT
Organism: Watsonalla binaria; assembly: GCA_929442735.1. NCBI lineage: Eukaryota > Metazoa > Arthropoda > Insecta > Lepidoptera > Drepanidae > Watsonalla > Watsonalla binaria. Next base: position 11,398,401 of record OV838924.1, on the reverse strand, counting down.
GATACGAGACTGGAAAATTATCACTATGTATAGTTAATATTTATCCTACATGGGTGAAATTGTGAGGCATAGCTCAACATCAATGTGGTAATAAAAAATTACTGCTAGTTAAGAGCCCAGGAAATGTTCAAACCGTTGGCCATTGCTTTTATTGCACACAAAATGCTGGTTATAATTATCATACCTGTAACAGTCTCAGAGAGAGTGCCGTCCCCTCCCGCCACTATGATGGCTTCTGTCCCCCGCAGGGTCTCCACTATCTCCTTGGCATTGCCCTCTGATGTGGTCTGTATCACATCTACCTTCGTAACAAATATACCATGCAAGTTATTAACACATGCATTCATAACAGATGCAAGTTTGAATCTCAGCAGCCTAAACTAATAGTTTTTCTAAAAACAGTGCAATGATTTTATACCACGAGGTTTATATGTGGATCAACTGCACATGACTGAGAGAAAAAGTATGTATGTGTGACAGACTCACCCTCTGTCACATTAGCACTTGATTATATTATTATCTTCATTGAAAAGTGGGTGTTGTTATTTCAATGTCTCTTGTTATAATAATAATAATGATCTCCTACCGAATTTCGGTTACGGCGGTTAATCTCAACGAGGATTAGCCATGTGCGCAGGAGATATTATAGTGCACAAGTGTGTGCGCAAACACAGGGGCACTCTTTATTCCGTCTCTCTCATAGTCCGATGGGACGGCAATCCGACACGACCGGAGAGATCAGGCGTAGGACCAACGGTGCAACGTGCTTTCCGAGGCTCGGGGGTGGAAACACCGCCAACTTCCAAACTCTGGGCATTATATTGTGAATTTCTTGACAGAAAAACCCAATATACATTTTTGACCCGACCCGGGAATCGAACCCGGGACCTCGTGATCGGCAGGCGAACGTACTAACAACTAGACCAACGAGGCAGTTGTCTCTTGATACCCCATCAGGGATGGTGTAAGCATATGAGTTATTACCATAGGCATGGATTTTGGAGAAATTATAGACTGCAAGTTCCTAAGTTTGTAATGTTATGATATGAACTGCCTTATGTTAAGTGGTAATTATTGCACAGCATATGGGTGCAAGCATAACAAGGGTTTAGGTAATATTCTGAAATTTGTTTTTTAACCAAATTCAAAAAAAGGAGGAGGTTCTCAATTTCACAGCTTATTTTTTTTTGTTTGTTGATCTGGCTAATTTCTGAAATGGTTGAACAAATTTTAACAGGACTTAGAATTCCTGTAAATATTGGCTGTAAGGAGTATTTAGAAAGCTCATATTTTAGAAAAAAAAATATCTCCAAGTTACCAAGTTGCAAAATATAATTTGCTAAAAATAAATAGTAATACCTGTAACCCAGCTAAATGCAATAGTGGTTCACAGTAATTCTCAAACTCCTGCTTAGCCTTCCTCTTGTTAGCGACAGGATTCAGTATAACAGTGACTAATGTTGGGTTTCTTTCCATTGGTATCAGGGACTCACCATACACAGATGCCTCTTTACAAGCAGCCCGCATTAATATATTGATTCTGAGGATAACAAAATGGTTAGTTGTATTATCTTAGTATGTTTTCACAATAATTATAGTTGGCGGGGAAAATGGAAATGGAGATTTATATAATTAAGAATATTATAAAGGTGCCGTCACAACCTTGAATCCAGTATTAATTTTAAAAGTCTCTGTCTGTCTGTACGGCGCCCTCACCCTCCTACCCTCAATTTTTTCCGCTTAACGCTCATAACTTGTAAGTGCCTTGCACCTACATCTGGGATTGTTTCATACTGTTTCATAGACATTATTTATGTACTGAATTGGTTTGAAATTTACCCTAGTGACTGCTATTTCAACAGTTGCAGGGCTTTTGAGCAGATATGCCGTTTGAAGACATTTTTAGAATAATAATAAAGAATAATGAGAATATAATGACGTTTTAAATAAATAAGGTATATCTTACTCGTATTTTTCTTTCGCTTTTGAAACTCCATAATATAAGGCAATGGCACCTACGGTGGATTTTTTCCAATTATTTCGTATAGTTTTACTGAATTTCAAGAGCTTCTCCATTATAATTAAGTACAAATGTTAATTTATATTACATTAATTTGATATTTTAGTATTTCAGATTTTTTATTTCTGATTTGTTTTAAGGTTAGAAAGTTCAGATTTGTGTCAAAAACAGCTGATTGACTGTCATTCCTAACGTCAAATCAGGCCAAGACAAAGCGAGCATTTTTGAACTAGGCAATGACAAGAGTAGCATTTTTCGTTAGACTCGTAGAAAAATACAACCATACATATAGTAAAAAATATTGAATTAAATGCATTGGACTGGAAGAAACGTAGTTTTTTTTCGGATATATGTTTTTCAAGAAAGCAAAGAGTAATGGTCCCTACATGTACTATACGTAAGTATGGACAATTAATAAGTACTACTTCGTACGTACTTATTAATGTGGTAGAAGAATATTGCATAGCTTCAGTAGTGTTTCTCTTTCTTATTGTATGACTTGATGAGATACATGCCACACAAGTGAAACATTTTCTTTATCTGTGACCAGCCTGTAAGCAAGACTGTTTAATGTCTATGGTGTATTTATATAGGCCACAGATATAATTTGAAGCATCTGTCCATAGACAAAACCAATTGATTTTGTCAAATAACATTGCACTTTTTTATTCCGTGATGTGTAAATTGTAAATGATTTTCCCCAATTTATCGTTATTATTGGGGTAAAATCGCCATGAATTCTGATAAAAAGGGAACAGCAAAATTGCCTGATGGCTGGGTATTATGCACATCTAAATCAAATCCAGGCAGGAAGTATTACTTCAATAAGAAAACTGGTAAATCTTCGTGGACACAACCCCAGGTACGTTTCGTAATTTACCTTCGTTTATTACCCGATAAACTTCTATAAAACTGGTTCTATGTGTTAATGATGCATCAAGGATGTTGTTAATGTTGTTCTTTTATTGTTTATTTCTTGTTTTGGGTGTTGGAAATAAATCAATACTGTGTATTATTTTCTCAAGGCTGACCACAAAGTGCCCGATAATAAGCAGAAAGGGAAGAAAGAAAGAGTGATAGTCAGGGAAAAGAGTAGAAAAGAAGAGTTGCAAAAGAAGAATTTAAAGAGAAAGAGTGATGGAGGAGAACAAAGCCAGGCTAAAAAAAGACAAAAGGAAGGTACTTTCAAAACAAATGTATTTCTCTGTATGTCTAGTTTGTTTATACATCTTGTGTGATACATGACCCTGGTCTAACAACCTTTACATTTTTATTTATTTATTACAAAGAATCAACAGCATTTATTAAATAAATACAAGATTATACAGTCTATTCTTAGTGCCAATTACAGATTCCTTCTTTACTAATAGATAATATTATTTTGGTCGCTAAACAGATATATATGAATTATTTACTTTCTGCATAAAAACATAAATTGCCACCCCTAACATCTGCCACCTTAGGCTTTTGCCTACTCTGCTTAACTAGATATCATTAGACAGTGTTTGATGCTGTGTTTATATTTAGTTTCAGAACCGGAGAACCAGAATAAATGTAAAAAAGAAACTCCTGTAAAATGTCCAGAATCTGTGAAAAAGAAAAGTTCAATTAAACCATCTCCATCAAAACCAATCCCAAACACAGATACACCTAGTAAGAACATAGCAAACTCAAGACTATCTCAGCTCCGAGCACAATTGGCTACCGAAACACAGACTGAGGAGACAGATAGGTCTCCGACACAAGGTAACAAAAAGACAAGTCCAACACAAACGGACATACCAAATAAAATTCCAAAGCCAGAAGACAACAGTCCAACTATAAATGAGACGAAAAGTACAACGCAGTCACCGAGCAGTGACAGCTTTCAGTCAATGCCGTCTCCATCGCAGTTCTTTGCGGCGAATAAAATAATTTCATCAATGAAAGCTCAGTTGCCCGAGAAATATTGTAACAAGTCAAAGCAGAAGGATACCTTTGCAGATATTGAGGAAGGGATCTGTAATCAGACAGCGGAGTATCCATTTATGAAGCATCCGGCAACACCGCCGCAGTTTTCGGAAGCCAGCAAGCTTGTCTCGGCTATCAAATCCAAGCTTACATACAAGGTGTCTTGTAAAGAGGAAGATGTGAAGACCTATTCATCGGCAAAGGATAGATTGGAGAACTTGAGAACACGGTTGAGTAATGAAGCTATGAATAGTGAGGATTGTTTTGTACCTGAAGTTGATAATACATTGATACAAGAGGAAACATTAATAAAGGAGGACACTTGTGAGGCTATGGAAGTGGATTTGAAGGAGGTAAGATTACATATTCACTTGATATACCAATAAATGCGAAAGTGTATGTCCATCTGATACCTTTCACAGCTTAACCGACCAATTATGCTGTAAGGAAAATTGAGGGTACATAAAAAAAACTATGCAGATGAATTTGCATGTAAAAACTAATTGGATTATAGTTCTATATCATAAAAAAAAAAAAATATGCTCACGCCATCCCAGGAGGGTCCCTGAAGGGGTAAGCAGAGGTGTTGTACCAACACCCACATTTAGCCGAATCTGAACATCTATATATCATCTGCATCTTAATGTATTCTTTCCTGGAATAAAAACTAAAATGTTTGTACATAGATTGTGCAATGGACATTAAAATTTCCAGTCCTTTTTGAAGCTATCGAGGAACAAATGTTTTTTGAGTGAAATCTTTGACCTGGGTTTTTTTTCAGTTGATGAATCCATTTCACCCTGATCACCATGAATCTGTCTCTGTCTGCCTGTATGGCTTGAAACTAATAAACCAGTTACTCTTTTTGATAAAATCCTTTTATCAATGAATATTTCCATTTTGTTTTAGATACTATTACCAGCCGGGAAACCTCCAAATTATTCAATAAAGTCCAGTAGTTCACAGGATGATGTTGTGTTGATTGTGGACACAAATATATTTATACACGAACTGGATTCCATTAAGACTGTACTGAACTCGCATATAAAAGGTAATATAATTCCTTCTTATCATATATCTTCTTTCATAGCAAAATTTGGGAACCTTGCGAATGTCTAGAATTTAAGACTAGATGACCAGTGGTGCTAATCTTATGACGTGATGATTAATTTGCGAAATGTACAATCAAGTGCCAAATAGCTATTTTGGTATTCCCTAGCTTTAATGTCCAAATAAAATGACGTCATGAGTTCTATAGCCACCGTAACCATTTCAACAGGAGGTTTTGATATAGTATTCAAATAAAATTTCCTTTGAAACACCATATATACTAGGAAATGCAATGTAAGTTGATAGTCACTGAATAATGTGATCCGTGATAAAAAAATTTATTTCTGCAAGTGGGTCAGGACCTACTGGGCCCCCTAATATTCGTACCTTACAATTAAACTTGTAGACTCGGGCCCTATATAGGTGCCCACTGGTCCCCCGGAAGGTGAACAGTCAATTATATATTTTATGGTACCCACTCGTCTTCTGGAACAAATGTTATGTTATGATAGGAATATATAGTCGTAAATCAATGAAGCTCTTTAATGTTATGATACGGACATAAAGAGGAGCTCGTGGCACAGTTGCTATGGCGCATGTCATTCGATCAGTAATTGGATTGGTGACCGCCCGAGTTCCCTCTGTGCCTCGGAGAGCACGTTAAGCCGTTGGTCTCGGTTGCCAATTTATCATCTTTGGCAATCGTTACAGGTCAGTTGGAGGATTAAAATAGTCTGACAACTGGTTTAACCCCGATCACAGTTTTTCCTCGTAAAAGGGGTTGCGAAGGTCAGATGGCAGTCGCTTCGTATAAAAATCAGGTGATCAGCCTCATCGGGTTGAATCAAATGCCGACCCCAACTATGTATGGGATAAAGCCAGGGCAATAACGATACAGGGAAGAGTGGACACCTCAAAAATTTAAGGGGACAAGTGGGCACAGGGTGCGTATTTCAGGGAACGAGTGGGTCCTGACCCATCCAAGTGATACTTTTTTTTATTTCTAAAAATACAAAAGAGATCGGCCGTCCCGAGAGTATCGTACCGACGGGACGAACCACAAATGTTTCACAGGTAGGAACAATTTGTATTGGAAAATATAATTGTTGTATTTATAATTTTCCTTTACTTATTATTTATGTTTCGCTTAAACTTCCTGTTGAGATCAACTTTAGCGGCTGTGCGCGAGTGTTACCAAGTCAAATGTGTGTACGTCTGCCAATGCCAACTTTATTATTTAATTCCTTAATTATTTAGTAATTAAATAAATATATTCGGTTTACGCCCCGTAGAGCTAATGAATGTCCATTCAGACATTGTTGATTAAATTTCTTACTCTCATGTTAAAGAGAGATGGAGAGAACAACATTTTCTATTGCCATTCCCAAAATAATATATACGTATATATTATTCGCGCGCCTGTATTCCCCGAAGGTGTTAATAACAACCCACTTTTCACTGTGAGCTTATTGCCGTCTCAGGCACTATACATACGCCTCTGAATTACTTCTCAGACATATGCAGGTTTCCTTCACCGTAAAGCATAAGTTGTTAGAAAAACTCATTGTTACAGGCCGCTGGCATTCGAACTTGCGTCATTTGCGTAGCAGGCGACTACTTAAACCCCAAGGCCACCACGTCTTTCTCAAAAGAAAATATTTTTATTACTATACTGAGCTTAGCATTTTTTGTAAACTGTATACAGCCAGAGCTTAGTCTTGGTATATAAAAACTGGTTGTTCCCACAGGTTATAAGGAACAACCCACCCTGTTGATCCCGTGGCGGGTGATCAGCGAGCTGGACCGGCTGAAGGACAATAACAACGGCAACGGGGCTATATGCAAGCGTGCCAAGTCCGCTATGGACTACTTGTACAAATCACTGCCCGAGGAGAGCAGGATTAAAGGTACTATATTACTTTAAAAAAAAATAAGCTCCCAAAAGGGTCCCTGAAGGGGTAAGCAGAGGTGTTGTAATAACAACACTCACTTTTCCAATGCCGCAGATGGTTAATTACAAGTTATGTTTTTAAAGTTTTAGAATTATTGTGACTATAGATTAGGAAAACTTTGCAAACTCCTAGGAGGAATATTAGATTTTTATGCATGACACGCATGTTTACATTATAAATTGTTAAAAATGGTCGAGAAAAAAACGAACACGAGGCAAGACTCGAACCCACGATCGACGAGCTACTCGTGATCCTACCTCATGGGTCGAATTTTTCCTTCCCTTGTTTTGCGCCATCTGTTGGTCGGTGTATCTAAACTCAGGAGAAATACTGGAAATGAATTCAAAATTGATTGAATCACATAATTTAGTCCTTAAATTCGTCAGTAGCAGCCTAAAGTTTGGATTAGTCCCCGATTAATGACAACAGAGTCGCCCCTTGTTGCATGGGACTTAAACATAACTGGTGATAAGTGGGTTTATTATATCGCACTTTCAGAAAGATTGGGGCTCAAATTTTGCGAAAACCAATTAACTATGACAGACCTAAAATTTTTATATACCAACCGAAGTTTTTAAAAATATGAGATTTTTTTTTATTTATTGACAAAACACAACCTAAACTTTACTATCTAATATATAAAATTCTCGTGTCACAGTTTTCGTTGCCATATTCCTCCGAAACGGCTTGACCGATTTTGATGAAATTTTTTGTGCTTATCCGGTATCTATGAGAATCGGCCAACATCTATTTTTCGTCCCCCTAAATGTTAGGGGTAGTCCACCCCAAAAAAATATATGGCAATACAACGTTTGCCGGGCACAGCTAGTTAAAATGTAAAAAAGTTGTCAATGTGATTACGATTAACAAAAACATTTGATTTTTGAATTGAGCCCCTATCGTTCGGAGGTTGCGAATTATGTACAGCTCTGCTTACGTTTTAAACGAATACAGGCAAGGAGAGCGACTGATCATACTCCTTCCCAGCAAAGGGTAGATTCCAGATGGGTGTCATGTCTGGGGAACACCAGGTCCAACTATTCTAGTTGGAAACTTATATATACTGCTATGCGCTCGAAAACTCTTATTGCGCGATTTAGGTTCTCGCGTATTTGTACTCAAACTTTTCAATTGTTAGCGAGTAGCGCCATCTATGTAGCGAGTGGATAAACACTGGTACACTGGCGTGAGGATATGTAACAAATATTTGTAATATTTTAGTTATTATGTTTGACAATTGAGCATTTGAACTGTGTCCATGGGCTTATATTCATGAGATATAAATACTGTAACCAAAAACATTGTATAATATATATATTTTTAAAAGAGTAATTGTTGAGCTTCTTGCAGGGTTCTTGTCAACAAAAGCTACCTTCCGAACCCGGTGGTAACATTTATAACCATGTATAATGTATTTTGTGTCCTTCTGACGATTTGAAAGTACTTTGTAAGAAGTCTAATCAAATAAAGATATTTTGAATTTTGAATTTGAATAATGTATTGTATTGTGTGGTAGGTCAGTCCCTGCGCGACGCCAACTCTCACATCTATCCGTGCGAGGTGCCCGACGACGAGATCCTCAACTGCTGTCTGCAGCAAGCTGAGAGGGGCAAGGCTGTGGTAACAATACTTCATTATTTATCACCCCTGCCTCGTTGGTCTAGTGTATTGAGTAAAAAACTGCCTCGTTGGTCTAGTGGTTAGTACGTTCGCCTGCCGATCACGAGGTCCCGGGTTCGATTCCCGGGTCGGGTCAAAAATGTATATTGGGTTTTTCTGTCAAGAAATTCACAATATAATGCCCGGAGTTTGGAAGTTGTCGTCAGTGTTTCCACCCCCGTGTCTCGGGGCGCACGTTGCACCGTTGGTCCTCCGCCTGATCTCGCTCCGGTCGTGTCTGATTGCCTCCCATCCCACTATGAGAGTGAGGCAATAAAGAGTGCACCTGTGTTTGCACACACTTGTGCACTATAATATCTCCTGAGCACATGGCTGATCCTCGTTGAGATTAGCCGCCGTAACCGAAATTCGGTAGGAGATCATTATTATTATTATTATTAGTCAAAATGTGTAATTTTGGAATTACAAACAGACACTTCAATTTTATTTATCTGTATACATGTAGATTTATTGAGATGTTTGAACATCTCGCCATCACGCGTCGCCACTTCAATATCATTTCCCTGGCCTTATCCTATACATTGTTGGGGTCGGCACTTGATTCAACTCGATGTGGCTGATCACCTGATTTTTATACGAAGCTACTGCCATCTGACCTTCGCGACCTCTTTTTACGAGGAAAATCTGTGATCTGGGTTAAACCAGTTGTCAGACTATTTTAGGCCTCCGCCTGACCTGTAACGATTGCCAAAGATGATAAATTAGCAACCGAGACCGACGGCTTAACGTGCTCTCCGAGGCACGGAGGAAACTCGGGCGGTCACCCATCCAATTACTGGCTAGGGTTAGGGTTGCTTAACTTCGCTGATCGAATGATATGCGCAATAGCAACTGTGCCACGAGCTCCTCAGTCGCCAATACGATATATCACCGTCATATTGTGAGCAATATGGTCAGTTCACAATTCGTCGGCGGCTTACAATTTAGACAGATTATAAACAAACGGTTTCCGCTATGATACTGTAACATATATATTGGTTTGCAGATATTGTTATCAAACGACAAGAACCTGTGCAACAAGGCGACCATAAACTCAGTGAAGAGCATAGGTCTGAGTGAGCTGAAGGGCTTATTGGAGAACAAGCCTCGGGCAGCCGAGCCTGACCTGCGGGCGGCCGTGGAATACGCCAGGAATACTGTCTTTGAACTACTCTCGAATATACTGGAGGTAAGGAATAATAATAATATCAAAGTCAAAGTCAAAAGTATCTTTATTCGATTATACTTTTTACAAAGTACTTTCAAATCGTCAGAATGTCATAATTACACAGGATTATTCATGCTACCGCCAGGTTCGGAAGGTTGCTTTTACTGAGAAGAACCTGGCAAGAAACTCAGTAATTACTGTTTTCAAAAATATTATATAATTTAAAGAATACTAAATAAATAATTTAAAAAACGATAAAAACAAATGTATATTGTTTTATTTCATTTTTGTACATAATACATATGCCCACGCCTGTATTCCCCGAAGGGGTAGGCAGATTCTTCACCGAATTCGATTAAGTGCCAACGTGATAGATGCTGAGTCCATCGCCGTCTCAGGCACTATACATACTTCTTTGAATTACTTCTCAGACATATGCAGGTTTCCTCACGATGTTTTCCTTCACCGTAAAGCACGTGGTGTGAAGTCACTGTACGTAAGTCTTTTAGAAAAACTCATTGGTACAGGCCCCACTGGGATTCGAACTTGCGTCGCTAGCGTAGCAGGCGACTGCTCTAACCCCGAGGCCACCACGGCTCTCTGCATCACGGCACAACAGGGTCATAATAATATAATTGTTTCAGAATGAGATGCGAGCAAAGTACAACGATCTATGGCAGTATGTCCTATTCAAAGCGCCTCCCTGGACGTTGGCGGACGTGCTCCAATGTTTGCTCAAACATTGGATAGCTGTGTTCAACGACGTGTTCCCGCGAATAGAACACTTGATCACCGATTTGAGGAACTCGCTAGTTTCTATTGAGAAAAAAGGTATGCAGTATATAATATACTTGCTGTGCCCCGAGGTTTCACCCGCGTAGACTTAATTTCACGGGTAGCCCTTATAGCCTTAATAATGTTAACCTAAGTTACTCCTTGTAACATTATCTATCTGCCAGTGAAAGTCCCGTTAAAATAGGTACAGCCGTTTCAGAGATTAGCCGGAACAAACAGACAGACAAACAGAGACGGAGAATTTTTTAAAAAGAGGTTTTTATATATCTACCCTATATTTTCATATGTATTTAGTGAACAGCTAGTTATCTAATAAAAACATCGGCCTTGTAAGCTATAAATCTATACACGTGAATAAAATCGCAGTGTCTGTTCGTAATTCCGAATTCACTGCTTTACCGTTGAAACCAATCAGCAAACACATGTACAGTTACACTATTTTCGCTGAGCGCTCATAACTCTTGACGGCACCTGCGACATATCAATTCATCATCATCCGTCTGACCTCATCCCATGTTATTTGTGGTCGGCGCAATGTGTTCTTCTCTCTATCAGCCGTCATATCTGTATTCACTCCCATTCTAGCCATGTCATCTTTCAAACAATCCATTCATCGTTTCTTAGGTCTCTTCTCCCCTTGTAACCATCCACATTCATAAATAAACAATTGAAAGCTTAATTTTTTTGATTTCTAGACTTAAACCTGTCCAAATCCGAAGTGTCGAGCTTCAAGGAGCTGTGTTTGGAAGTGGCCAAGAGGTGTCAGATAATACCTGAGTACATGGAGCTGGCCAAGACCACCGTGGACCGACTGCAGCGGGGCAGCGCCGAGGATGATATGCTCGTCATAGATGCATTCGAAGGACTCTGGACCGTGTTTTCTAGTTACTGGTGAGTAGATCCAATCTATACATAAATAAAATTGAAGTGTCTGTTTGTAATTTCAAAATAACAGCTTTTACTAAATGCATACGAAAGTATTCATTTAAAGTATTGATTAAAAAAACTAATTTTGAATTTTTTTCTCTTTCTGTCTGTTTGTTCCGGCTAATCTCTGAAACGGCTCAACCAATTTTAATTGGACTTTCACTGGTAGATAACTAATGTTACAATAAGTAACTTAGGCCACCCATGATTATTATTAAGTGAACGCGGGTGAAACCGCGGGGCACAGCTAGTGTTATATAATGTTGGGACATTAAGCTTTATACGTATGTAGCGGTAGTGAACCTCTTTCGCTATAATGTTTCTTTCCTTACCTTTATTTATTTAATGGCGATGAGCTTAAGTAAAATTATTCCGCCAATGTCAAGTGATTGTTGAGAAAAATATCTTGTAAATTGTTAAAAATATGTGGACAAACCCATTGGTTTCCTCGCTGTCCATTATTTGTTTTCATAATGTTTCTTATTTATATTAAATTCAAATATTGTTAAAAAGTGATTTGACACAAGATGTCAGAACGACTTGAGAGAAAGATTTTTCTACGTTTCTGGTTGTAAATAAAATAGCTAAGCGAATACCCCGAATAAAACAGACTCAATTATCGTAGCGTATTTAATTACTACTATTTTTTAATTATTTAATGATGCATACTGCTGTCTACCCCTTGAGGGAAAACATTCGTGAGCATAAATATGTATGTATGTAATAGTTGTATGATTGTGGTGGCAGTGCCAAGCTGTGTACGTCGGTGGGAGTGGTCCACGGGCTGGAGGACCGCTTGGGGGGCGCGGACCCGGACTCGGCGCTGATAGCCAAGATGCCAGTCTTCCAGGAACACATCAACATGCTCACTGTCGCTATCAAAGGGTAACCTATTCATTACTTTACACTTTATAAGTTCATCCAGAGCCGTGGTGGCCTTGAGGTTTGAGCAGTCGCCTGCTACGCAAGCGACGCAAGTTCGAAACCCAGCGGGGCCTGTACCAATGAGTTTTTCTAAAAAAACTTATGTACAGTGATTTCACACCACGTGCTTTACGGTGAAGGAAAACAGCGTGAGGGAACCTGCATATTTCTGAGAAGTAATTCAATGACGTATGTAAAGTGTCTGAGACGGCGATGGACCCACCATCTGTCACGTTGGCACTTAATCATCTTCGGTGAAAAGTGGGTGTTGTGATTACAACACCTGCCTACCCCTTCGGGGAATACAGGCGTGAGCATATGTATGTATGTATGTATAAGTTCATCATCAGGCGAGCTCCACGCTTGATTCTACGAAGCAGAAAGTTACTGCCGGGAAAATAACATGTTAGAATATAGCTGGATTTATAATTTATTTTGGTACTTGTATGTGTATGCCAACCTTAGCCAGCCCCTTATTGAATAGCTCTATGTTTGTTTTAACTTTAAACAGACGGACGATATCAAAATACTTCGAAATCGTCAGAAAGTCACTGTAATATTTATAAATTTATATGGATTATAAATTCGCCAGGTTGTTTTACTTTGTACTTTGCCTCCTTGACGAATTTTGAGCGCTGACCTTAGTGTTTTTTATCAAGTGAGTGCTCATAGCTTGTGCTTAATTCCCAGGATTCTGAGCGTAGACCCGTCAGACCCTGGCATGGAGGAGCACATGGTCAACTTCGAGAATACATTCATGGAGTGCCTCGCGCTTATATGCATCGATGGCACCTCTATAAACAGGAGTAATCTGAGGATATTCTGCGCCAAGTGCCGGTCAGTTTATATATCTATATACATAAACAGATAAATAATATCTCATTGTCTGTTTGTAATTCTATATAAACAGCATTTCGGTCAATGCATTCGAAAGTTTATACGATACTTACATAAAAAAATAATTTTTTTTTTCTTGTTTGTTCCTGCTCATCTTTGAATCGGCTGAGCCGATTTCAACAGGACTTGCACAAAAAAAATAAATAGTTCACGTACTAAATTAACTAAAGTAGGGATTTCGGGAAAGCGTCCACCCGTTACTGGACTCAGGAAAACATCATAATTAATACCTGAAAGTGTCTGAGAATACATTCGAATTAGTATGTATAGTGCCTGAGACGGCGATAGACTCACCATCTGCCACGTTGGCACTTAATCATGCTCGCTGAAAAGAGGGTATTGTCATTACAACACCTCTGCCTACCCCTTCGGGGAACGTAAGAGTAAGCATATTATGTATGTTTATGTTCAAAATTCAAAATATCTTTATTTAATTAGACTTCTTACAAAGTACTTTTAAATCGTCAGAAGGACACAAAATACATTAAACATGATTATAAATGTTACCACCGGGTTCGGAAGGTAGCTTTTGTTGAGAAGAACCCGGCAAGAAACTCAACAATTACTCTTTTAAAAATATATTATACAATGTTATTAGTTACAGTATTTATATGTCACTAGATGTGCCCGGCATACGTTGTATTGCCATTTTTTTTTGGGATGGACTGCCCCTATCATTTAGGGGGATGAAAAATTGATGTTGGCCGGATAAACACAAAAATATTTCATCAAAATCGGTCAACCCGTTTCGGAGGAGTATGGCAACGAAAACTGTTACACGAGTATTTTATATATTAGATTAATATAAGCCCATGGACACAGTTCCAATGCTCAATACTCAAATGTGTTTGCATTTTCCAGGAACATGCTTCAAGAAGCGTATCTGAAGTTCTCGCAGTTAACTGAGATATTGGAAGTTAGTAAACACAGTATTGCCAGTAATTAAATTATGAAGCAGTACAGTCTGGTAACAGTATGGTTATAATATATAGGGTCTAGACTTTAAAGGCGCACATATTTGTCACAGAGCTTCACCTGATGTTACATATTAATAAATATAAATTACATATAAATATTCCTTATCTTCAATTTTTCGTCGTGGTGTACCAAGGGTGTGTAATCCATATAAGCAGATAAGCAGTGCTTACCATTTGTGATGACAGAATACACTCGCGTCGTGTGTGTCTATACTAAAAGGTAAGTACCTATGCTTCACATCATTGGTATTTACTTAACCTACCTACTTACCTACTTATTATTTACGCAGAGGGTTGTTACAAGTAACAAAAGGTACGATGTTTCTTGGATTGTAATATGAGGAGCATAAGGCAAAATTTTCAAATGATAATGCCTCAAATATTGATAACATAAACATCGAAAAAAAAAAAATAAGAATTGTATATTTCATTTTTTAATTCTCTCTGGCCAAAATTGTGCGTCTATAAAGTTTGGACTCTGTATATTCCAAATATAAATTAAAGCCTTCATAAGGTTTTTTTTTAAAGAACAATGGAATTGTTTGGTTTGTAAAATTTAACAAAAATACATGAAAACACTCGCAGATACATGAAATGAGTACTAATGTCAAATTATCTGAAAAAGCCGTGGTGGCCTCGGGGTTAGAGCAGTCGCCTGCTACGCAAGCGACGCAAGTTCGAATCCCAGCGGGGCCTGTACCAATGAGTTTTTCTAAAAAACTTATGTACAGTGATTTCACACCACGTGCTTTACGGTGAAGGAAAACATCGTTAGGAAACCTGCATATTTCTGAAAAGTAATTCAAAGACGTATGTATAGTGCATGAGACGGCGATAGACTCACCATCTGTCACGTTGGCACTTAATCATCTTCGGTGAAAAGTGGGTGTTGTGATAACAACACCTCTGCCTACCCCTTCGGGGAAAACAGGCGTGAGCATATGTATGTATCTGAAAAAGATCAAAGATAAGCGATTTATCTGCCAACCTTAGGCTATGGAGTTGTATTTTGTATAATTTAAATGAGATGTTAAGATAAAAATGGTAGATATGATATATGTAGAGTTTCAATATAGTTTAACTTGAACTAAAGTCTGTGTCTAGTTGTCGTTAGTGGATGTTTTCACGAGTGCCGTAATCTAAATTGTACAATTTGTATATAGTAGATTTTGTGTATTTAAAATGTTATATTTATTGATGTTTCACCCTGTAGTTAGTGTTAAATGTATAGCAGGTTAATTAAATGTAATAGTGTAGGTTGAGCGTAATTGTATTAAATGTAACGGAGAACACTTTTGACCGCAACTGTACTTACCCCTTTAGTATAAGTCCGCTTTTTGTAAAGTGTTACCAGCTTAAGGGAACGTTCTATATATTTGGATTTATATTTGTGAAGTCCCTTTCGCATCACTATTCTTATAATCATTATTAGAACAATGATCAGTTCAAATACTTTTTTCATAATTTTTTTTTCTTTTGTGCAAAAAAGGTTTGTTTTTAAAAAAAACCTTACACAGCTCGGTCTACCAGGTTCGGATATCATCACACAGCGCCATCTAGTCCCAAACTAAACAAATACCTATACTATGGGTACTAGACAAC
Source organism: Watsonalla binaria (assembly GCA_929442735.1). Classification (NCBI taxonomy): domain Eukaryota; kingdom Metazoa; phylum Arthropoda; class Insecta; order Lepidoptera; family Drepanidae; genus Watsonalla; species Watsonalla binaria. The sequence continues at coordinate 11,382,480 of OV838924.1, read as the reverse complement.
GGATATAATACTAATACACACCCATAGATATAATCCGAAAATGTGTATTAATTGATGTTAATAATCATACAAATTTGATGATAAAGATATCTCATATACGGTTGAAACTAAATATCTCAGTAATTATAATTTTTCGGATTATGTTTCTGTGATTATGTGCATTCGATACGAGCTCTGTTCAACATACCTCACTGTATTCAATACTATAAAATCCTATATAATATGTTTATGTAGGACACATGAAAAAATAAAAAATACTTACTTTTTTGTAATACATGTGGAATTGATGAAATGAGTTTGTATGCGATAGTGAAAGGCAATGTTTAAAAAGGTAAAAGTGGAAGTTGTAAATTAAAAAGAAAGGAGAATGACAGATGAGAAAGACGAGGGAAGACGTGAACGACGAAAAACAGGAGTAGTATTTTTATAATTTTATTGTGTTGTTAAGAAACTAGAAGAAGTAAATATATTTAAACGTTTATCATACTTTTATTATTGTTTGGTAAAATACGCCAAACTACATACATGTATATATGGATGCTGATAAGCAATAATGTGTCAACCCACAAAAAGTCAAATTCAAAGGTTTTGATATATTTTGATAATGCATCACGTATTTAACATTCTAAAAAAGTGTTTCAAGTCATCTGAAACATAAAAGTACGTTAAAAATGGATTTATGTCATAAAACAAATCTTAAATCACGTATACAATCATCTTAAGACGCCATTTTCTCAAAACCAAGTTTATGCGGGTTGACACATTATTGCTTATCTGCATCCATATATGTATGAAAGGGACTTCATAGTCTTTAAAGACTGACTAATTGCTATATTTTGTCTACTTTTTGCCTTTATATACGTTATTATTTGTTTGTCGTCATTTTGGGCACACTATATATTATAGTAGGAATTTTCTTTAATGTCTGTTTTGGTAAATTTACACCTATAGGGCTTAGACTTGTTAGGAGAATATATTCGGCATAGGGCATCAGAAGGTGGTACAAATTTAAAGTGCCGCGGTGGCCTCGGCGTTTGTGTGGTCGCCTGCTACGCAAACGACGCAAGTTCGAACCCCAGCTGGGCCTGTACCAATGAGTTTATCTAAAAACTTATGTGCAATGATTTCACACCACGTGCTTTACGGTGAAGGAAAACATCACGAGGAAACTTGCATATGTCTGAGAAGTAATTCAAAAACCCACCCTCTGGCACGTTGGCACGTAAATCATATTCGGTGAAATGTGGGTGTTGTTGTTGCAACACCTTTGTTTACCCCCTCGGGACCCTTCATATTTAATTTGTTTGCCACCAACTGATGCTCTGTACCAAAAAGGTTCTCCTAAAAAGTCTAGGCCTTGTATTCATCTGTGAGACATAGCGTGTCCAAATTAACGGACAATAATCAGGACTACAATTCCCTAAGTATAGGTTATATCATGTTTGTACGTTGACCATATCGCCTGCGTATTTTCCTCAATTTGTATGGGAACGTTAAAGAGCGCCTCAAGCGGCGAGTGTAGGAAGTTTCACGTCTCCATAGAAAATAAGCGCAAAACACAAGGGTCAAGCGACGACGTTCGAACGTGTCGAAACCTATTCTTGCGGCACAGACGATCTTTACCCTTTTATTATATTCTCTGAGGCCTTACCATGAGCTCTTATTGCCATGATAGTTTTACTCTTATTATGAGACAGATGTATTTGACGTGTATACATCTGTCACTGTTACAAAACTGAACTATGATTGCAATAAGAGCTCATGGTCAGGCCCTGGACCTGTAGACAGTGTAATATTATACTCACGCTTCGCTAATAGGAACAATGCAAAAAGTATTGGAATGTCACTCTCATACATTTTGTATCGTTTCTCATACATTTTGTAATGTTACTTTGTTTTACAGATATCTTTCGTCGTTGACGAATTTCGAATTCGTTCGAAAATGGCGATGGAAATTCGACAATGTTGAAATATATGTAACCTCTTGGGATTCTGTTTTGTAGAGAATATACAGAGTTATCCATCGCTTGTGCAGTAAAATACGTATAACTCGAAATATTTATGAATGATTATACATAAAATTTTGTTTGTATTCTTGTGGGCATTCGCAATACCAAAGTTAAATGTTATCGTGGTTCTTAAAACCTTTTATCATTTATTTATGTTCTATTCAAGTCACATTATCGACCTGTGTAAGTATGACACGAATGCAAAACCACATCCTATATTTCACTTCAATTGCATCAGATCAATAATATTATTGTAGTCGTGGTGATAATTGTTAGGAAATGTTTTTTCATGTAAGTACGTAAATGTAAAGAAAGTGTTTATATTTGTGAATTAGGATTTAAGAGGAAAACCGTACCATATATTTTTTTGTTGTTTTTATGAATTGGGATATCGCCGAATTCCGAACTCATAAAGAACTTGATATTCTGTGTTAACATTCTATATACAAGCGATGGATGTCAATGAGCTGAAAATGTTATTCTTTAACTATTTATCTTGGTAAACTGTTTATATTATAATATTTGTAATGTAATTATACCAGCCAGCGTTACGGGTACGTGTAAATCATTGTAAATAACTTCGTGCTGTCATCTGTCATACGTAATGTCATCTGTCAACACATCGACTGTCAATTGAGGCTGCCATACACAAAAATTGCGATTACGTGAATATGTAAATTAGGATTTGGTTTACTTAATAAGTAGAGACTTTTTTTGACAAAAATGTAAATTAGGAATTGTTTCATTATATTTAAATGAAATGGACTAACCTTGGCTCGGTGTGCAAATTAATTATTATTGCATTTAAATATCTCTGGGAAAATAAAAAGAAGACATTGTATTGTATATATTTAACAATGTCATATTTTTTTGTTTCCAGACTAAGATAACAAATTAGAAGCATTTATTTCAATACAAACAATGATCGTAAGATCTTAAAAAATTGAAATATATCAAAGAATCTATAAATTCATTTCAAGATTTTAATAAAATCACGAATATAATTTTAATACTTAGACTTCTTACAGAGCATTTTTAAATCAACAGAATGACATACATTTTCAGGATTATAAATCTTACCGGCTGGTTCGGAAGGTTGTTTTTACCGAGAACAATCCGGCAAGAAACTGGTTTTTTTTTTGATTTGTATTAATGTTGACAGATGACTTTACCAAGGGATGACCTACGTTAGTCCGTGCCGGGTCCGAGTCGGGTAAGAGCCGACCTTTGCCGCCACTCGGTTACCGTGAAATACAGAGTCGAGACTTTTCAGGCCCACATTTTGGTCACAGATTATCGGCTGGTGGTCTATATTAATTTAAAAATAAAATAAAAATCCCCAACATTTTTTTATTTTCTTACTATTTATATTTGTGGTAAAATGCAGTATTAAGAGATTATTAAAGGTGTGATGCTTAATGGATGATATGTGGAAATTGAGACGAAGCTTGTTTTGTATGTACTTTCTGAAAACTAAAACGTCTCAAATATTAATACAATAATCGGTGAAGGAAAACATCGTGAGGAAACCTGCATATGTCTGAGAAGTAACTCAAAGACGTATTTATAGTGCCTGAGACGGCGATAGACTCCCTATCTGTCACCTTGGCATTTAATCATCTTCGGTGAAATGTGGGTGTTGTGATTACAACACCTCTGCTTACCCCTTCCGGGAATACAGGCGTGAGCATATTTAATAAATAGTTTTATATTTATCTTTAAATTAATATGTAACACCAACCAATGCTCTGTGTCAATAAAGTCTAGACCCTATATGTAACTAAGTAATAATAAAAAGCTCGACGCTCGGCTCGGACCCGGCTCGGACCCGGCTCGGACTTGTGTGAGTTATCCTTAATACCGACAGTACACCTATGTTAGGGATAGCAATAACTTTAAATGTCTGTTCTACGTGTAAAAATGTATTCCGCATTGCTTTGTAAGGGCTAATAAGGATATTTTAAACCTATAATTAATGCTTTTCATATATATTCTACAAACCAACATATGTACACACTGTATTCAGTAACCAGTAACTATTTATATATTCATGTAATAGCCATGACCATTCACCATAGATTAACTAATTGTTTTTTCAAAAGCAATCTTTATTTATACAACTGTATACTCTTTTCCTACCGCCAATTAATTTACAAAAATACAAACTAATTACTTATAACTAAGTTTGTTAATGATACGAATTTTCAAACCTAAATATAACAGAAGTAAATCTAATGTGATTTTTTTATTTTTCCTTTTTTTAGGTTGGCGGAGAAAAAGGAACAGTTGTCTTCTAGAAGTTGTAGGGTTTTATGAATATACCACTATGTTGAAGTCGTAAAATATATAGCCAAGGGCCGAAGAGTTCGCGGCCTTAAGCGATTGAATGAATGCGCAGCCGCGTTTGCCTACATTACGTACGCGGTAATTCTACTTGTTAAATTAATGGAAGGTTAATGGTTTTATGGGATTATTTCACGAACTATTAGTGGGAGAAAAAAAATAAAAACGTAGTTATATTTCGCGTGAATAACTCTACGTTACCGCTGATTTCTATGCGAAAATAAGGTCTTGAAAAAGAAAAAAGATTTTTTGGCATAATATTTTTTATGACAAAAATATAATAATTATATAATAATTAATTATTAACAATAATTATACCCTATCACATATTTTAACAGCTGTCCTATTTTCCCCGACATCCTGTATATACTCACGCCTGTATTCCATGAAGGGGTAGGCAGAGGTGTTGTCATCACAACACCCACTTTTCACCGAAGATGATTAAGTGCCAACGTGACAGATGGTGAGTCCATCGCCGTCTCAGACACTTTACATACGTCATTGAATTACTTCTCAGAAATATGCAGGTTCCCTCACGATGTTTTCATTCACCGTAAAGCACGTGGTGTGAAATCACTGTACATACGTTTTTTAGATTGGTACAGGCCTCGCTGGGATGCGAACTTGCGTCGTTGCGTAGCAGGCGACTGCTTAATTCCCAAGGCCACCACGGCTCTAATTTTATATTTCCTATCTGATCAAAATTATATAATTTACTGTGTAATAATTATTGACGAAAAGCGGATTGTATGTTTTCGCTAAGATCATCATCTCCCTGGCCTTATTCCGTACATTGGTGGGTTCGGCACTTGATTCAACCTGATGTGGCTTATAACCTGATTTGTATACGAAGCGACAGCCGTCTCCTTCGTAACACCTTTGACGAGGAAAATCTGTGATCTGGGTTAAACCAGTTGTCCAATTATTGTAGGTCTCCGACTTACCTGTGATGATTGCCAAAGATGATAAATTGGCAACCGGGACCGACGGCTTACCGTGCTCTCTAAGGCACGGAGGGAGCTCGGGCGGTCACCCATCCAAATAATGTCTAGGGTTAGGATTGCTTAATTCGCTGATCGAACGATATGCGCAATAGCAACAGTGCCACGAGCTCCTCGCGTCTATCTTTTGCGATCTGAACACATTTATCCCATGAATACTTTTCCTTAACCATGTACTTAGTTACCAAATGTTTTGTGCAGAGGGTGACAGTTCAACTCAATTGAACCGTAAACAAAGTCATTGTATAAATTTCGAAACAGATCCGTGCAGAGATAAGGTGAGATAAGGCGCTTACAAATTTAGCACATAATCTATAAGCCGTGAGGTACAATTTTCTTTGCCAAGAAACAAGCCAACACTTATTACCGACATACAAAAATAAGTGGTCAAGTTTTTACATTTAGTTTTGAGCCACCATACGAGTTTTATTATATAGAACCTGGTTGGCCGGTTTCTTTTCAATGACGATTACTCATATATGTAGGCCGCAAAAAAAAAAGTAACCGATGACCGTCAGCCTCCAACCGGGGTACTCTAGTTTCGTTATCGCCTCGTAAGCTGAAAGTCTCACGTTTGAGCTACCATAACTTGACAGATGTTGGGGAAATTTACTGTCGTATTGTAATGATATTGTATGAGTTTTCAGTGCCTGAAAACATGATCGGAACTATGTTTTCCAAAAATTTTAACCTTGCTATTTGTTGCCACACGAAGATTTCATGCAAATCGTTAGAGCCGTTTCCGAGATTCAAATTCTAGATATATATATAGGTATAGACAAGAATTGCTCGGTTAGAGGTATAAGATTTGACAGTAAAATTTTCCTTTTGAGATCATGTCCTATCCTTTAAAAAAAGCTATTCGGTCAAAATTGGTAAGTTTAAAAAAGGTCTTTGGTTTACTGAATAATTCGTCTCCTATATCTTCCAATATAATTACAATATATCTCTTTTATAAAATAATTATTTATTATTTATTAATTTTGAGTAAGAAAATTTCCACTTTGTTTTGGTTGCGTGATAAGGTCATAAATATAATCAATCATATTATTTTATTGTCTTTTTCATAATATGTATTAATAGATTCCCAGACGAATGTCTTTAAGTACAATATAGGATTAACGCTGTCATCGTAACCGAAGCCGGTCGGGTGCATACAATTTCCTATGAATATAGTGGTGACTAGTTGTGCCTTGCGGTTCTACCCGCGTAGGATAAACAATAAAAACTTGGATTATATTTTTCTAAAATGATGATGATCTCCTACCGAATTTCGGCTACGGCGGCTAATCTCAACGAGGATCAGCCATGTGCGCAGGAGATATTATAGTGCAAACATAGATGCACTCTTTATTCCCTCACTCTCAAAGTCCGATGGGACGGCAATCCGACACGACCGGAGAGAGATCAGGCGTAGGACCAACGGCTTAAAGGGCTTTCCGAGGCACGGGGGTGGAAACACCGCCAACTTCCAAACTCCGGGTATTTTATTGTGAATTTCTTGACAGAAAACCCCAATATAAATTTTTCACCCGACCCGGGAATCGAACCCGGGACCTCGTGATCGGCAGGCGAACGTACTAACCATTAGACCAACGAGGCAGTTTTTCTAAAATAAAAGTAGCCTAAATCGCCCACTCCCTATAACATCCTCTATCTACCAATGAAAGATCATTCATTTAAAGATTAGCCGGAACAACATACAGACACAGAAACATTTATTTTTTTGTAAGTACCGATTATACTTTCATAATGAATTAAAGCTGTTACTTTGGTATTAAAAACAGACAATTCAATTTTATTTATGTGTATAGGTTTTTACATAATTGTTTTATGTGAATTCGTAGTCAAGGTTGTTAATATCAAACAATTGTAAAATAATAAATTAATTACTCAACTAAAAAGACTTATTAAATATTCATTTACTTAATAGAGTTTATAATAATTTATCGTATTTGTTTTTTATCATATCCGAGGCTTTCTCGGCTATCATGATAACGGGGGCGTTCGTGTTACCACTTACTATGGTAGGCATTATACTAGCATCTACTACCCTAAGACCATCCACTCCCCTAACGTTCAACTTATCATCAACCACCCCGTTTGGTCCCATCGCGCACGTACCCACCGGGTGGTACTGAGTCCCAGCTAAATTTAAAACGTAGCATTTCCAATATTCGTGAGTTCCAAATGGAAAATCTTCACACAGTTTTATCTTCAAGTCGATGACTCTAGAATCCATCGCCTTGAAATATGTCGTATTGGTAACTTTTATAAAATCTTCCACGCTCAAAGCGAATTTTTCTATATCGTCGTAGTTGGAAAAGTATCCACTGTTGATGGTTGGATTTATTTCTGGGTCAGTACTTTTCAATGCCACTCTGCCTCTAGATTTCGGGTGTAAGAACGTTACAAACGCTGTGAATGTCTCTCTAGTCAGACTTTCTTTTGTCATAACCGTGCAGATATCCTCATTCAATTTTAATATATTCGAACAAGCTATTGCTGGCAGGAGATTGCCAGTCGGCAAAGGTCCTCCTGTTATTTGGTAGTCGGGATAACTCTGGGATTCGTCTAAAGCGACAAAACCTATCATTATGGGAGCTGGAATTTTATCAGTCGTTGTGTAAAGACCTACATTGTTAATAATTGAAGTTAAACTGTCCATTCCAGTAAGCATTATTGGGATCATCATGTGGTCTTGTAGATTCTCTCCCACATTGGGTGAATCGACTACAACGTCGATGTTCATAGCTTCTAATTCCTCTTTCCTTCCAATACCTGAGAGCATCAAAAGTTGAGGACTGTTGATGGAACCGGCAGAAAGAATAACTTCTTTACTAGCCATTAGATTAATTATTTTATCATCCTGTAGTTTGACTTCAACGCCTACTGCCCTTTTTTGTTTGTTTGTGAACAGAACTTTTCGTGCTAAAGTATTTTTAAGAACGAATAAATTGGGACGATTTTTTATAGGTTTAAGGAACGCTTCGGCGGTGCTTTGTCGAATTTTACTGTCAATTGTGTAACTCGGCGTTGAATACCCGAGCTGTTGATGTCCATTTGTATCAACGTTAGTATTGTGACCCATTTCTTTGAATGCTTCAAAGTATGCTCCAGTTTCTTTATCCCAACCTGAGCGCGTTACTCCTAAATATCCATCAGTACCATGGACGGATGCAGAATCACATTTTAAGATCGCTTCATCATTCATACGTTCGCTTTTTATGAAATATTTCGTTACATTCTCCCAGTCCCAACCTTCGTTTCCCAGCTTCACCCAAGTTTCATAATCAGCTTTATTGCCTCGAACATAATACATATAGTTGACTGCACTAGACCCGCCTAGCAGTTTCCCTCTGTGCAACCATAAGCTCTTGGACTTGGTCGCTTGGCTGGAGAACCCGTCATTCTCCGTGTGTTGGTTCCAGTCTGGTAATGACGGCCCTACTAGTATAGAGAGCCCGGGGTACTGGAATTAAAAACGATTTATTCACTGAAAGAACCTTAGTAGTTCCAACTAAGAAGGGTGGTAACCAGTCGGAATACGGCCGACGGGAAGGCCATCCGACACTGAAATCTAACTCGGGACCTCGTGATCGGCAGTGATATAAAAGATAGTGTATATAAATGTTATGTATGCAAAGTGGCTTAATATTTTTGCTCACTGTGGAAACAACAGGTGGTTCGTGTCCAGCTTCTACCAGCAGCACCGTCCAATCGGAAACCTCGGTTAGCCTATTGGCCACGACGCACCCGGCGGAGCCGGCGCCTACTATAATGAAGTCGAATTGTTGCCCATCTGCAAGGTATGGTAGATCTATAAAAAACCTAGTCAATTTTAAATGAGTGTCATCAAAATGATAATGCCCATCTAAGAATGACAATCAAACAGGAAGTGTCTATCTTTAATTATCTGTGGAACTTGTTAAAAAAATTAAGTACTTTGAATTTTTTAATGGATTCATATATGAGCGGCTCGTAAACTTATAAAAATTTATAATATTGTAACGTCTAAGATCTAAACTTCGATAAATTCAGGTACAGAAATCAGTGAGAAGCGAAGCTCATGAATATGTCTGAAGGTGGCTACTAACCAAAAACCGTCGCCTGTTGAGGGTAGTTCGCAGGATTCCCAGAAGTGGACGACACTAAGGCGATCTGTACTAGGTCCAACAATGGGACTAACAGCTTTGTAATTAACAACGACACTGTTGTAACAAGCATCCTGTAAAAGTAATGAAAATATTCTTATTTTGCCGTATTTCAATAATAGCGGCTAGCTTTAGATCACCTAGTTGGCTGCCCGGTAGGTAAGTACCTAACAGGCATACATCGGTGGCTGTAGATCTACTTAGGGTAATAGATTCATAATTTTTTTTTTAAATTGAATTTGTTAAAAATAACCGAAATATTTTCACTTATTAAAAACCTTAAGTATCATTCCACAACACACACATGATTTCCCGCCCAAATCCAACCGGATGGAGCTAACTATACCATAGATAAAATTATATATTCCTCCATATTCCAAAACATGGCAACATATGCTTGATATGGTTTAATTGTCTATTTAACTGATTAAGTTAATTTCATATCTGCCAATGTATGTATCATTGTAAGTACCTAGATGATTAAGATTTAAAACAGTTGAATTTCACCGCACCAAAATGTCCGAACGACTGTACACAAGCTCTATTCGAGACTGAAATACTGAATGTGTAAGATGTGTACATGCTCTCAGAACAATCTTGATGAAGAGAAATATATATTACAATAACAAAAAACTGGTTTTCTTTCATACGTTCTATTAATAATGTCGTGTAGATGGAGATCATTAGATATATTCATATTAAATGTTTCCTACATAAAAGAGTGGGTTTTGTTTTGTTTGTGGCCTTGGGGTTCGAACAGTCGCCTGATACGCAAGCGGGGCAAGTTCGAATCCCAGCGGGGCCTGTACCAATGAGTTTTTCTAAAAAACTTATGTACAGTGATTTCACACCACGTGCTTTACGGTGAAGGAAATCATCGTGAGGAAATCTGCATATTTATGAGAAGTAATTCAATGACGAATGTAAAGTGTCTGAGACGGCGATAGACTCACCATCTGTCACTTTGGCACTTATTCATCTTCGGTGAAAAGTGGGTGTTGTGATTACAACACCTCTGCCTACCCATTCGGGGTATAAAGGCTTGAGCATATGTATGTATGTAATATGTATATCTAAATACATATAACTCAAAGATGACTGACTGACATAGTGATCTAACCACTGGACGGATCGGGCTGAAATTGGGCATGCAGGTAGATGTTATGACGTAGGCATCCGCTAACAAAGGATTTTGATTAATTCTACCCCCAAGAGAATAAAATGTGGGATGATAGTTTGTATGAAACTTTGTCAATTTTAAACCGATATATTATATAAAGCTATATCTACGCAGGTGAAACCGCGGGGCAATGTAGACGAAGCGAAAAAAGTATGTAAATATCGTAGCTTATGGCAAATGGTGGTTTTTGCCTACCTCCATGGGATTTTGGAAATCGCAATCATAGATCGCCCGGCAAGTAATTATTTTACTAGTTTTGAGTATAATGAGACTTTTTTTTATAACTGTATAGTAAAGTGTAGGTTGCGTTTTGTCGATAATATTTTTTTCTATGATGATTTTAATTAGATTTAGTAATATTTGGAGTTGAGCCCCTAGCGTTCTGAGGGTGCGATATGTATATGTATTTACATGTGAACTTTAAAGCAAGTCTGTTGTCCTGATTTTTTTCTTGAGAACTAGTGCGTCTGATCTCCTCCTCAAACACCAAAATCTTGGTGATAAGCTTTCTCTAATAAAAGAAGGACCTGGTTGTATGGGCTCATCTCCCTTTTCCATTCTACAGCAAGACAAGACAAAGGCAAGAGAAAAGGAATCTTATACAAATGTCATAATGACAAGGAAATTGTCAAACGATACGTCAAAACAACCCATTGCTTGCAGATGCGTCTCGCCATCTATTTTCCTATTTATTTTTATGTTCCCAACATTTTATGAATAATGTCTAAATTTCGCTCAATATTAAACACATCGTTTAGCCGCTACTACAGTGTACAACGGACCAAGAAGAAGTTACCAATTATATCTTGCAAAAGGCCTGAATATAACCACTATGAGGGTCAGAGTTACAGCAATTTTGAAGGCATTAAGCTCGCTTCTAAAGGTTGGTTGAATCCCAAATCGAAGTACGACTATTTTACGATATATGGGAATGCGAACAGTGCCAATAAAGACCCTGAAAACAAGGTTTACAAGAAGAGTTTTGAAGAAATCGGAGTCCATCAAAAGTTGATTGAGGTTATGTCACACCAGGGCATAAATTTGCCGACTGCAATTCAAGCGAAGGCTATTCCTTCTATTCTGAAGGGCAATAATACGGTGATGACTGCAGAGACGGGGTGTGGCAAAACATTGGCGTATTTGCTGCCAATATTCCAACATATTCTGGAATGGAAACCAAATATTAAAGAGGAATTCAACAGTCCCCTTGCAGTTGTTATAACACCAAGTAGAGAGTTGGGTATGTTATAGTTTTTAAAACCTTTTTATTAGCTTTGTATGCAATTGCAAATATTCAGTTACATATATACATAGTATCTGTGCAATGGAAACTTTGACATATTCACTTCTTCAGAGTAATAAAAGTATAAGAGTCGTGGTGGCCTTGCGGTTTGATCAGTCACCTGTAACATGCAAGCACCCAATGACTTTTTCTAAACATCTTTGGAACAGTGATTTCACACCACATGCTTTATGGTGAAGGAAAACATTGTGAGGAAACCTGCATATGTCTGAGAAGTAATCCAATGACGTATGTATAGTGCCTGTGAGGGAGATAGACTTACCATCCGTCATGTTGACACTTAATCATCTTCGGTGAAAAGTGGGTGTTGTTATACCCCTTTGAGGGATACAGGTGTGAGCATAAGTATGTATGTATATTCTGATCTTTGAAAATGAAAGATTTTTTTACACCAAATGCACTGATCAAACAAAGTAGAAGAAAAAGTTGAAGTTCTGATCTTGATAGCACTCTTATCAAGGACTGAGGTCAATGCAATGATTTCTATAGTTTGTCTATTATTATTTAATTTATAATCAACTAGCTGTTCCTTGCGGTTTCACCCATGTAATAATTAAGTATCTAATATCCTTCTCCTGGTTCTAATCTACCTCCCCACCAATTTTCAGCCAAATCGGTTCAGCGGTTCTTGAGTTATAAATGGTGTAACTAACACAACTTTCTTTTATATATATAGATTAATATAACATCTATTGGAAAAACATTTGTCAGTAAAAAGGTTGACAAGTTCAGTTCAATAAAACTTATAATTTTCAGGATACTGTTAATATGGTTATTTACCTTGTTTGTTCTACCTTTGTTTTATTATATCTGGCAAGACCAATGAGGTGACATTTTTGTGTATGTCCTGAAAATAAATTTCAAGCCTAGTAATTACGGCTAATGAACCAGTCTAACATTCTCTCCTGACAGTTTGAAAATAACAATGATATCAATTTTCATTTGGTCATTTAAAATTTGTAAGTATATTTTTAATGTCCATCATATCATAACGACCATCTCGATATATATATCGAGGTTGGATCCTAAGACGACAGGGGAGGAGATCATATGATTCGTAAAAGAAAGGAACAAGGAAGTTTATCGGCGTTATAGGGATGCGCGCAGGATCGCGAAACCCTAATTATATTATATTATTATTGTTACATACATATGCTCACGCCTGTAATCCCCGAAGGGGTAGGCAGAGGTGTTGTAATCACAAAACCCACATTTCACCGAAGATGATTAAGTGCCAACGTGACAGATGGTGAGTCCATCGCCATCTCAGGCACATACGTCTTTGAATAACTTCTCAGAAATATGCAGGGTTCCTCACAATGTTTTCCTTCACCGTAAAGCATGTGGTGTAAAATCACTGTACATAAGTTTTTTTAGAAAAACTCATTGGTACAGGCCCCGCTGGGATTCCAACTTGCGTCGCTTGCGTAGCAGACGACTGCTCAAACCCCGAGGCCACCACGGCTCCCTTGTTATAAATGTTGTATGTATGTATTGTATTATTGTTATACCGTTATCTGGTACCCATAGTACAAGCTTTGCTTAGTTTGGGATTAGATGGCGATATGTCATGTTATGTACTTATATTATTAATAAATTGATTTGATTTGAATGTAAAATTTTTCAGCCAGTCAAATAGGTGATGTGGCCATGAACATAGCAGAGGAGTTAAACTTGAATGTGACAACCCTGGTTGGTGGGAAGACTAAGCAGAAGATGCTGGACCCTCCAATAGAGTACTGTGACATGCTGGTCACAACCCTCGGTGCTTATAGTAAGCTTGTGACCACTGGTATCTACAAGATCCACAATGTACACCATGTGGTCCTCGATGAAGCTGACACCTTGTTAGATGACAGCTTTGTTGACAAGCTGTCAAATCTGCTGAAGAAGTTTCCTGTAAGGCTATACTAATATTATATATATATATATATGCTCACGCCATCCCAGAAGGTTCCCCGAAGGGGTAAGCAGAGGTGTTGTAACAACACCCACGTTTCACCGAATATGATCCAGTGGCAACGTGACAGAGGGTGAGTCCATCGCCGTCTCAGGCACTATACCTACGTCTTTGAATTACTTCTCAGACATATGCAGGTTTCCTCACGATGTTTTCCTTCACCGTAAAGCATGTGGTGTGAAATAACTGCACATAAGTTTTTTTTTTTTTTTTTAGAAAAACGCATTGGTACAGGCCCCGCTGGGATTCGATCTTCCGTCGTAACCCCAAGGCCACCACGGCTTACTACGGCTATACTAATATTATAGAGAGAAAAGTAGCTTTGCCCCGCAGATTCACCCGCAAAGACTTTATTTTATGGGTGGCTTGCGGAACCCAATTTTTTTTTTTACTTTTTGTATAATTAGCTATATGCAAGTAAAGCCTGTTCAAATTGGTCCACTCATTTGGAGATTAGCCGGAACAAACAGACAGACAGACAAAAATTTAAAAAAAATCCTTTTCTTTGTCAGAACCATGCATATTATTTTGGAATTACATACAGACACTTCAATTTTATTTATCTGTATAGATATATGTTTGTTTGTTTTGAATTTATAAGTTGTATAACCCATAAATTTATAGACCATAGCATTAATATAAACATAATCCTTACAAAATTTAGACTAAGATAGTCCATGGTTGAAAAGTAGCTCCATCTCTTTCTGTGATACAGATTTAAAAAGGGATGGAAATAGTTTAGGTCTAAGTTAGATTTGTTCTTCTTTTAAACCATGTTTGGTAAAGTGGGGGTAATATTTAATTTGTTTCTTTTACATGAATTAGGCTCAAATGATGCTTCCTATCCATCATCATCATATCCCTGGCCTTATCCCATACATTGTTGTGGTCGGCACTTGATTCAACTCAATGTGGCTGATCACCTGATTTTTATACGAAGCGACTGCCATCTGACCTTCGTGACCTCTTCTATGAGGAAAATCGGTAATCTGAGTTAAACCAGTTGTCAGACTTTCTAAGGTCTCTGACGAACCTGTAACGATTGCCAAAGATGTTAAATTGCCAACTGGGACCGACGGCTTAACGTGCTCTCCGAGGCACGGAGGTTACTCCGGCGGTCACCCATCCAACTACTGGCTTGGGTGAGGGTTTAACTTCGCTGATCGAATGATATGCGCAATAGCAACTGTGCCACGAGCTCAAGTGATGCGTCCTATCCATTAGCAACAAATTGTGTGACACATTGTACCATCTAAAACTTGTTGCATTTCCAGATACAATACAAAGTGAACCTTGAAATTCCCCCTAAAGGGTGTCAAGTGACTCTGGTCAGCGCCACAATGCCTCACGAGCTGCCTGATGCGGTCAACTCGTTTGTGAACGCTGAGTCCTTGAAGACAATCACCACATCAAGTAAACATCGACTGTTGCCACATGTGCCTCATAAGTGAGTTTTTTTTTATACTGACAAAGAGCCGTGGTGGCCTTAGAGTTGAAGCTACGCAAGCGACGCTAGTTCGAACCCCAGCGAGGCCTGTACCAATGAGCTTTTCTAAAAATGTATGTGCAGCGATTTCACACCACGTGCTTCACGGTGAAGGAAATTATCGTGATGAAACCTGCATACGTCTGAGAAGTAATTCAAAGACGTATGTATAGTGCCTGAGACGGCGATGGACTCACCTTCTGTCACGTTGGCACTTAATCATATTCGGTGACATGTGGGTGTTGTTTTTACAACACCTCTGCTTACCCCTTCGGGGACCCTTCTGGGATGGCGTGAACATATAACTTATATGCACAGTTTCACATTACATGCTCTATCGTGAAGGAAAACATCGTGAGGAAACCTGCATATGTCTGAGAAGTAATTCAAAGACGTATGTCTATACATACATCGCCGTCTCAGGCACTATTGCCTGAGACGGCGATGGACTCACCATCTGTCACGTTGGCATTTAATCATCTTTGGTGTAAAGTGGGTGTTATTATAACAACACCTCTGCCTACCGCTTCGGGGAGCATATGTATGTACTTATTCCTTACAGCATGTAACATTTCCAGATTTATTCGTCTCGGTAAAGCTCAAAAGCCAGGAGAACTGCTGAAGATAGTCCAAGCAGATGTCAATATGAAACGACCAGTGATGATATTCTCAAACCAAACGTCTACATGTGACTTTGTCTCAATGTTTTTGAACGAGAACAATATTGAATGCATCAATATTAACGGGAGGATGGCAGTACCTTTGAAACTGGGCAAGTTTGATATGTTCAAGTCGGGAAAGGTCAATGTATTGTCTTGTACTGATATAGCCTCGCGTGGATTGGATACTACTATGGTAAGCATTTTTCATCCTACTACAAGAATATGCAGTAATCATTTCATTAGTCTGTCTGTATGGCGCGACGTGAATGAAACGCGCGCACAGCTTCCGGCATTATTATTGATAAGCGCTCATACTTCGTGACGGTGCCTTAGTGATCTACCCTCGCTTCTCTTCACGTTGATTTCTCTACTATATATATATCTGCAGTTCATCTCCTTCATGTTAATAAAAACCATATCAAGATTCTCTTCTTAAAGATGGTGATAAAATACAATCTGTAAAATGAGTTCCCTGGGGGTACCGAAGTAAATAGCATGACGTTCTTTGTAAAGGGTGTGAAGAGATTCTTATAGGGTCCGAATCTGTACGTTCCCCTGTCCCCCACATTCTCTCCGCACTCACGCTCTTGTGGACAAATATCCTGAATGTGATTTGTTTGTGGATGAATTAAATATCATGTCAGTATGCATGTAAGAATCATCGAAATCGGTACACCCAGTCAAAAATTCTGAGGTAACAAAAAATAATAATTTATAACCCCCTCCTTTTTTTGAGGTCGATTCATAAGTGTAATATTTCCAGGTTCAACATATAATAAACTACGATTTCCCTCTATACACGTCGGATTACATCCACCGTTGCGGGCGCACCGGCCGCATCGGATCTCCTGAACATTGCTCTGTGACCAACTTCGTAGCCTGGCCGAGAGAGATACAACTGGTGCAGAAAATAGAGACGTCAATACGTAGACATGTCGACTTGCCCAATGTCAACGCTAATATACGCAGGCAAATTGAAGATAGAGTTGCTAAGGTGTTTGATGCCGCTGCCTTGAGAGGTATGGCGTGAACAGATTTGTTTGAGATTTATCGATTTAGTTGACACCTTTGCTAATAGATGGCGCTATGTTAACAGTGGCGATTTCTGAATCGCGCTGTCGAGATTCTCTCGGACTGAGTGATCCTATTATGCTAGTTTGTTTGAACGCATCTCACTTATGTACACAGTATAAATATAAACTGATTTAGCAGTATGAGATCTAGAATATATTTCTGAAATAAGAATGTCTGCTCCATCAGGCGTGAAGGTTCGTCGCTTTTAGGCTAACCACACACACGTAATATAATAAATATGCTTACGCAAACCTAGAAGGGTCCCTGAAGGGGTAAGCAAAGCAATTTTTGAATTGATTGAAGTGGCCTATTGTTAATATGCAGTGTATTGACATTATTGTGTGTGCGGCTAGCCTTAAAGTTTATAAAATATCCTCATTTATTCACTGTTTAAGTAATATCGAATTGAAGTTTAGAATAATATCAGGGAAATAAGTAAATTACGTATAAGCGATCGGCCTCGATACTACCCCTTACTGTTACGCCGTTAACGCTTATTGCCTGGTAAATGCGCGCGTCTGTGAGTTTCATTTTGAACGATTTTTTCCTAGACTCTATACTGCTTGTAGTAAGCATATCGCACCCTCAGAACGATAGGGGCTCGTCACATGTTTTTGGAAATTGCGATCATAGATCGGCCGGGAAATTCGGATTCATATTGACAGTAGGTAATTATTTTACTACTTTTGAGTAACAATTAGACTTTTTTTATATTTTTATAGTAAAGTCTAGGTTGTGTCAAAATTTGGAGTTGAACCCCTGTCGTACTCTAGGTGCGATATATTTATTCTGTGCTATTTATGATAGGTTTTTTAAATGATAATTCTTATCATAAACTGAGGGTCCATTGGCACGGGTATTGTTCAATCTATGTATTGTAAATATGGTTAAAATAAAACGTTCCACGCCAAATTGGTTTTCTTTCCATACACATTTCAATCAGTGCCCCAAGGTTTAGAGTTTTGACTCGATCGAACCTCGTCACTTGACCTTACGTTTTGCGCTTTTTTTGTACTGTGTTCCTAGTTCGAGTTTTTCACTGCCGCCGTCACAAGTCACCGCGTTGACGTAAACGCAGATTTGTATAGCATCGATACAGCGCCATCTGTCGGCCTAAATGACACTATTTTGATCTCATACAAATCTGCGTTTACGTCAACATGAAGACTTGTGACTTGTGACGGCGATTTTAAGAATACTCTCACTAGGCACTGTACTCATGTAAGCAGTATGCGTACATGCAGGATCTATACATCTTTGTGTCTGCCACCTTGGTCTAGTGGTTAGTAACTTCGCCTGCCGATCACGATGGACCTCGGGTCAAAAATTGATATAGGGTTTTTCTCTCAAGAAATTGACAATAAATGTCCGGAGTGGGGAAGTTGGTGGTGTTTCCACCCCCGTGTCTCGGGGCGCACGTTGCACCGTTGGTCCTCCGCCTGATCTCTCTCCGGTCGTGTCTGATTGCCTCCCATCCCACTATGAGAGTGAGGGAATAAAGAGTGCACCTGTGTTTGAGCACACACTTGTGTATTTTAATATCTCCTATGCAGATGGTTAATCCCTGTTGAGATTAGCCGCCGTAACCGAAATTCGGTAGGAGAGTTTACTATGGGATGTATCTTTGTCGGAAAATGATTGTAAATAATCCCACTGGCACTGCTTTTGCTACAATTAATTTAATCTGAATTTGCCATGCTCACAAATATTTTTAATATTTTAGCTATTATTTTTGACAATTGAGCTCTAGAACGGTGTCCATGGGCTATTCATGAGATATAAATACTGTAACCAATAAAATTGTATAATATTTTTTTAAAAGAGTAATTGTTGAGTTTCTTGCCGGGTTCTTCTCAACAAAAGCAACCTTCCGAACCCGGTGGTAACATTTATAATCATGTATAATGTAATTTTGTGTCCTTCTGACGATTTGAAAGTACTTTGTAAGAAGTCTAATCATGTAATAAAACAGGATTAAATTTTCAAATATTCATTTGATCTATCACACACGATACATATATAAATCAATATGCTCCAATAACACTTCATCGTGCATCTACTCGTGAACACAGTACATTACAATCTAAAAATAGACGACATTTCAAACCTAGAGCATTTTTACATACAATATTACAATTACACTTTTTTATAATTAAGTATTGCTTATTGAATCTATATTGAAAGTATAGTTATACCACTTCAAAGGTTTTTATTTAGTTAAAGTCGACGATTAAAATGCACATACATACACATACATGTGGGATTGAAATAAATTAAATGTAAAGGTTTGACTGAAATCTTTTTTATGATAACTTAATTAAACATCTTTCCTTTCCTTTATTTATTTAATGGCGATGAGCTTAAGTAAAACTATTCCGCCAATGTCAAGTGATTGTTGAGAAAAATATCTTGTAAATTGTTAAAAATATGTGGAGGAGCCCATTGGATTCCTCGCTGTCCTCTGCTACAATATCATTACAATACGAAGGTAAATTTCGCCGACATCTGTCAAGGTTTCAACATCTTAAAATAATAAAATAATCAATACGTCTTCCGTCTTTCACGTCATCCACCATCGTTCTGTCATCTGTCACATCTTACTTCTTCATATAGCATTCATTCAGCCTATCATGCTTACATACAACCTCTTTCCACATACATATACTCACGCCTGTATCCCATGGGGGTAGGCAGAGACCACCGTTTCCCACATGCTACGATCCTTACATACTTCACATAAAATGCACAATGCACATTATATTATTTTAAGACTCAATCTTCTTGCTGAGGCCGATTTACATAATAGTACATATATACACATAAATAAAATTTAAGTGTCTGTTTGTTATTCCAAAATTATTGCTTTTAAATAAATGCATATGAAAGTGCATATGAATCATGTGAGGTGGAAATCATTGGGAGAGGCCTATGTTCAGCAGTGAACGTCCTATGGCTGATATGATGATGATGATGATGATGATATAAAAGTATACACGGTACTGATATAGAAAAATCAATTTTTATTTTTTCTCTGTCTGACTGTCTGTTTGGTAATCTCTGAAACGGCTACACTAATTATCACGGGACTTTCACTGGCGGATAGCTAATGTTACAAGGAGTAACTTAGGCTACATTTATTTAAAAAAAACATTTAGGGTTCCGCGGGAATGAAATTATATTTACGCGGGTGAAACCGCAGGGCGCAGCTAGTTTGTTATAAAAACATTTTATAACAAATTTCTTTTTCGTTTTAAAAATATATCAATAACACAGACATAGATGGTCTAGACATAGACTTGGGGCACAGTGCCCAAAAAGTATAGATTTTGACACGTTCGAACATCGTCGCTTTTTTTGTATGTATATGTATGCCCATGCCATCCCATAAGGGTTCCCGAAGGGGTAAGCAGAGGTGTTGTAGCATCAACACCCACATTTCACCGAATATGACTAAGTGCCAACGTGACAGAGGGTGAGTCTATCGCCGTCTCAGGCACTATACATACGTCTTTGAATTACTTCTCAGACATATGCAGGTTTCCTCACGATGTTTTCGATTCGGGATCGGGATTCGAACTTGCGTCGCTTGCGTAGCAGGCGACTGCTCTAACATCGAGGCCACCACGGTTCTTTTTTTGTATGAAGACGTAAAACTTCCAACACTCGCCGAATGGGGCGCTCTTTAACGTTTCCATACAATATACATACATATTACTGGCAGTAGAATTTGAAAGTAAGTACCTACCAATGTGGCGCGTGGGTTTTGGTACAGACACACACACACACGACATGAGTGTATTCAGTCATCACTAATGGTAAGCACTGCTTATCTGCTTATAAGGAATGCACGCCCCTGCCTGATGTACGCTATTGCAACCTAAGACCGCTTGCAAAAGATTAATTTAATATACAGGGTGTCGAGGAAAATAGGACAGCTGTTAAAATATGAATATATATAATTATAGCAAGCAAATAAAATTATTATTTCAAAAATATCTTCTTCCGTTTCGAGTAATTGACGTTCAAATATACCATATCAAGACCTTATTTTGGCATAAATATCAACGGTAACGTAGAGTTATTCGTATGAAATCTAACTACGTATTTATTTTTTTCCTTCCACTAATAGTTCCTGAAATAATCACATAAAACCATTTTTGGAAACCATTAACCCTTTCCTTAATTTAACCAGTTTAATTACCGCGTATGTAATGTTGGTAAACGGCGGCCGCGCGTTCATTCAATCGCTTAAACAGGGTAATTTCTAATGCAGAAATATAGAAAAAATTTTTAAACTAAAACAATTTATTTACATTTTCTTAAATTAGGTCTCCCTGAAAACTTACTGAAGATGGTGAAGTTTCAAGCTACGGCCCTTACTTCATTTTCACTGATAAAAGGTTACATTTAAATTCTTTTCACACAATTGAAGTCGGATTCCATCCTATAGATTCACCTTTCCAGTTATCTCGATACCAATAACCGCCTCGTTGGTCTAACGGTTAGTACGTTCGCCTGCCGATCACGAGGTCCTGGGTTCGATTCCCGGGTCGGGTCAAATATTTATATTGGGTTTTTCTGTCAAGAAATTCACAATAAAATGCCCGGAGTTTGGAAGTTGGCGGTGTTTCCACCCCCGTGGCTCGGGGCGCACGTTGCACCGTTGGTCCTCCGCCTGATCTCTCTCCGGTCGTGTCTGATTGCCTCCCATCCCACTATGAGAGTGAGGGAATAAAGAGTGCACCTGTGTTTGCACACACTTGTGCACTATAATATCTCCTGAGCACATGGCTGATCCTCGTTGAGATTAGCCGCCGTAACAGAAATTCGGTAGGAGATCATTATTAATCTCGATAAAAACCATAACTCAACCATCCAATTGGGTACGCTATCATAAGTACTATGATCACGATCATACCATTTTATATGGTTTCATATTCAATTCTTGTTAGAGGAGCTCGTGGCACAGTTGCTATTGCGCGCATATCATTCGATCAGCGAAGTTGAGCATCCCTAAGCCTAGCCAGTAATTGGATGGGTGACCGCCCGAGTTCCCTCCGTGCCTCGGAGAGCACGCTAAGCCGTCGGTCCCGGTTGCCAATTTATCATCTTTGGCAATCGTTACAGGTCAGTCGGAGGCCGAAAATAGTCTGACAACTGGTTTAACCCAGATCACAGATTTTCCTCGTTAAAGGGGTTGCGAAGGTCAGATGGCAGTCGCTTCGTATAAAAGTCAGGTGATCAGCCACATCGGTTTGAATCAAGTGCTGACCCCAACAATGTATGGGATAAGGCCAGGGACGATGATGATGATTCTATTCTTGTTAGTTCAATTGTTCCATTGCTTCTACCTGTAGGTTCTATTTAACTCTTTTCATGAGTTTTCGGAGTGTTTTCTATAGTTGATCTTCCGGAAGATTTATCTTCAGTTGATTAGGCGGCATTGCCTGGGTCCCTAGAAAATAACAAAATTGGATCCGGAAATCTTGAAGTCTTTTAAGTAGAACTGAAATAGTTTACTTACATGAAATATTCAGGGTGACCACGCACAGAACTACCAGGAAATTTATGCGCAACATTGTCAGCTCAATTGCTAATCAAGTTTCCGCGAGTCTCCTGATTTTATACAAGAGTTTATAGGCATATTTGTAACGAGTAACAATTATTTTATGATTCATCGGAATTTCAACTTTGCAGTAAAATTATTAATTAGTTGATTAAAGTTACAACTTTGGGTTGGGCAAACAAAATTAGCATAATCTTCAATTCTGATTGTTTTATTGAAAGTTAATACAGTAAAGTGTTGATTGTCCTTCAGTGAGCTCAGAACTTTTAAGTTTTTCAATTTAAACTTAAAAATTACTTAGATAGTAGGAAATAAATAAGAACTTCACTGTAATTGGTTCTCATTAAACAGCGGGGAAGATATCATTGCTGATTACATTATTTCGTATAAGAGTTTATTTTCAGCCTAACAATGAACAGTCTTGACCTTATGATAACACATGTAGGTACTGATAACTTAATTAGGTCATAAGGAACTCTATACAGTTCTATTTTATGATTTCATTGAAGACATAGAATTATACACAAAGTTAAATTTATTAAACCCCAAATTGATTAAAAAAAAAGTAGTAGTCACATAGAAAAGCTTTCTTGATATAATAAACTGTATTACAAATAATAAACTAGATAAAAATGAAATTATTCGCTGTTGAACGAAGAAGCAATGTTAACTAAACGAATAGAGATTGATTCGTTTAGTTAGGATTGCTTTTTTGATAGTTAGCACTATCTTCTTATTTCGAGTCAGCATGGTCCCATCCGTCATTAGCAGCATGGTCCCACCCTCCAATGATGGCCTGATCCCATCCACCATTAGCAGCATTGTCTCATCCACCGGTAAAAGCTTTATCCCAGGATGCAGAGCGTATGTTCAAATGGCGCTCTCTCAATTGAGCAGCGTGATCCCATCCACCGTTAGCAGAATGGTCCCAACTTCCAGCATCAGCAGCATTGTCTCATCCACCGGCAAAAGCATTGTCCCAGGATGCAGAGCGTTTGTTCAAATGGCGCTCTCTCAATTGAGCAGCATGATCCCATCCACCGTTAGCAGAATGGTCCCAACTTTCAGCATCAGCAGCATTGTCTCATCCACCGGCAAAAGCATTGTCCCAGGATGCAGAGCGTTTGTTCAAATGGCGGTCTGTCAGTTGAGCAGCGTGTTCGTGTTAGTGTTCTTCCTGTGGTGTAAACAGATCAGCGGCCAGAGAGAGAGAACCCCGCAGGCGGGACTATTATTTATACTGCCGAGATATCTGAATCAGTTTGGACTGGCCCGCAGCCAATAGCGTAAGTTTATTTTATTGCTCTTTAAAATATGTACTTTTGAGTATATATTTATATTAATTGAATACTCAATCACTTTCAACATCGTAATTAATGTTGTTGAAACGGTAAAGCAGAAAACATTTATATTTCAACGGGAATTTCCCTTTTCAATATACTGACGCCGTCTAGCTGTTATTCGACCACAGCGCACTCTATAGGTATCTACGAGCATTGTATACAATATAATAAAGAATACTTTTTAGGTGCATGTGAGTTATTTCTATATCTTATGAACTATACAGTTTCTTTGTTGAGTCTGATAGTGTGATCTGATAAATAAATGTAAAGCAGCGCCATGCTTAGTGTATCCAGCGAGTATGAATGATGTGCACACTATAATGGCGATTAAAATTGCTGCGATGCCAACGTACAAGAGGTATAATAAACCATCTGCCATCGTCATCTTTTTATACCACGGGATTTCAGGGCTATTGGGGTTACTCAGATCAGCATAATATTGTATTGGCGTACCCTCGCCTCGGTTAGATTTAGGATGTAAAGATTTATCCCATGCGCTGTTGACGTCATTTTCATTGTAGATTCCACTCGTTCCTAGATTATCCAATTCTGTATATTTCCAGGTCGATATAGTGCTGCGCTTCAGTACCTTTATAGGCGAAGGATCGCTATGATCGCTAGTCCCAGAATCAACTTTTTTAAGGTCTAGACTTCCTTCTGGTCTTGGCACTGTTTTTAACGTATAAAATTCCAGCTGGTAGTCTTGCAAATATGGTTCGTTGCACGAAATCTCAGTAGCGTTGGTAGCAACAATGTGGGTCCAAGGAGTTAGAAATAAATTTTCATCGTGTATTACAATCTGAAATCGATCATAACACTTGTCCTGTGGTTGGAGGATTGCTAATACTGGGTTACATTGAATGATATCAAACTTGTCTTCTTTCACGTAAGCGATGTATCCTTCAATTCCCATGAATTTGTACGCGAATTCATCAGCATACTTGTTTCCCAACTTCTTAAGGCTCATTATCAACTTCTCATCGTTTATGTCACTGAAATTCACAGTCGTTTTCAATAACTTGTCCCCACCACAGTCCCAAGCCATTACAGCATTTACATTCTTCAATTTTGTGATCATCAGAAGAATCGCGAGCATTCCCATACCTGAAATAGTGAAAAATAACATAACATTGAATTAAAAGTTTAGAGTCAGTATTTTCAATATTATGTTAGTAAACAAGTTTGTACTTACAGGAAATACTTGAGATAGCGCCTGCCATGTTGGCTTTAGTTCATTTCACAACACTACCAGTCCACCGCTCCAACTGGAATGACTTTATTGTAGGCTTTTAGCTGTATATATTCAACTTCAATGAATCATTAGCCCAATTCGGCATTAACTTAACCCTTCCACTTCCAATGAGACTCCATTTAATCGCAGAATTTTCCTCAATGAACCATACGATAATTTATGTGCGCATGGTTATGGTGATTATAATAAATAACACTCTTGTGATAGAACTTCATAGAAATCTTGTATATTTTGGGTTTGAAATAAAACCTTTTAAGGTCGCGAGCTCTTAGCAACCATAGCCTATAACTACGTTATCGTTAGAGCTTGATATTTTACGACTTCAATATATGTAGTGATATATTCATAAAACCCTACAACTTCTAGAAGACAACTGTTCCTTTTTCTCCGACACCCTGTATATTGTAAATACACAGTGCTTATAAGAAAAGTAACTAGTTATATTTTACAGTAAGATCAAGTCCACAAAATCTGTAAAAAGTATATTTTTCTAATAAACACATCTAAAATTAATATGTAAATTAAATAGGTATTATAATTTAGTAACACAGTTGATTAGATTATAAATAGCCTTAATATATGAGCTTCATAAACACTTTGTATGTATACCAACTTATTACCTATAATACATTGAGTGATAATACATTTCAGATAGAATTGAGATTGCATTCATTACATTACCAGGGCTTGTGGACAAAGTAACATTATCCTCACGCTTCCCAAGTAGTAACGATACAAAATGATCGATCTACGGGGATAAAATATACCCTATATTTATGCTGATAAAGTAGCTAGTTATTGCTGAAAGAATTTTTCAAATCGATCTAGTACTTTTTGAGCCAATTCGTTACAAACCAATAGTTACATAAAAAAAATTCCTGTTTATAATATTAGTATATATATATATAGATTTGATACTGTGTTATGTAGCTTACACTGGAAATATTTTGCTACATAGATTATGTCGTTGCAGATGAGAAATGTATTGAATTCATAATAATATTTATTTATTGCATTGTATGTACTACAAGTACATCTATGGAGTACTTTAAACATGAATACTTTTCTACTTTTTTGGTGTTATTCCTTATTTGACAATACGTGTCTTTAATACTAATAGATCCCCTTAGGCTTAGATCTCCAATGTAACGTATTTATATGGGACTAGAGTTGAATATACATTAAACGTTAATTACTCACGACCATAAGAAAATATACTTCAATATACACGACCTACAAAAAAATTGGCACTAAATACGACCATTTGTCTAAGGTAATATAGTCCTTAATCCCTCGAAGACGGTCCAGGCCTGGCATCCTCTGTAGATTTCCATCTGCTTTCCAAAACTGTTTTGTTCTTAGCTTCTTGATTGGAGACGTTTTGATGGCTGAACCGCCGCTGTTCATCAAATTGTTTATTTGATATACTAAACACACTGTCCGCACTTGTTTTCCTCTTAATATCTAACGTGTTAAGACTATTCGCTGAAGGTGATATCCTGTGTGGAAACCTCGGCGAACCCTTGAATTTCTCGCAAGAATTCTGGTGTGACATCGGCTTTTGGTGAGTAGGGGGCAGAACAAAGTTCACTCTAGTCTCCGGTTCCGCGATATACTTTTGTGGACCTGATGATATTCTCCTTTCAGGCACGTAATTTGAACAGGAAGGCTCGTCGTCAGTTATTCTGATAATGGGTCCGCTTCTAGCGTATGATTCTCTTCGTAGCTTCAGCTCTGGATGGGGCACGTTTAATGTATTGCAAGAGACTACCATGGAGTGTTTTCTGTTACCTGGTACGAGGCCAGCTATCATTCCCACATGCATTTTTAAAGCAGTGGCTATACTTTGCCCCGTTGGGTCTGCTATAGACATGGTAGACGCTTTTCTACTAGATGGTCTACTGCCGAAGAAGCTCTTCAGTCTACTGAGTAGACCGTGGTGTTCTTCTCGTTTGTTTAGACAGAGGTTATACAGATCTATGGCTGGTTGTGATTTCCTGTAGTTTAGCTTTGGTTGGGAGCTGAAGCTGACAGAGTTTCGGCCCCTGTAGGCCTCAGCTGAAGGCCAACTGGCTCTGGGGATGACTGGGGGCAGGACTGACAATAGGAGCATTGGAAGGCCTCCACTGACACTTGGAGTCCTGCGGTCAGGGTCTCGCATTCGGCCTTCTTCTTCCACTGTATTCAGTTCCGTCTGAAAATGATCAAACTAACATTTTGTATATTGGTATTTCAGGAACAGGGATAGAAATAGAAAGATGCTCACACATTCTTCCAACACCCACTTTTTACCGAAGCTGATGGTAAGTCCAGTCGCCATCATCTACCCACCGTAAACTACCTATGTAAGTTTTACCGAATCGAAAACTTATTAGCAATAAATCAGGCGACCTTGAAAAGTCCAGTAGAACCTCTATGTTTATATACGCCTGTGCCGTGTATTTGGAAGATAGGAGTGCCTGAGACGGCGATAGACTCACCATCCGTCACGTTGGCACTTAATCATATTCGGAGAAATGTGGGTGTTGCTGTTACTACACCTTACCCCTTCAGGATTCTTCTGTGTTTTTTGTGTTTTAAAAACTTACCCGTTTATTCAGAGCAATAGAAGCATTAGATCCACTAGCAGAGTCCAGAGGTTCAGCCAACAACTTCTCAAGCCTTCCGATCTCCTTGTCTAAAGCAGCGACTTCTCTCCTAAACACTTTGTTCTGGATCTCTATCCTGAAATGAAGCTCCTGTGTCTCGTCTGTTACAAATCTTCTAGTGTTACACTCCAGCCTCAGCCCCATGCTTTGGATCACTGGATCATCTTCAGCTGTGGACATAAGTGGGTTTCTTGTTTTAATAGGATGCAAGCATTTAAAAAACCGTCCAAGTACGAGGCTAGCGCACGAAGGGTTCTGTACCACTATCTATAAATATAGCAAAAAAATCACGTTTGCTGTATGGTAGGCCCCTAAAATATTAATTCTATTCTAGTCATTGTATTTTTTGTTATAGCGGCAACAGAAATACCTTATCATCACAGTTCATGAGATGCAGTCTGGTGACAGACGGACAGGTAGACGTACAGACGGACAGACATACAGGTGGAAAGCAAAGTCTTTGTCATAGTGTGCTGTCTTACCCTTGACTACGTTATCCTAAAAACTGAGGAGGTTAAAATTTATAAATACCAGTAATCAATACTCACTGTTACTCCTAATAGCAATAATCTTGGGCAAGAACAACAAACACAGCGTGCATGTAGTAGTGATGAGAATCAAACTGGTTATCGTAATATAAGCTAGGGTTGCCCTCTCCGATATTATAGTAGCGATCACCACAACACACGCACTAGTGATGACCACAGAATAAACACTGATGCCGATGTATTTGGAGTCGTTCAGGGCGGATATCTTCACGTTTCTGGTCTCCCAAGCCATGTACACCCCTACGATTAGAAGGAGTCCCTTGTATGCGTACAGCGCACACAGCCATCCCGCTGTGTTTTGTGATCTGCACACCTCTATCTGTAAGATTAGTTACATCTTCAACCATATATGCTAACTACATACTCAATACTTTTATTAAACCCGTGGGGGCCGTGGGGCTGCTATGCATGCGATGCAAGTTCGAATCCCAGCAGGGCCTGCTGCTCAAACCCCGAGGCCACCAAGGGTTTTATATTTAATGATAATGATATAAATCATAAAATCATCTAACCTGAGGCTGATAGATGACACCGCGATCAGTAGCACTGATTTCAATGGTCAAGTTCTTAAGGTGCCTTTCCATAGGGTCCAGAATCGCCCAGAGAGTCACAATCATGCCGTCTATCACGAGGAGTGCGCACACTAAGGATATAAGTGGTGTGTCCTGAAGGAGTTTCGTTTTGCAAACTCCGCTGCGGTTGCTGAAATAAAATATTACGGAAATATGGTTTAAACAGCCCTGCGCGATTGCGAGTTTTTTCAACGATCGAAAAAATCGGTGTCTATCGAATTTTCCATTGAGTTAACCATCGAGTCGCGCTGACGTTGAAACAATCGAAATGTATGTATAGATAATGTAAGTTTTAGTGAGCCGTGGTGGCCTCGGGGTTAGAGCAGTCGCCTGCTACGCAAGCGACGCAAGTTCGAATCCCAGCGGGGCCTGTACCAATGAGTTTTTCCAAAAAACTTATGTACAGTGATTTCACACCACGTGCTTTACGGTGAAGGAAAACATCGTGAGGAAACCT
This sequence comes from Watsonalla binaria, assembly GCA_929442735.1. NCBI lineage: Eukaryota > Metazoa > Arthropoda > Insecta > Lepidoptera > Drepanidae > Watsonalla > Watsonalla binaria. Next base: position 11,352,922 of record OV838924.1, on the reverse strand, counting down.
GCATATTTCTGAGAAGTAATTCAAAGACGTATGTATAGTGCCTGAGACGACGATAGACTCACCATCTGTCACGTTGGCGCTCAATCAAATTCGGTGAAAAGTGGGTGTTGTGATAACAAAACCTCTGCCTACCCCTTCGGGGAATACAGGCGTGAGCATATGTATGTATGTAAGTTTTAATTTAGGGGTCTTCTTATAATATACTCTTTTCTTGAGCTTCTTGCATAACATTGCTTTAACCGCGAATTTTCCCGTTTTGCAATACTTATAGTGTTGTGTTCCTGTGGAAAGTGCCCAAGGTCCCCTGTATTTCTGGAACAAACTAAGGCCCACATAATCTACACTGAAGTCCGTCAAAAACTGGATGAATTTACTAATCCAATTTTAAACTTCATTAAATGTGCCGTCACGATTAATGTTGACTCAGTTTAAATAGTGGGGGTAACTACACATATATTTAAATTGCGTCGCGCCATACAGACAAACTGACTCCTGAAATTACTACTGGGCATTCATGGCGAGCGTCTATAATTTTTGACAGCGTTAATTTTTATGGTAAAAATATTCGAATATTCGGAGAAAAACTGAAAAAAAAACTTAGTATTGCTGAATCCATACCTGATAAATATCCTGTGGACCCGATAGGTTTTGGCGAACATCGATCCAAAGGCTAAGGAGAACCCAGCCGAGAGAATGTACACTCTACCCTGAAACAAGCAATGGCTGAAGGAAATTAAGGCCATATTCCTGTTTGTCAAAGAGTCGTCAATCATTCTTCGACGGGGAAAGTTTCCTATAACTTTTTGATATCCTTTTACATAAATGAGAAGGTGGTAATCGCATTTGCCTGTATTAAAAGTTACTTATGTTTATGTATGAATCATCGTCATACATTATTTTTACACTAGCGGACGTCACGCGGTTTCGCCCGCGTAGTTCTCGTTCCCATGCGAGTGCGGGGATAAAATATCGCTCATGCTACTCGCTGATAATGTAGCTGTCCATTGCTGAACGAATTTTTCAAATTGGCCCAGTAGTTTCGGAGCCTATTCAATACAAACATACAAATGTTCCTTCTTTATAATATTCGTATAGATTTCTTCAAGAAAAATATAATCACATTCAATTACATGACCTTACGATTTTCCTAACCATTTTAAGAATGTATTTTTTTCGTATAGGGTCAATGAAAAGACAAATTTGAAGGTCACTACTGCAGGAATTAGGGTTCAACTAAGAGTCAGCTAGGATCAGACCTTCGTCATTTCATAAAAGCTGAATGTCTATCTGTGTATACGTATGCTCACGCCTGTATTCCCTGATGGCATAAGAAGAGGTGGAAATACCTTCATTTTGCCAGTTATCATTAAGTCCGTGTAATAGGGGCGAGCCTATAAGAACCCAATAACACTGCCCAATTCGGGCATCGAATTCAGGACCTCGTGATTGGCAGTAGTGTTTGCGACCACTAGGCTAATGAGGCAGTCTCAGTAATCTGAGGAGGATCCCCCAATTTGAAGTCTGGATCGCGGTGGCTTTAGTCATTGGACTTGAAAGTAACAATGTATGTACTCACAGTGCACATAGCTGAAAAGGGCACGTACGAAGGCAATGTAGCGTTGTCGACCCCCAAGAGAGCCACAGCGGTGTACACCAGAGCGCATCCTATTAACGTCATGTTGTTCAACCGCGGGGATGACAGCTTTATTGATCTGTAATAGAGTACAATTTACTTTAATACGACTTACAGAAAAGCCCTACTTTCAGGTCCAACAATAAGTGATAAGCTGAATGAGTTCTGCGGGCCTACCATTATCAGTTTAAGCAGAGCGTATTAGTTAGTAAAGCTATGAAGTTCTTAGGACAAGTTTGATAAGTTTAGGCTCACCTCCGCTTACTATAATGTAAGTTGAACACCAAGAAGGCCAACGCTAGAGCGACTCCAGCGGCTGCCAGGGCGGCGACAGCTAACCTAGCCGGCGCCCACACAGAATCCACTCTGAGGACCAGCACTCGTCGCGCTGCTGGCACTCCACCAGCCCATTGAGGCTTGGCACAATCCTTGCACACCATCTCTCTGCCGTGCGTGTACAAAGCCACCGTTTTCGGTCGACCGCCTGCAAGAGTAACTTAAGGAGATGATATCCGCAGTCTTGCCGTAAGAAAGGTAGATGGAAGGTAAGTAAGAAAACAAAAAGGGCTATTATTAAAAAAATATTGCAAAAAGGAGCCGTGGTCTTGAGATTTGAGTAGTCGCCTGCTACGCAAGCGACGCAAGTTCGAATCCCAGCGGGGCCTGTACCAATGAGTTTTTCTAAAAAACTTATGTACAGTGATTTCACACCACGTGCTTTACGGTGAAGGAAAACATCGTGAGGAAACCTGCATGTTTCTGAGAAGTAATTGAATGTCGTATGTCAAGTGTCTGAGCCGGCGATGGACTCACCATCTGTAACATTGGCACTTAATCATCTTCGGTGTAAACGTGGGTCTTGTGATTACAACACCTCTGCCTACCCCTTCGGGGAATACAGGCGTGAGCATATGTATGTATGTATTGCAAAAAGTTATAAATTTGAATAGTTTGAAGTGGGTGACCGTTACAACCCCTTTTTTTTAATCCCTTCAAATCTATGAGATAAGTATAAAATTATATATAACATTATCGAATATGGTTTGAAGGTTGAAAAGAGGGAATTCACCTTGGATTTGATAGAAAGCAGATGTTCCTATTCTGTCAGCTCCGTTGAAAGATACTGGACCCTGGAAACGACATAACAGTAAAGTTATCCAAGGATAACCAAGATATAATTGAAACTCCTGAGTACTGGGAGTCAATAATGATCGCTTAAGCAGCGCGTATTATACACTTCTTAGCTTTAACGACAAAGCTCAGAAATTCTTAGTATTAAACAGATGGTGGTAACCCTGTATCCTTATTACAAGCTTTGCATCGTTTTCGTAATGTATACTCACTACCATCACCTACAATATTCGTATGAGATATTAACGTCATCGCTAGCAGGCGCTGTACAATTTCTTATAGAAATATTCGACGGAGACACTAGCGAGTATAGATTAGGTTAGGCTCGTAATAGGGGTGTATGACAAATTAGGCCTGGGAGCCAGGATCAGTCGGAGCAGACCTTGGTTGGTTTAATGAAACACCGTAACTTGGGCAGTCCTGGTATTTATTGATTCCACCACTTAATGACTTGTTCCCTTGACGACCACTTGAAGACCACGCTATTGACGTTTGACACCGAACTATATACATAACTAAAAGAGAATCTTACCATCGAGATGTAAAACAATACAACGCCGTGATAAGATGGCTAACTACTATGAATAAACTACGTTAAACAAGGGGTACAGAAGAATTTCTACCCTCGACCTTGTCCTCTGAAGACAACTCATTGGAACGTGACACTCTTTACTCACAGAAACACCCAGGAAGCTTAAATTCCCCAGCTGCACCAAGAATTCTTCAGCCATATCTTTTCTGTCGTAGTCAAAGTATCCAAGGCCCAGTTTGGACCCTCCTCTATGCAAGGTGCTGTTCACGTCAGTCTCCAAGCTTCTCCAGAGTTGCTCAGCTTTACTTAAAGCTAATGCGATGGCCCATACTGCATCATACGTCTGAGGAGCAAATGGGGAAACTGGCACTCCAGCTGCCTCCATTTCTCGGTGGAATAATTCGTTCGTCTGTATAACAATAAGCATTGAGCTAATTATTATTCTTAGTTGCGTTAGCGCAATTATGTGATATAGGTCCATACAAGGCTCGCGCTTGTATTCCTCGAAGGGGTAGGTTTACAGTTATAATACACCCACATTTCACCAGTTACATTTAAGTTCTATGCAGTTGAACTAATCCAGATTCCAGGATGATCCAGACTGGGAAATTACAGATGTAAAAACCTTATGTTTCTACAAAATTATAGTAGATCGCAGCCAAATAATGCTACTTTGAGTAGTGTTGTGTTCCTGCTGTGAGTAAAATAGCCAGTGCTCCGTGGAAGGGAGGAATATGAGTGGAGTCGCAGTGTTAGTAATAGTTGTCATTATGGATTTATCTTAGCCGTTTACCACAAGACTGTTGTCTTATTTGTGGTTAGTAGTATAAAACATACGATGATAATATGAGGCGATTAATGATTGAATTCAGACCATGACCAACACATTTCGAGCAACGCTACATACGAACAAAATGCGCCAATGTTGAAACATAATACTTGGGTTGTAGCCTCACCAGTCCAGAGTAGCTCATGACGTTGCCAACGATGCCTCTATGAGCGGTGACGGTGACCAGCCCTTCCAGGGCGGTGGCTAGGCTAGTCCTCGCGCAGGGTGAGGCCCCCCGGATGCGCGGCGGGGCTCCGGCAACTAACCAGGCGTACTCCGCACCAAACATGCCCAGGCGGAATGCCTGCAATCTCTCACAATATCTAATTCATGAAGACTTCAAAGGCATACTAAAAACCGACTCCAAATAATGGAATCTTTTATTTTGCTTTTAATTTGGTTTTCCCATGAATGCCACCGTCCAATTATGGACCAAATTGAAATGTGACCACAGGTTAACCACCAGCATTGTAATAAAAAATATCTGTATTCTCCTTTTTCTTCAGGTATAGTGACATAATTATGTTGGTGTAGTGGGCATGCGTTTTGCCTGATATCTTTAGGATTGCGGGATCGATTCTATATGTAATTGGATGTTAACTTTGGAAGGACTTTTGTGAAGTAATATATATGTTTGATACAAATCTAATTACTTTAATATCCTTCACCAATTTATACCTATTAAGAACATATTGATTTGCTTGTAAAAAACAAGTTAAATAAGTATCTATTATGTATTAAACGTACGGTCTGTAGTTACGCTGTATTATTTATTCTGTATGGCAATGGTAGTCATTAATTATGTTTGTTCATCGCACTGACTTAACGGAAAGCATTTTTCGATATTGACGATATGTAAGCTCTCGCATTCTTTTGATGAGCTTACGTTTTTTAAATTATTTATTTTGCATTCTTTAAATTGTATAATATTTTTGAAAAGAGTAATTACTGAGTTTCTTGCCAGGTTCTTCTCAGTAAAAGCAACCTTCCGAACCTGGCGGTAGCATGTATAATCCTGTATAATTGTGTCATTCTGACGATTTGAAAGTGCTTTGTAAAAGTCTAATCGAATAAAGATACTTTTGACTTTGACTTTGACTTTTGTTTTATTCTCTTTTAAATGTTCCTAGTGGGAACATTACCAAATTAAAATAAATTACGATGGAAGTATTCCTTTGCTTTTACACTCGATTCTATATGCTCATTAAATAAAAAGTAAGGTTGGAACCTAATTGACTTGAAGCCGACTCACCTCGCAGAATATTTTCGGTATCATTTCTTGAGAAAAACTGCCGATAATGATCCTCGTGTCCAGCTCCTGAAATAGACAAATAAAACTATATTTAATAACTTAACACGCATACATAAAATATACCTAATGGGTCTGGGTAGAACGCAACAGACACTTCAATTTTAATTATCAGTATAGATAAAGAGAGCACGTTAAGCCGTCGGTCCCGGTTGCCAATTTATCATCTTTGGCTAAAATAGTCTGACAACTGGTTTAACCCAGATCACAGATTTTCTTCGTTAAAGGGGTTGCGAAGGTCAGATGGCAGTCGCTTCGTATAAAAATCAAGTGATCAGCCACATTAAGTTTAATCAAGTGCCGACCCTAACAGTGTATGGGATAAGGCCAGGGAGAAGAGTAGATATAGATTAACATAGAGTTTCTCAATTATAAGAAAATGACCAAATTCAATAAAAAATAATTTCAATTCGACACAAATTTCTTTAAGTACTTCTCGTTGCTTCGTTGAAAATGTACATTAGTATCATTAACTTCCTTAATTACGTGAAATGCTATAATTATATTACCTACTTAGAATATAATTATCGCATTTAACGTAATTATATTATCTCTTTACGAACGCAGAAGCAATTTTTAGTTGACAACTTCAATCTAAGTTTTTGTTTAATAATTAATTTACCAAAAGTAAATGTATAAGTATAACAATTAATTTACCAAAATAGCTGTGTTTCTCAGAATTTCATTAATTAATAACCATTAATATTCCTGAGAGAATACTTAAACTTGTTCCATAGGTATTCTTTGGCGTTGATTATTGTTGGTCAAGTTGTGATGTAATTAATTTAAGCAAGTATTCAGAGAAATACTTTGAGTGTGAAAATAAACTGGTTAAAACGGGGTAGCGTTGGTTTTATCTCTTTAATAGAATTTATTAGGTCAGTTCTGTCTCTTCCCGTTCTTAATTTGGAGGAGATATTACCTGTGGTACCCCACTACTCCTCAGTGGGACTATAGGTAATTGATTCTCAGTTCTTCTCTGTAAAAGCAACCTTCCGAACCTGGCGGTAGCATGTATAATCCTGTATAATTATGTCATCCTGACGATTTGAAAGTACTTTGTAAAAAGTCTAATCGAATAAAGATACTTTTGACTTTGACTTTGACTTTGAAACATAACTGTTTTTACCTATTGTCCACCGCAGTAACAAATGTGCAAACGCAACCATTGAAAAGCGCTACGCAAGCGACGCAAGTTCGAATCTCAGCGGGGCCTGTACCAACGAGTTTAAAAAAAAAAAAAAACTTGTGTACAGTGATTTCTGGAGGAACTTGTGAAAACCCTACCAACTATTATATGTTCTATAAATTTTATACAGATAAATAAAATTGATTAGTTCATTTGTAATTCTAAATTAAGAACAGTTAATAGCTTTCACTAATTACATGGGAAAGTATATACGGTAGGTTTATAATAAATATAATAAATTATTTTTTTTTTCTTTATGGCTGTTTCAGCTTATCTCTGATAGGGCCGGACTGATTTTAACGGGACTACAGTGGCATATAGCTGATATTATGAGGAGCAAATTAGGCTAGTATAAAAAATCGTATCTGTACTGTAAGTAACATAGTATTTATTATTAAGACGTGCTTAAAACCGTGGGGCACATTTACTTCTGAATAAGGTAGGTAAAATGATTTATTCAGTTTGGACCCTGATAAAGGCACTTATGGACGTCTGAAAATTACCTCCGGTTCGGAAACTAGCCTTGTGTGAAGAACCGGGACGAAACTCGGTCATTTCATGGTAAAAGGTAAACCTTTGGTGTTGTTAACATTCGTGCTGTGGGTTTATTTTTCTTTCTAGCAACATTGAATCGACTTTTTTGCATACAAATAGGACCAAAGAGTAACATATGTGATACCCGGATATTTCTACTTGGAATTCACGGGTCGCAAGTCTTGCTAGACATGTCATTTCTACCACACGTAAATAAATATGCTCACGCTATCCCAAAAGGGTCCCCGAAGGGGTAAGCAGAGGTGTTGTAACAACAACGGTCATCTCAAGCTACGCATTTAGTTATAAATAGATGTACTAGATTTTTAGTTTCTTAGATTATTTATTTTGTATTCTTTAAATTGTGTAATATTTTTGAAAAGAGTAATTACTGAGTTTCTTGCCAGGTTCGTCTCAGTAAAAGCAACCTTCCGAACCTGTCGGTAGCATGCATAATCCTGTATAATTATGTTATTCTGACGATTTGAAAGTACTTTGTAAAAAGTCTAATCGAATAAAGATATTTTTGACTTTGACTAATGCCCACATTTCACCGAACATGATTAAGTGCCAACGTGACAGATGGTGAGTCTAGCGCCGTCTCTGGTACTATACATACGTCTTTCACGTACGTACTTCACTGAATAGGTAATGCAGATGCAGTTTAATCTATACATCTATACAGATAAAAATAAAATTTAAGTGTCTGATTGTAACCCCAAACTAACAGCTTTGCACTCAATGGATATGAAGGTATTGACGGCAGTGACACAATAAAACTAATTAAAAAACAATATCTCCGTGTCTTTTGACCTGTTTAATCCGACTAATCTCCGAAGTGGACATTCACTAGTAGAAAGCTATTATTATAAGGAGTAACTTGGGCTGTGAAATCAATGCACATACGTTTTTTTGGAAAAACTCATTGTTACAGGCCCCGCTGGGATTCGAATTTGGGTCGGTTTTACGGTGAAGGAAATCATCGTGAGGAAACCTGCATATGTCTGAGAATTAATTCAAAGACGTATGTATAGTGCCTGAGACGGCGATGGACTCACCCTCTGTCACGTTGGCCCTTGATCATATTCGGTGCAATGTGGGTGTTGTAACAACACCTCTGCTTACCCCTTCGGGGACCCTTCTGGGATGGCGTGAGCATATATATATTGGGCTATTTTTGTTTCAAAAAGATCGTTAGCGGTCCACCAGGCCAAATTTAATCTACGAGTTTTTTATACAGCGCTATTCATATCAGCATCATTTCAATCATAGGTGGTAAATTCTTTGATATGTATAAGTGCCTTACCAGGGCCTAAACTGAATAAATAATTTTCATTTTCATTTCGTTTTCATTTCGTTTTCATTTCGGTTTCATTTCGTTTTCATTTCGGTTTCATTTCGTTTTCATTTTGGGTTTGTTTTTTCAGTCAATCCTACAACCTTTTTCCATTGCAAATGTCTAACGCTTTTCTAAAGGGCACTAGGATAGTTATTTGCAGGGCTGGGTAAACGACAGATCATAAAAGCACTGCTAAACACTCACAACGTTGTAATTAAGCCGAGAAGCGCTCTTCGTATATTTATTAATTTATTTATTTATGGTTCTTCAACATTGAATACATTTACATTCCCTTCAATAGCACTTTTAGAATCTTAATAAAATGTTTCAACAATTACAGAAGAACACTGCATACACCATTACAAACTACTTACCCTGTTAGTCTAAAACAATAATATAGCGACTAAGATCATTAACACTTAACATAATTATTATTAATATAATTTTTAGAAAAGAAATTCTGGTATGTTTAATATTAATATGTGGTTAAAATGTAACTGCAGTACATAAGCAGATAACTAAGTTAAAGTGCTCTAAAGTTGGGTGAAATATGTGATTCTTGTGACCTTAATAACACCTATTTTGTACCATATTTCATGTGAGTATATATTTTATCTATTTCTATTACAAAATTCATAGTTAAGTAGATACCATTTAATATATCTTGAAACTATTCGTCTTACTAACGTTACAGTGTGAAACAACACTAAAATAATACAAGATTTTTAGATAATGGTTTCCAACTAAAAAAATAATAAGAAATATGGTTTCACCATCCCAGAAGTTTTGTATAACCCACTTTTCACTGAAAATTATTAAGTGCCAACGTGACAGATAGTGAGTCTATCGCCTCAGGCAGTATACGTCTTTGAATGGCTTCACTGACATGCAGGTTTCCTCACGATGTTTTCCTTCACCATGAAGCTCGTGGTGTGGAATCACGGCACATAAGTTTTTAGAAAAAATCATTGGTACAGGCCCCACTGGGATTCGAATTTGCGTCGCTGGGGTAGCAGACTGCGCTACCCAAGCGACGAACGCTTAACGTTCGTCTGCTACCCAAGCGACGCATACTAACTTCGGATCTCGACTCCAAATCTCATCCTAATAATCCTAATAACAATCAAAACTTTTCAGATCAAGTGTTACAGAAGTAATAATTATTCCAAATTGGGAATTACATGGCAACACTGGCTTACGGAATTTGTAGACTCGTCAAGCTGCCTCAGTACCTACTTGTCGATTACTGTTGTAATCAGACGGAGGGATTGATGTGTTCAAATCTTGTGGTTATTTCTAATAATCTATACAAATAAATAAAACTGAAGTATCTGTCCGTAATTCCAAATTAACAATTTTTCGCTAAATGCGTATGAAAGTATATAAGGTATTCACAAAAAATATATATTTTTCTTTTCTGCCTGTCCATCTGTCTGTTTGTTCCGACTAATCTTCGAAACGGTCAGACCAATTATAACGGGACTCTCACTGGCAGATAGCTAATGTTACAAAGAGTAACTTAGATTACTTTTATTCACAAAAAAAAACATTAGGCTAATTAGCTAGTTGTATAATATGATTAAACAGAGTAATTACTGAGTTTCTTGCCAGGTTCTTTTCAGTAAAAGCAACCTTCCGAACCTGGCGGTAGCTTGTATAATCCTGTATAATTAAAGTACTTCGTCGAAAGTCTAATCGAATAAAGAGGTTTTTCAGTTTACAAATACAAATAGTGTTTACTTTTAACTGCAACAGCTGTTCCTTAAAATCTGACTCGGCGAAGGTGATGGAAGCGGCGCAGGTGATGTTGGCAGCCTCGAGCTGGGTCACCAGCTCGTTGACAGCCAGGGAGTATACCTCCTCGTTTTGAGAGAACGTCGTCACTGTGTCCCAGCCGAATTGTCTGGGAACATAAGAAAACAATACCTCGTGATAGACGGCATGATTGTGACTCTCTGGGCGATTCTGGACCCTATGGAGAGGCACCTTAAGAATTGAAATCAGTGCTACTGATCGCGGTGTCATCTATCAGCCTCAGGTTAGATGATTGTATGATTTATATCATTATCATTAATTATAAAACCCGTGGTGGCCTCGGGGTTTGAGCAGTCGCCTGCAACGCAAGCGATGCAAGTTCGAATCCCAGCGGGAACTGTATCAATAAGTTTTTCTAAAAACTTATGTGAGTGATGCTTACTCCTTCGGGGACCCTTATGGGATGGCATGAAACGTTTTAAATGGGTCTTTAATTGGCAGATGATTGATGTTAAAAGGAGTAACATAACGTAAAGCTACTTGTAATATAATATAATTTTATGACTCTATCTCTTTCTGTATGAATGTTGCGAAGCGAATATAAATAATGCTGAATTTGGGTACCTGATGAAAGCAATCCTCGCTGGGTTATGCGATGAGTCGGGAGCCACTGTTCTACAGAAGAGCGGAAATTCCGATCTGTCACTGAGCGCTGGTGACGTTGACCCGAATGATACCTGTAGAATTATGATCAAGACATCATCATGGATATTTGATTCGTCATGTGGACCGAGCTGTGCCCAGATTCACGTAAAATAACCAATCAAAATATTTTTGAACTCAAGCTCAAGAATATCTTTACACGATTAGACTTTTGACAAATCGTCAGAATGACATGATTATACAGGATTATTATAATGCTACCCAGCGTTGCCAACTCTCCTCATTTTTAAGTAGATCTACGTATTTTACGCTTTTCCTGCAAAGCTATTAACTGAATCCAGTCCAGAATCTACGTATTTTTTAACAAATTATAAAATCAACTCTCATTAGGCTAAATGGGCTTTTTTTTATGATATGGTCTCTCGCAGTTGGTAGGGGGAGTTACCTCCACTGCTTAACCGGACTAAAGGGCGAGACCCGAGGGCCTCCAGCCGAGCTTAAAGGCTAAATGGGCGTAATTACCAGTACCAACAAGTTCCACAACTTTTTTGTAAATATTCCTTTAGTAACTACTAGTTCCCTAAATTCATCTCCTTCAGACGCTGAATTATTATTGAAATTAAATGTTCGTGAGTGTGGCACTAGCTTTAGTTTTTGTCCTAACACACCTTTTGAAATAATAAAGACATTTAAGAGTTTGAATTCCAAAAAGACTGGTGATTTATGGGATATATCAGTGAAAGTACTTCACGATATTATTGACATAATTGCCCCCTATTTAGCTGAAATTTTTAACAGTTGTATTATGAGCGGTGTATTCCCTGATCTCATGAAATATAGTAAATTTATTCCATTATTTAAAGGTGGTGATAATAGTGATCCTACTAACTTCAGACCGATCTCTATCCTACCAGCCTTCAGCAAACATTTTGAAAAAAAATATTTTTAATCAAATAGTCGCCTTCTTTAATCTTAATAGCTTGATGAAAGTATGGACGTAGAGTTACTAACTTTTCATTAGCTATTTTTGCTAGTTCTACGCATTTTTCAAAATCTGAATTGGCAATACTGAAGCTACCTTTACTTTTTTACTGGAAAGAAGTCCCTGCGATATCGTTTTGGTTTTCGAATCCCAGCGTGGCCTGTACCAATGAATAATTCTAAAACCGAATGTGCAGTGATTTAACAGCACGTGTTTTACGGTGAAGGAAAACATCGTGAGGAACCAGCATATGTCTAATTCAAAGACGTATGTTATGTATAGTAACTGAGACGGCGGTAGACACCATCTGTCACGTTAGCACTTAATCATATTCGGTGAAAAGTGGGTGTTATTATTACAACATCTCTGCCTACCCTTTTGGGGAGTACAAGCAAATGTATGTAGTATTAGTGTCACTGTGATTCCATTAAATCCTCAAACTATGTTAGCTCTCGTTCAGATGAAATAATATTCATAAGTCTGAGGTCTTGTCTCAAATCCTTATCTCTCGTGATTTTACATAATACCTACCAACGTTTCACACATAATAATTATATTGGATGAACTTTCCTTGAAATATCACTCTACTACGATATTCATCCCTGGGCTACTATCCTAAAACTTATATGGTAAGTTGTGTTTGACTTCAGCCCGGATTACTCATATGGATTCACAATAGAACTTGTTCAAATGAAGTTGAATCCTGAGTTGATTCAACGCTGCGAACTGAATCCAGTTTGATTGAAAGCTCATACGAGGTCTCTCAACGATGCTAACACGATTAACAGCAAAACAAACATGCAAATATCGGATTTACATTCAACGTCCACTCCATAATTTATCTTAGTAAAATAAATCCTATTTCAACAAAATTAAGGTAGAATTTCCAGTGTCGAAAATTTCTCCTCTCGTTTATCCTGTTAAAACAGACTCAAATATTGGAACAGATAAGGTGTGAATTGGAGTGCAAGCACGTTTCAACGCTTCCGCTGCTCTTCAAAGACTTCATGGAGGTAAATCTTGTCTTACAGACGTTACGGTAATTTAAACTGTGGAATATATCGACGCTACGCTTGTAAATTGAGATTAAACTGGTTGAAACTAGTTTTAGTTGGTCTAAGCCGGTTGTAAGCTAATAGGCTGTCATGTCTACCAGTTGTAATGATGCCCTTTGTGCCGGATATTAGTTTCAAGATCGACAAAACTTTGTACATTTAATATGAACACTGTGAAATTTCAAAGGAGTTTTAGATGATATAATTATGCTAAAATAACTAAATAATAACTTTAGGATACTGCCTTCCTTGTACTCGAGTCTGTTCTAGTGGCATATAGTTTCATATGAAGGTTGTGTTTGAGTCTACCGTGAAATCTTATTGCCATGATCTCAACTGCCCAGCAGAGTACTTCCCTCATTCCCTATCTCTAGTTTTCCATCGTTATCCTAATATATACTCGCTAGCGTAATCATATTTGTCTACACTAATATTACAAAGAGGAAAACTTTGTTCGTTTGGTTGTAATGAATAGGCTCAAACACTACTGGACGGATTAAAAAAAATCTTTCAGCAATGGATAGCTACATCATCAGCTAATAACATAGGCTTTATTTATCCCCGTACTCCCACGGGAACGGGAACTACGCAGGTGAAACCGTCCGCTAGTATGAGATATTTTAGCTCGGGGGAGACGCTAGCGAGTATATATCTGGTAGGCTGCTGTACCTGAACAATATTCCAATAAGGTACAATCTTGGCAATACTCTCGGTGACCTCGGAGCAGGCTGTTCCCAGCAGCATCACCATCCTCGCGTCTTTCTCTGTGTACAAAGCGTGGAAGAACCTGTCCACGCCCACGCCTGGGTCGCACTGTGGACAAATATAAAATACTTTTAAGTCGTAATGCATTTGTTTTTACAAAAGAGTGCTGATGACACTAACTTGAAAATCACGTCTACTGCGTACGACGTCAACGTCAGATCAACTATGTGGTGGGCTATATATTATATGAAATCCGACATTGTTCTCAAACGACCTTTTTGTTAATTGAATTCGATTCTCTGTAACTTTTGTATAGATGTGGCACGAAGCAAAAGTTTTCTATCCGGTGTGTTGTGTCAGTTTTCCTCTGTCTACTAAATAAGTAGAACTTCTGAATGATTGTGCGAAACTTGTCTGATATTTGATTAGAAAATGGGATAGTTGCAGTATATTTTCAAAATCAAAATCAAAATATCATTATTTGATTAGACTTCTTACAAAGTACTTTCAAACCGTCAGAAGGACACAAAATACATTATACATGATTATAAATGTTACCACCGGGTTATGAAGGTAGCTTTTGTTGAGAAGAACCCGGCAAGAAACTCAACAACTACTCTTTTAAAAAAATAATATATTATACAATGTTTTTGGTTACAGTATTTATATCTCATGAATATAAGCCCATGGACACAGCACAAATGCTCAATTGTCAAATATAATAACTAAAATATTACAAATATTTGTGAGCATTTAGGTACCTAACAGATATATAACTCGAAGGGGTACTTATAGTACATCCAAATTTCTTCAGACAACAATAGGGGTATTGTTGTCTGGCGAAATTTGAGCCGAGCCCTGGCACTAATCCATTTTCAAATTCAAATCAATTCAAAAATATCTTTATTCGATTAGACTTTTTACTAAGTGCTTTCAAATCGTCAGAAAGACACGATAACATAGGATTATACATGCTACCGCCAGGTTCGGAAGGTTGCTTTTACTGAGAAGAACCTGACAAGAAATTCAATAATTAACCTTTTAAAAAAATAATTTTACATCTTTGGGTAGTACAAATAAATCATAAAAAATATATATAAGCCCATGGACACAGTTCCAGTGCACAAATGTCGATATAAAAAAATTTTAAACTAAAAATAAGTACTACGAATAATTGTGTAGCTTGATATGACCAGCCCCCACTAGCATTCCTGGCTGCTATTGGGGAATTACAGATGAAAAACCCGATACTACTTTGCCGACCCAAAGTCAAAGTCAAAGTCAAAGTCAAAAGTATCTTTATTCGATTAGACTTTTTACAAAGTACTTTCAAATCGTCAGAATGACATAATTATACAGGATTATACATGCTACCGCCAGGTTCGGAAGGTTGCTTTTACTGAGAAGAACCTTTTACCAGGTTTTTACCAGGAATCGTACCCAAGATATCATGTTCCAAAGTAGCTTTTGCGACCACTCGATCAAGAAGGCAGTTTTAGTAAGGCCACACTACTTGGTGTAGCTAACTTGCCTAGAAACCAGACTTGCTAGAAATGTTTAACGCACTAGCGGACGTCACGCGATTTCACCCGCGTAGTTCCTGTTCCCGTGGGAGTACGGAGAAAAAAAATACTTACGTTATTCGTTGATAATGTAGCTATCCAATGCTAAAAGAATTTTTAAAATCCGTTCAGTAGTTCCGGAGTATATTCAATGCAAACAAACAATCAAATCTTTCCCCTTTAATATTTATTAACCGTCGTAGACTTAAATTTATGGGTGACCTCGGGGACTAATGAATCCATGTTTTTTAAATAAAAGTAGCTTAATTTACTCGTTGTACATTAGATACATTAGATTACTGAAAGTCCCTGAGATTCGGAGATGAGCCGGAACAAACAGACAGATAGACAGATAGAGAAAGTTTAAAATATTTTTATTACTTCACCTTAATTTCGAATAGGTTAAGTGAAAGGAATTTGGAATTACAAACCGACACTTCAATATATTTATCTATATAGTTGATGGGATTTGCAGGTATACCTTGGTATCATTAGTGACGAGGTGCAGTTTGTACCCTGGCAACAATCCCCTCTGGTTGACGTGGTCCACAGCAAGCTTGGCAGCAGTCAGCTCGGAAGCACCTTCCGCACGAGGTACCTCACCCACTGACAATTCAAACAGCCCCAGGATCGTCACTATCCTATTGGTAGTCGATCTTGGAAGTTCTGTAAAAGATTTCATATTATTAATGAATGAAACGCACAACCTTAACCACTGGTCCCAAAGACATCATTTGGAAGTTTTTGGCATCGTGAGGTGCGGGTGTATATTAAGAAAGCGATTTCTGGATTGCCATCCCTAAGAACCCCTGGACGCCTTATCGTTTTATCATTGCTTCGTCGTTATACTTTTCTTTTTATTAAGTGAAGGTTTTAAGCAGTTACTAAAGGTTCGATGCTTTATTATTTATTATATGTGGAAAACAAGAGGAGCTCGTGGCACAGTTGCTATTGCGCATACCATTCGATCAGCGAACTTAAGCAACCCTACCCCTAGCCCGTAATTGGATGGGTGACCGCCCGAGTTCCCTCCGTGCCTCGGAGAGCACGTTAAGCCGTCGGTCGTCGCCGTCGGGACCGACGATCTTTGGCAATCGTTACAGGTCAGTCGGAGGCCTAAAATAGTCTGACCACTGGTTTAAACCAGATCACAGATTTTCCTCGTTAAAGGGGTTGCGAAGGTCAGATGGCAGTCGCTTCGTATAAAAATCAGGTGATCAGCCACATCGGGTTGAATCAAGTGCCGACCCCAACAATTTATGGGATAAGGCCAGGGCGATGATGATGATAAGACATTGTCTATTTTTCTTGTAAAAATGAGATTCTAAAAACTATAATCCTTGAAATTTTAGTAAAATACACAACGAAAAATTTGAATAAATCATTCAGAGGATATTTTATTTAATTTGATAGGTATGACGAACTAAAGTTCTGTACCAAAAATGTGCGCTTTCAAAGTGTCGACACTGTATACCTTTATCTATGCATCACTTATTTAATTATCCTCCCGTTTTAAAAGTATGGACAGCCCTCGGTAATTGTGCCCAGGGATTATCAATTTTTTGCCTTTATGGGTATATTAAGGTGTCAGCAGGACTCCTCATTAACATTAATGGATCTTTGACCTGCCTTGTCGATTGCTATTATTATTAGTACAACGTCCATAAATTGTTAGTGTTACCATTTTATGACGTCGAGAAACTTTTTATAAGAAGTATTTTTAATAAGTCTTATGCTTTATTTCACGGAACCCTAATTGTATTAAAAATAAAGTAGCCCATGTTATTATTTGAAAAATCAGCTATCTGCAAGCGAAAATCCCGTTAGAACCAGTCCCGCCATTTCAGAGTTTACCCGTGACAAACAGACTGACAGAGACAAAAAACATTTCAAAAGTAGCTTTATTTATGTCAGTACCGTAAATACTTTCCGTAAAATGCTGTTAATTTGGAATTATAAGCAGACACTCCTTTTTATCTGTATGTATGTATATTAACTTGTATGTATCTATAAAAAAACCTTTGAAATCATGGTGGCGAGTAGTGCTTTTGTTAATTATTTTCATTAAGTATTTGAAGCATTATTATTTAATGAAGGCGTAGAGTCGACCTGAGGGCCTAGTGTGAGTTTTTCACTGCCGCCGTCACAAGTCATTGCGTTGACGTAAACGCAGATTTATATAGGATCAAAACAGCGCCATCTGTCGGCCTAAAGATGACACTATTGAGATTTTAAGAAAACTCGCACTAGACACTCTGATGATGGGGCCAATAGACAGTCGATGGAACTTCTCAACGATTTACAGTACGTATTAAGTGTTTGAGCTTGATTTTATTGATGAGAACTTTATTTCTGAGAAGTAATTCAATGACGTATGTATAGTGTCTGAGACGGCGATGGACTCACCATCTGTCACGTTGGCACTTAATCATCTTCGGTGAAAAGTGGGTGTCGTTATTACAACACCTCTGCCTACCCCTTCGGGGAATACATGCGTGAGCATATGTATGTATGAGAACTTTACACCGGTGTGGGTGCTATAGCTAGTAATCGAATACATAGGCAATAAATAGTGTAGGTTTAAGTAGGAGTAAAGTTGTATTACGAAGGGTAGTTGGGTAGTATAGGTAGTTGCACAAAGGAGCAATACAACAGAAGTGATATCCAATTTTCCACCGTTCTTGGTTCACGCTCGGACTAGCAATCGAAGGCTACGATGTGCTCAATTGTTGTATATAACGGGGCTCAATCCCATTTTATTTCCAGTTATTAGTCGAACCGACATGGGACTACTATGCTCTTAAGCAGAGCGTATTAAGAACTTCTAAGACTTTTTGATCTTCAACGTCTAGTGACACACATTATGAAGGTAATGAAAATTAAAAATATCTGGGCCCTGGTATGGCGCGGTTATGAATGTTTGATAAAAAAAAAAAATATAAAATGCTCACGCCATTAAAGAAGGGTCCCCGAAGGGGTAAGCAGAGGTGTTGTAACAACATCCACATTTCACCGAATATGATCAAGTGCCAACGTTTTTTAGAAAAACTCATTGGTACAGACCCCGCTGGGATTCGAACTTTCGTCGCTTACGTAGCAGACGACTGCTCTAACCCCAAGGCCACCACGGCTTCTTGTTTGCTGAATGTTTGAATGTTATGAAATTTACCACTTGTAAAAAAATGTATTTAGTTGTAAAAATGGTTCAATACATACATACATATGCTCACGCCTGTATTCCCCGAAGGGGTAGGCAGAGGTGTTGTTATCACAACACCCACTTTTCACCGAATTTTTTAAGTGTCAACGTGACAGATGGTGAGTCTATCGCCGTCTCAGGCACTATACATACGTCTTTGAATTACTTCTCAGAAATATGCAGGTTTCCTCACGATGTTTTCCTTCACCGTAAAGCACGTGGTGTGAAATCACCAATGGTTCAATGGTTCAATTTGAATGATATTCTAATTCGTACGTTCAAATCAGTAGCGTAAGCGATCGAAATCCATAGTTTTATAGATTACATCATTAAAAAAATCAATGATACAAACTTGCACACTTGACATTGAAAATAATTTATTCTATTAATAAAGTCTTATGAAGGGAATAAATTATAATATAATTTCGTCCCGAGGAGCCGTGGTGGCCTCGAGGTTAGAGCAGTCGCCTGCTACGCAAGCGACGCAAATTCGCATCGCAGCGGAGCCAGTACCGATGAGGTTTTCTAAAAAAACTGATGTGCGGTAACATCACACCACGTGCTTTACGGTGAAGGAAAACATCATGAGGAAGCCTGCATATGTCTGAGAAGTAATTCAATGACGTATGTATAGTGCAGACATATTTAGTGAAATGTAGGTGTTGTTGTTACAACACCTCTGGTTACTCCTGCGGGGACGCTTCTGGGATAGCGTGAGCATATTAATTTTATTGTATTATAATTTCGTAATTTCGGAGTAGGCTGTGTCTACGCCCAATTAGGGCCTAAAAGCCGACCGAATCGAAACAGTGTTTTTGCTAAATTAAATCGACGATTGAATGAAAACAATGGATATTAGAGGCTGTTGGGTTCCGCGCTTCAATTTCATCACAATATGATACTGCAATTTTAAAACTTTCCCGTAAAGGGCCCTTGTAAATATTATATATACCTACCCATGTACAATACTTGTGAACAGGTGCTGCTTGTGGGGGCTGGTCATCTCAAGCTACGCATTTAGTTATAAGTAGATGTACTAGATTTTTAGTTATGTTAATTTTTATCGACATTTGTGCATTGGAACATTGTCCATGAGCTTACGTGTTTTTTTTTTAAACTATTTATTTTGTATTCATGAAATTGTATAATATTTTTGAAAAGAGTAATTACTGAGTTCCTTGCCAGGTTCTTCTCAGTAAAAGCAACCTTCCGAACCTGGCGGTAGCATGTATAATCCTGTATAATTATGTCATTCTGACGATTTGAAAGTACTTTGTAAAAAGTCTAATCGAATAAAGATGACTTTGACTTTGACTTTGACTAATACATATTTTTTTCCTTTTACCCTCTATTGTACTACATTTAATTAAGTTTAAATTGAAAGTCAAAATTTTATTTATTCGATTAACCTTTTTACAAAGTACTTCAATTCTGTTTACAGGACATTAATTATACAGGATTATATATGATTATATATGTTGGTTTTGCTGAGAAGAACCTGGCAAGAAACTCATCCAGTCATAATAGTGAGAAATTGTATAAGAATGCAGGTATAAAACATAATGACAGAAAAAAGAAAAATGATTCGAAAAATTCTTTCAGCAATGGATAGCTACATCATCAGCGAGTAACATAGGCTAAATTTCACCCCCCGTACTCCCACGGGAACGGGAACTACGCGGGATAAACCACGTGACGTCCGCTAGTCATTTACATAATTCGAAATTTTATAATAGGCTTTCTTTATCAAAATCTAAAGTTTTGACATGTGTCATAAATATACATACATACATATGCTCACGCCTGTATTCCCGAAGGGGTAGGCAGAGGTGTTATAATCACAACACCCACTTTTCACCGAATTTGATTAAGTGGCAACGTGACAGATGGTGAGTCTATCGCCGTCTCAGGCACTATACATACGTCTTTGAATTACTTCTCAGACATATGCAGGTTTCCTCACGATGTTTTCCTTCACCGTAAAGCACGTGGTGTGAAATCACTGTACATAAGTTTTTTTTTTTTTAGAAAAACTCATTGCTACAGGCCCCGCTGGGATTCTAACGCCACCACGGCTCATAACTCACGTGTCATAAATGTATCATAATTTAACGCGTTTATTGACTGTGGGATTTTGTTGTAGAAACGAACACAGTTCCCCATGAATAATTTATTAACTTTTACAAATCTGAATCTAGGAGCAACAATTTTGTTATTTCGCGTGCAAATCAAATGAATATATCAAATAGAAATAGTAATAACATTTATTCACATGAAATATGGTACAAAGGGTAGGTGTTATTAAGGTCACAAGAATCACATATTTCACCCAATTTTAGGGCATGTAAATATTAACTTAATTATCAAATTTTTTTTTTTATAGGTATGAATTTATTTATAATTTGAATATATAAACTTATGTAGAACTACATAGCTAAAAACCTTATAAATATAATCTAAGAATTAGTCTTGCCATACAAAGGGGGAATGCTGCCAGTATCTTCGGTACCTTGCCTACAGGGACTTCTTTTAATAATATATTTTAGTTATATGATTATATATTTTTAAGGTTTTTAGTTATTATCTACTTAAGTACTGCAGTTACATTTTAACCACATGTTAAACATACCAGCATTTATATTTTCATTATATATACATCTTTCTTTATTGCACACTTCAAAATATACACATGAATACATACATAAATATATATACACACACACACACACATATATATACATATCAGTGTAAATTAAATTGTAAAATGTTAATTGTAAAGGCCCTGGGCATGCATTTGTTCTGCGTCGACACGTAGAAGGCTCAGACTTCCTTGCTACAAATGCCTATGACTTCGTCGGCATTCGTAGCCTCTGTCTCGAAGCATCATGGAGTAAACACATTACTTTCGTAGCGAGAAGCAAACAGAGCGCTCTAGCCTCCAATTTACTGAATTCGTAGTCTCGTAACACTTGTTTGTATATAAATATATGACATACAGACGTAGTGTATGAAAAACTTATGTTCGTAGTTTGTTCTTCTTATTTTGTATGCTGCATGTAAGCACGTCTCGTAGAAACTAAAGGCTTACAAAACGGGGGAAGTTGATTTTGTGCAAACAAGTATATGTGTAAGAGCCGTGGTAGACTTGGGGCTTGAGCAGTCGCCTGCTACGCAAGCGACGCAAGTTCGAATACCAGCGTAGTCTATACCAATGAGTTTTTTCCAAAAACTTATGTGCAGTGATTTTACACCACACGCTGCATATGTCTGAGGTGTAATTCCTGTATAGTGCCTGAGACGGCGATGGACTCGCGTGTCACGTTGGCACTTAATCATATTCGGTGCTTACCCCTTCGGAGATAGCGTGAGACTATTTATTTATTTTTTATTTTAAGTGTATGTATTTATTGATTTATCCCCCTTTCAGGCAGTAATGGGCCATGGTGGCCGAGTGGTTTGAATAGTCGCCTGCAATAAGTACCAATCACACTGGTCTCTCATGGAAGTTTTTATCTATTTGTATATAAAGGTGAACAATTCGTTGACTTAGCTTGGTTAACTAGGCTAACATCAAAAATGGTAGTTGTTTTTTTTTATGTATGAGGCGATTATTATATATTACCGGTATACCCAGCAGTATTACCGGCAGTATACCGGCGTAGAAATATGTTTTTTAAAAATAAAAGTAGCTAGCTACTCTTTGTAACATTCGTGAAGTTCCCGTTAAAATCCAGCCGTTACGGAGGTTAGCCGAAACAAACAGACAAACGGAGAGAAGAAAAATAAATAAATTGTTTTTATGTGAGTATCGTGTATGCTTTCACATGCATTTAGTGAAAAGCTGTTAATTTGGCAGTACAAACACTTCACTTTTATTTATCTGTATAGATTATCAATTTGATTAGCTAACCGCATAACAGGCTCCATGATAAAGTTTTTGTTTGATTGCCCTAAGCCTCCAAACATTCTTACCATCGTGGTCAAATACCGCTTTACTTCCTAACTTATTGAAGAAAACATCCCGCGGGATACTGGATTGAGGGATCAATACGGAGATGGCAAAATAATCCTTATTTGCAGACCCAGGAATGCGATTATTATTAATCGGCTTTCTGTACCAGCAATTTGTGGCATCAGTGACTTTGATGGGATCAATAATTGTGAACAAAAGATTGCGATTTAAAATTGCTTCTTTATGTTTTTTAATACTATACAATGTAAGATGCTTAACCGTGGTGGCCGTGCGGTTTAAGTACAAACAAGTTCGAATCCCAGTAGGGTCGGTATCAATGAGTTTCTCTAAAAAACGTGAGCAGTGATTCACACCTTCGCTTTACGGTGAAGGAAAACATCGTAAGGTAATCTGCATATGTTTCATATCTGTCATGTTGACACTCAATCATCTTCGGTGAAATGTGGGTAGTGTTGTCCCAATATATCTGCTTACCCTTCGGGGAATACGGGCTTGTGCATATTATACATGTATATATGTAAGATGTTCCTCTCAGAGCGCTTCGTTTCCTACCGGTAAGATCGTCTGTCAGTTTGTCTGTTTGCTCCAGCTAATCTCTGCAACAGCTTGACTGGTGTCAGTACTTTTCACTGACAACTAGTACGGAATATTTTTAATTACCTAGCTTCGAAGTAACAAAACGATCAAAAACATTTAAAGTGGCTACAATATGAGAATGTCTGTGTTCCTCAACGTAGTAAATGACAGACACGCCAGCGGGGTCGATTGGTTAGTAAACTGACCTGACCTTTACAGCGTGACCTTTGCTTAATGCACTTTACGGAGCAATTAATACCAGTTAGCACCACGTAAGGGTCGGCTACGACGTAGGTGGGATGCGGTGTCTTTGAGGGCGTGCCCTCATTAAGGATCTTAAGTGTGTTTTCATTGTAGGATGGTGTTGGTATAAGCCTATTGTGTGCTTGATGTGCCTCGCGGTACAGTCGAGTAGACCTTATCTATCTATCTATCTATACATATATACTAATAAAGTAAAGAGCAAAGGTTTGTATGTATGTTTGTAAAGAATTGACTCAAAAAGTACTGGACTGATTTTAAAATTTCTTCACCTTTTGAATGCTATGTTATCAGCGAGTAACATGCGCTATATTTTATCCCCGACGTCCGCTAGCCTTCAATACATTTAAAAAAAAAAAATTGTCTTTCTGTAGTATAAGTACCTACCGTATATACTTTCATATGCATTTGGTGAAAAGCTGTTAAATTGGAATAACAAATAGACACTTCAATTTTATTTATCTGTTTGGATATAGATATCGGTTATCATTTTTTTATCATTTTATCAGGTCAATGTAACATCTTTGGCAATCGTAGCAGGTCAGTCGGAGGCCTAAAATAGTCTGACAACTGGTTTAACATCACAGATTTTCCTCGTCAAAGAGGCTGCGAAGGTCAGATGGCAGTCGCTTTGTATGAAAATCAGGTGATCAGCCGCATCGGCTTGAATCAAATGCCGACTCCAAAAATGTGAGATGATGATGATGATGATGATAGATATAGATTATCCCCTATATTCTTAAATGTTTAATTTCTCTGTAATCCGTGCCCCGAAAAGGAAATGTGCATATTCTGCGCTGTCGTGTCCGATCGGCCGGATTATGCGGCTGAACGCACGCCAGCGGGTGGCTGCACATCCTTTCAACTCGTTTGTGTTGTGTTTATATGTATGCCCACTAGGGAAATTATATCATTCCAATTGGATTTTTATATTTACTTCATGCTCAGAGGAGCTCGTGGCAATCATCTAACCCTAGCCAGTAATTTGATGGGTGACCGCCCGAGTTCCCTCCGTGCCTCGGAGAGCACGTTAAGCCGTCGGTCCCGGTTGCCATCTTTGCCTAAAATAGTCTGACAACTGGCTTAACTCAGATCACAGATATTCCACGTTAAAGGGATTGCGAAGGTCACATGGCAATCGCTTCGTGTAAAAATCAGGTGATCAGCCACATCGGGTGCCGACTCCAATAATATATGGGATAAAGCCAGGGAGATGATGATGATGATGGTACTGGAAGCTGAAAAGTTATTAAAATTAAAGATTTAGAGCCGAAAATGAACTTGAATATCTTTTATGATGAATCAGCCAAAAACCATGGGACCTACCAACATTGGTTTAAGGAGAGCGTATTTAGAACATCTGAGCCTTGACGTTTCATTTTTGTACCGTAAAATTAAATGTCAAAGCTAAGTCGTTGGTAAAACGTCACTGCTATAACGATGAAAGTAGACCCCCAGGCCTCGGGTCAATTAGGTACATTTCAAACGATCAAAGTAAAAACATAAATATTAACTGAACTAAGTGCAAGGAAAATCAGTGAAACAAGCCATTTTAATTAGTTTCGAGTCCAGGGGCCTATTCGCTTTCTCCGAAAAACGAAGCTTCGGTCGAAAGTCCGTAAAGTTCCTACCGCGGTTCTTATTCGTTGTAATATTACGTCCGAACGTGGTCTACTAGAAAATCCTTTGACGTTTATATATTAAGTGAAACTAGTGTATAAATTAGGGTATACTTAATAATTTCACTCTTTTAGTTGTCTTCTTTCATGCATGCAGTTTTCACCTATAATTAAGATGGCATAAAGCATGCTCTGAAAATGATTACAATGTTTATTTTTGTTTATAATGATGTAAATCTTGTTGGTGATCAATAAATAAATATATTCTAAACCTACTTCAATAGAGCCGTGGTGGCCTCGGGGTTTACCAGTCGCCTGCTACGTAAGCGATGCAAGTTCCAATCCTAGCGGGGCCTGTACCAATGATTTTTTTCTAAAAAGTCATGTGCAGTGATTTCACACCACTTACTTTATGGTGAAGAAAAACATCGTATGGAGACCAGCATATGAAATACTTCTCAGAGTAATTTAAAGACGTATGTATAGTGCCTGAGACGGCGATGCACTCACCCTCTACGTTACGTTGTAGTTATACCCGGAACGTTGGAACTTAATCACATGCGGTGAAATGTTACACATTTTTGTGAGACGTGGTAACATTTTTTTTAATTTCAATTTAATGATTAAAAGAAAAAATGTTGAGTTTGAAAAGAAATAAACCAAAATACGTAAAATTTTCGTTCGATTGTGAATTTTCGTTTTTGGAGAAAGAGAATAGACCCTCTGTTTTGCAAACGAAGCGAACAGGTACAGTCGACAAACATCCGGTTATAATTGCCATTCTGTTTTACAGCTGACTTTACTTCAGTGCAGCATTGCGACGCGCATAACTTCAGCACTCCTGATTGGGTTTATTTTACAGCTTGTTTAATTAGACTGTGTCTATACATCGATACAGTTAAATAAAATTGAAGTGTCTGTTTTTAATTCCAAAATAACAGCTTTTCATTCAATGAATATGGAAGGTTATACGGTTTAGACTTAAAAAAACAAAGTTTCAAAAATTTTCTCTATCTGTCTGTTTGTTCCGGGTAATCTCTGAAACGGCTGGACCGATTTTAACGGGACATTCACTAGATGATATGCTAATGTTACAAGGAGTAACTTTGGCTACTTTTATTTAAAAAAACATGTAGGGTTCCGCGGGAATGAAATTAAAACTACGCGGGTGAAGGCCCCGCTAGTAAATAAATAATTTTTAACTCTGATTCTATTTTTTGTCTCTCTCTGTCTGTATGTTTGATGCTCAGTGTCAAAAAAGTCTAGACCCTGTATGCATTAGTGTAGCGTAGGTGATCAGTGGTAAATTAATTATATACAATGGCTGGCATTCACGTCATACTTGTGAACAGGTGCTGCTTGTGGGGGCTGGTCATCTCAAGCTACGCATTTAGTTATAAGTAGAACTACTAGACTTTTATTTATGTTAATTTTTATCGACATTTGTGCATTGGAACTGTGTCCATGGGCTTATGTTACTTAAATTATTTATTTTGTATTCTTAAAATTATATAACATTTGAAAAGAGTAATTACTGAGTATCTTGCCAGGTTCTTCTCAGTAAAAGCAACCTTCCGAACCTGGCGGTAGCATGTATAATCCTGTATAATTATGTCATTCTGACGATTAGAAAGTACTTTGTAAAAAGTCTAATCGAATAAAGATATTTTTGACTTTGACTTTTTACTAGTGGGTCAAAAATGTCTATATATATCTTAATTTTACCGAGGGCTCAATTACAATAAAATTCACCTCAAAATATGATTGAATTTTCGCGGCAAATCTTTTAAATTAAGTTTAATGGTTTCGCTTAAACTCGTCTGTATAAATGAGTTTCTGTTGTGGATCGAGGCGCGGGCTGCTTTAGATGGAAAAATAAATTGTATTGGGTGGAAACAATGGTGTGTCTCCAATATTTTACCGGTAAATCTAGTATTAAAGTAAAGAGTATAAAATTTTACCAAAGTTCCCGGTAGATACCTGCCTACATACATACTACCAGGCGACTGCACAAACCTCAAGGCCACCACGGCAGATACCTGCCTATATGGACAAAGTATGAAAATTTGTACTTTTTGTACATTACTAGTAATGTAACTTGGTAATGTACTAAGTATGCCACGCGGTTTCACCCACGTATATTTAATAAAAAAAAAATTAATAGTAGTATAACGGTACATAAAAAAATATTTCTAAAAAAATTATATGTCTGTCTATTTGTTCCGAATAATCTCCGAAACGGCAGGACCGATTTTAACGGGACTTTCACTGGCAGATAGCTAAATTTACAAGGAGTAACTTAGGCTACTTTTATTTAAAAAACTTTAGGGTTCCGCGGGTCATCTATGAAATTAACTATGCGTGGATAATCTAGTTTCACACATTTTTCTCTTTTAAAAGGTGGTTTAATTTTTAGTTGTAAAAATATATAAGCAGTATAGCTTCGCTTTTTAAATCGATCTCTTATAACGAATGAGTGATGATTCCCAAAACAGATACGACGCGAATGTGTCAGTAAGAGCCCTTATCTCGGGATATTCCCATTACGTAACGTTTGTGAGGTCGCCGTCCAATCACACTCGACGGACCTCCATCAGTAATTTATGGGAACGGACCGATCTTGAGAGTATCGAGAGGGAACTGTTACGCTTAACCTTGTAGTACTTCAAGTGACATTTACTTACAAACATTTTGATTAGGGAATGCAAATCTCGCGAGATCGGGGACTCAAGCGACATCTCGCGAGTTTATGAATAGCAACACTTCGAGATCTCGCGAGATTGGCAGTTTATTGTGTTTTTTTGCAAATATTCACAATAAATACTCCTACACAGATATATAAAATTAGGTAGTATAGCGAGGTTGTAGCTATCTAATGAAATCCAGAGTGTTTATATAGGAAAATAACTGTTTAATAGACACATACACGATTACACATACACTAGGAATATACAAAATAGTCACAAAGCACGAAATATAACAAGAATCGACTGGGCGGCACATAAGCCGGCGCACGAGGGAGAGCTAGCAACTCGATATATTAAAATGCGTGCGCACGCCGCGGAGAGCTCTTGGTCGACTGGTTATGACAAGTTTACTAGAGACGCGATCGGCTCGCGCAGCGAGACCGATCCGTTCTTGTTCATTCAAATAGTGAGGCGCGCCGGCAGTCTGCGCGAACGGTAAGGACGGGGAGTTGCACTAGAGATGTCCCTATGCTCATTATCGCGTGCTATATCCTCCCCCTCCAAGCCAGTGGAAGACAATGCAGCTGGCTTGGCATTAAGGTTACGCGGCCTACCCCTCCTTCTAGGATGTACTACTACTTCTGATTCACCTACATATGGAGTCAAGAGGCTGGCATGATACTTGCCCCTCGGTAGACTCTCTTTATCGACGACTTCATAAGTTGTCGCGGAAACCTGTTTAGTAACACGGTACGGGCCCTCCCGTCGCGAAGCAAATTTGCTTGTGAACCCCTTTGTAGCCTGACTAGGGCGATGGCTGTCCACGAGAACGAGGTCACCCTCTTCGTATTCAGGTCCAGTACGGCGACGTTTATCAGCAGCATCTTTACGGACGTCTTGCTGGCGTTCGACCCTCCACTTCACCTCTTGAAGGCGCTCGACAAAACTACGGAGATACGGCGTGATCTGTGGCACGTAGTTCTCTTGATCGACAATCTGCCGTAGGTCGTTCGTAACATCAACCGGGGATCGGATCTCCCGCGCAAAGGTGAGGTAGGCGGCTGAGTGTCCAGTGCCCTGGTTCGGTGCTGTATTCAAAGCGAAACGTATAGCAGGTAACACTTCAGGCCAACGACGATGTTCGGGATCGACAAGGATTGCTAGCATCGTCTTCATGTCGCGATTCTTCCTCTCAGCCGGGTTGGATTCGGGGTGATAAACGGGGGTCAGGTTTTGTTTGATGTCGAGAACATACATCACCTTCTGCATCACGGCCGACACGAACTGCACCCCGTTATCGGAAATCACTCGACGAGGAAAACCGTATCGCATAAATACTTCTTCAATCAGTATCTTGGCGCAACTCTCTGAATTGGCTTCTGCCAACGGAAACAGTTCAACCCACCTGCTTGCTGTATCTTCGATCAGAAAGATCCACTTCTCCCCGTTACTTCCTTCGGGTAGTGGACCAAATAAGTCCATAGCGAGGACTTCAAAACGTTGCTGGGGAACCGGGGTCTGTAGAAGGCCAGCCGGTTTGAGATTAGTAGCCTTGAACTTTTGGCAAAGATCACAGGTTTTGAGATATCTGGTAATATACTGTCTCATTTTGGGGAAATAATATCTTTCTTTTACTTTCTTCAAAGTACGTTCCAGGCCCAAGTGACCAGCTGTAGGAGCATCATGAAGCTCCTTCATGATCTCAACGCGCATGGATTCTGGAACGACTAACTGAGGCTCCTCGGACTCACCATCCGGATGAAAACGAAAGAGTACTCCTTGGGTAACATAGTATCCACGATCGGTCCAGCGTATAGCAGCATCATTATCTTCAAAATCGGCGAGTATTTTCTTCAATTCTGGATCTTCTAACTGAGCTGTGCGTACTTCCTCGGAACTACGATGAGGTAAGTCTACCGCGACTGGACAGATATTACATGCAGGAACATCTTCTGCAGAAGGACGGCCAACGGGGCGACTCAACGTGTCGGCTACTACGTTTGCTTTACCCGGAGTGTACTCTACATCCAAATGGTAAGCTTGAATTTTCAAGGCCCACCGAGCTAGGCGGCCACTTGGAGTCTTGAGCGATAAAAGGCACTTCAATGGCTGATGATCCGTGGCCACACGGACTTGGGCTCCTTCGAGATATCCTCGGAATTTATCGAGAGCCCATACAACAGCCAATGCTTCTCTTTCTGTAGTAGTATAGTTTGGTTCAGCGGGCGTTAACAACCTGCTAGCGAATTCTATAGGCCTTTCAGTCTTCGGATCTGGACCTTGCATGAGCACCGCTCCGATAGCATACGCGCTAGCATCGGTGCGTAGAATAAAAGGTTGCTCGAAGTCTGCTTGTCGTAGGATGGGACTAGTTGTAAGCCTGTGTTTTAAATCTTCATGTGCATGATCCTCATGCGCGCCCCATTTCCAGGGTCTGTTCTTTTTAGTAAGGTCCGTTAATGGACGAGCGATGTCGGAGAACTGGGGCATGAACTTACGGAACCACGAACAAGTTTGTAGAAAGGTTCGTAGCTCTTTCAAGTTGGCAGGGGGTTTCCTTTCCAGCAGCGCAGAGACCTTATTCGGGTCCGGTCTAATCCCTTGAGCTGATATCACGTGACCTAAGTACGTAACTTGGTCTCTGGCGAACACACATTTTTCTCGGTTCGCTCTGAGGTTAAAGAGTCTCAGCCGTTCGAAAACTAGTGCTAGTTCCTTTACATGGGTGGCAAACTCGTCAGAGATCACCAAAATGTCATCTAAATACCCCACTGTGCTCACGTCCTTGAGACCCGCTCTAAACCTATCCATCAATCGTTGAAAAGTCGCGGGTGAATTTTTAAGGCCAAATGGCATTCGTCGGAATCTAAAGGTGCCAAACGGCGTAACAAACGCAGTCTTATCTCTGTCTTCCGGTGCAACTTCTATTTGCCAATACCCTGATTTTAAATCAATTGTACTCATCACGGCGTTCGGTTTTGTCAAATGGAGCAGGTCGTCGATCAACGGCAATGGGTATTTGTCTGTTTTCGTGACTCCATTCATTTTTCTGTAATCTACGCAAAACCGAATGGTTCCATTTTTCTTCGGTACCAACACTACTGGCGATGTCCACTCTGATTCCGCTTCTTCTATAATTTCTTCTGCTAGCATTTCGTCTATTTCCGCTTTCATTAGTTCCTTTTTCGACGGAGAAATTCTATATGGCGGTGTTGAAATGGGGGCGGCGTTCCCCGTATCAATACGGTGCAGTGCAAAAGGAGTAGGCCCTCCCCCTGCACTGAATACATCTTCATGTTCGTTAAGTAGTGCCGTTAATCTATTTTTATCAACCGAAGTTAAGAGAACGCCCTCGTCCTCGCGGAGGCCAATCGCTGCACTAGTAACTACGCGATCATCGCGCTCGAATTCTAGAACGTGAAATTCAGACGTACCTATAGAGTACCGGTTATTAGTGAAATCGACAACCATGCCAACCTCCTGAATAAAATTCATCCCTAATAGAGATTCAGTGGCCCCAGGCAGAACTAAAAATAATGTCTCCACTACAACTCCCTGAACTTTTACATTACACAAAGCGGTTTCTACAATATCTACCCGCTTTGCACCGTCGGCAAATTTTAACTCGGTTTCTACTTTAGTAAATATTTGACCATTATTTCGTAAATGTGACGTCAAACTGTCACTCGCAATCGAGTGTTTCGCACCCGTATCTAATAATGCCGTTCCGACGGCCCCGAACACTTCTACCTTAAAAATAGGTCGCACTCGCGGATTTAAAACGGACGGGCTAATAGCGGACACTGATTGAAATGCCGTTGTGGCAGTAGGGGGTGCTGAACGTCTTGCCTTACAGGCTTCACAGTTGGACCTAATGACTCCGGGCGCACCACATCCAAAACATGTAATTGACGGGCGAGCATCCGACTGCATCGCAACTGGTTCATTCTTCACATTCTGTTCTGAATAGGTAGGTTTTTTACTCGATAAACGTCTACACTCATCTATCGTGTGTCCAAACGATTTACAAAAATTACACCGAGGTCTCTGTTTACTGGTATGCGGCGCTCTATCTACATTTGAACCCGAAGAAAAACCAGAAGATGACGACGGTGAAACATAAAGACACGGTGGCGACGGCGGCAGTTGTGTAGCGGACGAGTAGGTATTTTTCTTAATACCTGTGGGAGTACGTACCTCCTCTAACACATCTTCGACAGCGCGAGCTCTTTGCAGGAGCTCGGAAAACGACGCAAAGGTGCCCCTCGCTACCCTCTCTCTTATTCTTTTGTGTAGCAAGCCATACACCATATCCAGCTGTACCGGGTTTTCGGCAAGTGTGTGCGGCGGCAACTGTGCAAATAAAGCTCGCACCCTACATATAAAAACATCGGTCTTCTCCTCAGCCTGCTCCTTACTAAAAACCTCTCTGTATATTCTATGAGGCGGCAGACGTGGACCGAAGGTTTGTCGTAGAAGGTGTAATGCATCTTCCCAATTGGGTACGGAATGTTTTACGCCTAACCACCAGGTAGCGGCGAAACCGGAAAGTAGCATTGGTAAACCTCGGAGTGCTATCTCGTCAGTTACACTTACGCAGTCTTTATATATTTCTACACAGTTTATAAACGATAGCACATCTCCGTTTCCATCAAATCTAGCGTTACAGTTTGCAAGGTTACTCACGGTTACCGGTGGCGGCGGCGGGTACTGCGTAGGGGCTTGCGACCGTAGTCCTTCTAATAAAAACATAAACTGCTGATTTGACATTACAATCGGCGCTGACATCATAGGCTGCGGTGAGGAGACGGGCGGAACATGCCCGTGTTGGTGCGGCGGCGGCGAGTAGTCGGGCAGCTCACGCCCGGACATCGGCGGCGGCAGAGATGATGGGCCAGCAGCGCCGGCGGACGCCACGCGTCCGAACAGCGGCGGCGGAGGTGATGAGGCGGCAGCGCCGGCGGACTCTTGGCGTCCGAGCAGCAGCGGCGGCGATTGTCGTTCATCGACAAGAATAACTCCCTCATTCGAAGTTGACGGCATCACGCCGTCTCCTTACACTCCAGTGGCAGGAAACATCTCAGAATCTTGTTTTTGGCTCGACCGTGTGATCACCATGTCTCACCGAGAGACTATTGAAAAATATAGCGTGGTAAACGAACTGAGTAGGTAAAATAGTTCGTAACAAAACCACGTGCAAGTCAGTACGCGGTAGGTACTAGCCATGGATTGAAAAAACTCGAAATACAAAGTTTCTTGCACTGTTATGCTAATAGCACTAATGTAAGTTCGATGTTATGATATCTATTCACTATTAAACACACTGTAATAGTTATAAGTACGCGAAAATAAACGGAATATTATAAAACGTTCACTCGAAAAGATTAGGTACTTGTTTGGTTCGCTTCACATTGGGCGTCAGTTATAGCGAGGTTGTAGCTATCTAATGAAATCCAGAGTGTTTATATAGGAAAATAACTGTTTAATAGACACATACACGATTACACATACACTAGGAATATACAAAATAGTCACAAAGCACGAAATATAACAAGAATCGACTGGGCGGCACATAAGCCGGCGCACGAGGGAGAGCTAGCAACTCGATATATTAAAATGCGTGCGCACGCCGCGGAGAGCTCTTGGTCGACTGGTTATGACAAGTTTACTAGAGACGCGATCGGCTCGCGCAGCGAGACCGATCCGTTCTTGTTCATTCAAATAGTGAGGCGCGCCGGCAGTCTGCGCGAACGGTAAGGACGGGGAGTTGCACTAGAGATGTCCCTATGCTCATTATCGCGTGCTATAGTAGGTATATACATCTATAGCTATACAGATAAATAAAATTGAAGTGTCTTGTGTAATAGAAAAAAACAATGTCTAACATTTTTCTCTGTCTGTCTTTTTTTCTCCTTCTGACTCTATATTTATTGCTCTTACTAGCTATGCGCCAAGGTTTCACCCGCGTAGATTTAGTTTTATATAATATTAATATTACGATACACATATAACGTAGTTTCTTTCTTCAGAGTTATTGTGACTAAAACTATGATAGTTAGATATGTACTCTCCCGGACTTTTTTGTAGATCTTAATAAGACCTATAAACCCGTAGTACATCATTTTGTTCTATTGTCAATAGATTTTTTAGCGCACGCATAAATAGGTTTTGGATTTTACACCTTGGGTTACAAAATTGCAATTTTCTTGCGGATCCCAGATATTTTTTGAAAATATAATATCTATAACCTTCCTCGATGAATAGACTATCTAACACTGAAAAAAATTATGAAATCGGATCAGTAGTTCCTGAGATTAGCGCGGTCATACCAACAAACTATGCAGCTTTATAATATTAGTATGTATAGATAAGCTTGTGTGGTGTGTATGTGCTGTCAATCAAAGGCCGAAACCATGAGTCACCTAATATGCAATTGCGACGCACTAGCCAGATGGCGAATGGACCTACTGGGTAAGGCGTATCCGAAACCAGAGGACTACAAGCTCTTCACCATGGGCAAGACCTGCCGGCTTGTTCAGGGAGTGCACAAGGGCAAGGGCGGCACAAAAGATCCCAAGGGACCACGTGCTTCCGGGCAACCAGATCCAATAATGCGATAAGATAAGATAGATAAGCACAGGATTTCTAGGGCCTTTAAAGTATATTTAACAGTTGCTGCCTACCCTTTCACTATAAAGAACACCTTTTGTATAATTTCCCAGCATTTTGACAGCAGTGACAGCTGTCAGAAATTTAATAAAAATATTTGTTTTGACGCGGGAGACATTTTAAGCCATCATTATTAATTTTGTTGGGAGGGTAAGATTTCACGTTTTAAAAGACATCGTCGACGAAGCGACATTTTACTTCATCAATTAAAAGAGTTGACAATATTCAGAGGGAAATATTAATAAGTAATTGAGTAGGGTTTCAGACTTAAAAGGAAATGCTAACGTTATTTTGAAATCTTTCTTAAAATATAATTTAGCGACTAACATAATTCTTCAAGCGAAATTTAAATCTATACATCTATACTTACTACATACATATATACAAATACATACATACATACATATTGTATTTTTGCAGCACATTACTTCGCAAGAAGTTGGTGATAAAAAATATATACATAGGTCCATACAGATAAATAAAATTGACATGTCCATTTGTAATAAAATGATAAATATAATAAAAATTGTTCCAAAATAACAGCTTTTCACTAAATTCATATGAAAGTATACACGGTACTGACATAGAAAAACATTATATAAAATTTTTCTATGCCTGAAACGGCTGGACCTATTTTAACGGGAATTTCACTGACAGATAGCTAATGTTACACCGAGTAAATTAGGATACCTTTATTTAAAAAAAACATTGTGGTTCCGCGAGTCATCAAGGATATTAACTCATCATCTGCCTGGCCTTATCCCATACATTGTTGTGGTCAGCACTTGATTCAACCCGATGTGGCTGATCACCTGATTTTTATACGAAGCGACTGACATCTGACTTTCGCAACCCCTTAAACGAGGAAAATCTGTGCAATCCAGGATATTAACTACGCGGGTATTTACTAATTATTCAGTGTCAAAATTATCTTCATGTCAAAGTCAAAGTCAAAAGCATCTTTATTCGATTAGACTTTTTACAAAGTACTTTCAAATCGTCAGAATGACATAATTATACAGGATTATACATGCTACCGCCAGGTTTGGAAGGTTGCTTTTAATGAGAAGAACCTGGCAAGAAACTCAGTAATTACTCTTTTCAAAAATATTATACAATTTAAAGAATACAAAATAAATAATTTAAAAAAACGTAAGCTCCTGGACAATGTTCCAATGCACAAATGTCGATAACAATTAACATACATACATACATACGCTCACGTTTGTATTCTCCGAAGGGGTAGGCAGAGGTGTTGTTATCACAGCACCCACTTTTCACCGAATTTGATTAAGTGCCAACGTGGCAGATGGTGAGTCTATCGCCGTCTCAGGCACTATACGTACGTCTTTGAATTACTTCTCACATATATGCAGGTTTCCTCACGATGTTTTCCTTCACCGTAAAGCACGTGGTGTGATATCACTGTAAATTTTTTTTACATAAAAATTAACATAACTAAAAATCTAGTACATCTACTTATAACTAAATGCGTAGCTTGAGATGACCAGCCGATGTATAAAGTACACCCCTCTACGGATCCTTTAATATATAAACATTGATTGTGTATCGATCAAGTCTATCCAATATCTGACACCTACATCAATGTTCCATTCATTCACCACCAACTATACGGTCGCGAAATGGAGGACCCATTCTATAAGGAGACGGGAGGTGTTCGTAAATAATATAGGCTTTCACGCGACTGATCGCTCCGATCGAGTGCACTCTCCGAAGAGAATTGGATTTTTAAGCGACTTTGGTAAATTGTCGCTTGAATTGAAAAGAGTTTGCCTATAATCAACTCAATCTGATATATAAAATTGTCGGGTCGAGGTGTTTGTTACCTCCTCAACTTGGTAGGTGATTTATCAGACAACATATTTTTTTATAACCCGTAAATGATAAGGGTGATACACCCAAAAAATATATGACACTTCAAATTTCATAGGTGACCCGCGGAATCTATTTCTTTAAACAAAATTAGCCTAAGTTCATCATCATAATTTTAAGAGCTGTGACTCTTGTCGATGTAACCGATGCCTAAATACTCCTTATATAATTAGTCATCTGCCAGTGAAAGTCCCGTTAAAATCAGTGCAGCCGATTAAGATATTAGCCGAAACAAACACACAGACAGACTAACTGAGATACATTTTAAAAATTGTTTTTTTGTTTACGTCAGAACCGTACTTTCGAACAATACTTTCATATGCATTTAGTAAAAAGCTGTTATTTTGGAATTACAAGTAGACGCTTTATTATTTATCTGTATAAAAAAAATATATGCTCACGCCATCCCAGAAGGGTCCCCGAAGGGGTAAGCAGAGGTGTTGTAACAACACCCACATTTCACCGAATATGATCAAGTGCCAACGTGACAGAGGGTGAGTCCATCGCCGTCTCAAGCACTATACATACATCTTTGAATTACTTCTCAGACATATGCAGGTTTCCTCACGATGTTTTCCTTCACCGTAAAGCACATGATGTGAAATCACTGTAAATAAGTTTATGTTTTGGAAAAACTCATTCGTACAGGCCCCTCTGGGATTCGAACTTGCGTCGCTTGCGTGGCAGGCGACTGCTCTAACCCCAAGGCCACCACGACTTCTTTATCTGTATAGATATAGTATATTATAGATAATACCATATTGGGATGTTGATCGTCTTTTTACAGTCATTTTGCACGTTGTCAGACACGTCGTTGTTTGTACAGGGTCGGTAATTAGTAATAATATCGGAAAGCTTAATTACGTTTCTGATATGGTACTGCTGCCTATATACTTTAGTATACGACCCAACTTCGTGTGTTGCGAACGATTCATTTCCTGCACCTCAAAGGGCTATGAAATTCGATTAATGTCCCTAATTAGAGGTACGTCGCTCGCACCCGCGTGATTGATTAGTATCGACGTCTTCAGCTATTTTACCTTGATTATGCTTAATTCCGAGATTAATCTATTAGCAGTTTTAATGTACACGCGGGAGTTTAATTTGAACGGAGCTGCTGACTTTATATCATCTCCCTGGCCTTATCCCATACATTGTTGGGGTCGGCACTTGATTCAACCCGATACGGCTGATCACCTGCCATCTAAATATGCTCATAATAATAAAATATGCTCATGCTATCCCAGAAGGTTCCCCGCAGGGATAAGCAGAGGTGTTGTAACAACAACACCCACATTTCGCCGATTATGATTAAGTGCAAACGTGATAGAGGGTGAGTCCATCGCCGTCTCAGGCACTCACCAGACGTGTTTGAATGGTTTTTTAGACATAAGCAGGTTTCCTCACGATGATTTCCTTCACCGTAAAGCCGGTGGTATGTAATCGCTGCACGTAAGTTTTTATAAAAACTCATTGGTACAGGCCCCGCTGGGATTCGAACTTGCGTCGCTTACGTTGCAGGCGACTGCTTAAGCCCCGGGGTTTTTGTAGGGTGCTATTTTCACACAGCTAGGTATACTAACTTGAGGTCTTACCAAGACAAAGTTAATAAAAGCGCTCTACTTAATGTTAAAAATGGTCGTTGGCAAATATAATCTGGCTTCATAACTTCGTTACCTCTAAGTTAATTCACAGGGACCACGTCCTTGGTTTCCCGGGAACGTGCCCTTATCTCCAAGTAGATAAAAGGGTCAACGGTACAACTTGAAATTACAGACTTGCATAATGTCACGTCACGGTATACGGGCTGCGATAACTTGGTGGGATTAAGATCTGCATGGTTACAGAACGGAGTTTGATTGAAGTTTTGTTTGAAATTTACTATCTGCAGCCTGCTGGAACCATGGGACCTACCATCATTGGTTTAAGTAGAGCGTATATAACTTTAAGCTTTGACGTTTCATTTCGGTACCGTAAAATTAAACGTCAAAGCTAAGAAATTCTTGATACGCTCTGCTTAAACGAGCTTAAGAAGACGATATGGAAGACAATCGGATCTGGAAACTTGACTGAGGAAAAATATACACGCAAAGGTGGCAAACAAGCTGGCCGACCTGATGGTAAGTGGTTGCCGCATCCTATGGTCGCTTCTAATGCCAGTCACGTTAGTGGTGCCCAGCCTATCGACAATTATAGCCTAATGCCTAATTATACTTCCCAAACCAGTTTGTAGTAAATGAGAATTATTTATTCAGTTAAGGCACTCATGAGCGTCGAATAATTACCACTGGTTCCGAAACGACCCTTCTGAAAAAACCGGTAAGAAACGAATTTTATGAAGTTACTAGCTGTGCCCCGCGGTTTCACCCACGTAGACTTAATTTCATGAGAGGCTCGCAGAGCCCTAATGTTTTTTTAATAATAGCTTCAGTGTAAAATTTGCTATCTACCATTGAAAATATATATATACATATAATCTGAATCTTGGAAACGGCTCCAACATAAAAAAAAATATATAGCTAGGTTTTATTTTCAGAAAACATCGTTTTGACCATGTTTTCAGGCACTGAAAAACTCATAAAATATCATTACAATACGACAGCAACGCTTGCGGGGCGTGAAACAATGTAGAGTACCCCGGTTCGAGTCTGAGGTTCGCCGGATCGATTTTTAAATTTTTTTTCTTTTTATTATAGTTTTTTTTTGTGAGTAAAAGAAGAAAGGTCTACCAGGTTTTACTATATTATGTTCCATATGCATTTAGACAACAGCTGCTAATTTGAATTTACAAACAGACACTTCAACTTGAATCTGTATAGATATAGATAGGTACAAATAGGTACTTACACCAAATATAATGTTACTTGGTTATTGTTCTGACTATAAGTTGTTGAGACAGTGTAGAAAGTAAAATAAAATATCACATGGCTGTAGAAATCAGACACACAAAACTCAAAAAACTTAGAATCCATATCATTAAAAATAAACGGAAACAGGAAAAATAAAGAAAGCCTTGGATATCTTTGATTTCGGCGAAATAACTTCAGCCGCTTCTTATACTGGAATTCTTTTTAATTTGTCTACGTTGTTGTTAGCGACAAGAAAGCACAATTATTTACTCTACTACAGCCTCCCTCAGTAAGGAATTAGTGAGACACTTATCTAGAAGGTTTTGTGTGCTTTTCGTAGACTTCAACATATAGTAGGGTAATAAAAGTGTTATTATTTGGATGGTATTGTAATTAATTAGAGCATATTTTCTGCGTTTGCGGTTGAAACTCTGGGACCTTGGGGTCCAGATGCTCATCAACTTTTCAAAGAGGTTGCACGTCGTCTGGTAGAAGCTTCTCGTGACAAGCGGGCTGCGGCTTTTCTCGCTCAGAGAATCAGCATTGCTATTCAACGTGGCAATGCTGCCAGCCTTCTTGGCACGATCCCGAGAGACACCGATTTGGGCCAAGTTTTCTACTTTTTAATATAATTAAGAGCAAAACTATCATGGCAATAAGAGGTCATGGCAGGGCCCCTAAAAATACCGCAGATATTCATATATATATTTATTAGAGCTCAATTCATATAACAAATTAAAAAAATAAGCTTTCTTCTGGGATGGCTCCCAGAAGGGTCCCGAAGGGGTAAGCAGAGGTTGTAACAACATCACCCACATTTCACCGGACATGATTTAGTGCCAACATAACAGATTCTGAGTCTATCTCAGATAATATATATACGTCTTTGAATTACTTCTCAGAAATATTCGTGTTTCCTCGCAATGTTTTTCTTAACCGTTGTTTTTTTGTTAAAAAATCTCATTGGTACCTGCCGTTGGGAATCGAATTCGTGCCTCGACCTCGACTCGGCCTCGACTCGTTTGTTGTTCTTGGAAAAAGCAACGTTCCCGTCCGCACTTTCGTCCCGTGAATTTCACCCGTCACCCGTAAGAGCGCTGAGCTCGCGATTGTGTTTAAAGTATGTGATGTAAAGTGGGAACACTGCGAGCGCTTAATGAGAAACTGTACGCGCGTGGTGGAAATTAAATTGAGCTACTGGAATGCGTCTTGATTGTGTTACATGTAGGTGAATTAGGGGGTAGATTCTATTTTCTATATTGGGTTTAAGTTCTGCTTTTAAAAACTGTATTATTTGTGTAGACAAATAGCTATTAGTCAACTTAAAATTAATTGAGTAAAAGAATATTAGCTGACATTATAACCGTTTTATTGACAAGAAAACCAATTTAGTAATAAAAACACTAAATAAAAAACCACAAACAAATTACCACGTTGTTTTTAAGCCTATGGCTTTGACACAGAATGAAAATAAATCTATGGGATTTACTGTTGCATCCGAAGCGATGTTAGCTCAAATCTATATTAAAACACTAGCGGATGTCACGCGGTTTTACCCGTGTAGTTCCCATTCCCGTGGGAGTACGGAGATAAATATAGCCTAGCATTCAAGTGGCGAAAGAATTTTTAAAATCGGTCCATGTTTTTTTCAGCCAACTCGTTATAAACATACTTACATACAAATCTCTCCTCTTTATAATATTTGTATAGATTAATTAATAGTGATGAAGAATCTTTTCAGAATACTTTCACAATATTTTAGTTCTTTATCAGGTTTTATTACGTGATGTACCGGTTTTTTTGGCTGCAATTTCTTTTAATGTTTGAATTATAGTATGAAAGTTTGAATGTTATTTCGGTCTGAGGGGAATTACACCGTCAGGTTAGCTGATTAGCAGCTTTTACTGATCCCTAATTAGTCTTTACTAATTAGGGATCAGGGTGTGTATTAAAAACTCTTGAGCTTTGACGTTTCATTATCGTAAAATTAAACGTCAAAGCTAAGAAGTTCCTAAAACGCGCTGCCTAATCGATCATTGGTATTGGATATTGCGGGTAATGCAGTAAATTAAAATCATACAATGTATATTACGATGAATCCGATTTAGAAGAAGCTAGATTACATTAATTTGGATTTAGAATGCGACTAAAACAAGATCAGTGTTCCAATAAGGGTAATAGCTTATCCGGAGTGAGATGAATGGTTAGTGGAAATAGCTAATCCAATAAAAGTGTTCTTTGTCCTCGTTTTTGTTACATTTAATGCATTGAATTGTTTCGGCGAATTAATGGCCAGTAATCACTCTTTGACTTATTTGCTTGATAGCTTGACTTCGTTGAGAAAAATTATACACACATACATATGTCCACACGCCTCTATTCCCCGAAAGGGTAGGCAGAGGTGTTGTCATAACAACACCCAACCGAAGATGAGTCTATCGCCGTCTCAAGCACATACGTCTTTGAATTACTTCTCAGACATATACAGGTTTAGCAGGTGGTGAGAAATCACTGCACATACGGTTTTAGAAAAAACTCATTGGTTGGTTTGGTACAGGCCCCGCTGGGAATCGATCTTGCGTCGCTTGCGTAGCGACTGCTCAAAACCCACGGCCTCCAAGACACGGTGAAAATTGTCTCCATTACAATAATTATATTCTAGGGGAGAATCTGGTGATGGATTATAAATGTTGATAAAATTTCCTCCCACAGGCCAGTCCCCGGGGGGAAACGGTGAAGCATGTGGAGATATTAATATAGGTGGCGCTATAATCACCGATTGATGTTTTCTTAAATCTGTGAATACATTCGGACATTATCACATCTGTGTGATATCAAAAATTAAGCAAAGCTGTGGGCACTAGCAGAATACGACACCTAGCGGTTACCACTAGACCAACGGTACGACAATGCGAAAATCTTTTACTAGCGGACGCCACGCGGTTTCACCCGCGTAGTTCTCGTTCCCGTGGGAGTACGGAAATAAAATATAGCCTATATTCCTCGCTGATAATGTAGCTATCCATTGTTGAAAAAAATATCTAATCGGTTCGGAACTTTTTGCGCCAATTCGTTACAAACATACTATTAGAATTGATTGGGAATTAAGAATTTTCAAATAACATTATGGTTGAAACGAAGTTGTGGGTAGTCGACCTTTCAGACCTTACTCATTCTCAACTAAAACCATAATTAAATTCCTAGTAGCTGAAGTAACTAGCAATAAGTCTAGTTCATCAGATAACCTGCTGTCAGACGCCAGGACGTAGGTTCGGTCTAAATAACTCAACCGAACTCCATATGACGTACAGCTGTATATAAATCAGGCTCTATGGAAAATTGCTGTCCGATTTGTTGATATTCCGTGGAATAATAACACTGAATAAATATTGTTATCACAACACACACTTTTGACCGAATTTTATTAAGTGCCAACGTGACAGATGGTGAGTCTATCGCCGTCTCAGGCACTATACACACGTCTTTGAATTACTTCTCAGAAATATGCAGGTTTCCTCACGATGTTTTCCTTCACCGTAAAGCACGTGGTGTGATATCACTGGACATAAGTTTTTGAGCTTGCGTCGCTTGCGTAGCAGGCGACTGCTCAAACCCCGAGGCTACTACGGCTCTAATAACACTAATATTATAAAAAGTTTGTTTGTTTGGTTGAGCGCGCTAATCTCAGGACCTACTTTTTGAGTTTAAAATTATTTTGTGTTGGATAGCTCATCGAAGATTTTAGGCTTTATAAAATCACGCTGCGTCCAATAGGAGCGAAGTATCAATTGTAAATATTACAAAAACTGGAAAAATTATCTATATTTACCTACTTTTAATTGTTAATGCTACGCAAGTAAAACCGTGAGGCATAGCTAGTTGTAGCATAAAGAAGAAGGTATGCACCCACTCATGAGTGGATACTGCTATAAGCATTCGCAGATATCACGCGCGAAGTTCTGGTTCCCTGGGAGTACGGGGATAAATATAGCCTATGTTACTCGCTGATAATGTAGCTATCAAAAGCTGAAAGATTTTTTTTAATCGGTCCTGTAGCTTTATAGCCTATACAATACAAACATACTTACATACATATCTTTCCTCTTTATAACATTAGTATAGATATACATTATTATTTCCGCTTTATGAAACTTAAATAATTTGAGACATTTCAGAAAACCGGTCGTTATAAGAAAGTGGTCTTTAAGGGCAGGTATCTAATACAAATACATTTAAAATTCAAGTGTCTGTTTGTAAATAATTGCTTTTTACTATATTATGAATATCCTATGAGGGTAAACGTTTGGGGCAAAACTAATTTAAGTGTAGATTTTTTAAAATTTTCGAGGTCGGTCTGTTTTTTAGGGTGTCTCCAAAAGTGGCCTAATTTTCGTGAGACTTGAAGTGGCAGATTGCTCATATATATTGCTTTCGCCCGCAGCGTTTCTCCACTCGCTACATAGATGGCTATCCAAATGCGAAGGTTACTAGAACAGTTGGAGCTGCGG
The DNA here is from genome assembly GCA_929442735.1 of Watsonalla binaria. Lineage (NCBI taxonomy): Eukaryota > Metazoa > Arthropoda > Insecta > Lepidoptera > Drepanidae > Watsonalla > Watsonalla binaria. The sequence continues at coordinate 11,309,470 of OV838924.1, read as the reverse complement.
TTCCCCAGGCATGACACCCGCTTGGCTTGAAGATCTTCCCTTTGTGGACGAACATGATCACTCGCTCTCCCTACATTATCTTTCAAATTCATTTTAAGGTGGAATTTCGGAAAACCTTTACCAAGATTTTACTAAGAACTACATACACATTCAAATTTCATGTCTCAAGGACCAGCGGTTTAGGCTGAACTTTCTTGATATACAGGGTGTCGGAGAAAAAGGAACAGTTGTCTTCTAGAAGTTGTAGGGTTTTATGAATATATCAAGTCGTAAAATATATAGCTTCAATGATAACGTAGTTATAGGCTATGGTTGCTAAGGGTCGAAGAGCTCGCGACCTTAAGCGATTGAATGAACGCGCGGCCGCGTTTACCTACATTACGTACGCGGTCATCAAACTTGTTCAATTAAGGAGAAGGTTAATGGTTTCAAAAATGGTTTTATAGCATTATTTCAGGAACTATTAGTGGGAGAAAAAAAATATAAACGTCGTTAGATTTCACGTGAAAAACTCTACGTTACCGCTGATTTTTATGCGAAAATAGGTCTTGAGTTGACCATAACTTTGAACGTCAATTACTCGAAAACGGAAGAAGATATTTTTGTCATAATAATTTTGTTTGCTTCCTAAAATTATACCCTATCACATATTTTAACAGCTGTCCTATTTTCCCGACACTATATAAGTGACAATAAGTCAGGTTATTGCATTTTACTTGTGCAGGCTCTAACATACAACGGAATTGAAACAACGCAGGTAATTGTGGTCCACAACTAGCTACTACATCTTTATAAGTATCAAAGAACTTGATCAATACAGGCTGTTAGCCGACAGTGACGTCAATCCCAAAAGTAATCGCCTGTAATTTATTCAGCTCATTACCTCGGCTCTGTGACATTTGGCTTTGTAAACCGGAATACCGATGTTTTTAATGAAAATACCTCCGCTTAGACAAAAGAAACCTCTATTTGTTCAATCCCATCCTTATCGGATACTCGTGTTTGAAATTCGGTTTATTTTATATCGATATACGGTAAATCTTTTGTATCGAAATAGATAATAAACAAAATTTACAATTCCTATGTTAACAATGATTATGCTGATACAAATGATATGCTAATCTATTACTATTATAAAGAGATTTGTTTGTTAGAACTTATTTTATACATAGAAAAATCGGAATTAAAAAGACTAAAAATACAAGAACGTGTTTTTACAGTTTAATTTCAATAATAATATAGCATTCATTATTAATTATAAACAAAACACAGATATTAAATTTGTGTCTGCGGGAAAGGCGCGGGGGAAACCTTGAAAAGATCCCCGACCGCCCTGGGAGACGCAGGGGACTCCGAGTAGGTACTCCGATAGATCGCACAGGTTATCCCACATCCCCGGAGCAGCTCCGCCTCTGGAGATGTCGCTGTCTACGGCAGCGCAAGGAACACATCGTGAGCTGACACCTTCCCGGGCCCGCGGTTAAAAGGTCGAGGATCTCACCCCGATTACCGCCTTTTAGTCGCCTCTTAAGACGGATGGGAGATACTATAGCCAAATTCGTTGCCTCCACCCCCATCGTCGTCGTCTCCGAGAAGGATCGGCTCTCTCCTGATCTCACTCGGAGGCGTCCTTCTGGGACATTTCCGTCACGCAGAAACCCACCATGCCTCTCCGTCTGCCAGTATAGCCCTCACTACGCCTGGCAGGGAGAGGACCTGCCCGATTCTGGTGACCAGGATTCGCCGTTCTGAGCTCCACGCCGGGCACTGCTCGAGCGTGTGCTGTGCGGAATCCCGCTCAGAAGCAAGCTGCCTTACCTCGTTGGATCGCTAAACTGATGCTAAAATATAAGAAGGAAGTTTTAGTTTTTGAATTCTTGATACTTTTTAAAGTTATATTTATATTTTATTATTATTTATCTTAAAAAGTAAACGCAAGCCTGCTCAATCATCAACGTAAGTTATACGGAACTGACTCCCTGCGGAATGAGATGGTGGAAAAAAGTGCTCAATTAGGCGCTGTCCTATTTATCTGTTGCTGTCCGTAGTTTTTCATGCCAACCCTCCAGAACGTGTTGGGTTTCGTAATGAGGGTTGAAACGGCATATTTTATATGAGTATAAAGTATTTCGAATTTCATTCTGTTCTTATTAAAAATTTGCATTTATAAGATAAATGTGAAATCAAGCCTTTATTACAACGAAGACGAAACCTAGACCATAGTCGGACTAAAACTATATGCATCCCTTTTTAAATAAAAGTCCCACTTTTAAACCGAGGACTATCTTAGTCCTTTGTAATAAATCTCATTCCGAGTTCAAATCAATTATGATATACAACTAAATAGAATATAAACTAGATCCAACTTTGCCAAACGTTACATGTCATTACTGTGAGCTCTTATTGCCATGATAGTTTTACTCATTTTATGAGACAGATGTATATGACATGTATACAGCCGTCACTGTCGCATATATGAACTGTCATTGCAATGAGAGGTCATGGTTGTGCCCCAGAACAGTGCATATTAACGTATGCAACTCTGTCGTCATGTATTGCGACATTAATGAATCCACATTCTACTATTCAAATCTAAAATAAAAAATACTAATTCATCAGTCACCTTTGAGTTATATATATATAGAAGATTGCACAGTTTTTAAAGCTCTGTGGCCTAGAGGTTGGAGTAGTACCTGACCCGAAATAAAGGTGTTAACACGTTTAACGTTAACGATATCGTTTGCGTATCCTCTTTTTGTATGGGAAACTAGCGGTGCCCTTTGATTTTAATTTCATTCCCGCGGAACCCTAAATGTTTTTTTACATAAAAATATCTTAAATTTCTCCCTACTCTGCTATACTAATATTATAAAGAGGAAAGACTTTTGTGTAAGTATGTTTGTAACGAATTAGCTCAAAAAGTACTAGACTGATTTTGAAAATTCTTTCAGAAATGGATAGCTATATCATTGGTGAGTAAAATGAGCTATATTTTATCTCTGTACTCCCTCGGGACGGGAGCTACGCGGGTGAAACATCAATATACTAGATAATGTTCACATTATTGCTTTCATAAATACATCTGTTATTTTACTAATATACTTTTATATTTCTTTTGCAATCAAATCATGACCCTTTTCAGATGTCTGGACATATTTTCAACTTCGAAATTGAGTTATCTGTAAACAAGTATTGTTATGAAATGTATAAGTTCAGATGTCTATATTACAGGCTCTCCGCCTAGTTTAGCCATCTGCGGCAATACCACATTATTCAATATTATTGTAACAATTACCCATTGTAATATTTACTTATATATGACTATGTGTGTTGACTGTACTTACTTTTTGTGGCAAATAAATATATTATTATTATAATATTATAAGTTAATATTATTTTATTGCCTCACAGAAGGTGTGTATCGACAACGCCCGATTTTATAGCACATTGTGATTAAAAATACATTTCGAACCGTACACAAACCAACATAACATTTTTATATATATATTTTAGCTATGCCTAACAAAATTGCATGGGTTATTTTTATTTTCTTGTCATTAATAAATGAACTGACAAAATGACTTGGAGATTTTTTAATAATATTTTTTTTTGCACCACACCTCATGCTTTACGGTGAAGGAAAAAATCGTGAGGAAACCTGCATATTTCTGAGAAGTAATTCAAAGACGTATGTATAGTGCCTGAGACGGCGATAGACTCACCATCTGTCACGTTGGCACTTAATCAAATTCGGTGAAAAGTAGGTGTTGTGATTACAACACCTCTGCCTACCCTTTCGGGGAATACAGGCGTGAGCATATGTATGTATGTATGTAATTTTTTTGGTACCCGAATGTGTTTCTATGGGCGCGTGACGTTTCCAATGTTGTCTCTATACGCAGTATTAATAGCTCAATAGTAACGTTGTAAATTTTCCTTCGCTCAACTTAAGCGAAGAACTCTATGCAATCTTTGAGTATGTTTGAATGACTCCTTACATTTGCAAGCCTTATATATATTTCTACGTTACGTTCAAAGAAGACGTAATAGATTTGGTTACTTAAAACAGCACAAAGGGTGAAGTGGAGGCGCTAGCTATGATTTTTAATTCCATTCTTCATCAAATAGTCAATGTGCGAGTGGCGCCTGTCACGTTTATAGGCTGCAGTAGCCGCTTACCATCAGGCGGTCTGCATGTTTATCCCATACATTGTTGGGGTTGGCCCTTGATTCAACCCGATGTGTCTGATCACCTAATTTTTATACGAAGAGACTGTCATCTGACTCTTTAACGAGGAAAATCTGTGATCTGGGTTAAACCAGTTGTCAGATTAATTTAGGCCTCCGACTGATCTGAAACGATTGCCATAGATGATAAATTGGCAACCGGGACAGCGCTTTCATTGGCATTGAGGAACTCTGGCGGTCACCTATCCAATTACTGGCTAGGGTTAGGGTTGCTTAACTTTGCTGATCGAATGATATGCGCTATAGCAACTGTGCGACGAGCTCCTCTCTACAGATTTTTAATCATAAATATGCTCACGCCTGTATCCCATGGGGGTAGGCAGAGACCACCGTTTGCCACATGCTACGATCCTTACATACTTCTTTCGCTTCATCCACATTCATGCATCTCTTCATACACTTTCTTCGGTTACGAGTGCTCCGAATTTGACCATTCTGAAAATTACTATTAATTTGGTCATAGTAGTTGTTCCTTGGACGCCCTCTACCGACACTTCCGGTCACATTCGCTCTATAAATTTCTTTCGTTAATCGCCTTTCACTCATCCTTCCCACCTTTTTTATTATTTTTTAATAATTGATTACAATTTAATGTTAACAAAATTGCACGTGCCAACATTACGATACAGTTTAATATATTCACCTCAGTTGCTTAATAAATCTTTAGCAAGTAAGGTAGCGCAGTACATAGTTGGTTGCGGTACTGGTAGGTACCGGTGCGGTAACTGGAGTTAACAACAAATCCTTCTAGTTTACTGCGAGGGAAGTTTACCACACCGTGTTATGTATTGTGAGGGAAAATACGAGCAAATACGAATACATACACACTTCTAAGTACGTATGTGAGATTGAGATTTAATTATTTAGATACCTAGTGTGAAGTAGTGATGCGCGATGGCGAGAGATTACTCGCGATTGTTACGATTGTACTGTATTGTGATAACGAAAATGTACTCAACATTGTGAAGGAAAACAGAATACTTTGGAGAACAATCCAAAATCGAAGGGGAAAGATGATTGGGTACCTTGTGCTACATGACACCTTCTTTAAAAACATAATAGAAGGAAAGGTAGAAGGGAAGAGAGGGAGAGGAAGACCACGGCTAACATATATGAGACAAGTTAAGGAAAAGGTGTCTGTCATGACGTATAGGGAGGTCAAAGAGATGGCACTGGACAGAGACAAGTGGAAAGAAATGCATCGGTTACACCGACAAGAGTTATTACTCTTAAATTGATGATGATGATGTTACGATTGTTCAAACATCTCGCCGAATTGCGATTGTTTTCAATCGCAGTCGATGGTAGCGAGTCCGACTCGCGTGCAGTCGGCACTCATCGAACATGGCGCGATGTATCGATTCGGCTGACCACCGGTTCTATTCGAATAGATGCGGCAATCATATGAGTTACACCAATGAATTTTTCTAAAACTTATGAGCAGTGATTTCACACCTGCATATGTCTGAGAAGTAATTCAAAGACGTATGTATTATATGGACTCACGGTGAAAAGTGGGTGTTGCTGTTACACCTCTGCTTACTCCTTCGGGGACCCTTCTGGAATGGCGTGAGCTTCATCACAATCGAAAAATCGCACCTAAGTGACTATTTTGTCATTTCGATGTTGAATCATATTCGGATCACATAATGATTCTCCCACAGTGGTCTTTTTAGACCTGCATATAATGCTACCTTCGCGTAGTGTGTTGTTCCTGCGAGTAAAGTCATGGAGGGGAGCAGTTGGAGTGGAGTCGCTATGCTAGCTATAGAATCTCGGAAACGGCTCCAAATATCTTGAAGCAATTTAGTATGCAGTGGTGCTTGAGGGTGGTAAATCAATGTTACTAGGTTTCTTTGCTTTATTTTCCATTCTTTAATTTATTTGGAACTTGTGTCGAACATAGACAATGTCAGCTCCATTGAGCTCGCACAACTCAGCAATCATTGAACAATCCGAGCAACCGGAAAAACCTACCAGATACAACAGAGGTTGGCGCACCAAGCACTCCTAAAATCCAGGTCATATATACATACATACATACATACATATGCTCACGCCTGTATTCCCCGAAGGGGTAGGCAGAGGTGTTGTTATCACAACACCCACTTTTCACCGAATTAGATTAAGTGCCAACGTGACAGATGGTGAGTCTATCGCCGTCTCAGGCACTATACATACGTCTTTGAATTACTTCTCAGAAATATGCAGGTTTCCTCACGATGTTTTCCTTCACCGTAAAGCACGTGGTGTGAAATCACTGTACATAAGTTTTTTAGACAAACTCATTGGTACAGGCCCCGATGGGATTCGAACTTGCGTCGCTTGCGTAACAGGCGACTGCTCTAACACCTTAGCCACCACAGCTTCTTAACCACTTTTTGAAATGGCAATTATCGTTACGAAACAAAGTTATTAATCATTAATTTGTATTCTCTTTGTATATTTATTCAAGAATCAACAAAGCGACAGGGATTATAAAATATAGCATCTTTGGTATAATATTACAAATGGAAAGCAGCAATTACAATAAAATTACGTTTGATTTCTCGCTTTTGATCACAAAACAACATTTCGACGGCCTTTTAGCTGAATGGTTTGAGTAGACGATGTATATAAGTTCAAATCCCATCGATCTACGCCAATTAGCTTTCTAATAAACTTAAGTGAAGTAATGTCTACGTACTTTTAAGTAAATCTACGTATTTTAGGCTTTTCCTGCAAAGCTACTAACTTCAGTCCGGAATCTACCTATTTACATATGCTCACGCCTGTATTCCCCGAAGGGGTAGGCAGAGGTGTTGTAATCACAAAACCCACTTTTCACCGAACATGATTAAGTGCCAACGTGACAGACATATGCAGGGTTTCCTCATGATGTTTTCCTCCACCGTGAAGCACGTGTTGTGAAATCACTGCACATACCTTTTTAGAAAAACTCATTGGTGCAGGCCTCGCTGGGATTCGAACTTGCGTTGCTTGCGTAACAGGCGACTGCTCAAGCCCCGAGGCACCCATGGCATTTTGTTATATATGGTTTAAAACAAGGAGGATAATATCTAGTTTATATTACTAGCCATGTAATAATGTCTTTGTCCGGCATCAAATATTAACTGCCGACTACGTCAGCCACGACGTATGTATTGATGTGACAGGGTCACCACAATATCACGTACACCTCGAAAGCTAGGGTTACCCAAATGGGAATTCGAATTAGATTAATTTAATTTGCTTTGGTCATTCTAATATTGTTATCTATATCAATAATCTCTAAATGTGTGTGTTTTTTAAAGAACAAAATATGACAAAAAAGAATTTCTTTCTGCCCAATATATTATTTGGCACGTATCTTTGAATCTGTATGGCTAGTTTAAGTAATAATCTTTTAACCTATTTATTTTAATAATAGTTGTGCCCCGTGGTTTCACCTGCGTAGATTTAATTTCATGGGTGACTCACGGAACGCTTTTTTTACGTGGAGAATCCGTTACTGATACACCAACCGCCGCGGGGACAGCGGAAGGATTATAATAATAATATTAATAAATTTAAAAATAATAAATTTGTTTATTTGGCTTACATTATGGCACAGTTTAGTAGATGTCATCCGCAACTAAACTGTATCGCGGCTGGCAACGCCCACCATTATACAAAAAAAAATATTTTTTGTTCATTAACCAGGTTGTTTACAGTATCTTTAAAGTGGATGGGGTTACCTTTTAAGTATAAAGATACCTGTGTTAGGGAACCCCGCTCTTCCATAACAATATCATGTTAGCTTATATAATTATCTATTACTAGTTTACAGTTTAGTAATCTAAGATTATGCCTGACAAAACTCCACGGTGTTAATGTTTTTTTTAAATAAAAGTAGCTTTATTTACTCCTTGAAATTATATACTTAGCTGGAACTAACAGACAGGCAGACAGAGCAAAAAAAAAATGTTTTTTTTTTTTATTTCAGCACCGTATATACACTTTCATATGCATTTAGTGAAAAAAGCTGTTATTTTGGAATTACAAATAGACATTTCAATTTTATTTATCCATATAGAGTACAGTGGTCCAGATTTTCTCCTGCTTCATCTTCATAAATTTAAGAGTCTGAATCCTATCGGTGTAATCAATGCAATTTCCTCCATTCATCTTTATCCAGTGCCATCCCTTTGAACTCCCTATACGTCATACATTCCTTAACTTGTCTCATGTATAACCTGGGTCTTCTATATATTGTAGTACCGTTCTATACTAAAATTTGTTTGTCTGCTTGTTCCTCCAACGGAAACTTTGGCTGCTATACGTTGAAACAATGAAATAATATCACAAAGGTTTGCGACCATATTTAACATTCTCTGGTCGGAGCTAACTATGATTTGAGTAAACGAATGGCTTTCGGCTCTTTGTTTTCTACACTTTAATGTGGTTTGTTCGTAACTGCGATAAATATTTGAATAACATTTACAATATATAACAGAAGCCTATACGTTTAGGTAGTCCCCTACGCAAGCGACGCAAGTTCGATTCCAAGCGGTCTGTATTAATGAGTTTTTCGAAAGACTTATGTGCAGTGATTTCACACCACGTGCTTTACGGTGAAGGAAAACATCGTGAAGAAACCTGCATATTTCTGAGAAGTAATTCAAAGACTTATGTATAGTGCCTGAGACGGCGATAGACTCACCATCTGTCACTTTGGCACTTAATTAAATTCGGTGAAAAGTGGGTGTTGTGATAACAACACCTCTGCCTACCCCTTCGGGGAATACAGGCGTGAGCATATGTATGTATGTATGTATGTAGTATATGGTCTAGCCTAGTCACTAATAACAGGTGTGAGACAGCATTCACAAATTACATTATTCTAAATATATTAAGGTTAGAGTTAAGATGTGCTGTAGTTGTATCTTATACCTAATAATGGAAAGTAATTTACAAATACTTAGTTAGTGAGATTTGTTGTAACGAGGTGACAATGACAGACCCGGCTGCAGCAGCTTATGTTTCCACTGTGGGAAACTATCTCTAAAAATGTCTAATGACTAACATTTACAATATATAACAGAAGCCTATTAGGTAGTCCCCTACGCAAGCGACGCAAGTTCGATTCGAAGCGGTCTGTATTAATGAGTTTTTCTAAAGACTCATGGGCAGTGATTTCACACCACGTGCTTTACGGTGAAGGAAAACATCGTGAAGAAACCTGCATATTTCTGAGAAGTAATTCAATGATTTATGTATAGTGCTTGAAAAGGCGATAGATTCTCCATTTGTCACGTTGGCACTGCATCATTTGATATTAGATTGTTTTATCATGACGCACATGTTTAAATTCTAAATTCTTAAAAATAGTCGAGAAAAAAACGAACACGAGACAGGACTCGAACCCAAGACCTCTGCAAACCGTGCAGTTGCTCTTCCAACTGAGCTACTCGTAATGTTACCTCATGCGTCGAATTTTTCTTCCATTGTTTTGTGGTTTAGGGGCAACCTTGCGCCATCTGTTGGTTAGTGTATCCAAACTTTGATAGGCACAGATAGTAAACGTTGAAAGTTTAGACACCCGTGGAGATGTTTGGGATTAGCACCAAAGTTTACGACCAATGTCAAAGTTATTAACGGCTGTTAGGACAATCATCTGCGCTTGGCATGATGATAACAGGAGAGGGTAGATCACACACAGATTAAATCATAGCAGCTAGAATATACCGTTTAATAGCTGCGAATATTGTAGTTAGCGTGATTTTATAAATCCTAAGACACTATAAAACCTTGATAAATGAAAAATAATATTAGATTTTCCATCTCTAATTCTCCAGTAGTAGCCCGGGATTCTGGATCAGTGCCCGGTTAAAGGCTCGTCACCTATTACATCATCTCCCTGGCCTTATCCCATACATTGTTGGGGTCGGCATTTGGTACAACCCGATGTGGCTGATCACCTGATTTTTATACGAAGCGACTGCCATCTGACCTTCGCAACCCCTTTAACGAGGAAAATCTGTGATCTGGGTTAAGCGAGTTATCAGATTATTTTAGGCCTTCGATTGACCTGTAACGATTGCCAAAAATGATAAATTGGCAACTCGCTCTCTATTACCTGGGGCTTAAATATTAATGGCGAAATATCTGCCTACCCCTTCGGGGAATACTGGCGTGTGCGTATGTATTAATGGTGGGGTGAAAACAAAGAAGATTAATGATACGAAATACATTTGAAATGTGAACATTATTCAAATGAAAGATGTTTCACATTTACAAGTCCCAAAGTTACAGACGAGACACAATTTCAAATTTATTCCTTTCATAAGCAATATTTTTGGGATGAATATCCTACAGGAAGTTTTTCATTGTTCTCTTATTAAAAAGACGAAAAGTTTATCCCATGATAAAGGATTTCTGTATAAAACAAGAGTGTCTACTTTCTAAAGTTCTATCTCTGGAATTACTGTGGGTTCGCCGCGGATGGGCTGCCACAAGAGGCGGGTTTTGAGAATGTAAAGTGTATGATAAATTCTAAGTAGGTTTATAGAAAAGTATTTTTTTTATTTAGTAGTTATCTATACAAATAAATAAAACGAAAGTGTATGTTCGTAATTCCAAATTAACTGCTTTTCACTAAATGCATCTTAAATTAAATGGTCCTGACATAAAAAAACAAATTTTCACCTTTTTTCTCTGTCTGTCTGTTTGTTCTGGGTAATATCTTAAACGGCTGGACCGATTTTAACGGGAATTTCACTTGGAGATAGCTAATGTTACAAGGAGATACTTAAGCTACCTTTATTAAAAAAAACATTTATGATTCTGTGGGAATGACAGGGCACAGCTACTATATGTATATGAACTTACTGAATATATTTCACACCACGTGATTTACGGTGAAGGAAAACATCGTGAGGAAACCTGCATATCTCTGAGAAGTAATTCAAAGACGTATGTATAGTGACTGAGACGGCGATGGACTCACCCTCTGTCACGTTGGCACTTGATCATATTCGGTGAAATGTGGGTGTTGTTACAACACCTCTGCTTACCCCTTAGGGGACCCTTCTGGGATGGCGTGAGCATATATACTTACTGAACATCCAAAAAAAAAGAGTTTTGCTCCATTTCACGCCACTCTTATCGGATAGATATAACAACATGCAAAGTTGAACCAAGTTAAAGAAGCATAATAACACAATTTACTTCATAATACATTACACTTCATTTACCTTATACATACATACATACATATGCTCACGCCTGTATTCCCCGAAGGGGTAGGCAGAGGTGTTATTATCATAACAACACCCACTTTTCACCGAATTAGATTAAGTGCCAACGTGACAGATGGTGAGTCTATCGCCGTCTCAGGCACTATACATACGTCTTTGAATTACTTCTCAGAAATATGCAGGTTTCCTCACGATGTTTTCCTTCACCGTAAAGCACGTGGTGTGAAATCACTGTACATAAGTTTTTTTAGAAAAACTCATTGGTACAGGCCCCGCTGGTATTCGAACTTGCGTCGCTTGCGTAGCAGGCGACTGCTCTAACCCCGAGGCCACCACGGCTCCTTTACCTTATAATCTGAAAAAGTCACAAAGCACGTACAAAATGGAAACGTAATGTATCACAAAGTCATGCTTGTGAGTTCATGTCGACACAAGTGTGGCTTAAAAGCGCTTCTCAGTATGTAATTAAAAGTTAAATTTAATATCAGTTGCTGCGCGCCATAATTTTTGACTACATTAACTCTTATAAATGAAAAGTTGTACTGACGCTTTATAATCAGATTTGTGATTTCGTCATTCAATGTCTAGCTCAGTGTAGACAACTCAGATTTAGAAAAATGCGTAGACGGGGTAAAAATTGCTTATGAAAAGCTTGTAGATCCACGCACTTTCATCAAGCTTCTATTTGTTTGTAGGTTAGGTTTCGGCAGACTGGTGGCAAAAAAGCTCTTGTTTAGACTAGATGGCGTCAAGGCAAACATAGGAACGTCATCCAGCTAAATTAAACGATAACGTGAATTTTCTGTGCGATAAAAAATACTAATCCTCGTTTAAAATCATAAACCTCCTATTTGCCGTAGTCAGGTAAAATATCATAGGTTATTTCGTATGGAAAGCAGAAATATACATACGAACAATTACGAAGCTTATCTCGAACTAGCAGAAAATATGGAACAAAAATTGCATGGGGTCTTGTAATATCTAACGTGCGCTCTAATCAATAGGCTTATGTCCAGTAGTGGACTATGATTGATTTAAGTTGACTGATAAATACATCTCATCGCTACCACAAGCACCACACCTTAACAATGTCTTATTTTTCTCTCCACCGATATTAAGACTGAATTCCCCAAAGCCTCTGTCTTGTTTAAGGTAATTCTAGTAAATTCTACGAAGCTTAGCGTGGGCGTATCCTTAGAGGCTAATGAATTAGTGATTATCCATCATTTGCTTTATTCTATCTTGTTATTTTTTCCTCGTATTGTGTTTTTCAGCCGCTTTAATATTTCATTGTTTGTATGTTGACAAGTATTTATGATAGCACAAAAATATTCGTTTTGGAAGATAAACTAGGGGTTTGTGGAACAGTTGCTTTTGCATATCATTCAATCAGCGAAGTTAAGTAGCTCCAGTACTTTGGTGCCTCGAAGGGGGATACTTTACGCTGGGGGTTTCGCAAATTTAATGTCTTTGCCAATCGTTATAGGTAAATTGGAAACCTAAGAATGCCTGACAACTGATTAATCCAGATTACCAATTCCACCGTAAAACGGGTTGCAGAATTCAGATGGCAGTCGCTTTGATGAAAATGATGAAACAATACACAGAAATTATTAACTAAAATACACACTTTTAATCCTAGAAAATCTTAATTTTAAGCGTCTTAACTTCAACCCTCGCTTACCCATTAAACAAAGTAATATTTATGAAGCTGACAACATTCATATTCTGTTTTAAATCATAAATATTCGTTTCATTAAGATTCACTGTGACTTAACTAATTATTTATATTATGAGTTACTCACCATCGATGAATTTGGTAGTTTGTGTCATAATAGTTCGGGCCGATGGAGAAGAATATAAGGGTGTTTCATTAAAAAATCCCTTTAAAGGTCCTTCATCTGGTCCTTGTGTTGATTTTTCTGTTGAATTAGCTGTTATTTCATTAAATTCGGAAACTGTTTCATTTACACTGAGGTTCCTCTCATTCCCATCAAGCTCTGTCTCATTACCATCTTTATAGACTGTTTTGAAGAAGTCTTGAAATATTTTTGTTCTAGTATCGTCATCCACTCTAAATTTTTCCATCGTTTTATCATTTATATTCATTGTATCGATAGATATGTCTGTTTTATTTTCAGATGTTAAAATATATGTTTCGTCATGAAACGTAACTGTATCTGTTTCGTTATTTTCAATAATATTGCTATTCTTACTTGTAAATGGATCCATTAAAATTTGATACTTACTAGCTGCATTGAAAATAAGCTCGTTTTGTGTACTGATATTTTCTGTATCATTAACACTATTGCTATTGGTACTTTCATTCACACTTAGTTGTATCAATTTCTCTACTATCTTATGTGGCACATTTCTATCATTATCATATTCAGTTACTTCTAAATCTTCATCAGTATATTCAATATTATTAGAAGTTTTTATATCATTAGTATTTCCCAAGTCAGCGTCGGAGATTTGGATTGTTTGATTACTTGGGTTCATTTGTAAAGTGATGTGTATCAACAGTGACAAGGAGAGGAATATCTTTAAGGGCTCGAGGGGAGAGTAGAGGTGCGGGGGCGGGGAGCGACGCAGTAGATGCCACATTCCAGGCCGGCCTTCTAACGCCGACAGTTCTGTAAAAAAGAGAAGGACCTTTTTTAGGACAATATTCTGGACAGTGCTATGACGATTGGATACCAGGAAACTAATTTGATTTAAAACTATACATAGGCGTTTTGGACGTGACTTTCTTAGAACACCTAGAGGTTTTACTGCAGATACAATTTTGTGTAAAAACTATGCTTGGATAAAAAATTTGTTTATTTCATACCAGTTTTGCCCCGCGGTTTCGCTCGTGTACATTTTAATTTTATGGGTGCTTTTATTCGTGGCCACCTAATTGACATCAGCTATTTGCCAGTGAAAGTGCCGTTAAAATCGGTCCAGCTGTATCAGAGATTACCCGAACAGACAGACGGCGAAAATTTATGAATTTTTATGTAATTAGCGATTTCCTATGAAATTTGTAAAAACCTGCTAATTTGGAATTACCAACGGATAATTTAGTTTTATTTATCTGTATAGATGTATTGAAGTAGAGATATTTCATATACATTGAATTAATTTCTAAATATGCTCACGCTATCCCAGAAGGGTCCCCGAAGGGGTAAGCCGAGGTGTTGTAACAACAAGACCCACATTTCACTCAATATGATTAAGTGCCAACGTGACCGAGGGTGAGTCCATCGCCTTCTCAGTCACTATACATACGTCTTTGAATTACTTCTCAGGCATATGCAGGTTTCCTCACGATGTTTTCCTTCATCGTAAAGCACGTGGTGTGATATTACTGCACATCAGTTTTTTAGAAAATCTCATTGGTACAGGCCCCGTTGGGATTCGAACTTGCGTTACTTGCGTAGCAGGCGACTCCTCAAACCCCGAAGCCACCACGGCTCTTTTCGTGTGATCGTTATAAGAACTTTAATTAATAATTTAAAAACAGCAATCAAACCTCTTAGCCTTCATTTACTTAATCATACCAATCTATTTAACAGGCACTTAATTCACTGAGAAGGTACTCATTTATTCACTGGATGAAAAATAAAATAAAATATGAAAGAATATTAGGTTATTTATTTGCCGTCACAAAAAATTAAGTCCATCATATATCTAATGACCTGGAAGTAATGATTAGATACAACAATAATTACGATTCTCCTAAATTTTTTGCTTGAAATATTTCAGGTTCAGGTTCAGGTTCAGATTCAGGTCATACTTTCACGGCAATCAAAAATATCGTGTTGGAAACTTTTGTTTGAGAAGCTTAAGTCTGAGAAGAAATAAAAAAAATCTTTACTAAATTTGATAAGTTGATTGATAATTTTATACTAGAGAAGTTATACCCGTAGTTGTAAACGCACTGACGCCATTTTATAGAGCATATAATACCATGGATAACTGTCAACTCATGACCATCGTATTGACGTAATTAGGCTAACTTTTATTTAAAGAACAGCATCAGGGTTCCCCAGACCACCCATGGCATAAAGTATTTCTTCTTCTTAAGGTGCCTCTCCGATTAACGAAGGCTGGCAGTCAATTTGGAGTATTACTCTCGAGCGAGACGAAAGAGTTCGGCTGCACTCGCTACCCCCGTCCACTCACGGATATTACGCAACCAAGATTTTTTCCTCCGACCAACACGTCTTTTGCCCGCGATTTTTAACATCATAATTAGTTGTAGTAACTCATACCTATCATGTCAATTCAAAATATCTTTATTTGATTAGACAAAATACTTTCAAATCGTCAGAAGGACACAAAATACATTATACATGATTATAAATGTTACCACCGGGTTCGGAACGTTGCTTTTGTCGAGAAGAACCCAGCAAGAAACACAACAATTGCTCTTTTAAAAATATATGTATGTTTTTAAAAATATAATGTTTTTGGTTACAGTATTTATATCTCATGAATAAAAAGCCCATGGACACAGTTCAAATGCTCAATTGTCAAATATAATAACTAAAATATTACAAATATTTGTGAGCATGGCAAATTCCAGCCAGTCAAAGCAAAGGTCAATCTAAGATTTATTAATTGTAGCAAAAGTACAGTGCCAATGGGACTATTTACAATAATTTTCCAATTCAGTGCCAATGGGATTGTCTCAATACATGTCCTAGGTAGGCAACTTTCTTTGTTTGACGGTCTGCAAAAGTTCACGTTTCTTTATTCGACGAAGAATTTCAATATTGGTTACGTTTTGAGTCCAGCTAATAGCTAATAGCAAGCATCCGCCTGTATGGCCACATTTCAAACGCCTCTACACGTTCATTAAGGACATTTACACACGGAATTTACACATCTTCTCAGTAAAAGCAACCTTCCGAACCTGGCGGTAGCATGTATAATCCTGTATAATTATGTCATTCTGACGATTTGGAAGTGCTTTGTAAAAAGTCTAATCGAATAAAGATACTTTTGTCTTTGACTTTGACTTTGGAATTAAGTCCACGCGAGTAAAACCGCGAGGCACGGCTAGTGCTCGCTAGTACTAGTAATATATAAAGCTGAAGAGATTCATATTTCATTGTGTCCATTCTGTAGTTATTACGTAAAATAATAACAAACATCTATCTATACTGACAACCTTTCGCGATTATAATATTAGTAGGGAGACTACTCTCCGTGTATTGTCAAGGTAGTTTACAAATACGTATTTTTCAGAGATGTTCAATTGTATTGGGACAATTTGTCGACGTCCCAATAGGGTGTTGTTTGGGGGGTTGGGGCGCATGGCGGAGTTAGATAATGGATTGTTATTAATCACATGTGCCCTTCGGTATTACGGTATTTTTTTGAGCAACCGATTATACATGCACTCGTACAGATAAATAAAATTGAAGTCTGTTTGTAATTTCAAATTAACAGCTTTTCATTAAATGCATATGAAAGCACATAAGTAGTATAGTACTTAAATAAATAAAACACCAAATATAAAAAGCTTGTTCTGTCTGTTTCTTAGTTCCGGCTAAACTATAAAACGGGACGAGATCCTTGACAAAAAAAATTCCACGCGGGAGAAACCACGGGAAAAACTAGTCTTTTATCGATACAGATGCATAAAATATGAGTGTCTGTTTATAATTTCAAATTAATATCTTATCTTTAAATGTATATACGGTACTGACGTAAGAGAAACTGCGGGACACAGCTAGTGTATAATAATAATGTAGAGAGGCTTATTGTGACGCAATATTACCTATATAGAGTCATGGTGGCCTTGAGGTTTGAGCAGTTACCTGCAACGCAAGCGACGCAAGTTCGAATTCCAGCGGGGCCGGTACTACTAAGTTTTTCTAGAAACTTATGTACAGTAATTTCACAATACGTGCTTTACGGTGAAGGAAAACATCATGAGGAAACCTGCATGTCTGTAGAATAATTTAAAGACGTATGTGCCTGATACGGCGATGGACTCACCATCTGTCACGTTGGCACTTAATTATGTGGTTCGGGGACCATGCTGGGATGGCGCTAGCATATTTTTTTAATGCCTCAATTATTTTAAAATAAACCATTAAAATAAAAAAATATGTGAGGGGATATTTATATATTTTTAATTGGTATATAGTGTATACCGCCCACGGATGCTCTATGGCAATACTGTTCACCTTAAAAGTCTTGTCTCAACTGTATATCTACTTATATCAAATAAGGACCCCTAACCATGATGAAATTTACTTATAACATAAAAAAAATAGCCTCATAAATAAATTCTTCCTTTTTGAAAGTCAGTCGACGTGTTAAATTTACTCGGATATTTCGGTAGAATTCAAAATTGTTACAAAGCGCTTTACATCAATTTTAAATAAAACCCAGAAGTACTAATAGTTTAATCAGTCCATTTGCTAAATATTTCAATAACATTCTGACATGAATTAATTAAATTTAAGCGTTTAAGTGAAGCACAAACGATTGCCAACGAAATGTAATATAATACAGTCAGGTTTTCACATTGTACCGCTAGATGTCGCTGTACTTTTTTAGATCGCGCTATAACGGGTGGCTCTTTCTTGACATATAAAGGCCGACCATTTAAAACGATCTTTGTGAAATTGCACAGTTTTTAAAAAACTCATTGATATTTTTGACGTGCGTTCTTATGCTTCGGCAGTTACGCATATTATACTATAAATATTATCACGTTGTGTTACTTCGGCATGAATACGAATTATTGTGAATTAATTCATTCCTTACCTAAATATCTATTACTAACGGACTTCACGTGGTTTTCAACCGCGTAGTTCCCGTTCCCGTGGGAGTGCGGGGATAAAATAAAGCCTGTGTTACTCGCTGATGATGTAGCTATCTAACGATGAAAGAATTTTTAAAATCGGTCGAGGAGTTTTTGACTTTTTGAGCCCATTACATTCTTTCAAATACACAAACAAATTTTTCCCCTCTTTATAATATTAGTGTAGATTGTATTAAGTACTGGTTAACAGACATACACTTAGTATTTTTTTTAATAGCGCATTTTATGTATAATATTTCTATAAATTGTATTTTAAACCGACTTCAAAAAAGGTTTCTCAATTCAACTGTATATATTTTATTTTATAATAAAAGTGCGTTTGAAATTTTAATATATACTTAATAATATTATAAAGCTCAGAGTTAGAGCTAGAGAGAGAACGCTTGAATCTCAGGAACTACTTATCCAATTTTATATGGTTTATTATTATATTTATATTATATTATATTTTATTAATTTAATATTTCAGTGTTGGATAGTCCATTTATTGAGGAAGGTTATGTGCTATATTTTATTAAAAAAATTAAGGACCCGTAAGAAAATAGCGATTTTGTAAACTAAGGTGTAAAATCGAAAACCTATTTATGCGTGCGCTGCAAAAACTATTGACAATAGAACAAAATGATGTACTACGGGTTTGTAGGTCTTATTAAGATCTACAAAGAAGTCCGCGAGAGTACATATCTAAGTATCATAGTTTAGTCACAATAACCGCTTTTATGTTCATACAAAATATTAAATCGTCTGAAGAAAGAAACTACGTTAAATGTGCGTAATATTAATATTATATAAAACGAAATCTAATAAACATATTATTATAATTGTTTTACACCTGCAAATGCCATGTGATGTGTATATTCATCACCAAAAGGTTGACTGGCAGAGAATGGAAGCATTAATCCGCCCAAGTAATCTTGAACTTTTGACGTGTTGTTATCGTACCAAAAATCATAGAGTTGAAATTCGCTTAGCAGTTTAAGGGTTCCGTACCCAAAGGATACAATGGGACTATTACCAAGGCTATCAACTACCCGTCAGTCAGATACTCATCTGTTGATTTCCTCCCGATGTTATGATGATTAAAACGGTTCAACTTTAAGATTATTTTGATTATAAAACTGTGACATCTAATATTCCCTCTATATTATGTATACTCTACTTATATATATTGTGTTAAAATGAAAGTTAGCATTAAGTTAGTATTTATCAATAAAAAAATCATTAACGGTGTAGTAACATTTTTTAAGCTGCTTCTTAAACAAAGGACCAAGTAATACTCTTAATACTTTAGGTATTATATATGCTTATAACTTAATTACAGTGACTTCTTTACGGTGAAGGGGTACATCGTGAGGAAGCCTGCATATTTCTGAGAAGTAATTCAATGACGTATGTAAAGTGTCTGAGACGGCGATGGACTCACCATCTGTCACGTCGGCACTTAATCATCTTCGGTTAAAAGTGGGTGTTGTGATTACAACACCTTTGCCTACCCCTTAGGGGAATACAGGCGTGAGCATATAAGACACAAGTTAAATATTTGTTCAATACGTGGTTCACGGGATGCAAACATCTATACCATACTAACTGCACATAGTACGTTTATTAAAACCAACGGTGCGATATATTGCTAAGCAAACAAACCTATTGACATAGTGTTGCTACTTGTAAATATACAATTGTGAATAGCTGAGAAGCTTTATGAATTAATAGCTTTACAGCGACCACCATTTAAAAAAAAACTTACTTTTTAATTAAAATTAAAATTAATAAAATTACTTTTACTACTATTACTAGCGGGCCTGTACCAATGAGTATTTCTAAAAAACTTATGTATAGTGATTTCACACCACGTGCTTTACGGTGAAGGAAAACATCGTGAGGAAACCTACATATTTCTGAGAAGTAATTCAAAGACGTACGTATAGTGCCTGAGACAGCGATAGACTCACCATCTGTCACGTTGGCACTTAATCAAATTCGGTGAAAAGTGGGTGTTGTGATAACAACGCCTCTGCCTACCCCTTCGGGGAATACAGGCGTGAGCATATGTATGTGTAAAATTACTTTAAATCCAAATTTCTTATTTATTTTGAAAATTTCTTTTTTCAGAAGACGCCACACATTAGAAGAAGGAACAACTACTATGATCAAATTAATAGTATTTTTCAGAAAGGTCAAATTCGGAGCACTCGTAACCGAAGAAAGTGTATGAAGAGATGCATGAATGTGGATGAAGCGAAAGAAGTATGTAAGGATCGTAGCATGTGGCAACGGTGGTCTCTGCCTACCCCCATGGGATACAGGCGTGAGCATATGTATGTATGTATGATTATATACTATGTTATGGTATATCATGATTTCTTAATTACATAAATTACAGGACAGTTTTCCCATTCATTATAATATAAATTAATTATTACCTAATCTATATATATAAAAATGAATTGCTGTTCGTTAGTCTCGCTAAAACTTGAGATTGGCTGGACCGACTTGGGTGATTTTGATCAAGACGCATTTGTGATAGTTCAGGGAAGGTTTAAAAGGTTGAAACATATAAATAACTAGCAGACGTCCCGCGGTTTCACCAGCGTAGTTCTCGTTCCCGTGGGAGTAATGGGATAAAATATAGTCTTTGCGACTATAATTTGAGATTTAAACTATCCTATCTCTCAAGTTGGATCGAACTGCACATGGTGTGCGAATTTTATTATAATCGGTTAAGTGGTTTAGGAGTCCATTGAGGACAAACACTGTGACACGAGATTTATATATATTAAGATAAGTAATGTTGATACGAAGTCCATCACGGCTCTTTGATTATGTATGTATGTTACGAAAGTGTTCGCCAACTGCATTTTCCGTTAAAAATTTCTAAATTGGAAATGTTTGATCTTTGCATTTCTCCTATTGCAAACTGCGTTGGGGTAAATGGTGAATTGAATTTTTTCCGTTTGTTTTGTTGCCATGTTTGCCTTTCGTTTGCCGGAATAAATATTGCTGATATTTTCGATAGCTCCACTCAAATCTATACATCTATACGTGTCTGTTTGTAATTCCAAAATAGCTTTTCTCTAAATGCATATGAAAGTATATACGGTACTGACATAAAAATCCTATAAAAAAAAAAAGTTCTGTCCGTCTGTCTGTAAATTTTACAAGGAGTAACTTAGGCTACGTTTATTTAAAAAAACAAACATTACGGTTCCGCGTGTACCACATGAAATTAATTCTATGCGAGTAAAACCGCGGGGCACAGCGAGTACGATATAAACTAACGAATATACTTCTGGCCAGGCCAAATGTTTAATATTAATCATCATCATCTCCTTGGCCTTATCCCATACATTGTTGGAGTCGGCACTTGATTCAATCCGATGTGGCTGATCACTTGATTTTTATACGAAGCGACTGCCATCTGACCTTCGCAGCCCCTTTTACGAGGAAAATCTGTGATCTGGGTTAAACCAGTTGTCAGACTATTTTAGGCCTCCGACTGACCTGTAACGATTGCCAAAGATGATAAATTGGCCACCGGGACCGACGGCTTAACGTGCTCTCCAAGGCACGGAGATAACTCGGGCGGTCCATCCAATTACTGGCTAGGCTTAGGGTTGCTTAACTTCGCCGATCGAATGATATGCGCAACAGCAACTGTGCTACGAGCTCCTCCAAATGTTTAATATTAATATGTGGTTAAAATATAACTGCAGCACCTGAGTAGACAACTAAGCGTAAAATTGGTTAAAATATGTGATTCTTGTGACCTATTTTGTACCATATTTCATGTGAATAAATCTTATTACTATTTCTAACTAAAAATAGTTCTCTATGTAAACTATATAGAGATAAAAATAAATAAATATTTAGGTTATAATTCCTTTTCATATTCAAAACCTTTCAAAACACTTAGATTCTGGGTTTTTTTTTTTTTTTTTTTTTACGACATGGTCTCTCGCAGTTGGTAGGGGGGAGTTACCTCCACTGCTTAACCGGACTAAAGGGCGAGACCCAAGGGCCTCCAGCCGAGCTTAAACTTAAAAACTAAGCAACACAGCTAAGGGCACCCCGGTGCGGGGTTCGGACCTCGGCTTAGGGCGTTGCTGGGGGATGAGCTAGGGAGCTGGATCTGAGTGGTATTATTTAGGGACATGTTTAAGGCTAGTGGCTCGGCGCGCGCCGGCCCTAGCAGAGGACGGGGGGGACGGTGACGTAGAGTTCGCGACGAGCCTCGCCGGCGAGGACGGAACAATGGTCGGTTTGGTGTGTGCTTTTGAGACATTGCTTGCTGAAGCAATGTGATATCGTCGTCAGGGTCAGTAAGGACATGCCTCGGACGGCGTCGGGTGGAGATTTGGGAGGGGGTATATCGGGCGGCCGATACGATTAGTGGGTTGGGATGTTTTTCAGCAGATTCGAAAAAACGCTTAGAGGCGCTTTTCATAAACTGTTTTATGGTGGGAATTTTGAAGTCTACATGGAGTATTAGATTCTGGGGCCTTACTATAACCTCTTATTGCCATGAAAGTTTTACTTTTTATGAAACAGATGTATTTGACGTGTATACATCTGTCACTGTCACACAACTGAACTATTGTTGCACTAAGAGCTCATAGTCAGGCCGGTTCCGAAACATTTAGATTATTATTAACGTTCGTGACTCATGTTAATATACTCCCGGCTGCGTATTTACTAAGTACCATGTGCGGACTGCCAGCTGCCAGCGTTGCGAGCCGCGACCCGATTTTGGTAAGAATAAGAATTAGAATCATTTATTTACATGAAATATTACAAAATATGATGTTTAAGTTATAGGTACACAGCATTTTTCACCCATTTTAAGTATGAATATTGTCTACATAAATATTGTCTACCTGTGCCCCGCGATTTCACCCGCGTAAACTTAATTTTATGGGTGAATAGTAACCTATGTAACTTATTGTAATATTAGCCATCCGCCATTGATAGTCCCGTTTAAATAGCCCAGCCAGACGGACACACAGACAGACAAAGAATTTTTTTTACATGGTACTTAAATAGGTATTGCATATTGTTTATATTAATTATATTAACAACATCAAATTAATTATTTAAGGTTTTATGGATTTCATGGAATTAAAATTTTAAAGGAAAATCACGTACTTTTACAGCTCACACGAAAAATAAGTTATACATTGATATTACTGATGATTTCACGATCCTTAGTAAGATAACCTCTAAATGTAATCGTTAAACAAACAAGTATGTAGTTAGGTAGTTACGAAAAACCCCATGAGACTTTAGATTTTGGACTTGGTATTAACACATAATAAATGTATATATGTACATAAATAATTTTAATATTATAACGATTCCGTCAAGGTATACTATGTAATAACGCGTCTTAAATTTTTGTCGCCATCTTGCTGTTTTAGTTCAAACTTTCACCGAGAGATGGCGCTTTTTGTTATTGTCGTATTTCTAGAACACGCTATAGAGAGTCTCCGCCGTATAATGACTACCCTGGGCCGCCGTTAAATAAGCATACTTACCTGGCATAGGGGACACCGTGATCAAGAAGGCGGTTCCCCCAGGGCGAGGCCCCTCCATTGCACTGCGGTTGGGTTGACCTTTGCGATTATCCCTAATGTGGATAACTCGGATGCGTAATTTTTGGTAGTGGGGACTGCGTACGCGCTGTCCCCCCAGTAAGACCTTAATAAAAAATTGTCAAGAATCTAAATATTCATTTAACTCCGTCTTCAATTCAATTCGATTGCGTATATTTTAGTGAAATCGTTTGTTTTTCTCGATGAAGCTTGATTTGACACGGTTTTTTACTAACATATTAATATAATGAAGATTTACGATTGTATCTAAAATAATTATAATGTATATAACGAGGAATGTGATATAGAAGATTTAACGTTTTTTAACATCATATCGTTAACCGGAACGATATGAGGTTGTGTAGCTAATTACATTGTTAGGTTAAAAAAGAAATGATTAATTATTAACGATTAAAAATTATACGATATTTTTTAAACAGTAATTGTTAAGTTTCTTGCCGGGTTCTTCTCAACAACAGGTAACATTTATAATCCTGTATAATGTATTATATAATATATAATGTATTCCTGTATATTTTTGTGTCCTTCTGACATTTTGAATTTGAATTTGAATGTTAAATATTCCGATAAGAGTGATAACTCAAAACAGAATCAAATTCAAAAAGTTACGAAAGAAAATATACTGAATAATTTCTTTCCATTTCCAAGACTGATTTGAGAATTGAAAATTCGTTCCCAGTGATTTGTATTCCTTGTAAATGTACATTTTAATCCCTATGATCCTGTTTACCACAGGACTCTTGACAAGTGTCGCGCGTCGAGTGCTTGGCACATAATTTATTCCTACGGTTTTAATGTGGAGGTCGTGCTCGAATTTTCCCAACAACCCTAGAGAATTGCTTATAGAATTGAACATGATTTGACATACCACGAAAATTATTGGTGTTTTGGACGCTGGACGTTTTGATTATTAGGAAGTAGGTTCGCATTCCTATTATGTAGTTACTTATTATCCTGGACTTATTAAATCCGTTTTTCCCTATTTTATGTCTTTACACTGTATTTTTCCATTCAATACATACATATGCTCACGTCTGTATCCCATGGGGGTAGGCAGAGACCACCGTTTGCCACATGCTACGATCCTTACATACTTATTTCGCTTCATCCACATTCATGCATCTCTTCATACACTATCTTCGGTTACGAGTGCTCCGAATTTGACCTTTCTGAAAAATACTATTAATTTGGTCATAGTAGTTCTTCCTTGGACGCCCTCTACCGACACTTCCGGTCACATTCGCTCTATAAATTTCTTTCGCAATCTCTTAATTTATTATTGAATATAGCTCGTAAAATCAATTAATCGTTTCCTTATTGACAAAATAAAAGTATTTTACACAATACCATCTATTTCACAATAGATGGCGCCACATGTACTTTCATTGCAAATATTTAGTTATGGCAAATTAACTGTACATTTATACCTTTATATAAATGATTTGCTGTTTGTTAGTCTCACTAAAACTTAACCGATTTGGGTAATATTGATATTGATGTATTTAAGAGCAGAGTCGTGGTGGCCTCGGGGTTTGAGCAGTCGCCTGCTACGCAACCGACGCAAGTTCCACCACGGATCTTGTGTTTTTATTTTTTATGTATTTCTATTTACTTATCATCTTATATCTTTTATTACAGTTTCTCACCTAATATACAAATAAACTATACTTTATAAAAAATCTCACAATTTATAACATAATGCATAATCTTTGTCTCCACGAGATCTTTTAAGTGTCAGGTAAATACACCAATTTGGATATGGTTCATGATTTCATCATCCTTCCGCCCTTATCCCATGTTATTTGTGGTCGGCGCAATGTGTTCTTCTCTTCCATTTCTCTCTATCAGCCGTCATATCTGTATTCACTCCTATTTTAGCCATATCATCTTTCACACAATCCATCCATCGTTTCTTAGGTCTTCCTATCCCATATGTATATTATGTATATATGTGGTTCGTTTATCAAAGCAAATGTTATTGTGATAACTTCTCGGCTGATAGTGATAACATTGTTAATTATGTTACAAGCAGAAATGTTTGTTTGTATAGTTAATTCAACAGCTGCTCCTTTGTGTTAACTGGGAATGTGGATATAATACCATTTTCATTAATTGCTTTGCTTTGATTTTACAGATTAATGAAATTCAAATAATGATTCATCATCATCATCATCATCATCATCATCATCATCATATCAGCCTTAAGACGTCCACTGCTGAACATAGGCCTCTCCCATTGATTTCCACCTCACCCGGTTGGAAGCGGCCTGCATCCAGCGGGTCCCCGCGGCCTGGACCAGATCGTCCGTCCATCTCGCGGGGGGGCGCCCTACGCTGCGCTTGCCGGTACGTGGTCTCCACTTGAGAACTCTAAATAATGATTCGGATTAAAAATAATATTTACTTTTAGTCGGTAGGGACTCCTCTAAGGTGTAGGCAAAGGTGTTGTAATAACAACACCCACTTTTCACCTATAAGATGATTAAGTGCCAACGTGACAGAGGGTGAGTTCATCGCCGTCTCAGGCACTGTACATTCTTTGAATTACCTCTAACACATATGCAGGTTTCTCACGATGTTTTCCTTCACCGTAAAGCGCGTGGTGTGAAATCACTGCACATAAGTTTTTAGTTCTATGGCTATGGGTCTTAAATAAAATAGACCAAATATATAGGGTTGACTCCCTTTTTTTGTCGGTTACAAAATCCCAGCTGCGCTTTATGGCGTCACATTTAAACTAATAATTTTTGGATTGTTCTTTTATTTTCAAGACTTCGTATAGAGTTGTTATTTTTTTTGATAAACAAACCTTACTGGGCCGATAATAAAGTTGATAGTTACGTATTTTACTATATAACGGATCGTTGAAACTTAAGATTCCGGAAATATCAAAGACAAATCGTAAATGGTTTCACATCGTACCGAAAATATTATGTTAAGTGAAAATATTATCCGTGTGTGTGTGTTAGTTTGTTTTTAAAGCTTTTATGTTTTATTGATCCGTGATATTGATGCTACATTATCAAGTAGAAGAGCCGTGGTAGCCTCGGGGTTAGAGCAGTCGCCTGCTACGCAAGCGACGATTTTCTAAAAAACTTATGTGCAGTTATTTCACACCACGTGCTTTACGGTGAAGGAAAACATCGTGAGGAAACTGTCACGTTGGCACTTGATCATATTCGGTGAAATGTGGGTGTTGTTACAATACCTCTGCTAACCCCTTCGGGGACCCTTCAAGGATGGCGTAAGCATATTTTTTTTTGTTTTTATATTGGTAAGCAGTTACCTTCTGCTTTTATTAATTATTGAAGCTAAAGATTCCTTTGCTATATTACACTTGCTATATTACATTACGGAAGTTGCTACTTGCATTAAAAAACAACAAATTTCTATACCAGAGATAAGCGGGAATAAAGCCAAGAGCCGTGGTGACAGTGGGGTTTGAGCAGTCGCCTGCTACGTAAGCGACGCAAGTCGAATCCCAGCGAGGCCTGTACCAATGAGTTTTTCTATAAACTTATGTGCAGTGATTTCACACCACGTGCTTCTCGGTGATGAAAACCATCGTAAGTATTTCAAAGATGTATTTATAGTGCCTGAGACGATAGACTCACTATCTGTCACGTTGGCACTTTATCATCTTCGGTGAAAAGTGGGTGGGTGTTGTTATTACAACACCTCTGCCTACCCCTTCGGAGAATACAGGCGTGAGTGAGTATGTATGTATGTATGTATGCATTTAGTGAATATTTTTTTAATTTGGAATTAGAAACAGACACTTACATTTTATTTATGTGTATATACAGGCTGTCGGGGAAAATAGGACAGCTGTTAAAATATGTGATAGGGTATAATTTTAGGAAGCAAATGCAATTATTATGACAAAAATATCTTCTTCCGTTTTCGAGTAATTGACGTTAAAAGTTGACCATATCAAGACCTTATTTTGACTTAAAAATCAGCGGTAACATAGTGCTATTCACGTGAAATCTAACTACGTTTTTATTTTTTTCTCCCATTTATGGTTCCTGCAATAATCCCATAAAACCATTTTTCGAAATCATTACCCTTCTCTTTTATTGAACAAGTTTAATGACCGCGTACGTAATGTAGGTAAACGCGGCCGCACGTTCATTCAATCGCTTAAGGCCTCGAGCTCTTCGGCCCTTAGCAACCATAGCCTACAACTACGTTATCGTTGGTGCTAGATAATATACGACTTCAATATAGTGATATATTCATAAAACCCTACAACTTCTAGAAGACAACTGTTCCTTTTTCTCCGACACCCTGTGGATAAGTTAACTACCGCGCCGAAAGCGTAAAGTAATATTAGGTATTTCATAGCCAATAAAGTGGTATTAACAAGGCTATTAAAATTATACAGCCACTCAACGTGACTCTCATTGATTTAGAGCGCTCTTTGTGATGTAATAAATTAAATTATATTACGAGTAAACGCGTCTACGTAAACGCTTATTATATAGCTATTTAGAGGTCGGTATTTGGAGGTCGTGATATGAGGAGCTCGTGGCACAGTTGCTATTGCGCAAGTAGCCCTAGCCAGTAATTGGATGGGTGACCGCCCGTGTACCCTCCGTGCCTCGGAGAGCACGTTAAGCCGTCGGCCCCGGTTGATTTTATTATCGTTGGCAATCGTTACAGGTCGGTCGGAGGCCTAAAATAGTCTGACAACTGGTTTAACCAGTTGGGGATCAGCCACATCGGGTTGAATCAAGTGCTGACCCCAACAATGTATGGGATAAGGTCAGGGAGATGATGATATAGCTGGTATTTGGAATAGCAATAAGACGTAGCAAATTTCGTAATCTTTACCATATTATAGAACCAACTGTTGAATAAGTAATTGTTGAGTTTCTTGCCAGGTTCTTCTCAACAAAAGCTACCTTCCGAACCCGGTGGTAACATTTATAATCATGTATAATGTATGTGTCCTTCTGACGATTTGAAAGTACTTTGTAAGAAGTCTAATCAAATAAAGATATTTTGAATTTTGAAGAAACGTAACCACGACCGCTATAAGCGTTTTGCTAGTTGGGGAATCTGTGAGCCGACAGATGGCGCTGTAGCGACTCCATACAAATCTAAATTTGCGTCAACGCAGTGAACTGTGAAGGCAGTGAAAAACTCGCATTAGGCCCTCAGACTTTTAACTCATTTATTAAAGTAATAAGGATTTACATTCGAGCCAGGTAAGACATAATTACATACATTTGCTCACGCCTGTATTTCCCATAGGGGGAGACGGAGGTGATTTTTCACAGAAGATAATTCAAACTCAAAGTCAAAATCAAAGTCAAAAGTATCTTTATTCGATTAGACTTTTTACAAAGTACTCAAATCGTCAGAACGACATAATTATACAGGATTATACATGCTACCGCCAGGTTCGGAAGGTTGCTTTTACTGAGAAGAACCTGGCAAGAAACTCAGTAATTACTCTTTTCAAAAATATTATACAATTTAAAGAATACAAAATAAATAATTTAAAAAACGTGAGCTCATGGACAATGTTCCAATGCACAATTGTCGATAAAATTTAACATAACTAAAAATCTAGTACATCTACATATAACTAAATGCGTAGCTTGAGATGACCAGCCCCCACAAGCAGCACCTGTTCACAAGTATGACGTGAATGCCAGCCATTGACCTCCTCAACCATCATAGAGGGAAGTGGACAACCCTTATTACCCAGAATTAAGTGCCTACATGATAGATGGCGAGTCCATCGCCGTCGCGCACTATACATACGTCTCTGAAATACTTCTCAGACATGTGCCGATGTCCTCACGATGTTTTTCTTTACTTAAAAGCACATGGTGTGAAATCAATGCAAATAAGTTTCACTGAGATTCGAACTTGCGTCAACTTGCTCAAACCCTAAGCTCACCACGGCTCTGGTAAGGCCCGGTAAGACATGACATAATTATATTATAATCACCACGAAGCCACGGGGAGTCAACTGAAATATAATGAGACCGTAACTGTAATCTCCCTACCTGAAGTAACCACCTACGTTATTTCACCCTTGTAGCCAATTTCCGCGAAACGTAAAATACGAGTGCAATAAAAAAGTAAACCAATTCTCGTGCGATGTAGCGAGCAATCTCTACCAGAAGAGCGTTAAAACGTTAAAAAAGGCTTACATTTGCTTTATGTGATGCCACGACATACGCAACACGTAAGTTCACCTTAGATTTGTCATACCACTTGTTTAACGTGAAGGAAAACTACAGACGATACATACATATGCTCACGCCTGTATTCCCCGAAGGGGTAGGCAGAGGTGTTGTAATCACAACACCCACTTTTCACCGAAGATGATTGCCAACGTGAGAGATGGTGAGTCCATCGCCGTCTCAGACACTTTACATAAGTCATTGAATTACTTCTCCGAAATATGCAGGTTTCCTCACGATGTTTTCCTTCACCGTAAAGCACGTGGTGGGAAATCTCTGTACATAAGTCTTTTTTTTAGAAAAACTCATTGGTACAGGTCCCGCTGGGATTCGAACTTGCGTCGCTTGCGTAGCAGGTGACTGCTCGAACCTCAAGGCTATTAGCTATATATTAGTTACTAGCTGTGCCCCGCGGTTTCGCTCGAGGACTTAATATCATGGCTGGCTTTTTTCACGGAACCCTAATTAAAAAAAAGTAGCCTAAGTTATTCCAAGTAACATCAGCTACCTGCCAGACGAAGTCCCATTAAAATCAGTCCGTTTCAGACATTACCCGGAACAAACACACAGACACATACATTTTAAAAATTGTTTTTTTTTTATATGTCGGTACCGTATATAATTTCATATGCAAAAGCTGTTATTTTGGAAATACAATGTTATTTATCTGCATAGAAATCGGCAAAATATATTTTGTAATCACAAAGTTTTTTTATTATTTGCATTAATAACCTTTTCTTTTGCCTGAAATGGTTTGACACGACCAATAGATCTTACAAATAGTCCCAGTCGCCGCAATAAAATATATAATAAAATGGACCTGTCAATGAATACAGCGGTCCGAGTTAATTGCGGTCCCAGTCGACGGAAGCCTACATGTTTGAATTTCGTCTCTGATTTCCTCATTATGTCTTCCTTCACCGTAAAGCTGAAGTATTTATCGTGGATGTATTCAATAAGGATTACTTTATCTTAATACGTTACTTAAAATCACATCACCGCATAGCTTCGTTACACGTTTGGACATGTATATAGAAAAAGCTTTATTATATATACATAAAAGAGCCGTGGTGGCCTGGGAGTTCGACCCGTAGCCTGCAACGCAAGTTCGAATCCCAGCGGGGCCTGTACCAATGAGTTTGTCTGAAAACTTATGTGCGGTGATTTCGGTGAAGGAAAACATCGTGAGGAATCTTACATATGTCTGAGAAGTAATTTAAAGGCGTATGTATAGTGCCTAGACGGCAATGGACTCACTCTCTGTCACGTTGGCACTTAATTATGGAAATGTGGGTGTTGTTTTTACAACAGCTCTGCTTACTCCTTCGGGGACCCTTCTGGGATGGCGTGAGCAAATTTATTTATTTGTTTTTATAATTCAGACCTGCCTATTCTGAAACGTTCAAGGAATGAAAGTTTTGATATAACAAATTCTATAGTTTTTTGTTTTCAACGTTTTATCATCCTGTAATCCCACAGATTAAAATAAAACCACGTGAGACAAACAGAAGAAAATAAATGTAATTTAAGTTACTCGTTTTATAACTATGAATACTTTACTATCGGGAATAAAGTTTCAGACCAAGTAAAATTGGTTTCAAATTGTTATTTGTTATTTTAATCGCCTGTCGTCCTATACGATCGAGTTGGATAATGTTATCGAGCAATTTAGCTTTTCCATTACTCTAGCCGTGGCTCGCGGCTTTACCCTTCTGGGATTAACAATATTAAATATGCTATCAGTGATCCTTGTTTTCCCATTTTACCCTTTCCTGTAACATTTTCGAAACATGAAAGTAGAGTGAATGCAGTGGAAATGCGTTCGTTACGAAGTATGATCTACAATGGTGACCCCATTGTAGATCGAATGAATAATAGTGTGATAAGAGACAGTTGCAAGTTGAAGGCAGATGTGGTGACCAGAATTGAAAAAATAATGTTGAGATGGTTTGGACATACCGAAAGGATGAGTGAAAGGCGATTAACGAAACAAATTTATAGAGCGAATGTGACCGGAAGTGTCGGTAGAGGGCGTCCAAGAAAGAACTACTATGACCAAATTAATAGTATTTTTCAGAAAGGTCAAATACGGAGCACTCGTAACCGAAGAAAGTGTATGAAGAGATGCATGAATGTGGATGAAGCGAAAGAAGTATGTAAGGATCGTAGCATGTGTCAAACGGTGGTCTCTGCCTACCCCCATGGGATACAGGCGTGAGCATATGTATGTATGTACTTCTTTGATGAATGAACTATCCTATATGCAAATTAAATTTCAACTGACAGCAGTCGTTCCTGAAATCAGCACGTTTAATCAAACAAGCTCTTCAGCTTCATAATATGAGCAAGGTAAAGTCACCAGTCATGGACAGTATAAGCGATTATTTTTCATATTTGCTCTGTAATTTCTTTATATTTCAACATACATTCTTAAACATTTGGAGGTAAATTAAAAGCTCTTTTCTTAATCAGAATTTAATGTTTAATTTCAGTTTAGTACAATGAAATAATATAAATAAACAACACTCCTACTTAGACGCCATTAATGGACAGTAAAAATCCAGTGTTGGCTAAAATTATAATTTATAGTATGAGTTATATTATAAAATTGATGCATTTCGATTGATAAATCATTAAATAATATTAATTTCAACAACGACGATACATCAGTCACAAAATAAGATGATAAGTGTACCTACTTGCATCGCGATTCTAGCAAGAAATTACGACTCCCGACACCAAATGACACCGCGAAACTAACAACTGTTATGGCCGCAATTAAAATGGGTGTCAGTTGTCAAAAACAGTTGTTATGACAGCTATAATACTGGCACAACTGATCGGTATTGACATTTGAAAAAAAATAATGCGCGTTTCCTTAATTTTGGAAGAAATAACAAAAAAATATCTACGCAATCGCTCCTACTACTATCTCCTCTAATGATTTCTCTCTTCCACTGTTTACAAAGTCACATCATTTCAATTAATGCTCAACAATAATCTCAATTTCCGAACAGAGGATTGTAAGACTTATTATGATTGTCATAAGGGTGTATGCGTTGGTCAAATCAAAATCAAAGTCGGTAGTCTCTAGGGATGGGTATTGAGGATTCGATCCCGGGATCCCGGTCAAATTTTAGTCCTGAAATTTTCGGGATCAAATTTAAGGAACGCCGGGATTTACAGGATTGATTCATTTTTAAAAAGTCAATATAAATGTGCATGTAACGAGTACCTATAAGCATAAATCTCTTTAGCAAGTAGTATTTTTAGTTTATCTAAATAATTATAAATTATTAAAGAGCCTTGGTGGCCTTGAGGTTTGAGCGGTCGCCTGCCACGCAAGCGAAGCAAGTTAGAATCCCAGCGGGGCCTGTACCAATGAGTCTTTCTAAAAAACTTATGTACAGTGATTTCACACATCGTGCTTTACGGTGAAGGAAAACATCTTGAGGAAACCTGCATATTTCTGAGAAGTGATTCAATGATGTAATATGTACAGTGTCTGAGACGGCGATGGACTCACCATCTGTCACGTTGGCACTTAATCATCTTCGGTGAAAAGTGGTTGTTGTGATTACAGCACCTCTGCCTACCCCTTCGGGGAATACAGGCGTGAGCATATGTATGTATGTATGTATTATTTACTTTATTTTATACGAAGAAAGTACGATTTCATTGAATCGCCTTTATGAAGATTTAAACTCGAATATTCTATGTCCTCACAGAACTAAAAGAAAAAAAAAACCTTATTGCTTTTTGGTTACCATTTTCTATTACCAATACAATGCCAAAACTATCCCGGTATCCCGATATTAACTGTAGAAAATCCCAAATTCCCGGGATTAGAAAA
The DNA here is from genome assembly GCA_929442735.1 of Watsonalla binaria. Taxonomy (NCBI): domain Eukaryota; kingdom Metazoa; phylum Arthropoda; class Insecta; order Lepidoptera; family Drepanidae; genus Watsonalla; species Watsonalla binaria. The sequence goes on along the minus strand of OV838924.1, from coordinate 11,275,511 downwards.
TTTAACCGGTATCGAATCCTCTAGCTGGGTAGCACGTAATAGGGCAAAACCACATTTCCCATACAATTCACTAATGATGTGGTGAATTACTTTGGAAATTCAAAGCGAAAACGTTCGAAGACACTTAGGTAAATTACAATTATCGGAATGACTTGTGAATTACGAAACAAGGTGATGGGAATAATAAGTTGATAGGAACTTATATCATTGTACATATATATAGATATAATCCGGACTATAGAAAACAGAAGGGGCAGGATGATTGGACACCTATTACGACATGACGCTTTCATCAAAAACATCATAGAAGGAAAGATAGAAGGAAAGCGTAGAAGAGGGAGACCAAGGATTAGTTATATACAACAGCTGAAGGAAAAAGTCAACGTCATCACAGATTTTCCTCGTCAAAGGGGTTGCGAAGGTCAGATGGCAGTCGCTTCGTATAAAACTCAGGTGATCAGCCACATCGGGTTGAATCAAGTGCCAACCCCAACAATGTATGGGATAAGGACAGGGAGATGATGATGTCTTTGTTCCGGCTAATCTCTGAAACGGCTGAACCGATTTTAGCGGGATTTCGCAGGCAGATAGCTGATGTTTCAAGTAGTAACTTAGGCAAATTAGGTAAAATTAGGGGGTAAAACATTAGGGTTCCGCGAAAGAAAGCATGAAACTGATATTTTTATTTTTTATCGACATTTGTGAATTAGTGAGGCTATTGCCGTAAAAGCGACTTTCCTGTTTAATCATGTTATAATACAAAATTGTACATACAATTATAAGTAATACCGTACATACTTTCATATGTATTTAGTGAAAAGCAATTTATTTGGAATTACAAACAGACACTTCAATTTTATTTATCTGTATAGAGCACAGAGACTCCGTATTAACATTTTTAGTGGTGCCCGTACCTTCTTAACCCTCTCCCTGCACAGTAATTCTCTCCTCCGTCAAGCTGTTAACCCTTCAAATGACGTCGGTCACGTCATTTGTATTCTTATTAATGCCTGATACCTCTGACCCGGCTTAAGACGAAAGGTCAGCGCTATTTGGTAGACGAAAGTAGTTTTCTTTTGAGTATATTCAAGTTACCCATTAACCTTTTAATATCGACAAGGGGGTGATAGAAACAGATAAAGATTTGAGGGGTTCGTGAGTGAGAGGAGCTCGTGGCACAGTTGCTATTGCGCATATAACCCTAAGCCTAGCTAGTAATTGGATGGGTGACCGCTGTCGGTCCCTATTACCAATTTATCATCTTTGGCAATCGTTACAGGTCAGTCGGAGGCATAAAATAGTCTGACAACTGGTTTAACCCAGATCACAGATTTTCCTCGTTAAAGGGGTTGCGAAGGTCAGATGGCAGTCGCTTCGTATAAAAATCAGGTGATCAGCCACATTGGGTTGAATCAAGTGCCGACCCCAACAACGTATGGGATAAGGCCAGGGCGATGATGATAAAGATTTGAGGGGTTTCTGGAACTGTGTTATAATGTATCCGTTAATTCCTCTTACTTACTCTCACGCCATCTCAGAAGGGTTCCCGTAGAAGCAAGCAGAGGTGTTGTAACAACAACATCCACATTTCACCGAATATGATTGAGTGCCAACGTGACAGAGGGTAAGTCTATCGCCGTCTCTGGCACGTCTGAATTACTTCTCAGACATATGCGGGTTTTCCTTCACCGTAAAATACATGGTGAGCAATTACCTAAGCGGGCTAATAATTACCTACTTATAATAAAATAACTTTGTCAAATCACTTTGTTGTCAGAGTTTATGAGTTATCACAAATAAAGATACTGATATTTTCCTTTATAGTATAGGAATTCAATGTAGTTAAATTAAAAACTCCGAATGAAAAATAGCATCAGACATGCCCAAGAGACACGGCTATAGACAAGTTAAGAGAGAATAAGTTCCTACATCTCTGGAATACAGGAGTGGCACAGAAATAACTCACCTTCCAGACTTGTTTGTCTTTTAAGTCGGAAACTTAGATTGACGCGACTATATATATATGAATAGTGACGTCCCAAGAATAGTTTTTTATGTTTTAACGTTGTCGACATTCGATTGCGTAATTGGTGTGGCTTCAAATGTGTGTTTTGGCATTCAACGTCAACTCGCCTACGAAAAAGTATCAATGCATTTTCAGCCACGCTAAATCGCAAGTAAGTAGGTCTAAAAAGGCCACTTTGGGAGAATCATAATGTGATCCGAATATGATTCGTCATCGAAATGACAAAATTGTCACTTAGGTGCAATTCATATTATGTTTCACAATTTTTTTATCTTATTTTGAGTAGATTTAATAAATAAAACTCCAAAAAAAAAACATAATTTTTATTCATAAGTCAACGTACTTAGCGAAAAAACATTGTAGGTACTCTACAAATTCCGTTATAAAATTGTTTTCAGATATAATATAAAATGTTAACGTTGTCGTATATCGATATTTGCAAAGAATGTCTATTTCCAACGACAAAATCTATCTTCGTAGTATAACAATAAGAGTTAATTTTCAAACAAATACACCTACTTACTGAAAAATAAAAAAGGGAGATGAAAAAACGAAAGTAAATTGCCTATTTCATGGCACCGGGAGGCGAATTAGCCTGAATTTCACCTTTCAATAAGGACGGGGGCTGGTGATGAATAGTCTGCAAAATTGTACGGACAAAAAATATTCTTTGTACTTTCATTTTTGTCATTTATTTCCTATTGTCATTAGATTTTTTTATATAAATTCAAGGGCTCTTTACAGGGCTGTTTAAGGGAAGTTCATTAATCTAAATGAAGGAAATCACTGACTCATTATGAAGGAATTTTTCAATTCTAATCAACTGGAAATGATCAACAATTCTTATCCCTAACTAATCAACTATTTAGTTGATCAGACCAGTCACAGATTAGCCGCAACAGACAGACATAGAACAATTCTTATGATTATTTTCTTTAAAGTAAGTGTATACTTTCATATGTCTTTTGGGTAAAGCTGTTAATTTGAAATTCCAAAAGATACTTAAATTTTACTATCTACATACATATTCTCACACCTGTATTCTCCGAAGGGGTAGGCAGAGTTGTTGTAATAACAACACCCACATTTCACTGAAGGTTATTAAGTGTCAACGTGACAGATGGTGAGTATATCGCCGTCGTCACTATACATACCTTACTGCTAAATGCAAAGAGGAGCTCGTGACACAGTTGCTATTGCGCATATCATTCGATCAGCGAAGCAACCCTAGCCCTAGCTAGTAATTGAATAGGTGACCGCCCGAGTTACCCCCGTGCCTCAGAGGGCACGTTAAGCCGTCAGTCCCGGTTGCCAATTTATCACCTTTGGCAATCGTTACAGGTCAGTCGGAGGCCTAAAATTGTCTGACAACTGGTTTAACCCACATCACAGATTTTCCTCGTAAAAGGGGCTGCGAAGGTTGGCAGTCGCTTCGTATAAAAATCAGGTGATCAGCCACATCGGGTTGAATCAAGTGCCGACCCCAACAATGTATGGGATATTTTCCTACACCGTAAAGCACGTGGTGTGATCTTAGAATATATATTTTTAGAAAAACTCATTGATACAGGCCGCTGGGATCCGCTTAAACCCCATGGTCACCACTGCTCTTTTATTATCTGTTTGATAGATATATAATAAAACTGGATACGGTACATTACATTATACTTTCTATCTTTATGTATGTGTAGATCAATACTCTATCAGTGACGTCAAATCAAAAGCAATATAAAAGTAATACAAACGCCATAAAACTAGACACAAGACCCGCCGTCGGTCAAGTCGATAACAAGATAAGTTCAATCAGAAATATGATACTTGTACACTCACATTCGCGATCAATTATATTGTAACACACATATGTCAAATTCTATCATCATCATCATCCTCCTGCCCTTATCCCATGTCATTGGTGGTCGGCGCAATGTGTTCTTCTCTTCCATTTATCTCTATCAGCCGTCATATCTGTATTCACTCCTATTTTAGCCATATCATCTTTCACACAAACCATCCATCGTTTCTTAGGTCTTCCTTTACCCTTGTAACCACCCACATTCATAAACAAAACTTTTTTGGCAACATTATCCTCATCCCTCCATATACGATGGGTCCTATGTATAAGGGCCAATGTGCAAATGGACAACTTTTCAATAGAGGCTCTCAAAGTTTCTTTATACGTTTAAAATTGTGCCATATAGGCCATTTTACTGTAGCAAAAAATAGTATTTTCACCTATAAATGTGTATTTTTTTAGTGCACGTTATCAACTACAGTAAAAGGAAGCATTTAATACAAAAAAGTGAAAATGCTCAAAATGTTGCATTGGCAATGTTTATTCTTCAACTTGTCAGTCAGTGGTGCTACTTTCAGACTCCTTATATACTCATCTATCTCCTTACCTTGTCCAATCTCGTTACGTCACACATCCATCTCAACATCCGCATCTCAGTTGCATCTCAGTTGCACGCAGCTTTCTGTGTACATATATAATCTATTCATTTGTTTAATGGTGATTTGTTTCAATAATGCAACCTGCATTGCTCGTCACAAACACAGCCGCGTTATTCCCTAAGGTTTCTCAGCGCACTCGTCGTCGAGTGTCGGTTTTAAAGAAACGAAAGTGAACCTTAACCTCTATGGATTATGTTTCAATATCCTATGATTTAAACCAACGCTCGTCGTCGAGTTCGACGCTGAGAAATCTTAGTGAAATAACTCGGCAGGTTACCCTAGTTCAGGCACCTAATGTAGGGGTCCATAAGAAAACTGTGTATTGTGAATTAATGTATTACATGCAAAGTATTTTGAATAAAGATTATTATTATTACTCAGTGGTACACGCTTAACTGCCTCGTTGGTCTAGTGGTTATCAAGTTTGCCTGCCAATCACGCGGTCCCGGGTTCGATTCCCAGGTCGGGTCTAAAATAGATATTGGGTTTCTCTGTCAAGAAATTCACAATAAATGCCCGGAGTTTGGAAGTTGGCGGTGTTTCCACCCCCGTGCCTCGGGGCGCACGTTGCACCGTTGGTCCTCCGCCTTATCTCTCTCCGGTCGTGTCGGATTGCCTCCCATCCCACTATGAGAGTGAGGGAATAAAGAGTGCACCTGTGTTTGTGCACACACTTGTGCACTATAATGATGAATAAAAAACTGTTTTATTTCCAGACACCGAAAAGTTTAATAGAAGCTGCAATTTCAAGTTCGAGTTCAAAATATCTTTATTTGATTAGACTTCATACAAAGTACTTTCAAATCGTCAGATGGACACAAAAAATAGATTACAAATGTTACCACCGGGTTCGGAAGGTTGCTTTTGTTGAGAAGAACCCGGCAAGCAACTCAACATTTACTCCTTTGCGAGTTGTCAACCTCCATCCTATTAATAAAGAATTAATGCAGATGTCTATGATATAATTCACACTTGTTGAACGGCTAGCATATTCAATTTAGCCGATTTACCTAGTATAAATGTCATTTTTACTTGGTGTGTTAATTTTTATGCTCGCTATTGTACGAACTTCAGCTTCTATAAATGTGTACACGTTGTTTCCCAGGGGAATAATATAGATTGAATTTCAGAGACAATACAAGGATATCCGTTCTCTCGATTCAGAATTGAAGCTTTTTGAAGCCAGAGTTATGAATTGATCAATATAATATTGTGCGGATATTTTGACCGATGCGATCGCTATTACTTTCATTTCTTACTAGCTATGCTCTGCGGTTTCACCCGCGTAGATTTAGCTTCATGCTTAATTTCGCGGCACCCTAATATTTTTAAGTTACTCCTTAACACATCAGTTACCTGCCAGTGAAAGTCTCGCTTAAATCGGACCAGCCGTTTCAGAGATTAGCCAGAACAAGTAGACAGACAGACCTATAGATATGGTGTTTTATCTGTACCCTATATACTTGCATATGCATGGAGTGAACAGCTGTTAATTTGGTATAACAAACAGACACTTACCTACATTTTTTTCTGTACTTATAACTTTAATTCTTCTCAGGCATATGAAGGCTCCTTGCGAAGTTTTCCTTTACCGTAAACCTTTTGGTGTGACATCACTACACATTTTTTGGAATAACTCAATTAGTATAAACAACCGAGGGGGCTTAAACTCACCGTCAACAGCTATAAGTACTCTAAACTTAAATGCCACAGCTATCTATACAGATAAATAAAATTGAAATATCTGTTTGTAATTCCAAAATAACAGCTTTTCACTAAATGCATAAGAAACTATGAACGGTACCTTTATCACGAGTTTTGCACCGTTTTGACAATCTATACTCGCTAGCGTCACTCGCAATATTTGTATGAGATATTTTAGTTCTTCACGTCACCGCTGGGAGTCGCTGCACAATTTCTCATACTAATATTCGAAGGAGATGCTAGCGAGTGTAGATTACGAAACGGTGGCAAACCCGTGATAGGGGTACGGTACTTAAATAAAATTAAAAAAATGTCTCTGTCTATATGTCTGTCTGCTGCTGCCGTGGAGGTGGTGGTAATAAAATCATGGGTGTTTGGGAATAAGCCTTTTAATTGGTAAAAAGGGTGCCACGTAATAAAACCACTCATTAAATTAAGTGGTGGCCACGGGGTTTGAGTTCATCCCAGCGGGGCCTGTACCAATGAGTTTTTCTTAAAACCGTATGTGCAGTGATTTCTCACCACGTGCTTTACGGTGAAGGAAAACATCGTGAGGATACCTGCATATGTCTGAGAAGTAAATTATTGATGGACTCACCCTCTGCCACGTTGACACTTAATCATTTTCGGTAAAATGTGGGTGTTGTTGTTACAGCTCCTCTGCTTAACCCTTCGGGGATTCTTCTGGGATGGCGTGAGTATATTTATTTATGAAACGCGAGTGAAGTCAAATACTAGAGCCATTGTTTTAATAAAACAAAGTGGTCTTAGAAGGCCCTATTACCCAAGTGAGCATTCAGCAGTATTATTGTAGCAATGAAACAGCAATCAGTACATTTATTAGCAGTACGTGATGGTTTTGGCGAGTGGTTGAAGGCAGGTGAGCTCGGGCTATTTAACAAACAACTCGGGCTGTTATTGCTTTTACTAATGGGCGGAGGTCACGCGCTACCAGAGAGGGACTCAGGCATTATACTGAAATACTATAGGTTATTTGAACCTGCATATTTCTGAGAATTAATTCATAGACATGGTTTGAGACGGCGGATAAACTCACCATTTGTCACGTTCGCACTTCATAATTTTCTGTTCGCATCTTCGGTGAAAAGTGGGTGTTGTTATTACAACACCTCTGCCTGCCAGTCAAATAGAGAAAATCTGCGCTGACTCTACGCTGTTACTCCAGATTTTGCTATTCGGAAATTACACAAAGACATACATACATACATACATATGCTCACGCCTGTATTCCCCGAAGGGGTAGGCAGAGGTGTTGTTGTCACAACACCCACTTTTCGCCGAATTTGATTAAGTGTCAACGTGACAGATGGTGAGTCTATCGCCATCTCAGGCACTATACATACGTCTTTGAATTACTTCTCAGAAATATGTAGGTTTCCTCACGATGTTTTCCTTAACCGTAAAGCACGTGGTGTGAAATCACTGTACATAAGTTTTTTAAAAATCATTGGTACAGGCCCCGCTGGGATTCGAGCTTGCGTCGCTTGCGTAGCAGGCGACTGCTCAAACCCCGAGGCCACCACGGCTCTTAGACATAGAAAAACTGAATAACACTTTGTCTGACACATTTGTCGCCCACTACACTAATGAGGCAGACAATGCAATAAGCATTAAACTAAACTATCTATAAAGTCGTGTTTCACTATTTATAACTCAAAAAGGCTGAACCAGCTTGGCTGAAAATTGGTGGGGAGGTAGCGTAGAACCAGGAGAAGGAATGATTTTTTGATTGTTCCCCTAGAAGCCTATGCGATTGAAACCGCGGAGACACGCGCTAACGCGCTAACACGCATACCTAAGTACAGGTCCCAACACGAGTTATAAGCGCTGAACTTGAATGCGCTGTAGTAATTTTATGAGTATTTCGCTGCATGCTTATATTTCGTGACTGCACCTCACTTATGCGTGTTCTATCATCACCCCAAGTAGGGGTCTATGTGAATAGGGCGTCGTGTTAAGTACACTATTCACACATAGTGAAATAACCCGTACTCCAAATGCGTCCTATCAAAATATTACCAAAGTACTTGAATGTTAATGGGAAACTGAACTCAAATGAAGTATATATAGCTTTTATACGAGTCTTTGTCAATATGTCACATACATACATGCTCACGCCTGTATTCCCCGAAGGGGTAGGCAGAGGTGTTGTAATCACAACACCCACTTTTCACCGAAGATGATTAAGTTCCAACGTGACAGATGGTGAGTCCATCGCCGTCACAGACACTTTACATAAGTCATTGAAGTACTTCTCAGAAATATGCAGGTTTCCTCACGATGTTTTCCTTCACCGTAAAGCACGTGGTGTGAAATCACTGTACATAAGTTTTTTTTTGAAAAACTCATTGGTACAGGCCCCGCTGGGATTCGAACTTGCGTCGCTTGCGTAGCAGGCGACTGCTCATACCTCAAGGCCACCACGGCTCTGCGTTGTAGTAACGTCTTTCCACTCGTTACATAGATGGCGCTACTCGCTAATTATGTGAAGTTTGAGTACAAATACGCGAAAACCTAAATCGCGCAATAAGAGTCCTCAATTTGCATTGCAGTATATATACAAGCTTCCAACTAGAACAGTTGGAGTCGTAGTTCCCCAGACATGACACCCGCCTGGCTGGAAGATCTTCCCTTTGCTTGGGAAGCAGAGATGTTGTAATAACATCAGCCATTTTTTACCGAAAATATAAGTGTCAACGTGACAGATGGTGAGTATATCGTATACCTTGAATAACTTCTCAGATATATGCAGGTTTCCTCACGACGTTTTCCTTCATCGTAGAGCACGTGGTGTGAAATCACTGTACATAAATGTTACATACAGTATATAACACTGAACGAATAGTCGTATTTATGTTTATCTGTGGATATGCCATAGGAAGTATTTGTGTCTATGTAAATGGCAATTGATCTATAAAGAACAGTAGTATCTGTGGAAACAATAGTTTGGGAATTATTATCTACCTTTAGATATAATCATTAAGAGGGATTTTGGAACGTGTCAAGGGCCGTGACAGTTACGACTGTGCGTGCAATACCTTTCTGCAACTCCAACTTACGCGTTCAAAGGACTTGCATACTATAATATTGTACAAAATAAACGTTCTACAAGTTGACACCAGTCTCCTCACAATAAGTTTATAGAAAATTGGTAGGACCCCTAGATATGTCTAGACCACGGCTCTAGACTACAATGATTGATGAAATCCATTGTAAAACTAAGTTTCAAGATCTCGATCAATGATCTATTACAGTAGCTAAGCCATTACCTTTCTACGAAGGCTAGATAAGGCTTTACTTTACGCAGTTTTATATTCAATGTAAGGAATTTCGGCCTATCTCACTCGCATTATTTTTCCCGAAATTCTGTAGATAAAAATGTAGACCCTAATCCGACCCCTACAGGACTTTTACTCACAATGAAGAGAACAATAGAAAAGTATAAGAAGGGCTACCTTCTAGCTAAATAAACCTCTGAATTCGGCGGTAACATATTATGATTAATTATAAGGTAGGTTTTTTTGAATATTTGAAAATCGACACATCTATACAGATATATAAATTCGATGTGTCTGTTTGTAATTTCTAATTAACAGCTTTTTCACTAAATTAATATGAAAGTATAAACAGGGGCTCAATTTAGGAATCAAATGTTATTGGAAATCGCAATCATAGATGGGCCGGCAAGTAATTACTTTACCAGTTTTTAGTTTTAAATTTTTATACTAAAGTCTAGGTTGTGTTTTGTCGATAAATGAAAAAAAAATCAGATTTTTTTTCTTTTTTATTTGTTGAAAATATATTACAAGAAGCAGTACTAAAAACTAATTAGAAGTAGAAAACTTGTCCCAGATCGGTGTCTCTCGGGATCGTGCCAAGAAGGCTGGCAGCATTGCCACGTTGAATAGCAATGCAATAGATTTTTTTTAAAACTTGGGATAGAACATAAATTTTTAGGTTTTTTATTATTTTTCCTCGAAACCTCTAGCAGTCACGTAAAGAAATAAAATGTCTCATCCAAATATTATGTGGAGACGCGTCGAGTCGGAGACGACTCTATACTTAGTATGGATATACTCGACACGTATACAGATGAATAAAATAAAAGTGTCTGTTTGTTACTCCAAAAAAAACAGCTTTTCACTAAATACATAGGAAGGTATAGACGGAATAATATTGCGCATATCACGCGATCAGCGAACTTAAGCAACCCTAACCCTAGCCAGTAATTGGATGGGTGACCGCCCGAGTTCCCTCCGTGCCTCGGAGAGCATGTTAAGCCGTCCCCAACAATGTATGGGATAAGGCCAGGTAATGACACAAAAAAAATTTTTTCTATATTTTTTTCTGACCATCTGTCTGTCTATTTGTCCGTTTGTTGCATCTTATCTCTGAAACGGGTGGACCGGATTTGACGGGACTTACACTGGCGGATAGCTGATTTTTCAAGGAGTAACATTACTTATTATTATTACTTATTATACTTTACTTATATTACTTTAGAGAAAGTGTTTATTATTAATCCTACGCGGGTAAAACCGCGGGGCACAGGTAGAATACTATAAAAGCGCTGGCAAATTTATACAGGACATGTATAAACTTTAGAACGAAACACTCAATGTGTAGAAGCCGACCTTTTCTGTCTATTTGTAGATCGCGTGCCCACTCCGGTTGTTTATTACGGGTACATATGTGTAATACCCTTGTAACAAATTCTGGTCTACATTGACGGAGTACGCTAGGATCTCATCTAAGTCTGTAAGCATTGTAATATTACTATATCTGTTTTTTAACTGTTCACTATCCAGGTATTTTCTTCCACAAATAATATACACGTTTACTGCGATCTTCTAGATGTGATGGTAATCTAATACCTTTAAACGAGTAATTTTTGCGTAATTGCGTGAGTAAATCTTGAAGCGGCTCCAACGATTTTCATGAAATTTTGTGGTTTCAAGACAAACAATTGATCTAGCTATGTTTCGTCTTCAGAAAACATCGTTTCATCGTTTCAAACATTGAAAGCACAATGGGACCTTGAATGATGAGCGATGGCGAGAGGTTAGTCGCAATTATTTCGATTGTTCAATCATTTATTTATTTATTTATGTAAAGGAAACATACAGTTTATTGCAACATAAATTAAACTAAACATATTTAAAATAAACTTAAACCAATTAAGTTTCCAAAATTAAATAATCAATAATATATGCAGCATGCCGATGGGAAAATATTGATAAAATTTAGTAACAATCTTACAATTCTAATCAGATTTGATCAAGCAACATTTGCTTGAGTGAAGTCTTAAATTGAGGTAAATTTAAGTGGAATATATCTATGTCATTGAATTCCTTATTATAACACTTGGTAGTTCGGCTAATAAATCTATTAGTAGCATGTAAAGTACGTGATGGTGGAACATAAAAAACTTCTTTACTTCGCGAGGTGGGTCTTCTACAACGAAGACCGATTGTATCATTACAATTGTTTTCAATCACAGTCAATGGTAGCAGGGTTTTCCTCGTTAAGTCGTCAGTCGCTTCGTATAAAAATCAGGTGATCAGCCACATCGGGTTGAATCAAGTGGCGTCCCCAACAATGTATGGGATAAGGCTTGGGACGATGTTGGTAGCCTATGATGTTCAGTATTACCTATATTAATTTCCTTAAGTGTAATTTCCGACATCCAGTATTATTAGACTATTAGCTTGCATTTAACAGTTATCTACGTTGGCATTGATTTACCGTGTACAGGCCGTGAAACTCACTTACCACTATATAGGATAGTCGAAGGGGAGTTCGAAATACTTTGCTGGCATAAAACGAAGGCGAGTTGAATATGAGAGTCTGTTATTCCAAACACAACGACGGCCTTTCAATAAGCAATTTAAATTAAAAAAATGGGTGGATATAAAGGCTATCATGACATTAACACCACACTCGTTAAATCTCAGGGTTTACGAATCCATACATACATATGCTCACGCCTGTATTCCCCGAAGGGGTAGGCAGAGGTGCTGTAATCACAACACCCACTTTTCACCGAAGATGATTAAGTGCCAACGTGACAGATGGTGAGTCCATCGCCGTCTCAGACATTACATAATTTACATATGTCATTGAATTACTTCTCAGAAATATGCAGGTTTCCTCACGATGTTTTCCTTCACTGTAAAGCACGTGGTGTGAAATCACTGTACATAAGTTTTTTAGTAAAACTCATTATTACAGGCCCCGCTGGTATTCGAACTTGCGTCGCTTGCGTAGCTGGCAACTGCTCAAACCCCGAGGCCACCACGGCTCTTTACGAATCCATTATTTTATATTTCATCGTAAGATACTCAGTGATAACGTAGTGGTGGCCTTTTTGTTACTGGAGTCGCCTGCTACGCTAGCGACGCAAGTTCGAATCCCAGCGGGGCCTACGCCAATGGTTTAAATTTATGTTCAGTGATTCCACTCCACGTGCTTTACGGTGACCGAAAACATCGTGAAGAAACTTACATATGTCTGAGAAGTAATTCAAAGACGTATGTATAGTTCCTGCGACGGCGATAGACTTACCATCCGTCACGTTGGCACTTAATCATCTTCGGTGAACAGTGTTATTACAACACCTCTGCCTACCGCTTCGTGGAATACAGGCGTGAACGTATGTATGTATATTTTTTCATAACTATCCTGAAGCATGAGTTTATTACAAGCAGAATATTGTTTTCTCTTCATATTAATATTTAGTGGTTTTTATTTTCGGATTTGAATACTTATTGATTTGTTTTATAAACACAGGCAGTAGGCAGAGTTATTCTCATCCATATATCAATTGCCATTAAGTACATTTTAATATGCCTATCCAATATTACGAAGTGTTCCTGTATACCCTTTGGATGGGAAAATGTTTAATTAAAAACGCGGCGGAAGTTACGTGTTCCGTTATTGAAAATTTGGAGTATTACCGTTGTCTCGCACGAGTAGGATTTGTCAATATTTTTCACGTAATATTTTCGGCAGGAAAATATTGTTAGCATTATAAAAAAAAGAAATATGCTCACGCCATCCCAGGGTAAGCAGAGCACATTTCACCTAATATAATTAAGTGCCAACGGACAGTGGGTGAGCCCATCGCCGTCTCAGACACATACCCACGTCTTTGAATTACTTCTCAGACATTTGCAGGTTTCCTCACTATGTTTTCCTGCACGTGGTGTGAAATCATTGCAAATAACGTATAAGAAAAACGCATTGGTACAGTCCCCGTTGGGATTCGAATTAGCGTCGCTTGCGTAGCATGTGGCTGCTCAAACCCCATGGCCAACACGACAAGACATGATCAATCCATAAGGGTTCCGTTTTTGTCATTTGGCTACGGGACGCTAAAAAGCGCTAAGGGACGATGTCAAAGGTCGTTTGGCAATGCAACGTGTCAAAACATTAACTTGGGACACAGACTTGTCGTTCCCGAATGGGTCTCAACCACGAAAGTGCCGTCAAAACTTTCCAAATCAATGTCGTCTATACATCTGTATCCATAGATCTATATAAAATTTAAGTGTCTGTTTGTTATTCTAAATTAACAGTTTTTTACTAAATTCATATGCGAGTATATACATAAAAAAACTGTTTTAATTTTCTCTGTCTGTCAATCTGTCTGTTTGTCCCGGCTATATCAGAAACATCTGGACCGGTTTTAACGGGACTTACTAACAGATAGCTATGGTTTCAGGAGGAACTTAGGCTACTATTAATTAAATTAAGGTTCCGCGAAATAAAGTCTACGCGGGTGAAGCCGCGGGACACAGCTAGTTCGAAATATAAGATAATCTATACTAATAATAATGATCTCCTACCGAATTTCGGTTCCGGCGGCTAATCTTAACGAGGATTAGCCATGTGCGCAGGAGATATTATAGTGCACAAGTGTGTGTGCAAACACAGGTGCACTCTTTATTGGCTCACTCTCATAGGGATGGGAGGCAATCCTACACGACCGGAGAGAGATCAGGCGGAGGACCAACGGTGCAACGTGCGCCCCGAGGCACTGGGGTGGAAACACTGCCAACTTCCAAACTCCGGGCATTTTATTGTGAATTTCTTTATCGAGGCAGTTATAATAAATAAACATTAAGGTAATCTAGAATATATACAGATAAATTAAATTAAAGTGTCTGTTTGTAATTCCAAAATTACAGATTTTCACTAAGTTCATATGAAAGTATATACGGTACAGAAATATAAAAAACATTTCTTTTTATCTGTCTGTCTGTTTGTTCCGGCTAATCTCCGAAACGGCTGGCCTGATTTCAACGGGACTTTCACTGGTAGTTAGCTAATGTTGCAAGGAGTAACTTAGGCGAAGTACTGTTATTAAAAAAAGCATTTAGAGTTCCGATAAAATCAACATACGTTTATCTCAGTGTATTTGCATAATAAAACATCTTCCAAAAACTGGTTAATATTATCGTAAGCGGGCTCAATTGAATTTCACATACAAAAGGTACACTCGCATGCCTTTGATCCCTTAACTGATAGAATGAGCCTGTCTTTGAACAGGTACGTATAAGATGAGTGTTCTTGGAGGGTTAATGAACCGACAATACGGTTTAGAGAACTACCCCGAGAGGTTTTAGCATATCTATATATATAAAAGAAAGTCGTGTTAGTTACACTATTTATAACTCAAGAACGGCTAAACCGATTTGGCTCAAAATTGGTGGGGAGGTAGCTTAGAACCAGGAGAAGGACATAGGATACTAAATCACGAAAAATCTACACATACTAATAAATAAACATTAAGTGTGTTTGTAAATTAAAATTTACAGCTTTTCAACTAATGCATATGAAACAATTTTTTTAACATTTTCTCTGTCGTCTGTTTGTTTGTAACGCCCACCAGTACAATTAAGTATACGCGAATGAAACTGCAGTGCTTTAGCATATTATATTATACTAGCTGTGCCCGGCAAACGTTGTATTGCCATATATTTTTTTGGGGTGGACTACCCCTAATATTTAGGGGTATGAAAGACAGGTAGGCCGATTCTCAGACCTACCCGATGTGCACACAAAATTTCATACAAATCAGTCAAGCCATTTCGGAGGAGTATGGCAACGAAAACTGTGACACGAGAATTTTATATATTAGATTTCCTCATTTTGTATATGTATTAGTAGCAAAAAAGAACGCGTTTAGCTTCTTCATAACGGGATGATGTGAATGTCGGGTTTGGCAGAATAAACATGTAATTAGTCTGAAATTCATCTGATTACAAAGTATATTTTGCTGTAGCATAATAAAGCATATTGTAAACAATGTTCTTATTCGGCTGATTTCTGTTTAGCGATTAAAATAATATTAACTATTAGTAAAGAATGAATCTATAATTGGCACTAAGAATAGACTGTATAATCATGAAATTATACTAAATGCTGTTGATACTTTGTAAAAAAAAAAAAAATGTGTGGATGCAGTGGAAATACGTTCGTTACGAAGTATGTGTGGGGACACCATTGTAGATCGAATGAATAATAGTGTGATAAGAGACAGTTGCAAGTTGAAGAATGATGTGGTTTAGACATATCGAAAGGATGAGTGAAAGGCGATTAACGCAACATTTTAAATTTTTCAAAATTTCAATGTTAGCGGAAGTGTCGGTAGAGGGCGTCCAAGGAACAACTAGCATGACCAAATTAATAATATTTTTCAGAAAGGTCCAATTCGGAGCACTCGTAACCGAAGAAAGTATTTGAAGAGATGCATGAATGTGGATGAAGCGAAAGAAGTATGTAAGTATCGTAGCATGTGGCAAATAGTGGTCTCTACTTACCCCTAGGGATGCAGGCGGGAGCATATGTAAGTATGTGAACTCTCCTACCGAATTTCGGCTACGGCGGCTAATCTCAACGAGAATCAGCCATGTGCGCAGGAGATATTATAGTGCACAAGTGTGTGCAAACACAGGTGCACTCTTTATTCCCTCACTCTCATAATCCGATGGGACGGTAATCCGACACGACCGGAGAGAGATCAGGCGTAGGACCAACGGCTTAACGTGCTTTCCGAGGCACGGGGGTGGAAACACCGCCAACTTCCAAGCTCCGGGCATTTTTATTGTGAATTTCTTGACAGAAAAACCCAATATAAATTTTTGACCCGACCCGGGAATCGAACCCGGGACCTCGTGATCGGCAGGCGAACGTACTAACCATTAGACCAACGAGGCAGTTATTGGCAGTTATTGGTAAGTATGTATGTTGTATAGGAACTTTCCTTCGTACCGTATGAGGATAGTACGCAAACGATATAGTCAAAGTTAAAAACAGTTAGTTATGACTAAGTTCAGCCACGCTTGGTAATTAACGTCTAAAGACATTGTAAACAGTAGGTCTAGACAAAGCAACATTCGCTCGCTAATAGAATAGAATTATATTCTATTCTATTTTTTTATTCTGTTACTTTTACTTCGTGTTTGCTGAATCTGTGTGATTATGCGATTATACTACATTTAACAATTTTATATCTCATAAAATATAAAATATAAAGAAGCCGTGTTGGCCTCGGGGTTAGAGCAGTCGCCTGCTACGCAAGAGGCGCAAGTTCGAATCCCAGCGGGGCCTGTACCAATGAGTTTTTCTAAAAAAACTTAGGTACAGTGATTTTCACACCACGTGCTTTACGGTGAAGGAAAAGATCGTGAGGAAACCTGCATATTTCAGAGAAGTAATTCAAAGATTTATGTATAGTGCCAGAGACGGCGATAGACTCACCATCTGTCACGTTGGCACTTAATCTTCTTCGGTGAAAAGTGGGTGTTGTGATAACACCACCTACCCCTTCGGGGAATACAGGCATGCATGTATATCTCATACAATTGGGTCAAAGCGTGGGACTTTGCATTGGGCTGTAGACAAAGTATCGTTATCCTCACTCTTCGCTAATAGAAACGATTTAACACATTCACTGCTAACATTTCAACTTGTTCGTAAATTCTCTAACAGTTGGACGCACATACGCGTCGTTAGCAGTGAACGCGTTAAGTCATTCCAATACATTTTGTATCGCTTCAATTAGCGCAAGCGTGAGATAATGTTACTTTGCCCAGGCCTACAGATCTGCTAGTGATTTTTTGCAGAAACTCTATGTAACTCCCTTTTTCACGGAAGTTGTATGTAAGTGATAACCATATTAGCTCCTTAGAAATATATAAGTCCGTTGATATGAGCCGTAAACTTTTTATATGCCCACTGTTCCACCAAGTTTTATTACAGGAAAAGGAAAAAGTAATAATCGTAATAGTAAAAACTACATAATAGCCGTTATTACAGACTCCCTGTACACACGTGCCTAGTGGCTTCACCCCATAGACTCCACTAGCTTCTACCTGCGACTTCTTTTTGCCCGCGATTGGTCCTACCTAATATAAAACAACACGATGTCTGCATGGACTCGGTTTTGTTGGTGGACATTGGGTGTTGTAACTGTGGGGAGAGCGATTGATCATGCTCATCCCCAGCAAAGGGAAGGTCTTTCAGCCAGGCGTCATGTCTGGGGAACTGTTCTAGTTAGAAACTTGTATTATACTGCAATGAGCTCGAAAACTCTTCTTGCGCGATTTAGCTTCTCGTGTATTTGTACTCAAACTTTGCAATTGTTAGCGAGTAGCGCCATCTATGTAGCGAGAGGAGAAACGCTTCCATATAAGTAATCAGCTCGTGTATTTTTTTCTTTTATCAGCGATATTCTCCAATAGGCTGAATGACAAGCCGGCTAGCCGGGTTAAAAAAAATCTTGACTCACATTTATCAAGGGCTCTTCGGATGCTTTGAGTCGATGCTAGAAGCCCTCGTAACTGCAGAGGAGTTTCAAGCACTGCCCTATTTTATTAAGACGAACCGCTGCCGTTCGATTCTGCACCTTATCTACCTTTATATTAAGCTTGAATTACTTTTTTAGTATACTTGTTAGGCCAAGAAATGAAAAGAAGCGTAAAATCCCGACCGAATAGGTATTTAATTAAAGGTTTAGCGGTGTTTAGCATGTTTTAAAAGTATTTTGGAATGTTCAAGACCAATCGAACGAGTTTCGCTCAAGAATTCTGCTTTCTTCATGGGATTTACGGATTCTAAAGAGAAGTAATGCTGAAAGTTTGTATTGTTTGTGGAAAGAACCATTAAGCAAAGTTATACTCGAATATATCTACTCATCTACATACATACATATGCTCACGCCTGTATTCCCCGAAGGGTAGGCAGAGGTGTTGTTATCACAACACCCACTTTTCACCGAATTTGATTAAGTGCCAACGTGACAGATGGTGAGTCTATCGCCGTCTCAGGCACTATACATACGTCTTTGAATTACTTCTCAGAAATATGCAGGTTTCCTCACGATGTTTTCTTCAACGTAAAGCACGTGGTGTGAAATCACTGTACATAAGTTTCTCCTCATCATATTAAAATATATAATATTAAAATGTCTTTTTGTATTCAATAAATAAATAGGTATGCAATGTAGGTATTTAAGTACGGTACACACCAAAGGCGTGCATTCCATATACGCAGATAAGCAGTGCTTACCATTTGTGATGAATGAATACACTAGTATCGTGTGTGTTTCTATACCAAAACGTATGTACCTACGAGATACTTTGGTATGTAATTAACCTACCTACCTACCCCACTTATTATTTATGCTTACCCCTCTGAAAATCCAATGCATGCCTCTTGTACTCACATAAAAAAAACTATTTATAATTTTTTTTGTCTATCAGTCCGTCTGGCTGTCGGTTTTAAAGTAATCTCGGGAGCGGCTGAACAGATTTTAACGTATATTTTCACTGACAGATAGCTAATGTTACACAAGCTACTAATAAAACAAATATGAATATTTTTGTCTGTGTGTCCATCTAATTTCTGAAACGGCTAGGTCGACATACATATGCTCACGCCTGTATTCCCCGAAGAGGTAGGCAGAGGTGTTGTATTAACAACACCCACATTTCATGCGATCAAGTGCCAACGTGACAGAGGGTGAGTCCATCGCTAGGTCATCTCAAGCTACGCATTTAGTTATAAGTAGATGTACTAGATTTTAAGTTATGTTAATTTTTATCGACATTTGTGCATTGGAACATTGTCCATGAGCCCACGGTTTTTTCAAATTATTTATTTTGTATTCTTTAAATTGTATATTATTTTGAAAAGAGTAATTACTGAGTTTCTTGCCAGGTTCTTCTCAGTAAAAGCAACCCTCCGAACCTGGCGGTAGCATGTATAATCCTGTATAATTATGTCATTCGACGATTTGAAAGTACTTTGTAAAAAGTCTAATCGAATATAGATACATTTGACTTGACTAGGTAGGCTAGGTCGATTTATTCATTAATCATCATTTTGTTGAAGGTTGAACATTATTTGTCACATAGCAATTAGAAGCAGAAATCAAATTCCTTGCTCCCATTTTTCCTGAAGGAGTCAACATTGCAATACAAATCTTATATCTTGAAACGAGCAATTTTCTCTCGAATCTGAATCTCGTAAACGGCTCCAGCGATTTTCATGAAATTTTGTGTGTAGGGCAAAAAATAGATCTAACTAGGTTTCAATATTGGAAAAAATCGTTTTGACCATGTTTTAAGGCACTGAAAACTCATAAACTATCATTACAATACGACAGCAAATTTTGCCGACATCTGTCAAGTTATGGTAGCTCGGTCAACCAGATATTGTGAATTAATTGTCTTATTGTTGCGTGACAAGCAATAGAAAAAAGTGTCACATTTAATGTTATTTAATGTGGTGTTGAAAACTTAACAATAATTAAACTGTTGACTTGTTGAATCAACACATTTTGATTCAACAAGTTATCATATATTAGACTAGCTTTACCCCAGATTTAGATTCATGCTTTATTTCGCGGAACCCTGATTTTTTTTCTAAATTAAAGTATCTTAAGTTACTCCCATTAGAATTGGTCCAGCCGTTTTGGAAATTACCCGGAACAAACAGACAGACAGACAGATATATTTTTTTAAATATTGTTTGTTTTTAAGTAAGTATTTTCATATGCATTTAGTTAAAATATTTTAAATTTACAATTACAAACAGACACTTCAATTTCATTTATCTGTATATAGTATAGAAGATGTATAGATAGAACGCTACTTCATCACTGGAAACTGAAATATATCCTAACTTAACACGTGGGTGAAGCCCCGATCATTAGTGTATGATTCGCGATAAGATACTGATTTGCACAATATTTTCATTAATTTACAAATACATAACAAATGAACTTGTCATGACGTGAATCCTAAAATACATTTTGTTATCACATAGACATTTCTACACAAACCCACAAATTCTAATGATAAAGAGAGAGAAACATAGCTTATAATGCTGTAAATATCAAACGCAGTGTCGCGTCAAACGCAACGCGGCTTGCGCGTCGTCAAAACCTAACCTAACCTAGAAACAAATTAATAAAAATGGGT
Organism: Watsonalla binaria; assembly: GCA_929442735.1. Taxonomy (NCBI): domain Eukaryota; kingdom Metazoa; phylum Arthropoda; class Insecta; order Lepidoptera; family Drepanidae; genus Watsonalla; species Watsonalla binaria. The sequence continues at coordinate 11,254,820 of OV838924.1, read as the reverse complement.
GTATTTTCTCAAATTAAAATAAATAAACCCATTGAAGGAGTATTCAAACCTGGACAGTCTGTAAGTGGATTGATAAAGTACGCAATAGACGAACCAACGGAGTACAAACAGGTTATAATTTCTCTCATTGGTGATGGAAAGTGTTCTTGGACGGAAACAGCTTCATCGTTTATAAACCAGGATTACTTTAGCCGTATTACATACACTGGAACAGAAGAGTATGTATCAGAACAGCTTAAAATGCTCACAGTAGAAAATACTACAATAAACCCTGGGTCATACGAATTTCCATTCCAATTCGTTTTACCTCATAACATTCCATCGTCAGTTAATAATAGCATATGTACGATAAAGTACAGGATTGAAGTGAAGTTTATCAGACCGAGCATATTTAGCATGAACAAGATATTCGATTCGGAATTTACAGTTTATGGATATGTAACTCCAAGACGGCCAGATGGACCAGTTCTGTTTGGAGTGCAAAAATCTTTATATAAACTATTCACTTTCGAAACTCAGTTCATAACTCTGAAAGCTGTGATTAACAAAACGACATTGGCTCCTGGTGAGCATGCAGTATTGAAATACATTGTGGCTAATGATTCAGACACATCAATAACATCAATAAATACATCGCTTATTTGCACTACGACATACAAAGCTAATTGGGGCAAGACTAAGATGGTTACGGAAACAATACATGAATCTGTTTTACAGTTACCAAGTGCATCTGATAAGGGTAAATCCGAAATATGTTCAAAGATCCCAATATTCCCAAATTTGTATAGCATACAGCATTCGAAGATTATGGTGAGGGAATATAAAGTGCTGGTAACTATAGTGTTACCACTGCTTCACTTCAATGGAACTGCTCAAATACCAATAGTGATTGGTGAACGACCGGAAAGTGCATCATCAGTGGATATTGAATACATTGACCCGAGTGATGATGAAGATAAGCCGCCGTCTTATGATGATGTAATGGTGGCTGATGGTGACATGTGAAGCGTAATGGTTGATGCAGGAACAATAGAAAGAAAAAACACATATTTCTCAAATTTTTATTATTGCCGTCTTGTAACGAGGTGACAAATGAGTTTTTTGAGGGTGAATTACTTGTTAGTAAGAGGTCACCGCAGCTCATGAAAGCCAGAGAAACAGTAAAATATAATGTGTTGTGCTTTAAATAGTGTTACGTAGTTAATTATGTCATCTGTGTGTGTGTGACACCTATGGAAAATATTATCTTTATGTTATAAATCTGCTCCAAACACCATTATCACAGAGTTTAAATTATTCTAGTCTATGATATGAAATCTAGTCTAGTATATAAAATAATTTTTTATTAACTTAAAATTAGGAGAATTTTTTTTATATTGTTATTTCTATGTCTGTACCGTGTATATTTTCATATTATGCATTTAGTGATAAGCTGTTATTTTGGAATTACGAACAGACACTTAAAATTTTATTTATTTGTATAGAAGATGTATAGATTATACATTCTTAATATTACTACCTACTTGAAAATTGTATCTTTACATTCCTCTAATCTTATTATGTAGGTACAATTGAATATTGTTAAGGGTTAGGACCCAATATTCGTCCCTTACAACAAACATTGTAGATTCGGCCCCTATATAGGTGCCCACTGGTCCTCCGGGAGGAGAACAGTCAGTTATTAATATATTATAAGGTACCCACTCGTCTCCTGGTATAAATATTTCGTTATGCTTCGGAATTATAGTCGAACACTACAGAAGAAAGATCAGGGGACAAGTGGGCGCAGGGTGCGAATGTCAGGAGACCATTGGTGATATCAATGACTGTCTGCGGCCCGTGGTTTTACCCGCGTAGAATAAATTTCATGGGTGCCTTTATTTAAACTCAATTTCTACTAATTCAGTTATTAATGGCAATTATTCCTTAGCACTATCACCTTCAGTGTCTTTATCTTCATTCATAACCTCCCAATATGATGGCGGCTGATCATTACTACCAGGATCATCTTCATCATCACCACAACATCGTACTGCAAGTTGCTGTTCACCTACAAGTATTGGTATATCTACCTTGGCATTTATATACGGGAATGGTAGTCTCACGCAAACAGTCAACAAGTACACTCTTTCGAGTATTTTCGTATTTATGCTATACAATTCTGATGAGGTCTGAACGATAGCTGATAGATTTGCAATACCATCAGCAGGTACGCTTGGTGTCTCACTGACACTCTCCACTATTGTTATTTCTTTACTTCTAGTTCTACCGCAATTGGCTCTGTATGTTGTACGACAAACAAGGCCAGTCACAACTGATTTTATAGTTACATCTGTATCATTGGTAAGGATATATACTACTTTAGCACTCTCACCAGATGTTACTACTGTTTTGTCTATTTCAGCCTTGAGGTTTATTAGATGATTCCTTGATGAAAATGGTTTCAATAATAACTTATTTAATCCAAAAGTGCGTGGTCCTACACACGTAGCTGGGTTAACGAACCCAGCTACAGGTATTTCAGCATAAAATCTCTTTGACGCTTTAAAAATGCTGGGTTTCACAAATTTTATTTTGATATTGTAACTGATCCTACACTTGCAGTCTTCATAGCTCGTTGGGATGTTATCAGGCAGTGTAAATTGGAAAGGTACGTCATAAGTTCCTTCGGGTATAGTGACTGATGGTTCGTTTGATGTATTCAGCACCTCCAAGCATTGGTAAGTGAATTCTTCCGTACCAGTAAATGTTCTCCTATGCTTATTGGATCCTTCTGTCCACGAGCATCTTCCTTTCCCGATGAGATACACAATAATGTATTTATATTCTGTTGTTTTATCCACAGCATATTTAAGGGTACCAGTCACGACTTGTCCTGATCTAAATACTCCGTCTTTATGTTTGTTTATAAGAATTTGACACGTCACACCCATGAGTGCTGTTTTTATACATTCGAAATTGAAATTCTGCTAACGTGTTTTAATGTCAAAATATTTATTTGAACTGATTGTGTGAAATCATAAGATATTCCAATCGATTTATTATCTACAAAAGAGGTACATATATACAAACAGATAAGTAAAATTGAAGTGTCTGTCTGTAATGCCAATTTAACAGCTTTTCACTAAATGCATATGAAAGTATATACGGTAAGTAATTGACATATTTTTTGAAATTTTCACGGCTTGTTTTATCCATCTCTAAAACGGCTGGTAATTTTCAGCGGAGCTTTCACTCGCAAATAGCTGATGTTATAAGGAGTAACTTCGACTATATTATTATATGATCATTGTTTGACTGGCTTGAGTTGTCAAGCTCACTATAATGCCTTTGCTTGCGGCGGCGTCTGGTTGACGGGTTGTCCACTTCCCTCTATGATGGTTGAGGAGGTCAATGGCTGGCATTCACGTCATACTTGTGAACAGGTGCTGCTTGTGGGGGCTGGTCATCTCAAGCTACGCATTTAGTTATAAGTAGATGTACTAGATCTTTAGTTATGTTAATTTTTATCGACATTTGTGCATTGGAACATTGTCCATGAGCTCACGGTTTTTTTTAAATTATTTATTTTGTATTCTTTAAATTGTATAATATTTTTGAAAAGAGTAATTACTGAGTTTCTTGCCAGGTTCTTCTCAGTAAAAGCAACCTTCCGAACCTGGCGGTATCATGTATAATCCTGTATAATTATGTCATTCTGACGATTTGAAAGTACTTTGTAAAAAGTCTAATCGAATAAAGATACTTTTGACTTTTACCAGCCATGAAATTAAATCTATGCGAGCGAAACTGCGGGGCAGAGCTAGTTATTTAATATAATATGTAGTGAATCATGCTATGGATTCGTGCAAACATGAATAGTTGATTAGATTAGATTGTCTCTCTTAATGAGTGTGTTTGAATAAGTTCTTATTGTATAAATGTGAAGTGACGTGTGGTAAGCAAGCGATGCAAGTTCGAATCCCGGCGGCCTGTATCAATCAGATTTTCTAAAAAAGTCCGTTAAGCAAAAAATGGTGAGGAAAGCTGATTGATTAATTTCTGAGAAGTAATTCAATGACGTATGTAAAGTGTCTGAGACGGCGATGGACTCACCATCTGCCACGTTGACACTTAATCATCTTCGTTGAAAAGTGGGTGTTGTGATTACAACACCTCTGCCTACCCCTTCGGGGAATACAGGCGTGAGCATATGTATGTATGTATCATAAGACAGACCTCCAAATGTATTTCTACAAATAGCTTGAAATGATTTTTGTTTTACACGTATCAACAATGCTTAACCTTAACTATATCTATATATATAAAAATGAATTGCTGTTCGTTAGTCTCGCTAAAACTTGAGAATGGCTGGACTGATTCGGATGATTTTGGTATTAATAAATTTGTTGGAGTTCATGGAAGGTTTAAACGGTGGTAAATATGATGTGACTGACTGACTGACTGACATAGTGATCTATCAACGCACAGCCCAAACCACTGGACGAATCGGGCTGACATTTGGCATGCAGGTAGATGTTATGACGTAGGCATCCGCTAAGAAAGGATTTTGATTAGTTCTACCCCCAAGGGGATAAAATAGGGGATGAAATTTGGTATGAAACTTTGTCAATTTTAAACCGATATATTATATAAAAATTTTACGCGGCTGAAACCGCGGGGTATAGCTAGTACTTTAATAAATAATAATAATAAGACGATCTTTGATTACGATAACAAAAAAAATATTGAATAGAGCCCCTATCGTTCTGAGGGTGCGATATGCCACGTGACTGGTTATGTCATTTCCATTCCATACATTGTTACGCTTCTATTCTATTCTAGGCCTTCTGTCATTACAATATTAAGGTCTGATACAATTTTTTTTTTTGTAATCATCATTGTTTACTGTATATTGAAATGTACATGATGCCAGCTGAGTTTCTTGCCGGTTCTTCTCAGAAGGATAGTTTCCGAATCGGTGGTAAATTTCTCGACTTTCATAAGTGTCTTACCAGGGCCTTGTTTGCCAGGTGCTGCTTGTGGGGGCTGGTCATCTCAAGCTACGCATTTAGTTATAAGTAGATGTACTAGATGTTTAGTTATGTTAATTTTTATCGACATTTGTGCATTGGAACATTGTCCATGAGCTCACGCGTTTTTTTTTTAAATTATTTATTTTGTATTCTTGAAATTGTATAATATTTTTGAAAAGAGTAATTACTGAGTTTCTTGCCAGGATCTTCTTAGTAAAAGCAACCTTCCGAACCTGGCGGTAGCATGTATAATCCTATGTAATCGTGTCTTTCTGACGATTTGAAAGTACGTTGTAAAAAGTCTAATCGAATAAAGATACTTTTGACTTTGACTTAACTGGATAAAACATTTTCATTTTCAAGTTTACATAAAAAGTATAAATGAACAACAAGTTTTTCCTTTTGTTTGTTTGTTGTTTAAGGATTGCCGCTGGCGTCACGCAAGTAAAGTTCAACACTAACATCATTATAATAACACTGAGTTTTGTTTGCACTTCTACCATCGTTTTAGATAGAGGGTAGTTTCCAGTCCCTTGCGAATTTATATTACGAACTTTCAGGTCAAAAGGGTATGATGAAAAATATCCAGCCATTAATAAAATAAATATTTTATATCACGCAATATTAGAATTCTTATGGCCTTGTATTTTGACCGTTTCTAGAGTCGTGGGGTTTGAGCAGTCGCCTGCTACCCAAGCAACGCAAGTTCCAATCCCAGCGGGGCCTACACCAATGAGTTTTTCTAAAAATGTGGAAAACATCGCGAGGAAACCTGCATACGTCTCAGAAGTAATTTAAAGACGTATAGTGCCTGATACGGCGAAAGACTCACCATCTGTCACATTGGCACTTAATCATTTTGTGCGAAAAGTGGGTGTTGTTATTACAACACCTCTGCCTACCCCTTCGGAGAATACAGGCGTGAGCATATGTATGTATGTAAAATATACATACATACATATGCTCACGCCTGTATCCCATGGGGGTAGGCGGGTATAATAAAGCCAGCCATGAAATTAAGTCTACGCGGGTGAAACCGCGGGCCACAGCTAGCACCCGCTACAAATGTATATTTTATGTTTAAGCCAGTGTAAAACCATCTCTTTCTAATTTCTTATCACAGAGATAGAAATTCTAGTCCGTGTATTATCTCGGAGTAGAAGAGCTCGTGGAACAGTTGCTATTGCGCATATCATTCGATCAGCGAAGTTAAGCAACCCTAACCCTAGCCAGTAATTGGATGGGTGACCGCCTGAGTTTCCTCGGTGCCTGGAGAGCACGTTAAGCAGTTGGTCCCGGTTACCAATTTATCATCTTTGACAATCGTTACAGGTCAGTCGGAGGCCTAAAATAGTCTGACAGCTGGTTTAACCCAGATCACAGATTTTCCTCGTAAAAGGGGTTAAGAAGGTCAGATGGCAGTCGCTTCGTATAAAAATCAGGTGATCAGCCACATCGGGTTGAATCAAGTGCTGACCCCAACAATGTATGGGATAAGGCCAGGGCGATGATGATGTATTATCTCGGAGTAAGTCATTTAGGAAACGTAGTTGAATCTCAAAAAATAATGGTTAATTTCATAAATGTATTTGGGCACTAGCTTTTAAGATTTCAATCAAGAACGAATTCAATCACTATAATCATATTTAAAGAGTTGTTGATCTTGGTGTCAAATGCAGCTGGTGGGTTTAAGAAGTTTTTAGGTACATCAAAATAAAAATATATACGAGTTGACTCAAGAACCCCGCCCTTTATTTCGTCGGTTAAAAATACATTTCCTCAAGGGTTGTACAATATATCTTACGGAAAAGTAAACAGTCGTATAATGTCAGGGTTGCTTCCAACCCGAAATGGACTTTTAGATAAGCAAATGGAATTTCAACAGCATCCTAAACTCGATATATGAGACCTGAATGTTATAACATTTTATATTTTTATGATCTTTATGATCCAGCGGGGCCTGTACCAATGAGTTTTTCTAAAAAACTTATGTACAGTGATTTCACACCACGTGCTTTACTTGTGAAGGAAAACATCGTGAGGAAACCTGCATATTTCTGAGAAGTAATTCAAAGACGTATGTATAGTGCCTGAGTCGGCGATAGACTCACCCTCTGTCACGTTGGCATTTAATCAAATTCGGTGAAAAGTGGGTGTTGTGTAACAACACCTCTGCCTACCCCTTCGGGGAATACAGGCGTGAGCATATGTTTATGATCCTTTGGAAGTAGCTCGTGGTACAGTTATTGGATGGGTGACCGCCCGAGTTCCCTCCGTGCTTCGGAGAGCACGTTAAGCCGTCGGTCCCGGTTGCCAATTTATCATCTTTGGCAATCGTTACAGGTCAGTCGGAGGCCTAAAATAGTCTGACAACAGGTTTAACCCAGATCACAGATTTTCCACGTCAAAGAGGTTGCGAAGGTTACATAGCCGCATTGAGTTGAACCAAGTGCCGACCCCAACAATGTATGGGATAAGGCCAGGGAGATGATGATGATTTTATGCATGAATCAGATAACTTTTTTTGATTCGAAATTCTTAAAGCAGGGCGAAGCGAGATTCAAAGTTCTGAATAAAAGTTCGCGCTACTGTGGAACATAAAGTCCTTGGCTCGATTCCCGCGTCAGACAGGGTTATTGGGTTTTTTTTCTACTATAAAGGCTGGCAAAGTGTGTGTGTACTATAAAAACACCTCTGCCTACCCTTCGGGGAATACACGCGGGTGCATAATGCGTGTATTATGTTAGAGTAATAATTACATTTTCCATTGTATACAGGCGCGTTATTCAATAAGGTTTCTCAGCGTCGCACTCGTCGTCGAGTGTCATTTTTAGAGATACGATATTGAACCTTATCCTCTATGTATTTTGTACCAATTTCCTATGATTGAGATCAAAGCTCGTCGTTGAGTCCGACGCTGAGAAACCTTAGTGAATATCGCGACTGATGTAACCTCTACCCTATTATTACAATGCACTTAAATACGGCAGTCTCAATTACAAAGTCACTTAGTAGCGCTCACTTCATTAACAAGCGGACTTCTTAATAGTATTCGATTATTGGATGACTAACTTCCAGTAAAAGAACCGTGGTGGCCTTGGGGTTTGAGCAGTCGCCTGCTACGCAAGCGACGCAAGTTCGAATCCCAGCGGGGCCTCTACCAATGAGTTTTTCTAATTATGTGCAGTAATTTGATTTCAACCTCGAGCTTTTCGGTGAAGGAAAACATCGCAATGGTACCTGCATATGTCTGATACGTAATTCAGAGACGTATGTATAGTGCCTGAGATGGCGATAGACTCACCCTCTGTCACGTTGGCACTTTATTATATCCGGTGAAAGTGGGTGTTGTTGTTACAACACCTCTGCTTACCCCTCCTATTATTACTTAGATATCTATTTTATAAACTTAGACATACAAGCAACAATATTATACTTAGGATTCTTCTTAGGGGGATGAATGTTGGAACTTTTCGCATCTCTCGGGATATCTATAAACTATTTTCTTTGACCAAGTGTTTCCTGATCACTGTGAAAATTTATAGTTACTTTGCGAGAGACATCGTCATAATAATATCCCTTGAGAATCGTTGAAAGTATATTCATATTTTTATCCATATATATACTTACACCAGTGGCAGTGGAGACTGGAGTACTTATAGTACACCATAATTTTTGCTAGTTATGTTTAAGTCCCATGTTATAGGGTACGAGCTTATTGCCATCGACCGTTAATAATAATAAAAAATTCAAAACATTTGTTTAAGAGCCGTGGTGGCCTTGAGGTTTCAGCGGTCGCCTGCTACGCAAGCGACGCAAGTTCAAGTTCAACATCGTGAGGAAACCTAAATATTTCTGAGTAGTAATTCAATGACGTATGTAAAGTGTCTGAGACGGCGATGTACTCACCATCTGTCACGTTGGCACTTAATCATCTTCGGTGAAAAGTGGGTGTTGAGATTACAACACCTCTGCCTACCTCTTCGGGGAATACAGGCGTGAGCATTTGTATGTATGTATTTGTTTAAGGTTTTTAGTTAATTGAATATATTTTTCAAGGTTTGTTTAGAGGATAGTTAAATAATCGCACAATAAATATTACCTTGTGGGCTATATAACACAATTCTAGAATGACCAAAAATAAGGCAGTATTTGCATCTTGAGTTTGATAATATTCAACTGAGGTCGCATTTTAACGAAACAAAAATATAAGCTAGAATAAAAAACTTACCATTATTCCAAAACGCACGTATTCGAATAGTTTCAACATTATCTCTTCACACAGTAACAGTACATCGTCGAATAATGAACACAAAAAAATAAACGAGAACTCAAATAAAATTTCACAGAATTTCCGTACGCAATCTCCACTTGGTAAAACGTACCTTCTACCGAAATACGCAAGTAACTGCGTAGCGCGTAGCAGTGACGTAGCGAGTGGCCGCTACGGAGGCTCTGAACCGACTGAGAGAGCCTCTTCGACAATTGTAGGATTTGCAGTGACTAGATGCCATTTTTAGGTCCATAAAATACCATGTTACGACGTTTGTGAGACTGAATTACTTTCTAAAAATGCAAATGTTATTCTGTTGCGAGGCTGGTTAGGCACATTATTCACTTACAGTTGAAAAATTTGGATGTTAAGCACATTTCATATTATGTATTTACGACACAGGAAATTTTATTTTAAAAGATAAAAATTCTTAACGTCAATTTAATCAATTTAATGTCAAATGAGAGGAAAATTTTACTCGATAGAGACCCAATTCCAATTCAAAGCACTGCTTGTCTTTTAGTTACGATTAATCATTGAAACGGATGGACCGATTTTGACCAGACTTTCACCTTCTTTCATAGGTCATTTTATCCATACACATGGTTACACCTGTGGCAGTGGGCAGTGGAGTACTCATAGTACACCCACATTTCGCCAGTATGTTGAAGTCTCATGTAATAGAAGGCGAGCTTTAATAACTGAGCACTGGTCCAGAGATATTATTATTATATTTTTTTGAAATATAATTTATAAGTAGCTAAAAAATTATTACAAGTAGAAAATTTGGTCCAAATCGGTGTCTCTCTCTCACTATGCTGATTCTCTGAGCGAGAAAAGCCCCAGCCCGCTTGTCAAGAGAAGCTTTTACCAGACGACGTGCAACCTCGTTGACCTCGTATCCTTGACCAATGCAAGTATATTTCCGGCACTTGAGGCACTCCTGCTGAACAGCAGCAGCACCGGCCGCCACAGCAGTGCCGGGGAGATGGGACGGAGCCAACGTATCGACACACTCCAGAGATATAGAATTACCCAAATAATAATTTGCCCGATCCGGGGATGGAACCTGGGACTTCGACCACTAGACTAACGCGGCAGTTTCGTGGTAATTCAATTATATACACGTCTCTCAACAATCAGGCTTCATTAGGAAAAGTAGAATTCAATAACAAAGCCTACACCTACAAAGGTTTACTTAAAGGTAGGCAGAGGTGTAACCACACCCACTCTGGTATTATTATTGTATTAATACACCGTTTTCTATTGTGACAGAATTATTATCATTTTCTCTCTCTGGAGGCTGTATACAGGCTGTTTACAATTCCCGCAAACATAAATTTGAATTATATATTAGATTTATATATTTTTTCTGTTTCATACTAGATTTAAGTTAATGGTTTAATAATAAGTTTATCAAATTGTATAAAAACGTAAAATACATTCGGGATAAGAAGATAATAAAAAAAAACCCGAGACTTCATCCGCATGAAATAGATGCTTTGGGCCAACGCTAATTTTAGCCCGCGGTTGGTCTTAGCGTAACATATAGCCTATAGCCTCAATAAATTGACATATCGAACATTTATATAATATTTCTAATTGCCCGCCCTGCCTTTATGCTCTACGTACCTGACTCCTCATATACTCCCTGAACAAGCCGGCAGATCTTGCCCATGGGGAAGAGCTTGTAGTCCTCTGGTTTCGGATAGGTCCATTCGCCATCTGGCCAGTGCGTCGCAATTGCATATTAGGTGACTCATGGTTTCGGCTTCTGATTGACAGTACCTACACACCACATCGTTAGATAAGTTCATCTTATAAAGATGTTCTTTTGTCCCATAAAGACCTGTTGGTGCTCCCGTGGGTTCCCTAAGCTGACATCTATTCAACTGTAATAGCTTTCTGCTTTGGCTCCCACCCCAATTGCCTATGAACTGCTCAGAATGTCTTATTCCAGTAATGGCGATTTGATAGTAGTAAAGACATTTTGAATGTAGGTACATACATACATATACTCACGCTCTACCCCGAAGGGCTAGGCAGAGGTGTTGTAATCACAACACCCACTTTTCACCGAAGATCATTAAGTGCCAACGTGACAGATGGTGAGTCCATCGCCGTCTCAGACACTTTACATACGTCATTGAATTACTTCACAGAAATATGCAGGTTTCCTCACGATGTTTTTCTTTACCGTAAAGCAAGTGGTGTGAAATCACTGTACATAAGTTTTTTAGAAAAATTCATTGGTACAGGCCCCGCTGGGATTCGAACTTGCGTCGCTTGCTTAGTAGGCGACTGCTCAAACCTCACGGCCACCACGGCTCTATCATTTGAATGTAGGTCTTGCATTGTTATTGGAAATCCCCGAAACTAACGTGTGCTGTAATGATGCCTCGTAGAATATTAATATTGTATAATGTATTTGGGTAAGTGTATTGTACTATAGTCCATTGTAATAATTCTATTCAGATTCAAGTGACTACTTTACTAACAAGTAGACTTTAAGCTACTAAATATTTGGATACGGTGACGTGATTTATAACACTACATATGCTCTGGTGTGTATGCTCCGAAGGGGTAGGCAGAGGTGTTGCAATAACAACACGCATTTTTCACAGATGATTAAGTGCCAACGTTACAGATGGTACGTCTATCGCCGTCTTAGGCACTATTCATACGTCTTTGAACTACTTCTCAGACATATGCAGGTATCCCTACGATGTTTTTCTTGACCGTGAATCACGTGATGTGAAATAATTGAACATAAGTTTTTTAGAAAAGGTCATTGGTGCAGGCCTCGCTTGAATTCGAACGTGTGTCGCTTACGGAGTAGGCGGCCCACCTCACCCCACGGACACCATGGCTCTTTTTATACATATATAAATAAAATTTAAGGAGGAGCTCGTGGCACAGTTGCTATTGCGCATGTCATTCGATCAGCGAAAGTTAAGCAACCCTAAGCCTAGCCAGTAATTGGATGGGTGACCGCCCGAGTTCTCTCCGTGCCTTGGAGAGCACGTTAAGTCGTCGGTCCCGGTGGCCAATTTGTCATCTTTGGCAATCGTTACAGGTCAGTCGGAGGCCTAAAATAGTCTGACAACTGTTTTAACCCAGATCACAGATTTTCCTCGTTAAAGGGGTTGCGAAGGTCAGATGGCAGTCGCTTCGTATAAAAATCAGGTGATCAGCCGCATCGGGTTGAATCAAGTGCTGACCCTAACAATGTATGGGATAAGGCCAGGGAGATGATGATAAATAAAATTTATATCCGTCCGTTTGTAATTCCAAATTAACAGGTTTTCACTAAATATGTAATTAAATATGACACCATAATAAAAAAAAAACTTTAAAAAATTCTCTGTCCTCAGTTAGTTCCGGCTAATCTTGGAAACGGCTAGAACAGTCCTAATGGTACTTTCAATAATAGATAAGTAGTTGATATAACAAGGAGTAGCCTAGCCTATGTCAAAAATACATTATAAACTAAATAATTTAGACAAAATGTTAAAATAAAACCCGAGTCTATATTTTATTACATCCGAGTCGTTAATTAAAATCAATTACCTTGCTTAAGTCGGGGTATGCGAGGTACCTGAGCGATGTTAATGTTATACAATACATTCATTTATATATCGTAAAGACCTTAGACAACGTTTGGCCCCGGACCCCTAAAGTTGCAGAGGTCATCAGCATATGTTGCTTGAAATTTAAAACCTATTGCTTTGAAAATAATTTACAAATTATTTTGTCCATAAAAGCGCTTCACTGAAGTCTGAATCTTCGGTATACTTTTATATACAGATTTCAAGCAATATTAATAGAATCTAGCGAAACAATGTTAATCTTAATATATTTATTAATCTCTGCTGATCGTGCTCTTGGCGGTAGCTAAATGGGAGTCTGGTCTTTGGCTTCAGGCCTTACCATATTTTAACATCGGAACGCTTCTGGATGACACAACATTCAGATTGTGTGCTTGCTTGCGTTTAGGCGCAAAACGTATTGTCCCTCATCAGTGTCACTGTGGAGATAGTGTGGACATCTTCGGACACCATGGTCTGTCATGCGTCAGTAGCGCCGGTCGACGATGTCGTCATTCTTAGTCTGACAACTGGTTTAACACAGATCACAGATATTCCTCATTAAAGGGGTTACGAAGGCCAGATGGCAGTCGCTTCGTATAAAAATCAGGTGATCAGCCACATCGGGTTGAATCAAGTGCTGACCCCAACAATGTATGGGATAAGGCCAGGGGGATGATGATGATGAAAGTATGTGCGTGGTCACCATAGTAGATCAGGGGATCCTATAACCTCTCATTGCCATGATTGCAAGCCATCATAGTACATTCCAACTGTAACGTATTCAAAAACGCTTTATCCAAACTATGACAAAATGCCTCAATCTGTTTTGCTTTAGTTTTTCATCCTTTGTATACCTCTTTAGATTTTAACTCTTTAAATAATACTTACGAGCTTTACGATGAAGGAAAACATCGTGAGGAAACCTGCATATTTCTGAGAAGTAATTCAATGACGTATGTATAGTGCCTGAGACGGCGATAGACTCACCATCTATCACGTTGGCACTTAATCATCTTCGGTGAATAGTGGGTGTTGTGATTACAACACCTCTGCCTACCCCTTCGGAGAATACAGGCGTGAGCATATGTATGTATGTATAATACTTAATAATTAAGTCTTGAGTTTGTGACTGTGATAAAATGTATAATTAGTTATTGAAATGTGAAAGTATTTAAATGGTTCACATATATTTATTTTAAACATATGTAACTAGATTTAAAATACTGTTTGTTTTCCGAAGAAAATAAAATAAAAACAATAAAATAAAATAGTTTCACTCTTATTATGAAACAGGTGTATACGACGTGTATACATCTGTCACGGTCACACAACTGTAATAACAATTCAATAAGATCTCGTGGTTGGGCTCCTGATGATAAGAGACAGTTTAATCCACACTACTAACTGTCGACGGATGTGAGGCCTGGACAATCAAAGAGAACCTCAAGAAACGAATAGAAGCCTTTTAAATGTGGATCTACAGGCGTATGGATGGCTAGCATTCTCGTCATACTTGTGAACAGGTGCTGCTAGTGGGGGCTGGTCATCTCAAGCTACACAATTAATCGTAGTTCTTATTTTTAGTTTTAATTATTTTTTTATATCGACTTTTGTGCACTGGAACTGTGTCCATGGGCTTATATATATGTTTTATGATTTATATTGTATTACTCAAAGCTGTAATTTTTTTTTAAATCGTAATTATTGTGTGAACCTGGAGTTTCTTGCCATGTTCTTCTCAGTAAAAGCAACCTTCCGAACCTGGCGGTAGCATGTATAATCCTATGTAATCGTGTCGTTCTGACGGTTTGAAAGTACTTTGTAAAAAGTCTAATCGAATAAAGATATTTTTGATTTTGATTTTGATTTTGTATGTTGGCTATTAGCTGGACACATAGAGTGACCAATGAAGAAGTTCTCCGTCGAGCTGGTCAGGTTGGTTTTCTGGGACATATTATGAGACATGCCAGATACGAACTGCTGCAGCTTATAATGATGGGAAGAGGCCAGTAGGCCGAAGGAGGAAGTCGTGGCTGCGCAATATCCGCGAGTGGACTGGCATCAGCAGTGCTGCTGCACTCTTCCGCCTCGCGAAGGATACACAGAAGTTTACCGAACTGACAGACAACCTTCAATAACTGGAGAAGCACTACAAGAAGAAGAACTGTCGACGTTATGGCAACGTTTCGTCTCAATAACTTTTTAGGTTTGACGTTTGTTTTTTGGTATCACAAAATGAAACGTCATACATATACATATATATGCTCACGCCTGTATTCCCCGAAGGGGTAGGCAGAGGTGTTGTAATAACAACACCCACTTTTCACCGAAGATGATTAAGTGCCAACGTGACAGATGGTGAGTCCATCGCCGTCTCAAACACTATACATACGCCATTGAATTACTTCTCAGACATATGCAGGTTTCTTCACGATGTTTTCCTTCACCGTAAAGCGCGTGGTGTGAAATCAATGAAACGCCAAACGTTCTGCTTAAACCGACGGGTCCCAGTTTCCCATATTTATCATCGACACGTCAAAGTGGTGAACAAATAAGCAAATATGTTGTTGCAAACAAACAAATAATACTCAAACGCATGTTATTGTTATCATTTCATTATGTTCATTTGCAAGCCCATTGTAAACATTAATTAACCGAACGTTTAGTATACTAAAGTCACCTTGTTCTGTCTGATATTATAGCTATCTAGCTGTGCCCCGCGGTTTCACCCGCAAACTTAATTTCATAGGTGGCCCGCGGGACCCTAATATCTATCTAATATATAAAATTCTCGTGTTACAGTTTTCGTTGCCATACTCCTCCGAAACGGCTTGACCGATTTTGATGAATTTTTTTGTGCTTATCCGGTATCTATGAGAATCGGCCAACATCTATTTTTCATCCCCCTAAATGTTAGGGGTAGTCCACCCCAAAAAAAAATATGGCAATACAACGTTTGCCGGGCACAGGTAGTTTTTTTATAATAAAAGTAAACATTAGCTATCCGCCAGTGAAAGTTAATATAAAATCGATCCAACCGTTTCGGTGATTTGATTTTGTTATGTGAGTACCGTAGTAGTTCAGGAGCCGTGGTGGCTTTGGGGTTTGAGCAGTCGCCTGCTACGCAAACGACGCAAGTTCGAATCCCAGCGAGGCCTGTAGCAAAGAGTTTTTGATCTGTCACGTTGCACTTCATCATATTCGGCGAAAAGTGGGTGTTGTTATTACATCACCTGTGCTTACCCCTTTGGGGAATGCAGGAGTGAGCATATGTAAGCAATAATGATTTGACGAACAATTTGTTAGAGTCGTGTTAATTTAATACCTCACGTTTGTACGTTGGGTACTGATTTCACAATATACTTAATTATCTTGTACTATTTTGTGATATTAAACCAAACAAGGCATGAGTATCGACTTTAGTATCTAGGTAATAAATTCCTAGATACTCAAGTGTGACATGATTAACCACAGAAATATAACATTATTAACGTAACATTTTTGAGTAACTTATTGCTAACAATGAAAAAGAAAAATATAATAAAAATAATAATTATAAATAAAACACGGAATTTAAATTAGTGTCTGCGGGAATGGTGCCCAGTAAGCTGGCTGCGTTACCTCGCTGGATCGCTAAGCTAATCCTCTGACCGAGGTAAGAACCAGCTCAAGTTATAGCACTGATATTTCAAGACTATGTCAATAAAATACGTTATAACACGACAATGATAATATTTAGTAATAAAATATTTCAACATAATGCTATTCGCGTGGCTCTCGAGTAACTTTTATTAGCTTTCAAAATTTTTACAGATTTCACAAGTAAATGTAAGATTATGTTCGGGTTTTTAGCCTTAAGTTTGCTGGATTTCAGGTGAGATGTGCGGCAAGAAGAAATCCAGGACTTTGTAGTAAATTTGGTTTATTCCATACAGTTACAATTTAAAAAGCGTACATCGGATTCAGAGAGAGCGTTCCGTTGAATTTTAATATCGAACTAGAGATCGAGTGGGGGGGGTCGCGTTCCAAAGCAGTGGCTTGCTTAATATGTAGCATAGGTTGAGTTCCGAGTTCGACGAAGTCTGAACACTCTTCAATAACCGCGTTTCGGTACGAAATAACCGCATGATTTGGGGGTGACGTCACCAAGCCTGCTGAAAAAACGATATTGTTTTGTCATGATTTCATTATCACCACCTTCTTGGCTTTTGTTATAGTATACAAATGGATTCTCATGACATCCAAAAAAAAAATGAATTGTCGTGGACGATAAAAAAAAAAAAATATTAAATATTAATGTGAATAATTATTAAATAAAATTATGGCCTATTGATGTTTGAGAATAAGCCATTGTTTTGTAGGGTTGTAAGCCTTCTAATAATTTAACGATGTTGTGGTATGAAAAGACAAAGTAAGCTAGCTGTGCCCCGCGGTTTTACCCGCGTAGAGTTAATTCCATGGATGATCCGCGAAACCATATTTTTTTTAAATAAAAGTAGCCTAAGTTACTTCTCGTGAAATTAACTATCTGCCAGTGAAAGTTCCGTTAAAATTGATCTAGCCGTTTCGTAGATTAGTCGGAACAAACAGACGGACAGGCAACAGATAAAATTTTAAAAATTGGTTTTTCTTAATCAGTACCGTATATACTTTCAAACGCATTAAGTTAAAAGCTGTTATTATGGAATTAAAAACAGACACTACAATTTTATGTATATGTTTGTAGTATGTAGGTATGTATAGATTGCTATAAAATGTCAAGGTCAGCCCCCAGCTTCATCTCTCCATTGTCTCGATGCAAACATCGATCAATTGTAAATCACATATGCTAATGTATATTATTCATTCTGCATCACGACTGCATGAAAGACAGTTGGCTGTTTTCATTAAACAAAAAGTTATTTATTGGTGTTGCCGTTAAAAGTGGTAATAATTTTTTTATGTCTTATAATTATTAGATCGAATGAAAAATTGTGTGATAAGAGACAGTTGCAAGTTGAAGTATGATGTGGTGACAAGAATTGAAAAAAACCCCATTTGAACCTTAATACCATACTTTAAAGTCATTAATAATGGAAAATGTATACATAAATATAATGTAAAAAACCTAAAGTATACAAATTTCATTTCTATTTCAAGATAACATAATATTATTAAATTCAAGAACTACATAGTTAAAAACCTTATAAATATAATCTAATAACGGTTGCACGTCGTCTGGTAGAAGCTTCTCGTGACAAGCGGGCTGGGGCTTTTCTCGCTCAGAGAATCACCATTGCTATTCAACGTGGCAATGCTGCCAGCCTTCTTGGCACGATCCCGAGAGACACCGATTTGGGCCAAGTTTTCTACTTGTAATTAGTTTTTAGTTACTTATTAAATAAATAATGTATCCCTCTATACAAAAGAAAAAAAATCTAATAACTAAAAACCTTAAAAAATATAATCTTATAACTTAAATATATTATTAAAAGAAGTCCCTGTAGGCAAGGTTCCGAAGATACTGGCAGCATTCCCCCTTTGGATGGCAAGACTAATTCTTTGACCGAGGTAGCTGCCTGAAAAAAATATGTTGAAATAATAACGTTGACAAATCGAGATTGAGTGAAAGGCGATTAACTCAATAATTTCATAGAGCGAATGTGAGGGCGTCCAAGGAACAACTACTATGACCAAATTAATAGTATTTTTCAGAAAGGTAAAATTCGGAGCACTCGTAACCGAAGAAAGTGTATGAAGAGATGCGTGAATGTGGATGAAACGATAGAAGGATGTAAGGATAAGCATGTGGCAAACAGTGGTCTCTGCCTACCCCCATGGGATACAGGCGTATGTATGTACGTATGAATTTTGGTGTGTATTCAAAAGGGTGTCGTGACTTACCATCGTCGGTTTAAGCGGAGATTAAAATCTTTAGCATAACGATAGGGGCGCAACTCAAAATTTTGCGAAAATAATTATGTTAAGATAATAGAACAGACCTCAAATGTGTTTCTAAATGTATTTTTTGACACTTATCGACGATGCACAACCTAAACTACATTACTGCCTAAGATATAAATTCCAATCTTGCCGATCATTAATTAGGATTAAAAAATCCAGCCGCTATCATTCTGAGCTCCTACTGGGAAATTACATATGAAAAATCCCAATAAAACTTTGGCAATTTTTACCCGGTTTTTTTAAGCGCAGTTACACTCGATGAATTTAAATAATACAAACATATGCTCACGCCTGTATTTTCCAAAGGGGTAATCATCAAAGTGGGTGTTGTAATCACAACACCCACTTTGATGATTAAGTGCCAAACGTGACAGATGGTGAGTCCATCGCCGTCTCAGACACTTTACATACGTCATTGAATTACTTCTCAGACATATGCAGGTTTCCCCAGGATGTTTTCCTTCACCGTAAAGTACGTGGTGTGAAATCACTATACATAAGTTTTTTAGAAAAACTCATTGCCCCGCTGGGATTCGAACTTGCGTCGCTTGCGTAACAATAGGCTCATTTTAAATAATAATTTATCGAGTGGCATATTATGTTTATTTTCAGTATCATAATGGTAGTAATTGATGGGCAGTACCAATCAGTTCGCCAGTTTTATGCTGGGAAAAGCGTATTTATAACAGGAGGGACGGGCTATCTCGGAAAGGTAATATTTCATAGACATAGACCATAGCATTTCCGCTTCTGCCCCACTACTCAACTAGATGATCAATTCAATTCAATTCAAAATATCTTAATTTGATTAGACTTCTTACAAAGTACTTTCAAATCGTCAGAAGGACACAAAATACATTACATGATTATAAATGTTACCACCGAGTTCGGAAGGTAGCTTTGTTGAGAAGAACCCGGCAAGAAACTCAACAATTACTCTTTTAAAAAAATACAATATTGTTGGTTACAGTATTTATATCTCATGAATATAAGCCCATGGACACAGTTGAAATGCTCAATTGTCAAATATAATAACTAAAATATTACAAATATTTGTGAGCATGGCAAATTCCAGCCAGTCAAAGCAAAGATCAAACTATCGATCAATTGGTTGGGCAGTAGGACATCGTTATTATTTCGCTGGGGCGTAGCTGTTTGTAGCGCCTAGCGTGAGACATCTTTATCTGACTTTAGGGGGCATGGCCATCAGTTTAAGCGGAGCGTATTAAGAAATTCTTAGTTTTGAAGTTTCAATTTGGTACCTACCGTAAAATTAAACGTCAAAACTAAGGAGTTCTTAATACGCGCTGCTTAAACAATCAAAGTTGGCCCGTAGCCTGGTTACCTTTTTCGAATAAAACCAGCAAACAATTGCTTATCGTCGATTGACCAAGTAACCATAAACTTTCAGCTCTTCATAGAAAAATTGCTGTACAGTTGTCCGGAGATAAACAAAATATACGTATTGATAAGAGAGAAAAAAAATATGAGCTCGCAGCAAAGGATTCAGGAGATGACGGCAAACGTGGTATGTTTGAAACCCATCCTAGGGCTGCCTATCCACTGGAGCGAAGCGAGGTGGCGGAACGGTTAGCGAGGTGGCGAAACGGTGAGCGAGGTGGCGAAACGGTGAGCGAGATGAAAATCCACCATACAATGTTTGCTCAAAATATCAGTTAGGGCAAATCTATTGGTGGATTTCAACTTGCTCACTGCTCCGCCATTTCACTCTCCTCTCCGCCACCCCACTCACCTCTCCGCCACTTCTCTTCCCTCCAGTGGTCTGGCAACCTTACGCAATAAAAGGCGAAAAACCACATTAGCTGGTAGCTAACCAGCAACTCCAACCCCCAAGAATCACTGGATACCGAAATGATTTCAGGATCAAAACACTACTCAAGTTAGCTAGACAAGCTATCGAAATAATCGTAATTTTATTACGGACTAGCTGTGCTCTGCGATTTCACCCACGTAGATTTAGTTTTATATAATATATCGGTTTCAAATTGACAAAGTTTCATACAAACTTGCATCCCCCATTTTATCCCCTCGGGGTAGAATTAATGAAAATCCTTCTTAGCGGATGTCTACGTCATAACATCTACCTGCACGCCAAATTTCAGCCCGAACCGTCCAGTGGTTTGGGCTGTGCATTGATAGATCACCATGTGAGTCAGTCACCTGCAATCTTGATTGATAGATAGATTTTCACTCTCCTCAGCTATTTACAAGGGTGAGAGAAAAATGTCCTGATAACTTGAAGAAGATTATACCTATAGTCGGAGACGTCATAGCCCCTAAATTGGGGATCAAAGATCATGATGAACAAATGTTAATAGAAGAGGTACGTGTATTCCCATCCTATTTTATAGGACTTTAATACGCCTGTATATACTGTCACGAGTTATGATCGCTGACCTAAAATATTGGCTATAACTGATAGTCAAAATATAACTGCTGCGCATTCAAGCTCAGCTCTCATAACTCGTGACAGCACTACCTACATACTATTGAAACAAAGAATCTATTTAAAAAAATATATAATTCAAAACGTAATGCATACATACATACATATGCTCACGCCTGTATTTCCCGAAGGCGTAGGCAGAGGTGTTGTTATCACAACACCCATTTTTAACAGAAGATGATTAAATGCCATCGTGACAGATGGTGAGTCCATCGCCGTCGCAGACACTTTACATACGTCATCGACTTACTTCTCAGAAATATGCAGGTTTCCTCACGATGTTTTCCTTCACCGTTAAGCCCGTGGTGTGAAATCACTGTACATAAGTTTGTTAGAAAACTCTTTGGTACAGGCCCTGCTTGGATTCGAATTTGCGTCGCTTGCGTAGCAGCCGACTGCTCAAACCTCAAGGCCACCACGGCTCTTTAATTCAACTTCAAGAAATTCTTTGAATGTGGCTCCCTTTTTATTTCAAATAAAGTTTATCTATAGCATTCACCCTATTGTTAATTTGTGTGAAATTGACTTTACATTTCAGGTTTCAGTAGTAATTCATTCAGCTGCAACTGTGAGGTTCAACGAACCGCTGAAAGTAGCATTGAAGATTAATTTTGAAGGCACTGTAAAGGTGTTGAATTTATGTCAACGCATGAAAAAAATTAAGGTCGGTTCACATTTTATACTAGCTGTGATCCGCGTTGACTTTATTTCATGAGTGGCAAAAGGAACTCTATCAAATTCGAATTCAAATTCAAAAATATCTTTATTCGATTAGACTTTTTACAAAGTACTTTCAAATCGTCAGATTAACATACATATGCTCACGCCTGTATTCTCCGAAGGGGTAGGCAGAGGTGTTGTAATCACAACACCCACTTTTCACCGAAGTTGATTAAGTGCCAACGTGACAGATGGTGAGTCCATCGCCGTCTCAGACACTTTACATACCTCATTGAATTACTTCTCAGAAATATGCAAACAGACACTTCAAATGTATTTCTCTGTAGGTACGTATGCATAGAAGATGTATAGATATAGATTCAATGAATACGTAAACATGGGACCTATGCAAAACAGTGCCCTGTCGTAGGATCTTTCATCTTTTACATGTTGTTAAAGGCTGCAGTACAACAGCTTTCAGCAGTAGCCATATTCCATCAGGATGACTGAAGTTTTTGGATATGCTCTCTTGTAGTTGGTAGGGGGGAGTTACCTCCATTGCTTAACCGGTCTAAAGGGCGAGATCCTTGGATCTATAAGTTTAATACCAGCCGAGATTAAACTTAAATACTAAGCAACACAGCTAAGGGCGCCCCGGTGTGGTCGGACATCGACTTAGGGCGTTGCTGGGGGATGAGCTAGAGAGCTGGAAGAAACGAGCGTTTGGAAAACTCATTCAATTCAATTCAAAATATCTTTATTCGATTAGACTTTTTACAAAGTACTTTCAAATCGTCAGAAAGACACGATTACATAGGATTATACATGCTACCGCCAGGTTCGGAAGGTTGCTTTTACTGAGAAGAACCTGGCAAGAAACTCAATAATCACTCTTGTAAAAAAAATTTTTTACAGCTTTGAGTAATACAATATAAATCATAAAAAATATATATTTTATGTTGTTATCAGGCTTTAGTCCACGTGTCTACAGCGTTTACAAACACAAATAGAAGAGTAATAGAGGAGGTAGTGTACCCGCCTCCGGCGCAGTTGGATGACGTTTACGAATTCATCAAGGCGTACGGTGATGATGAAAGGCATATCGTCAAGATACTAAGTAAGTGAATTGTCACGGTAGACTTTGAATATTATCCACGATGCTTAGTCATACTAACAAGCGAGCACAGTATACATATAAGCTTACTACATGCAGTACGCAATCTAGGAATAGATCTTTCGAAATGACACACTCCCACAGTCGCTCGCATGTACGAGATCATAAGCAACCGCGGCGTATATGTCATAATCAGGGATGTTGCAGATGCCGATATTTTCACATTCGCGGATGCGGATGCGGAGTTTAGCAGGCTCACATCCGCGGATGCAGATGCGGATGCGAATGTATAAGATATTATGTAAATAAAGTCTATTAATGAAGAATTAAAACAATGACAACGTAATTATTAACATTTTTATTGTAATCAAACAAAGTAGTCCACTTTCACTTCACAGCGCAAACAATCACGTAATATTTATTCACTTGCAAGAAACAAATGTTGCACTAGCTAGAACAAACAAACGTGTCGAATCTTGTCACCAATATCTTCGCTCCCATTGGTTATTGTCACGCCCAATTTCTTTCTTGTTGCTACTTGTATAATATTCGCATCCGAATGAACATTCGCATAGATTAATGCGGATGCGGAAGCAGATGCAGATGTCCAAATCAATGCGGATGTTCCGCATTTGCGGATGCAGATGCGAATGTTCGCAACATCCCTGGTCATAATACATCAAATTTGAAATCAATAGGTTGACATTATTTTGATAGTAAATAAAAAATAAAACTTTAATACTGTCAACCCTCAGGAAAGCAGATGCAAAGCATCCCGAGCAATGGTCTTAATAAAAAAAAATATTTTCTCACGCTGCTAAGTAGATACATATGCCTTCGCCTGTATTCCCCGAAGGGATAGGCAGAGGTGTTGTAATAACAACAGGCACTTTTCACCGAAGATGATTTAATGCGACACAGTTGGTGAGTCCATCGCCGTCTCAGGCACTATACATACCTCTTTGAATTACCTCTCAGACATATGCAGGTTTCCTCACAATGTTTTCCTTCACCGTAAAGCACATGGTGTGAAATCAATCATAAGTATTTTTGAGTAACTCATTGGTACCGGCCCACTGGGCTTCGAACTTGTTCGTACTTACCCCTTCGGGGACCCTTCTGGGATGGCGTGAGTATGTAAATAAAATAAAATAATACTATTTCTAGATGGCATACCAAACACCTATACTTTTTCGAAAGCTCTGGCTGAAACTTATGTCAAAGATAATCATGGCGATGTTCCGACGGTTATCATCAGACCTGCTATTGGTAAGCGTTTATTAAGCCTTTACTGGGTAGACCAGCGTTAGGCAAATAAGCAAAGTTTTTATTTTATTATTAATTATATTGTATCATGTAACTGATTTAAGGCAATAAGTATAATGAATATGAATTATATCAATATTTCCATTGGTATTCAATATGTTTTCCCCAAACATTATTTTATCTGTCTATCTGGCTTTTATTGATTATGAAGTCGTTAAAATCCATATTTTAATGAGCATGGATTTAATTAAAATGCTATTTATATTCTTGTGCAAACGGAAATGGACCTTGCTTATTTAGTTTTAAAGGTCAGTTAGCCAGCTGTTCAAATCAATAATAATCTACAATTATATAGTCTTTATATCGCACCCACAGAAAGATAGGGGTTCAATTAAAAAAATCTTTGAACTTTGCAGTCATAGAGAAGTTTGGATTATTATTTGATAATTATTTTCTAGGCTATGCATTGTCGATAAATTTAAGAAATTTTATTTTTTGGCTATATTTAACGAAACCAATCAAAACGCAAAATTTAAAGTAGAGCCCCTATCGTCAGGAGACTTCTATATGTATACTAATATTATAAATTGGCAACATTTATTCGACTGTAACTTCATAACACGCGGGCAAAGCCGCGGACGGAAGGTAGTCTTGTATTTTACAGTAACACCAGCACTTAACGAGCCGCTCGCTGGATGGGTGGACAATTGGAACGGCTCGACTGCACTCCTGCATTTCATAGGGAAGGGATATTGCCGATGTTTGTACTCGAGTAACGATCATATTCTCGATATAATTCCTGTGGATTACGTGTGCAACCTTACCCTGGTGGCAGCTGCTAGGTGTAAAAGGTATAAAGCGGGCTGCTTTATTAATAATCTATACATCTATACATATAAATAAAATTAAAGTGTCTGTTTGTAATTCCAAAATATTAATTTTTCATTGAATGCGGGTAAAATCACGGGTACGGCGAGTTCATATTAATAATAATTGTATAGTTTTAACTTAATTATATTAACAAGGAAAGTACTTAAAGCGAAATACAAGTAGAAAACTTGGCTTAAATCGCCTCTCGTGACAAGAAGGCTGCATTGTCACGTTGAATAGCAATGCTGATTCTCTGAGCGAGAAAATCCCCAGCTATAACTCTTATTATGAGACAGATGTCTCTCTGTGGATCTGTTACACTGTGGAATAATGGCAATAAGAGCTTATGGTACTAGTTCAGTAACTAGTTTTACGAACCAATGATAATTCTTACGACGTTCATAGTGCCTTACTTAGAGAGGAGCTCGTGGCACAGTTGCTATTGCGCATATCATTCGATCAGCGAAGTTAAGCAACGCTAAGCCTAGCCAGTAATTGGATGGGTGACCGCCCGAGTTCCCTCCGTGCCTCGGAGAGCACGTTAAGCCGTCGGTCTCGGTTGCCAATTTATCATCTTTGGCAATCGTTACAGGTCAGTCGGAGGTCTAAAATAGTCTGACAACTGGTTTAACCCACAGATTTTTCTCGTTAAAGGGGTTGCGAAGGTCAGATGCAGTCGCTTCGTATAAAAATCAGGTTATCAGCCACATCGGGTTGAATCAAGTGCCGACTCCAACAATGTATGGGATAAGGCCAGGGAGATGATGATGTTCATAGTGCCTTACTGAATCATTAATTTTAATTTCAAGATGTAATTCTCCATTCGATTGCAGGTCAAAAGATGTAGCCGTATTCCACTCATGCAGCAGTTCTGCTAATCCTTTACAAACGAGGAGACTGGTCAATAACTACATCAAAGTATGCTCTAAAAATGGTTTTAGTAAGTATTTTTATAAGTAAAAAAGAGCGATAGGGCAAATGGGATCTTCATTTTGTAATTCGATGCTGCCTTTGGGCCGATTCTACCACGCTAAACATATTAATTTATCTATTTACTAGTATTTTAAAGAGGAAATGTTTGTATGTATGTTTATAACGAATTAGCTCAAAAAGTAATGGACAGATTTAAAAATTTTTTTAACCATTTGAAAGCTTCCTTATCACTGATTAACATAGGCTATATTTTATCCCCGTATTCCCACGGGAACGGGAACTAGGCAGGTGAAACAGCGTGAGATGGCGCTGTGATCATGTCCGAACATTCTTTATTCATTATCAAGTTAAATGCACACATATCCTATAGGATTATTAATAATTAATTATTTCAGATGACCTCCCCTTCCCTTGGGTGGTACAGACGCGCCGCAAGTGGTTGATATACATCATAACATTGTTCACGTTGACTATACCGGCGTACATTGCTGATATCTGGCTGTTCTTGAGAGGGCGGCCTACCAGGTAGGCATTAAATATAAAACAAATATAGTGTGTCTTATGGCGAGTTCCTTATACTTTATTTCATGGGTAGTTTTATTTTGTGGAACACAATTTTTTTTATATTAACGTACCTATATTACTCCTTGTAACATCAGCTATTTCTTAGTAAAAGTCCCGTCGTAAACAGTTCAACCGTTTCAGAGATTAGACAAAATGAAATTCCCGTATATACATATGCTCACGCCTGTATTCCCGAAGGGGTAGGCAGAGGTGTTGTAATTACAATACCCACTTTTCACCGAAGATGATTAATTGCCAACGTGACAGATGGTGAGTCCATCGCCGTCTCAGACACTTTACATACGTCATTGAATTACTTCTCAGAAATATGCAGGTTTCGTCACGATGTTTTCCTTCACCGCTAAGCACGTGGTGTGAAATCACTGTACATAAGTTTTTTAGAAAAACTCATTGGTTCAGGCCCCGCTGGGATTCAAACTTGCGTCGCTTGCGTAGCAGGCGACTGCTCAAACCTCAAGGCCACCACGGCTCTTTCATTATTATTTTATTCTATTATTATTATGTATTTAGTGAAAAGCAATTAAATAGGAATTAAATGGAACAAACGGACACTTTAATTTTATTTATGCAAGCGGATAATGTCGCGAGTAAAAAATAGTATTTACGATATTGATTATTCCATGTGTATTCATATGAAGGTCTCACAAAACATTAAAAGTAATAAACTTTTGTATGACGAATGAATATAATTTATGACAACGATACTAAAAACATACACCATACTTATAATAAAACTAGTTGTAAATACATATCGCATGTTGGTCTGCCTATGATGATTTTGTTTCCACAATACTTGGAGATGAGCCCCTATCGTTTTGAGTTGCGATATGTACATACATACATATGCTCACGCCTGTATTCCCCGAAGGGGTAGGCAGAGGTGTAATTACAACACCCACTTTTCACCGAAGATGATTAAGTGCCAACGTGACAGATGGTGAGTCCATCGCCGTCTCAGACACTTTACATACGGCATTGAATTACTTTTCAGAAATATGCAGGTTTACTCACAATGTTTTCCTTCACGGTAAAGCGCGTGGTGTAATCACTGCATATACATTTTTAGAAAAACTCATTGGTACAGGCCCCGCTTGAATTCGAACTTGCGTCGCTTCCATAGCAGGCGACTGCTCAAACCCTGACTCGACTGGAGACAATTTAAATATTTTCCAGATATGTGAAATTACTCTCAATAATCGTGGCGGCGCGAAGTGCGGTGGATTACTTCACATCAAACAGTTGGGTGAGGAAGTCTACTGGGAGCAAGGCGTTATACGCATCGCTATCTGCTGAAGATCGAGAAGCCTACCCCTTTGACGTGGCTGACATTGACTGGGAGAAATATATCAACATATACTTTACTGGGATTAAGAAGTATCTTGTTCACAGTAAACTCTAAGGCAGTTAGGAATCTAGGAAAAATTACACACTCACACAGATGCGAACATCTACGAGGAAATAAGCGGATTATGCGTAAAGACTGTCACGTCGTATAGGATCGCGTATGTAATTAACGTGTATCGCCGACGTTTTTCGTTATTTGAAAATGACAAATACATTTTTTTGACAGTTAATATAATAGTACACATACATATGCTCACGCCTGTATTCCCCGAGGGGGTAGGCAGAGGTGTTGTAATCACAACACCCAATTTTCACTGAAGATGATTAAGTGCCAACGTGTCAGATGGTGAGTCCATCGCCGTCTCAGACACTTTACATACGTCATTGAATTACTTCTCAGAAATATGCAGGTTTCATCACGATGTTTTCCTACACCGTAAAGCACGTGGTGTGTACTGTACATAAGTTTTTTTTAGAAAAACTCGTTGGAACAGGCCCCGCTGGGATTCGAACTTGCGTCGCTTGCGTGTGTATCGTAATAATAATATTATATAAAACTAAACCTACGCGGGTGAAACCGTGGGGCACAGCTAGTACTTCTAGATAAATATTTTTTTGAGAATAAATCCCGTAACAATAGTAAAAACCTTATTTTTTTTTACATTAGACGCTTATCATTTGCTTCATACAGCTTTGTTGAGGTTTGACATAATAATTGTCAATTCATTAACATTTCAAACTATGAGCAGCAAAACAAGGTAGAAATACCAAGTTGTAGGGCGTATTCAGCCTTCAGAACCACTTGGTACCAATTATAACTTAGATAATTAATACGAGCATTTGTTACCTCAACGTGAGCGGTATATACCCTATATATTGGGTGATGTTACACCTCTGTCACAACGAAGGTTATATGAATAATAAAACGAAATTTAGCTCGTACTAGTGCCCTGCGGTTTCACCAGCGTGGATTTCATTTATTCCCACGGAAAAATTAATGTTTTTTTTAAATAAAAGTAGGCTAAGTAACTCCTTGTAACATTAGCTATCTGCAAGTGAAAGTCTCGCCAAAATCGGTTTAGCCATTTCAGAGATTACCCGGAACACACAGACAGACAGAAAATTTGTTTTTTTTATGACAGCACCTTATACATATTAAGAATCTTCATAGGAAAGTGCGAAACAGGTGTATTGCGAAATATTAATCATTCGTGAATCATAATATCAATTGCACCTAAGTGATAATTTTATGGCAAAAGGAAGTCTGGTCGTAGGAAGAAGTCGTGGCTACGAAACATCAGAGAGTGGACCGGGATTGCGAGTGCCGCCGACCTGTTTCTCCGCGCTAAGGACAGAGACAAATCATCGGAGCTGATTGCCAACCTTCATTAATTGGAGAGGCACTTTAAGAAGAAGATCATTTTATCATTTCGATGATGAATCATATTCGGATCACATTATGATTCTCCCAAAGTGGCCTTTTTAGACCTACATATAGTCTATACTAAAAATATCCTCCGACTTATTGCTATGGCTGAGAGATAGGTCGACGTTCCATAGCGACGGACGTTCAATATCCGCAGTGAACAAATATAACGTGTGGCCTAAGGGTATTTGACGTGTCACTACATAATATGACATATTAACTCGTGGCACAGTTGCTGAAGTTAAGCAACCCTAAACCCTAACCCTAGCTAGGAATTGGTGACCGCCCGAGTTCCCTCCGCGCCTCGGAGAGCACGATAAGCCGTCGGTCCCGGTTGCCAATTTATCATTTATGGCAATCGTTACAGGTCAGTCGGAGGCCCAAAATATTCTGACAGCTGGTTTAACCCAGATCACAGATGTTCCTCGTCGAAGGTCAGATGGCAGTCACTTCGTATAAAAATCAGGTGATCAGCCACATCGGGTAGAACCAAGTGCCGACTCCAACAATGTATGGGATAAAGTCAGGGAGATGATCCTCGTCAAAGGGGTTGCGACAGTTAGATGGCAGTCGCTTCGTATAAAAATCAGGTGGTCAGCCACATCGGGTTGAACCAAGTGCCGACTCCAACAATGTATGGGATAAGGTCAGGCAGATGATGGTTACTGGTGGCTATTGGGCGTATCATTCAATCGCCGACGTAAAGCAATGATTTTTGACGAAGGGGCAGTTGCTTTATATACAAAACAGGTGATCAGCCATATCGGGTCGGACTGGATTTTTTTCTGTCGGTCTGTTTGTTCCGGGTAATCTCCGACTCCTAATGTTACAAGGAGTAACTTATGCTACTTTTGTTTAAAAAAATATTTAAGGCATTATATTAAAACCGCAAGGCATAGTTAGTTTGAACTAAGAATGTTTGTTCTATTGACTGTGATGGGAGTATTATATGAAATTGTAAACCAACCAGAACCAAAACCAACAGAAATTGTAAACTTGCCCTTCAATAAATTTAAAGAGACCATCAAAGCAGTTTTGCTCAAACAAGGATATTATACTGTAAGTGATTATATTTGTGATAAGGGACCCTGGGATGTATCTTTGTCGGAAAATTATTGTATATAATCCCATTGGCACTGTACTTTTGCTACAATTAATTAATCTTAGTTTGATCTTTGCTTTGACTGGCTGGAATTTGCCATGCTCACAAATATTTGTAATATTTTAGTTATTATATTTGACAATTGAGCATTTGTACTGTGTCCATGGGCTTATATTCATGGGATATAAATACTGTAACCAAAAACATTGTATAATATATTTTTTTTTAAAAGAGTAATTGTTGAGTTTCTTGCCGGGTTCTTCTCAACAAAAGCTACCTTCCGAACCCGGTGGTAACATTTATAATCATATATAATGTATTTTGTGTCCTTCTGACGATTTGAAAGTACTTTGTAAGAAGTCTAATCAAATAAAGATATTTTGAATTGAATTGAATTGAACTGTCAAAATTTGATACTTTAAAAATTGTCGGTAATACAGGGCCTGTAGACAAATTAACATTATCCTCACTCTTCGCTAGTAGAAACGATACAAAATGTACGGGAATGACATATGTCACGTGACCGATTTACGTAAGTATTAGATAACATCGAAAGTAACTAAAATAAGTTACATAACTAAAAACCTTAAAAATATAATCTTATAACTAAAACATATTATTAAAAGGAGGCCCTGTAGGCAAGATTCTGGCAGCATTCTCCCTTTGGATGGCAAGACTTATTCTTTATCCGAGGTAGCTGCCAGCTCTTCGGTCTCCTGTGATGTCGACTAACCTTTTAGTTATTTCTTTAAAAAAGCCTAATAGCGCTAGGACCCCACGGACCAAGGGTCTCGACTCCGAATGGGACAAAATATTAGTCGGAGCCCAGACCCCTGTATTTGCAGGCTTTGGCTTTTTCAGCCGCTTCACATGCCGCACCAACTCTGTTGTTGGTTCCATGTAGATGGGAAGGGGCCAGCGTGTCTGAACAGGTTGCATCCCAATCTAGCACCCGCCCCATCTTCCATGGAATCAAGCTCATACCGTGCGGTCTCTTGCCATCTTCTCTTGCGATACCAGTCGGCTCAAGTAAACTTGGCACGTTGACAGTGGCAAGGGGCGCGTATGATATCGTTTACTTTGTCTATGCCTACTGAATCACGTTTACGCGATCGTCCACGACCTAACACCTATGTCATTACGCCTATATTCTCGTAAATGCGCGTTTCTTCGTGAGTGTGTCATTTCGGATTAATTTTCGATTACATTTAAATTCTAATAAGCTGTGACGCAACAAAGTAATTTCGCGATCTTCTCTAAGGTAAAAGCTCCCCAAAGGACCTTGATTAAACGGAGATCCAATCCCCATTCCAGTTATTTAAAGTCCATTGATAAATGAATGCACGGATAATATTAAGGATTACCTAACTGCAGGTGCTGGACCCGGCTTAGTTTTCAATTAAACTCGATCAGTAACAAAACAGATTTTGTAGGCTTCCGCTTGATTAAGGCCAAGGGATACATAAATTGGCGGGTAAGCTCCCGTGCTTAGATATTGTCATTTAAATTTGGGGTAGAATAATTACAAATTCAATTACAGATGATAATTTTGGTTATAAATATTGATGGTTACAAGGAAGGAAGACCTAAGAATTGCGTGACAGGTGGTATGGCTAGAATAGGAGTGAATATAGATATCGTAGGTACCCTCAGAACGTTTGGAATTCAACACAAAAGCTTGCGAACATACTTAATTATGTTAAGATCATAAGACAGACCGCAAAATGTATTACTACTCGTAGTTTTTAAATAACATTTTTGTTGTTTAACACTTATCGAAAATCATCATCCCCCTGGCTTTATCCCATAGGCACATTGTTGGGATCAGCACTTGATTCAACCCGATGCGGCTGACCACATGATATTTATACGAAGCGACTGCCATCTGACCTTCGCAACCCCTTTTACGAGAAAAATCTGTGATCTGGTTAAACAGTTGTCAGACTATTTTAGGCCTCCGACTGACGTGTAACGATTCCCAAAGATGATAAGCTGGCAACCGGGACCGATGGCTTAACGTGCTCTTCGAGGCACGGAGAAAACTTGGGCGGTCTCCTATCCAATTACTGGCTGGGGTTAGGGTTGCTAAACTTCGCTGATCGAATGACATGCGGAATAGCAACTGTGCCACGAGCTCCTCGCTTATCGACAATGCGTAAAATGACTATAATTAAATAATATAAAGTACATTGTATTAAAAACCGGTAAAATAATTACTGCCTATGTTGTAAAATGTCCAAACTTGCCGATCTTTGATTATAATTAAAAATAAAAAAAAATTCAATTGTGCTCCTATTGTTCTGAGGGTGATATGACGACTGATAGAGAGAAATGGAAGAGAAGAACACATTGCGCCGACCACAAATAACATGGGGTAAGGGCAGGATGGTGATGAATGTTGTGAGTCGTTGGGTGTGAGTTATAAGATTTTCTAAAAAAAATAATTACAATGATGTCACGTTATAGCCTGCAGACTGTCTGACAAGAAATTTAATGATATAACGTATAGTGCCTGAGACGGCGATGGAGTCAACATCTGTCACGTTCCCACTAATGATTGGTGAAAGTCTCATAACACGTCTGTTACCCCTTCGTGGACCCTTGCACGAATACATACATTCATACCATGTTTCATCCAAGTGTAATTAAAACTAAATTACAAAACACAGACTAAGATAGTTCTTGGATTAAAAGTAGCTCCATCTCTTTCTATGAAACGGATTTAAAGAGAGTTTAGTCTTGTCTAGTTTAAACCTTGTTTTGTAATAAGGTTATAGGATTTTTGACAACAATTTAGTGATTGATTAACTTGTCAAGGAATCAAATTAACTTTGCTAAATTAAATTAGAATTTGTGATTAAAAAATGTTCCCTTTCCGTGACAGCTACCAATCGTCGGACAAAACCAAGCTTATTGCTTTTGTGATTGGGGTTTAACAGGGAAGCTTCTCCGGGAAACTTCAGGATAGTTGTTTTTTTAATATACAGGGTGTCGGGGAAAATAGGACAGCTGTTAAAATATGTGATAGGGTATAATTTTAGGAAGCAAATAAAATTATAGTTTTCCGTTTTCGAGTATTTGACGTTCAAAGTTGACGATATCAAGACCTTATTCGTTGGAGCCAGATATTTTACACTTCAACATCGTGATATATTCATAAAGATATACAACTTCTAGAAGACTACTGTTCCTTTTTCTCCGACAGCCTGTATATATATATATATAATGTATTAAATCTTAGTAAGTTTGTAACGTATTGCTCACGAAAAACTGAACCGATTTAAAAAATGCTTTCATTATTTGAATGCTACATAAGCACTGATTAATATAGGCTATATTTTATCCTCGTACTCCCACGGGAACGGGAACTACGCGGGTGAAACCGTGACGTCCGCTAGTAGTAAATAAAGCCTGCAGACTCTTTTAAAATATTTTATCCTATTTGGGTATGACCTGAGAATGCTTACAGATAAATAAAAAGCGATCGTCTGTTTATAATTCCAAATTTCACAGCTTTTCACAAATTTATTAAGAAAGTTATTACGGTGCTTGGATACAGAAATATATTGTTAAGTTTTTTGTCAGTCTGCCTGCCTGTTTGTTCCGGACTTTCCGGACTGTCACTGCCAGTAGGCCTAAAAAAAATATGACGTGTCAATCCCATACATTTTGTATTGTTTCTACTAACGAAGCGTCAGGGTAATGTTATTTTATCTAGGCCTACAGATCAGATGATGTAACTTTTTATTTTTAAATTATCTTAAAAATAAAATAAAATTTGAATTTGATTGTGTGTTAGTTTTGTTATTTTTTTTTAATTTTTAACTCAACTGCTTGGAGGAGCTCGTGGCACAGTTGCTATTGCGCATATATTCGATCAGCGAACTTAAGCAACCCTAGCCCTAGCCAGTAATTGGATGGGTGACCGCCCGAGTTCCCTCCGTGCCTCGGAGAGCACGTTAAGCCGTCGGTCCCGGTTGTCAATCTTTGGCAATCGTTACAGGTCAGTTGGAGACCTAATAGTCTGACAACTGGCTTAACCCAGATCACAGATTTTCCTTGTAAAAGGGGTTGCGAAGGTCAGATGGCAGTCGCTTTGTATAAAAATCAGGTGATCAGCCACATCGGGTTGAATCAAGTGCCGACCCCAACAATGTATGGGATAAGGCCAGGGAGATGGTTAACTCACCTGCTACACAACCTGGCCTGTAACAATGTGTTTTTCTAAAAACTTATGTGCAGTGATTTCACACCACATGCTTTATATTGGAGTAAAACATCGTAAGGAAACCTGCAAATGTCTGAGAAGTAATTCAAGGAGGTATGTATAGTGTCTGAGACGGCGATTGACTCACCATCTGTCACGTTGGCACTTGGTCATCTTCGGTGAAAAGTGAGTGTTGTGATTACAACACCTCTATCAATCCCTTCGGAGAACACAGGCGTGAGTATACGTATTAAGAAATATTATATCAACATTTCTGCTTGTAATTTTAATCGATTCATTTCTACAGCTCGCTTGCTTTATCGATAAGCGATTGATAATATTTTTTCGCAATTTAAAATGTAATGTTAACTTCACCACATCGAAATGTTCAGATATAAGTAGGTTATAGATAAGATTGTTGGAATGGACGGACATAGCATATAAAATCACGCATTACATAGTGAATCCTTGTGACTTCGTCCGCGATAGCATCATTATTTAAGTTATTCACAGAACAGGGGTCTAACCATGAGCTCTTATTGACATTATTGTTTTACTCTTATTGTGAGACAGATGTATGTGTCGTGTATACACCTGTCACTGTCGCACAGCTGAACATAAGAGGTAAGGCATTACTTCAAATACTCTATATTTGATTAGACTTTTAATCGTCAGAACGACATGATTTTACAGGATTATACATGCTATCGTCAGGTTCGGAAGGTTGCTTTTACTGCAACATCCAAGTTATAAACTTACTTTAAAAAAAAAATTTTACATATTTCATTAATATCACCAAATGTATAAACTCATAGATACAGTTCCAATGCATAAAAGTTAATACAAAGATAAAACTTAAAGTGGGTATATAATTGTGTAGCTGGAGATGAACAGCCCACACAAGCAGCACCAGAGGGCCTAGTGCGAGTTTTTCACTGTCGCCGTCACAAGACACCGCGTTGACGTTTGTATGGGATCAAAATAGTATCATCTTTAGGCCGACAGACGGCGCTGTTTCGATCTTATACAAATCTGCGTTTACATCAACGCGATGACTTGTGACGGCGGCAGTGAATACTCGCACTAGGCACTCTGTTCACAAGTATGACGAGAATGCCAGCCATTTAAAAACAAGCAATTATGAGGCAATCTGTATTCAAGGTACAGGAAAATTTGGTCATGAGTACATGTACATGGTCACGTATGTACATGATGCATAATAAAATTTTATACTTGTTAATGCGATGATGTTATGGTTCTCTGTAATATGAATCAGCTATGCAAATTAATTGTCATTGTTGTATAATTGGAAATGCCGACCATTTTATTTGCGGAAAAATGCTTTGAAACTTTTACCTTAATGCCTTAAATGACAAACACACTTTACAAATCAGTATATATAAGTATGTATGGCCACGAAGATCTTAATGATTTTATAAGTTTTCATAAAATATAATCAAAAAATCATAAAATATATTGAGTAGTTCAATACCAATAACATTATTAAATATTTAAAATAATATTCCTTATATTAAATTTTTTTTCCTGTTTCCAAAAGTCCTGTATGTTTGTTTTCTATTCCACACGACACTGGTGAAAATGTGGCAGCCCCGCGAGAGACATAAACTAGAAGAAAAAGAGCCGTGGTGGCCTCGGGGTTTGAGCAGTCGCCTGCTACGCAAGCGACGCAAGTTCGAATCGCAGCGGGGCCTTTACCAATGAGTTTTCTAAAAAACTTATGTACAGTGATTTCCAACCACGTGCTTTACGGTGAAGGAAAACATCGTGAGGAAACCTGCATATTTCTGAGAAGTAATTCAAAGACGTATGTATAGTGCCTGAGACGGCGATAGACTCACCATCTGTCACGTTGGCACTTCATCAAATTCGGTGAAAAGTGTGATAACAACACCTCAGCCTACCCCTTCGGGGAATACAGGCGTGAGCATATGTATACTAGAAGTGAAGTGAAATGTCTCACTAACTGAGACGTAACGCCATCTTGTAGTTAAATAAAGAAGTTTGTAGGTACATAAAAAACGCTCAATTCGAACGTGTACAGAGAAGAAACAAAATCGCTATTTTTGTGGGTGTTAATAACAATTGCCAGCTGTTATCATGACTCACAACACCACTAGCATACCAAATGCACACACATTCCAACCGACTGTATTAGTATACGCCAGACGGGCACGGACAACGCACATTTGTATAATAAATTCAGTGATACAGAAAACAATAAACTTGTCTTTAGTTCTACGATATGGACGCCAAAGCAGTTTCTTCAGCTATCACCAACTTCTCAGCGAAGTTTGTTAATGTGAGCTACCTTAAAATATGATTTATTTGCTTGTAAAATTATTTTATTGTTCGATTTTATGATTATTATTTTATAGAGTCAAAATTTTCTATAATTATTCTGTATGTTCGGGTTATAAAATGTTGCAGTTGTAGATAATGTATTTGTTGAATATTTTAATGCAGTAAGCAGAATGTTCATAAAATCATAGTTATCGCAGTAAATATCAATCAACGGATATGACCAAATATGATAGCACCTTGAGTAATTAAACAAGTACTAGGAATTATTTATCTATATACTTGGAATTTTGTATTGGGTACGTGTAAATATACCTGTAACTGGATGTGTTGGAGAATGCTGATACATTACAAAGTATAAAAATGATAATTTATGTTGGGGAGCTCAGATGTCTATATTACAGGCTCTCCGCCTAGTTTAGCCATCTGCGGCAATACCACATTATTCAATATTATTGTAACAATTACCCATTGTAATATTTACT
This sequence comes from Watsonalla binaria, assembly GCA_929442735.1. Lineage (NCBI taxonomy): Eukaryota > Metazoa > Arthropoda > Insecta > Lepidoptera > Drepanidae > Watsonalla > Watsonalla binaria. The sequence goes on along the minus strand of OV838924.1, from coordinate 11,217,221 downwards.
TATATATGACTATGTGTGTTGACTGTACTTACTTTCTGTGGCAAAATAAATATTATTATTATTATTTATTTTTAAAGTAATTTACTCATCTCGGCGTCATTAACCGGTTTTTTTTGGATATTCACGGGCCTAGGCCAAGTGAGTATCACAGATGGGATTGTGTGTAGTGAGCGTGTGTAGTGAGCGTGTATAGAGAGCGATCAATTTGGAGAAATTTTCGAGTGATTCTTTGCCCTGGTTGAGACTGTGTGTTTTGGGTATCTGAAATTCCTGCATTAAAATTTTGGGTGTTATTGTGAATGTTATGTATTTCTGTTTGAACTTGAAGATATATTTCGTCTATGGTTTCTTGCGGTAGTAGTTTTTTACGAACTATAGCTCGTCTCTGGTCTCCTACCCTTTGTCGAGATACTGTTGTCATGCCCGGGAATGCTTCTATGAATTTTGTGTGTAATAGTGGTAAATAGCCTTTAACATCTGTTTCCATCATTGTTAAGTGAAGAAAAGTACGCAATATGAACTTATTCATTATTATTATTAAACTGTTTTGTAATTATTGATGTTTTTTTGTATGTCTAAATTACAGTTCTGTTGTCAATAAAATATTCTTGATGTCAGCTGCTCGCCCTAACTTATTTTAGTTTGTAGCTATCGTCTGTAGGATGAAAAAAACTCGTAAATTATATTTTTTTGGAGATAAGTAGCATATTTTATTTTTTGTTTAACTAAAGATCTTTAGATTTTATACTATCTACAGATTCCGTGAACGAACCAGCAACAGGTGGAGTCAAATTAAGTCAAATAAATTGACCTACTGACGATGACGCTTCCCTTGTTGCAGGAACTAGACAAGGATAAGAGTGTGGTATCATCTCCATTATCTGCGCAGTTCGTGTTGGCCATCCTAGCTTTGGGCGCTTCGGAGTCGGCTCATGATGAGCTCCTTGCTGCCTTGGGTGTACCTGATGACGACTCTGTAAGTATTTTTCATTTGGGTGAATTTTCTCTTCCATTTCTCTCTTATGCTTTGTCGTCCAGGTATTCACTCCCTTTCTAACGTAATTATACGTAGTTGTTACCCGTGGTAAAATAAAATTGTTATTAATGTCCACGAGCAAATATTGTTATCGCTCTCAATCCCCTTTTTGGGAATATTTAAACCTTTTTTTATTTCTTCCCCGAATATCCCAAATGCCCTGTCTAAAAGACAGGACTTTCACTGGTGAATAGCGGATTTTACAAGGAATATAACCAACTAAAACAAATATCCACCCACATAAGACCACGAAATTGAACATATGCTGGTGGAACTATACAATATTCAATCATTCAATGTTTCAGATTCGTTCATCATTCAGCCTTCTGTCTTCGAAGATCAAATCCTTGGAAGGCGTGACTTTGAACGTTGCTAATAAAGTGTACGTAATGGAAGGCGATTACGATCTCAACGCTGAATTAAAACATGACGCACAAACTGTATTCGATGCTGATATTGAAAAGGTGGACTTTGGAAACGGATCAGCCAGCACTGAACTAATTAACAAATGGGTGAGTTGACTTGAAGAAAACGCCTTTATTACTGCGGAATACGAGGTCCAGGGGCCTTACCATAAGCTCTTATAGCCATTATAGTTTGTATTTGACGTGTATACATCTGTCACTGTCACACAGCTGAACTATCATTTCAATAAGAGCTCACGGTCAGGCCCCTGGTTTCGATACCCTGGTCGGCTGAAGTGATATTGGGTTTTTCCGTTTGTAATTTCCCATCAGCTGCCAGTCTGTCTGTCATCAGTCTGGATTAGTGCCCGGTTAATGGCTCTCCACTTATTGGGAGAGACATAATTGGCGAAATGTGGGGGTTACTATGGATGAACCTGTCAGCATAATTAAATGTTTCAACAATCGAAAAAATTGGAGTCGGTCAAATTTTCTATCGAATCGCCCTGGCGATGAATCAATCGAGTAGTTTTTCGATTGTTTTGATGCAAGCAATTGGGCCGAGGCGCATCGAATCTAGCCGAATAGAACCGATCGTCAACCGACGCGATGCATAACGCCGTGTCCGATGTGTGGCGACTATATGCGAGTCGGACTCGCTACCATCGCAATACATCGAGATGTTTCAACAATCGAAACAATCGCAACTAACCTCTTACCTCTCACAGTTCATTTACTCGCCCTCTCCTCTATGGAGCCCTTATGTTATGCCTTATTCGCCGCAGGAACTATTGTAAAGTGGGGGAACGAAATTCACCAAACCGCTCTTTAAAAGTTCTTATATTGCGTATGGCTATTTTATTTGATCAACGAGTCGGAAAATATGCGTGGGTACCAACGTCTTTGTACATAAAATTCGATGTGAGCATTTCTATAAATAGAATAGGGACTCTGCATACATACTCGGTATTACAGATATATTTCTAGCTCAGAAATACCCGGTAATTGTGTAGAAAATGTAATTGTTTGATGCTCTGTCATCCGCGCTTTATATTATTGATATTGTTTTCGAAAAAGTATTCCTTTGATCATATTTGATGAGCAGTACAAAAAATAAAATACTCACTCTTTTGAGAGTTGAAATGGTAGGCAAAGAACACTCACTTTACACCTAAGATGAGATACCTACGTGAAAAATGGTGTCCACCGATATTGATAGACTGGTTATGCTCGTAAGACTGTTACCGATTTATCAAATTTAAGTAGCCCTTCGGACGAATGCGGTGATATTTTCTTCTGGAAGAGGTTGTGCAATTACTCTTTACTAATTTTCTAAAGAGGAAATATTTGTTTGTTTATAACGAATACACACCAAACCCACTGGGCCGATATTAAAATTCTTTAATTAATAGAATGCTACATTATTCTCTAGTAACGCAGGCTATATAGTTAATCGATGTTAACTATTGATTTGGGATCCGTAATAACACTCGAGCAAATCCACGGATGAAAGGTAGTGATATATAATATGACTTTTCAGGTGGAAAGTAAGACCAACGAGAAGATAAAAGACTTGTTATCGTCCGATAGTGTTGACCAAAACACTCGACTGGTGTTGATCAATGCTCTCTATTTTAAGGTAAGTTTGCATGTGTAACCGACTTAGTAAAAGGGAGGGAGTTTGCGGGATAGATGGTAATTATCTATAGATGTACAGAAATAAATAAAATTTAAGTGTCAGATTGCAATCCTATGAAAGTAAACACGGTATTTTTTCTCAGTCTGTCTATTTGTTACGGCTAAGATCGGCAGATGATACAAGTAAGATAATTCTTACAGGGTGCTTGGGAGAAGCAGTTTAATCCAATGGATACGATTGACCAGCCTTTCCACTTGACCGCTGAGAACACGGTGCAAGTGCCTATGATGTACAAGGAGTCAAACTACAAATACGGAGAGAGCGAAGTGTTGAATGCTCAGGTATTACAATCCATCATAAGTATTTTTTTGTATCACGTAAGATGTTATACCACGGAATTTGAAGGTCCCCGAAGAGGTAAGTAGAGGCGTTGTTAAGCAACACCTACTATTCTCCGAAGGTGATTAAGTGTCAACGTGACAGGCTCTTTATGTCTTTGAATTAGTTTTTTATTTATTTATTTATTGATCACCAACAAGATGTACATCATAACATACAAAAACAAACATTGAAATCACTTTGAGAGCATGCTTAACGCCATCTTAATTATAGGTGAAAACTGCATGCATGAAAGAAGACAACTAAAAGAGTATACTAGTTTCACTTAAACAAAATATGAATTAATTAAAACTAAATGTAAATTTTCTAAATAATGCTTATAAATTTAACTGATTAAGGGAATGTTCTCAGACATATGCAGGCATCCTCTTTAGTTATTCTTAGAAACACTTTGGTCACAAGCGTCCAAGATTTACATCGATTGCGTATTCAGAGGTTTACTCGAACCGCACGGAAACCGCAGCTCCAATCAGTCAGAAGACCCTATAAAAATCTCTTCACACTCTACTAGAGGTATCCCAAGGTGCATTAGCCTGAAAAATGTCTTCTTTTGTTATGATGTTCCTAGAAATTTTAAGCATTCATCGACCCAACGACAACAAATGGTTGGGCATTTACGCTGTAGATCAAACGCGTAGCTTTCGGGATATTTTTAGATCACATTTCGATCATTTTCTTCGACTGGAAGCAGTTTCCTGTTTACTTTGTTTTAAGTGGAAATCCAAAGTAAATACTTGTAGTTTCTAGTATATGATTTGTTTTACTCGTGTGATTTCTAGAAACGGAATAGTTACAAGTATATTCTATGGGTTCAGTAGGCAAGATAATTAATTAATAATAAAATTAATCTTGTTATTTTTTCTTGTTGGTTTCGAAAACAAAATATACTGTGTTTTAAGGTTTCGCACCTCGAATCCGTGCAGATTCATCTATACTAATGTTATAAAGAGGAAATGTTTGTATGTATGTTTGGCTCAAAAAGTAATGAACCGATTTTGAAAATTCTTTCACCATTAAAATGCTACATTATCACTGATTAATATAGGCTATATTATCACCGTATTCTCACGGAAACGGGACGTACGCGGGTAAAGCCGCGTAATGCCTGTTAGTAAAATATGTATGAGAACCATTTGAGTAATGGAGGGATCTAATTCCACCGGCTATTACCAATCAGTTTTCTATAAACGTGCAGAAGATGCAGAGAAGTTCGACGACGTATATAAGTATCTCGCACCCTCAGAACGATAGAGACTCAACTAAAAAATTGCGAAACTAATTATGTTCAAATCATAAGACAACCTTAAATATAAAAAAAATATATATGAAAAATTGTATTTTCTAACACTTATTGACAATGCACAACCTAAAATATCCTCCTAAATATAACTCAAAGGTGACTGACTGACTGACATAGTGATCTATCAACGCACAGCCCAAACCCTTTTGTGTCTCTTTCTTTATATATATATATATATATATATATATATATATATATATATCTAGCGCGTATATCTAGTGTTTGAGACGGTGGACTATCACGCTAGCAATAAATCATCTTTGTTGAAAAGTGGGTGCTATAACACCTCTCTAAGCTTGTCTACCCTTTCGGAGGCCCTTCTGGGATGGCGTGAGAGTGATGATATAATTATTATTAATACTTTTCACCATTGCAGTTTCTAGAAATGTCATACGTCGGTGGTGAAGCAAGTATGTTAATAGTACTCCCGAAGGAAGTGCAGGGTTTGAAAGAAGTGATTAATCAGTTGGCAAACGGCGTGGATCTCATGGAAGAAGTATCTAAAATGCAATCGGTTAAAGTACAAGTTACCATACCTAAGTTCAAAATTGAAACAGAGATTGACTTGACTGAAGTTCTACCAAAGGTAAGAAGGACTAACCGAATACTTATCTATACTTCTATTATCATATCTATACAGATAAATAAAATTAAAGTGTCAAATTATACCTTTTGACTAAATGCAAATGAAATTATACACGGTACCCACATTGAAAAACTAATTAAAGAAAAAAAACCCTCTGTCTGTCTGTTTGTTCTGGCTAATCTCCGAAACGGCTGGAGCGATTTTAACGGGACTTTCACTGGTAGACAGCTACTGTTACAAGGAGTAGCTTAGAATACTATAATAAAAAAGTCAGAGTCTAAATTTAATAAATAAATAAGCTTGTCCCCGCGGATTCACCCGCTTATACATAATTTCATATGTGTCTTTATTTCGCAGAACTCTATTTTTTAAATGTGATAACCTTCTATAAAGTAGTACAAAATTTTAAAAAGTAAATAAAAATACATGAGTGAATTCGGTAAAGCTGTTCTCAAATTATAGCGTGACTAGGGGGCCTACGATCATCATCATCGGCTTAAACAGAGCGTATTAAGAACTTCTAAGCTTTGACGTTTCAGTTTTGTACCGTGAAATTTAACGTCAAAGCTTCTTATCCTTAATTCGCGCTGCTTACAGGGCCATAGTCGGCCCCCAGGAGAAATAGGGAGTTGTGAAATATCGAAAAAGCGCACAGCGTGCATTAATTGATGGCATCGTCATCTATTATATTATCGTAAATATAGTACCGATTTGGTTCAAGAAGGAAAGAGAACTTTGAAGGGATAACTTCATTCCCAAGGACGAAGATAGGATACGATATAATTACTCTAACAAATTAGCTAGTAGTTGAAATATTATGTGAAACCTCTTCATACATACATATGCTCACGCCTGTATTCCCCGAAAGGGTAGGCAGAGGTGTTGTAATCACAACACCCACTTTTCACCGAAGATGATTAAGTGCCAACGTGACAGATGGTGAGTCCATCGCCGTCTCAGGCACTATACATACGTCTTTGAATTACTTCTCAGAAATATGCAGGTTTCCTCACGATGTTTTCCTTCACCGTAAAGCGCGTGGTGTGAAATCACTGTACATAAGTTTTTTAGAAAAACTCATTGGTACGGGCCACGCTGGGATTCGAACTTGCGTCGCTTGCGTAGCAGGCGACTGCTCTAACCCCGAGGCCACCACGGCTCCTCATGATTGCTGTAAACAATTATACGTGGTTCTAAGCATTTTATTTATTTAAAACCTATCCTTCAATATATTTTATGAAGCTTTGAAGATTCTTTGGTCAATACAAAATTGCTGCCTGTATTCCCCAAAGGGTAGGCAGAGGTGTTGTATTGTAACCCACTTCTCAGCGAAGATTATTAAGTGTCAACGTGACATATGGTGTGTCTATCGTCGTCTCAGACTTGTGCAAGTTTCTTCAAGACGTTTCCTACACTATAAAGCACGTGGTGTAATCACTGAATATAAGTTTTCAGAAAAACTCGTAAGCTTGTTACTCTTGAGCTTGAGCCGTGGTGGCCTCGAGGTTTGAGCAGTCGGCTGCTACGCAAGCGACGCAAGTTCGAATCCCAGCGGGGCCTGTACCAATGAGTTTTCGAAAAAACTTATGTACAGTGATTTCACACCACGTGCTTTACGGTGAAGGAAAACATCGTGAGGAAACCTGCATATGTCTGAGAAGTAATTCAAAGACGTATGTATAGTGCCTGAGACGGCGAGAGACTCACCATCTGTCACGTTGGCACTTAATCGAATTCGGTGAAAAGTGGGCGTTGTGATAACAACACCTCTGCCTACCTGCTATATATTTAATAAAATACGAATATTCCGTAACTCTTCCTTTATTTCATGCTCTGACAAAACCTCACTTGACACAGCCAAAATGACAGCGCCGCACAATGGCCAGATACATATTAATCCTCCACCCCAATCCGAAATCTAGTAACAACACAAAACAACTTAAATTAATCATAACGTATTTACAATTCAGAACTTAAAGTGCTCATAACATATTCACAACTTATAATTAATCTTTTTATTTCGCGGACGAAGCTGCCGTCCGGGTGGAACGTCAGTAGCCACTGCAGACTGAGAACTTGATGGAACCGGCGGCGGCTCCGACACTGTTCCTTCAAGTCGAGGCTCTGACGATGATGGCACCATACAATCAGATTCTAAACATGCCCCTCGCTCACACTCAACATTCGCCCGACCTTCATCACTTCCCCTCTCCACCGTTTCGTTTGTGGACACAGTGTCGCCACTATGTTCACGAACAGGGATTGATGCAGTTGGAAAGGAACTAGTATCACCCTCACTATCAGGGTACAAAAAGTTTCTAACAATCCTACATTTAAAAATTTGATCGATATGACGAATGCATGTAATATTTTCATCACACATGAAAATTTCATACATTCTTTGACCTACTACTTTTTGTATGGTGCCCATTTTCCAGCATTCCTTGTTTGCACCATACCACCGGACCCAGACCCGATCACCAACAACAAATTCAGGTCTTTTCCGATTCAACAAGCAATGTTCTGAGTGATGCTGGTCTTCGGTTGGCAATACTAAATCTAGCCGAGAGCGCAATCTCCTACCAAACATCAATTGTGCTGGCGATGCACCGGTAGAACAGTGAACCGTGTTCCTGTAGTCGAACAAATATCCCAACAATTTCTCATGAGTAACAGTAACATTCTGGGTATTATCTTTGAATATACATTTAATCATTTTCTTACAAAACTTAACAGAATTTTCAGCTTGTCCATTGCTGCATGGATGATAAATTGGTGAAGTCTTGTACTTGATACCGTTGTTGGAACAAAATTCCCTGAACTCTGCAGAATTAATTTTGGTATCATTGTCAGACACCAATGTACATGGGATACCAAACAAGGAAAATGTATACTTTAGTTTAGCGATCAATGCCTGTGTTGATGTCCCGTTATTCATATAAACACAGTCTAGCCATTTACTAAAGGCGTCAATAATAACGAGATAGACTCGCTGACCAATGGTCATATAATCTATATGTATCCGCTGCCACGGTCCCTGCGGCCGCGGCCAGGGCGCAGGAACCTCGCGCGGTGGTGCAGCGCGCACACCAATGCATGTCTGACACCTGCTTATCTTTTCCTCGATATCACTATCAATACCTGGCCACCACATCCTACTACGCGCGTTCGACTTTGTTTTAATAATACCGAGATGTGAGCCGTGCAACTCAGACAACATACGCTCTCGAAGGGAGGCAGGAATAATAACTCTAAAACCGCGCAAAAGATATCCGTTCTCATACTGCAGATCGGTTTTGCAAAGAAAATACGGTCTTATTGACTCGCAAGAAATTTTTCGCGGCCAACCATTTTGTATATATTTTACGACGGTTAGTAAGGTCGCGTCATTCTTAACAGCCTTTTTAATTTCTTCTAAGGTAACGGCACTCGATACTGAATCTAAAAAATTACAGAACTTGTCGGTATTGTTATCAGAAACCTCTGAATCCGATAGAGGAGCTCGTGAGAAATAATCCGCTACAATGTTCTTTTCACTTGGAGTATACTGAACGATATAATTATAGGCGGATAATATTAACGAATACCGTTGCAATCGAAGCGCAGTGGTAGTTGATATGCCGGAATCCTTGTTAAATATAGACACTAGCGGTCGATGATCAGTTTTCAATATAAACGGATCACTTCGTCCGTACAAATATTGGTGGAACTTTTTGACACCAAATATGATAGCCGTAGCCTCCTTCTGAATCTGGCTATAATTTCGCTCGCTAGTAGCCAGAGACCGAGAAGCGTATGCGAGCGGTCGTTCATTACCATCAGAGTCGCGCTGCGACAAAACCGCACCGAGCCCCGCTGGGCCTGCGTCCACTGCGAGCACGAGCTGCGCGCTCGGCTCGAAGTGTGCCAGCACCCGCTCGGAGGCCAGCTCTAGTTTCACGAGCTCTACGGCGCGCCGGTGGCGATCGTCCCACTGCCACTTGGCACCCGCGCGAAGCAGTTCATGCAACGGGTTCATCACCGACGATGCGTTAGGAATAAAATTCCTATAATAATTTACAACTCCTAAAAATCTCTTCACCTCGGTAACATTAGTAGGTGCAGGAGCATTTAAAATAGCACGAACCTTTTCCGGACACGTTCGTAACCCATATTTATTAATCCTGTAACCTAAATATGTAATTGTTTCTTGGAAAAAGGCACATTTTTCCTTCTGTAACCGTAGCCCGGCGTCATTTAATCGGCGAAAAACTTCCTTTAGTCTAGTTAAATGTATGTCTGCACTGGGCCCTGTTATACAAATGTCATCTAACCAGCAACACACACCGTCGAGTCCTGTCAGAAGAGTTTCCATAGCTTTTTGAAAAATTGCGGGTGCATTCGCAAGGCCATATACAAGGCGAGTATATTTAAACAGTCCCTTTGAAGTATTGATTGTCGTAAGTTCTTGTGATTTTTCATCTAACAAAAATTGATTGTAAGCGTTTTTTAAGTCAATTTTGCTATAATGTTCACCACCACCAATTTTGGCAAAAACTTCTTCTATTCTAGGCAAGGGATATTTTTCAACTATTAAGTCCTTGTTTATGGTCACCGAATAGTCACCAGCAATTCTAACCTTATTGTTCTCCTTAACCACGGGCACAATAGGTGCAGCATATTCTGAATAGTCCACAGGAATCAGTATACCTAGGTCTTTCAAACGATTTATTTCATTTTCTACCTTTTCTTTCAAAGCGAAAGGAACAGTACGCGCTTTAAAAAATTTCGGTGACGCATCCTCCTTTAATCGAAGGCTAACCTTGAATTTGTTGAAGGTTCCTAACTCGTCTCGCCAAAGGTCGGGATATTGTTCCAACAATTCATGTACTGCATTACTATGAACCATGCTGTTAAGCTTCGTTGTGATTACAAGATCGAACGCGGACATAAAATCGCGCCCAAGTAATGGGGGACCTCCATTACGTACAACATAAATCATTATAACTTTAGCTTGTGAATTAAATTGAGCTTTAATTGAGAAATACCCTAGGGGCTGAATTTTATGTCCGTTATATAAGCACATTCTAATAGAAGATTCATGTAACTTATTATCAGAAAACTTATCCAAGTACATTTTTTCTGAAATAACGGAGGTACCAGAACCCGTATCTAATTCCATCGTAACCCTTAATTTGCCTAGAATTAAGCTAATTTCAATAGGTTTATCAGTCACGTACCTCAAATTGTAATTCTGGCACTCTTCACAGCACAATCCGTCAATATCCTCACCTTCACCTATGTTATTTACACGGGAAAACCTATTTTTGTTGCATACTCTCCTTAAATGACCTTTAATTCCGCATTTTTCGCATCGAAAGTTTTTAAAACGGCATTTAATTTCATCGTGATTCCTATTGCCGCATACCGCGCAACGAGGAGTACCGGCGCCTCCCTGGCCAGCCTCCGTCGATGTCGATGGCCTTCCGCTGCCAGCTGCCGCGATCTTACCGCTGGCACGCTCGCCTCCATCACGATGCTTGCTGCCGCTCTCATGAAAAACACGATAAACCGGTTCTTCCTTGAAAGGAGTCGACAATTGCGCACCATTTGCCCCTCTAGCACATTCAGCTTTTCGAGCAATGTCCATTGCTCCCTCCAACGTCATCGTTGACGGGCTCTTTTCAAAAAGTCTTTCGCGAGCTGGACCGGTGGCTAGCCCAAGTATAAATTTATCTGTTAAATTCTTCTCCAGGGCCACCCCGAAATCACATAAACTTGCAAGACCTCGAATACGCGCCGCCCACTCTTCTAAGCTTTCATCAGAGCTTCTTACGGCTTCATAAAACTTCGCCTTGTCTGCATACGAACATTGCTTTGGTTTGAAATGAGAGTCAAGCAATGTAACGAGCTGCTCAAACGATTGTTCCGTCAGCACCGCAGGATACGCCAAATCACGAAGCAGCCGATAGGACACATCTGAGAGATGTGTTATAAGCACCGCCCTTTTCTTATCAGCATCAGAAATGTTATTAAGCGTCACGAACTGATCCAGTCGATTCTTAAATATAGACCATTCACTTATTTTGTGGTCAAAAACTGATATACTTCCAATCCACGACATTTCGCGTCTTGCGGAAATAAATATTACTTTATCCTCGTCGCCACTGCTATATATTTAATAAAATACGAATATTCCGTAACTCTTCCTTTATTTCATGCTCTGACAAAACCTCACTTGACACAGCCAAAATGACAGCGCCGCACAATGGCCAGATACATATTACTACCCCTTCGGGGAATACAGGCGTGAGCATATGTATGTATGTAAAACCTCGTAAGCATACTTACAAAACTTTCATTCCAGTTGGGCATCGAAGCTATCTTCAGCCGCGCTGACTCTGGTCTGAGTCGTCTCCTGAACACTCCAGAGCCTTTGTTCGTCAGTAAAGCTGTTCAGAAGGCTTTCATCGAAGTGAACGAGGAAGGTGCGGAGGCTGCTGCAGCTACTGGTATTGGATTCAAGCATATTAGTTAATACTAAGAGAACACACGGGCCGTGGTGGCCTTGAGGTTTGGGCAGTCGCCTGCTACGCAAGCGACGCAAGTTCGAATCCCAGCGGGGCCTGAAGCAATGAGTTTTTCTAAAAAACTTATGTACAGTGATTTCACACCACATGCTTTACGGTGAAGGAAAACATCGTGAGGAAATCTGCATATTTCTGAGAAGTAATTCAAAGACGTATGTATAGTGCCTGAGATGGCGATAGACTGTCACGTTGGCACTTAACCATCTTCGGTGAAAAGTAGGTGTTGTGACAACAACACCTCTGCCTACCCCTTCGGGGAATACAGTCGTGAGCATATGTATGTATGTACTAAGAGAACACTAGCCAAGTGTCTGGTCCGAGTTTTCTTAAAATCATCGTCACTGGTTCTAAATCTAATGTTTTTTTAACTAAAAGTAACTCCTTGTTACATTAGCTATCTGCCAGTGAAAGTCCCGTTAAGATCGGTCAAGAAGTTTCAGGGATTAAAACAGAGGAAAAAAAAAATTGTATTTAGTGAAAAGCTGTTATTTTGGAATGACAAACAGACACTTCGATTTTATTTATGTGTATAGATATAGATGTTGTTTGGTTACAGCTATGGGCATCGCATTTTGTTCAGCCATGGTGGACTTCAGCCCTGTTCAGCGGTTTGTAGCGGACCGTCCCTTCCTGGTGGCTATACTAGTATCGGGTGTACCACACTTCGTGGCTACTTACTACGCGAACTAATCAAATATCTAGTCAACTAATTTTACATTTTTGATAATTATTTTGTGATATTTTTTTGCATACTTACATTTAAAAAAAATGTAATGGCCTATAGAGGAGTAAAATTTATATTTATTTATCCATGTTTGTTTGCGGTTTTACTGTCCCAATTTTGATGTAAACAACAACTAAAAGATAAAGATGTAAATTTATTCGAGATTATGAATTAGATTAAAAAAATAGTTTGGCAATAATAAGTAAATGCTTAGTTATTATCGTAATCAGATGAAATAAAACAGTAAATACATTGTCTATAATTTATATAAATTAGATTTAACTAGATAAACAGAAAATGTTTTGAATTACATTATCCGTATCTCATACCAAACGAGCAATTCTTGTGTTTATAGAATCGAAATCTCGGTAACGGCTCAAACAATTTTCATGAAATCTTGTGTGTATGATATAGCTAGGTTTCATCTTTAGAAAAGGTAGTTTTGACCATGTTTTCAGGCACTGAAAAACTCATACAATATCATTACAAAACGACAATAAATTTCGCCGACATCTGTCATGTTATGGTAGCTCAAACCCAATCCAACCCAATCAAACCCAAGCCAGGGTCTAAGAATATGGCTATGGTATCCCCTGCCTGTCGTAAGAGGCGACTAAAAGGGGGCCGGAGGGCCTGCTGGCGGTGGTCGGGGTGGGAGCTTTGACCACCGGCGCGGGCCCGGGAAGGTGGCAGCGCGATGTGGCTCGCGCTGCCTTGCTCAGTGAGGTCTCCAGGGCCGGCGTCACAGCTGCCCCGGGGATGTGCCCCGGCAAAGTGTGGGGGGACACCGGTGCGTTCTATCAGAGTACCCGGAGTCCCCCCTGAGCACTGAGGATGGCCACCGGGGGGGTTTTAGTGCGGTAAGAATCCCACATACCCCGATCTGCCTCTCCCAGGGCGGTCGGGGACCTTTTGAAGGTCTCCCCCTCGTCAACAAAAAAAAATAAAAATTCCAGCTTACGAATACAATAAAGGGCGATAACGAATCTCGAGACTGACATTCACCGGTTCAATATTTTCGTTTTTTATTTCCTTGTTTCATCATACATATATGAGAACCCGTCTTTGAAAAGAAATCGAGCACAGCTCAACCAGGTTCTTTGTACCAACCAGGTTCTTTATATTATAAGGTTGAAGGGCGGATTTACAGATTTAAGAAAGCGAAATTTTAATATTTTTTTTCTAATACAGCTTCTGAATTTTTAAGTGTGCATCTAGTAATTTTTTTGTGAAATACATATTTTGAAGTTAATATACGTTCCAACCATTATAAAAAGTTATTGGGGTCAGCACTTGATTCAACCCGATACGGCTGATCACCAGATTTTCATACGAAGCGACTGCCATCTGACCTTCTAACCCCTTTTTCGAGGAAAATCTGTGATCTGGGTTAAACCAGATGTCAGACTATTTTAGGCCTCCGAAGGACCTGTAACGATTGCCAAAGATGATAAATTGGCAACCGGGACCGACGGCTTATCGTGCTCTCCGAGGCTCGGAGGGAACTCAGGTGGTCACCAATCCAATTACTGGCTAGGGTTAGCTCCTCCATTATAAAAAGAAGTATCTAGTGAAGTTGAAGCAGCGAGATAATTATCAATTCATTAAGTGAGAGAGCTTCGTTCGAGCTGTTCACTGCAGTCGTCGCATGAGAACCAATTAAAACTAACAATGTTTTGTTTCAACGGAATGTTATAATTTCATCCAACGATTGAACATTTCATCTTCTCCTGTAAAAATACAATGGCAGACTGGCATTAAATTGATGCGGGCCGGCTACAAACAGACAGATTGAACTTTTGTATTTGTAACTAGCTGTACCCTAGTATACATAATTTCATGGGTGGATCCTAAATATTTTTTTAAATTAAAATTAGCTGAAGTTCCATCCCGTTAATTCGGCGTAGCCATTTCGGGATGACCCGGAACAGACAGACAGACAGACAAAGAAAAAATATGTTTTTTTTTTTAACTCCATATGAATAGCTCCGTATATACTTTCACATACATTTAGTGAAAAGCTGTTATTTTGGAATTACAAACAGACACTAAAATTTACTCCTTGTAACATTAGATACCTGCCAGTGAAAGTCCCGTTAGAATCGGCCCAACCGTTTCGGAGATTCACCGAAACAAACGGAGATTGATAGACAGACAGACAGAGAAAAAATAAAGAAATTGGGTTTTCTAAATGCCCTATTTATTGAGTGAAAAGCAGTTAATTTGAAATTACGAAAGGACGCTTAAATTTTATTTATTTGTTGAAATATGTATTAACTATATACATTAACAGTGAAATGATGCGCTGGAGCAACATTGAGAGTGACGCTGGTCCCGGTGCAGGAGCCCGACACGCGCCTCACAACACCTGTGACGTCAGCGATCACTGTGATACACCGCATACCTTCTACTGTGAACCCTATCTGTAACAAATAAGGTCGTTTTTCCCTATTACATCATCTGCCCTTATCACATACATTGTTGGGGTCGTCAATTGATTCAACCCGATGTGGCTGATTACCTGATTTTTATACGAAGCGACTGCCATCTGATTTTCGCGGAAAATCGGTAATCTGGTTTAAACCAGTTGTCAGACGTTCTTAGGCCTCCGACTGACCTGTAACGATTGCCAAAGATGATAAATTGGTAACCGGGACCGACAGCTTAACGTGCTAGCCGAGGCACAGCTCTCCGAGGATCTCGGGCGGTCACGAATTCAACTACTGGCTAGGGTAAGGGTTGATTAACTTCGCTGATCGAATGATATGCGACTAGTAGACTAATAGCAATTGTGCCACGAGCTCCTCACGTCACTGTGCACGAGCGTTCCCTGTTACATGGTACTAAAATATAACAGGCGAATTTTGGGTGTATCATAAGTACACCTCTGCCTTCCTCCTCGGGGATTACAGGCGTGAATACGTAATGAAATTATGTACCTGTTATCTCCGCTGTAAAAAACATCGTAACCAAACGATATTTCTTACACACGTTCAAAAATGCTCACGCCTGTATTCCCCGAAGGGGTAGGCGGAGATGTTGTAATATCAACATACACTTTTCATGCCAGCGTGACAGTAGTGTATCGCCGTCTCAGGCATTATACATACGTCTTTGAATTACTTCTCAGACCTTTGCAGGTTTCCTCACGTCCTTCACCTTAAAGCGCGTGTCGTGAAATCGCTGTACATATTTTTTCAGAAAAACTCATTGGTACAGGCTCCGGTGGGATTTGAACTTGCGTCGCTTGCTACATATAGCAGGCGGGCTGAAGCCCCAAGGCCACCCCGGCGCAATATTAACACGATATTTCTTAATTTCTTAGCGCCAATTGTTTTTTTTAAATACTAGTCACCCCAAGTAATAGGTTAAAACCGCCCTTAACGTTGAGTGCAGGAAGTTTTACGTCCCCATACAAAATGAGGAAAATACTCGACGTAAAATATACATATACTTGGGGTAGATAATGTAACCCTAACGCAAGTCTTCCACCATTTCTTAAGCTATACTCGATAGAGTCTAAGCCGAATATATGTATGAGAAATAACTATAAATCTCGCACAAATATTGTTGGTGACGCTGGCCAACGCTTATTATGAAGGACCGGGCGCAGGAGGCGTGCCGAGATACGGCATATGCCTCCATAAGAGGGCTGCGGGAGCCGAGATGGGGTTCTCGGTGCTGACGCACGGCCCTCGCGATTGAAGGGCGCGTTCGTTTTCCGACGCGCCCTCCCATAGAGTAAAGCCAGGTTATAGCCAGGGAAGAAGAGGGGCCCTTCAACCAAGCGTTAGAGGGGGCAATGCAAGAATGCTAACGCGATCGCACGCCCCCCCCTGTAAAAGCGACGAGATGGAACACCCGTGATTTTTAGCCGGTACGAGTCCGGCATAACCCTTCCGCTGCCCCCGCAGCGGTTGGAGTATCCATGACGGATAAGGGTGCTGATTAACTCATAACTTACCTGTACATCAATAGTGTCATTGGTCATCATATCAGCATCCACGTCATTGTCCTCGCTGTACACTAGCCGGGACTCGTCAAGATCATCACACATCCCACACTTCCAAATGCCACCATTAAACACCGGCTCTTGTCCTATACAACAGCATTACTTAAATTAATATCACTCCGTGGTCACAGTACATGTTTATAAACTTATCAAGCAGTGTGGAATCTAGGCCGTGAAAAGTTGTAACACCTATGCCTATGGATTAAGTCAGGGTCCCTCCTGAACAGGTGTGAGTACATTTTATTTAACTGGATTCATATGTCTTTCAAAAGGTACTCGGTATGTGGCACTTTTACCGCAATAAAACCCTCTGGTGGCTAGCCTCCGTGCTTAGGCGGCACCCCGGGTACTCTAAAGGATCACAGGTGTCGTTCAGCATTTTACCGAAGCACATGCCGGAGCAGATGTATAGCCGCCCCCGGAGACCTAGCTGTGCTTGGCAGAACAATACAATACAGCGTTACCTTTCCGGGGCCAATCTAGGTAGTCAGAGCTCACTCCTATCACCTGCAGCGTTATTTCGCAAGTTATCTAAGCGACTATCTCGATGTCTAGTGTCGATTTAAACATACGAAATTAAACTTTATCATGTTTGTATTATGTGGCAATTCCCTATGATTGAAACCGACATTCAACGTCGAGTTCCTTGGGATTCCTAACAGAATAACGCAGCTTGAGACTCGTCAGCGCTCTTGTTGAATGTCAAAAAGTACAAACAAGAAGTTTTTAAAAAAGTTATTTACCATCACTGTCTTCAACAGAGTCAACATCATTAACACTTTCACCATTCAACAGCATATCAATGACTGAATCAACATAATCCTCATCACCGTTCAAGCTCTGAACTGAACTTGATGCAACTATAACAAGTAATAACACTTTTAGGAACATGTTTATAGTTTTAAACTTCATCCCAGTACCGATTGTTGGTTGGAACTGATTAAATATTCACAGATTATAAATTGTAAATAAACATATTATACACTCGCGAGCAAAAAATTCAAGTCATCAATATGAATTCAATGATAGTAGACTTTTTAAAACAGATGATCATACGTTATCATTAGTGTGCTGAAATTTTGGCGTTAAACTTGTCAGAATGCCTGGTGCGAGTTGTCTTAAAATGGACGTAACAAGTCAACGCGGTGATTACTGCGCCTTGGGGCTTGAGCCCGCCTGCTATGTGTCGCAAGTTCAAATCCCACCGGGGGTCGTAGCAATGAGATTTCCTGAAAAAATTACATACAGCGATTTCTCGACACGCGCTTTATAGTGAAGGAAAACATCGTGAGAAACCTGCATATGTCTGAGAAGTAATTCAAAGACGTATACATAATGCCTGAGACGGCGATAAACTCACTACTGTCACGTCGGCATGAAAAGTGTGTGTTGATATTACAACGTAACAAGTCAACGCGTTGACGTAAACGCAAATTTGTAAGGGATCGCAATAGCGCCATCTGTCCGCCCACGGATGGCACTATTTTGATTGATCGACCGGCGGTGATCGGGCCTGGGAACTCCTCTGTCCTCATGTACTCTTAAGTTTGAATACTACTTATTTGACAACTGACAGGTTGCGTATGGAATAGCGAGATCGACAGGTGCGGCCCGGCAAAGTGCGGGGGGACACCGGTGCGATCTATCAGAGTACCCGAATTCCCCCTTAAGCACGGAGGATAGCCACCAAAGGACTTTTAGAGCGGAGTTATCCCATATACCCAGACAGCCTCTCCCATGGCGGTCGGGAAAAATTGGAAGGTTTCCTCGTTAATAAAAAAAAGGGTGCTGACCCTAACAATTTAAAGGTTGTGGACAAGGAGTAGATGATGAATATAAACTGTAAAATCGCTAAAATGTTGATACCCCTCGCATTGATGAATAAATTTGCTCCTAAGTGTAGTTATCAATTTCATTGACCCCTTCTAGATAACAAGATATATGCGTATTACGATGTTACTAATTATATAAAATAATTATAATATAATCAAACAATAATTAGAGAACGAACTCCACTTTGAACTTGCGAGATAAAAAAATATACGATTTAATCTACGAAATACTTTGTTTTAATAGATCTTACCACTTTTGTGAATATTTTTATGTTTTTTTTGCTATGTATTATTTGTTTGCTATGTATTGAGGTGTACATGATGCCAGCTGAGATTCATGCCGGTTCTTCTCAGAAGGCTAGTTTCCGAACCAGTGGTACATTCTTCCACATTCATAATTAACAGGGCCTGAACTGAATAAATCATATTTTTTTTTTTTGCCTATTGACTCGTGATGCCTCTGGATGTTTAATTTTAAACCAGTAATCACCTCACGGTATTTACGGTGAAGGAAAACATCATGAGGACACTATACGTATTAGAAGTAATTCAATGATAGTATGGTGTCTGAGACGGCGATGTACTCACCCTCTGTCACGTTGGTACTTAATCATATTCGGTGAAACGTGGGTGTTGACTCCTCTGCTTACAGTTTTGGGATTAGAATAGAATAGAATAATTTATTTGCGAAAACATGAGTGATTGCGTGAGTATTTATTTTGTTATTTATATTTATTTGTTTCTGTTTTCATCTGAATAACGTAACGTAATGACTACAAATATATCTATACATCTCTACAGATAAATAAAATTGAAGTGTATGTTCGTAATTCCAAAATGAAAGTATTTACGGTATTGACTAAAAAAACAAATTTTCAAAATGTTTCTATGTCCTTCTGTTTGTTACGGGTAATCTCTGAAACCGCTGGGCGGATTTTAACGAAACTTTCACTGGCAGATGTCTAATGTTACAAGGAGTAGCTAAGACTATTTTTATTTCAGAAAAATATTTTGAGTTCCGCGAGAATTAAATTAAATCTACGCGGGTGAAACCGCATTGCACAGCTAATATGAATAATAAAGCTATTCGAATGTCATCGCATAATTTCAATATAAGTATGAATTTTAAGGTAACATCCCCTCATGTAGTACTTACAAAGTTGTTCTTGAAACCTCCTGTGAATACTGTCACAAACTCGAACCGAAAGTCGGGGCACATATGAATAATTCATACAAAACATAAGGTCATGTTCGGATGACAGAAACATAGCTGGGAATTGAGAAGCGAAATCATTTGTAAAGATGAGTTAAGGAATGGATAAAGTTACAAGTTTTCAAGGCACTTACTAAGCTTTGATGCTGTGAAATTCTGTATCATATGTTTGTTACTGTGGAAGTGAGAAATTACATATACTTTGCTGTTGTTTAATTAATAAAATTTGTATTTATGAACATTTGAAGTCACAAAATACGTTATCTAAGGTTAAATAATAAGGTTGCTGATTTCCAACTGTAAAGTGAGTTTCTAGTCGAGTTCTTCGCAGTAAACGCAACCTTCTGAACCCCACGTCATGTGAGCCTAGTGCGAGTTTTTCACTGCCACCGTCTTGTGACGGTGACTTGTGGCACATCGTTATTATCAACCTTCAGATGGCAATTTTGATTCCATACAAATCTGCATTTACGTCAACTTACGTTTACGTTTACGTGAAGAAAACTCGAACTTGGCACTCTTGAATCATGGTATTCTGACAATTTTAAAGTACGCAGTACCCCTATCACGAGTTCGCAGTGCCACCGTTTTCGTAATCTATACTCGTTAGCGTCTCCGCCGAATATTAGAATGAGAAATTATACAGCGCCTGCCAGCGGTGACGTGATGAAGTAAAATATCTCGTATAAATATTGCGAGTGACTGAAATACTGCGGAATACGGGGCCTGGCTTCGATCCTCGGCTCCGGCAAAATGCTGTTGGGATTTCCCAGTTTGGATTAGTGCCCGGTTTTTAACATTAGGATTGCCCCCTATAACATGGGACTTGAATTCTAGTGAACGGTGTGTTATCTGCCTTCATCCCTGCCTACCCGTTGGAATACGAGGCCGTTTTTTCAGTTGAACTAGTTTGGAGTGACTGCGGTATGAGATTATAACAGCGTTTCTCCTCTCGCTACATAGAAGGCGCTACTCGCTAACAAATGCAAAGTTTGAGAACAAATACACGAGAGCCTGAATCGCGCAATAATAGTTTCCAACTAGAACAGTTGGAGGCTCGGTTCCCCAGACATGACACCCGCCTTAATGGAAGATCTTCCCTTTGCTGGGGATGACAGACCCTCTGAGGTCATCGGAAAGTCGTGAAATAAAATTACCATAATTCCTTTGGGATAGAAAGCAATACCAATATACGAAATTGATGCCCTCAAATTTAAACCTTCTTTACTGCATTACTTTAGCATAGCGATGTGCGATGGCGAGAGGTTAATCGAGATTGTTTCGATTGTTCAAACATCTCGATGCATCGCAATCTAAGTCGATGGTAGCGAGTCAGACTTGCGTGTAGTCGACACTCATCGAAGACGCGTCGGCTGATGATTGGTTTCATTCGGCTGGATTCGGCGCGAATCGGATCAACGCTTGCATCTACAATCGTAAAACTCGACTGATTTATCGCTAGGGCGAGTCGATGGTAAACTTGTCCAACTGCGATTGTAGAAACATCTCGCAATCTCGCATCGTTACTATAGTATCTATTGTAGTATAATTTTACGATTACATCCGGGAATTGTACGTGCGTGACCTAGTTAGATCACAAAATGTATTGTCTGTATTGTCGTGAAGACAAATAGAACTTGTGTATGTAAATACTCTTAAATTACGTGTTATTTACTTTGCACACATACAAATCCCGCCTGGAATCCCCGAAGGGTTAGGCAGAGATATACTTTGTGGCCTTGAGGTTTAAGCAGTCGCCTGTTACGCAAGCGACGCAAGTTCGAATCCCAGCGGGGCCTGTACCAGTGAGTTTTTCTGAAAAACCTATGTGCAGTGATTTCACACCACGTGCTTTACAGTGAAGGAAAACATCGTGAGGAAACCTGCATATTTCTGAGAAGTAATTCAATGACGTATGTAAAGTGTCTGAGACGGCGATGGACTCACCATCTGTCACGTTGGCACTTAATCATCTTCGGTGAAAAGTGGGTGTTGTAATTACAACACCTCTGCCTACCCCTTCGGGGAATACAGGCGTGAGCATATGTATGTATGTACATCCATATTTCGCCAGTTATTTGTCCCATGCAATAGGGGGCGAGCCATTAATCGGCACCAATCCAGACTCCCAACTGCTACTGGAAATCTACAGATGAACCCAATAAGACTCGACCTAGGAATCAAACCCAGATCCTCGTGTTCTGCAGTAGCGTTTGCGACCATTAGACCAAGGAGGCAGTCGCTAGTAAAAGCAACCCAATTCATCATCATCCCTCTGGCCTTATCCCATACATTGTTGGGGTCGGCACTTGATTCAACCCGATGTGGCTGATCATCAGATTTTTATACGAAGCGACTGCCATCTGACCTTTGCAACCCTTTTAACGAGGAAAATCTGTGATCTGGGTTAAACCAGTTGTCAGACTATTTTAGGCCTCCGACTGACCTGTAACGATTGCCAAAGTTGATAAACTGGCAACCGGGACCGACGGCTTAACGTGCTCTCCGAGGCACGAAGGGAACTCGGGCGGTCACCCATCCAATTACAGGCTAGGCTTAGGGTTGCTTAACTTCGCTGATCGAATGATATGCGCAATAGCAACTGTGCCACGAGCTACTCAATTATTGCAACAAATTGCTCATGACTCTTTATTTGATAAACTCAGTGAATAAAGTAAGTATTAAATTCCAAAAATGTTTTTGCAACGTCATGGATTGTCATAAAATGATATTACAGAAAAGGTTTTATGCAGCTTTAGAGGTAGTAAAAATCCCTTCAAAGAATCCCTAATTTACCGTCTACACCTGACGCAAGCACGCTTCTTTGAATCGCTTCAAATTACGGCAAATTGCAATGCTATTTTTACGAAAACCTCCTTGAATCTCAACTCTAATACCCGGTAATAAAGATTCTCGAAGCGCAGGGATAAAATTGCAAGTTTAAGCTTAATGCAGATTGGTTTTCAGTTTTTGTCAAGTAATCCTATAATCTGGTTTTAACATAGTTTTAGAGGATTTCTGGTTGGGAAATTTTGAAGATATTGCAATTATAATAAGAGATTTACGTAGTAACAGTGGTAAAAAAGCCGTGGTGGCCTTGGGGTTAGAGCAGTCGCCTGCTACGCAAGCGACGCA
Organism: Watsonalla binaria; assembly: GCA_929442735.1. Classification (NCBI taxonomy): domain Eukaryota; kingdom Metazoa; phylum Arthropoda; class Insecta; order Lepidoptera; family Drepanidae; genus Watsonalla; species Watsonalla binaria. The sequence continues at coordinate 11,194,372 of OV838924.1, read as the reverse complement.
AGTTCGAATCCCAGCGGGGCTTGTACCAATGAGTTTTTCTAATAAACTTATGTGCAGTTATTTCACACCACGTGCTTTACGGTGAAGGAAAACATCGTGAGGAAACCTGCATACATCTGAAAAGTAGTTCAAAGACGTATGTATAGTGCCTGAGACGGCGATGGACTCACCCTCTGTCACGTTGGCACTTGATCATATTCGGTGAAATGTGGGTGTTGTTACAACACCTCTGCTTACCCCTTCGGGGACCTTTCTGGGAAGGCGTGAGGGTATTTATTTTATTTATTTACGTAGTCGGGACATCGACATTTTGTAAGCCTGTTTCTGGATTTCGGTGAGGTTTTTCCATTGCTTGTTGTACGAAAAAAAATAAACTTACATACTGTCGACTGTTTAAATTCAATCAAGAATATGTCGATACTAGCTGAGCCTAGCGGGCTAAAGGCTATATATTATCGTTAGCCTAAAGTAACTATTTCACGGAGAAGTAGTCGCGGGCGAAAACTAATTTTTAAGTTAAGACACAAGTAACAACTATAGACTCAAAAACAAATTCGTAGTTGTTAAAAAAATACTAATAAAATAACAATTGCTCATTATAAACTATAGAACTTACTTAATACAAACTTGGCAAATCGGTGTCTCTCGGGATCGTGCCAAGAAGGCTGGCAGCATTGCCACGTTGAATAGCAATGCTGATTCTCTGAGCGAGAAAAGCCCCAGCCCGCTTGTCACGAGAAGCTTCTACCAGACGACGTGCAACCTCTGCTCATTGCTCATTTATATATATATATACATATATACATATAGTCTGAATCTCTGAAACGGCTCCAACGCACACATTTTTTTATGAAATGTAGTATGTAGGCCGTTCCGGGAGCAAAAATACGAAAGTAAATTTCGCCGACATCTGCCAAATTATGATAGCTCATGACATATGAGACTGCTGGCCTATGGGACGATAAGGAAACTAGAGTACCCCGGTTCAAGTCCAAATTGCAGTAGTTCGGTCTTTCCGCTTTTTTTTTTTTTTTCAACATACATTATGCTCACGCTTGTATCCCATGGGGGTAGGCAGAGACCACCATTCAACTTTTATTTCATGAGAAACCAACTTTTTTGTGACAAAGAATACAGCTCGGTCAACCAGGTATTTTATTAATACACAAAAAAAATACAAGAGCATCATGATTATTCCGTGTCAGTGATTCTGGTCACATTCAATATGTCAACGTCCATTCGAGATGCGGGAACTGCCCGGAAAATTATTTATTTCCCTTTCGTTAATCCTAATGTAAATGTAAATTCAAGAAAGGTACTGCGGAAGCATATCTTTTATGTATGATTCCGATTTTTTGGTTAGAAATCTGTAATTCCGTGTTTACGAACTAGCCTTTTGTAGTAAAACCGTTTTATTTATTTACTAGCTGTGTGCGATTTGATAGCTTTTTATTAAAAGTAGCCTAAACTTTCATCATCATCATCGCCTTGGCCTTGTCCTATACATTGTTTTGGGGTCGGCACTTGATTCAACCCGATGTGGCTGATCACCTGATTTTTATACGAAGCGACTGCCATCTGACCTTCGCAACCCCTTTGACGAGGAAAATTTGTCATCTGGGTTGACTATTCTGCCTCTGACTGACCTGTAACGATTGCGAAAGATGATAAATTGGCAACCGGGACCGACGACTTAACGTGCTCTCCGAGACACGGAGGGAACTCGGGCGGTCGCCCATCCAATTACTGGCTACGCTTAGGGTTGCTTAATTTCGCTGATCGAATGATATGCGCAATAGCAACTGTGCCACGAGCTCCTCTAGCATAAAATTTCATCCCCTATTTTATCCTCTAGGGGGTAGAATTCATCACAATCCTTTCTTAGCGGATGCCTACGTCATAACATCTACCTGCATATCAAATTTCAGCCCGATCCGTCCAGTGGTTTGGGCTGTGTGTTGATTGATCACTATGTCAGTCGGTCACCTTTGTGTTATATATATTTAGATTTAGATAAGGTAGAAACTTACAGCTAAAGCCAACACATTTATACATTTAGATTAATGTTCAACACTGATTTATAGTACAAGACGAAATAAAATAAACAAGCCGCGGTGGCCTTGGGGTTTGAGCAGTAGCCTGCTAAGCATGCGATGCAAGTTTGAATCCCAGCGGAGCCTGTACCAAGGAGCTTTTCTAAAAAATCACGCGCTTTACAGGGATGGAAAACATCGTGAGTGCATATGTCTGAAGTAATTCAAAGATGTATAGGCTATGGACTCATCCTCTGTCACGTTGGCACTTAATCATATTCGGTGAAATGTGGGTGTTGTTGTTACAATACCGCTTATTCCTTCGGGGAGCCTTCTGGAATGGCGTGAGCATATTTATTTTTATAAATTTCTTTGCACAGGTATATTAAATAATGTTTTAAACTAGTAGTTAAATAAATTATATCGCACGTAACAATTCGCCCGTCGCTTTAAAGGCTGTATGCAACTGCAGCCTCGCTTATCTCCCCGTTGCGGTCACTTCCGGTGTTAACGACACATCCGGTTTCATGCGGCGGACGTTTTGCTTAACGCTGAATTTACACGGTTTCCCTGTAGCTGTAAAATTACCTGTTCATTTTAGCTACCTTATTCACACTTGTTTTTTAATGTTTGAACTTCACAGGACCATTACAAATTCTGCCCAGCTAATGAATTTTGATCTGCATCAATGAAATAAATAAAAACACTAAATACGTCTGACAAGAAACTCAAAGACGGATAGACATGCTTAGGACATTTTTGACTTGTACATACATTAAAAAATAGCCGTGGTGGCCTTGAGGTTTGAGCAGTCGCCTGCTACGCAAGCGACGCAAGTTCGAATCCCAGAGGGCCCTGTACCAATGAGTTTTTCTAAATAAAACTTATGTACAGTGATTTCACACCACGTGCTTGACGATGAAGGAAAACATCGTGAGGAAACCTGCATATTTCTGAGAAGTAATTCAATGACGTATGTAAAGTGTCTGAGACGGCGATGGACTCACCATCAGTCACATTGGCACTTAATCATCTTCGGTGAAAAGTGGGTGTTGTGATTACAACACCTCTGTCTACCCCATCGGGGAATACAGGCGTGAGCATATGTATGTATGTACATAAAAAAATAAACAAACCATAATAAAAAAATGTGCTTGTTTCCTTTAAAGTTGGTCACGTATGTAGGAACAAACTCAGTAAACATATTAAAAGACTAGCAGACGTCACGCGGTTGCGCGTAGTTCCCGTTCCCGTGGGAGTACGGGGATGAAATTTAGCCTATGTTACTCACTGATAATGTAGCATTCAAATGGTGAAAGAATTTTTAAAATCAGTCTAGTATTTATTGAGCCAATTCGTTACAAACATGCTTACATCGAAATCTTTCCTCTTTATTATATTAGTATAGATAAAAGAGTCCTGTAAACTAGCACAGCGACTCCTACTCATCCCCTCCATGGAGCACTGGCGACCTTACTCACCGCAGGAACATAACACTACTCTAAGGTAGCATCATTTGCAATCTTCTGTAATGTGGAGGTACAAGCCCCTGTCGGGCAGCTCCGGATTTCGAATGGGAAACTCCGTTATGCCATACCTCCATTAAAATCATCTCCCTGGCCTTATCCCATACATTGTTGGGGTCGGCACTTGATTCAACCCGATGCGGCTGATCACCTGATTTTTATACGAAGCGACTGCCATTTGACTTTCGCAACCCCTTATTACGAGGAAAATCAGTGTTCAGACTATTTTAAGCCTACGACTGCCAAAGATGATAAATTGGCAACCGGGACCGACGGCTTAACTTGCTCTCCGAGGCACGGAGGAAGCTTTGGCGGTCACCCATCCAATTACTGATCGAATGATATGCGCAATAGCAACTGTGCCACGAGCTCCTGCCCCTGCTCCTACGCTACTGCCCTACCTCCATTAAAATATGAACGAGAAAATTAATCCTAACAAATTAAGTGCCACTGGGAATATTGATATTAGCTTTGCGCAAAACGTTGTTTGCTAGGTACGTCAAAGCGTAAACCATTGTATCCAAAAGTAAATGCAAAACAAATGTTCATCGTGTATTATGCACTAGTTTCAGCTCAGAACAAAGCGACGAACCACCCCTATTTCAGCTTTTCAGTGCATTGTGTTTTCAAAACTCTTTTGTGGACATGTACAGTAATATACCATTTCGTAAATTCACATGTACGTATACATTGTCGCATGTAATAACGCTCTTATCCCTCAGCATTGTTCTTTAATTAATTCATTACTAGCGGACGTCACGCGGTTTCACCTGCGTAGTTCCCGTTCCCGTGGGAATACGGAGATAAAATAAAGCCTATGTTACTCGCTGATGATGTAGCTTTCCAATAGTGAAAGATGTTTTAAAATCGGCACAGTAGTTTCTGTGTTTATTCCTTACAAATATAAATACCAAAATACAAATATTTCCTCTTTATAAATAGTAGTGTAGATAAATGTAGATTATTTAGTGAAATTTATCATCAGTGATTTTCACACCACGTGCTTTACGGTGAAGGAAAACATCGCGAGGAAACAATATGTCTGAGATATTCAAAGACGTATGTATAGTGCCTGAGCCGGCGATGGACTCGCTCTCAAATATGGTTGTTGTTACAACACCTCTGCATACCCCTACGGGGTCCCTTCTGGGATGGCGCGACCATATTTATTACATCAAAAAACTCGCGGTGGAAGTCGACGAATAAAATTAGTGAATTGTGCTCACTATACAAATAATAAAATTGAAGTGTCTGTTTTGAATTCCAAAATAGCAACTTTCACTAAATATATATGAAAATATATAAGAAACTGAAATGAAAAAAAAATTTTTTTTTTATTCTCTGTCCGTCTGTTTGTTCCGGCTAATCTCCGTAACGGCTATACTGTTTTTAACGAAACTTTCACTGGCAGATAGTTAATATTACAGGAAGAAACTTAGGCTACCTTCCACTTCCCTCTATGATGGTTGAGGAGGTCAATGGCTGGCATTCACGTCATACTTGTGAACAGGTGCTGCTTGTGGGGGCTGGTCATCTCAAGCTACGCATTTAGTTATAAGTGGATGTACTAGATTTTTTGTTATGTTAATTTTTATCGACATTTGTGCATTGGAACATTGTCCATGAGCTCTCGGTTTTTTTCAAAATATTTATTTTGTATTCTTTAAATTGTATAATATTTTTGAAAAGAGTAATTACTGAGTTTCTTGCCAGGTTCTTCTTAGTAAAAGCAACCATCCGAACCTGGCGGTAGCATGTATAATCCTGTATAATTATGTCATTCTGACGATTTGAAAGTACTTTGTAAAAAGTCTAATCGAATAAAGATACTTTGACTTTGACTTTGACTTTATTAAAAAAGAAAAAAACACATTAGGATTCCGCGAGCCGACCATAAAATAATGTCTAGGCGGGTGGCACAGTTGGTTATAAATATAAGACCCAACCGTATTGAACAACCTCATTATAAATAGACCCAAAGCCTAACAGGTCTTGGAAATATGAATATAATTCAAATAAACCCTCAAAGACTTTACCACAAAGGTAACCGTATCTTCAATTTTACGCTTGAGTCCCCTTAGCCTAGCCTACACAACCCTACTTTACGTCGGTATATCAAAATGGCTATCTATATCGGGGGGTTGCTATGTATCTGTGAATTTTGAGTGTCACAGTATACATTTCGGATTGTTGGATTGTTCTCCATAGTATTGTTTTCTTTCAATCAAATCCAAAATCGAAGGGGAAAGATGATTGGGCACCGTGTGCGACATGATAGGTTTTTTTTAAAAACATAATAGAAGGAGAGCCGTGGTGGCCTTGAGGTTTGAGCTGTCGCCTGCTACGCAAGCGACGCAAGTTCGAAACCCAGTGGGGCCTATACCAATGAGTTTTTTTAAAAAACTTATGTACAGTGATTTCACACCACGTGCTTTACGGTGAAGGAAAACATCGTGAGGAAACCTGCATATTTCTGAGAAGTAATTCAATGACGTATGTAAAGTGCCTGAGACGGCGATGGACTCACCATCTGTCACGTTGGCACTTAATCATCTTCGGTGAAAAGTGGATGTTGTGACTACAACACCTCTGCCTACCCATTCGGGGAATATAGGCGTATACTCTTTTTAAGACTTACTTCAAAGGACCATTTAAGTTCATCCAAACGGAAATAACTTAAGAGGTAATATTTCCCCAGTCTGTTCAATCACGAGAGGATCAATAATTACTGCCCTACATAGGTATACTATACCTATACTAATATCATAAATACGAAAGATTTTTATGTAAGTATGTTTGTAACGAATTGGTCAAAAAGTACTTGACCGATATTAAAAATTCTTTTAGCAGTGGATAGCTACATCGGCAGCGAGTAATATTGGCTATATTTTATCTCCGTACTCCCACGGGAACGGGAACTACGCGGGTGAAACCGTGTGACATCCGCTAAACCATCCATAATAAAGCAGAGGAGTTTGTTTCTTTGCTTGATCGTGAGGAGCTCATGGCACAGTTGCTATTGCGCATATCATTCGATCAGCGAATTTAAGCAACCCTACCCCTAGCCAGTAATTGGATGGGTGACCCCCCGAGTTCCCTCCGTGCCTCGGCGAGCACGTTAAGCCGTAGGTCTCGGTTGCCAATTTGTTATCTTTGGCAATCGTTACAGGTCGGTCGGAGGCAGAATAGTCTGACAACCCAGATCACAAATTTTCCTCGTCAAAGGGGTTGCAAAGGTCAGATGGCAGTCGCTTCGTATAAAAATCAGGTGATCAGCCACATCGGGTTGAATCAAGTGCCGACCCAACAATGTATGGGATAAGGCCAGGGAGAAGAGTAATAACGGCTTTTACAAAAGTACCTCGTTATTTCGGCACGATTGCCGGTTAAGTCGTTTATAATCCAATCCTTTTTACATACAGCCATGCATGTTCGGCCTGACTATCGACATGTCAATTTGCCACGACACTCTCAGTTATCGATATCGATAGAAATAGGATTTATTGGATGGGATGGAACCTATCGAATTTTAACGGCATTATTTCCAGCCTTGATAGAGTATGGTTTAAAAAGATGTGAAATTTAAAAACAGATTTTTTTTAATAATATATACTAGCTGTGTCAGGAGGTTTCACCTGCGTAGACTTGATTTCATGGATGGCCCGCGGAACTCTTATGTTTTGTTTTAAATAATAGTAGTATTAGTACCCTGCTTGTGAAAGTCCCATCAAAATCGGTCCAGCCGTTTCGGCGATTAGCCGGAACAAACACACATACAGACAAATTTTAAAGTACTTAGAACCGTATATACTTTGTGTTGTTGTTATCCTGATATGTTATTTTGAAGTTACAAATAGACACTTATACATATTATTTTTCTGTATACTTAGATATAGACGTATAGACCAAAAGCAGCACTTATCAGTTCAAGCGGTAGACCTTCATTATATCATCATCTCCCTGGCCTTCATCCCATACATTGTTGGGGTCGTCACTTGATTCAACCCGATGTGGCTGATCACCTGATTTTTATACGAAGCGACTGCCATCTGACATTCGCAACCTCTTTAATGAGAAAAGTCTGTGATCTGGGTTAAACCAGTTGTCGGACTATTTTAGGCCTCCGACTGACCTGTAACGATTACCAAAGATGATAAATTGGCAACCGGGACCGACGGCTTAACGTGCTCTCCGAGGCACGGAGGAAACTCGGGCGGTCACCCATCCAATTATCTACTGGCTAGGGCTAGGGTCGCTTAACTTCGCTGATCGAATGATTTGCGCAATAGCAACTGAGCTACGAGCTCCTTGAAATTATACCTTCCTTATACCTTATAATCAATTAACCAACATTAAATGTGGCAGACCTTAGCCACAGCATACATATCAGCTTACTTCAAGCAGTATGGGAACTAGGAACAAATCGTTCCAAATTACACACACCCACAGACACTTTCATTAAGGGAGGTAACATTTACGTGTTAAATCGATTTTTTATTAATCTTTAAAGCGCCGAATCTAAATTACTGTGACAGTAAATTATGTAGCAGATAACAAGAGAATAATGACAATTCTAATTTCTAAAAGGTCTAGTTACCATACTGGTTGGTAGGATGTATTACTTTTTGGCTAAATCATGGCAAATAAGTCCCGAATTCTTGGTGTTACGTTGTGGCCTTCCCTTAAAATCTTCATACACTTCCCGAAATGCTTTGCATATTATAAATGAAGAGAGTCACGAGATAAACTCTTCAAAACAGTTTATTAAATTATAAGGTTGTATACTGTGCCTTTGCTAAGTGTATCGTTCGTGTCAAGGGCGTGAAAACTTGCCCTTTTTCCTCTATGGCACAAACACTTCATCATTTCTTTGACGTGAAGTCATTAATGCCAACCGTGTCACGCCAACAAAGTTATTTGTCACTTTATGAGTTAAGTATACTTTGCAGGTTTCACTCAAGTTGAGCTAAGTAAAGTTGTTGACGTAAGTTTGTGTAAGCGAGAATGACGTTTACTATATTGTTACCAATAAAAACGTCAAGGCTCAAGATTTGTTTACTATGCAGAATTAATATTCCAAGTCGCAAAAACACTATTACACGTGGCATCACGAGCTTTGAGCGCTGTCCTTGAATGTACAGTAGTATTTTTTGGATTTTCCCCAATATTTTTGCTAAACCCTCGACCATAAGACGAGCATAAAATTAAAAAGCTAATATTTCAATAATTACATCAACTTTAATATTTAAAAAAATTTAGATCATAAACAAGTTTTTATTTTACAGGTTTCATACATCAAAAATGGGTGCTGTAATTTTTTTTTCAGTAGGAATCCGTTATGGATACGCCCACCAACGCAGGGGCAGCGGAAGCCGGTCTCATACATACATACATATTCTGAGTTGCCAGGTTCTTCTCAGTATAAGCAACTTTCCGAACCTGGCCGGAGCATGTATAGTCCTGTGTCGATCTGACGATTTCAAAGTCTAATCAAATAAATTACTGAGTTTCTTGCCAGGTTCTTCTCAGTAACAGCAACCCTCCGAACCTGGCGGTAGCATGTATAATCCTGTATAATTATGTCATTCTGACGATTTGAAAGTACTTTGTAAAAAGTCTAATCGAATAAAGATACTTTTTACTTTGACTTTAAAGATATTTTGAATTGAAATCCTCTTGACTGTATCCCATGGTAGGCAGAGACCACCGTTTGCTGCTACGATCCTTGCATACTTCTTTCGCTTTGTCCACACCGGACTTTTCCTACTAAAATAGAACGTCCTCCTGGGTTCTGCAACACCTACGCGTATCCTTTTGTGATTTATACTACATAGTGAGTTGTATCATCACCAAAACTTGGCTAATGATGAGGCTATACAACTTCAAAGGAAAGCTACCATTTACAGTAAATATTCCATATACTGTGAACTCATTTTGGTTCGTATTCAAAGCTCCCAGCATCACTTTAGCTGCTTCATATATAGGACCTGTAAAGAGGTTACATACATACATATCTCACGCCTGCATCCTCTGGGGGTATCCCATACATTGTTGGGATCGGCACTTGAGGCTGATCACCTGATTTTTATACGAAGCTACTGCCTTCGTAGTCCCTTTAACTAGGAAAATCTGTGATCTGGGTTAAACCTGTTGTCAGAATATTTTATCAAATTCGAGTACCAGCGGGGCCTGTACCAATGAGTTTTTCTAAAAACTTATGTGCAGTTATTTCACACCACGTGCTTTACGGCGAAGGAAAAACATCGTGAGAACACTTTTTTATAAAACGGAAAATGTTATTTAAAATTAGGGATTCGTGAATTCAACATTGAAATTAAATAATAATAATAAATTCATTCGCTAAAAACATGGTATAAAGGTGGTGTCAGGTATAATAGAACATACATGTTTAGCTAACTTATATTATAGCATGCGAATGTTTGACCGACGTCATCACATAAACTCCTGTACACTGTATACATTTTGTACTTGTAATTTATTTACACAGTGAGTAAATATAAATAGTATTGTTAGTGCAAAGTAGGTTATAAAATGTTGATTACCTTCATATACCTGTGACAAAACACGAACACACGCTTTTCTAGAAGATTTCGTTTCACTTGTGAACCAAGCGTTCAGGCCCGCCAAGTACGACAACAATAGTAGGTATATTAGTATGGCTACCAGAGCTACCACACTGGCTACGTAACTCATAAGCTGAAATAAAAAAAAATTGTCGAGTGGAGAGAGTGAACATAATTATTTATAAAAAAAATTAGTAACCGCCTTCAAAAATAGAATAAAATTTGAAAAACTAGGATATGTACTTACTTACTTTTGAAGTTGGTAACAAATGTAGTATTAAACACCAACTTCAAAAGTAAGTTTGTACCTAATTTATTTCACATGCTTAATTTATTTTTTCTATTTATAAAGGCGGTTTATTTACTTAGATATATAACGTATTTCACACTTTTCAATGGCTTCCAGTGACTTCTGAATTACATACATACATATGCTCATGCCTGTATTACCCAGATGTGACAGACGGTGAGTCCATCGCCGTCTCAGACACTTTACATACGTCGTTGAATTACTTCTCAGTAATATGCAGGTTTCCTCACCATGTTTTCCTTCACCGTAAAGCACGTGGTATGAAATCACTGTACATCTGTTTTTTTTTTAGAAAAACTCATTGGTTCAGGCCCCGCTGGGACTCGAACTTGCGTCGCTTGCGTAGCAGGCGACTGCTCAAACCTCAAAGCCACCACGGCTCTTCTGAATTAACATACATAAAACCTCCTGCTATTAGAGTCGGTTAAAAATATAAAAAAAAAATATACAGGTCCCGTCACAGTTATGAGCGAGTACCTTGAGGTGCAGTAGTTATTTATAACACTATGGTAACATTTATAATCATGTATAATGTATTTTGTGCCCTTCTGAAGATTTGAAAGTACTTTGTAAGAAGTCTAATCAAATAAAGATATTTTGAATTGAATTGAATTGAATTTTATGAGTTTGTGCTTGTCTATATGTATAGTGCGAGTGTATAGTGTATATAATCTATAAAGTAGTAGAGATGACCTGTCAGTAATGACGTTTAATTTTTCTAAAAATTAATTCTCGTCCCTATTTTTCAACAAAGTTAGTGCAACTTTCAACGCAGTTCATTTCTAATTTGGTTGAGAAATACATAATAATAAATACATTTTTAGAAGAACCCAAAATGGTATCTTACCCCATTTCTCGATCCAAGAAATACCAACTCGATTGCTAGGAATGTGTATACGAATAAAGTGCACACCGTGATAAACATCTGAAACAAAAAAAATACATACACATCAGACACTTTACATACGTCGTTGAATTACTTCTCAGTAGTATGCAGGTTTCCTCACGATGTTTTCCTTCACCGTGGTGTGAAATAACTGCACATACGTTTTTAGAAAAACTCATTGGTCCAGCCGTTTCAGGGCCCCGCTGGTATTCGAACTAGCGTCGCTTGAGTGGCAGGCGACTGCTCAAACTCCGAGGCCACCACGACTCATTTTATTGGCATGGAAATTCCATTATTAATAAGGTAGGTTACGCGGAAGTCACGCCAAAGGTGTTACAGATGCCGTCTTGAATTACTCAACATACAGACAGACTCGTAAGCACACCTTCTATCTTTGTTTTTAATATGAAAATAAACCATATATTGTATAACATTCCTTACTATGAAACCGAACTGCTCTATAACAATCCCGTAAGCTTTCAGTATATCTATTTGGCAAACCGCAATTTTTCTTACATCCATTGGATTGTTGAAAAAATTCGGCCCGAGTAACATATCTCGCGCAAACCACTGACGGCTGACAAATTTATAGAACCTAGTGGTGGGCTTGGGAAACTTAGCGTTTTTATCGATTTTAAAAACCATATTGAAACGAATAATTTTGTTCAGGAATCTCATACGGAGTGTTATAAAGACAATCGAACTCCAACAGCGAAAAAGCGAGACCTGAGCGGAACAAAACGCCACAGAGTAAATTACAGCACACCAAGGATAGTCTGAGACGTTTAAGTAATACGTCATTATACTAAATATCGACAACCCTACAAGACACACTAGCAAAAAAGTATTGGTATAATATTGAAATATAAGCAACGATTTGCATCGCTTCAAACCCAAAGTGCGATCTATTTTCTGAAGAATAAAGTACAGTTTTACAGAACGTCGTCGATCTTCACAAAACGTCGCATGAATTGTGTTTGAAAAATACGTATTATAAAGTAGGATGACAATAAGGCTGTACGTGGTATAAAAAGTAATATCGCGCGAGTAGGCTTTGTATAAAAACTTCAGGATATGGAAACACGAAAAAGTCGTCGCTATGAAACAAACAAATGAATAGCACTTGTGATATATCGACGTCGATGTTTTGATTGTTCGCCCCCTGATATCGACACTGGGGCAACCTAGTAACATCTCTACGAGGTGCACGGATGCAAAACACTTGATGAAATTATGTTCCAATGTATTATCAAATTCTTCTGCGGACATAGTTGAACACACAATGAACAATTCCGCAATTTTGTTATAATATCAATTACTTTCTTCAAGTACTAATAGACCTTTCATTTTAAGTAAAGTGTTTCCATCAAATTAACCTTATCAAGTTATCTTTATGGCGGCAATTAAAAGCTATCAGTTATAAGTATTATATTCAAGTAATTTTGATAAAACTCAAACGCATTTAATATGCTGCGTCAAGGCCAGTTTTGAGTTAAAATGTTGGCCTATCACTTTCTAAGCTTAGTCCAATATCACTATCATCATTATTCCTATGATATAATATCACTATATGTTCAGTTATATATTTTTCTAGACTCATATAATATCGACCGGTTCCGCCGGTCTCCGCGGTTTTACCCGCGTAAGGTTAATTTCATTGTCCCGCCGAATCCTTATGTTTTTAAAATAAAAGTATTATATATACCGTCTTGTAACATTAGCTATGGGTCAGTAAAAGTCCCGTTAAAATCGGCCCTACCGTTTGGGAGATTCGCAGGATCAAACAGACGGATAAACGGACAGACATACGGATAGACAGATAGATTTAAAATTGTGTTTTTATGTGAGTACCGAATATACTTTCATATGCATTTAGTGAATAACTGATAATTTGAAATTACGAACAGACACTTCAATTTTATTTATCTGTATAGATATAGATGTATCGATTACATTATATGCCGCAGGTTCATATTATATAAAAAAAACTACTTTTTCATTCTGACGTTCCTTTATGCTAATGTCAATTATTTATACCTATCTGCCAGTCAATACTGAAACTAAATAAAAAATATATCTATACTTATATTTTAGAACTGTAGAGTTTATTACTTTGATTCAGTCCGCTCATCTCAGGAATTACTTTGGTAACGAACACCGCGACACTAGAATATTGTATATCTATACTAATATTATAAAGAGGAAAGGTTTTTATGTATGTTTATAACGGATTGGCTCAAATAGTACTAGATCGATTTAAAAAAATATTTCACCAATAAAATGCTGCATTATCGCTGATTAATATAGGGTACATTTTATTACCAAACTCCCACGGGAATGGGAACTACGCGGGTGAAACCACGCAACGTCCGCTAGTTAGATATCATCATCTCCCTGGCCTTAACCTGTACACTGTTGGGGTCGGCACTTGATTCAACCCGATGTGGCTGATCACCTGATTTCTATACGAAGCGACTGCCATCTGACCTTCTCAACCCCTTTCACGAGGAAAATCTGTGATCTGGGTTAAACCAGTTGTCAGACTATTTTAGGCCTCCGACTGACCTGTAACGATAGCCAAAGATGATAAATTGGCAACCGGGCAGTCCGCTAGTTAGATATAAATTGAATAATATGACATTTGAAAAAAAATCTTTATTCATGATCATAAAACAATTATTTGCTCGATTTATCAATACAATTCTATACAAGTGAAAAATATCTTGATATTTATGAATTTCCTGAAGTCTGATTTTGATGAATAGACTCTTCCTTATCAAGTTGCTTAGAAAATTACATACTTAGTTGTATCAAAACTAAAGCTTCACCGATAATCATACTGAATAACTTCAGTGGGAAAGTTCGACCCATATCAAATATTCCGTATACATTAAAATCAGTTTCTCCGTATTCCAGTGCTTGGAACATCTCTTTGGCAGCGGCGTATGTACGCTCTGAAAACAGGAGGGATTGTGAGTGTGGGTCCTCATAGGGGTAGATGCGTATACGTTCAGATTTGTAAAAGTAAATAAATCATTCATGGGGAACTGTGTTTGTTTCACCAATAAAACCCCACAGTCAATAAACGCGTAAAATGGGTTGAGTAATCGCCCGCTACCCAAGCGACGTAAGTTCGAATCCCAGCGGGGCCTGTTCCAATGAGTTTTTCTAAAAAATCTTATGTGCAGTGATTTCACATCACGTGCTTTACGGTGAAGGAAAACATCGTGTGAAAACCTGCATATTTCTGAGAAGTAATTCAAAGACGTATGTATAGTGTCTGAGACGGCGATGGACCCACAATCTGTCATATTGGCACTTAATCATTTTCGGTGAAAAGTGGGTGTTGGGATTACAATACCTCTGCCTACCCCTTCGGGGAATACAGGCGTGAGCATATGTATGTAAAGAATAAAGGTTGTTCAATATTCTTACCTTGATATACATCACCCATGATTCGAATGCATAACATTTTCGTGTTTTTCGCCTCGTGTGTGAACCAGGCATTGACTGATGCTGTAAACAGCATTGATAAGAAGAAGAACAGCAGTGACAGAAGAAATACGGTACTGGCTGTGTAGCTAAGTAACTGAAAACATAGAAATATAATGATATAATTGAATAATGTACAATTTACACCACAGTTAATAAAATTGAAGTGTATTCTTTGTAATTCCAAAATAACAGCTTTTCACTAAAATGAAAGTATATACGATATACTCTGTCTCTCTGTCTGTCTGTGTGTTTGATCCAGGTAATCCCTGAAACGGCTGCACCTATATTGACGGAACTTCCACTGGCAGTTAACTAATGTTACAAGGAGTAACTCTGGCTACTTTTATTTAAATAAAACATTTAGAATTCCGCGGGGATGAAAAATAACTTCACGTCTATTATAAAATATTCTTTCACCATTACAAATCTACATTATCATCAACACCCACTTTTCACTGATGACGATTAAGGGCCAACGTGCCAGATGGTTAGTCTATTGCCGTCTCAGGCACTATACATACGTCTTTGAATTAATTTTAGACATATGCAGGTTTCCTCACGATGTTTTCTTCACCGTAAAGCACGTGGTGTGAAATCACTGCACATAAGTTTTTAGAAAAACTCGTTGGTACAGGCCCCGCTGGGATTCAAACTTGCGTCGCTTGCGCCAATCTTAAGGCCACCACGGCTCACTTGGAAGGTAATGAATCACAAATATTTAAAAAAGGGTTTTACCTTATTCCGGGATCCAAGGAAAACCATCTCAATGGTTAAAAATGTGCATAAAACCAATGTACACACGGTCAAGAACATCTGAAATCAAAACATGCTTGCCACCAGGCTTACGTAGGACTCGAGCCTTCGGACCAGAAATGTAATCAACGCCAATGGTATCTATTTAAATGAGGCCAGAAACCGAAAAAAGGTTTTGTTTAGTTAAATAATCTAGTGAACTAATATAATGCATGTCATTTTGGTCATCTACTCTAATATTAGAAAGAGAATTTGATTGTTTTTTTTGTTTGCATTGAATAGACTCCAAAACCACTTGACCGATTTGAAAAAGTCTTTCAGCAAAGGATAGCTACATTATCAGCGAGTAGCATAGGCTATATTTTATCCCCGTTTTCCCACGGGAACGGAAACTACGCTGGTGAAATCGATAAAACTCGTCAAACTGGTAAGATGGTGTTAAAATAAATTTTGGCCAAAAAGGCTTTACTACATTTCTTGCCCGACCTGTCTTAATAATAGCGAATTCTACTTACAACGAAACTGCCTTCTTCCCTCACAATACGAAAAGCTTTCAATATATCCTTTAGACAAACCACAATTTTATTAATATCCATTGGATTGTTATAAAAATTGGGTGTCATTAATAAATCTCGCGCAAACCACTGACGACCGATGTATTCGAAAAGGCCAGAATTCTTAAAGTAACGTTTACTATCGACCATAATGTGAGACCCCATGTTGAATCGGATGATTTTGTTCAGAAATCTGAGACGGAGGTTCAGAAAGACGACACTGTGTGCACATTGTAACGCGGTGACGTGAGCAGAGCTCGCTGCTAGCGGCAGAGCAGAAGCTATTACTGGTTGCTCCATAACATCACACATATATGCTATCATTCCAATTGAATAAGTCGACGTTAATATCATTAACGTGAGCGCATTGAAGTAAAACTGCAAAGCCTCCAACGATTTACAACGCTCCAAGCCAAAAGTCCTGTCAATTTTCTGCATAATTAAGTACGAACGGAATATCTGGGTCCGGTTTTCATAGAACGTTGTATGTATCAAGTTCACCAGATACACGATGTAGTGCATTAGCATCATGCCTGAGTACGCCACGTAAAACGTGATTTCTTTTGAGTAAGCTTTGTAATAAAACAGCTCTATATAAACAAAAGCGCAAGTGGCAGCTATGAACCAAAGTAGCGAGTATATAATTCTGTATTTGGTTGTATTTAATTTTATTATTTTGTGTCTGACGTCTACGCTTGTGCAGCCCTGCAACATCCGTGCAGTGTGCACTGGACTCCATAGCTTGATGAAATTTAATTCAAACGTGTTTGTAAACTCCGTATACGACATTAGAAAAGGTTGGTAACGATTTCAAAGTACTTTGTTATAAGATTTATCAAATATGGATATTTTTTAAACTTTTATTTTATAAATTTTAATAGTTATCGTCCAATAATGTTCATTGTGGTCTTCGGACTTCAGACCTCGGATATTTAGTTCATAAGTAATCTGTATAAAAATTTGATGATTATACAGAATTACTTACTGCTATTAAAATGCGATTATGTACGAGTAATATGTAGTGTCTGTCGATATTTATGAAGTTTAATTGCTTTACATCAATAACTTACTGTTCTTCAATAAATGCCAGTTTATTATATATGTAACTAACTGTGCCCCGCGGTTTTACCCGGGTTAGCATAGCCTAAGTTTTTTATTGAAAGTAGCCTAAACTTTCATCCCCTATTTTATCCTCTTTGGGGTAGAATTAAACAAAATTATTTCTTAGCGGATGCCTACGTCATAACATCTACCTGCATGCCGAATTTCAGCCCGATCCGTCCAGTGGTTTGGGCTGTGCGTTGATAGATCACTATGTCAGTCAGTCAGTCACTTTTGAGAGAAAAATAGCTAGATTATAGCAATAAATGAGTATTTTAAATATAGTTCTTAATGAGGTGTGTAAAAAGATCTTTGTTTGACTGGCTTGAGTTGTCATGCTCACTAAAATGCCTTTGATTGCGGCGACGTCTGGATGACGGGTTGTCCACTTCCCTCTATGATGGTTGAGGAGGTCAATGGCTGGCATTCACATCATACTTGTGAACAGGTGCTGCTTGTGGGGGCTGGTCATCTCAATCTACGCATTTAGTTTTAAGTAGATGTACTAGATTTTTATGTTAATTTTTATCGACATTTCTGCATTGGAACATTGTCCATGAGCTTACGTTTCTTAAATTATTTATTTTGTATTCTTTAAATTGTATAATATTTTTGAAAAGAGTAATTACTGAGTTTCTTGCCAGGTTCTTCTCAGTAAAGGCAACCTTCCGAACCTGGCGGTAGCATGTATAATCCTGTATAACTATGTCATTCTGAAGATTTGAAAGTACTTTGTAGAAAGTCTAATCGAATAAAGATACTTTTGACTTTGACTTTGACTTTGATGTTTAAATCCATACTAGGGTTTCCAGAAGCGTGCATTCCATATAAGCAGATAAGCGGTGCTTACCATTTGTGATGACTAAATACACTCGTGTCGTGTGTGTGTATATGTACCTATGGGCCACATAAGTAAGTAATTATTCACGTATCTACCCTACTTATTGTTTATGCTTACCCCTATGAAAACCCAATGCGGCAATTATCAGAGTGGTAAGCATCAGGAGGGTATGTATGTAGGTATATATTGTGCGAATTGAATAAAATTATGAAAAAGTGTGCTGATAACTATATTTGACTCAGCAACTTATTCATTGCCTTTCGAAAACTATTGTTTCCGTATTATAAGGTTTGACAGGGTTCATAAATTAATGATGAAAAATTCGTAATATTATTATATTTTTTGAAAAAAATAAATAGTTTTTCTATTTCAGACTATACATTTTTTTATACAAAAAATCTATTTAATAAAGTATATTAATATACATGTAAAATAATACATTGTTTTCTTAACGCAAATTATACAGATAAAATATACGCTCCGTCCATAAATTATAACTTCATGAGTTCCCTTGAAGAATCTCAGGAAGGGTTCTCGAAAGGGTGGGCAAATATATTGCAAATCCTACTGGTTTTCTCAAGACATTTTCCTTCACCTTTTAATGAAATAAGGGGTTTATGATTTATGTATTTCATTGAAATATTCCATCAGGAGCTCGTGGCACAGCTATTGCGCATATCATTCGATCAGCGAAGTTAAGCAACCCTAAGCCTAGCCAGTAATTGGATGGGTGACCGCCCGAGTTCCCTCCGTGCCTCGGAGAGCACGTTAGTCGTCGGTCCCGGTTGCCAATTTATCATCTTTGGCAATCGTTACAGGTATGTCGGAGGCCCAAAATAGTCTGACAACTGGTTTAACCCAGATCACAGATTTTCCTCATTAAAGGGGTTGCGTAGGTCAGATGGCAGTCGGTTCTTATAAAAATCAGGTGATCAGCCATATCGGGTTGAATCAAGTGCCGACCCCAACAATGTATGGGATAAGGCCAGGAAGATGATGATTGAAATATTCCATCAAACATTTTAAGAATACTGACAGAAAGAGTAACACATTAAAATGTACTTATTGTCAAGAAAAACATAATACTTTGTAGAACAATCCAAAATCAAAGAGGAAAGATAATTGGGCACCTTGTGCGAAGCTTCTTTAGAATACTGTATCTTAGTATATTTTGTTGACAACTCTTATAATATCACAATTGTTAATATCACTATTCTATATTATTACAATTCTCTAAAAGGCCCACTTATATCGTAACACCATAAATATACTCGTGAATTAACTGTTCGAGAAGAAAATGAATAATGTAGTCAAAATATTAATCAAAAATCAAGGAAATTAAAGAAAAGCAAGGTGAAGAATAGTATAGAATTAAAAATAGAAAATAAATATTTTTTGGGGAAACGAAACGGTGATGAATTTTAGGAAACAGGCTAATTAGGTACAACTCTGGGAAAATTCTTCTTCTTGTTCTTAATTCCTCTCCAGCTAATTCCTGGCCATCAGTTCGGTAAACTTCTGGATAACTACAAATAATTACCTTGTGTTAGAATCTTACACGTCATGCTATCTTATTAAATCAAAATCAAAAATATCTTTATTTGATTAGACTTCTTACAAAGTACTTTCAAATCGTCAGAAGGACACAAAATACATTATACATGATTATAAATGTTACCACCGGGTTCGGAAGGTAGCTTTTGTTGAGAAGAACCCGGCAAGAAACTCAACAATTACTCTTTTAAAAAAATATATATTATACAATGTTTTTGGTTACAGTATTTATATCTCATGAATATAAGCCCATGGACACAGCACAAATGCTCAATTGTCAAATATAATAACTAAAATATTACAAATATTTGTGAGCATGGCAATAGCATGGAAATTATGTTGCAATAATGCAAAATACTTATATTGTAAACTGTAACATTTTCTTTTGGAGATAACCACGATATAATGGATTTACTTTGTTGAATTCTACAAGACGCCTGCTTGCTCTTGTCTTCAAGTAAAATTCGCTTCACCCATCAGAAGAGTAGTTCCTAACTTCAATTAGTGCTTCTGGACCTAAACCGTTTTTTTATTTAAACACAAATAAATACTGACCACATGAAGGCTTAAAGACTTAAGCACTTTGCTATTTACAGTTTGTTAGTCAGAATCATCACAAATAAGTTCAGTGGTAGATTCATCAGACATTGCACCGTTAGAGGCACCCGGTTGTTCCTGCAATGCCACCGTCTGTTCTTGAAGAAGCTTCAGCTGGTCTCTTCTTGTTCTTGAGAAAAACCCACACTGGAAGAAAAATAATACTTTGATTTAAGGCCTGCTACCATTAGGTCTCATTGTCATGATAAAGGGGTGTGGAGAGAGACAGATTGATACAGGATATAATATCATATAATATCAATACAATACAGTAAATTTCGCCAACTTCTGTCAAGCTATGATATCTCAGACGTAACCAGCCAATGGCCAGGGTCTAAGAATTTGGCTTTGGTATCCCCTATCTGTCGTAAGAGGTGACTAAAAAGGGGCCGGAGGGCCTGCTGGCGGTGGCCGGGGTGGGAGCTTTCACCACCGAGCCGCGGGCCCGTGAAGGTGGCAGCGGGATGTGCGACGCGCTGCCTTGCACAGCGAGGTCTCCAGGGGCGGCGACAAAGCTGCCCCGGAGATGTGCTTTGGGGGACACCGGTGCGATCTCTCAGAGTACCACCGAGGGGGTTTTAGTGCGGTAAAAATCGCACATATCCCGACATGCCTCTCCCAGCGCGGTCGGGGACCTTTGGATGGTTTCCCCCTCGTCAATAAAAAAGGTTATATAGGTGTGGTTATGCGTAAGTGCCATATTTATAGTGGTTGATATATTTTTTGAATAGAACGTCACTAAATTATTGACTGATTATTTTTTTTAAGTTTTGTACAAGAAATCTTTCGTGATCAACGTTCCTTGTTTAAATAAACCCGTCTATCAGTTGATAATTGACCATTTTATGTGAGCGTTAATCTTGCTGGCATATAAAGATATTATTTATCACAGGAATAATTTGCCAAAATTTATTTACAGTCGAAATTTGATTATTGTAGGACGTGAGCGACCAAAGGAGACGAAATCAGCTACACACAATTCACGCAGCACGAGATCCCACCAGCAATATTTTAAAGATAAATAACGTAGGTATGTCTCACCAGCGAACAAACGTTATTTAATTTCCCAAAACCAGACCGTCCCTTCGCAGCGACCAATTTTTAAACGTCGTTTTAAACGATAAATCAAAACCAATATCTCATATTTTTATTTTCAAATACCGAAGACACGATGATATTGACGACCAGGTGGAGCAAATGAAGAATAAAAGGTTTTTGACAAAAAGTATTTATCATGCAGCATTATAATGCTGCAGTACGTAATATTCAATAAATATCTCTCTCTCAATAAATAGCTCCAATAAAAGGCGATGTTTTATTTCATAAATATATCATAAACAAGAAGAGCCGTGGTGGCCTCGGGGTTTGAGCAGTCGCCTGCTACGCAAGCGACGCAAGTTCGAATCCCAGCGGGGCCTGTACCAATGAGTTTTTCTAAAAAAACTTATGTACAGTGATTTCTCACCACGTGCTTTTCGGTGAAGGAAAACATCGTGAGGAAACCTGCATATTTCTGAGAAGTAATTCAAAGCCGTATATAAGCTATAGTGCCTGAGACGGCGATAGACTCACCATCTGTCACGTTGGCACTTAATCAAATTCGGTGAAAAGTGGGTGTTGTGATAACAACACCTCTGCCTACCCCTTCGGGGAATACAGGCGTGAGCATATGTATGTATGTATGTATGTAAACAAGAAAGTATTTTTTTCGAATATTGCGTGGGTAGGGAAAAATAGTTGAATCAAATTGTACCTTATGTAACCCCGCCACAAGGGTTGCTAGAGTGAGTAATCCGGCAATTATTGCGACAATCAACGGCCATATTGGAGGCTTGGGATCCAATATTAGTGTAGTGGAGAGGGTTGTTGACCTGAATATAGAAAATAATAGTTAAAACAGAAAAATTAGAAAAATAAAATAATTTTTATATGCGCCCTGCATGATTCTCTAGTCGTTTTACTAAAACTAAACAAATATTTTTTTAAATGATATAACGTTGGCCAACCCTCGGAAGGCACATCCAACAGCTTCGCGTTGCGGAAATGAAGATGTTGCGATGGATGTGTGGCGTTACGCGACTTGACCGTATTCGTAACGAATACATCCGTGGCAGCCTGGGTGTACGTGACGTTGCGGACAAGCTGCAAGAAAGTCGACTCCGTTGGTTTGGCCACGTAAGCCGCAGGCCACCAGATTACGTCGGGCACCGATGTCTCAACCTCGTAATACAAGGACCCAGATCCCGTGGCAGGCCCAAGAAGCGCTGGCTTGACGTCGTTAAAGCCGACATGAGAGAGAACGACCTCACAGAGGAGGATGCCAAAGACCGAGAAAAGTGGAGGAGAGAGAGCAGGAAAGCGGACCCCAGCACCATGCCGGGAAAACGCTAAGACGAAGAAGAAGATATAACTGAGATTTTTTTATGAAATTAAAACTAACCGTGCCCGCGGTTTTGACCGTGGAAAGTTCCTTCGTGTGTGACCGGTGGTACCCTAATGTTTTAAATAAAGGTAGCCTGAGTTACTCCTTGTAATATTAGCTATCTGCCAACAAACAGACAGACAGACAGAGAAATATTGTTGGGTCGGTTAACAATTAGTATCAAAAAATTGCTGCTGACATCAGCATATTATGTTTAGTAACCTATATTTTATTTCTCATGCATACACACATAATATTTATATGGCTTTGACTAAGAATAAGTTCCAGATATAGCGCAGTTAGAAAATTACAATTAAAGGGCGTTTTAAGCAAATATTCTAAGATCTTGCGTGACCGATATTGCCACGACAAAGAATTAAATGATGCAATTGGTATCAGAATTGAAACCATTAGTCAGCTGTAAGACGAAATAATTAGATACTCACTCAAGCTCATTTAACCAATTCAAAACGATGGATGAAGTTATAATGTAGGTGGTGTTCCGTTCGAAGAAAAATGCTGAAAAAATATTTATTTTTAATTACATACATATGCTCACGCCTGTGTTCCCCGAAGGAGTAGGCAGGCAAAGTGGGTGTTGTAATTACAACACCCACTTTTCACCGAAGATGATTAAGTGCCAACGTGACAGAGGGTGAGTCTATCGCCGTCTCAGGCACTATACATACGTCTTTGAATTACTTCTCAAACGTATGCAGGTTTCCTCACGATTTTTTCCTTCACCGTAAAGCACATGGTGTGAAATCACTGTACATAAGTTTTTAGAAAAAAAATATTATAAAAATTATAAATAGAATACAGAATTTAAATTAGTGTCTTTAGTTACTGTAGTTACCTCGCTGGATCGTTAAACTTACACGTTTCGGTACTTATATTATTAATAAATTATAATCAACTATTATTTTTACACATGCATGCTGATACAATGAAAAAGAAAAATATAATAAAAATAAAAATTATAAATAAAACACGGAATTTAAATTAGTGTCTGCGGGAATGGTGCCCAGTAAGCTGGCTGCGTTACCTCGCTGGATCGCTAAGCTAATCCTCTGACCGAGGTAAGAACCAGCTCGACGGTCACCAGAGACGTCAACCAGGCGTTTAGAGAGATCCTTATAAAGGACTTTCGCATTTGGCCTCCAAGGCCCCAAATATTTTTTTTTGCTCCAAAATTAAACAACAAGGTCAATTATTAAGACATGAAATACACAGAAGGAACTATAAATACAATCTAATAACTAAAACCTTAAAAAATATAATCTTATAACTAAAATATATTATTAAAAGGAGTCCCTGTAGGCAAGGTTCCGAAGATACTGGCAGCATTCCTTTGGATGGCAAGACTAATTCTTTGACCGAGGTAGCTGCCAGCTCTTTGGTATCCTGTGATGTCGACTAACCTTTAAGTTATTATAAAGTCTAATTAATTTGTCCACTGCCATAAAAATAAATAATGAAATTCTCTTACCATTTTCTCTCAAATCAAAACATAGGGGTACAACGACGGGTAATGTAAAATTTGCTGGCATCGTCCAACTGCATTCTATCGGATTTATTTCTGTATTACACCCTTTTACAGGCTCCGAAACGGTTATCTGTAATCATTCGTAAAGCGTTTTTACATCTCGTTCGAAACAAATTAGATAAATATTTTTTTTATATTCAACAACATTAACGTATACTCTTTTTTTGATGACAGATGTGAAAAATACATATATATGCTCACGCCTGTATTCCCCGAAGGGGTAGGCAGAGGTGCTGTATTAACAACACCCACTTTTCACCGAAGATGATTAAGCGCCAACGTGACAGATGGTGAGTCCATCGCCGTCTCAGACACTTTACATACGTCATTGAATTATTTCTCAGACATATGCAGGTTTCCTCACGATGTTTTCCTTCACCGTAAAGCACGTGGTGTGAAATCGCTGTTCATAGGTTTTTTAAAAAACTCATTGGTACAGGACTCGCTGCGATTCGAACTTGCGTCGCTTGCGTAGCAGGCGACTGCTTAAACCTCTAGGCCACCACGGCTAAATGTGAAAAATATTCTATAATTTTGTAATTAGTCATTAAAAATACGGAAGAATGTGTATACACTAATCTGAGTTGATTATCTCCTAATCGTATTTCGGTCACGTAGCCACAGCCATCTCAACGGGGATTAGCCATCTGCTCAGCAGATATAGTGACGGGAGAGAGATCAGGCGTAGGACCAACGGCTTAACGTGCTTTCCGAGGCACAACAAGGAAACACCGCCAACTTTCAAACTCCGAGATTACTATTTTTGACCCGACATGGAACCTCGTGATTAGCAGGCGAACTTACTAACCACGATACCAACGAGGCTGATCCGAGTTACTCATATTGTAAAGATCAGATAAATTGCTTTAAACTCAGCAACAGTTTCGATTTTATTCAGAACCGTAACCAAATTACATTTCACCATTTGGTCTTGTAATGAATTTATTATGGTATACATTGGAGATGATTCAATTTATTTGGGTCTGAATAACGCATAATTAAATTGAATTCTGACCTCTTTTGGCAGCAATATATGTGCCTCCAAATGATTCCAATCAGACGGGCCCGAATTTGATACCTGTAAAAATTTGATGACATAAAAGGGAGAAAATATACCTAAATTTCGTTTTCTCAAACAATAAAACAAAGGAATTGAATCAAGGCACGTTTTCAGTTTTAGTATAGCTCAAAATGTTGATCCGGTATCGTTCATCAAGATCCCGACTACGAAGACATTACAACACATTTTGAGCCACGCTTAAACGAAAGGTCAAGTGCTGGTGGCCAATTATGATCCTTTAAGCAGCGCGTATTAAGAACTTCTTTAACTTTGACCCCCTGTACAAATAAAAAGATAACCATACTATCCGAAAAGTCAGCGAAATTATTAAAATCAAAACTTACCTCGAAATAATGCACGAATGATATATTCTCTCCTTGCTCAAATTTGTCCCTTGATATGGATAATGTTTCATTCTGTTGATGCTTTCTATGACATAATTTAAAAATATATTAGCTTTTCTGAATACATAATACAGCGACTTTAAAAGTCTGCAAACTTCAGAATGTTTACGGATTATGCTAAAAATATTCTGTTCAATTTTATCAGTTTTCCAGCCTTGAATGAAGTTCATTCCAGAATATTTAAAGACTTTTGAAATTCATTTTGAACCTTTAGGTAAGTGGTTATACACTTGGGGTGGGTTGCATTCTTATTATTGTTAATACTAAAGCTAAAGGCACATTTAACTATGGAAGATTTAAAGACCCTTCTGGGATGGCGTGAGCCTATTTTATTTTATTTTAGTAATTGCTTACAGCTACAGCCAGTTGATGCACACAACCTAGGTGACATGCCAAATATTTTATGTGAAGACCATTGTGACTGGATGCTTCTAGCACTAGCTCACAGTTTTAGTTAAAATAGGCGTCAGTCGAGTTATGTGCGCTGACTTTGAATGCCCAGTAGTTATTTTGGGTTTTTCTCTGTCTGTCTGTATGGCACAAAGATAAAATATATGCGCAGTTACACTACAGTCGCTGAGCGCTCTTAACTCGTGACTGTTATACAGTGCTTACCCGACAACAGTGAAACTTGCTTGATTTTTCACTGTGATTTCCGTTTCTATAACTGTAACATTCTTGACGAATAGGGGATCAACTAAAGTTACGGTTACTTTCAATTCTTCTTGATTAGAATCTTCTAAAACATATTCCAGTTCAATATCCCATTCTATTACTTCGTATCTTAAAATAGGTCCTGGGATAAGACACGTTAAATCCAGATTTTCTAAAGAACATTCGCTTGGGATCCTCAAAGGGTTAGCTGGTAGGGTCATGTTGATTTTGACCTCATAAGCAGTCTCTTCTTTGTTGGATAGTGATAGTTTTACTCCTAATCTGGACTCCAATCCTGGAACGTATGGACTGTAAGGAAGAACATATTGATGAGAATTTGATGGACTATAATCACCCCTATCAACTAGTAATTAAAATACATTAGGTATAAAACTATACCTTTGTAATCCATATCACCAAAAGAGAAATAGAATTACTATAATCCTTGGATTATGGACACCTTATGCCAAATTTTCTAAAAACGGGAAGATGTTTAAATAGGATATAGCAGTTTCTCCACTAGCTACATAGATGGCGCTACTCGCTAACAATTGCTATGTTTGAGTACTAATACACAATAATCTAAATCGCGCAATAAGTGATTTTCGACCGCATTGCAGTTACATACAATCTTCCAACTAGAACAGTGTTGGAGCCGCGAATCCCCAGGAATGACGCCTTCTTAGTTGGCAGATTTTCCCTTTGCTGCATGAATATGATCACACGCTCTTACAAGAACATGCTATTGGTTATATATGTTGCTATTGGGATGTTCAATCGGTAATTTCCCATTAGCAGACCGGAGTATGGATTAATGGTCAGTTATTGGCAACAGGCTCGCCACCTATTTACATGGTACTACTACATTATTATGTACAGTTTTGCTTACCCCTTCAGGGAATATAGGCTAGAGCATATGTTTGTTCATAGGTATTACCCTAATTATTGTAAGTAATTGGTTCCTTCAATTGAGTAGTTCGTTGCGCAGTTGCTTCGATTCGATTAACAGCAACCCTAACCCTAGTCAGTAATTGGGTGACCGCCTGAGATCCCTCTATGCCTCGGAGAACACGTTAAGCCGTCGGTCTCGGGTGCCAATTTATCATATTTGGCAATTGTTACAGGTCGGCTGGAGGCCTAAAAATCAGGTGATCAGCCACATCGGGTTGAATCAACTGCCGACCTCAACAATATATGGGATAAGGCTAGGGAGATGATAATGGTTCCTTCAATTCTAAACTTGGTAACTGCTGAAACTCACTTCTCCAATGGAACTAAGCCTATTTCCAGTAGAGGTTTGCAAATGAAGTCTTCGCCACAATCCCTCACCACTTGCAGAAGTAAAGACGTTGTAAGTGACGATTCTTCAGATAATCTTGCTGCTCCTTTAGTGAAGGTTGTAGAATCATCTGTCAAAAATAAAACAACTCTAATTCAGAACACTAGGTCATGGGTTCGATCCCCAAGTCAGGTAGAAAAACCCAACAATACTTTGCGTTATTGGGTGAGGCTGTAAATTGTAGCCGGTCAATGCTCCCTACGAGGTGCTTAAATATAGGCTCGCTCCCTATTGAACTTAATTATAACTGGCGAATTGCGAGTGCACTATAAGTCAACCTCTGCCTACCCGTTCGGGGTATACAGGCGTGAGCATATGGATGTATATCATTCAAATCTTAGTGCTCATCTAATAGATACAATTATTTTAATGAACAGGTGTCAGCATCTGTCACAGATGGTGAGTCGATCGCCCGTCTCAGACACTATTACATACTACACTGAATTTATCTCCTTCTCAGACATAAACATGCTGATATGCTCAAAATATTTTTCCTTCACCGTAAAGCTTGTGGTGTGATTACAAAGCACTTATTTTTTTTTAAATAATTTGGGTTTTCCAATCGCATTGCTTCCAGCCACTTGGCCATCACTACTAAACCGTTATCTACAAAATAGGTAAATAGCAATACCTTTCATACTTTCATCAGGTTCCAATTCAAAATTGATCAAAATTGGCTTCGTTAAATTTGCCGTTGGCTGGAAATAAAAAGTAAAACATTATTTTTTTAAACCTTAATACGAAATAGGGCAAATTTTACTGGAATCCAAATGTACCTGTACTTCTACCGTCTGTTCGTCACATTGGACGTTCCCAGGTTTGGTAGTCACTTGATAATCAGGGTCGCTTGTTAGCATAGCTCTATTGTCTTCTGGATCTACTGCTGTTTTTGCTTTGAACTCTAGAACATTGTTTAAAGATATAAATGAAATTATATTTAATTATGATTATGGAGCCGTGGTGGCCTCGGGGTTTGAGCAGTCGCCTGCTACGCAAGCGAGTTCGAATCCCAGCGGGGACTGTACCAATGAGTTTTTGTAAAGAACTTATGTACAGTGATTTCACACCACGTGCGGTTCGGTGAAGGAAAACATCGTGAGGAAACCGAAATATGCATCTGAGAAATAATTCAAAGACATATGTAAAGTGCCTGAGACGGCGATAGACTCACCATCTGTCACGTTGGCACTTAATCAAATTCGGTGAAAAGTGGGTGTTGTGATGACAACACCTCTGCCTACCCCTTCAGGGAATACAGGCGTGAGCATATGTATGTATATTTAATTATCCAGAGAATCAGCATGGCAGGCAATACTGCCAGCATTCTTAGCACGATCCTGAGAGTCATCTGTTTGGGCTAAGTTTTCTAATTGTTATTAGTTTTAAATACTGTTTTCCTTGTTCAGATGAATTTTGTCCAATAAATGGTTATTATTTACTTATATCCAATAATTGTCATTTAATTATTTTTTAACACTGTTCAAACAATTTTTTCCTAGGATAATGGTGAGTTTATCCCTGTTTTAGGCACTGTATTAATTATTACTTTCATTTTATACTAGTCTACCTAAGTTGTTTTTCCTTCACAGGAAATAGCTTGGTGTGACATCACTGTACTGAATTATTTAGGAAAATTCATTGATTAAAGGCCAGCGACATTAGAACTCTAATTGCTTACAGTTTACTTAACTCCTGGACAACGACTGCCTTTATAAACTTACTTATCTTCGCATTTGGCCAAGAAGCCTGTGCTGATGCAGCTACACAGAAGAACACCTTGAATCCCGTCACGTTGTGTGGCAAATTAATTCTGACATCATCATCAAGCGTGTGCAGTATAGCACGGACTTTTATAGTTGGAACACAGCGGTATAGGTAAGCAGTCCTGCTATGATAAGCTCCAATGGCTAGATCTGAAAAAAAGGTTATTCACCTTACATCTATATAATATTACTAGATGTGCCTTGCAGTTTTACCCTCGTAGTAACTATATTTTTTTTTTAAATCAAAGTAGCCTAGTGTTATAAGGAGTTCCTTCTAACAGTAGCTTTATGCAAGTGAAAGTCCCATTAAAATAAAACGAGAGACTGTATGTCTATCCTCGTACTCAAACGGG
The DNA here is from genome assembly GCA_929442735.1 of Watsonalla binaria. Lineage (NCBI taxonomy): Eukaryota > Metazoa > Arthropoda > Insecta > Lepidoptera > Drepanidae > Watsonalla > Watsonalla binaria. Next base: position 11,164,597 of record OV838924.1, on the reverse strand, counting down.
AACGGGAATTACGCGGGTGGAACCACGTGACATTTCGTAGTTCGTGGTCCCGCTCGTATGCACGAGGATTTTGATACAGTAAGGCCCTTTTTTAAGGAAATGGAGGGTACTACCTTCTTTATCACTAAGTAATCATGCCAACTTATAACGAAAGAGATGGATTTTCAAACGATAAATTCTACAGACTTCACTTCTTATTTGCAGACGGATTCTGCGGTTTTTTTTTCATATAACACAAATAAAATCATATGCGTCGAAAAATGTACCTTCATCTTTTCCAAAGACAGTTATTAATTAATAATTAAACTAACTATGCACCGCAGTTTCACCCGCGTAGAGTTCTGTCACGGCAATATATGAAATTAATCGGAATTATAGTTGCGCCATCTGTCGAAGATTGGTCGTAACTCAGAAACCTTCGTGGGCTCATGTAAAACACTTTTATGAACATCATCACAAGATCAAATGCATTGTTTACGATTCTATAAAGGAGATACAGAGAAGTTTTCATTTTTAAATATACAGAGATGTTCCATTCTTATGAAAAAAGTTCATGATAGTATGTTCTTCTCTATGCATTATGCTGCATTATTTTGTTCTGATTTATCATACTTATAGTACCTTCACACAGTCCATAATCTTACATGAGTGTCTGCCTCGTTGGTCTAATGGTTAGTACGTTCGCCTGCCGATCACGAGGTCCCGGGATCGATTCCCGGGTCGGGTCAAAAAATTGTATTGAGTGTTTCTGTCAAGAAATTCACAATAAAATGCCCGGAGTTTAGAAGTTGGCTGTGTTTCCAGTCCCGTGCCTCGGAAAGCACGTTAAGCATTTGGTCCTCCGCCTGATCTCTCTCCGGTCGTGTCGGATTGCCTCCCATCGGACTATGAGAGTGAGGGAATAAAGAGTGCACCTGTGTTTGCGCACACACTTGTGCAATATAATATCTCCTGCGCACATGGCTGATCCTCGTTGAGATTAGCCGCCGTAACCGAAATTCGGTAGGAGATCATTATTATTAATCTTACTTACCATTACAGTTATCATTGTTAACATCCACTCCCTTTGATATAGCCATGCCGAAGCCGCCAGCCCCTTCTGCTAATATCCTCTGAACATACTTGTGCTTGAGTCCCTTGTCGTATCCCTTGTAAATGTATACCACTCCCGTTCCTTCGTTCTCCCACGGGGCACCTATGGCTACATCTGAAATGTAATTATCGTCATGGAGTTATATATACAGATAAATAAAATTTAAGTGTCTACTTGTAATCTCAAATTAACAGCTTTTACAATTTTTTATTTCGTTTCGGCTAATTCTCGAAACTTACACTGACGGGTTATACATATGCGCACGCCTGTATTCCCCGAAGGGGTAGGCAGAGGTGTGAACACCCGCTTTTCACCGAATTTGATTAAGTGCCAACGTGACAGATAGTGAGACTATCGCCGTCTCAGTCACTATACATACGTCTTTGAATTACTTCTCAGAAATATGCAGGTATCCTCTCGATGTTGTGAGTTTATTTTAGAAAATAAAATTCTATAACTTTAAAATTAAATAAATAAAAACCTTTACTTTTCGGTGGTAAGCTGTAGTTGTTAGAGGATAGGTACTTAAGGTTCGATGCTTATTGAAAGGTATGTGGAATGCTTATTATTTGTAACATGAAATTCTATAAAGTATAACGCCTCAAAAATTTCTAAAAAAATAAAATTAATGTTTTTTGTATACTTTTATAATGACGCATACCACCAACCGATGCGCATGCAATTATATACCTATGCTTCTATTCAATAAATGCTTGGGATAAATTAAGGCCGATGATGAATAATAATCACCTCTAAAACCATCACCATCAATGTCACCGAGGTCGGCGATTGAAGTTCCAAAACGAGCGCCACTTTCACTGGATCCTACAACAAACCCAGAAGGCTCCAAAAAAGATGAGTTCTGAAATTAGTAACAAGAGATACCTACATATATATTTTGCACTCCATACACATTACAGCATAAATCCTCTGCATCTTACCACTTATACAGGATGTCGGGGAAAATAGGACAGTTGTCAAAATATGATATAATTTTAGGTAGCAAATAAAATTATCATGACAAAAATATCTTCTTCCGTTTTCGAGTAATTGACGTTCAAAGTTGACCATTTCAAGACCTTAATTTCGCATAAAAATCAGCGGTAACGTAGAGTTATTCCCGTGAAATCTAACAAAATTTGTATATTTTTTTCTCGCTAATAGTTCCTGAAATAATCCCATAAAACCATTTTTCGAAACCATTAACTTTTCCCGTAATTGAATTCATCTTTAAATACCGCGTACGCAATGCAGGTAAACGCGGCCGCGCGTAGCAACCATAGCCTATAACTACGACATCGTTGTAGCTAGATATTTTACGACTTCAACATATTGATATATTCATAAAACCCTACAACTTCTAGAAGACAACTGTTCCTTTTTCTCCGACACCGTGTTTAGAACCCACCATTTCCCGTGTCATGTACACAAAGACCGCTCCTTGGTCGTAAGGCAGGCCGCCATCTCTCATCACAAAGTTAGGAGCTCCAACCAGGAGGTCTGTCAATCCATCGTTGTCTATGTCAACACTGCATAGGCTCGACCCGAAATAAGACCCCATATGGGGACCTTTTACTTTTGCTCTTATATTTAGTGGGCTGTTCTCGTGGTGGACTGGTTCGAATACGAGCACCTGGAATAATATAGAATCAGTTTGATCTGATGAACTTATATTCCGATCCAACTAGCTGTGCCCTGCAGTTTCACCCGCGTAGTGGTATAATTAAGTTTATGTTGTATCATTGTAACTAAATAATTGCAATAAAATATATGAATATGAACCCTTAATGTTTTTTTAAATAAAAGTAGCTTAACTTATTCCTTGTAACATTAGCTACCTGCCAGTAAAAGTCCCGTTACAATCGGGTTCAGCCGTTTCAAAGATTGCCCGGAACAGACAGACAGACAGACGGAGAAAAATCAAAAACATGTTTTCTTTTATGTCAATACCGTATATACTTTCATATACATTGAGTGAAAAGCTTTTATTTTGGAATTACAAACAGACACTTAAATTTTAATTATCTGTATAGAAAGAAACCAAAATTTTAATTGGTAATAATTAATAAAAAATAGTAACTGCTCCTGAGATGATATGAGTAAATGGAATATCCTATTGTATCGCACCCTCAGAACGATAGGGACTCTATTTAAAATTATTTTTTTTTGGAAATCGCATTCTACAAGTTTGAATTTATAACTTAGGCAGTAATTAGTTTTGAATACAATGTATTTCATATTTTCAAAGTCTAGTTAAGTTTGTGTATTGCCGATAAGAATCAATGTTTTTTGAACTTTGTTGAAATACATTTTGAGGTCCTAGCGCCATCTCACGAGCCGATATGTAACCTCCGGAATGACTCGACACGACGAGCCATTCCACAAGCGGCCGACTCACGTTAATACACGCCATACGAATTGAATTGATATTATATTGTAATCCATCAATAAATCGATTAAAAAACGGAATTAAACGAATCATTGGGTACCGAAGCCCCCGTTCCTTTCCAAATTCTTTTTCGTTATTTTTTGAGTTGAGTTCCTATCGATCTAAAGGTGCGATATGGTGACGTTAACACAATCTTGAATAAAGAAAGAGTTATAGTTCACCTGGCCATAGCCAGTCTTAGCTCTCGGTGCGCCTGCGACGAACCAAGTACTCCCATTGCGCTGAAATACACCCGATTCAACACTGTAACCTGAAAAGGATATAAATTGCACCTCAGGCGACAATTGGTGACACTGAAAACCAGCTAAGCTAGACTGAACTGAATCCCAGATAGGTCTGCGGTTAAAGTTGAGTTGTGGCCCTTTGATGACAATGTGCGGCAACACCCGATGGACTGGTGCGAACCACTTTGCACTACAACAACACTAGTTATTTCGTTTTTGTGTATGTATTTTTCAGATTTATTTGTTTTGATACTGCTTATTGTGATCAATTATATGTTTATTTTAAAGGAATCTTTTATTAACAATTATTAAAAACAAATATTTAATTAAGTAACTAATAAGTAACTAAAAACTAATTACAAGTAGAAAACTTGGCCCAAATCGGTGTCTCTCGGGATCGTGCCAAGAAGGCTGGTAGCATTGCCAATAAAAATGTTTATTATTATTATAATTCGCTACGTCCCTCTGTCCCATGATCTTACTAAAAGTCATGATGTTTCAAGACCTCTTCTTAAGGACCACATTACCCGTTCGATTCATATTTGGGACAAAATTTTTCAAAAATATGGTGTAGACGTTACACTCAACTTCCACGTTATTAACGTTTTCCAGCCGAAGGTATATGGAATATATTTAGTTTAATTTCTAGCCACAAAAGTATTAAAGGGGGCTAAATAAAGATTAGTATGATAGGCCTAAACTGCACAAATATACTTTATTTAAACTAAAAAATAAACGGTATTAGTGTATTATGATGTAGTTCATATTTATCAAGGAGTTTCTTCTATGTCCTCAAATACATGGCGACCCGCTATGACCATGACAATACACTTACCAAAATAGTCGTCCGGTCGCAAGTCCCGGGTATAGTATGGGTTCAGAACTGGCTGTTTACTGAAGAACGGCTTGTATTTGTACATAATTACACCACCTGAATAAAACATTGCCTGATTTAAAATCATTACCGTCTTCTCAAATATATGCTCACGTATTCATAGTACACCCGCATTCGCCAGTTGTGTTTAAATCCCATGTAATTGGAGATGAACCTATTACCCGGCCATTAATCCGACTCCGGGCTACAAGGAAATTACAGATGGAAAGGCCTAAAAACACTTTGCCCGACCGGGTATCGAACCCAGGACCATAACCAAACTTCGCGATTCGCAGTAGCGTTTGCGCTTACTAGGCCAACAAGAAATTATGTGTTAATATGATACATACATATGCTCACGCCTGTATTCCCCGAAGGGGTAGGCAGAGGTGTTGTAATCACAACACTCAGACACTTTACATACGTCATTGAATTACTTCTCAGAAATATACAGGTTTCCTCACGATGTTTTCCTTCACCGTAAAGCACGTGGTGTGAAATCACTGTATATAAGTTTTTTAGAAAAACTCATTGGTACAGGACCCACTGGGATTTGAACTTGCGTTGCTTGCGTAGCAGGCGACTGCTCAAACCTCAAGGCCACCACGGCCCTTTTTTTTTCTGTTAATATGATGGTGACGCTAATCCCGTACTAACGTCTCTCACTTTTTAGCAAAGATGTTAGGTACCAGTGACAGGCCTTTAGAGAACCTATTTAGGAAAATGTCATACTAACCAGTCCACATCAAAAGTCCAGGGGCTCCAATAATAATGGTATCGTTGGTCACTTTGACTGACATCCCAGTTTGACCCTGGGAGTAGAAATGTATATGTTCAGCTTTGTGGCCAAACTCCCTTCTTCTGCCGTCCGTTTGAAATGCTTGACGAGCTGAGGAAGAAAGACGATGAATATGGAACAATCCAAATGAAAAATCCTACAACAGAAAAATGGCACTTTCAAAATAATATGTGATTGGGTGCAATACTAGGAAGCAAATAAAAAAAGACAACTGTTGTCCAAATTGTTGGCGAAGTTGTCCAATTTAAGACCTTATTTTCATAGAAATAGTGTTAACTTTCATGGCTGGCTTGTTTCTATCAGATCAGATTTTGTCAGAATTTGAGATAGAGTTAGATATAAACCTATATCCCGACAAATCAGTATCCTAACTAATAAGATCATTACGTGTACTAATTCGTGGTTAAACGATGTTCTATTGTATAAACATGTATTACCAGTACGTACAAGGAGGAGTTCGTGGCACAGTTGCTATTGCACATATCATTCGATCAGCGAAGTAAAGCATCCCTAACCCTAGCCAGTAATTGGATGAGTGACCGCCCGAGTTCCTTCCGTGCCTCGGAATTGCCAATTTATCATCTTTGGCAATCGTTACAGGTCAGTCGGAGGCAAAATATAGGTAAAATAATCTGACAACCCAGATCACAGATTTTCCTCGTTAAAGGGGTTGCGAAAGTCAGATGGCAGTCGCTTCGTATAAAAATCTGGTGATCAGCCTCATCGGATTGAATCAAGTGCCGACCACAACAATGTATGGGATAAGGCCAGGGTGATGATGATGACAAGTACAAGGCCCTATTAAATGATTTCTTCAATGAACATTATGAAAACAACTTACTATCCTCATTCAAGGGCGTGAATACCCGAGCCATACGACCCTGCACGTAACATGCCCCGTTGGGCAGCTGGATTACCTCGCTCGGACTTGGCGAATACGGTTCTGCCCATCTTGGTGCGCAAATCTGAAAGTAGTTAAAAAAAACTCAATGCAGTTTCATAAAGTGTTAAAAGATGGCGTTAGTTGTGAAATAGATCGCGCTATTGAAAGTTTTAACGCATTATATAAGTAGATTTTGCAAAGAAAGTCAATAAGCCCATTGGACGTTCTGGTACGTCTGCATGGTCTGCCGCGCTATTCTGTAAGGTTTCTCAGCTTCACACTGGACATCGAGGTACGAAATTGAATTTTATCATCTATGTATTATGTATACATTTCCTATGCTTGAAAGTGATGATCGACGTCGAGTTTGACTCTGAGAAGCCTTACAGAATAAAGCGGCTGGTAATACTGGTGTTTCGGATTCTGATTCTTCTGAGTCATCAGCCATTTTGGTATGATATTTGGTGAAATGTGGGCGTTGACACACTCTTGCATTTTTTCTGAGGCCAAACGTCAAACATTATTGAAATTTTGTTTTATAACATAAACTTACAAAAAAATCACCGTTCGGCAGTGCGGCCATTGTCGCACCAAACCACATGTCGTTCCTGAAGAACTTTCGTTGCGAAAGCCTTGTGTATACTAGTTTTTCTGAAAAAAGTGGAACAAATATTTCAAGACAACCTTATCTTTGTTTTAGTATGTCGCCTGCAATGCAATATAATTAAGGTTCAGTCTTACTGGTCCGTGCCAATGAGTTAGAAAATCCTAACTGTAGTGATGTCGTATTACTATCTTTAGGGTGGAGGAAAAAATCGTGAAGTAATCTGCGTAATAGGTAGCTTGAAAGGAAATTCAAATGGGCGAACAGTTCGTATGCCATCCAATGTTTGAAAAATATTCCTTATGCCATTTAAGACCACGTCAATGAAGTGTAATTGTTCAATAATTATTATAACATATATATATATACATTACATTACACACAGTAACATTGTGATAAATGAGATAAAATGCTTCCGATGCAACGAACTTTAAATACCTACAACACGATATCTGATAAAAGACCAATGAACGATGAATAAACAACATTCTTACGAAATCAATGCTCTAAAAGATTGGTATTTGGCATTGGACAAAATTTTAAAGTGCGAAAAACGACTAGATCAAACCGCGCCTGATGAGAATTAGTGCTCTTGAAACTCCAGTGCACTAATGTCACATGTAACTAGCTTTACAGTGAAGGAAAACTCCGTGAGGAAACCTGAATAATCGGCTTTGCCCGCGTGTTATTACAGATCCCTAATTGAAAATGAAAATGATTCATTCAGTTTAGTCAATGATAAAGCACTTATGAACGTCAATGAACTGACTACTTTACAATAAACTTGGATTAATAATATAGCCTTGGATTAAAAATATATATATGTTACTCGCTGAAGATACAGCTTTCTAATGGCAAGAGAATTCAAACCATCCTAGTATTTAAAAAAAATATTTGTTATATACAAAAATACAAATCTTTCCTCTGTATACACCAATTACAATTACAATCTAAATGACATGAAACATATTCCCCCTTACCACAAAACATCGCCTCATCATCTCCCTGGCCTTATTAATCAAGTGCCGACCCCAACAATGTATGGTACATTGTTGGGGTCGGCACTTGATTCAACCCGATGTGGCTGATCACCTGATTTTTATACAAAGCGACTGCCATCTGTCTTTCGCAACCCCGTTAACGAGGAAAATCTGTGATCTGGGTTAAACCAACGTACCGATTGCCAAAGATGATAAATTGATACCATCTCATTTTGTGATACTGCTTTTAAAGGGGTTTCTTGATTTAAGCCGTGTTTTGAAATAACTGGGATTATGTCTGAGAATTAATTCAATTTCTACTCGATGGATTCACCATCCGTCACGTCAGTCGTCTGACAGCATTTTTGAATCGGTCGACTGGAATCACATACCTAAGTAGCTTTAATCTACAGTTATGTACCTGTGTATATTATTTTATTTGCAACACTTTTTGCTATTGTTACTAAATAATGGATTTTAATAATGGATTCCTGGTTAGAATTCCGAGTGGTCTCTCTTGCCTGATAAGAAAAATAAATTGAAAACGAATCAGGGAACGCGGTTCCAGTTAGCTAGTGGTCCCAGTCGCCTGTATCCTCATTGCAAGAGGAACACCTCTGCCTATACCCTCGTGGATCCTTCTGGCAGTGGAGGCTACTTACCATCAGTGGTGATCTTCATACGATTGCAGGTGGTGTTGTGAGCAGACATGTCGTGTATGGAGCAGTTGAATACATATCCAGTGGCTATCGTCTTATCATTGCCTAAAGCTTTGGGAGCTCCCACGATCAAGCTGTATGGAAAAGTAAAATGGGCAATTGACTTACTAGCTTTCATATTTTTCCACGATTTTTTAATATGGTCTAATGTCTGTCGTTATGTTAATTTCAGTAGTAAACAAATTACATACTTCTTATAATCGCAACTCATCTGTCAGATCGTAAATTAAAATATTGACTTATTATTGAACTTACTGTATAAAGAGATTCATGAATGTGGATGAAGCGAAAGAAAGGATGTAAGGATCGTAGCATGTGGTAGTAGAAAACTTGGCCTAAATCAGTGTCTCTCGGGATCGTGCCAAGAAGGCTGGCAGCATTGCCACGTTGAATAGCAATGCTGATTCTCTGAGCGAGAAAAGCCCCAGCCCGCTTGTCACGAGAAGCTTCTACCAGACCGCGTGCAACCTCTTTGAAAAGTTGATGAGCATCTGGACCCTAAGGCCCGAGACATGATTAGACTTACTTTCTAAATCTGTGATTATATAAGCTATGCCTATTTAGTAGAATAAAATACATACCCATATTTACTTAGAACGACAGAATATCCAAACAATTCCGAGTGATCATCGGGAAAGAAAGAAATTTTCGAATTCTCGTGAAATATATGACTTCCATGACACACGTTTGTAACTATCACTAAATAACAAAACACAATTGTAAACTGTTTATACATTGTCACTAATGTCACTTTGTATATATATAAAAGTATCACTTTATTCTGTAAACAATTATAATATTATTTAGTTCGGACGAGTGGACGCCACTGTCTATTATCATGTTCAAATAATGACTAACTATTAATATCTAGCTGTGCCAACGGTTTCACCCGCGTAGATTTACTTTTATATTATGTTAATGTGGAATTGATGAAATGAGTTTTTATGCGATAATGAAAGGCAATGTTTAAAAAGTTAAAAATGGAAATTGAAAATAATAAAGAAATGAGAATGACAGATAAGAAAGACGAGGGAAGACGCGAACGACGAAAAACAGGAGTAGTAGGAGGAATACAATGGGTTCCTCCACATATTTTTGACAATTTACAAGATATTTTTCTCAACAATCACTTGACATTGGCGGAATAGTTTTACTTAAGCTCATCGCCATTAAATAAATAAAGGAAAGGAAAGGAATAGGAGTAGTATTTTATTTCATTGTGTTGTGAAGACGACAAGACGAAGTAAAGATATTGAAACGCTTATTATACTTTTATTATTTAAAAATATACGCCAAACTACATTAATATTACGATACATATTTAATTCTTTCATCAGACGATTTAATATTTTTTATGAACATAAAAGCGGTTATTGTGACCAAACTATGATAGTTAGATATGTGCTCTCGCGGACTATTTTGTAGATCTTAATAAGACCTACAAACCCGTAGTACATCATTTTGTTTCATTGTCAATGGTTTTCGCAGCGCACGCATAAATAGGTGCTCGATTTTACACCTTGGGTTACAAAATCACAATTTTCTTACATATACCAAATTTTTTTCAAAATCTTCCTCGATAAATGGATTATCCAACCCTGAAAGATTTTTTGTCGGATCTCTAGTTCCTGAGATTAGCGCGTTCAAACAAACATACTCTGCAGCTTTATAATATTAGTATAGATTCTCTTCGACCAATCACTGAGCATGTCACAATGTATTGTAACCCCTTATCTTAAAGTTTAGTGTGGTTGGGACGGGTTTATGAGATTAAAAGGGTGATTAATAAATTTGTGAGGTTATTATACTTTACTAGCTTCTGTCTGTGACTTCATCCGCGTAGAATATTTACTTTAGGCAAAAGCTAACTTTAACATCGTGACTTAATTAAAGTAACGTGATAGTAGCTTTACTCAATAAAGGGCTGTCTCTGAAATATTTTTTTCAAATTGGACCAATAGTTCTAGGGATTAGCGCGTTCAAGCACTTCTCAAGCTTTATATCGCACTCTCAGAATGATAGGGCCTCAACTCAAAAATTTGCGAAAATAATCATGTTACGATACAGGTATTTAAATATTCTGTTTTCTAAACTATACTTTAATAATATAAAATACATTGTATTCGAACTGGTAAAATAATTACTGACTAAGTTATAAAATCAAGCTGCTTTATGACTTACGTTCCAAAAAAAACTTTTTACGGAGTTAAGCCCCTATCGTTCTGAGGGTGCGATATAATAAGTATAGACTACCTAGACGTAAAGACGGCTTTTACCTGCAACTTCATCCAAGTGGAAAATATTTGTTAGATCCTAGCTATGCCCTGACTTAATTTTTTCAAATAAAAGTAGCCTAAATTCCTCCTTGTAACATTAGCTATCTGCCAGTGAATGTCCCGTTAAAATGAGTTCAGCCGCTTAGGAGATTAGCTGGAATAAGCATACAGATAGAAATAGCTTTTTTTAAATCATTACCGCATTTTGGAATTAAAACCTGACATTTTAATTTGGGGTTGAGACTTTGGGGCCATGGGGGCCAAATGCGAAGGTCCTTTTTAAGGATCTTTCAAAACGCCTGGTTGACGTCTCTGGTGACCGTCGAGCTGGTTCTTACCTCGGTCAGAGGATTAGCTTAGCGATCCAGCGAAGTACGCAGCCAGCTTACTGGGCACCATTCCCGCAGACACTAATTTAAATTCCGTGTTTTATTTATAATTTTTATTTTTATTATATTTTTCTTTTTCATTGTTAGCAATAAGTTACTCAAATGTTACGTTAATAATGTTATATTTCATGTAAATAAATCAATTTTAATTTTATTTATCTGTTTATATGTATAGATAGATTTATGTGGTACACTATTATATTTGTGGGATGATTAAGAAACCTTCCAAGGGAAACACAGGCACAGGAATTTACCGATGTTTCAACTCGATTTTGATGAATGATTACTGACTTGCAACTTCTTGGTCCACAGGAGGGTGTGGATGCGAATACCATTTTATTTTATTCCTAACTAACTTGGTGGCCTTGAGGTTTGAGCAGTCGCCTGCTACGCGAGCGACGCAAGTTCGAATCCCAGCGGGGCCTGTACCAATGATTTTTTCTAAAAAAAACTTATGTACAGTGATTTCACACCACGTGCTTTACGGTGAAGGAAAACATCGTGAGGAAACCTGCATATTTCTGAGAAGTAATTCAATGACGTCTGTAAAGTGTCTGAGACGGCGATGGACTCACCATCTGTCACGTTGGCACTTAATCATCTTCGGTGAAAAGTGGGTGTTGTGATTACAGCACCTCTGCCTACCCCTTCGGGGAATACAGGCGTGAGCATATGTATGTATTCCTAACTAACTTTCTGTATTACAAACAACTTACTAACACGGTTTTATTTAATTATGACAATTTAATTTAATTACATGATTGACAGTAGGTACATGGTTTTATGATTACATTACATACTTCCGTTCCTATGATAACTGTTCGTGATTCATTATTAATAATTACCTAATGCGTTATCACGTGTTATTTATAATAGTGTCTTTCTATACTTCTAAATACAAAGTCCAGACTGACTGACTGATTGCTCAACTTAAGCCGCTGAGCCTAGATTCATGGTGTGTTCTTGGTGAGGTTTGTAGATATTTATGTATTTTTGCGTTTAAATGCTTTGATCCGCCATCTTAGATCCTCCGAAATAGTATCAACACATTTTGAGTCACGCTAAGGCCACAGTATAAATATATGCTTCAGAAGCAGTAAGGAGTCTAGGCATATTTTTTTGAATAAGAACGATTGCTCCTTTAAGAGTGAGTTGTCAATGTTAAAGATTATAAAAATTATTATTTTAGTTGCTGTCACAATAATGTAGTTTTGTCGATTTAAAGTTTTTAATAATATACGCGATCAACCACGACGTGACACCTCATATACATATATTTATTGCTATACAAACGAGCTTTACGGTGAAGGAAAACATCGTGAGGAAACCTGCATATTTCTGAGAATTAATTCAAAGACGTATGTATAGTGTCTGAGACGGCGATAGAGTCACCATCTGTCTCGTTTGCACTTAATCAAAGTCGGTGAAAAGTGGGTGTTGTGATAACAACACCTCTGCCTAACCCTTGGGGGAATACAGGCGTGAGCATATTATGTATGTATGTTTGTAACGAATTGACTCACTGGACCGAAATTTTTTCAGAAATTTTTAAGCTATATTTTATTCCCGTACTCCCACGGGAATGGGAACTACACGGGGGGAAACGCGTGATGTCCGCTAGTCTAGTATAATTAATTTACTTGTATTTATTTCTAACATTTTTAATATCATCTATACCTCATACTGTCATTACGTCTATTCCGTATTATTTATCATTCCAAACGATTTGTTGCTAGATTTCTAACTGCTAGTATTACTTTTAATATTCAACTATTATTTTTACACATGCATGCTGATACATTGAAAAAGAAAAATATAATAAAAATAAAAATTATAAATAAAACACGGAATTTAAATTAGTGTCTGCGGGAATGGTGCCCAGTAAGCTGGCTGCGTTACCTCGCTGGATCGCTAAGCTAATCCTCTGACCGAGGTAAGAACCAGCCACCAGAACTGCTGGTTATAATAATAGTCTTCTACCGAACTTCGGTTACGGCGGCTCAACGAGGATCAGTCAACTGCGCAGGAGATATTGCACAAGTGTGTGCAAACACAGGTGCATTCTTTATTCCCTCACTCTCATAGTGGGTGGGATGGGAGGCAATCAAACACGACCGGAGAGAGATCAGGCGGAGGACCAACGGTGCAACGTGCGCCCTGAGGCACGGGGGTGTAAACACCGCCAACTTTCAAACTCCGGGCATTTATTGTGAATTTCTTGACAGTAAAATCCAATATCTATTTTTGACCCGACCCAACGAGGCAGTTGATAGTAATTCCTATATTCAAACTGACTTGGTCAACAGATAATAGTGTTGTCAATGTAAGTAAAACTGCGTGCACGGCTTGTTAATACTTTTTCCGTTAATAACGTTTTCCGTGTCTACATTTTTCGCTTCATCTCCGTTCTGAAATACATTTGTCGATGTTTTCTTTTGATGTTTGTAGTCGAAGAGCTGGCGTACACGTATTATCTGTACTACGGTGTAGTCGTGGAATCGTATGGTGTGGTGGACGTGCTAAACCTAGCCAGTAAGTGAATGGGTGACCACCCGAGTTCCCTCCGTGCCTCGGAGAGCACGTTAAGCCGTCGGTCCCGGTTGTCAATTTATCATCTTTGGCACTCGTTACAGGTCAGTCGGAGGCCTAAGATAGTCTGACAACTGGTTTAACCCAGATCACAGATTTTTCTCATTAAAGGGGTTGCGAAGGTCAGATGGCATTCGCTTCGTTTGAAAATCAGGTGATCAGCCACATCGGGTTGAATCAAGTGCCGACTCCAATAATGTATGGGATTAGGCCAGGGAGATGAGGAAGTTGTAGTCGAGGAATCATTTATAGTAATATCTGTACATTATCATACCAGTGAAAGTCCTGCTTAAATCATCGTTTTGGAAATTAGCCGGAACAAACAGGCAGACAGAGAAAAAATTAAAAAATGTTTTTTTTTATGTCAGTACCATGTATACTTTCACATGCATTTAGTCAAAAGGTTTAATTTTGAAATTATAAACAATTACTTAAATTTTATTTATCTGTATAGATTTATGAATATTCTCTCGCAGGTTGCCTCACGATGCTTTCCACTATAAAAGTGTGACATCACTGAACGTTAGTTTTATAGAAAATTTTTTAAATTGCTATCTACAGATCGATGGGATTGGAACTTGCTTTGTTTTGCTTACGTTGACTATTCAAACCACTCGGTCACCTTCACCTCCCCTTAATTAAAAACTATTGAGATGAATCAAAGTAAACAGCACCCAGCTCCTGTACTTACGCTTCGATCTCACCGCCTCGGCTCAACAGAGCGAATATCAGATGTATTTTACTTCGCGTCTATTTTCATGGTAAATTATCTGGATGGGGCATTTGTATATATTTGTATACCTATGGGAACATCACACGTGCTTCCATAATGAAATTTATTTTGAAGATAGTAGCTGTCTGCGACTTTACTCGCGTAGACTTTATTTCCATACATATGCTCACGTCTGTATTCACCGAAAGGGTAGGCAGAGGTGTTGTACACACACACTTTTCACTGAAGATGATTAGGCGACAACGTTATAGATGGTGAGTCTGCCGTCTCAGGCACTATACATACGTCTTGGAATTACTTCCCAGACATATTCAGGTTTCCTCACGATGATTCCCTTCGCCGTGCACCGCACATTCTTAGAAAAACCCATTTGGTTAAGGTCCCTCTGGGATTGAAACTTGCAATAACGTAGCAGGCGACTGCTCAAACCCCAAGGCCACCATGGCTCCAATATTTTAGACTTTATTTTCCTTTTTCTGAAGAACCACATTCTTTTAATAAAAGTAATATATGTTACTCCTTGTAACATCAGCAAACTGCCAGTGAAAGTCCAGCCGTCTCAGAGACTAAAACAAAGTCAAAAGTCAAAGTCAAAAATATCTTTATTCAATTCGACTTTTACAAAGTACTTTCAAATCGTCAGAATGACATAATTATACAGGATTATACATGCTACCGCCAGGTTCGAAACAGACATAATAATATGGTGTAATATACGTACGAATAAAGATAATCCTTGATCATTGTACATGATGTAAACATGACCTACAATGTTATTTATCGGTAGGATACATATCATTATTTCACGATCATCCACAGGGGGGATTTAATATGTTAGTCGGGTGATTCTGTTTTTTCAAATCAGTTAATTTTACTTGTTTGTTACTAGCTGTGTCTCGCGGTTTCGCCCGTGTAGATTTAATTTCATGCTTCGTTTTGTGGAACCCTATTTTTTTTCCTAAATATTTGTTGTCTGCTATTTTATGGAGCTGGAACTAGCAGACATACAGACAGACGGTGAATAACATAAAGAAATATTTTTTCTATTGTTGATACAAGACAAACAATTTTTTTGTAGGTACATAATATATACATATACTTTAATATGCATATATTGAAAAATTTTTGGATTTGGAATTACAAACAGACAGTTAGATAATTAACTTGAAAACAAGTACTAATTAAATTATAACCACATTTATTAAAGTGATAATGGATGAACAAGAAACATGATTAATTTTATAAGCATTTTCATGATTCATGATGACAATATCATATATAGTAATAATAATAAATAAATGGTATATAATCATAATATTACTAATACTGAATATATTGAGTTATTTTGTTATTATGCGACGTAAATACCTATCTAGGTTGATTTTCTCATGCTATTATTAACAATTATATTCATCTCTGATGCTGGGGTTTGAACAGTCGCCTGCTACGGAAGCGACACAAGCTCGAATCCCAACGGCCAATACCAATGAGTTTTTTAAAAACTTAAGTGCAGTGATTTCAAAGTCTTGTGAAGGAAAACATCATGAGGAAACAATTGCATGCATATGTCTGAGAAGTGATTCAATGACGGCGATTGACTCACCATTTGTCTCGTACCCCTGTCATCTGGGTTGGTCTAACACTGTTATCGATTTTTTTTAATAAGGCTTAGTTATTCCTTGTAACATTAGCTATCTGCTCGTGAGAGTCCCGCTAAAATCGGTTTAGCAGTTTTAGAGATTAACCGCAACAAACAGACAATCTGGCAGAGAAACATTTAAAAATAGATTTTATATGTAAGTATCGTATAAGTATATATCTTAATTTCTTATGCATTTACTGAAAAGTATCTAGTTAATTTGGAATTACAAACAAACACTTCGATATTATTAGTTATTTATATTTTTTTAATATACAAGGACCAGTACTAAAATCTAATAACATGTGGAAAACTTGGCCCAAATCGATGTCTCTCGGGACCGTGCCAAGAAGGCTGGCAGCATTGCCACGTTGCAGCAATGCTGATTCTCTGAGGGAGAAAAGCCCCAGCCCGCTTGTCACGGGAAGTTAAAGATAGTGAATGTTAGTTTCAGAAAAAGCTTTTATTGTTAATCCTATGCGGTCAAACCCGCGGGGTGCAGCTAGTACATATATAACAGCTTAAAATTCATAATATTAAAGGAAGACATCATCATCTCCCGGGCCTTATCCCATGCATTGTTGGGGTCGGCACTTGATTCAACCCGATGTGGCTCCATGTTAGTCACAATCAACTTATTAACTCCTTGTCCGTTATTTGCGCCTGGTACTTCGTGTACCATATCATCATCTCCCTGGCCTTATCCCATACATTGTTGGGGTCGGCACTTGATTTAACCCGATGTGACGGATCATTTGATCTTTATACGAAGCGACTGCCATCTGACCTTCGCAACCCCTTTATCGAGGAAATTCTGGGTTAAACCAGTCAGACTATTTTAGGCCTCCGACTGACCTGTAACGATTGCCAAAGATGATTAATTGGCAACCGGGACCGACGGCTTAACGTGCTCTCCGAGGGAACTCGGGCGGTCACCCATCTAATTACTGGCTAGGGGTTGATATGCGCAATAGCAACTATGCCACGAGCTCCTCCTCCTCCTATTAAAGGAAGACATACGATAAGATAAATATTATCGGGAAACCGGAACATTGCTTATATTTAGCAGAATAACTCTTCACTATACACTGTAGCTTCGAGCTATAGCTTTGCTACAGCGTTGCTGTATTCGGTGCACTGCATATGGACACCTGCTTGTGAGTTGAAAGTTCATTCAAATAAAAGTTCGGAATATACAATAAAATAATATCAATTCTAAGAGTTCACGGTCCCAAGACTTAATTTGTGATAGCAAAAAATCTGTTGTTTTTTTTAATATTCGTAATGTATAAATATAACCCTCTCCTTTTCGCATACTCGCCGTTGTACTCATAGTCGGGTAGATAAATAACAATGTAAAATGTGATCTTTATTAGTGTCAGTAAAGCAGAAATTCCCGGGTGAGTAATAATACTAATACATTATTGTTTATACTAAAAGAGCCGTGGTGGCCTTGAGGTTGGAGCAGTCTGCTGCGCATGCGAAGTTCAATTCCAAGCGGGGCCTGTACCAATGAGTTTTACTCAAAACTGATGTGCAGTGAATTCACACCTCGTGCTTTAATGTGAAGGAACACATCGTCAGGAAACCTGCATATGTCTGAGAATTGATTCAAAGACGTATGTGTTGTGCCTGAGACGGCGAGAGACTTACCATCTGGCACGTTACATATTCGGTGGAAAGTGGGTGTTGTTGTTACAACATCTCTGCTTACTCCTTCGGGAACCATTCTGAGATGGCGTGGCCGGCGGTTTCACCCGCGTGGACTTAATTTTATGGATATCCCGCGAAACCCTAATATTGTTTAAATTAGTAGTTGCCTATGTAGTTCCTTGTATAATCAGCTATCTACCAGCGAAAGCCCCGTTCAAATCGGTCAGTCGTTTTAGAGATTAGCCGGAACAAACAGACAGACAGACAGAGAAAAAAAAATTGTTTTTTTTAGTCAGTATCGTGTATACTTTCATAGGTATTCAGTCAAAATTTGCAATTTTGGAATTGAAAATAGACACTTTATATTTATCTGTATATAAAAATCTTGCGGACCACGTTCGGACGTAATTTTTCGAGAACGAAAAAGAACTTTCCGAACTTTCGGCTGAAACATACCTACCTATATCCCCAATTCAAATTAAATTAAAATTCTTTAATCTGCATTAATGTTGTGTCGCTACTTGCTAAAGTAATTTACATCAAAGCACACTCCTTAAAGTAATCTCCAAGTAAATTTAATTCAATTAGTTTGTGATTAGTAACGATTGAAAGGAATTCAACGGTGGAATAGATCTATAATAAATATATTTTTAAAGCAAGGATGTCTGAGACTGTCTATATGACCCCTAATTTTTTTATATTTTATATTTCGTTACTAGACTTGTCTCGAGTATTCTATCATCTGTGTTAATATAGGCTTGAGTATAACTACCGTTTTCTAATTAGCGTAATTGATGTCATGTCGTGCTGATTTGTAAATAAATAAATAAATGACAAATCAGGCCTGGGAGCCAAGATCAATTGGAGGAGACCTTGGTTGGTTGCATGAAATAGAAATACCGTAACTTGGGCAGTCCTGGGGCCATACCATGAGCTCTTATTTCCATGATAGTTTTACTTTTATTAGAAGACAAATATATTTGTGTATACATCTGTCACTGTCACACACTGGATGTTGGAGCTGGCCGTGTGTGCGAAAACAACACTGGCGTATGTCATTATGGGACGGATGCACGAGAGATACAATTTCAAGTTAGACTTAAGTGACAATTTGCTCCGTGCATTTAGTAGGTAGTGGAGTCGACCAAGGGCATAGGAAGCACGTGACCGTACTTTCTTTGTGTGGGATGCAAAGGACAACCTTTGGTCGAGGATGACGCCTAAGTATTTGGCCGTGGATTCCCAAGAAATCGGTAGGCCGAATATGGTTACAGATGGAGGAGGATCGTGATATCGGTCGCCAGTTAAAAATATATAGCGCCATCTTGTGATAAATAGTGACACTAACTTAGTGAAGGGTATTCTACCTTGAACATTTACTGATGTTGAAAAGAGGTTCAATGGTCCGTTTTTATATGTAATAGCCTCATTACTTTTATTCTTATTGTTCATAATGATATACGTGTTTAAAAAATGTCAAGTACGTACTTAGAAGTAAATATCGCGTATCACTCGCGAACGACAATGCTTGGAACTGCACCTAAATTGTTATTATCAAGACAAGTTACAGATGAAATAAATATTTAAAAAGTGTGAGTATTGGCTTAAATAATACCCTAGAAATAATTGAGAGACTTATTAACTTTAAGGCTCTTAGCGACATCTATTATACTTTATGTAAAACTATGTATTTTGATCGCGGCGGTTAAGTCTTGTAACATATTAATTGAAATAGTTCCGTGTGTTACCAAAAGAGGGCGCTGATACTTAAATTCAAAATAATAACGTAAGGAATACAACGTTAATTAAAAAAATATTTTAATTCGAATGAAGGCTTTAATTTAAAAATATTAATTGTTTATTTTGCATAATTTTTACTAGATTAATTACTTTGTTTTAGATTAGATAAGTAGCAAACAAGGCTCGGATTAAATAAGATACATACCTCCTTAAACTATATAGTACTTACCGATCGTACATTTATATAAAACACGACTTAACTGAATAATATTTTCTCTGTTACGTCTCAGCTGCAACGGAAATAATAAGGTTGGTGTACTCCAAATTATTTTCATGTGACTGTATCTCAGAGGACCGCATAACGAGCTTGTGAATGAACAAATAAACACAGGTCCATTGGTTCTTAACTAAAGTGCATGACAGGAGTAATGAACCAATAAATGTTTCCAAAGCAAAAGTTCAATAAGTGATGCGGCGCGGGTGATTAAAATAACCTTGCGAATGCAGCAATGCAATGTGGCTGCCAATAAACTACTCGGAACAGCCAGTATCTAAATTCTAATAGAAGCTGATCAATATAAAAAAAAAACAAAATATAATTAAAAAACCCTGGCTTTATATTAAAAAAGTACTGGCTGAATGTCATAAGACTTTAGCTTTATATTTTTTTAATCGTGGCGTCTCGAACATAGTGCCCAATTCAAATCATTATACGCGCGCGTCTTTCCATTATCATTTCCAACATTTGGTTAGTGTTCAAAACGAATGAAGTGAGCTACTTTTTTTAAAATTATAAATATCTATGTGATAGTGTATGTGTCAGTTTGTATTGTGATAAGTAGTGTAGGTAATTTTCAAGAACGTTAATTAATTTGTGACTGCTGTTGAAGAATCCGTCAAAATTAAACAAATAAAAAGTGAGTTCCTTTTATTTTACTTCATGATAATGTAGTCAATAAACACTGTCGGATAACGAAAATGAAAATGATTTATTTAGTTTAAGCCCTGGTAAGACACTTATGAATATCAAAGAATTTACTACCTACCAAAAGCAATCATTGTATGATTTACGAATGATTGTCCAAGCGAACTAGGAAACTACACGTGACTTCGGACGAGTGTAATCTTATGTATTGAGATATAATTTTAATCTTAAACTAACTGTGCCCCGTGGTTTCACCCGCGTAGACTTATCTCTAAATATAATTAGCGTAAGTTAGTTGCGAAGATTACTCGGAAAGGTAGGCAGAGGTTTATATACGTTTTACAGCGATAACAACATCCAAATTTCACCGAAGGTGATTGAGTGCAAACGTGACAGATGATAGACCCTATCGCCGTCTCAGGCACTATACATACTTCTTTGAATTACTTCTCAGACATATGCAGGTTTCAGGTAAAGCACATGTGAAATCTCTGCTGATAAAATAAAATAAATAAAATAAAATAAGTTTTTAGAAAAAGTCATCGGTACAAGCCCCGCTGGGATTCGAACTTACGACGCTTGCGTAGCAGGCGACTGCTCAAACTCCACGGCCACCTGGACTCGCAATTTTTTAAAATTATTATTATCATTATTTTTCAATGGTGATACCATCGGAAAATGGTGATGATATGGTGATACCCTTAAGCTATTCGAATGCCATTCAAAAGTTTAATCATCTGTAGGTACAGCCGCGTTATTCAGTAAGGTTTCTCATTGCGTTGCACTTGACGTCGAGTGTAGATTTCAAAGATATGAAATTGTGTTTTGTCGTCTATGCGATGTTCGACGTCGAGTCCGTTGCTGAAAAGCCTTACGGCAGGTCGTTACCATGACTAATTATGAGCTCTCAGAGAAAACAGTGGGGATAACTGCTCATGTATTTGTTAATTCGCGACATTCAAGTTCCAAAAAAATATTAGTTACATTCAAGGTCACCGGTCAGAACTCGTGACGGCCCCTGTACCTACTCTATAGCATTTTTACCTGTAGGTCTAAAAAGGCCACTTTGGGAGAATCATAATGTGATACGAATATTATTCATCATCGAAATGACAAAATGGTCACTTATTATGAATATGATTGTAAATGTTAGTCCCTAACTAACTTTCTATGATGATTTTTGTCACAAAAACAATTAATATTTTGTGGACCATTTTATAATAATCATATTTTTAGGCATCTTCAAAGAAAAGTGTGAAACAGGTGAATTGCGAAATCTTAATCATTCGTGGATCATAATATGAATTGTGATCACATTATGATTCTCCCAAAGTAGCATTTTTAGACATACGGATATTGTTATGTTTGTTTGGTTGTTAATAATAGCAATACCTACACGAGTGTTTATTTAAACTTGCTTATATAACATTATACTATGACAACTATTCGTATACTTCGTACATAGAAATCTTGGACTTGGCATTGTACCGAATACTATGTCCGAAGTGCAATGATTTATCTACGTCATATGACGATTTGCTAACATTTTGTATAATCTTTGTATGTATGTGTATGTTTTGTATTTTTAATATTTTATTAATAATGAAGAAAAATAGCTGATCATAATTACGCCTTAAAAATTTCCACATAGAAAATTATTATGGATTAGCGGACGTCACGCAGTTTCACCCGCGTAGTTCCCGTTCCGGTTGGAGTACGGGAATAAAATAAAGACTATATATCCCGCTGATAATGTAGCTATCGATTGATGAAAGAATTTTTAAAATCTGACTAGCACTTACAAACATGCATACATACAAATCTTTCCTTTATAATCTAATAGGTATATAAAATTTCCATGTCACAATATTAGTTACCGTACTCCTCCGAAACAGGTGGACCGATTTGTATGAAATTTGGTGTGCAGATCGGGTAGTTCTGAAAAACGGCTAACATCTATTTTTCATACCCCCTAAATGATAAGGGTGACCACCCCAAAAAATACATGGCAATATAACGTTTGCCGTGCACAACTAGTATTAGTATAGATTAAGTATACACATTGCTTCCGCCTGCGGCTCTGCCTGCGTGGAAATGTAAAAGAACAAGTTCTTTAACAAAAAAAGGTCAGTTTGTCGTCTGTCAATCAATCATTCCTATCGATGGACGAGTCCTTGGCAGGCGCTTTTACGATTTTTTAATGTGTCAACATTTTTGATGACAACTTCTTTCAATGTGGGGCTTGAACCCAATACCTCGAAATTCACTAATTCTATTTAGCGTACGTACAAGACCAAATTAATATGTATTGCATTATATTAGTTCACGAAAGTTCACTAGATGGCGCTTGTAATAATTAAATCGCGCTATGAAGTTTCTCTACGCAATATGTAAATAGGAAAAAGAGTTCACAATAAAAGAGATCACATAGAGATCACACACAGATCACACACAGATCACACACAGATCACACATAGATTACACACAGATCACACACATATCCCACACAGATCACACATAGATCACACATAGATCACACACAGATCACACACAGATCACACACATATCCCACACAGATCACACATAGATCACACATAGATCACACATAGATCACACACAGATCACACACAGATCACACACATATCCCACACAGATCACACATAGATCACACATAGATCACACACATATCCCACACAGATCACACATAGATCACACATAGATCACACACAGATCACACACAGATCACACACATATCCCACACAGATCTCACATAGATCACACACATATCCCACACAGATCACACATAGATCACACACAGATCACACATCACACACAGCACACAGATCGAACACATATCGAATGCAATGAGATCGTGTTCAGTTCAATTCGCATTGGTGTTTTATTCAGAACCCGACGCGAACCAGTTCAGTTCAATTCAACAATACTGAGCATCAATTTGCTCTCCTTGGTTCTCAACACCTACATAATCGAATCACTATTTTAGTTGTATATTTATTGTGGGTACAGAGGCAATGAAATTCTTACGTTATAGGACAACATCATGCAAAATGCTTTAGTTTATTTCAGGATCTTAATGATATTAGGTACCAGGCACCAACCTCCTGACTTAAATACTGCAACAATCACTGTCAT
Source organism: Watsonalla binaria (assembly GCA_929442735.1). Classification (NCBI taxonomy): domain Eukaryota; kingdom Metazoa; phylum Arthropoda; class Insecta; order Lepidoptera; family Drepanidae; genus Watsonalla; species Watsonalla binaria. The sequence goes on along the minus strand of OV838924.1, from coordinate 11,140,875 downwards.
TTGTTATTTAACTTTATTATCCAAGATAAATAGAGATAAAATAATAATCTATTTCAATACAAATAGACCCATTGAGAAGGAGCTCGTGGCACAGTTGCTATTGCGCATATCATTCGATCAGCGAAGTTAAACAACCCTAAGCCTAGCCAGTAATTGGATGGGTGACCGCCTGAGTTCCCTCCGTGCCTCGGAGAGCACGTTAAGCCTTTGGTCCCGGTTGCCAAATTATCATTTTTGGCAATCGTTACAGTTCAGTCGGAGGCCTAAAATAGTCTGACAACTGGTTTAACCCAGATCACAGATTTTCCTCAATAAAGGGGTTGCGAAGGTCAGATGGCAGTCGCTTCGTATAAAAATCAGGTGATCAGCCGCATTGGGTTGAATCAAGTGCCGACCCCAACAATGTATGGGATAAGGCCAGGGTTATGAGACCCATTGACAGAATTTCTGCTGTTTTAAGTCGAAAGCCTTAGAAAGTCTGGCAACTGGTTTAACTCAGATAACATATTTTAGGGGCACCAAGGTCGGATGGTAGTCGCTTCTTATAAAAATCTGGTGATTGTTAAGTGCATTGCAAACTAATTTAATAACTTTATAAGTACATGATTTTTATTAATTAACAGTTAGTATGTATCATTATAATTTTTAACTTGTAAAAGTTTGCGATACGTCATTCCTAATTCATTTAAAAAAAAGCAATTAACGAACAAATACTTTTGCAGCGTAACTTTTACAACGTTTTCCTTCGACAATGACAACGCACTGCGCATGTCCGTCCAATTAACCCTTCTATTACAAGCCACGAAGGCAGTAAATTGCATAATTGACTTGAAGTGGCCACAATCCGTTAGCAAAGCTCATAATGCCCACAATTTAATAAAGTATTTATAGATATTTCATGCACTGAATGGACTGCAATCGATGGGTGCGCGCGCAATATTCAACATGGCTTCCTTTAACGGAACGAAAGCGGTAAATTTTATCTTGTACAAATACATTGCTGCCTCGATGTAGAAGTGTGAATATACGCTTTGTAAAAAAAGCAATGGATGTAGTTACTATTGATGTGAACGTAAGGGACTTTAAAGAGGTGAATGTGGTAGAGAGAACCACAATACAACTTGTAGGTTAGCGATCACATGCAGTGTTACTATGGCGGTGCGCCGGATAGCCTGAAAACCGGCTCTGAATTTAAATTCGAAATTATCATTTAATACACAATAAAGAAATATCAATCGAGCAACAATGATTGTCACGTGGAACAGATATAAAGACAATTAAAAAAACAATAAAATATATATACAAATTTTACACAATTTTTTTTAAGCACTGCCGTGCTACATAAACGATACGAATGAATGAATATTACTCTTAATTAGTATAATTGGCTTTTAGCCGTTCTAATTAATACATGTATAAATAAAAAATAAACGTATTTAAGAAATATTACACAAAAAGACGGAATAAAAGAAATACAAACCAGATACCAGATCAAAAGATCTGGACCATTGAGTCCGATTTACCCTGTAATGGAGAAAAGTGAACGCTTTTCAGAATACCTGTTCGCGAAAATGGGCCCTGGGGACCGTGGGCCGAAGACCACCGAGGGTCGGGCCATTCAAGAGGACCCAACCGGAATGAAGAAGTTCCTAGTTGAGAACATGATGCTGGTCGTTACTCTTATTGGGGTTATAGCCGGAATTTCTTTCGGTGAGTAGTTATCAAATTTGTAAGATAATATCACAATCTAAACGCAGGATAATTTTGCTGTTCTATGCCATGTGCTCTAAGAATTTACTGAAAAAAGAGTCTGTCAATTTTGATTTTTTTAAGGAATAACAAATACGAAAAAATGCGGAAGTGTCGGTAGAGGGCGTCGAAGGAAGAACTACTATTACCAAATTAATAGTAATTTTCAGAAAGGTCAAATTCGGAGCACTCGTAACCGAAGAAAGTGTATGAAGAGATGCATGAATGTGGATGAAGCTAAAGAAGTATGTAAGGATCGTAGCATGTGGCAAACAGTGGTCTCTGCCTACCCCCCTGGGATACCGGCGTGAGCATATGTATGTATGTATGTCACACTGTCTGGGTCAATTTAAAATTTTCTACGATGTGGAGTTGACTTCGATTTTAAGCGGCACTCGTTCCCTTTCTCGTCTTTCTAATTTATAATTCAGCCTGTAATTTATTGGAATCAATTAAATCTTACCCAACCAATCTAATAATATCTATCTTCATCCAGTTAAATTTTATAACACTAACGAATCTATTAGAAACCACTTATAAAAATATCTTGTGCCAAGAACACTGGCTATTACAGACTTCCAAAAAAGAGGAGTTTGTATGTTTTTCCAATCTTAAATAAACCTTTGTTCAGGAAATCGATAAATACATGCCAAACATTCAAAGACTTCTCAGGGATATTTAGATCCATTTGCGTGAATTGCATAACGTTCGGTATAGAAAAGTCATCGAATAGTTGGTATGAATAAGAATGAGAGGACTGTGTAGTGGACTTTGCAAGAAGCGATTGAAAAGCGATAAAATATATTTTATTCTATAGATATTCAGTCACACGTTGGACATCCTTAAAGTTCTCGGAAACTCGAAAAAACACCATGGGAGGATATTCCACAGTCAACATTTTTGCGATTTTATTTCAGGTTTTGGTCTCCGTCCATTCCACTTGGGTGATGACTCGTTGATCATCATCTCATACCCTGGAGAACTCTTCATGAGACTGCTTAAACTGATGATCTTGCCTCTAATCATCGCCAGCCTTATAGCTGGATCAGCAAGCCTTAACGCTAAGATGAGTGGAAAAATTGCATTAAGGACCTTATTATACTTCATAATGACTTCAATGTTCAATGCATTCTTGGGAATTGTGCTGGCAGTATTGATACATCCTGGGCAGCCAGATCTTAAGGACGACAGTGAAGGCTTCCAGCCGAAGAGAGATCATAGTATATTGGATAGTCTTTTGGATATTGGCAGGTAAGTGTGCAATTTCTTTAACATTACATACAGGCAATAAAAAGTCTACTCGCGCTTTCCTAGACGGATTTTCGTACACACCTCTGTGTACGAATTTATCATGAGAAATGGTGAATTCATCGCAAAGCCTTTGAATTTCTACTCTGACATAATTTTGCAGGATTCCTCACCATAGTAAAGCTTGCGATGAGATATCACTGCACTTAAGTTTTGAAAAAACGTTATTAGGTACAGATTGCTGGAATTTGAACACCGACGACTCCTCAAACCACTCGGTCGCCTGGTTCTTTTTAGGGACAAACTAGGTTAACAAAAATTGTTTTGCAGGAACATTTTCCCGGATAACATAGTGCAAGCTGCATTCCAACAAGCTCACACTGTGTATGCGGAGGCTCCAACAATGTTTTCAAAAAACGCATCTGAAAACGACACTGTGCCGGCTTTAGTGAGAGTTGTATCTTACAGGTAAGATATATAAGCTTACTAGTTTGCACCTACAGCTTCGCCTGTGAGGCTGCGTTTTATTTCTCCTATAATTTTTTTGTCATTTAATATTTCTTCCAATAATTCCATAAAACCAGGTTTTAAATTTGGTGCCCTTGAAAATTTGTTTTGTGTGTGATAGCAGTGGCGTGAACATCATCATGGTGATTTATTCATAAAAACCTACAAATTATAGAAGACAGTTCTTCTATTTTCAAAGACACTCTGTTTACAGGTAGACCCTGTTTGTGGCTAGACGTTGATGAAAAGCTTTTAAATTCTTATTTCCAGATCCGGCACCAACACTCTGGGGTTGGTATTTTTCTGCCTGGTATTCGGTAGTCTCCTCGGCACGCTGGGTCAGAAAGGCCAAGTGGTGATAGACTTCTTTCAGGCCATCTTCGAGGTAATTATGAAGATGGTAACTGGAGTGATGTGGTTTACACCAGTTGGAGTAAGCAGCGTCATTGCTGGGAAGATACTTGGTGTTAGTAACATTGGTGAGTGTCAAAACACCTACCACGACCACTTATTGCCTAGATAGACAATGATTATGAGACAGATGTGTATGAAGTGTATAGCCTTTATGTGTTTTAGTCTTAGAAGAGTATTTTAAGTTACGAGGAAAAGTAGGATGCCCGGCTGGCCGGCTCAGTACAGATACTCCAAGCTTGTTAACAGTTGTAGGTATACAAACAGATTTTTTTTAAGGGTAATTTTTCCTTTTTTACAAGAACCCAGATTTTGGAACCAAATTAAAAAAATATTTCTCTCTCTTTACTGTCCGATTTATGTTCATTCAATGAAAATATCGACCATCTTAAATATAGCATCACTGTAAAACCACATTTCAATAACTTTCAGCTCAAGTGATGTCCCAACTGGCGTGGTTTATAGCGACGGTCACGATCGGGGTGTTTTTCTACCAGTTGGTGGTGATGCAGCTCATCTACTTCCTCTTCTTGAAGAAGAACCCCTATAAGTTCTACTGGGGGCTCTCACACGCCATGCTCACCGCTTCTGCCACTGCTTCCACGTAAGGGACAGTTATTTATTCATGTATTAACAGCCTAGTGTCCCACTGCTGGGAAAAGTCCTTTAAATTTTCCAACTATTCCTGTCGTCAGCAGTCAGCTGCGGATCACTCTTGAGAGCGTCGAGCATAAAGCTTATTTAAGGAATTCTGTACGAAAAAAAGAAATGTATTGTGATTAAAGCTTCCTTATCTGGGAAAAGGCAAGGTCCACTGTAAATGATTAGATGCTAACGAGACAGATGGTAAGTCCGTTGTTGTGTCATACATAATCAAGTTTTTGAATTTCTTCTCAGAGCAATAATGCAGGTTTCTACACCTCGTTTTCCTTTATTGTAAAGCTTTTGCATAAAAGGTATTAAATTTAATATTTCTGTATAATATAATATAAATTAGAATGTGCAGTGATTTCACACCACGAGTTTTAAGGTGACAGATAACACAGTGAGGAAACTTCTAAGTTCTTCAGAATAATCTATTTGTCTGAGAAGAAATTCATAAAGGTGTGTATACTGCCAGCAACTCACCAGCTGTCACGGTGGTATAACATCTTCGGTGAAATATGGTAGTAGTATGGTATCAAAGCCATATAGCATAGATATTGCAAAATAAACTTTTATACATTAATTCCCGCAACCTCCACGACAGTTGAACTTCTTGGATGTCTTGAAAATTCATTTGTATACTATAACAAAAACCGTGGAGATAGTGGTAATAAAATCATGGATGTCTGGGAATAAACCGTTATTCCTATGCTTTCCTCCCCTGAGGAGCATTTTATTTCCTTTCTGGGATGGTGTGACCCCACTCAATTATCCAGGGCTGCAGCGTTACCAGTAACCTTCCGTGCGATGGAAGGACCACTGCGTATCGACCCTCGCATCACAAGGTTCGTGTTGCCAATCGGCTGCAACATCAACATGGACGGCACAGCCTTGTTCCTGTCAGTGGCCAGCGTCTTCATCTGTCAGATCAACAAGATGCACATGGGATTTGCACAACTGACCACTATTTTGTGAGTACTTTCATGTTTATGTTTTTACACTAACGTCACCGCTAGTATTTCTAATTATGTAGAATTAAGAGCATACAAAATATCATGATCATCGTTGGCGCTGTTTCCGAGATTCAGATTGTACCTATGTATATATAATCGAAAACTCGGAAATAGAGCCGTTGTGGCCTCGGGGTTTGAGCAGGCGCCTGCTACGCAAGCGACGCAAGTTCGAATCCCAGCGGGGCCTGTACCAATTAGTTTTTCTAAAAAAACTTATGTACAGTGATTTCACACCACGTGCTTTACGGTGAAGGAAAACATCGTGAGGAAACCTGCATATTTCTGAGAAGTAATTCAAAGACGTATGTATAGTACCTGAGACGGCGATAGACTCACCATCTGTCACGTTGGCACTTAATCAAATTCGGTGTAAAGTGGGTGTTGTGATAACAACACCTCTGCCTACCCCTTCGGGGAATACAGGCGTGAGCATATGTATGTATGTATCTAACTCGGAAATTGCGTATTTGCTCGTTAATAAGTATTGGATTATACTACCAATATAATAAAACGTCAAAGCTTAAAGAAGCAACATTTTGATACACAGTGCTTATTATTTGTTCTTCAAGTTCATCTACTGTGCGGAGTCCAATTATGTTTGGGGTGAGCCCTTATCTTGTTCAATTCGAAATATATTTTTTGATTAGAGCAAAGTCAAAGCCTCATTCCTCGTACTTTCAAAAGGCCAGAATGTCGTGATGTCAAATAGTTACCGCCGTCATTTATGCTAGCCCAGAACACAGAGATGTTTATCTATGTTTTGTGTATATAACGAGACTTGCAGACTATATCGTGTTGTGTCTGATAGTTGTCCCCAGCTTATATCAACGGCAGACACGAAGCACAGAGCATAGAAAATGTCATTCCCTCTAGATTACGAGTCCTTATGCCAATATGACCAGAATATCAGATTGTGTCATGATTGTGTCTGATCGTTGTCCCCAGCCTGACATCAACAGCAGCGTCAGTATCATCAGCGTCGGTACCATCAGCAGCGCTGGTATTAGTGTTGGTAGTATTAGCAGCTGTGGACGCGCCTTCACATGATGTCTCCTTGCTGTTTGCGGTGGACTGGCTCGTGTAAGTGCTTGCTAAAATTATTGTTAGAGAAACACCTATCAAATAAAGTACAAGTAATTTTAGCATTAAGGAACCAAATTTTTTAGAGGCCTTTCATTTCCATTATTATTTAACACAACTAGAACCATAGTGTTTTTGGGGTTTGTGTAATTGCCTGCTTCGCAAGTGACGCAAGTTTGGATCCCAGTAGGGTCCGGACCAATAAGTTTTTCTAAAAACTTATGTGCACTGATTTCACACCATGTGCTTTTATGGTGAAGGAAAACCTGCATTTGCCTCAGAAATGTTTCAAAGACGTATGTAGTCTGTCACGTTGGCATTACAACACCCACTTTTCACCGAAGATAATTAACTCTGCCTACCCCTTCGGGGAATACCGGCGTAGGCATGTGAATGTTATTTAAAACAAATAGTGCCAATACTCTAAATTACTTTGGAAATGGGATTGATCTAATTTATTTATAGACAAGATATCTTCCCGATACAGTAGTACATCTATAAAGACAAATAAAATCGAAGTGTCTGTTTGTAATTCCAAAATAACAGCTTTTAACTAAATGCATATGAAAGCACAAATTGTCAAAAAAAATCTCTGTCTCTTTATTCCGGATAATCTCTGAAACGGCTGGACTGATTTTAACGGGAATTTCCCTTGCGGATAGCTAATGTTACAAGGATCAAATTAGGTGACTTTTATTTTTAAATTTACGCGGGACATAGATAATATATTTATTTGATTACTTACAAAGTAGTTCAACTAAAAATTTATTTAATACTAGCGGACCTCACGCGGTTTCACCCGCAAAGTCCCCTTCCCATGGCAGTACGGGGATAAAATAAAGCCTATGTTACTCGCTGATGATGTAGCTATCCAATGGTGAAAGAATTTTTGGAATTGGTCCAGTAGTTTTTGAGTCTTTTCATTACAACCAAACAAACAAAGTTTTCCTCTTTATAATCTAATATATAAAATTCTTGTGTCACAGTTTTCGTTGCCATACTCCTCCGAAACGGCTTGACCGATTTTGTGCTTATCCGGTATCTATGAGAATCGGCCAACATCTATTTTTCATCCCCCTAAATGTTAGGGGTAGTCCACCCCAAAAAAATATATGGCAATACAACGTTTGCCGGGCACAGCTAGTATTAGTATAAAAAACATTTAGAGTTCAGCGGGAATTAAAGTATATCTACGCGGGTGAAACCGCAGGGCACAGCTAGATAGTACTATGAATATGTATGTAATCAATTGCAGAGACCGGATACGAACCACGAACAACATGCTGGGCGATTGCTACACAGCTGCCATCGTCGAACATCTGTCCAAGAACGAACTGATGGCGTGCGACTCGCTCACTGTAAACATACTTAAATATTCTACTAATGTTACTATACTAATAAATAATATGCGAAAGTTTATAAAAATGTATGTATGTTTGTTGCGCTTTCACGCAAAAACTACTGACGGTATTTTGATGAAACTATAATAGATTATACATCAGAATAACACATAAGCTATAATTTGTAACGTTATATATTGTTCAAAATGGAAAGCTAAGTCAAATCCTGCGCAGGAGTCGCGAGAGCTTATACCTTTAAACGAGCAATTCTTCTATGTATGTACAGGATGTCGGAGAAAAAGGAACAGTTGTCTTCTGAAAGTTGTAGGGTTTTATGAATATATCAGTATGTTGAAGTCGTAAAATATCTAGCTCCAACGATAACGTAGTTATAGGCTATGGTTGCTAAGAAGGGCCGAAGAGCTCGCGGCCTTAATCGATTGAATGAACGCGCGGCCACGTTTACCTACATTACGCACGCGGTCATTCAACTTATTAAATTAAGGGGAAGGTTAATGGTTTTGAAAAATGGTTTTATGGGATTATTTCAGGAACTATTAGCGGGAGAAAAAAATTAAAACGTAGTTAGATTTCACGTGAGTAACTCTACGTTATCGCGATTTTTATGCGAAAATATGGTCTTGATATGCTCAAAATTAAAAATATCTTTATTCCATTAGACTTTTTACAAAGTATTTTCAAATCGTCAGAATGACATAATTATATGGAATTATACATGCTACCGCGAGGTTCGGAAGATTGCTTTTACTGAGAAGAACCTGGCAAGAAACTCAGTAATTACTCTTTACAAAAAATATTTAAAATACAAAATAAATCACATAAGACTAAGATATTAGAGGTCGCTTGCAAAAATCCTAATTACCTCAATTTAATAGAAACATAAATATGCTCAAGTCCGTATTCTGTCTGTGTGTATATTAATGTGAAATAGTCAATATAGTGAAAACCTGAAAATGAAAATGATATACATATTCCTCAAATAATTGAACATTGTATAATATTTTAAATAAATAAAATGGCCGGAGGCCGTATGGTATGTCGCTGGTGCCGTGGAGATTGGGCCAGCCGCGGGTGTGGGGTGCCACGTGTGTCGATACGTTGGCTCCGTCCCATCTCCCCGGCACTGCTGTGGCGGCCGGTGCTGCCAATGTTCAGCAGGAGTGCCTCAAGCATAGGAAATATGCTTGCTACGGTCAAGGATACATATTATCCGCGTTTGCGGTTGAAACTCTGGGACCTTAGGGTCCAGATGCTCATCAACTTTTCAAACGTGCAACCTGCACGTCGTCTGGTGGAAGCTTCTCGTGACAAGCGGGCTGGGGCTTTTCTCGCTCAGAGAATCAGCATTGCTATTCAACGTGGCAATGCTGCCAGCCTTCTTGGCACGATCCCGAGAGACACCGATTTGGGCCAAGTTTTGTACTTGTAATTAGTTTTTAGCTACTTATTAGTTATTATGTACTTAAATAAATACATTATGTTAAATTATTTTCATTTTAATTTTCACATACAGTTAATTTTTTTAAATTGGTTTGTTTAAAGTACTGTATATATTGTCATATGCATTAAGCGAGAAACTCTTACTTTGGAATTACGAACAGACTTTTCGAATGCCTTTAAAGACACAAAATATTTTTGTATCAGAATGTCGACGTTTATTTATATAATTTGTATAACCAAGAAGGATTTTCGTAATTTTTCAGGATCCAGGAACCACTGGGCTGACACCAACAGAAGGGGAAACTGGAGTAGCGTCGCCTTGCAATAACTCTATGGTATCCGAGGATGTGATCATAGACATGCATTTAAACAACCATGTCAAACGAATTTAGACTTTATTATCTGTGTGATATGATACATTACATCATAGTTATGTAGACACATTATGCCTTTTATCATAGTATACCTTTAAACGAGCAATTTTTGTAGATATATTATTATAAAATATGTTTATATATATATATATATTAAACAATTTTCAAGAAACTTAGTTTGTAGGGATTTTCAGGGACAATAAATTTATCTAACTAGGTTTCATCTTCAGAAAACATCGTTTTAACCATGTTATCAGGCACTACAATATCATTACAATACGAAGGGAAATTTTCCCGACGTCTATCAAGTTATGAGGAGCTCGTGGCACAGTTCTATTGCGCATATCATTCGATCAGCAAAGTTAAGCTACCATAACCCTAGTCAGTGATTGGATGGGTAACCGCCCGAGTTCCCTCCGTTGGAGAGCACGTTAAGCCGTCGATCCCGGTTGCCAATTTATCTTTTTTGGCAATCGTTACAGGTCAGTTGGAGGCCTAAAATACTCTGACAACTGGTCTAACCCAGATCACAGATTTTCCTCGTTAGAGGGGTTGCGAAGGTCAGATGGCATTCGCTTCGTATAAAACTCAGGTGATCAGCCACATCGGGTTGTATCAAGTGCCGACCCCAACAATGTATGGGATAAGGCCAGGGAGGTGATGATGATGATGAAAATATAATTGAGTGTGTCCAGCTAGCTCTAGCCATAGCATGCTGATTTGGAACAATCGGAAAACGCTCCCATTTAAAAATATTATGTAATATTACATACTTACACTCATGCCTGTTTTTGTCGAAGGGGTAGACAGAGGTGTACTTATAGTACGCCTATATTTCGCCAGTTATTTTTAAAGTCCCATGCTAGTGTATAATATTATATTATAATAGTGTTAGTTAAGCGAAGCTCAGTATAATAATCGTTCCCTTTTTATATTTAGACGAGCATTTTGTAGTTTTGTATTGTATCCTCGTAGATTAAGAATCAAATCGTATTAATATTACTAAGTCAAAGCTCGTGGCACAGTTACTATTGCACATATCATTCAATCAAAGAAGTTAAGCAACCATAACCCAAGCTAGTATTGGATGGGTGACCGCCTTAGTTCCCTCCACGCAATGGATTGCCGATTTTCCACCGTATAAGGGGTTACGAAGGTCAGATGGCAGTCACTTCGTATAATAATACACTCATACATATTTCAATAATACTATAATAATATTTCAATAATACTATAATATGCTCACGCCTGTATTCCCCGAAGGGGTAGGCAGACGTGTTGTTATCACAACACCCACTTTTCACCGAATTTGATTAAGTGCCAACGTGACAGATCGAGAGTCTATCGCCGTCTCAGGCACTATACATACGTCTTTGAATTACTTCTTAGAAATATGCAGGTTTCCTCACGATGTTTTCCTTCGCCGTAAAGCACGTGGTGTGAAATCACTGTACATAAGTTTTTTAGAAAAACTCATTGGTACAGGCCCCGCTGGGATTCGAACTTGCGTCGCTTGCGTAGCAGGCGACTGCTCAAACCCCGAGGCCACCACGGCTTCAATGATAAGAGAACTTACGACCTAATGGAGTTACAACTCACTTTAAATCTATTTAAAAAGGCTGTAAGTACAAGACTCATCCATACATAACATTTTAATGTAAAATTAATGGGTTATACTGATTGTAGGAATATAATTCTAGTAGTTTTTTTTTATTAAGATTTTGACAAAAAAGTGCCATGTTTTGTACTGAAGAATGGAGTTCCTTAACAATATGTTAAAGAATTCAAGCTCAAGGTCCCTTTTAAGAAAGAATAAGGCTTTAAATCGTATAGAAAAAGAGAAATTCCTTAATAAACAGGGATTTTTATACATGTAATGTTGGTTAATTGTTATGTTAAAATCTTTTTAGTCTGGAGTAAACTACAAAAATTTTGGATATTTGAGAAGACTATAAATGGTATTGATCTTCTACTTTGATATAAGATGTTTTTTAAAAAAGTGACTTTGTTTGAAAATAATCATTGTGTGTTGCCATCAAAACTTTTTGGTATTGCCCTGTGACAATACTCCTTTTATAGTTTTCTAATATTTATAATTCACAGGGAACCGTTTTGTCCAACCTTAATATAATATACATATTTAAATATTAAGCTTTGTTTTAGTTTTAAGGCGACTGAGAAATTTGTAACATTAATCCTTTAATTACCATACCTTGATCCTTGAACTTCTAATAAAAATTAGGTAACTTATGAAATTTGTACTGTCAATTTATAAGGTTTACAAGTTAATAGGTACATACTTGCAACATTTTCATAAATTTTGTACATTATTAAATCCATCATGTAGTGTTTTATACCCTGCGTATATCATTCGATCAACGAAGCTAAGCCACCCTAATCCTAGCCAGCAATTTGATTGGTGACCGCCCGAGTTCCCTCTGTGCCTCAGAGAATACGTTACGCCATCGGTCCCGGTTGCCAATTTATCATCATTGGCAATCGTTACCGGTAAGTTGGAGGCCTAAAATAGTCTGAAAACTGGTTTAACCCAGATCACAGAATGTCCTCATCAAAGGGGAAAAAAACAGGTGTTCAGCCACAACGGGTTGACCCCAGCAATGTATGGAATAAGGTCAGAGAGATGATGAGTATTTTATACCCTGTAATTAAAATCCAGAATAGTTAAGTTAGTTTCAATTCTAGGTTGTCAAAACTAGGAGTTTTATTAATCATGATACAATAATTATACTGCAATAATATATTAGCATTATAGTTGTAAGATTTGTAATAATAATAACTGACAAGGTTGAAGTGATAGCAAATAAAACCAGTAACATATAAAATTTTGTTTTTATTTCAGTTTAAACACTCCACAGATAATCGCTGTAACTTATTATTATGTATTAACATTATTATATGTATTTACAAGGTAAGTATTCCATTCAATTTGAATTGATACATGATTCGATTATATAATATTTATTTAATACATTATTTACTAGGTATTAGCTAGCAAAACACAACATTTCTGATACTTTATTAATTCTTTCATTCGGTTACATTTTTCATGCAAGTTCCGTCCTCCCGACGATAGATAGAAGAGATCGATAGACAATGACAGCTAACGATAGGTTATTGAAATGAAAGTAAGGGCCAAAAGATAGATTTGCTTATCTTTAGTAACCTAAATGACAGATAGATAGAATATTGGAAACGGCCGTATGTCGTTGAAAAGTACCAGGAGCGTATGACACTGCAGGAGGTTTAATGCAAGCATAGGTTTGACTCAGTCTTAGATTCAATCTCAGATACGGTTTATGTGTTGATAAGTACTAGGAGTGCATGAAACTGTAACATGTAAATTTATAAGGTAGACACGCTTTATATGGTTCATTTATTGAATTGAATTTAACTACAGACACAGTTTATATATCGCAAGGTACCAGGAGCGAATAACATTGTAAGATGCTAATTTAAAGGTTGACTCAATCTGAGAGACACACCGATTATGAGTTGAAAAGTACCAGGAGCGCATAACACCTTAAGAGGTTAATCTATATAGCATTCACTCAATCTTAAGACACTGTTGTGTGTGTTGAAAAGTACCAGAAACGCATACCTATAGAGGTTAATTTATGGGATTGATTCAATATTAGACTTGGTTTATATGTTCCAATGTACTAGGAGACTATAATACTGTAAGAGGCCATACATTTATAAATTTGTGGAAACGTTTGTTTTTATAGTTTATATGTTAAAAAGTACTAGAAGAGCAGAATGCTATGGAGAGTTAGCACTATAATCTTTAGTTTAGGTTATATTAAAACATGTCTCAATACACTGAACAGAATACAAATGGGACGTTTTTATTTCTTAAGACTGAAAATCACAGTACATTAATTTAATTACATATTAATGATTTTCCAGAAATCATTTTATAGGCACGTTACATTGCATTTCAACAATTTGTGACTGCATTCATTAAAATACATGAAATTTCTAATATAGCTTACAGTAATACACTTATAGCTGAGAGTAAAGCTGATTCTTTTGTATATAAAAAACATAATAACATGGCAGTCTTTGTTCAATATTATACAAGGCACTAGTTTATACAATCTATTTTTTTATATACATTTAAACATTACAACCCGAGTGTATAGATATTTATTTACATTTACCGTAAAAATCGGTATTAAGCGCTTAATAATCACTTTGAGCACATCGAAGGTTCAAGTCGTTAACATGCACAAAATGAAGTTTACAATGTATAGACACTAAGCCGATTACATCGACTAACAAATAAATATTTCTAACAATACTTATAGGCAAACAGTCGCTCAGATATGTACAATATACTAGGAAAACATAGCGTCCACTCATATCCTCATAGTTGAGTGGGGAGGTTTCCTATTGCCTGGAGCTGGAAGTCCGGGGCCTACTAGGGGAGACATAGAAGGCGATCTAGTTGCTAAGGGAGAAAGAGATGGCGAAAAGGATGGCGACATAGCAGCTGCAGCGGAGAAACCTCCAGGAACATCATGGCTTATAGGAGATCTCGGTAGTAATAACTGAGGCTGTCTGCAAGATAACGATGGAGCTGGACAACTTCTCGGTGCAACAGTCGTTAATAAAGGTGGAGGCACACTTTTGCCACCAGATATAGACGTTCCTTTGCTCTTAGCACTAGAAGCACCGCTGTTCCCGCTCTGAAGCGATACTGCGTCATCTTTCAAACGGGCTATTTCTGAGAAGACGTGCGCCAACGGCTGGTACTGCGGTCCCCAATCGAGTAAATAGTCCCAATTGTAGCTCCCTGTTAGTTCCTCTTCTGAATGCACAATTGAACTGAGACTGCCAGTCATTGAAGGGCCAGCAGTAGGCACTGCAGTGCCCTCTCCGGGTGCACTAGGGAATGCACCTAAAGCCATGGCTCTGTCTACTGCTGTACTTGTCTCGTCTGCACTGCTTGCCCTTTCACTTCCAGTTACTGCATTCAATTTTGCATATATTAGATTTGTGATGTCGTTTTCATGAGCTGCATCTTCATCAAACATATGCATTGAGTCTATAGGTGCGTGATGCAGCATTGTATCTTTATTCAAAACATTTTCGGAACACCTTCTAGAAGATGTGGATGCACCGCCACCGGTGCCCGTGTCTACAATGCCTAATCTAGCTAAGTATTCTTGAGTATTATGTACTGACACATCTGAGAGATTGTCATCATCAGCTTGCCTGTGAATACCTTCTCTTTGTAAAGGCCCTTCATTTATCATTCTAATCTCTTCATCTTCACCATCTTCTCCATCCTCTGCAGAGCCTCTACCACTTGATCCCGACTGATCTGAGCCAGATAATTCGGATGTAGTAGCAGCGCCTGAATTCGAGCTTGCCGTATGAGGTCCATAAGGAGGAATTTCATCGTATTTCGGCGGAGCGAATTGGTTTCCAGTATTGACAGCTGCAGTGTTTCTTATTGGGATCGTATCGAAAGCGCTTGGATCCACGTAACTGTTGGTTGCACCAACGCCTTCTGAACTCAGTCCTGGCTTATTTGCCTTTTTGTGCCTCTTATTCTTCATATGCAAGAATAAGAATGACGCCGCGAATATTATGATTATAAATATGAATGCAATCAGCAATCCTAATGCCCAGTCCGACAGCCCGCCGCTAGGAGCAGCAGATGCATCAGTTATTTGGTTTGTTGCATCTGAAGCAAGCGCCATTCCACTTGGTCCAATTTCTACAGCAGTTTTATTAGTCAAGGAGCCTTGTCGTCCAGAGCTTGCAGTCACAACTAAACTTATTGATTTGTCTGAACCAAAAAGGCTTTGAACCGAATCCACTTTCTTCTTCAGAATAATAGAACCTGTAGTCCTGTTTATTTTAAGGTATGAGTGAGAAGTAGATAGTTGGTATACAATTCTACCATCGATGCCTTTATCTCTATCGGTAGCTGTCACTTGACCTATGAAATATCCAGATGGTAGTGATCCCGATTTGGGAACACCGAATTTGTAGGTTTTCTGTGTAAACTGGGGATAAAATTCATCTTTGCTTTCAATATCTATTCTGACCTTGACAGTTGAGCTCTTACCACCCAAGTCCGAAGCTTTGATAGAGAATTCATATTTGTTCTTCTGTTCGTAGTCAAAAACAGCGTTTGTGTTCACTAATCCTGACGATTCATCAATGAGGAACATCTTCCATGAATCTTCATTTCTATTGTAATTACTTACCGATTGGACTATAGAGTAATTCAGTTTCCCATATCTTCCTTTATCCAAATCAGTAGCCCTGGCAGTGAATATTGAAGTTCCAACTCTTTCATTCTCTCCGATTGTTTCAAAGTACTCACTCACTGGGAACGTAGGGATGTTGTCGTTTTGATCGATAATACCAACTTTTATGTAAACTGCATTGCACAAAGACGGAACGCCTTGATCACATGCCACTATAATCAGTTTATATTCAGTATTGCCAGTATCATAATCTAGTGTTTTATTTACAGTCAAAATGCCAGTAGTTGGATGAATGAAGAATAATTTGTCATCATCTCCAGAAGTAATGTTGTAAACAATGGCAGCGTTCGAAGTTCCATACAAATCAGCATCAGTAGCGGATAATTGGGTAAGCGTATAACCAATTTTTACATCTTCGCTGACAGAGAGTTCAAAGTCGTTTGTAGAAAAAACAGGAGCGTTGTCATTGGCATCGGCGACTGCTACGAATATTGTGATGGACGTTTTATTTTGATTATAAGTAACTATTTTCCCTTGTTCAACAGCTGCTAGGCCAAGCACGTATGAATCTTGGGTTTCACGGTCAAGACTATTGAGTAGAATTAGCGCTCCTTCTGATGTGACATCAAAAATATCACCTTCGTTTCCAGATATGATGTGAAAGTCTAGATTATATTTTTTCAGCACAGCATTGATGCCCCCAATTTGAAGTAACGACGTTCCTTTGACAGTGTCTTCGTTTACTGTTATCCTGAAATTGTGAAAACAAACATATTAGTATTGAAAATAGGCTTTTAGTCAACATGATATTGAAAATATTTATATTATATTATTGTAATAAAGTAAAAGAGAGTAAGTGTAAATATAATATGACGTAAGTCCTCTCTCTAAAGTTGCTGTAGCCCACAGGGTACATAGTGTTATACTAGTACAAGTCTGACTATCATCTCTGCTATAGTTAAGATTATGGATATTATTAAAAGCAAAACATTAAATTGAATTAAAGAATTACGAAATTTGAAGTTTTGTGACTAGTTCGGGAGTAATAAAATATGATGTTATTAAAAATAATAATTACCTGTATGTATCCTGACCAATGAAAGGTTTGATCTCTGAAGACGCTCCGGTACTGATCCTGACTGCGGCGACAGCACTCCTATTAGGCTTCCCATGATCTGTGGCCACAATTGCCAGCTGAGTATCCCTCTGACTTGGTGATAGAGTGCTGTAGTTCACGAATATTGCTCCAGATGTCACATCGACATAGTACCCGTTGGTTGGTCGAAGAATGGAGTAGGTCACCTTGCCGTTATCGCCACTGTCCTTGTCTTTAGCGCTGACTGAACCAATCTCTAGGGTTCCTGTCCCTTCTGAAATAACAGAAAACGGCTTCTTTGAATTTGGTTCATTGGTATTTTTGTTAAAGATTTCACCAATTATAGTATTAGGAATCGATTTGTAGGGCAGTAAGCTTAACTCTTTACAACATTGGTATGAAATATATACAAAATTATGTTAAAAACGTCAACCAACCTGGCAATATCCTATTGTATGAGATGTCATCGAACACAGGAGAGTTATCATTGACATCGGTAACTTTTATAGTAAGAGTAGTTCTGGCCACGTGTTCACTATCCGATGCTGTTATGTTCACTTGGTAAGATTTTGTCATCTCGAAGTCTAATGGCTTATTCAAAACAACTTTCCCACTGTATCTGTCAATCGAAAATCTATTGTCCCCTTGTGTAATCGAGTATTTTAGTGCGGGATATGTATCAACGTCGTTCGCCGTAACAGATGTCAGCACGGTCCCGACTTCCGTTCCTGCAAAAAGTAAAAAATAAACATATTTAGACGTTGACGGTACCCACTCGTTTGACTGCCGTTTTAACGATCAGTAAAATAAAATTCACTAAAACAAAATCGTTGTCAACGTACAATGATACAAAAATAAAGAAACAAAATAAAAAGTAAGCGGCCTCAGTCTGTTGGGGAGGCACCGCTAAAACATGCACTCGGAAAAAATGTAATACCATCCAATAAATATTGATCCTAAAGGAGTCCCTTTTATTTAATCTCGGCGTCGGAATCGAAAAGTCGCAATGTAAGCCAGCCGCGGAGTCCGGAATACAAATTATGTAAAATGCCTCCCTCTTTGTGAAACGCTTTTTGTTCTACCAATTTATAACGAAAGGGCCGATAGGCCGCCCTACAGCAATTTAAAACCGAATATGTAAACGGTTGCAAAAACATATACAAACTTACCTTCCGATACAGAGATGACATTCGGTGGAGGGAATGTCGGCTGGTTGTCGTTGACATCCACGACGTTGATGCGGAGTGTCGCTGTTCCAGTCATCTGAGGATCGCCCTCGTCCGTGGCAATAACTGTCAATTTATACGTCTCTCTAATCTCCCGATCGAGTACGATGTTCGTCTTTACCGACCCCGAGAACGCCGGCTCAATAATAAACGCATTATCGTGGTTACCGTCTACTATATGGTATAATATCCGCGCGTTTACACCACGATCACCATCCTTTGCGGCCAGTTGGACGACAAATTCACCTTTAGTATTCCCTTCAAGGACATTGGCGATGTACTGCTGTTGTGTGAACCTCGGAGCATGGTCATTAACGTCGAGCAAATTTACAATGACATCTGCGTAACCATATAAAACGGGATTCCCTTCAGTTCGAGCAACAACAACCAGTTGTCTTTTTGATCCAGGATACGATTCATAATCTAAGTTAGCTGAATTATTTACACTTATCACACCTGTGCTGGAATCGATTTCAAAAGCATATTGGTCATTTCCATTTCCAATTTCGTAAATAATTTTTTGTCGCCTTCCATCACTTCTGACAGCAGTTACCCTAAGAACGTCTCTTCCGTTTGGTAGGTTTTCATCTATAGTAACGTTGTACGTAGCATTTTGGAAATTCAACGTCGGAGTTAGGTCAGAAAAATCACCAACACGTATTTCAATAAGGCCTATTGAACTCTGAGGAGGGTTGCCTTTGTCTTTTGCTACAACTTTCAAGTGTATGAGTTTACCATTTTCACTCGCTAAGCTTTGCGTTGCCGTTAAAACTCCTGTTGTAGGATTGATACGAAATTTTTGATTTGATGTATCCAAAAGTTCAAATAAGACTTCGGCGTTTGTGCCAACATCGTTGTCAGTAGCCGAAACCCGAAGTAAGCTTTGTCCAGGAGGAGTTAAGGTAGCAACTTGTTCTTTGAACGGATATTTGGTGAAAATTGGTTTATTGTCATTTACATCATTTATTGTCACTTCAACAGATACTCTTTGTGAGCGCGCTATGTATCTCCCTTCGTCTGTAGCTACTGCCTCGAAATGATAAACATTCGTTTTTTCACGATCAAAGTGTCTGTAATAATACAAATTGAGTGTTACGGCTCGTTTCTTAATTATAATTAATCGTAAATCACAGTCATAAGCCACAGATCGTCAATATTATCAGAATAATGATATTACTTACCCAGTAGTGAAAATGATGCCTGTTTTATTGTCTATCCGGAACAACCCTTGGCTCTCATTAGCCAAGGAGTACACGATCCGTTTATTAAAGCCCAGATCAGCATCTGTAGCTCGTACTTTGATTACAGATGTATCAATAGAAGCATCTTCAGGAATTGCCGCAGAATAGTGACCAGTATCAAAAACGGGATCGTTATCATTCTGGTCCTCAACTATAATGGTTATATTACAAGAACCTTGCAAAGCAACTGGTGATCCATGATCAAAAGCTGTGATCGTTAGATGATATTTAGACTGAGTTTCACGGTCTAATGTTCGCGCTGTCAATTTCCCTGTGGTTGAATCAATGGAAAATTTATTACCATTGTTTCCTGAAGTAATACTGTAGGTTGTCATACCATTTGCTCCGATATCTTTATCGGTAGCAGCGACTGTGTGTATAACTTCTGGTTCATTGTTTTCAGGAACAGCTAAAGGGTAGCAAGAACCAGTTTTAAAACTTGGAGGGTTATCATTAACATCCATAACACTGATAGTGACAGTTGCAACGTCAAAGTTGCTCGTTGATTGGAATGTGCTGGAGTCTATGACGTACACAGGGAAGATGTACTGGTCTCTTTCTTCTCTGTCTATTTTTGTTTTAACCGTTATTGTACCTAAGCGCTCATCTATTGTGAATTTGTCATCTGCTACTCCTGCTGGTATGGTGTATGTTAAGTTGCCTGAAAAAAATAATTAGTTGATAATTTTTATATTACTTTTCGTGAAGTTTCAAATGTTTGTAAGGTGTATTTCTAGGATATGATAACTTACTTGTCATTCCTCTAGAGGATTGAGCTGTTAATCTTGTTACAAAACTGCCTTGGCGGATATCTTCAGTTATATTAGCTCTATAATATGAATCTGTAAATCTAGGTGGTACATTAGTTGACTCTTGCAAATGCAGTTGTAAAGTCATGTGACTTTGTCGAGGGTATGGTATACCGTGGTCAGAAACCGTCAAATTCAGTTTATATTGTCCTGGTCTAACCCTCGAGACATCAGAAGCGTATTTGTTCGACAATGTAAGTTTTCCAACATCGTATTCCATTGCAAAGTATGCATGGTCATTGCCACCAGATATGTAGTAAGATATTCTGCCATTATCTCCGGAATCAGCATCGATAGCCAATGCTTGATAAAGAGTCCCTGATAAAGTGTTTAGCGATACAGTCAATTTGGTAGCAGATACAAAAGTAGGAACGTTGTCATTTGCATCTGTGACAGTGATATGTACAGTAGCAGACGTGGTCATCCTCTCCGATAAGTTCGTAGCCAAATCTGCAGCTTCTATGACTAACCAATACTCTTTAAGTGTTTCATAATCAAGAGCTGAGGTAAGAGTCAGTGACCCTGTCAATGGATCAAGATTAAATACATTATTCGTAGGCGGTAACGAAGATACAACGTGAAAATTTAACTCTCCATTTGGACCTGAATCAGCATCTTTAGCTGTAAAGTTGTAAACTGTCGTCCCTACAGTAGTGATTTCTGATATTTCTATGTTTATTGGATCTTGAGGCCATTGTGGTGCATTATCATTGACATCAACTATTTCAATTCTTACAGTCACAGCACTGCTTTGAGGATTATTTGTAGCAGACGTATCTAAAGCTCTCACTTCTAATCGATATTCATCTTGGATTTCTCGGTCTAATTGTCTCGCCACAACAAGAGATCCAGTTCTCCTGTCAATTTCAAAAGTTCCTGGGGAATGATCAGCTGTAAGCGGCATGAGTAAATATGATATTTGTTTTTCTCCATCGTCTATTGAATTCTCATCAATGTGACTATCACAACATGCAACTGTACCAACAACGTGACCGATTCTGGAATCCTCCTTTACCTGGAAAATAAAATGTTTGTTTAGGAACAGTCCTTAGGTGAGTGATTGATTTAACTTGCTTTTATAAATATATTTTTGAGAATTTGGAAAGGTACGTACTTTGAAAGATAAACTTGAACTAGTGAACGTAGGTCGATTGTCATTTAGATCCAATACTTCCACTTTCAGCTGCCTTACGGTCTGTTTAGGAGGCTTACCACCATCGGTTGCAGCTACTGTTAGTCTGTAAATCGATCTTTCTTCGTGGTCAAGAACTGAAAAAGAACGTTAATTAGATAAATTATATAACAACAATAAACATCTTCTATATTTTATTGTCTTTTAAATTAGTTTACCTGTACTAGTTTTAATAACTCCCGTAACTGAATCTATTACAAATACACCAAAGCCATCCATATCTCTTTCATTCAGTATGGAATAACTGATGGTAGAGTTTACTCCATTATCTCTGTCAATAGCTTTGACTCTAGCTACTTCTGCCCCCGGCTGCTGTTCTTCTCTCACACTTACTACATCTTCTCTAGGATCGATTATTTCAGGCGGATTATCGTTTACGTCGGTTATTTTAATCGAAACGGGTACTCTCTTCGATCTGGGAAGAGTACCTTGATCTTTTGCTTCAGCGAATAAGGAGTATGTCGATTTGAATTCTCTGTCTAAGATTTCTTTTGTTGTGATTACACCTGTAACAAATAAAATTAGTATTAGTATTTTGATTCAGTTAATGCCATGAATTTAATTTCATTGAATAAGTAACCATTTGTAAGTAACCATTTTATTCTAAATACTTATTATGGCATCAGTAATGCGTACACAATTTTTGATTATATTGAAAATGTAATAACGGTAAGGAAACCTAATATTATGCATGCATAAAACTGATCGCCACCGGCAAAATAGCTATGATTATACCAAAGAAGAGTCCTTCTAAGGACCTAAAAATCGTGAAGACAGAATTAAGGACGATGCACGTGATTCCATGAAACTGGGATATATAAAATTGATATCTCATGCATTGCAATAAAGTTTAGTATTCGAGTGAACGTTAAGCTGTTCGCGAATAATAAGATATGGCAGAGTCCAACGTAATGAGCGATGTGAATCGAGCTTTAGAAAAAAAATATTTATTGTTATTTTCCATTGCACAGACTTTAGAACGAGTCTGAATTTTGTTATGATCATAATAAGAATGGACACTTGATATTTTGTAGTAAGAAAACAAATTATTAACTGAAAAAGCGCTCACGAAATTCCAAGCGAATTTATATTCAATGACATCCTCGAACCACAATTACCTTTTTTGTTCGAACAACGAGTATGTTTCATTACAGCAATTTATAGTCACACAGAGCAGAGTCAGATTCCAGCTACATTTTACACCTATAATTCATTTGGTTACATATGAAAATAAAAGATATCCGTCAAAAGGAACGAGTTGTAGATCCTGGTCCGTCCTACACGTACATTTGTAACGTATGAGCTTTAAATGGCCGACGACAGTATCTGGCCCTCGTAGGGCTTGTAATAAAACATGAGAGAGAATAGGCAGGCACTACGTAGCAATATTTTAATAATAGTTAATGGCGGGTCACGATACATGCGCGCGCGATGACACGGACGTTTATTACTTGCAATTGACGCGCATAAATTCATATCGCCCTGCCACCCGTAATGGATATCTATGTTATACTTATAGAAAATGTAGTAATGCTAAGTTAAAGATATTGAGATTAAATCAAGCCGTGGTGGCCTCGGGGTTTGAGCAGTCGCCTGCTACGCAAGCGACGCAAGTTCTGAACCCAGCGGGGCCTGTACCACGTGCTTTATAGTGAGAAGGCGATAGACGCACCATCTGTCACGTTGGCACTTATTTATCTTCGGTGCAAAATGGGTGTTGTTATTACAACACCTCTGCCTTCGAGGAATAAAGGGGTGAGCATATGTATGTATTAAATCAAGGTATGAATCTTCAGGACGATGATAATACAAAAAATATTAACGGTGCCAATTATTTCTAAAATAGACAGAGACAACGTCTATATTGTTGACTACAATACTATCGTAGAGACTCCAACGTATAATTTCAACGTATATTTTATAGAAAATTATGCTCATGAACAGGACAAGTTTAGCCTCCGAAAATATACTGAATCGGCACTTGTTCAAATCCGAATATCGGGGATTCGGATCGCAGCCGATTGGGACCACATACAGCCGTCATTGCGAATGATTTACGAATTTAGCATCGACATTTAAGGGTGAGCACGCAGTAAAGATTCGCTAACTAGCTCGCGGGGTGTTGATCACCGATAAACCGAATTGAGACGGAACGATTCACCATTCATCAGTCAGTTATCTGACGATAACGAACTGCCAACCCCCCTTTTTGCGAACACCCATATCGAGAAAAACTCGCACGATTTTGACCGAATATCGAAGTCATTAAAAAATTGAATATTGAATCGATTGCCCAGAGAATTTGAGATGTAGAAAGTGGATGGGACGGTCCAAAGTAAACACGTAGCTGTTGGATGTGCTCCCTATCCTTTGAAATTGTACAGGTATTAAGGTTCTGTTTGCCAGTATTGTTTGGTTAGTCGATGAGTCTTAAGGCACTACATACTTTGGGTTTTAGCTTTCAAAAGCGCCGGCAGGACAAACACTGTCGAGTGGCCGCTCAGTGGGTAGTGGGATAGTTTCTGACTTGATCAAATACTGGTGCTTACTTGTCGTTGGCATTACGGTAAAATGGCATTGTTTTAACTCAATGAAGCACTTAGTGTATAAACGATGCGTGTAGCGCCGTCAAGCTACACATTTATAACTAGAAATATTTTCAAGAAAACATCTAAGATTCTTCCAGAGAAAGTCATTTTAAATTCCTCGCTGCCTCTTGCCGCATGTCTAGTTGCTGATGTGTTTTTTTGCCTCTTGCTGCATGTCTAACCGCTTGTTCTAACTCGAGGTCTTAGGTTAGTCTATTTTTTAGTGGGTTTTCTACTTGGATTCGAAGTACGTAAAATGGATATAGGCTCGCCTTCTATGACATCGGATTTAAACATAACTGGAGAAATTTTGGTGCTAGAAGTGCATTTTTCTATGCCTATGTGCCTATCCTTTCAGGGAGTAGGTGTATGTTTTGTAATTTTAAATTGGGCGTTGATCGCTTACCTGAAACAGGATTGACAATAAAACTGGTATTTGACGGGAACAGACTGTATCTTAGGACAGCGTTGTCTCCCAAATCAGCGTCCGTAGCAGCAATCTTTCCGACAAAAGCTCCAGACTTTTGATTCTCTTCCACTTCGAAATCATACGCAGCCTTTGTGAATACAGGGTCGTTGTCGTTTGCATCTATAACGGTGACTACAAGACTAGATGTAGCTACCAATGGCGGTAGGCCATTATCAGTTGCTGTAACCAGCATTTTATGTTTCGCCGTTTTTTCTCTATCTAGCGGCCTGGCTAAATAAATCCATCCTGTATTTGGCTGCACTTTAAAATACTCCTCGTTCGTATTATTGTTTTCGGGAATGACACGATACGTAATTCTTGCATTATTACCAGTGTCTTTGTCAATGGCTTGTATTTCCAATATCTGCAAAAATAGAAATTTTATGGTGTAAATAAAGTATAGAAATAATTGGCTGTGTTCGCAATCAGATTTCATCGCCGTACTTATACCATATTTGGTCATACGCCTGGTATCCGATGCATTGAGATAGAACTATCGTAAACGATCCATCCTATAAATTCTCGTGAATATTTTATAATCACAACTACAAAAACTATATTAAAGTATAGTTTTTTTATGATTCTTCTTCCTTATTAATCGTAGACGTAGGTTTATAATAGTTAAAACAAGTTGGCAAGTGTAATTTCGTAGAAACTTTTAACACGATTAAGTCTAATTATTCATTGAAACTACCCTCCTTACAATAATAATCATGCTAATGTTGCTTGTCAAAATATATATCAGAAATAAATTTTTCGACACTGGTACATCTAGATACTACTACGTAATACTTAAACTTTTTTTAATTTTTTTTGTTGGGTTCTGTACTGAATTCGACCCACTGTGGACTATTTACCTGATCATCGAAATTACTTTTACGAGGAAAACCTGTGATTTGGGTTAAGTCACCTTACCGATGCTACAGATGCTATTTGATAATATTAAAAATAACTTGTTGATAGGAGAGGATGGTCTCGGCTGGTGAAAGCGTCTCGTGACAAGTAGGCTGGGCTTTTCTCGCTCAGAGAATCTGCCAGCCTTGATTCCGACAGACACCGCTTTATGACAATTTTTCAAATCAAATCAAATCAAATCAAAAAGTTTTATTTAATATAAGGGACACTTGGAAACATTTATTGACCGTCATTTCTCTTACGATAACTTATGTTAATTTACCACCGTTTCCAAATGTAAGCCTGTCAGGAGAAGAAACGGCGAAACAAACTCCCCGGTTTTTTTTTACATGAGTCCCTTCTTTATACATAGGGTTGTTTTAATACAATTTAATAGTGTGATTCAAATTATTATTAGTTTTAATTACTATTCCTTGTATATAATAATAAAGTACTAGGGGCCAACTATGATCGTATAAGCAGCGCGTATTAAGAACTACCAAAATTAAACATCAGCTCTACGCTCTAGGCTAGCTTTCTCTAGCAGGTCCTAATAGGCCTTCTGGTCCATATATTTACTTACTTTGGTATTAACAGCTTCAGATTCCAGTACATTAGCGGAGTAAGCCTCGTGTTCAAATACAGGTGGGTTGTCATTCACGTCCTGAACGTCGACCACTAAAGTCTGATTTGCGCTAAGAGTTGGAATACCGCCGTCTTTAGCTGAGATGATGATGGTATGACGAACTAAGTTCTCATAATCCAAAGGCCTGTGGATAAATAAAAATTAAGTTAGTTGAAATGAAAGAAAATCCTAAGTTTTGCAAATTATTTTCAAACATGGGTGTCGTAAAACATGATTTGAACCAAAGTCGAACGAAAGCTTTGGGCATCCCTTTTGAAATCCATATCACAAAAATAGATGGAAGTACTTTTTAGCCAAGGATTATCTGAGGCCATGTTTTGTAATATGGGAGTAGATAATATTTGTTTTTAAGGCATTTAAAAACTGGTAAACTTTAATTTCTCAACAATAGAGATAAATTACGAAATCTTTTATTTGTAAACTTAATATAGAAAGTGTAAAAAAAAAATTTGATTGCTTCAACATTTTCCATATTTGTCGCCAACTGATTCTAACTCTGCTTTGTGTATTTGGCTTTGTATTGTATATAGCTGGTATTCTGTTGAGACGGTTAAAATTAACTTTTCAAGTATTTCAAGCATGTATTTGAAGGGACAATGGAACAACACCCTATTTATACCGCATGAAGTGGGTGCTCTAAATGTTCGTACATGAATGTAACCCATTTATTTTCCGGGTTAGCAAATTAATTGTAGCGTTAACTTTATATAGGAAATGATTCATGGTTCAAGACAGGTCTTATTTGGAATTCATTTGGAGCTAAATGTTACAGCAACCTTTGTTCAGCGAACTGCGGTAGGTTGATGGTTATGTAACAGTTTGAACATTTAATTTCATAGACTAATATTTCCATGCGGGGCTTATTAAAATTTTGGCAGAGGTCTATGGCCAGCAATGCAAATTTTCAAAATTTTGGTTCTAATATCTTCACCATAAAACAAGAAACTGAATCAACTTTCTTTTAAATATATACAAGGGCGCAGTCCATCTGAGCGCCAGTGTCACTCGTGCATTGCCTACCTTATTTGTTGGAGAGGAAAGGGTCCTCAAGGACCTCCCCATATACCACAGTTGTATCATGATTATCTTACCTTAGTAAAGTCACCAGTCCATGCTGAGAGTTGACAGCGAAGGTATTCGATGGCCCAGTGGCAGAGACCAGATGGTAAGTGATCTGACCATTCCTCCCTTCGTCTGAATCAGTTGCTTTGGCCGCATAGACCACCGAGCCAATCGCTGCTGATTCGGCTACTGATACCCTTACTGATGATGTACCGAATTCTGGTACATTGTCGTTCACGTCTTCAAGGGTTATTTGGACCTGAAAATTAATAATAATCTATAATATTGCGTGTGATTTGCCACCTTCTCCGGAATCACAGCTTATAAAGATCGTTCAAGAAGGAAATAGTGGAAAAGGAAAAACAGGTTCATTAAAGAAAAGAAGTCTGTCATGACGTTTAAAGAGGTCAAAGAGATGACACACGACACGAGATTGACTCTTAAATTCAGGATGATGATGATATTGTATCTACAATACTGTTCCACAATATTATGATCATACAATGGATTAAAATTGAGATATATCCATGAGACGGCGAGCAAAACCGCGGCATCAAACATCTTCTCGACATCATGACAAATCATCATCATATTTTTAAGAGTCTGACTCTTGTCGGTGTAACCGATGCAATTTCTTCCATTCGTCTCTATCAAGTGCCGTCTCTTTAACCTCCATATACGTCTCGACAGACACCTTTTCCTTAACTTGTCTCATGTATGCTATCCTGGGTCTTCCTCTTCCTCTCTTTCCTTCTACTTTCTCTTCTACGACGACAAATACAGCTACACTACTCCGAATGTTTCACCAACTAAAGCCATAGTTTACCTGCGTCTGATCGTAGCTAGACGGGTTGCCGTTGACAGCTCTAACGTTGAGCAAGTAGGATGACATAATCTCCCTGTCCAGCTGTCCAGCAGTCCTGATTGAACCTGTGAGCGGTTCAATTGTGAACCGATGAGCTGGATCCCCCGACACGATGCTATACCGCACAGGTGGTTTGCCTGGAGAAACAAACAATGGTTGAGTAAGGTTAACGGTACGAAGAACAATGAGTGATTGAAATCGAGGGCTGGACTCGTGTGTCGATTTGCTTATAGCGGATTTTGATTGGATGGATTCATGAATGTAGTAGTAGAGCCGTGGTGGCCTCGGGGTTTGAGCAGTCGCCTACCACGCAAGCAACGCAAGTTCGAATCCCAGCGGGGCCTGTACCAATGAGTTTTTCTAAAAAACTTATGTACAGTGATTTCACACCACGTGCTTTACGGTGAAGGAAAACATCGTAAGGAAACCTGCATATTTCTGAGAAGTAATTCAATGACGTATGTAAAGTGTCTGAGACGGCGAAGGACTCAACATCTGTCACGTTGGCACTTAATCATCTTCGGTGAAAAGTGGGTGTTGTGATTACAACACCTCTGCCCACCCCTTCGGGGAATACAGGTGTGAGCATATGTATGTAATGAATGTAGATGAAGCTTGTATGTAATTCTAGAGCAGAATGAAGGCATGTCTACTTCCTTTTCCTCATACAACTAACCATTAACGTGAGGATAATATTAGAATTAGGTATACATGTTACATTGAAGCTACCTAATTATATTCCCATAGAAGCTGTGCCCTGCGGTTTCACTCGCGTAGATTTAATTTCATTCCCGCGTAACCCTAAATGTTTTTTTTAAAGTATCCTCAGGTACTCCTTGTAAAATTTGCTATCTACCAGTGAAAGTACCGTTAAAATCGGTCCAGCCGTTTCGGAGATTAGCCGGAACAAACAGACAGAGAGCTATAGACGGACATAGAAAAATAAAAAAAATCTGTTTTTTTCAATCAGAGAAAATTTTTTTTCGTGTCAGTACCGTATATAAGTGCTTTCACATGCATTTAGTTAAAATCTGTTATTTCGGAATTACAAACAGACAAATTAAATGAAAGAAAATGTCTTAATGCTAATTAGATATTCCTTTTATATTCAAAAGATCTAATTTCAATTCTAACATCAACGTCTGGTTAATTATATCTGATTATATGAATACGGCTAGGAATGCCCCAAGGCAGCGTTCTGGGACCACCATTGTTTTGTCGCTTCATTTACCGCTTTTGTCTCTTTTCATCTGCTTGCTTTTATTGCTAATTGTATTTTGATATCAAATGGCTTGTTGCTTTTTATTTGTGTTAATAGCAACTGACTAGTTTGTACTGGTTCATCTAATACTTAATCTATATCTACACTAATAAAGCTGAAGAGTTTGTTTGAATGCGCTAATCTCAAAAAATACTGGTCGGATTTCAATTTTTTTCCGTGTTTGACAGCCCATTTATCGAAGGCTATAGACATCGTGCTACGTTAAGAGGTATGGTTTGTGAGTTTGTAGGAAGAGATGTGCTTTTAAAAAAAAACGAAGAGAAAGCTACGTTATCTATGACTATCATAGGCCATCATTAAATCGAAAAATAACAGATAATAATTCTTCGTGATAATTAAATTAAACGCGGGTGAACCCGCAGGGCTCAGGTAGTTTTTGATAAATAGGCTCTCTTCCACAGACAAGAGAAAGTTAAGTAGGTGTAACATGCTAAAGCGGTTGATGATATTAATTAACGTCAACTACTTAAATCAGTTAACTGAAGGCTTATAGTTTTAAAATCTGATTTTATATGCGCAGAGGTACAATGATTACGTCTGGATACAATTTTGTAACTAGTTCATTGATTTGATTATGTTAAGATTAAGCCCATGTTTTAGAGATAAAGAAGTAATTATGTTGGATTCAAATCATCAAGCATCTTAATAAGGTCACACGACAACCTAATACTCTGTTGTTTTCTTGTAAAAACGCGCGAGCCATCCCCGAATATGGTATTACATCTATCAATTTTTAATTGGCAGTTTTCACAACAATTTAAGCGCTCATTGTCGAATTTTTTTGCGCTTGTAGTTTTTGCTTTTTTTCTGACATTCGTTTTGGGCAGATCCGTTGACGCTGCCGGATTGATATACAGTCTCGTCGGAGGACATGCTCGGCAGCCTTTGTTTAACTGGTCCCGGCGTCCGCCCCCCTCTCCCGCACCGTGCCCCTCCCTCGTCCTTTGTCTCTCCTCTTTATACAGTCGGGATGTACAAACTCGTCTTATTTTGGTTGAATCGGTAAAATTTACAGATTTCGTCTGCTGGACCGCTATCAGTTTTTACCTGAATTATTGTTATTTTTTCACAGATATATATGAAATGAAATGGACATGATCCCAGCTGACTTTCTAGCCGGTTCTTCTCAGAAGGCTAGTTTCCGAGCTAGTTTTCAATTCTTCGACATTCATGAGTCCCTTACCAGGGGTCCTACCATAAGCTCTTAGTACCATGATAGTTTTACTCTTACATACATACATATGCTCACGCCTGTATTCCCCGAAGGGGTAGGCAGAGGTGTTGTAATCACAACACCCACTTTTCACCGAATTTGATTAAGTGCCAACGTGACAGATGGTGAGTCTTTGAATTACTTCTCAGACATATCCAGGTTTCCTCACGATGTTTTCCTTCACCATAAAGCACGTGGTGTGAAATCACTATACGTAAGTTTTTTAGAACAACTCATTGGTACAGGCCCCGCTGGGATTCGAACTTGCGTCGCTTGCGTAGCAGGCGACTGCTCTAACCCCGAGGCCACCACGGCTCTCTTTTTACTCTTTTTTCTTTCTTTTTCTTTTATTTATTTAATAGTGATGAGCTTAAGTAAAAATATCTTGTAAATTGGATGATCTTTTGATTTGGATATTTAGTCTTATTATGAGGCTGACGTATTTGACGTGTATACATCTATCTGTGTATACACAACTAAACTATCGTTGCAATAAGAGCTCATGGTCAGGCCCCAGTGCCTAAACTGTCTGTATACAAAAATCATTATTATTTTCATTTTCAATACTTATTATTTTTGCCCGAAATTGAACCAAAGTAATAACTTTATTGTAACTTGCAATAACTTTAAGTGTTTCAACGTCATCCTAAACCGTCCATTAAATTAACATGGGGGCTGGTCATCTCAAGCTGCACAATTATTCGTAGTTCTTAGTTTTTAATTTTTATTTTATTTCGACTTTTGTGCACTGGAACTGTGTCCATAGGCTTATATATATTTTTTATGGTGTATATTGTATTACTCAAAGCCGTATTTTTTTTTAAAAGAGTAATTACCGAGTTTCTTGCCAGGTTCTTCTCAGTGAAAGCAACCTTCCGAACCTGGCGGTAGCATGTATAATGCTATGTAATCGTGTCTTTCTGACGATTTCAAAGTACTTTGTAAAAAGTCTAATCAAGATATTTTGAATTTGAACATAAAAAGCTCTAATACGGATTAATAATACTGAAACCCTTTGGCCGGTAAACTTGAATCTGTATTCGGGTGTGGTGTTCGACTCATTATAAATGAGAGGAGTCACGCGGTGGTATACCGGTCTCTTTCGCATACAAAATAAATTTACATGTAGCCCTTCTAAATGTAATCATTAAGGGCGTACAGATTATCTCACTCACGAGCCTCAATTAAGTGTTGTTAAAGATTTCCCCTATTCGATTCCCGATTTAATTTAATGAATTAATTTATCTAATGCTGAAGTTAGATTATCAGTGGAGGGTATTTTGAATAACACAGGCGAAAGGTCCACTTTTAGTTGTCCTATTGTTTATCTGTGGCGTCCTTTCCCTGCCTTCGTTGCGTTCACGTGATTTGTTTTGCTTCATTAACATTAAGGACGCTATTATTAACTAGAATAGGAATATTATGAATTAGGAGCCGTGGTGGCCTTGATGTTTGAGTAGTCGCCTGCTACGCAAAGAGTTTTTCTGTGCTGTAATTACAACACCTCTGCCTACTCTTTCGGGGAATACGTGAGCATATGTAGCATATGTATTATTAACTACTATTTAAGGATAGCTTTATTTTACCCTAATATGAAGGAAGTAATTAAACTTGAGAGCGAATTATGACGATTTTGATAAGAATTATTGTAGATGAACGTCCTTAATAATGTAGATTACCTGTGCCTTTA
Source organism: Watsonalla binaria (assembly GCA_929442735.1). Taxonomy (NCBI): domain Eukaryota; kingdom Metazoa; phylum Arthropoda; class Insecta; order Lepidoptera; family Drepanidae; genus Watsonalla; species Watsonalla binaria. The sequence continues at coordinate 11,108,529 of OV838924.1, read as the reverse complement.
ACTCGTTAATCGATGGAATAATCGACGCAATTATTCAAGGTAATCAGAAATCGTTGGAATAAATTACAGTATACAGACTACACTTGTGCTTTTAAAAATTGCTTATCGTGTAAACAGATTAAAAAAAAGAAGAGTCCCCGAAGGGGTAAGTAGAGGTGTTGTAACAACACCCACATTTCACCGAATATGATTAAGTGCCATCGTAACAGATGGTGAGTCTATCCCCGTCTCACGATACATACTTATTTGAATAACTTCTCACACATATGCAGGTTTCATTAAGATGTTTCCGTGGTGTGAAATCAATGCACATAAGTGTTTAGAAAAACTTATTGGTACAGGCTCCGCTGGGATTCGAACTTGCGTCGCTTTTGTAGCAGGCGACTGCTCAAACCCCGAGGTCACAGGGCTGTTTAAAAAGAGAAATGTTGTAAATAATTGTGGTACAGAAACCTCTTTAAAAAAGAAGCCTAAAACTTTGGTCGCAAAAACTGTCGCTGCAGCGAGGGGTCGTCGACATTGGTAGGATTTATTTGGCTGTGTCATGCGCGGGCGCAGTCGAAACCGAGCGAAACGTATCCTTGGGTTTCTCGGGAATCGGCGGATTCGAATTTCAAATTTTTTCAGTTACTATACAATACATTTTGAGTGCAAGCGTGAAATATAAATAAGATATTTGTTACTGTTCGATCTTATAACAAATTTGTGTTTAGTAATCTATACAGATAAATGTTAAATGTAAAAACTTATGTACAGTGATTTCACACCACGTGCTTTACGGTGAAGGAAAACATCGTGAGGAGACCTGGATATTTCTGAGAAGTAATTCAATAACGTATGTAAAGTGTCTGAGACGGCGATGGACTTACCATCTGTCACGTTGGCACTTAATCATCTTCGGTGAAAAGTGGGTGTTGTGATCACAACACCTCTGCCTATCCCTTCGGGGAATACAGGCGTGAGCATATGTAGATAGCCCATTTATCAAGGAAGGCTCGCGCAAAGATCAATTGTGGGTTTAACTTAGCGTTGGTCCATAGCAACTTTTCCACGTGGACCAAGTAACGGGCAGAAGCTAGTTTAAGATTTTGATATCATCATCATCATCACCCTGGCCTTATACCATACATTGTTGGGTCGGCACTTGATTCGGTGACTGATCACCTGATTTTTATGCGAAGCGACTGCCATCTGACCTTCGCAACCCCTTTTACGAGGAAAATCTGTGATCTGGGTTAAACCAGTTGTCAGACTATTTTAGGCCTCCGACTGACCTGTAACGATTGCCAAAGATGATAAATTGGCAACCGGGACCGACGGCTTAACGTGCTCTCCGAGGCACGGAGGAAACTCGGGCGGTCACCCATCCAATTACTGGCTAGGGCTAGGGTTGTTTAACTTCGCTGATCGTATGATATGCGCAATAGCAATTGTACCACGAGCTCCGAGCTTAAGATTTTGATATATGACCTTAAAATTTACCTTTATACATTTTAAGTTTATATTTAAATAAAAACATTCTTTAAGTATCTGTTTGCGAACAAAAGGATAGGCCGTATCTTCCCTCATTTGCGTAATGCTATTCATATTGTGGCGAGCCGTGTCCCTTACAACCTTATGTATGGAAACTGGGAGTTTGTTAAATTGTTGTAAATGCCATTTAGCATTTATTTACCATAAATAAACAATAAGAGCCGTGGTGGCCTTGAGGTTTGAGCAGTGGCCTGCTACGCAAGCGACGCAAGTTCGAATCCCAGCGGGGCCTGTACCAATGAGTTTTTCTAAAAAAGTAAAAAGTGCTTTACGGTGAAGGAAAACATCGTGAGGAAACCTGCATGTTTCTGAGAAGTAATTGAAAGTGCCTAAGACGGCGATAGACTCACCATCTGTCACGTTGGCACTTGATCATATTCGGCGAAATGTGGGTGTTGTTACAACACTTCTGCTTACCCCTTCGGGGACCCTTCTGGGATGGCGTGAGCATATATATATATGACATGTGTTTAATGCCTGATACGGTGATGAACTCACCCTCAGTCCCGTTGGCATTAATCCTATGTCTGAAATGTGGGTGTTGTTGTTAAGACACCTCTGCCCCTTCAGTGACCCTTCTGGGATGGATTGAGTATATTTTTATATATTTGTAAACCTTTTACATAACTACCAAACAGAATGTTCAAACAATTGTTGATTTAGTTACCGTTAGAACAAATATTAAGTTGCAGTATATCAAATCGACCTGCAGCAAACGTATGCAGACGGCGTCTTAAACTATGAATCTTAAATGTCGGCTGTATCCGAGGCCAACAATAGTGTATTCTCATAGACAAGTGCATAACGGTAGGGTTTGCAATTCGCTGATTTACAGGGCTGGTGCTTACAGAATAAACGTGGCGCAGACGGTTGGATGTTACACCGTTGTGTTATCACGGGTAATAACGTAAATAATATATTATAGGAGGTATATTTTAAATTTACCTGGACATGTTATGCGGAGGGATGAGGATAATGTTGCCAGAAAAGTTTTGTTTATGAATGTGGATGATTACAAGGGGAAAGGAAGGCTTAAGAAAGTTTGTGTGTAAGATGACATGGCTAAAATAGGAGTGAATACAGATATGATGGCTGATAGAGAGAAATGGAAGAGAAGAACACATTGCGCCGACCACAAATAACGTGGGAAAAGGGCAGGAGGATGATAAGCTACTTTACGCCACAAAATTGATAAATTTGAGTTTTTAACCATAATTATATTGGGAAATGAATTAAAAAAATTATACATCTTAAATATCAGTCTATCATCTTAAATATCTTAAGTGATCTATCAATGCACAGCCCAAACCACTGGACGGATCGGGCTGAAATTTGGCATGCAAGTACATGTTATGATGTAGGCATCCAAGTAGAGCTAAGAAAGGATTTTAATTAATTCTACCCCCAAGGGTATAAAAAAGGGGATGAAAGTTTAGGCTACTTTTACTAAAAAAAACTTAAGGTATGTTAACGCGGGTGAAACCGCGAAACACAGCTAGTAAATTATACCTGTGAATCCTGGAGGAACTAGATGTGCTAATTATTATTGTAAATGCAGCACGTATTAATAACTTCTCAGCTTCGAAGTTACGGTGCAAAAATGGAACGTCAAAGCTCAGAAGTTCTTTATACGTTCTACGAACCGATGATGGTAGGCCTCTAGTTATATTCAAAAAACATACGAATATAAGGGACGTTACTTAAAATAATATTGTCATTATAAGGTTATTTTATATGTCTAGTTATATTACATGCATCATATATTAGGTCCTTACGCGTCGGTGTGAATGTAGCTCAGTGATAGCTATAAAATATTATTTAACGCATTGCGTTTGTATAAGATATTTATGTAATTGACTCGCCTGATTCACTATGGGATTTAATATAACATGAGGTGAAAAGGTTATGTTCCTGACTATATTTAGATCGAAAGAAATGGTCCGAATTTACAACGAGTCAAAATTAATAGTTTAAATTATAAATACGGTCAAAGAGGTAGTTAACGGGATCTGATGTTAAAATTCTGACTAGCTCTGCCCCGTTTCTCCCGCGGAGGCTTTATTTCTCGGAATTATTACCTTTTTAAATAAAAAAATGCCTAAGTTATTTCTTGTAACATCAGCTATCTGCTTGTGAAAGCCTCATTAAAAATCGGTCTTGATATGATTTTAAATTAAATAAGAATGTAATATTCAGTGAATGCATTTTTAAACGTCGAAGAATTTACCATCGGTTCGGATAATAGCCTTCTGAGAAGAACCTGAACAATCAAACAGACAGACGGAGAATAAGTTAAAAACTTGGTTTTTTTGATGTAAGTCACTATATACTATTTTACAAACAGGCACTTAAATTTTATTTATAGACAGCAGCTGAAAAGGCCAGAGATGCCTTCCTGCCATTGGTCTGCTAAGCCACAGGAAAATATGAATGACACAGCACTGCAACAATCATCAGATAAGATGAAGTGGCCTATGATGGTGATATTGTTTACCATCAGTTCAACACAATAATGCAATACCACCTTTTATATTTAATTGTATTAATCACCATCGCCCTGGCATCCCATACATTGTTGGGGTCGGCACTTGATTCAACCCAATGTGGCTGATCACCTGATTTTTATACGAAGCGACAGCCATCTGACCCCTTTAACGAGGAAAATCTGTGATCTGGGTTAAACCAGTTGTCAGACTATTTTAGGCCTCCGACTGACCTGTAACGATTGCCAAAGATGATAAATTGGCAACTGGGACCGACGGCTTAACGTGCTCTCCGAGGCGCGGAGAGAACTCGGTCACCCATCCAATTACTGGCTATGCTTAGGGTTGCTTAACTTCGCTGATGGAATGATATGCGCAATAGCAACTGTGCCACGAGCTCCTCGTATTGTAAAGTATTGTGGTATAATTTAATATAAGCCAGCAGGAACTAGTTACGGTAACCAAAGCGAAACAGGGCAGCCTTAAACGCTTTGAACACCAATAAAAATGCAAATGTGTGCCTAATATCGTCTGTAGGATCGATAAACGTCGCTGAAAGAGTCGGGCAACATATCACCTGTTCGTGATCCCAGGTTTAGACAATAGGCGATTACCTATTTGTGTATGGATATCCGAACATCTTTGGGTTTGGTCTAGAGAGTGTAGCTGCGAAGTTTGATTTTATCACGCTATGAGTGATACTCAAAATGTTCTAATTTGATATCTGCATGAAACTATGATGACACCGTAGAGATCATCTCCCTGGCCTTAAAATAAAGTCAAAAGTATCTTTGTATGTAGACTTTACAAAGTACTTTCAAATCGGCAGAATGTCATAACTACACAGGATATACATGCTACCGCCAGGCTCGGAAGGTTGCTTTTACTGAGAAGAGCCTGGCAAGAAACTCAGTAATTACTCTTTAAAAAAATCTTATACAATTTAAAGAATACAAAATAAATAATTTAAGAAACGTGAGCTCATGGACAATGTTCCAATGCACAAATGTCGAAATTAACATAAATAAAAATCTAGTACATCTACTTATAACTAAATGCGTAGCTTGATAGCTTATCTATACATCTATACAGATAAATAAAATTGAAGTGTCTGTTTGTAATTTCAAAATAACCGCTTTTCATTAAATACATATGAAAGTATATACGGAGATATCAAAAACTAAATTTAAAAAAATATATCTGTCTGTCTGTTTGTAACCGCTTATCCTTGAAACGGTTGGACCGATTTTAACGGGACTTTAGTAAATTTCATTAAAAACGCACTGGTCGTCACTAAGATTTTCCAAAGTTCATCTCGATTTCTCATGGTGACAACCATTAGAACTAAACCAATTTAAAATGGGAAGCATCACTTTTCAAATAAAAAAAGAATCATCGAAATCGGTTCACCCAGTCAAAAGTTGTGAGGTAACAAACAAAAAAAAAACAGTCTAATTGATAACCTCCTTTTCCGTCCGTTAAAAATGATCGCTAACGCTTTCAATTTGAACGCAACCAAAGAGAGCACGAATTCAATAAATTTGTAAGGGGAAATGAAGTTATAAGATTCTAATGAACGGTAGTTCGCGAGTCTCATGCGTTCGTTATTTCTTTCAAAGGTTCACTATCATCCAAAATATTTGTTTATGGTTTTTGGAAGAATCTATACATCTATACAGATAAATAAAACCTAAATAAAAACAGAAAAAAAGTGTCTGTTTGTAATTAAAAAAGAAACAGCTTTCACTAAATGCATATGAAAGTACACACGGTACAGACACAGATTTTTTTTTTTAAATCTCCGTCAATCTCTCTGTCTGTCTGTTTATTGCGGCTAATCTCCAAAACGGCTGGACCGATTATAGCGAGACTTTCACTGGCAGGTAGCTGATGTTACAAGGAGTACGTAAAGCTACTTTTATTTATAAAAATAATTAGGGTTCCACGAAATGAAGCCTGAAGGTAATAAATACATACATATGCTCACGCCTGTATTTCCCGAAGGGGAAGGCAGAGGTGTTGTAATCACAACACCCACTTTTTACCGAAGGTGACGTGACAGATGGTGAGTCCATCGCCGTCTCAGACACTTTACATACTTCATTGAATTACTTCTCAGAAATATCCAGGTTTCCTCACGATGTTTTCCTTCACCGTAAAGCACGTGGTGTAAGATCACTGTACACAAGTTTTTTAGAAAAACTCATTGGTACAGGCCCCGCTGGGATTCGAACTCTTAAAGTAAATCTAGCCTTCAATAAATTATCATTGTAAAATGATCGCTCCGTTGACCAACGTCATTATCATCTAAGAAAACTAATACTTATTACGTTCAAATCCACAGCTTTGTGTTTGCATAGTTTGTATTGAGACATTTCCCCGTATCTGAGGTATCCAGTGTCGTATAATAATGCAATGGCTTATTTCTCGCTACTATCGACATAGGAGGATTGATTTCTCAAACAATTATCATAGAGATGTCTTAATTATTGTTTGCTTGTTGTATAAATTACTACCTTGACTTGTTAGTAATATTTCGTAAAAAAAACTTTAATCCCCCATAACGCCTTTAAAGATGGAATTCGGAAAACAATTTCTTAGCGTATACCTACTGACATCAAGAATATTACCACCTTATTTTTTTTCTATCAGTGGTTTTAGATTAGGTTAAGTATAGACTAGCTTCACCCAATAGCCAGGGTCTAAGAATATGGCTATGGTATCCCCTGCCGCGGGCCCGGGAAGGTGGCAGTGCGATGTGCGACGCACTGCCTTGCACAGCGTCTCCAGGGGCGGCGTCACAGCTGCCCCGGGGATGTGCCCCGGCAAAGTGTGGGGGGACACCGGTGCAATCTATCAGAGTATCCGGAGTCCCCCCTGAGCACTGAGGATGGCCACCGGAGAGGTTTTAGTGGGGTAAGAATCCCACATACCCCGACCTGCCTCTCCCAGGGCGTTTGGGGACCTTTTGAAGGTTTCCCTCTCGTCAAAAAAAAAGTATAGAATAGCTGATTAAGACCTAATATTATAATATTTCACATAAGAAATGTCAACCCCATTTTACCCCCTTAGCGGCTGAAAATCCTTCCATAGCCTGTGTTATAAAAGGAATGCGTGTGAGATTTTTTATGTTTCTAGTCCTAAGGGTTTGACTTATGCATTGGTGCATCGTTCAAACACTTTTGCCTTTTAAATAAATAGATTTTAAAAAACTTACCTCGATCTCCAACAGTAGCTTTCAAATTTCCCACGACGGTCCCAATCCTCACGTCTTCTTTTACACGAAAATTGTATCGTGGTTTATCGAACAGTGCTGAGCCGACTCCAGCGTGCACAACAGTCACGTGAACCACTGCACCTTGAGGGGCAGTTAATCCCCCGCCATCAGTTGCAGAAATCTCTAGATCAAATTTTCCATTCGCTTGAATCAAAGCTGGCTTCGTAACCAGTATCTCGCCAGTACTCCTGTCTATCCTGAATATATCGTTATCATTCCCGTTGACGATTCGATAAGTGACCGTACCGAATCGGCCGGAGTCCGCGTCCCTGGCTGATACGGCGACTATCGGCTCGGTGGCTGTGACTCGACCTTCTTTCAAAGACACGTTGTAATCTTTAACTGTGAATGTTGGAACGTTGTCGTTTATATCAACCAGTTGGATCTTCACCATGGCGGTCGTGGACAGGCCCCCTGCGAATAAATAAATAATTGGTTCCTTGATTGTCTTTGTATTGTTGTAATGTAATGTTTAATTGACAGCCGCTTGATTTATGCCGATGTCACGTATAAATACAATGTTTCTGATAATAAAATAATTGTTTGTTTAGCTTTGTCTTCTTCAATACAAAATGCGATTTATACAAATCGTGCTTTGTAAATTCTATTGTATGATCTACTAGCTATGCCCCGCGGTCTCACCCGGATAGCCTAAGTTACACCTTCTTGAAAATTCCGTCAAAATCAGTCTTGCCGTTCCGGAGATTAGTCGGATCAAACAGACAGATAGACGGACATAGAAAAATTTTAAAATAGTTTTTCGATGGTGACTGGTATATACTTTCATATGCATTTAGTAAAAAGATGCGAACTTGAAATTATAAACAGACGCTTCAATTTTATATATTTATGTAAAAGTACATAGGTGGACTTAATGCTAAAGCATTTTCTGCCAGTCAACCTTATTATACAGGACAAACATAGAAGTGTTTATCTGTATATTATTGGTTTGAGCAGTCGCCTGCTACGCAAGCGGCGCAACTTCGAATGCCAGCGGGGCAACCAATGAGTTTTTCTAAAAAAACTTATGTACAGTGATTACACACCACGTGCTTTACGGTGAAGGAAAACATCGTGAGGAAACCTGCATATTTCTGAGAAGTAATTCAAAGACGTATGTATAGTGCCTGAGACGGCGATGGACTCATCTGTCACGTTGTCACTTAATCAAATTCGGTGAAAAGTGGAATTCAGGAAGTGAAAATAGTTCTTAGCGTCATAAACGCACAAACGTCAATAATACTTGAAAGATCTCCTTGATTCGTTTACGCCAAGAGAGCGCAAAGTAGACCAGTTGGTAGTGGGGCCAAGATTGTCTGTCACAATGACTTATGATAAGAAATATATTTCTGTTCCCGTTAAGTGTTTACTTGCATCTAGTTTGTATATTAAAATATATTTCTATTGTTTGAATGATAACAATTATTTGTAATTCAAATAATTTTGAGTAACTAGTAGAATTAATTTTAACTCTACCGACAAACACGAGGTCCCGGGTTCGACTCGGATCGGGCAAAATGCTATTGGGTTTTTTCTATCAGTGATTTCCGAGCAGATCCTGTAGACAAAGTGTCATTATCCTCACGCTTCGCTGACTTATGTCACGTGACTGATTTATGTCCGATCCATATTTTTTTATCGTTTCTATAAGCGTAAGCGCGAGAGAATGTTACTTTGTCTAGGCCTACAGTCAGGATCTGGATTAGCTGCCGGGTTAATGGCTATAGACTTGTCCCACTTTACATGAGACTTAACAGAACTGCCATAATCGTACCTTTAGTACCTTTGCCGAAGAGATAAATATTTTTGCTTAACTTTATAAACGCGATTTACCCCCTTCCGGGTAGAAAGCCTTATCAGGAACTAAAATGATTAGTTGGAAATTTAAATCTCATTTGCAAAATAATAGAAATACTTGAGTAGGAGTTTCGATAATGACCACCAATTTTATTGAAGTTGACATTATTTTATTTATGGTAAGGCACCGGAATCATAATTATAGAAATTAAAATGAAATGCCAAAATAATGAAAACATTACCAACAAGTCTTAATTACTTCATTCCTTAAACAGAGTTGATAGTGATTTTAATCAGCGTGCTGACCGCGAAAAAAGCGTGCATATTTTCTGAAGCATAAACGAGGCATCCCTGAACAGCCATCCGACGAAACTGTACAAACGCATTATAGAAATCCCAAATTCCCATTCTTGGGAGCGGCAATACAAAGTTGTCTTCCCCAAGTAAAAAGGAGGAATAATAGTTGGTACCTTCTCGCGCTATAAATCAGCTTGCAGTCGTCGGATGCGGCGGACATTTTCAGAATTTATTTTGGCCTTTCGCAACCGCCTTTCGACCAATAATTTCGGCCATAGGCGTGTTTGTGTATGTGAATGACTTCATGATTGATGGTGATTGATTCGAATCGCTGATTATTGTGACTGACGTTAGGTTTAAATGGGAAAGGGATTTATTGAATTATCTTTAATGTGATGTGAATGTGTTGGTAGGTTGGTTTGTGAAGGTGCTTACAACGCTAGCGACGCTGATAACTATCTGAATCAACGAGAAACAATATATACATCTATATCTGCTAGTGGGGGCTGGTCATCACAAGCTACACAAATATTCGTAGTACTTATTTTTAGTTTAATTTTTTTTTATATCGACTTTTGTTTACTAGAACTGTGTCCATGGGCTTATATATATTTTTTATGATTTATATTGTATTACTCAAAGCTGTACATTTTTTTTAAAGAGTAATTACTGAGTTTCGTGCCAGGTTCTTCTCAGTAAAAGCAACCTTCCGAACCTGGCGGTAGCATGTATAATCCTATGTAATCATGTCTTTCTGACGATTTGAAAGTACTATGTAAAGAGTCTAATCGAATAATATTCATTATATAAAGATATTTAGAATTTAGAATTTTGAAAAATCTATACAGACAAATAAAATGTAAGTGTCTCTTTGTAATTCCAAAACAGCTTTTCACTAAATGCATATGAAATTATACACGGAACAGACATAGAAAACCAATTTATAATATTTTTTTTCGATCTGTCTGTTTGTTCCGACTAATCTTCGAAACGGCTGAACGGATTTTAATGGGTTTTTCACTGGCAGATAGATAATATTATATGGATTAAATGAGGCTTCTATTCTATAAAAAAACCCATGAAATTAGCCCTCTACACGGATAAAACCGCGGGGCATAGCTAGTTAATTCATTAATACATGTGCTAGGCATGTATGTCATTAACCGGGCCAGACTCCCCACAGCTACTGGGACCCCAATGACATTTTGTCATTGAAACCAGGACTTCGTGTTGCGCAGTAGCATTTGCAACCACTATACCAACAAGGCAGAATTAAAGTAAGAAATAATAAAAATAAATATGCTCACGCCATCCCAGAAGGGTCCCCGAAAGGATAAGCAGAGGTGTTGTAACAACACCCACATTTCACCGAATATGATTAAGTGCCAGCGTGACAGAGGGTGAGTCCATCACCGTCCGTCATGTATAATCCTATGTAATCGTGTCTTTCTGACGATTAGAAAGTACTTTGTAAAAAGTCTAATCGAATAAAAATATTTTTGATTTAAATTTTGATTTTGTCTCAGGCAATATACGTACGTCTTTGAATTACTTCCCAGACATAGGTTTCCTCACCATGTTTTCCTTCATCGTAAAGCACGTGGTGTTAAATCATTGCACATAAGTTAAATTATGAAATTACTGAATAAGTTATAATATAATGCTTAGCCATTAGCCAAAAATTAATGAAATTTCATAATAGTAGTTCTATGTTACCGTAATAAACCATTTCAATACACAAGTTCCTCCAATCCTGTAATAAGTATTGAATATCCTACCTACCGCAAATAAATGTGATAAAATCTTTACTTAACCTCTCATCTGACCTCTCGTTTACACTTCAATAAGTTTAAATTCTAAAGCGAATAGGAGATAATAGTCAGGTTTCATTTTGTTCAAATAGTGTTTGTTTATTGATTTCAAAACTCACTAAATGCATATGAATGTATATACGGCACTGACATCATCATCTCCCTGGCCTTATCCCATACATTGTTGGGGTCGGCACTTGATTCAACCCGATGCGGCTGATCACCTGAATTTTATATGAAGCAACTGCCATCTGACCCACGCAACCCTTTTACAGTTGTCATTCTTGAATAATTCGTGCATCATAATATGAATTGCACCTAAGTGACCATTTTGTAATTTCGATGATGAATCATATTCGGATCACATTATGATTCTCCCAAAGTGGCCCTTTTAGACCTACTGCTCGTTTAAAGATATTAGATATACATACACTATTTACTATTACTTGCCGGTGAAGGGTTCATACCACAGGCGAGATATGCAACAAGTCTACAAAGCGATTAATTATACAATTAAATACATGAGTTGGAACAAGATGTCGCAACAGTAATTAGTTAAAATTAATAACACCACGCTAATTGGAGGCTGAATGTCGTTAACCCACTTTGGCGACAAGTGTTGGTAAACATTGCAAGGATTATAGCCATTCTGATATTGTTAGGTGATTTAGTACATCTCGAAGTCAATATTTAATTAGTATAAATGGAAATCGCCTTTTCCATGCGAAGTGATTTTAGATTCTTAAAAATGGTCGGGAAGAGCCGTGGTGGCCTTGAGGTTTGAGCAGTCCCAGCGGGCCCTGTACCAAAGAGTTTTTCTAAAAAACTTCTGAACAGTGATTTCACATCACGTGCTTTACGGTGAAGGAAAACATCGTGAGGAAACCTGCATATTTCTGAGAAGTAATTCAATGACGTATGTAAAGTGTCTGAGACGGCGATGGACTCACCATCTGTCACGTTGGCACTTAATCATCTTCGGTGAGGTGTTGTGATTACAACACCTCTGCCTATCCCTTCGGGGAATACAGGCGTTAGCATATGTATAGTCGGGAAAAATACGAACACGAGGCGAGACTTGAACCTTCTGCAAATCGTGCAGTTGCTCTGCCAACTTGTGATCTACTTCGCCAAAATGATTTGTGATAAAATACGGTTTTTCATACGGTTTTTACTTTCATGTAGAAGGTGACGTGCTAATGTTACAAGGAGTAACATAGGCTACTTTAATTAAAAAAATATATGGTTACCGAGTTCCACCCACAAAAGTAAGTCTACGCGGGTGAAACCGCGGGGCACAGCTAGTTTTGTATATAAGAAGACAAAGTAAATATTAAAATCGATAAAGTTGTGTTTGAAAGTTTGAAACTAGTGAATATCATTCATATTTTAAGCCAAACAAGATTAGGGGATGACTTACAATGTGCTTGTTGGTAACAGGAGCCCTACCATGAGCTATTATTGCCATGATAGTTTGACTAATATTATGAGACAGATGTATATGATGTGTATACATATATCACTGTCGCACAGCTGAACTATCATTGCAGTAAAAGCCTCCAATAGTTGATTTAAACTTACCTCTATCAGTAGCAACGACAGGGAACTCATAATCGCTGTTCGCTTCATAGTCCAAAGGGCTGGAGATGCAAAGGTCGCCTGTATCAGGCTTCACGGCAAATTGAGGCTTCAAGTAGGCATCACCGAGGGTGTAGTTTACAATGGCATTCACTCCACAGTCGGGGTCTATCGCTGACATCTGGGGAACAAGGAAAAAATAGGTTATAAATTGCGTGTTAAAACGGAAATACTTATTGGATAAAATTAAAACTGATAACGGATATTCTAACACTTGAACTAACGGATATGATACGCTTTATCTCCTTGAGGTTTTCGGATTATTTTTGGATCCTATGGAATTATCAGCTATGCGGGCAAAGCAGCAGGCGGAGAGCTAGTGTTGGTTCAAAATAATTTTAAGTAATATCTGTTTAAGAAAACAATATTTTTTAACTCACAATTTGCGTGATTCGTTCGTAGCTAGGATGTTAACAATATGTTTTCAATTTTTGTAATAATCGACATTAAAATTATATAAATATTCAAAAATTCATTAAAATTTTCTTTGTTCACAACATCATCTGCTTTAACCCCGAGGCCACCACGGCTCTCCATTACGGTTGCACTAATTTAACAAATACCTTTATTTAGAGCATTTGATATTCTTACCTAAAAAAAAATATTCGATGTCCCTTACTAAAGATTTTTGCAAGATTTTATTTCATGTTAACAATCTTAAAATCTCCCATCAACAACTAAAAATGACCCTGTACAATACTGACGCAGGAATCCCAGAGCCATGTTATCAACTACCGTGTAATTCTAGACCGTTTTGTTACCTCGCACTGCACCTAGGAAAAGCCCAACGCAAGCTATCAATTGTACAACAAAGCTCGACACAAACACCACAACTAATAGATCGCACGATAGCCACTGTAATTAATTAAAAGGATTTAAATTAACTTGAATTCCCTTGACTCCTGTGAGGTCCATAAAATTATGAGGAAGTATTGTATTTAACAGCGATACCAATGATTAATAAAGTTGAAATGGCAATAAATTTAAGAGACATCGATGGAGTATTACCAATCCATGAAATTATATTTAATGCCTAGTGATATGTTGCAGAGGAGCTCGTGGCACAGTTGCTATTGCGCATATCATTCGATCAGCGAAGTTAAGCAACCTTAAGCCTATCCAGTAATTGGATGGTTGACCGCCCGAGTTCCCTCCGTGCCTCGGAGAGCACGTTAAGCCGTCGGTCCTGGTTGCCAATTTATCATCTTTGGCAATCGTTACAGGTCAGTAGGAGGTCTAAAATAGTCTGACAACTGGCTTAACCCAAATCACAGATTTTCCTCTTTAAAGGGGTTGCGAAGGTCAGATGGCAGTCGCTTCGTATAAAAATCAGATGATCAGCCACATCGGGTTGAATCAAGTGCCGACGAGATGATGATGATGATATGTTGCTCACGGATTTATAGAACTAACTAAAAAAAGAATTTGACTTAATATTACACGCAGCAGCATTATTTAATAAAGACACCGTCGAAGATCTTAGTGAAAGAAACAAAACAAACGGGAAAAATGAAAAAGAAATCAAAATGAAACACAAAATGAATAAAGAAATAAGTAATGAACGAAACAAGATGACCTTTACACAGGCTCATTATAAAATAAACAAATCTAAATGCGACCGATACGATGATAAATGAGTGCGAAAATGAAGATTAAAATATAAATCACCTTACATTCTTCGGTGCCGAAGCGGTAGTAACAGATAAAACCGATTTCACCACGAATAATACCCATTCAGGGACCAGAACTGAATGCCGAAAGGTAACAACCGACAAACTGGGCCGGTGGGGTGTTAAGTGACCAAAAAGAGAATCAGGCAACAAAGATAATTAGCTTGAAATCATCTTTTTCTCTTTTAACTCCAGTATATTACGTACTTGACAACGCGCCTTGATTAATTGCATCTCCGTCCAATGTAAAGATAAATTGCCATGTTTCTGCAACGCTATCTACAAGCAAAATCCAACTTAATACCGCCATTTTTACGATTGGGAACACTATGGTAGTTTGAGAACCATATGGAGGTCTAAAAAGGCCACTTTGGGAGAATCATAATGTGATCCGAATATGATTCATCATTGAAATGACAAAATGGTCGCTTAGGTGCAATTCATATTCACGAATGATTACAATAATTGTAGATACAGTCCCTAACTAACTTTTTATGATGCTATTTGTCACAAAGGCAATACATATTTTGTGGACCATTTTAGGAATATTCAGAGGAAAGTGTGAAACAGGTGAATTGCGAAATATTGATCATTCGTGGATCATAATAATGAATTGCACTTAAGCGTTGAATGATATTCGGATCACATTATGATTCTCCCAAAGTGGCCTTTTTAGACCTACTGTATGGGATTTAGATATTTTGCTAACGGCTTTATTGCAGTGCCTTATATCATACGATATATTTGCTCATTGTCATGATTTAAAACACTGTATTGAACAAATCGTGCAGCTTTACTGACTCGGACTAATTTAATGAGAGTTACATTACATTACATATGCTCACGCCTGTATTCCCCGAAGGGGTAGGCAGAGGTGTTGTTATCACAACACCTACTTTTCACCGAATTTGATTAAGTGCCAACGTGACAGATGGTGAGTCTATCGCCGTCTCAGGCACTATACATACGTCTTTGAATTACTTCTCAGAAATATGCAGGTTTCCTAACGATGTTTTCCTTCACCGTAAAGCACGCGGTGTGAAATCACTGTACATAAGTTTTTTAGAAAAACTCATTGGTACAGGCCCCGCTGGGATTCGAACTTGCGTCGCTTGCGTAGCCACCACGGCTCCTGAAGAGTGATTAATTATTAATTATTAAGTGATTAATGAGAGATACGAGTAAATAATTACAACTAAGGGTAGAAAGAAGCGTACAAAGGGAACGTTAAATCTCAGAAGTTCCTAAGAAGCTCTGCTTTAGCCGATGATGGTCCCAATGCCGCCTTATGGACTAGACCCAAATCGGGATTAGAAGTATGTCCATCTCTTTTTAAATCTTAAAATAATTTAAACAAACAAAGTTTTCATCTTTATAATATTAGTTTAGATATCTTGTTGCGCAAGTCAAAGTCGCAATAAATCTTAGAATGCAAGATCTAACCCGTGAAATACTCGCCAATATAATCTAAGCTATTACATTTGGAAAGTAGCTGTCACGAAATAATCGCATCTTATTATGAGCTGAGATAAAGCTGGATTTGTTATTTTATATTTAAATGAGCGGTTATATCAGCTACCAAAGGCAGATAAGAGTTGGGAGAGATTTATTGCCCGCTAACACTACAAAAAAATGGCCAAGTGTTACCTTAAAATTGGCTCAAGTGTCTCAATTAGCTGACTTTATTCATGCCGTCCCATAAGTGTACCATTTGTTTCTCAGATTGGAATTCTGAAGATGAGATTCGGTGTGAGTTGTCACAGAATAAATGTGTTGCGAAAATGGGTTTTTTATGTTTCATGGTAAGAAAAATATTTGCGTAATTTCTTTGTAGTAATTTTTGATATTGGTTTCGGAATAATTCATCATCTCCATGGCCTTATCCCATACATTGTTGGGGTCGGCACCTGATTCAACCCGATGTGGCTGATCACCTGATTTTTATACAAAGCGACTGCCATCTGACCTTCGGAACCACTTTAACGAGGAAAATCTGTGATCTGGGTTAAACCAGTTGTCAGACTATTTTAGGCTTCCGACTGAACTGTAACGATTGCCAAAGAAGATAAATTGGCAACCGGGACCGACGGCTTAACGTGCTCTCCGAGACACGGAGGGAACTCGGGCGGTCACCCATCCAATTACTGGCTAGGCTTAGGGTTGCTTGACTTCGCTGATCGATTGATATGCGCAATAGCAACTGTGCCATGAGCTCCTCGGTTTCGGAATAATTAGCTTTATATAATCACATCTATACATACATACAGACTACATACAGATAAATCAAATTGAAGTGTTTGTTTGTAATAATTCCAAATTAACACCTTCTTACTAAATTAATATGAAAGTAAACAATGTTCTGACATTAAAAAAACAGTTATTAATTTTTTTTCTGTGTATCTGTCTGTTTGTTCCGGCTAATCTACGAGACGGCTGGACTGATTTAAACAGGAATTAGCTTGTAGATAGCTAATGTCACAAGGAGTAACATAGGCTTTTATTTAAAAAACATTAGGGTTCCGCGGGTCTATGAAATTAAGTCTACGCGAGACTATTATATAGAGAGCCGTGGTGGCCTTGAGGTTTGAGCAGTCGCCTGCTACGCAAGCGACGCAAGTTCGAATCCCAGCGGGGCCTGTACCAATAAGTTTATGTAAAAAACTTATGTACAGTGATTTCACACCACGTGCTTTACGGTGAAGGAAAACATCGTGAGGAAATATTTCTGAGAAGTAATTCAATGACGTATGTACAGTACCTGAGACGGCGATGTACTCACCATCTGTCACGTTGGCACTTAATCAAATTCGGTGAAATGTGGGTGTTGTGACAACAACACCTCTGCCTACCCCTTCGGGGAATACAGGCGTGAGCATATGTATCTACTAAAATGACTTTTTGAAAACCCTGAAGTAGCCAAACTGAGAGACCTCAGTAACAATACGACATCAACGCACAATGCTCTAGAAATCCAGCTCCCGGCTTATTCAAATTTAACCCTCGTCTAAATAAATGGTACATCTGCTCGAATAAAATAAATAAAAATAAAATAATTTGTTGCAAAATAATAAAGATTCTTACTCAGTTCGGTTGTTCAAAAGGACATTGTAATTCAACCTGATTGGCACACAATAATGGTATCAAGCAAGGTTTAAAAATTGTTCCTGCGAAAAAGGAATAGCTTATACGACTAAAAAGGGAGAGAGAAAAGGAAAAAAAATATAGAGACAATACCTTAAGGATTTGTAGGACCATTAGCCGAGCAACAGAAACGTCTACAAACTGTACCATAATGCTTTGTAATAAGGTTTATTTTAATTGGTGAAAGTTTTGGGGGTAATTAAAAAATGAATCGGAATTCTGACCTGAATTCCAAAGGCACTATCACTTTCAGCTTAATTTCATTTAATTGCCTGGTTTTAAGGCCTTCAATACTGTTATAGATTGAATAATTGAAAATATAATAATTAAGAATGATTTATTCAATTTGGCCCCAACTTGGGTTTGGAAACTGCTGAGATTCGAACTTGCAGGCTACTGCTCAAACCCCACAGCCACCGCGGTTCTTTCTGAGTAACTGCTAGAACTTTAAAAAACATGAGAAAGATGATACAGAACCTTTGGAAAGTCAAACCAACTCACACTTATCCGTTTTTACTTTTAATTTAATCTTAAACTGTGATCAAATAAATATACGAAGAGTTTTCGACGTGTAAGATCATAGTATCGCATTTCTTTAATTGAGCTTACAACGCAGTTGACCTTTGGGTCCGAGAGACCCTTTGTTCATTAAACACCTCGTTGTAATTTATTTAAATGTAAGTTTTAAATACTTTATGTTTCTCCTCAGTAAAAGCAACTCTCCGATCCCGGCGGTTAATATATAATTATGACGTGACGATCTGAAAGCACTTTGTTAAAAGTCTAATCAAATAAATATATTTAGAATTTCACATTTATTTCATTCGCGTCCTTATTTGTTAATTATGTAGAATATATCTAGTTAATTTTATAGAGGAGCTCGTAACACAGTTGCTATAGCGCATATCATTCGATCAGCGAAGTTAAGCAACCCTAGCCCTAGACAGTAAATGGGTGACCGCCCGAGTTTCCTCCGTGCCTCGGAGAGCACGTTAAGCCGTTTTAGTTTTATATAATAAAAAAAGTTTAAAATTGACAAAGTTTCATGCAAACTTTCATCCCCTATTTTATCCCATTGGGGGTAGAATTTATCAAAATCCTTTCTTAGCGGATGCTTACGTCATAACATCTACCTGCATGCCAAATTTCAGCCCGATCCGTCCAGTGGTTTGGGCTATGCGTTGATAGATCACTATATCAGTCAGTCATCTTTGAGATATACATATTTAGATGTATGTATGTAAATTCAACCTGGTTCTGTTGCTTAACCACGATCAAACGATCGTAGTGGCAAGGCACGTAAGATAAACAATATCATATAATATTACATCCAACATTTTTTCGTCCCTTTTCAAAGTAAATTATCCCAAGCCTGAGATAATTGCCTACTCTTCTCTATAAAATGATATTTGAGATCGCGCGAAAGGCTTGCCCGCATTATCGCTTTCAGTAAAGCTGCCTTTTTGTAGTTTTAATCGCAACGGAATAAGGTTTGTTATCGCATGAAATGTTAACAGTGAACGCATGTGTAAATTGGTCGGATTAGCTACTGGGAACGTCATTTTAATATGGTTTCTTGGTTAATGTCAGTAATTTTAATTCCTAAGCTGAAGCGATGGAAATTATTTTTCCAGTCAGATAATTATTTTTTTTTCGGTAACGTAGTATCACTATGAAATGCAAGGTTTTGTTTTACACTAGAAATATGTTTCTTCGATAATCTTGAGAAGTATGTATTACTGTCGTTTCCTCAATTTTTTTTCGAATCAACTTAACCTCACTGACTATCAATGACTAACTCTCCCCGGCACTGCTGTGGCGGCCGGTGCTGCTGCTGCTCAGCAGGAGTGCCTCAAGCGCCGGAAATATGCTTGCATTGGTCAAGGATACATATTTTCTGCATTTGCGGTTGAAACTCTGGGACCTTGGGGTCCAGATGCTCATCAACTTTTCAAAGAAGTTGCACGTCGTCTGGTAGAAGCTTCTCATGACAAGTGGGCTGGGGCTTTTCTCGCTCAGAGAATCAGCATTGCTATTCAACGTGGCAATGCTGCCAGCCTTCTTGGCACGATCCCGAGAGACACTGATTTGGGCCAAGTTTTCTACTTGTAATTAGTTTTTTATTATTTGTTATTAGAATATTTTTATAATTAAAAAATATATTTAAAAAAAACCTCACGTTATTTGATATTCCAGATTTCTATCAATATGCAATTATAACTCACCATAAAATTGATAGAGAATTGGAAGGGGTAGGCAGATGTGTACTTATAGTACATCCACATATTGCCATAAACGGAAATTACAAATGGAAAACCCAACAACACATCACCCGACCAGGGGCCTTACCATAACCTCTTATTACCATGATAGTTTTACTCTTATTATGAGACAGATGTATTTGACGTGTATACATCTGTCACTGTCACACAGCTGTAATAACATTGCAATAAGAGCTCATGGTTGGGCCCCTGGGGATCGAACCCAAGACCTCGTTTTCCGCAGTTTCGTTTGCGACCACTGGGCCAATGAGGTAGCCGTTAGAATATAAGAATATTATTACATACATACATATGCTCACGCATGTATTCCCCGAAGGGGTAGGCAGAGGTGTTGTAATCACAACACCCACTGTTCACCTAATTTGATTAAGTGCCAACGTGACAGATGGTGAGTCTATCGCCGTCTCAGGCACTATACATATGTCTTTGAATTACTTCTGCATGCAGGTTTCCTCACGATGTTTTCCTTCACCGTAAAGCACGTGGTGTGAAATCACTGTACATAAGATTTTTAGAAAAACTCATTGGTACCGGCCCCGCTGGGATTCGAACTTGCGTCGCTTGCGCAGCAGACGACTGCTCAAACCTCAAGGCCACCACGGCATAATATTATTACAATTAAGTAATCTTCGACTCAACATCAAAAAATAAGAACATATTGTTTCATAAAAATACCTTGACGACTAAAAATTTATAAATTCATTTAAGCTCTCTTTTAATAAAAATGGACTGGAATAACCTTTTACATAAAGCCCGAATTTCCAGGGTTCAAATGACTTCATACAAGTCCATTCAATACAATTATATGGTATTTGAAGGCTTTGTTGGTGATAAATAAATATAAATGTATGTACACATTTTATTTGTGCAGGTATCTTGTAGTGTCAATGTACGTGTAGCGAAGCGAAGTGGTCTAGTGATGTGATAATGTGAGGGAAAAATATATCGATAACTTTGGTGATGATTGCATCGATAGCTGGTTGGTGTGTCTCAGTCTAAATAAATTCACATATTAATTATGTTGCAATTAATATGATTTGATGTTAAAGTATTCCATCCCGGAAAAGAGGTTATGATGTGCCATAGACGCGGAAAATTTTGTGTATTCTTGTAAGGAATGTATAATCACCCAATATAACCTCCTTAAGTTGTAGAACCTACTATAAAACTGCTTGCCTAAAAACCTTTACAAATTTGTTGGATTATTTTAATTTAGAAATACATAACTATAGCTTTATTTTGCTGAATTTTTTTGCTATATGAAATCTTGCTGAAATTTTTTACAATCGATAGTCCTATTATATCGAGTGTTTCACAACACTATAGAGTGTGAATGTATGTATTTGCGGAAGGGATACCCGACACGGGCTCGCACGTTGTGGTTGCGTACAACCAGGGAAATAATACCTCACTGAGCTTTCATTGAAAAGAAAAAAGAAGTTATGTGAATGCAAATACTTTTGCTCAAGTGCAGAGATTTGTACAATAATGGTATTACACATCAATGAGCTTACGTTTCTTAAATTATTTATTTTGTATTCTTGAAATTGTATAATATTTTTGAAAAGAGTAATTACTGAGTTTCTTGCCAGGTTCTTCTCAGTAAAAGCAACCTTCCGAACCTGGCGGTAGCATGTATAATCCTGTATTATTATGTCATTCTGACGATTTGAAAGTACTTTGTAAAAAGTCTAATCGAATAAATATACTTTTGACTTTGACTTTGAATCTTCACTTTTAGTTACTTAATTCTAATACAATTTAGAGTTGTGCAAGCGAAGATTTTGGTCTATATATCTTTACTAATATTATAAAGTTGAAAGATTATTGAGTAGTTTCGAAACTACTGGACCGATTAGAAAAAAAAATTCAGCAATGGATAGCTACATTATCAGCGAGTAACATAGGCTATCTTTTATCCCCGTATTCCCATGGGTACGGGAGCTACGCAGGTGAAACCGCGTGACGTGCGCTAGTATGTTATAGTTACGCAACCCTAACTAAAATGTTAACAGTAACAAAATATGGTGTCGATAGGCATGTAAAACTCCCGTTAAGTTAAAACTTTCTCAATAAAGCACGTATAATGCTGCAAAAAAAATGTTAATCGCCTATATCGCGTTACTCCTTGACGATTTGAAAATGGCGGATAAAAAATGAGGATGCATCCTTGAATAATCTAATGGCATTTATTTTTTGACACGTTAATATATTACTGGCTTAGCGTGGGCGAGTGATACAGAGTTATTAGCATTTAACATTTTTATTTATTTTTTGAGCTTTGGCAACACTATTACTTCGATTATCTATACATATACATACAGATAAATAAAATTGAAGGGTCTCTTTGTAGCAGCATTTCACTAAATGTATATGACAATATATACGGTATGCATAAAGAAAAATCTCCGGTGCTCTAGTTTCGTTATCGCCTCGTAGACTGCAAGCTTCACATCTGAGCAGATGTCGGCGATATTAACTTTCGTATTGTAATGATATTGTATGAGTTTATCAGTGCCTGAAAACATGGTCAAAGCGATGTTTTCCAAAAATGAAACCTAGCCAGATCTATTTTTTGCCCCTGAAACCCAATACATACAAAATTTCATGAAACTCGTTAGAGCCGTTTCCAAGATTCCGAAATATATATACAAGAATTGCTCGTTTAAAGATATAAGATTTTCTATTACTTTGCAAATAAATAACACTTTAAAGATTAAGAATTTTCCCAGAAGCTTTTCAGTCTCCAGGAAATATAATCGGCAAGCTAAATCGCGGGGAAATACTTGTTCACCTAGCTATATATAAAACGCAATAAAATGTTCGTTAGTTTACTACCAGACGTCATGTGGAGTGGCTCTTTATAATATGCGAAATGTAACATAGATGTTGTATGTCTAAAACTTTATTATGACTTTTAAGCTCCATATATTAATATGAAAGACTTTATAACACATATTTTTTTTAAGTTAAGCATATAATTTCTTGTTTCCTGCCTTTTAGCAATGAATAATAAGATGACTTCTTAATTAATTTATATTGCGAAATGAGCGAATCACAACTTAACTAAATTGATGTATAAAACCAAAATTATGACCGACTTTGAAATTTGTATTGCTAGTTAATACATACAACATGTATGCTCAGGCCTGTCATTACTTCTCAGACATATGCAGGTTTCCTTCACCTTAAAACACGGGGTGTGCAATCACTGGACATAAGTTTTTAGAAAAACTCATTGGTACAGGCCCCGCTGCCTTATATCAAGTGAGTGAGTACGCTAGTTTGCCAATATCTATACAGATAAAATTTGAAGTGTCTGATAGTAATTCCAAACGAACAGCTTTCCACTAAAACTTGTGAAAGTAAAATTTTTTTTTAATAATTTTCTATCTGTCTGTTTATTCCGGATAAACCCTGAAACAGTAGGGCCGATTTGAACGGGATTTTCATTAGCAGATAGCTGATAGCACAAGGAGTAACTTTTATATTAACTAGTGTTCTGCGACACAAAGACACCCATGAAATGAAGTCAGTAAAACCTGTTTGCGATTATTGAAGAAAAACAAATGTGCACAGAAAACTCCTTTCTCTTAATACTAAGGCAACTGAATTATATAATGCAAGACGTTAGTATCTGTTTAAAACTTAACAGCCATTTCGTTATTAATATTGACATGCGAATAATACAGTATTATCTTTAATTTATGATAATTTTAGTCGCGTCCTGGTTAGGACTTAAATTATGACACTTTATGTGATTCGCTTAAGAAAATTGTCTCTTATCTATTTTATATTCAGTTGCATCATTTCAATGCCTTATCTAGAATAATAATGTCTAACAAATTGCTGAAATGGTACGCAATACCGGAGATACAAGATGTAAAAGAGCCGCGGTGGCCTCGGGGTTAGAGCAGACGCCTGCTACGTAAGCGACGCAAGTTCGAATCCCAGCGAGACCTGTACCAATAAGTTTTTCTAAAAACTTATGTACAGTGATTTCACACCATGTGCTTTACGGTGAAGGAAAACATCGTGAGGAAACCTGCATATGTCTGAAAAGTAATCAAAGACGGCAATGGACTCACCCACTGTCACGTTGGTACTTAATCATATTCGGTGAAATGTGGGTTACAAAACCTCTGCTTACCCCTTTGGGGACCCTCCTGGGATGGCGTGAGCATATATATACAAGATTTAGCTTTATACTTTTTATATTTATGTGAAAAATATATACCCACATTCCACTATAAAAAGTCTCTTATTTTTATTGTTAAGCTTTCCTTGGGATTGTCAAAGAATGACATACCGCAGACAAAGCTGCGTAAAGAAAGCTAGTACTTAAATAATTTAGACTAAAGTAACTTAAGCCAAGTTTATAAGAGTAACTTTAACGTAGAGAAATTTAAAAAATATGAATTAACATCAACTACATTATAAGTTTACACAGCGATTTTCTAACGTAGAAATACTGAAGTAACAAAACAAAGTCTGTGGAGAAAAATCCCGGTGGGGCCATTCCGCTGGCGAAAGCGTAATTTGTAACGGTGCGTACCACAGTCCAAGCCCGATATTACCCCGTAATGAAGCTCAAAAATGATGAGCCACTTGCATACCGCTTCTAATTGACGCGGACTGGTTCCATCTCTAAAATTACTGAGCTATTGCGTGGTCTAAAGTAAAGGAGCAAGCGAGAAGAGGATATTAAATTTAACTGCATGATATGGAAAACAATGGAGGAGCAAAAATTACTATAATTACAAAGTCGATCGGAAAGTACATAATTTCTACCCCATAGAATCAATCTGCATGTATTGCTTCCTTAAATACTAAATTTACTATTTATACTAAACTGAATACTGATTTAACCCAGATCACAGATTTTCCTCGTCAAAGGGGTTGCGAAGGTCAGATGGCAGTTGTTTCGTATAAAAATCAGGTGATCAGCCACATCGGGTTGAATCAAGTGCCGACCCCAACAATGTATGGGATAAGGCCAGGGGGATGATGACTATACTGAATACATAAAACTGATGAGTTTGTTTGTTTTAAAACGCTGTTACGTCATACATAGATGGCGCCATTCGCTAAATATTGCGAAGTTTGAGTACAAGCACACGAGAACCTAACCATTGCAGAATATATCAGTTTCCAACTAGAAGATTTAGAGCTGGTGTTCCCCGGGCATGACATCCACCTGGCTGGAAGATCTTTCTTTTGCTGGGAATTAGCATGATAGCCCGCTCTCCCCACAGTTTGTTTGCTTGAACACGTTAATTTAAAGAACAACTGGTTCGATTTGAAAAAATATTTCAGTGTTACATAGCCCATTTATCGAAGATTACTATAGACTATATATAATCACGTTAATACCAATTGTGGGTTCCTCTTAGTGTTAGCCCAAGGTTATCATAACCACACTTACATACATACATACATATGCTCACGCCTGTATCCCATGGGGTTAGACAGAGACCACCGTTTGCCACATGCTATCCTTACATACTTCTTTCACTTCACCCACATTCATGCGAGGTGCATGAATGTGGGTGAAGTGAAAGATATTCATATACTTCTTCTTGTTAATGCACACTTCTTCCAAAACTTTAATTCTACCGCTACCGCCTATGACTGGCTCCAACCCTTACCCTCATACTAGTTTCTATGGGAGCGACCAACAGTACACGTCTATTAACTCAGAACAGTTTGTACCTCTGTTAAATTTGGATTTACTCTGACCTTACATTTGGGAGCACATTTGAAAATCGTTGCGTCAGTTTGTATGTGAATAATGTTGTGTTGAGAGATTGATGTCGTGGCATTCTTTAATTTTATTTTATTTAATGGCGACACGCTCGATTATGTATATTCTACCAATGTTATAAAGAAAGTGTGTTGTATTATCTATATTCCATATCTTATATCTTTTAACGAGCAATTCTTGTGTATCGGAATCTCGGAAACGGCTCCAACGATTTTCATTACATTTTGCAGGTTTCAGAGGCAAAAAATAGATCTAACTAAGTTTCATTTATGGAAAATCATCGTTTTGACCATATTTTCAGGCACTGAAAAACTCATAAAATATCATTACAATACGACAGCAAATTAACATCTGTCAAGTTATGGTAGCGCAAAGTTGAGGCTTCCAGCTTACGGGGCGATAACGAAGCTAGAGTACCACGGTTCGAAACTGACGTTCACCGGATATTCTTTCTTTTTTTTTCCTTTTTATTTGCGTGAAGAAGAAACCGAGCACAGATCGGTCAACCAGGTACTCCTACTAATACTATAAACGTAAAAGTTTATGAATGTATGGATTTCAGAAGGATCAACAAAGATTAAGGACTGTACTGAGCGCAGAGCAATCAAGACACTCCCGCCTCGGACAGAAGCGATGACATACTGTTTATTAATCTAGCATGCAAAAACTACTTACAGAATGGATTTTAGTGAACCTTTACAATAATTTTACTTAAGACATAATTAACTTAAATATCGTGGGTGACGCTATAAGACCATAGTAAGGCCTGCTGTCCTGTATGGATCAGAATGTTGGGCCACTAAGGTGACGGATGAAAGAATGCTGCATGCAACTGAGATGCGGATGTTAAGATGGATGTGTGGTGTAACGAGATTGGACAAGGTAAGGAATGAGTATATAAGGGGAAGTCTGAAAGTAGCACCACTCACTGACAAGTTGAAGAATAAACATTTGTCGTGGTATGGACATGTTATGGAGGGATGAGGATAATGTTGGCAAAAAAGTTTTGTTTATAAATGTGGATGGTTACAAGGGGAAAGGAAGACCTAAGAAACGATGGATGGTTTGTGTGAAAGATGATATGGCTAAAATAGGAGTGAATACAGATATGACGGCTGATAGAGATAAATGGATGAGAAGAACAAATTGCGCCGACCACAAATAACATGGGAAAAGGGCAGGAGGATGATGATGATCGTGGGTGATGCTAGCGAGTATAGATTACGAAAACAGTGCAAAACTCGTAATGAGATTACTCGATGCACCTTCCTTCCCTATTCCTTTTAATAAAATTGTAACACATTTAACGTATCACAAACACAAAACCTTATTCAACAACCGGGAGGCTAATTACGATTATAGTAAATCTGCTTATGGTTCAATTGGGCTAGGTTCTGACAAATCGCTTGCATAGAACAATCGAAAAACCACTCAATTGTTTCATAGCCAGAGCGAGTCGATGGTTTATTTATTTATTTATTTATTCAATAATTAGAACGGCATACAATGCCAATTACACTAATCAGACACATAAAATATTATATAATAAACTAAAAATAAAATATTAACGTTCATCCTTTCTCGCAGAACACCATGCACTCTAACAATAGCTTGCTCCATCCGTCATCAAACACATCCACAGTAGGGTTAGACTCCAGGAGAGCATTGAGTGCAGCCAACGAGCGAGGTATGGGGGACTTAGCACGAGCTACTGTTCGACTGTTAGGGACAGCGAACAGCTTGTGTTTCCTACTACGCAGGTACCTGTCAGGAACGAAGAGTCGACACAGTTCACCAATCAGTTCGGGGGCGTCGATCATCCCGCGGAGAATATTACATGACGTAGCAATCTGGTCAACCTTCCTTCTGACTTTAAGGGAATTATAATTCAGGCACCCCAGCAGGAAATTTGTGGGGTAAAGAAATGGATAGTACCCATAAGTGCGCTTATATAGATACCTAAGGAAGGTTTTCTGTACTTTTTCCAATATGATGGAGTACGTGGTCTCGTGTGGGTTGACTCGATGGAACATTTGACGGACTACGATAGTTTCGATCGTTGTAACACCTCACTATTTTATAATCAAACCTGACAAAAGAACTTGCTATGTTGCGCAAACGCAGGCACGCCAGCCATTGGCCTCTTATGCAACCACTAATCTCCCTCGTGATAAAAGCGACACTAATGCGATACTGATTATTAGTTAATCGCATGCGGTCCGAATTAAGCCCTTAGTTTTCCAATGTAATTTTTATGAGAACATATTTTATATTCTTGCTTCTCTCACGCTTTCAAATATGGTATTGTTTTTGGGTTATGAAACAAGATTTTGTCTGTGATTTTTTCCGCGTGCTTTTTTTAATCAGTCTATTTTAGCCTTTGTACGCCTTGGGTTTAAAACTTCTGTCAAATCAAATCAGAGAATAAAAATAGCCTAAGTTCCTCCTTGTATAATATAATAGTTATCTGCCACGTTGGTCTAGTGGTTAGTACGTTCGCCTGCCGATCACGAGGCCCCGGGTCAGGTCAAAAATTTATATTGTGTTTTTCTGTCAAGAAATTGACAATAAAATGCCCGGAGTTTGGAAGTTGGCGGTTTTTCCACCGATGTGTCTGAACTCGGGCGGTCACCCATCTAATTACTGGCTAGGGTTAGGGTTGCTTAACTTCGCTGATCGAATGATATGCGCAATAGCAACTGTGCCACGAGCTCCTCTTTTTAATGTCACTACTTTGGGTATTAGTATATTTTTTAATATAGTAGAAAGTATTCCGCATCTGATTCAGAAGCACCTTATATACCCCTAGGAATCTGAATGCACAGCCATTAGCTGTTATCGCATTATTCAGTACTAGGTATAAATCTCGCTAATGCTTCCATATCTTATAAATCTCTGGTCGGCTGCTTAATTAGAATGAGCTGAGGTGCGCACGATACCAAGGATTTACGAATACTTAACTGTACTTCATGGGATGCGGTACCTATCGTCAGTTTACTGATTGACTTTTGACTCCATTAATTTATATATTAACTGGGCCCCGCGGTTTTACCCGCGTGGAGTTAATTTTTTAAATAAATGTATCCGCCAGTGTAAGTCTCGTTAAAATCAGTCCAGCCTTTCTGGAGATTAGCCGGAACATATAGATAAACAGAGAATTTTCTTTTAATTTTTTTTTCATGTTAGTACCGTATATACTTTCATATGAATTTAGTGTTATTTTGTAATTACAAACAGACACTTAAATTTTATTTATCTGAAAATGAAGAAATTCAAATGAAACTGATTTATCCAGTTTGGGCCCTGGTAAGGCACTTATGAATGTCGAGGAATTTACCAACGGTTCGGAAACTAGTCTTCTGAGAAGAACCTGCAAGAAACTCAGCTAGCATCATGTACATTTCATTACATAGTAAATAATGATAATTACATATGTGTATGTATAGACATAGATTTTCTATTTTTACAAGGTGCTATAATATAGATAAATTTCTTAATTTTAGTTAAATTTCTATTGAAATCACAATGGCCGATATATGTCTAAAATAATACCATCTCCAAATGTATATTCATGACCGGTACTTTGAAACGTTAGACGAGAAATGCCCACCACGCAAAAGCCAGCTCCGTAAGTTAGATAAACTTGCCGTGTGTCATAGCCGGTGATATGTTATGTTAGGTGATAACTCAGAGAGTAGTGGTGGCCTTGAGGTTTGAGCAGTCGCCTGCTACGCAAGCGACGCAAGTTCGAATCCCAGCGAGGCCTGTACCAATGAGTTTTTCTAAAAAACTTATGTACAGTGATTTCACACCACGTGCTTTACGGTGAAGGAAAACATCGTGAGGAAACCTGCATATTTCAGAGAAGTAATTCAATGACGTATGTAAAGTGTCTGAGACGGCGATGGACTCACCATCTGTCACGTTGGCACTTAATAGCTTTCGGTGAAAAGTGGGTGTTGTGATTACAACACCTCTGCCTACCCCTTCTGAGACCCTTCTGGGAAAGTGTGAGGTAACATTATAAGTGATTGAGTAACTTAGATATAACACCTACACAAAACAGTAGCATGTTTTGTTTGAATTATCATAACTTTTGCAATAGACAAACAAACACGTTATGAATGGTGATTATATTAACATTGACAAAGGCACAATGTAAATTCGTATCTATATTAGAATACCATTCAAACAATAGGGTAGAGTCAGCCACGAAAGTTATCACCATAAGTAAACTACAACTCATAAATCGAAGGGGTAGGCAGAGGTCTTGTAATAACTACACCCACTTTTCACCGAAGATGATTAAGTGCCAACGTGACGCCGTCTCAGACACTTTACATACGTCATTGAATTACTTCTCAGAAATATGCAGGTTTCCTCACGATGTTTACCTTCACCATAAAGCACGTGGTGTGAAATCACTGTACTTAAGTTTTTTAGAAAAACTCATTGGTATAGGCCCCGCTGGGATTCGAACTTGCGTCGCTTGCGTAGCAGGTGACTGCTCAAACCTCAAGGTCATCACTTATAAATCTCATTATTTGATTAGACTTTTAACAAAGTACTTTCAAATCGTCAGAAGTACATGATTACACAGGATTATACATCCTTTCGCCAGGTTTAGAAGGTTGCCTTTACCGAAAAGAACCTGGAAAGAAACTCAGTAATTACTCCTTTCTGAAATACATAATGCTCACGCCTGTATTCCCGAAGGGAAGGGAGGTCTTGTGACAACAACACCCACTCAGACATATGCAGGTTTCCTCACTATATTTTCCTTCACAGTAAAGCACGTGGTGTGAAATAACTGCACATAAATTTATATAAGTTTTTGTTAATTAAAATTGATGGACAATTTATTATAAAATGTAGGTAAGGTCAATCTAAATTACAAATATAAAATAATAATGTTTAAAAAAACCTATTCACAAATTACTATTTGTCCGCAAATTAATTTGAAAGTGTCACTTAGAAGACATGATACAATTTTATTATGAAAATATTGCAAATTTGAAACTACAAAAAAATGTAATAAAAACGTCGGTCCACCGCCGTACCCCGCTGTTATTAGATGACAATAAACTATTTGTGGATAATTATTCAAGAATCAAGATCAATTGGCATTTTGTTGGTGAACTATTCGGGTACAAAATTATCTAGACATATTATACTAAAAATAATACATAGATTTTTTTAACACATTTCGTTTTAACTGATGATTTATTTAATTAGACTGTCCTTTAAATCAATTAATCTACTAGTGTACACGTGGTCGAGTTAAATTCATTGCCTTTTTCCATCTGTAATTTCCTAAGAGCAGCCACGATTGTGGATTAGTGCCCGATTAGTAGCAATATGCTTACCGATTTTAAATGGGACACAAATATAACTAGCGAAATGTGAGTGTAGCCCTCTCTTTTTCCATTCGGGTAATACAGACGTGAGCATATGTATGTATTTTTCTTATATTTATTCTTTATTCAGGGCGAATACCGATGCCATCCTACTAATATTATAAACGCGAAAGTTTGTAAGAATTGATGTATGTTTGTTATACATTAACGCAAAAATAACCGAATGAATTTCGACTTATCTTAACAAGAAATAATATTTTTAAGATTCGTCGACATTAATTTGGCGTATATCACATTATCACATATATCATAAATTTTAAGATATTGCGTGAGTTATCCATAATATAAATATAATTTAAATCCTACGCAGACGAAGTCTCGGGCTAGTATTAATATTATTATCACGTCGTTCAGAAAATGTCAGGAAATCCTTGTTTCTAAGTCAATATGGAAAATCTGATAATTATAAAAGGATTTAATAATTAATTACGTTAGCATAGAGTAAATAAAACAGACGACGACATACGCGGAAACCTACATAGGTATCATCTCATTAAATCGGCGATGATTGATGAAACTGGGCTTCGGACTGCAGCCTAGTTTGCAACATCGAAGCTGGTTTGATGCACGGAGCACACTGCGAGCATTCGCTTGCAATCTAGTGAGTTTTGCAGCAGTAAATAATTAAATTTGTATAAACGAATCAAAAAATCGGGTACAATCGCATGGCATGTATAAACATACAATATTTCGATTTCAAAATGCTTAACCCCCCATAACTTTCGTCCCCTTGGGGTACAAACGATTTAAAAAGCGGTACAATCCGGTACATAGCGGGTATAATAGAATACATGACGAAAAAAGTGCTTTTATTCACTTCAGTTGCCAAATTCACACAGGTCGTAGCCTTGGGGTTTGAGCAGTCGCCTGCTACGCAAGCGACGCAAGTTCGAATCCCAGCGAGGCCCGTACCAATGTGTTTTCTAAGAACTTGTGTACAGTGGTTTCACACCACGTGCTTTACGGTGAAGGAAAACATCGTGAGGAAACCTGCATATGTCTGCGAAGTAATTCAGACGTTTGTATAGTGCCTGAGACGGCGATAGACTCACCATCTGTCACGTTGGCACTTAATCATCTTCGGTGAAAAGTTGGTGTTGTTCAGCACTTCTGCCTACCCCTTCAGGGAATACAGGCGTGAGCATATGTATGTATTTCATGGGTACATATTTCTTGGACCTTCCCACACAAATTTCAACCTATGTCTGTTAGTATTATAGCTCGAATTCCAATGCATATAATGCCATGTAGAATAGCGGTAAATATTGCAAAGTACACTTTCACGCAACGACAGCGCAAGCTACTTTATAAAAATAAAATTGCACATAGCGTCGGCTCTCGAATATTGTTACATTTCTATGTGTGTATAGACACGATACATATCTTTAAGGTAGTTATTTTATCGGTGTGGTTACTATTGGAAAAGTCCAACGACATTTTGGATTAAAATAAAATAAATTTGGTCGCGGTAATCCATACATCTATATAACAGATAAATTAAATTGAAGTGTCTGTTTGTAATTCAAAATTAGCAGCATATGAAACTATACGATACTGCCATAAAGAACCATTTTTTTTTAAATTCCTGATCTGTTTCTGTTTCAAAGTCAAAGTCAAAAGTATCTTTATTCGATTAGACTTTTACAAAGCACTTTCAAATCGTCAGAATGATACAATTATACATGATTATACATGCTACCGCCAGGTTCGGAAGGTTGCTTTTACTGAGAAGAACCTGGCAAGAAACTCAGTAATTACTCTTTTCAAAAATATTATACAATTTAAAGAATACAAAATAAATAATTTAAAAAACGTAAAATTCCGAAAAGTTTGTTCCGGCTAATCTCCAAAACGGTAGGACCCATGTTGCCTGGACTTTCACTGGTAGATAGCTAATGTTACTATTACTAACTTAGTCTTCTTTTATTAAAAAAACATTAGAGTTCCGCAGACTACCAAAACATAGTCTAGGCGGGTGAAAAAAACTCGAGTGTGTTTTCAATACGAACTGACTACAAACTGAACTATTAAGTATAAAGTGTAGGTACTCAAGCTCTCGGGTGCTGCAAATGTTCATGTATACTTTTACATCAGGGCAAAAGCATATTAGGGCAAGAGGATTGCCTCTTGCCCGAATATCCTTTAGCCCTTTTACACCAGGTTATCCTATTGACCAAATGCCCCATAAACACCCTTTGTAGAAGTACAATCATCGATCTATAGGGCCGTCCTTTTGTTTGCGGCGCAAGTTTGTAAAGTTTCCGATGCGAAATCAGCCGACAGATAAATGCAGCAATAATTATGTGAAAGTTTAGAATTATAGTCTGGGCTCAAGGAATCATTGGACTTCACCAAGACATTAATCAATTAATGGAATAATTAACTATGTAAATAATAATAGGTACTACTAATTGCTTCTAGGGTTACTTACCCGCGTAGCTCCCGTACCCGCGGGAGTACGGGGATAAAATATAGCCTATGTTACTCGCTGATAATGTAGCTATCCATTGGTGAAAGATTCTTTCTAATCGGACCAGTAGTTTAGGAGCCCTTTCAATACAAAAATACTTACATACTAATCTTTCCTCCTTACAATATTAGCATAGATACTGTTTGAGTAATACCACATACATACATATGCTCACGCCTGTATTCCCCGAAGGGGTAGGCAGAGGTGTTGTAATCACAACACCCACTTTTCACCGAATTTGATTTAATGCCAACGTGACAGATGGTGAGTCTATCGCCGTCTCAGGCATTATACATACGTCTTTGAATTACTTCTCAGAAATATGCAGGTTTCCTCACGATGTTTTCCTTCACCGTAAAGCACGTGGTGTGAAATCACTGTACATAAGTTTTTTAGAAAAACTCATTGGTACAGGCCCCGCTGGGATTCGAACTTGCGACGCATAAGTAATAGTGCTTAGATTTTTTATGCACACATTTGTGGCACTTTGGGATTTATTATTTTATTTTTGAATTTATAAAATGTAGATACTACCTACCAGCCGACGCTCTAAGGAAAAAAATGCGACTAAAAAGTATAGTAAATAATTTCTGATTGTAAGTTTTAGGAAATGATTTTTATTTTGTGAATTTATGTGAATATTTTACAGCAGCGTGGGAGCACCATATTTTTCCGCAAAAATAGAATTCTTTTATTTACCGTTGAATTTGATTTTGAACAAAGCCAAGGGCGAATATGATTTTATCCTGTTACCCATGACACATCCAGTGAAATCAATAGGAATAATTAATTGCCATTTTACAGAGCGATTGATGTATTCTACACTCGGCACCATGGTTGCAATACTTTAGATTAGCTCACGAGATTTCCGCTGATCTTCGATGTTCTCTATACCTATTAAATATCACTTGATTATTGATTGATGATGATATTATTAGATTTTTTACTTTCATACATGTGTTCACCCCGAAAGGGTAGCTAAAAGTGGTGTAATAACAACATCCACTTTTCACCTTCTGCTCAGACATATGCCGGTTTCCTCACGATGTTATCCTTCACCGTAAAGCACGTGGTTTGAAATCACTGCACTGATTTTCACAACCCTTTTACGGGTAACCAGTCCGACTTTCATAGGCATCTGACTAACCTGCACATGTTTATGATACAGTCACAGCAAATATCGCCCGAGGCTGGGTATAATTGGGTCTATTGAGGATGTATAAAGTAAGCCAGGTACGAATACTGGTACTTATAGTTAGTGAATTAATAGAAATACGTAATGTGGGTCATTTTTATGAGCAGGATGTTACTGGAATATCGCTTCGGGCCTCGTAATGGTTGTGTAATGAAATGTAGTTTATTGAGGATTTCTGTTCAGTTATTTATTACATTTATTGGGTAATAGGTTGATGAACCTTGTGGTCGTTAAATTACGCGTTATTTGTCAAATGCGTCGCAACACAACCACAATCTAAATATATATAACTCAAAGGTTACTGACTGACTAACATAGACGCATAGCCCAAACCACTACACAGGGAATACTATAATATTTTTTAAAAGAGTAATTACTGAGTGTCTTGCCAGGTTCTTCTCAGTAAAAGCAACCTTCCGAACCTGGCGGTAGCATGTATAATCCTGTATAATTATGTCATTCTGACGATTTGAAAGTACTTTGTAAAAAGTCTAATCGAATAAAGATACTTTTGACTTTGACTTTGACTATAATAATAGATTCAATTTTTGGAAAGCATCGTTTTACCATGTTTTCGGCCACTGAAAATTTGCTACAATTGGAAGGTAAATTTCGCCGACATCTGTCAAGTTATGGTAGCTCAGACGGGAGACTTCCAGCTTACGGTGACAACGAAACTAGAGTATTCCGGATCGAGACTAAACGTGAACCAGTTAATCTTTTTTTTCAGCGTAATTATATGAGCAAAAGTCATTGAAAAAAAACCGAGCATAGTTCGGTCTACCGGGTTATATGAGGTAATATGAGATAATTTATCTTTTTTTTCTTTTATTGTAGGGGACACCTTCAAAAGGTCCCCGACCGCTCTGGTAGAGGCAGGTCGAGGTATGTGGGATTCTTACCGCACTAAAACCCCCCCGGTGGCCATCCTCAGTGCTCAGGGGGGACTCCGGGTACTCTGATAGAACGCACCGGTGTCCCCCCATACTTTGCCGGGGCAAATCCCCGGGGCAGCTGTGACGCCGCCCCTAGAGACCTCGCTGTGCAAGGCAGCGCGAGCCACATTGCGCTGCCTCCTTTCCGGGCCCGCGGTGGTCAAAGCTCCCACCCCGACCACCGCGATCAGGGCCTCCGGCCCCCTTTTAGTCGCCTCTTACGACAGGCAGGGGATTCCATAGCCATATTCTTAGATCCTGGCTATTGGGTGGCACCCGGTTTTATCTATCTTAACCGACACCTCTTTCGTAACCTCAACGCCTATAAATTAGTTCTTATTGCATTGGAATAAGGTTCTAAATTTACCTTCAGATCTAGATGTAGACCCAATAACAGTTAACTGTGTCCTGATTTAGGTCATCGCTAAAGAAAGTGCAAATGGAATGAGCCAGCGTATAAATACTAACTGTACTGAAGGCAGGTGGGCTCGCTGATATTAAATTAGTTACACTCGATATTAGAAATGTATGGAGGAGACCTATTTAAATTTGATATTTATTACTAATTAAATAGCCCGTGGTGGCCTCGGGGTTCGAGCACCTACTACGCAAGCGATGCAAGTTCGAGTCCCAGCGGGGCCTGTACCAATGAGTTTTTTATAAAGTTATGTACAGTGATTTCACACCACGTGCTTTACGGTGAAAGAAAACATCGTGAGAAAACGTGCAAGTGTCATCATTCTCCTGCCCTTATCCCGTGTTATTTGTGGTCGGCGCAATGTGTTCTTCTCTTCCATTTCTCTCTATCAGCCGTCATATCTGTATTCACTCCTATTTTACACATTAATTTCACATTCATAAACAAAACTTTTTTGGCAACATTATCCTCATCACTCCGCATAACACGTCCAGACCACGACAAATGTTTATTCTTCAACTTGTCAGTCACTGGTGGTTTAAATATGTATGTATAGTGCCTGAGTACACTACTTTTATTTAAAAAAAACATTTAGCGTTCCGCGGGACTTAAATTAAATTAAAAAACCAGCTAGTATTAAATATGGATACATTTAATTTTCGATCAGGCCACATCAATTTCCCAATATCCATGGAACGTCAGCCGTAGGTGGCAACCGGACTAGTGTTGATTAATGCACGGAACCCATTGGGATGCTTAATTGAAACACAAAAAGCAATTTTGATTTATGCCAATGTATTTAATTGGAATATTTGCTCGTCGATTTAATTGAATTAATTTATTTCATAATTCCTAACTGTGTTGGCTATTATATTTATTGCGGTTACATTTTTGCGTGGCTTTATTATTATTGAGCAGTGTTTGTGTACGGAAGTGTATGAAGTTTGTATGAATGCGAAACGTCATCAAAAAATAATACAGACGAATGACTCCATATCGCTACAGTTATGCTACAACATAGAGAAATAATCTCATCAAAAGGCGCAAGAATCTACATAAATTCGAACTACTAAATTCAAGCCTGTCAAAAATGTCACAGAGTCCTTAATATATATTTAATATCAACTCAAAGGTGACTGACTGACTGACATAGTGATCTATCAACGCACACCCCAAACCACTGGACGGATCGGGCTGAAATTTGGCATGCAGGTAGATGTTATGACGTTGGCATCCGCTAAGAAAGGATTTTGATTAATTTTACCCCCAAGAGGATAAAATAGTGGATGGAAATTTAGGCTACTTTTATTAAAAAACTTAGGGTATGCTAATGCGGGTGAAACCGCGGGGCACAGCTAGTACATAAACTCAAAAATTATACTTTGAACAAACATATGCTCACGCCTGTATTCCCCGAAGGGGTAGGCAGAGGTGTTGTAATCACAACACCCACTCTTCACCGAAGATGATTAAGTGCCAACGTGACAGATGGTGAGTCCATCGCAGTCTCAGACACTTTACATACGTCATTGAATTACTTCTCAGAAATATGCAGGTTTCCTCACGATGTTTTCCTTCACCGTAAAGCACGTACTTTGAAATTATGAAATATAAGATGTATAAACAAAATCTAAGAGCGCACTATTATTTTCATCCACTAATTGAGAGATAACTCAATTCACGATAACCATCAAAGGACGCCACGGACATTGTACACTTAGCTGCAAAATTAAGTACTCACATCACGTTCGCATTATTTAGTTAGAGACGGCAAAAAGGGCTGGTCCCACATCATTAGTGACCGAACCGACGGACGGACAGACGGATACGTCTTATTCAAGCGACGCATAAACAAGATGCGCTCAGACTAGTGAGATATTAGATGCAAACTAACATACGCAAAAATGTCGTCGGTATTTGAATACGGTTATGGTGGAGTGGTTTCAGGGCGAGCACCGCGTATATTTTACTTTCGTGCTCAAATAATCCGCTTGTGTAAAAGAACTTAAAGTCTTTAAAGAAAATAGAAAAATATCTTTTTTGCATTTTACAAGATCACTAATTTTCGAACTGTTTCAGGTTGTATCTAATACATATACATCCCTTTTTTCATGACACTGTTAGTATAAAATATACGATACATAGTAGTATTTTTTTAAAAATAAGAGGTATATTTTAAAGCAATATATATCTATACTATTAATTAATTCCAAAATTAAAAAAATTCTGAATTTTTCTCTGTCTCTCTGTTTGTTCAGGGTAATCTCTGAAACGGTTGGACCGATTTTAACGGCATTTTAATTGGCAGATAGCTAATGTTAAAAGGAGTAACTTAAGCTAGGTGTTTATTTCAAAAACCATTTAGGGTTCCGCGGGAATGCGTGTGAAACTGCAGGCACACCTGCTTTAAAAATATAATTAGCCTATTTATGACTATAGCTAATAATAAATTCAATCAAAGATTTTCATGAAATATGTAACAGAAAATTATAAATTGTATAGATAAATCGATTTTCCTTCTGCAGAAACCTTCACTATGAGCATTAAAATTGTACGCGAACAAAAATAATGTGCCCACAGACATTTCATTTTGCACCCAAGTGTATCTCATAGATTGACAGGACATAAAAAGCGGGGAGAAATGTCGCAACTTTGAAATCGGAATGCTTCGAGCAAATGCGGCGAGCAAGCGGATTGTTTACATATAAACGCGACTACCGCTGATTTGTGGCTCGCACGGCGCGCAAATAAATGTTGTCGGCGACTTTAAATATTTTCCTCATTATTCCTGTATTATCTTATCAGCGAAGCTAAGCGAAGCTAGCTCAGCGAAGTTAAGCAACCCTAACTCTAGCCAGTAATTGGATGGGTGACCGCCCGAGTTCCCTCCGTGCCTCGGAGAGCACGTTAAGCCGTCGGTCCCGGTTGCCAATTTATCTTCTTCGGCAATCGTTACAGGTCAGTCGGAGATCTAAAATAGTCTGACAACTGGTTTAACCCAGATCACAGATTTTCCTCGTAAAAGGGGTTGCGAAGGTCTGATGGCAGTCGCTTCGTATAAAAATCAGGTGATCAGCCACATCGGGTTGAACCAAGTTCTGACCCCAACAATGTATGGGATAAGGCCAGGGAGATGATGATTCCTGTATTATCTTATCCCTTTAAACGAGCAATCCTGAATCATGGAAACGGCTCCAAAGATTTTCATGAAATGTTGTGTGTAGGGGTTTCAGGGGCGAAAATAGAGCTAGGTTTCATTTTTGATAACATTGTTTTGTTATTACAGCAAATTTTGCCGACATCTGTCAAGTTATGGTAGCTCAAACGTGAGGCTTCCAGCTTACGGGGCGATAACGAAACTAATAACGTTCTTATTTGAAATTTTTAGTTTAGATTCCATACTGCTAAGTAAGTTCATATTTATACTACGGCAATAGCGTGAGTATAAGCACGTGTATTATGTCGTAAACGCTTACGATCCAAGGAGGAAAGTTAACGCATCAATCTCAGAAGTACACCATTATGAATATCAGAGAGAGTATAGTGCCCACGATTGAATTTGTAACAGGACAGAGCCGTTAAATAGCATTTATATATAGGGTGGCTATGATTTTTAAGGTGCTGGAGAAAGATGCTTGGCATAAAGTGGACACAGTTCCGCACCAACGATTCCATTCTGCAGGAACTCAGGATCAAACAGCGTCTGTCTTCTACAGTTCAACTTCTTTGGACATGTGTCGCGACGTGGAGACGCATCGATAGAGCATCTGGTGGTGCAGGGTAAATTCTAGGGTACTAGGGTACGTGGTAGATCACCAATGAGATGTACGGACCAGATTAAGGCTGTGATGGGTGTTCCTACTATCAACGAATGCTCCCGTAAAGCAGCAGTCCGAAATTAATGGCGCCGTTTTGTTCAGCAAGCCACCAATTCTGACATTACGACCATGACCGCTCTGCCAAGAGTGTAACGAAAAAGAAGATGATTTTAATTTTTTTTTGTAATTTGTAAGTTCTTCTCAGAAGACTAGTTTCCGATCTGGTGGTAATTTTAGAAGCATTTTTGAGTGCCATTGCCTTACCAGGGCCAGTTGAGAATTTAATTTTCAGTTTCATTTCATGATCGATAACGTTTATTGTACTTAATACACATATTAACAATATTATACATAACAAAGACATGTTTAATGTTTGTACATACAGCCAATAAAGCCAATCAATGGAAGCTATCAATGACAAACAAGGCCCAGGTTCTGCAGTTCTGGTATTTATTGGATCGATGTCACACTGAAATGTATCATCAAAAATATATATTGTAAAGAACGAGAATCTCAATAGCGTGATTTAGAAAAGTACAGCGCCATCTAGTGTACAAAAACGTAAGTAGATATTTGAGTATTAAACTACGTTGAACAAAGTCACACACATGATCGAAAACCAATTAAGGCAACCCGCATAATGGATGCAATAAAATTATTACAATCATCATAATTTACACAAGTAAATGTATATATATAAAGCTTTCACTTAACACTACACTTGGCACATAAAACCATTTAAAACCTGGTTATACAGCCTCCAAGTAAAATATTATCCTGCCTACAGCAACAAAGTGTGGCAGTCCTAACTGACTACCGCGACCCGCTTTCTACACCAAGAATAATGGACACCAATTAATATCTTTGTGCGGTGCGACCATTGTATGTTGATCCCTGTCTTCTAAAAGTTTTCATAGAACGTTAGTTTGTAACAAAATGGTTTGGTTTAGGGTGTATAGAGGCTTTTGTATGTGTGAAATTGATCAATAAGTATTTATTTGTGTCGTTAAGTAGCTGCACATAATATAGATACATATTATTTGAGTGTATGTTAGCTAAAAAATATTTTTTTATTCGAGCCGCGGTGATCGTATTTTTTGAGTAGTAATACTACGCCAGTGACACAAGTTCAAATCCCAGCGGTCCGTCTGTGCTAACGACTTCTTACAAATTTATGTTCAGTGACACCCTACGACCTTTATAGCGAAGAAAACAAACGAGTATTATTATGTAGAATTAAAGAAAAAATAAGAAGCTGGCGAAACCATGGACGGCAACAAGTTTCTTAACTAATTAATTTGGACCATTTTGCATTATCTTCAGAAATGTCTATTTAAAAACTACAGGATTTTAAACGCCATTTAAGCGTATTTATGTCGTTTATACATTTTCCGTCGACAACCGATAATTTGTAAAAAAAAAAGATAATTTTTCCAATAACAAGCCACGGCTCATACCAGCCAGACCTGTTGATGTTACGAGCTAGTACATTAATATGAACTGTATTATGATATTAACCCTTTTCTCTGTGGCACTAGGTACTATAATGATTACTTTTAACGTTTTACGTTTCACCCGCGTAGTTCCCGTTCCCGTGGGAGTACGAGGATGAAATATAGTCTATATTAATTAGTGATAATGTAACATTAAAATTGTGAAAGTGTTTTTAAAATCGGTTCAGTACTTTTTGAGCCAATACGTTACAAACACACTTACATACAAATCTTTCTTTATAATATTAAGTATGGACTAGTATCTATAGATATTTAAAGATACTTCATGCAAAGCTTCACTTCACTTAAATGCAAAGCTATACGTATAAATAATAGGATATATTTTAGGTGCTGAATGGCGAATTCAAATACAGCTTTTAACCAAATTTTTCCCATTAAATATTATTCGGTAAGCATAATTTGAACTACTAGTAAAAAAAACTATTAAGTTGCTACGTAAGCGACATGCAGGATGTCTGTGTTAAACGTACAATACCCGTCACCAAGTTACTTCAACAATTTATCACAAGATGGCGTTATATCCTTTTAGATCGCGGTGTTGAAAGTCTTTCCGTAATAGTATATAGCAAATACATTGTTACTGAATATGTTCGAACCATTAATTACCAGGACTGCCCAAGTTACGATGGTCTATTCATATCACCCAAGGTCTGCTCCAATTGATCCTGGCTCCCAGGTCTGATTTGTCATACAGGCTGCGTAAAAAATAGTTAAGCTTTACGCTGAGAGAAAGGATAAGCTGAAAATGAATAGTTTTATAAGCTGCCACGTTCGCACCTTTTCAAAATTAACTGTCAATACACGTTCTTAGAGATAACATATATCTCGAAGGAGTTAGACGTATTTAAAATAAATATATCTTATACGCCAATTTCTCAGAGATGCTTAGTGGAAAGCTATTCTAATCTACGATACGATACATATGATACATTTCCACTAGTTAAACGTCTTTTTTCATTCTCACACTAAATAGTCGGATCAATTTAATTTAAGTACTTGAGACGTGTTCTAATAAAAATAAAATAGCAAATTAAGTCCCAACCACCACTGTTCCAGTCTGAAATCATTCATTTCATTAAGCATCATTATGTTCAAGAACCTTTAATAGCAGGCTTAAGAGAGTCGGTGTGTTGACACCAAGTATTGATGCTCCCACATTCTAGTCCCATTAGTGAGGTCTAATCGGCTCCAACTAGGGATGGGCTTTAATTCCGGAAATTATAGATTTTTTCAAAATAAAAAAGTTTTTTCGAGTTTGCTTTTTCAAATTAAAATGAGATTTTTTATGGAATCTGCGACAAGTCTCTTTGTAAACGAATTTTTTTTTATTAGTTCCCGTATTTTGTTACTTACAAAGACACAATGTCTAATGATATAAGAGGTAACTGTTATAATATCTGTTTAATTATTATCATAATCGATAAGTGTTTGTTCCTTAAGAAATAAAATATATAACGCAAAATATTAAAAAATATATATGTAAAATAAAAATTACCACTGTACCAATACACTGTACTGTACCAATGAGTTTTTCTAAAAAACTTATGTACAGTGATTTCACACTACGTGCTTTACGGTGAAGGAAAACATCGTGAGGAAACGTGCATATTTCTGAGAAGTAATTCAAAGTCGTATGTATAGTGCCTGAGACGGCGATAGACTCACCATCTGTCACGTTGGCACTTAATCAAATTCGGTGAAAAGTGGGTGTTGTGATATGAACATCTTAAGAAAAGTTTGTGAGAAATGTCGGTGCTTCCATTAATCGACCTCAGATCGCCACCCCTAGCTCCAACAGCTATAGGTTAACATGTTCCCTGCAGCCTGGCTTCCTACACATTCCTATTAAATGCTGGTGTAGATTACTGTCATTTTTGTAGAGCAATCGCTATGTTAGAAATAAGTATTTTTCCTACTTACTTATTATAACTGGGACGGTAACTTAAATACATTTATGTAATTATCACGCCTCCGTCGGTGTCCCCGGGTGATTAGTCAGGGGTGTAATAACACCCTTTGTTCACCCAAGACGTATTATTAATGTCAATGTGACAGATCGCGAATGTGTCATCATGTTACACGCATATTTCCTGCATGGGTGTTTTAAAATTTAATTTATTAAAAAAAGATATCGGCTAGGAAACCGAACGTTGTGTATCAATGACATTTATACATACAGATAAATAAAATCGAAGTGGGGACAGCGACGAATCCAATGGGTTCGTCCACATATTTTTAACAATTTACAAGATATTTTTCTCAACTATCACTTGACATTGGCGGAATAGTTTTACTTAAGCTCATCGCCATTAAATAAACAAAGGAAAGAAAAATTGAAGTGTCTGTTTTTATTTCCTAATTAAGAACTTTTTACTAAATGCATGTGCTTGAAAGTATACAGAGTAGCAATATAAAAAATATAAAAAAAAAATCTTATTCCGTATGTTCTAATAGCTGATTTTACAAATAGTATTTAAAAAAAATTTATATCTCTAAATAATTAAATTTGAAATAAATATGCGTGGTTAAAATATTAGGTTACAGCTAGATAACCGTAATAAATGTTCTCACTTGACGAAACCAAATTAAAATGGTCGTGACCTCAC
This sequence comes from Watsonalla binaria, assembly GCA_929442735.1. Classification (NCBI taxonomy): domain Eukaryota; kingdom Metazoa; phylum Arthropoda; class Insecta; order Lepidoptera; family Drepanidae; genus Watsonalla; species Watsonalla binaria. The sequence goes on along the minus strand of OV838924.1, from coordinate 11,064,463 downwards.
AAACCGGTGCGCACAATGTGGATTATTTTCGGCTTAAAAAATGGGTGCCCATCGTAGAATGTTTTGAAAACTACCTTAAAAAATAAAATAATACACGAGTACAAACACACACACATGCAACTCTCATTGTGGTCGTAAAACATGCATTCATTTCCCACGACACTCAAAAAAGTACTTTAATTAAAAGCCGACAATGCTCAAAATATATCATAAAACTTGTAATTACACTAGAATAGTATTACTGATTCGTATAACAGGCGGTAATGACAGCCTTTGTATAGATAAAGATGCCCGTACATGTCATTATCTGCTAATTAAAGAATTTAATTTGTTTGTATACTGTTGTAACTACTGCTACTCAAGATATTCTGTCGGTACAATTGCTTTTTTTAGGATGAGAGTCGAACTATGATAGCTTTGTTCACACACTTAGTTATTCTGTACCAATCAAATATTAATTTACAATTGCAATAATTTTATTTACACTTCACGTTTCGGTACTTATATTTATTAATAAATTATAATCAACTATCATTTTTACACATGCATGCTGATACAATGAAAAAGAAAAATATAATAAAAATAAAAATAATAAATAAAACACGGAATTTAAATTAGTGTCTGCGGGAATGGTGCCCAGTAAGCTGGCTGCGTTACCTCGCTGGATCGCTAAGCTAATCCTCTGACCGAGGTAAGAACCAGCTCGACGGTTACCAGAGACGTCAACCAGGCGTTTTGATATATCCTCTATCAAATATTAAATAATAAATATTATTTTATATTCACCAAATATTCAATATTATTTTTCTGCATGTCGCAAGTGCTATTGCGGAACACAAGGTGGGTTCCATCTCTGGATCGGGCAAAATGTTATAGGGCAGTCTCTAGGGCATCTAATTTTTACATTTATGAGTTTGTAATATACATTTATTAATTATGAGTAGTGTTGAAATAAGCGAAATAACTCGTAGTGCAAGCTTGAAGTAAGCTTAAAGTGAAATATTTAAAATAATCAAGATTTTGTATTTGAATTTAGCAAAAACAACCTTCCGTGTACTTCTAGCGATTTGAAAGTACTATTTTAGAAGTCTAACTAAAAGATATTTTTGATTTTGATTTTGGACTGTAAACATAATATATCCAATTTAATTTGAATAACATCTTATTCCTTTTAGCTGTAATTAATTTGGCGTAGGTGCCAATTTGCATACCAGCGGGTGTTGGAGCACCGTAATCCGTCTTAATTCGAGCGTTCACCAGTAATTACGGGTGTACATACACCACCGAAGCGTAAAGTCATAAATATCGTCCAATGATAGCTAACGTTACAGAGAATTGATTCATAATTATATGTAATTTCTATGTTATTCGATCGATTGTAATTGAATTTGATCTAAGTAATTTCGTTTGCTCGGAATGTTCGGTATTTGGGTGAAGTTAATTTGAAGTTCAACGTGGCCTCACAGTTTATTACGAGTCGTCGCACATTCCCAAAATATGGAAATAGTTTTTTTTTTCACGTTTAAAATAAAACAAAAATTATTTTAATGACTTTAAAGAACATATACATAAATATGCTCACACCTGTATTCCCCGAAAGGGTAGGCAGAGGTGTTGTAATCACAACACCCACTTTTCACCGAAGATGATTAAGTGACAGATGGTGAGTCCATCGCCGTCTCAGACACTATACATACGTGTTTGAATTACTTCTCAGACATATGCAGGTTTCCTCACGATGATTTCCTTCACCGTAAAGCACGTGGTGTGAAATGACTTTAAAGAAAAGGAAAAAAAATGCGGAGAAACTGAGTTCAATGACCTCAATGCTTCAATATATAAGTTACCGATGAAAAAAAACATTAGAATTAAAAAAAATATCTAATCTATTAGTTTTTTTACAAAAGTTTATCATTAAGAAAAAAATAATACAAATGAAATTATAGTTCTCTAACATATGACAAAACTGAGGAATTATTAAAAATTGTATATTAAATTATGATACCTTGGAGTAAAGTTAACTTTAAATAAAGTTTGATAGTTTGGTTGATGTATATTAGGCTTAAGATAATGAAATATCTAGTGTAACAATTCCTGGTCACCTCGATACAGGCTTGCCTAGTGAGGTAACCAAAAAATAATTATATTATTGTAACAGCTTCACACTTTGTAATAAGATCTACTATTAAGCTTACATATGTACTAGAAATAATACATACATACATACATATGCTCACGCCTGTATTCCCCGAAGGGGTAGGCAGAGGTGTTGTAATCACAACACCCACTTTTCACCGAAGATGATTAAGTGCCAACGTGACAGATGGTGAGTCTATCGCCGTCTCAGGCACTTTACATACGTCTTTGAATTACTTCTCAGAAATATGCAGGTAGAAATAATATGTGGAAATAAAGTTTATTATTATTAAGTTATTATAGAGAATCTTCCAACTGAACAGGTATCATTCTGAATGATACATAACGTATAATAATTATATTTGTCGTACCTACATTCCCCACGACCGGAAGCAGTAAAGAACAAACAACTTCCCTCCCATAGAGAGTACACTCTACGATGCACCTTATAATTTAAGTCCAACCACCCTATCTGCTAGAAGCCTTAATTGAAACAGCTTTGAAGTCATTCACCCATCATCGTCACAGTTCTGTGTTGACTAACAATATTAATATATTTTTTGTAATAAGTGAATATGCTCACGCCATCCCAGAAGTATCCTATAGTTAGATATGTGCTCTCGCCCTTTTTGTAGATCTTAACAAAACCTATAAACTAATAGTACATAATTTTGTAAACTGGGGCAGTACCATGAGCTCTTATGGCCGTGATAGTTTGATTCATATTATGAGACAGGTGTATATGACGTGTATACATCTGTCACTGTCACACAGCTGAACTATCATTGCAATAAAAGCTACAAGAAAACTGTTGTAAATCTAGCTTCTGTTAGAAATAAGTATTTCCCAAGGAAATGTATCTTTAAGGTCAAATGCCAGTTGCTATAACTAGCTCTATAACTGGCCCTATCGGGTACGATCGGAAGACGACTAACAAACAGACTGGATGATTTATATTTTACCTTATTTTAGGGCATAACGGAATCACAGTACATCGATATCTCTCCGCTTCAGCAAACCGCGTGAGAATCTTGTTGACAATAAGACCTCACTTTCTTTTTCATCCCTCATTTCACCCCCTTAGTAATATAGTTTTGAAAAAACACCCTTTTGGTGTTAACCTACATTACTTACAACACACTCGCTGAATTTCATGACACTAAACCAGCGACCTGGGCCATGCGTTGATTTCAGTCAGTCGCGAATACAATTTTATATATTTAACAAAATAGTGAAAATATTCTTGAAATGTACTCTTTTTATACTCAGTTTCTTGCCGAGTTCTTCTCAGTTAAATGAACCTTCCCAACTGATTGGTAGCATGTATAATCCTGTATAATCATCTCTTTGTGACTAATTCTTAAAATGATATCAAAAAAGTTATTTCAATTTGCAATTGAATTAAATTGAATATGTAAAGATTTATCTGACAATATTGTCACAATAATATCTTTTACGAAAGATCTAGTACAATACATACAAGGTACAGGCAACACATCTAATAATAATATTTACTTTTTACAATTCACAGAAAACATGTATTGCGCGATTTAGGATTGTTCTCAACTGATGGTATATCGAATAGCGCCATCTATTGATCATATTATGTAAACTGTCCAGTAGTATTCACAGAGCGACCAGAGAGGTCGCTACAAATTGTATATTAAGTTATTTTTAATAGAAGTCTCGTAACGTATGGACTCTGTTCCAAAGATGTTTGCATTTTCAGACAAGTTAGTTGAAAACAAATTGCTCGATTACTTAATAATATACAGTTTAATAAACAACCAACAACTCCTTGTTAAACCTGGTTTTAAGTAAGAATATCCGCATTTGATTTATAATAATCACTGGTTAAGTTATTGCTGTGTTTTGCGTTATTTGTCAAAGTCTAGTAAACCTACCGTGTCGAATGCTGTACGCAGAATTATAGTTCTAGTCGCACTTGATATATTGGATGCGTTTAATCATAATTTGAATTGATTAAAAGGAGGGAATCCTTTATTTTTCAAACCTACTGCAACGAGATATAAGCATGGCCTGCGTGGCAGGAACGTTCAAACAACATACTGACTTTCAACACCCATTTTAGGAAAATCACCCTTTAGTGGGGTTGGAATAGAATCCTTTCTTAGGGTACACTTATACCTCACCAAGTACACAACCTCCAAATTGAATGTCTCTGGGATCAGCTGTTTAGGGTAGGACTTGTATGTATTCCATGACGTTTTATTTTAGGAAAACGTAGTGAAGAAAAACCTGAGAAGAATTTTAAGACGTATATAAATAGAAGGTCTGAGACAGCGAATTTGTCACTATGGCATCTAATCAGCCTCAGATGAAATGTGTGTGATATAATAATTATAGCGACATATTCCTTCGGGATCCTTGTTGGAAATCTATTCTTGAGGTACCAGTGCCCCAAGTATAGATATCAACATGTTTTACGTTGATGACATCGCCTGCGAATTTTCCTCATTTTGTATGGGGACATTAAAAAGCGCCCCAAGCGGTGAGTGTGGAAAATTCTATACCGCTATCACGGGTTTGCCACTGTTTTCGTTATCTATACTCGCTAGCGTCTCCACCGAACTGTGTGAGAAATTGTGCAGCGACTCCCAGCGGTGACGTGAAGAACTAAAATATCTCATACAAATATTGCGAGTGACGCTAGCGAGTATAGATTACGAAAACGGTTACAAACCCGTGATAGGGGTACAGTTCATGAATAAGAAAAAAATGTGTGCAGAACATAATGGCATGGAGAATCCAAAATTAAATCGCCGTCCAATTATGTAAAAGAAATATTCCTCAATATATTTATTAAAATCCCATTAATATTTGCCATATTAAGTGATGCCCTAAGCTTTTTTTTATTGAGAATCGATGATTTCATACGAGTATTAACTTCTAGCTCCAACAAGCAATAGTAATTAACTATACACATAAATTAGCATTTATGAGATTTTATCTTTATACGTAACGAAAACAGCTCCTTTCAACATTTCAACGCCATAAATACTAGTATTTTGTTTTAATAAATTGTATTTGCTTCGTTGAATAATTTTGTTTAGCAAATGTTATTTGATATCAATTACATTATATTAATTAGTGAAAGTATTTTAGAAATGTCCATTAAGATGGACAAAGTAGTAGAATCTACACTATTATAAAGAGGAAAGATGTGATTGATTTGTTTGTTTGTTTGCATTGAATAGGCTCCGAAACAACTTGACCGATTTGAAAAATTATTTCAGCAATGGATAGCTACATCATCAGCGAGTAACATAGGCTATATATTATCTCCGTACTCCTGCGGGAAAGGGAACTAAAATTATGTATATATATTGAAATAATTATAAAAACTAAAAATAAATAAAATTATATTTATTTTTAGTGTTTAAATTTTGTATATCGACTTTTGTGCACTGGAACTGTGTCCATGGCCTTGTATATATTTTTTATGATTTAAATTGTATTATTCAAAGCTGTTAAAATATTTTTTTATAAGAGTATTAACTGAGATTCTTGCCAGGTTCTTCTCAGTAAAAGCAACCTTCCGAACCTGGCGGTAGCATGTATAATCCTATGTAATCGTGTCTTTCTGACGATTTGAAAGTACTTTGTAAGAAGTCTAATCGAATAAAGATATTTTTGAATTTGAATATGATGCCGGGCGATGGATGTCATTCACGTCATCCTTGTGAACATTGTCCAAATTCACAAGGAAATTTTGTGTAATCATTATATTCTGACGATCTAAAAGTACTTCTACACGTAATTGACGCGTTAATTTGACAGGTGACTCGCGGATCCTTAATTTTTTTAAAAATAAAGTAGCCCATGTTACTCCTTGTCTAGCCGTTTCGGAGAATACCCGGAACCAACAGACAGACGGACAGATAGAAAGAGAAAACTGTACCCTATAATAGTATCATAATGCATTTAGTGAAAAAATTTTTTTTTTGGAATTTCAATCAGACACTTCAGTTTTATTTATCTGTATAGATAAGGTAGTCAACAATCGTTTTATAATTGGATAACCCTTATTAAAAGAAATACGATATTCAGGATATTGCTGAATGTCATTCAATTCAACCAAAAAGGTATAAAATAAGTCACAAAATTCGAAATAAACCTTTTTATAAGGACACGACACCCATTTCGAGTTTGGGCCGACGAAAAACATTCCGACTTTCTGAGATTGAGTAATTACGCGTAATCGCCGGGTGTTCGGCCGACTTCGGCTACGCTCGGGAATCTTCGGCTTTCAACGAGCCGTTTTTTGCGACTCCGGCGCGCCAACGCGGTTAATTTTTAATTAAAATTTAGCGCTTTATTACGAAAACTATTCGAGGCATAATGGTGCCACGGACCTGTTTGAACGCGTGTGATCACTTTTTACGTTGACAAAGTATTTTTTAAATGTTCTTGTTAAGGACATAATTTTTCTTTCTCTACAAAACAAAAAGAGGTTGTGTTTTTGATCACAAAATGTATTTACAAAATATTGTAAACAAGGTAGATATAGGGTTCAGGACTTAATTCTTAAGAACCTGGTTGACCGAGGTTTGCTGGTTTCTTTTCAATGTTTTTTTCTCATTTATGTATGCTAAAAAAAAAAGAATTTTTTTACCGGTAAACGTCAGTCTCGAACCGGGGTACTCTAGTTTCGTTGTCGCCCCGTAAGCTGGAAGCCTCACTTTGAGCTACCATAACTTGACAGATGTCGGCGAAAATTGCTGTCGTATTGTAATGATATTGTATGTGTTTTTCAGTGCCTGAAAACATAGTCAAAACCATGTTTTCCAAAAATTAAACCTAGTTAGATCTATTTTTTGCCCCTGAAACCCCCTGCACACAAAATTTCATGAAAATCGTTGGAGCCGTTTCCGAGATTCAGATTCGATATATAAATATATACAAGAATTACTCGTTTTATGACAGACGGACTGAAATTGGAATGTCAGAAAGATATTTTTTTTAATTATCTTCCGTATCAGCCTCTTTCGGTGCTACTTAGTATACCTATAAGCAAAAAAATAACCTATTTGTATTAAGTTAGAATGAATAAGACCCCAATTAATTCGTCACTCAATTATATATGTCAAACAATATTCCGATGACAAGGTAATTTAGTTATTTCTCATATGAAAGGAAATCCTGACACGCTTGTACAAAAAAAAAACCACCCGATTACTCTAACACGGCCATTGTAAAATGAATTTCCGAATACTTTGATTGATCAGCTGCATATAGATAAAGGAACAAGTTAAGTCGGTCCGTGTCACCGCCCCACGCGTGCTATCTAGATTATATTTCTTCTCTTTCTTGGTCGCAATGTTTTTTTTATTTACAGGTGACATATAGCCTCTAATTTAAGATTCTGTACGCGTTTTATTAGCCAGCATTTATAAACTCGAATAATTTACGCTTGAATATGTCAAAACAATATTATTATTTACCAATAATCTTTAAAGAACCGTGGTGGCCGTGGAGTTTGAGCAGACGTCTGCTACACAACGAGTGGGTCAGGCCCCACTGGGATTCGAGTTGAGTTTTTCTAAAAACTTATATCCAGTGTTTCTAAAAACTTATATTTCACATCACGTGCGGTACGGTGAAGGAAAACATCGTGAGGAAACCTGCATATTTCTGAGAAGTAATCCAAAGACGTATGTATAGTGCCTGAGACGGCAATAGACTCATCTGTCACGTTGGCACTTATTCGATAAAGTGGGTATTGTTATTACAAAACCTCTGCCTATCCCTATGGGAATACAGGCTTGAGCATATGTATGTGATAGTCTTTAAAATCTGTACCTGTCTGTTACCTTTTTGCGGTCAAACCGCTGATCGGATTTTGTCAAAATTTGGATTAGACATGGCTTTGCAAGATCGGAGAAGAGTCATTAAAGCGAACGATGTCAGGAGTTACAGCTACTTAGCTATAAAGCTGGATATCTTAAAAAGAAAATTACACAAAGCAAGTACATTTAGATAAAATTATTTACAGGTCAGAACGCCAACTATGATCGTTTAAGAACTTCTTAGCTTAACCAAAATTCGCTCAGAAGTTAATATGCTATAATAGGCTCTGCTTAAATTGATGATGGAATCCTACTGTAAACAAGTCAACAAACTGTCCCATGAAAATCGATAACAAAATTTCCTTAAATATTCAATTCAACGTTTCTAAGCCACAAATAATACTGGGAACACCCCGTTACTTGGATATAGAATCATAAATACTTATTTAATGTAATACCGTTGGAAACGTACGTACGATGTCCATTGTTACTCTTGGGAACGGAGACAGGCGCTTGATAAATTAGTTTTGTGTGCAGACTTATGTACTTGCATTCTTAATGTTAGTGTTTCAGTATTATTGATACTAGTTAGTGATTGTTGAACAAAAGGCCCCTGCGTTTGTTTAGCTTTAAAAATTCAAAATGTTATTATCGAAAGAGGATTTTTTTTATTTGCATGTGTCCTGGGGGCCAACTATGATCGTTTCAGAAGCGCGTGTTAAGAACTTATTAGCTCTGACGTTTAATTTTACGGTACAAAAATGAAACGTCAAAGATTAGAAGTTCGTATACCGCTCTGCTTAAGCCGATGATGGTAGGCCCCCTGATCTATAAAATCAATACAATTAAAAAATATCTATATTTGATTAGACTTTTAACGAAGTACTTAAAATCATAATTATGCAGGATTATACACGCTACCGCCAGGTTTGGAAGGTTGCTTTTACTGAGAAGAACACGTTTCGGAAATCGTTACGGAAAGTCTCTACAAAACATAAAAAGCTAAAGAATTTAAGATAAATACAATCACTTAGACTGATATTAGAAGGCTTTGTAATATTAAAAAAATTGCAAAAACGGTGCCGAATGCGTTTCAAAAAGTCCATTCACTCGAGTCCATGTGACGTCTGAAAAATAAAATGCACTCGGCTATTCTATATTTACGTTGTAAATACGACTTTTTACGAGCACCCTGCGTCGCTACCGCGTCGACTGTGTACTAAGATAGAGGTGGAAGCGATTATATTCAAAACTAGCTGTGCCCTAGAAGCCGTGGTGGCCTCGGGGTTAGAGCAGTCGCCTGCTACGCAAGCAACGCAAGTTCGAATCCCAGCGGGGCCTGTACCAATGAGTATTTCTAAAAAAAACTTATGTACAGTGATTTCACACCACGTGCTTTACGGTGAAGGAAAACATCGTGAGGAAACCTGCATATTTCTGAGTAGTAATTCAATGACGTATGTAAAGTGTCTGAGACGGCGATGGACTCAGCATCTGTCACGTTGGCACTTAATCATCTTCGGTGAAAAGTGGGTGTTGTGATTACAACACCTCTGCCTACCCCTTCGGGGAATACAGGCGTGAGCATATGTATGTATGTGTTCTGTGTATGTATGCTGTGCCCCCTGGTTTCACCCGCGTAGATTTAGTTTTATTAATATTACGATACACATTTAACGTAGCTTCTTTCTTCAGACGATTTACTATTTTTTATGAACATAAAAGCGGTTATTGTGACTAAACTATGATAGTTAGATATGTGCTCTCGCGGACTTTTTGTAGATTTTAATAAGACCTACAAACCCGTATTACATCATTTTGTTCTATTGTCAATATTTTGTGCAGCGCACGCATAAATAGGTTTTCGATTTTACACCTTGGGTTACAAAATCGCAATTTTCTTACGGATCTCAATTTTTTTTTGAAAATAAAATATATCCTATAACCTTCCTCGATAAATGGACTATCCAACACTGGAATACTTTTTGAAATCAGACCCGTAGTTCCTGAGATTAGCGCTTTCAAGCAAACAATCTGCGGCTTTATAATATTACATTTTAGTCACATAAAGCGGCCAAAAGCTAGTTTTAAAAAAAAAATATTTTTTAATTTTTTTAAATATAGATAGTAGTGCTTAAATCGCTTTAATCTTATCACTTAGCTCTCACCCTAAGCGTAAGCGGCATTGACATTGCAAAATGCTTTTGAAAGCTTTATTCAAGCACTGGGAGCAAGCTATTTCTAAAACATTAACTTTAACTTATTATACGAAGAGCTTTGCTGTGCTTACTAGTGAATACGTTGGCGTTAAGGCGGGGGTGTAATATGTATTTGGATAGTTTAAAATTATGGTCTACATTCTTTGTTAATTTTATATTTAGTTTTTTCGCAATTTTTTATCTATAAGAAAATTAAAATAGACCCCCTTAGGGAAGTATAAAATTATTCGAAATAAATTACTTTCACTGATAAAAAATAATAATTTTCTTTTGATCCAGTCAAAAGTTCTGAGGTAACAAACCTAAAATAAACATACGTGGTCGAATTGATAACCTCCTCCTTTTTTTGAAGTCGGTCAAGAAGTGAAAACATTTTCATTTCCAAAGAAGAGAAGAACACATTGCGCCGAACCCAAATAACATGGGAATAGGGCAGGAAGATGATGATGGGTTGAAAATACAAGTAGCGTCAATTTTTAATAAATTAATATCGAACTAAACGTGCCTTAGAATGATGCTTTAGCTTACCTGATGCTTGGTTTACATACTAAATGTATCAATCATACATGGTTTATATCATCCTTCTTAATTATTATGAATATTGGCTAGCGATTTAACCCTCGTAGAGCTCATTTCATGGGTGACCCGTCGAACCTTAGTTTTAATTATTCCTTGTACAATTTGGTATCTGTCAGTTAAAATCCCGTTAAGAAAGGTCCAGCCGTTTTGGAGATAAACCGGAACAAATAGACAGAGAAAAAAAATTTTTTTTTTTTACGTCAATACGTTATATTCTTTCATATGGATTAGTGAAAAGCTGTTATTTTATAATTACAAACAGACAATTCTGTTTATTTATCTGTATATGTATATAGATTTCTTTCTTAAATATTGTTAAAAATATCTATGGTCCATATTTCATAGGAGTCAATTAACAAATCCTTTCCATAGATAATTTGTTATGCACCATCTTCAACTTTACTGCGCTAAGTTGGAATGCAAAAAGAATTTGCATAAGTTAAGTTAAGTTGGTTCGTAGACAGCGGATTTCACAGAGTGATCAATTAGCATTTCTCAGTTAGGGAGCATTTACACCCAACGTGAAGGATGCGTTACGATTTTAATCCGTAAGTTACCGTATTCCTCCGAAACGGCTTTACCGATTTTTACCAAATTTTATATGCGTATTCAGTAGGTCTGAGAATCGGCTACTATCTATTTTCCATACCCCTAAGTAAAAAGGGTGACCACCCTAAAAAAAATATGGCAATACAACGTTTGGAACAGCTAGTAATAAATAAAACTAAGTAATTCTTATTTCAACAAAAAGGTGTGTTTGCATACAATGTTTGAAGTAGGTTTTGGGTCCGCCCACCCCTTTATTTCATACATATGCTCACACCTGTATTCCCCGAAGGGGTAGGCAGAGGTGTTGTTATTACAATACACACTTTTCACCGAATTTGATTAAGTGCCAACGTGACAGATGGTGAGTTCATCGCCGTCTCAGACACTTTACACACGTCATTGAATTACTTCTCAGAAATATGCAGGTTTCCTCACGATGTTTTCCTTCAACGTAAAGTACGTGGTGTGAAATCACTGTACATAAGTTTTTTAGAAAAACTCATTGGTACAGGCCCAGTTGGGTGTAGAACTTGCGTCGCCTTGCGGCGACTGCTCAAACCTCAAGGCCACCGCGGCATTTCCATACATTTTGTATCGTTTCCATTAGCGCAAGTGCGACAGAATGTTACTTTATCGAGACCTACTGATGGGATGACGTCCCTGGAGTGTCGGGAAGCCCCTTTTGTGGGACCCAACATGTCTGGACACACTAGCTAGTGCAGAAATACTGAAAGGGTGGAAATATGCAGATATCAATAATTATTGTATATCTTTACCGTTTGGGGTTGAGACTTTAGAGACAAGTCGTTTTTAAGGAGCTCTTAAAACGGGTGGACATCTCTGGTGACTGTCAAGCTATGTTTTATTATTGTTTCCACTAGAGTCCATATTAAAATTAATATTTACAGACGAAATATAATTAAAGTCGCTACATATAAAAGCACCTTATCCCTCGCTACTCTGTTCTGTTTGTTAGGTCTTTTAAGCGTGACCATCAGCCCCAAGTTACCTTCAAGTAAACTCTATGGGACATTTGGTATGTTAATGTGGACTATGTTTACTGAAATGTTAACCTTAACTTGAAGTGATCAAAGCACTTTATTGAATGACAGCTTTTTCCTTATTTTTATGTTTGTTTCTTTGTTGAGTTAAATGTCTGAAACTGGGTTTTTTGCGTCTGGTAACCTTTTACCGGATCTCAAGGTAAAGTAAGTATTTTGGAATCTTAATGAAACCTAATTCCATAGATCATCTTCCAATACTAGGCTCCCATGCAAAATACGTAATATTTTACCTCAAACATCCAGATTACTTGAGAAATTTAAAGAACTATGTAAAGTGCCTGAGACAGTGATGGACTGACCATCTGAAACATTAGCTTTTGTATGTATATAATTATATGCTCAAGCCATTCCAGAAGGGTCCGCCAAGGGATAAGCACCTTGTTGTAAGCCTCCAACCGACCTGTAACGACTGCCAAAGATGATAAATTGGCAACCGGGACCGACGGCTTAGCGTGCTCGCTGAGGCACGGAGGGAACTCGGGCGGTCACCCATCCAATTACTGGCTAGAGGTAGGGTTGCTTAACTTCGCTGATCGAATGATATGCACAATAGCAACTGTGCCACGAGCTCCTCGTATTAAAATTCACCAATATTAAATGCAACATATAAATATCGATTTTTTTTAGTACATTCCTGGCGTTACTGATTATTTCAACTGACTACAGAATTATAGTTGAAATATCCACCGTACACACATAGATTTATGGGCGGAATTACAACGACCCAAAATGTCAAAATTAGAATATGAAACCAATTTTTTATATTCGCTCAAAAACCCCAAGCCATGTAGGTATCAGTGTAAAAATAAATCTTATTTTAGCTAATTAAGACATTATTATTATAAATCACTCCATTTCAACTTGTTTGTTAACGATAAGCCGTTGTGTAAGATATACCGGCGAAATAATATGTCAGCCGAACGCCCGGTTTATCTCGTGTGTCAAATTTGAAATAGATAAGGATGTTCGACGTAGCATAATTACATGGGGGTTTTGACGTGATCATTATTTTTTTGAAGCATCCGCGCTCTGGAGTTGTTCAACGAGTCGAGATCAGGATTCAAACAGTTTTCCTTCACTTAAGTTGTCAAAGAGAAATTGACGTATTCCACTGTTAAGTAGGTGTTTAGCGACAATTAAACTACTGTTATGGAAAAATGAGGAGTCGAAACCGGTGGTTGTGCGATGGTTTTGAAGAATGTGTATAAAAATTAAGTGGTTTGAAAGATCTGAATGGATTGCTGCCCAGAGGGCCAACCGTGACCGTTTTGAGCAGCTCGTATTAAGAACTCCTTAGCTTGGACGTTTTGTTACCATAATATGAAACGTTGAAGCTAAGAAGTTCTCTCTGCTTACTAATTATATCAAATTAATACTTGGCATACGAAAAATTTTATATTCTGTGCTAATAAATTAATATATGTATGATATGTTTTTTTTGTTAATTCGTTGTCTATACGAAAAAAAATAAATTAAACCCAAGATACGAAAAAAAAAACATGAGTCTACGCAGATGTAATCGCTGGACAATGCTAGTAACATTATAGAGGTATATTCATCGGATTTCAAAAATTTAGGCCACGTAGCAGCGTTTCTCCGCTCGCTACATAGATGGCGCTACTCTGTAACAAATACACGAAGACCTAAATCGCGCAATAAGAGTTTTGAAGTGCATATATAAATATATAAGTTTCCAACTAGAACAGTAGGATTGTTGTTCCCCAGGCATGACAGGCTGCCAGGCTGGAAGGCTTTCCCTTGCTGGGGATGAGCATAATCACTTGCTTTTCCCACAACACCAATATGGTATGGACTTTCGAGGTGGATATAGACTTAAAATTTAATACTTACCTATTATTATGTGATTCCGCACCACGTGCCTTATGGTGAAGGACACCATCGTGAGGAAACCTGCATATATCTAAGAAGTAATTCAAAGTCGTATGTATAGTGCCTGAGACGGCGATGGACTCACCCTCTGTCACGTTGACAAAATTATATTCGGTGAAATGTGAGTATTGCTATTACACCTCTGCAAGGGGTAACCCTTCGGGGACCCTTCTGGGATGGCGTGAGCATATATATATCAAAGTATATTCAACGACATTAGTAAAAACAAAAATTGTATGCGCACTTAACGTATCTATTCCATTTGTGGCCGAAAAGCTTTTAGATCAATTATTTTATGAACTATTCATGATTAATTGATGTTTTTGTGAACAGATGTCGCGTTTTAATTGACCGCTCCTTTGAATTATTGATCGAAATGTCAACATTGATTTAATTATCATATACTAACTAGCAAAGCCTAGCGGTTTCACTCACAAAGGAACAATTTTTAAACCATTGTCTTCACTAATCTTATAAAGAGAAAAACTTTGTTTGTTTGGTTGTAATGAATATGCTCAAAAACTACTGGACTGATTTCAAAAATTGTTTCACCATTGAGTGGCTTTGAGGTTAGAGCAGTCGCCTGCTACGCAAGCGACGCAAGTTCTAATCCCAGCGGGCCCTGTACCAATGAGTTTTTCTAAAAAACTTATGTGCAGTTATTTCACACCACGTGCTTTACGGTGAAGGAAAACATCGTGAGGAAACCTGCATATGTCTGAGAAGTAATTCAAAGACGTATGTATAGTGCCTGAGACGGCGATGGACTCACCCCCTGTCATGTTGGCACTTGATCATATTCGGTGAAATGTGGGTGTTGTTACAACACCTCTGCTTACCCCTTCGGGGACCCTTCTGGGATGGCGTGAGCCTACGCGTGGTAATAAATCATTATGAATTTTAATGAGTGCAACCGGTCAGTGCCTAGTTGAATTGATACACGAACGAAAATTATAGATATATAGTATAGTATTAGTATTGTATTAGTACCTAATTTTACCAATATCTCTCCACTTCCTCTCCGATATGTACGTACCTGAAACGAGCAAATTTATTATTTATTATTACATGCTACAAGTGGGACCACGTAGTTATATATTTAATACGAGCTTGCCCAAAACATGATACTTAAACACATAGTATACGGCGGTAGTAAGTATTTTAATTTCATTTCATTCAAAATTTTATCAACGTAAGCATATAATTCTTACTTTGCAGTAATGTATCTTTTCGATCAACAGTTAAAATCTAAAATGAAAAAATATCGTAATATATATAACTCAAAGGTGACTGACTGACTGACATAGTGATCTATTAACGCACAGCCCAAACCACTAGACGGATGACGTAGGCATCCGCTAAGAAAGGATTTTGATTAATTCTACCCCCAAGGGGATAAAATAGGGGAAGAAAGTTTGTGTGACACTTTGTCAATTTTAAACCGATATATTATATGTAACTAAATCTAAAATCACCGGTTCGGAAACTAGCCTTCAGAAAAGGACCTGCTCTGAAATCTTTTTAATTTCTTAGATGGTCACCCCTGTATTCCAGGGAGGATAGGCAAGATGCATTTATAGGGTACATTCAGATTTTGCCAGTTATGTTTCAGTCCCATGTAATAGGGAGCGATCCAATTGCTATTAACCAGGCCCTTATCCAAACCCAGGACTTTGAGTTCTATAGCAACGCTTGTGACCACTAGATCAACGAACCTTCAAAACAATGGATGATAAAAAATAAATGGTCTCGATAGTAAAACGTGAGGCTCAACTATTGCACACACTCGCACCAATTCAAAAGAGGTCAAAGTTGAAATTTTATATTTATACGTGGAGTCCATTGTGGTCGGGACCTCCATTGAGCTACCAGATTTCACGCCAATAAGCATTCAGTGTAAACAAAGGAATCGGGAATCGTATCGAACCAGCAATTTCATAATAATATACATACACGAGTTTGCACGTATGCACTTATTAAATACTAGCGTTCGTCACGTGGTTTCTCCCGCGTAGTTCCCGTTTCCATGGGAGTACGGGGATAAAATATAGCCTATGTTACTCTCTGATAATGTAGCTATCCATTGCTGAAATAATTTTTAAGATCGGTCTAGTAGTTTCGGAGCCAATTCAATGCAAATAAATAATCATATCTTTCCTCTTTATAACTAAAACTAAATAACTGGCAAATTATTAGTGTACCATAAGTACATTTCTTTCCTCTTCGAGGAATACAGCCGTGAGCATATGTATGTATTAAATCCCAAACAAAATAATTAGGTACTTATATTATGACACAACTATTTGTATACGGGTAATGTACAAATTGCAACAATATGTCAATGTAAAATATCCACTATTAACTGAATACCACGCTATGTTATTTAGTTATCATTACATATAATCAACAAGGTTCATAATACAATAATTGTAAGCGATCATGTTATGAGCTGTTCGTTCTTACAGTCATATCTGAGGGACTGCAAAGGGCAGACCTCTTTCAGTATCAATGAGAGAGAAATAACACGTTGGCAAGGGTGTGCTCGCAGTGATAGCGGGTCACGTAGTTAACAGTCAGATACATGCTACAGTTCTACTAGCTTTTACCAGATTTCGTACCTACGCCTAATGTAATAAGGGCTTCGTACCTCAAAAAACGTCAATTTATTTGATGAAAAATGGCACCACTTAGGTATCAATTAGATCTATACTATACTTGGGAACTTAGGACATATAAATATGCGATTTGTAATACTAAATATTTGTACCCCCTATATAACAAAATGTAGCCTTAGATAGTCCTTAGTTTAAAAGCAGCTCGATCTCGGAAAGAGTTGGTCTTTCCGAGATACAGATTTAATACAGGATAGACCTAGTTTTAGCCTTAGTTTGGTCCAGTCTTCATTTAGTAACAGTGATGGACAAATTACGGCCCATGGGCCAGCTCCAGACTATAAAAGTATTTAGTCGGAACCGCCGACGGTCCTTCGATATGAATATTATATGGCCAGCGATAATTATATTTTAACTGTCGAGAACTATAAAATAGATTGAAATTAAAATAGGCTCTAATTCTAAGAATTTATTTTCAGTGTGATTTCAGTTTTCTTAAACTTTACTCGCTAGCGTCACTTACAATATGTGTACGAAATGTTTTAGGTCTTCACGTCACCGCTAGCACTGCTGCATAATTTCTCATACAAATGTTCGACGCTAGCGTGTATAGATAACCAAAACGGTGGCAAGCCCGGGATATGGGTACTAATTGAGAGCTTTTTTTAATAAGCGTGTTAAAATCTCCGCTATCACAGGCACCACTCAGCTAGGTCCTGCAAATACCGCGCTCGTGCGGCCTGCAAATGCCGACGTACCGACACAATCGCGATGTGTTCATATTATTTACACCACTACACTTTCCGTTGTGAAATTGAACTGTGCTCGGACAAAATACTTGTTTCCATCATTACGACAAAATATAAGCTGGGCTTTCTATGTGTGTCTAAACTTATCCGCCGTGAGCCGTGGTGGCCTCGGGGTTTGAGCAGTCGCCTGCTATGCAAGCGACGCAAGTTCGAATCCCAGCGGGGCCTGTACCAATGAGTTTTTCTAAAAAACTTATGTACACTGATTTCACACCACGTGCTTTACGGTGAAGGAAAACATCGTGAGGAAACCTGCATATTTCTGAGAAGTAATTCAATGACGTATGTAAAGTGTCTGAGACGGCGATGGACTCACCATCTGTCACGTTGGCACTTAATCATCTTCGGTGAAAAGTGGGTGTTGTGATTACAACTCCTCTGCCTACCCCTTCGGGGAATACAGGCGTGAGCATATGTATGTATGTATGTCTAAACTTATAACTACCCAGAAGAGTTCTTGAAGGGGTAGACAGAGGGGTGTCTGTTACACGGGACCTGTGCCGTCACGATTTAAGAACGCACAGCCACTTCTCAGCGAAGATGATTACCTACCAACGTCATAAATTATGATTTAATACATAAGTTCTCATTATGCTTGTCAATAAAATAGCCTTACACTCTTTGATCCTTTTAATATCGCATTGATTTACTTTGGTAATTATAAAAAAATAAGACTTTCAGGGTCATCACATAATCGATATTACGTTAAAACGCAGCAGTATTTAAAACATACATCATAGCGTATAACAAAATATGCATACCGTTCCATCCCTGATACAGTGCGTACAAGAGAAGGGCTGTACCACAACTCATCGATAATTATCCGCCTAGTATCGATACACGCAGGTGCATCTTTTAGCGAAAACTTCATGGTAACGGTATTCGCTTGGGTGGTACGTGATTTTAATTATATAGGTAATGCGAAATTTGTTGACACACATACTTGCGTATTTTAATTTGCTTGCTGTGTTTCCCGATGGTTTACGATTGGAGATGCGGTCGACCAGTTGTTATTCCGGATATATTAACAACCAATTACCTTAACCGTTACATTGAATTTAATGGGTATTTTAAGGTTATTTCTTAAAGAATTTACACCCATATAAATAAGTCACATGGCAAAAAAAATCACTTAAAGAAGAACGAAATATTTTGACCACTAATTTCTTGTGGCGTCCATAACAATTGTTAGGAATAATAATTTGAAAGTATCTTGATTAACTTCAATAACAAAATGTCACTTAAAATCGTTAAACAACAAAGTGAAATCCATATAGATAAATAAAATTGTAGTGTCTGTTTATAATTCCAGAATAACAGCTTTTCACTAAACACACGTGAAAGCATATACGGTACTGACTTAGAAAACAAATGTTCTAAATTTTCTCCGTCTGTCTGTTTGTTCAGGGTAACCTCTGAACTTAGGCTTTTTATTTAAAAAAAAACATTTAGCATTCCACGCGAATTAAACTAAATCAACGCGGGTGAAGACACAGGGAACAGCCAGTACTTAATAGTTAATAATAATAAAGCTATTTGTAGTACAGCTAATATAAATTAATATTACAATGCTCGTTCAAAAGTTAGTTCGAAAGGTAAACATTGTAACATGCAGTGACATTTTGCAAATGCTTTAGGGTCATTACTCATCGGACGCATTGTCTAAGGCCGGCTACAAATGTACGATTAGAGATTAAGAGAATATCCTTAACGGTACACGGGTAGGCTTTGAACGGCCCACACAGAACACGGCGTAGACCAGTTTGTTAGCCGGCGTTCTCACCGAGCCCCACTAGCTGTGTTACGAGACCCTTACCAAGTTTATAGGTACTTTAGATTCAAAGACCTTAGATAGCCGAGACATAGTTACGAAGTTCGCTAGAATACTAATCAGAACTAATCATTAATAATGTTTCTTGCATTCTCGTATCGTTTTTGAATCATAACAAGATCATATGTCAGTAGAAAGAAGTACGGAAAAAAAATTACCGTGTGTCTGATTTGCTGGTTTCGTTTAAAGAGTGCCGGTTTTTTTTTGACTAAAGATTTTTTTTATTCTTCAACTAAAAAAAAAAGCAAGCTACGGATTTAAAAAGTTGAGAATTGCAAATCAACATCAACGGTGAAGTCCTAAGATATCCTAACTATCGCAGTAAAGTATTAAAAGGTAAACGGCTCGCAAAATGACAGTTCGGAGGAGAAAAGAGTATCTAGTACTCATTCCATTACTCAGCGGCCTGCGACAGTGCAGTAATGTCACTACAGTGAAGGAAAACATCGTGACAAACCTGCATATGAGCAGGCTGAGGTAACGATGGACTCACCCTCTATCACTTAGGCACTTTATCATATTCGGTGAAATGTGGGTGTTGGAACACCTCTAGTTACTCCTTTGGGGATAGCGAGAGCGTATATTTTATAAATACTAATTTCCAATGCATAAACACCCTAAAAATACCACATTGCTCGAAGGACTGATGGCCGCTGGGGCAGTAGAGTTCTCGAGTGGAGACCACGTACCGGCAAGCGCAGCGTAGGGCGCCCCCCCGCGAGATGGACGGACGATCTGGTCAAGGCCGCGGGGACCCGCTGGGTGCAGGCCGCTTCCAACCGGGTGAGGTGGAAATCATTGGGAGAGGCCTATGTTCAGCAGTGGACGTCCTATGGCTGATATGATGATGATGATGAAACACCCTAAAGTAAATCATTTAATGTGCAAGCGTTGTCGCCGGCCATCGCAGGGCACCCATTTGTGCTTTATTGCTTACACTTTGACGCAGGCGCCCCGCATTACCTTTGCATGATGCCGATAGACACCTTCACATTATTACGGGATTTCCTGCACAAGTGGCACTGGCTGAATCTTCACGCGATTTAAGCAGTGGCTTTTATTCAGACTAAGGACTCGTAACTTGGTTGAAAAAATGTAGCTGTTCCCAATTAATGTGTTGTTGGAATAGATAAGACTAGAGAGCCGTGGTGGGGTGGTGGGCTTGAGGTTTGAGCAGTCGTCTGCGACGCAAGTTCGAATCCCAGCGGGGTGTGTACCAATGAGTTTTTCTAAAAAACGTATGTACAGTGATTTCACACCACGTGCTTTACGGTGAAGGAAAACATCGTGAGGAAACCTGCATATTTCTGAGAAGTAATCCAATGACGTATGTAAAGTGTTTGAGACGGCGATGGACTCACCATCTATCACGTTGCCACTTAATCATCTTCGGTGAAAAGTGGGTGTTGTGATTACAACACCTCTGCCTAGCCCTTCGGGGAATACAGGCGTGAGCATGTATGTATGTATGGAATAGATAAATTTAAAATTTATTTAGAATTTAAATTTAACCGGTCGCGTATTGATGATGATTACTTTTAATTAACGCGTATTGAGACATCCACACCAGCTAGTTGGAAGGCAATATTAATAGACATTTTCGATCAACATTCCTTTTCTTCTTAGCTTACCGCGTCTTTACTCTGCGTCTAACAGCTTAGAATAGAGGAAGTGATAATCGCCATAATTAAACGCTCTTGTCTCTTCTACACGACATCAAGCGGCGAACGCCACAAAGAAATAAACGAATCCCCCAAGTCATCCGAAGGGACTCGATGTTTTAACACTCGATTAAATATCTCAAGAACGGAACTCGAGTCGAGTCGTAAAAATAAGGGACAGAAAACAAATCAAAGTTCAAAACTCCAAATCGATACCTCAAACTATCTGACACATAGGGAACCTCGAAGGAAACCAATGCGGTAAACAAGCTTCGGATTGACCGCTAAACGAATATAGACCTTAATATAAAAGTGCTATGAGCATAAATGATAGATAATAACGTTTGACAGCGTTAGGAGTGAATTGGTTGATGTGAGATTGACGGGTGGTACCGTTACTCGAGCTTGGTTAGGCCACTGCACTCGCGCCCGAAAGCGAGCGTTATCGATAATGCGCACATCACTATACCACGCGGCATTGGAACGCGTTGTTTTTAAAATGGAATGCGGTTTTCGAATCGGGAAACACGTTCGTTCGTCATTTGAAATCAGAAAATTTAGACTCTGTTTTAGCATTGGCTGGAATATTAAAGTTATCTATAACATCTATACAGATAAATAAAATTGAAGTGTCTGTTTGTAATACCAAAATAACAGCTTTTCATTATTTGCATATGAAAGTAAACACGGTAAAGACAAAAGAATTATTTTTTTTTATCAGTCTATCCGTCTGTTTGTTGGCTAATCTCCGAAACTGCTGGGCTGAAAAATGTAAGGCTTTCGCTGGCTTCCCAAAAATTAAGTCTACACGAGTGAAACCGCAAGGCACAGCTCGACAGCAAAAGAATCAAAATTAAAAAAGTTACTTAGTGTTAAACTTCTCAAACAGAAAAGTGATATTGCATAATTTGAAATTCATAATATATTTTTTTACAATCACTCTGATCTAGTCGGAATATTGTTATAATGCAAAAACCAAACGTGCCAATAAAGACGGCTACTAAAAACTAAACTCATAATCCTACACACGAGTCCAGACGATTGAAATTGCTATTAGTAGCTTTTTGTTCGATCGTTACAGCTTTTGGAGCCATTACATTTTCTCACCGGGTTATTTTTTCTACAGCATTCGCGCATACAAAATTTCTATCACTGCCTTTAATAAAGCAGACTAATCGCCGGACGGACCGCAAAAAGCCATGCTTATTCACTATCCAATACACCTCTAACGTCTTATACACAAGGTATATATTCGCATGGAGAGCTGCAACGCTAGTGATGTGCGGTATTCGATACAATCTGCGGTGTACAGAGAGCTTATTGAATAGCCGTGAATTGTTGCCGACACATATACAATTGACACGGCGGGGAGGCCGGGACAATGATGCGAGCCAACGGGAAAGGTCATATCGATGCAATTGTTACTCATTCCCAACGCACCTACTGCTGGTGATGTACTTGCAGGCAAAAGAAAATGCTAAGTAATTAATAGTAGTGCCGTCATTAACTATGAGCGTTTACCTTGATGGCGCAGTAGTATTTTTATGAGTGTTTTTTATATGTATGGTTCGAAGCAGGAAATAGATGCGCTCTTGGGTAGGCACCTGAAGACATCGTGAGGAAACCTGCATATGTCTGAGAAGTAATTCAAAGGCGCATGTATAGTGCCTGAGACGGCGATAGACTCACCATCAGTCACTTAATCATCTTCGGTGAAAAATGGGTTTTGGTATTACAACACCTCTGCCTACCCCTTCGGGGAATACAGGCGTGAGCATATGTATGTATGCATTGTGAAATGAAGTGAAATATCGATATTTCGATACGTCGACACAATTTCCATCACTGTTCGGCCCCACGAGGCTATATACGATAAAGTGAAGTTCCGTAGGTAATGCCCTCAATAACGTACATCTCTTAACCCATCGCCTTTCTTACAAATCGAATACAAACTGACATTGTAATTCTAAATACTATTAGATAGTTCTATATATTTTCGCAGTATAATACTGCTGTCAATATTATCAAAATCAGTGTTTTTTTATTATTAAATATATTTGACTTTATCATATTTTGAACTAAACGTGAAACGATATAAAATATTTTTTAGAATTTTTCTAGAAACTATACTGATATCATTCAACAAATTTACTGATATCATTCAACAAATTTCTTATACCTTTAAACGAGCAATTATTATATATATATAAATATGCTCACGCCATCCCAGAAGGGTCCCCGAACGTGAAATAAGATTTCACCGAATATGATTAAGTACCAACGTGACAGATGGTGAGTTCATCGCCGTCTCAGACAATTTACATACGTCATTGAATTACTTCTCAAAAATATGCAGGTTTCCTCACGATGTTTTCCTTCATCGTAAAGCACGTGGTGTAAAATCACTGCACATCAGTTTTTTGGAAAAACTCATTGGTACGGGCCCAGCTGGGATTCGAACTTGCGTCGCTTGCGTAGCAGGCGACTGCTCAAAACCGGAGGCCACCACTCTTTATTGAATCTCGGTTTTCATGAAGTTAATCTGTAGGGGATTTCGGGGGCGATAAATCAATCTTAGCTAGGTTTCATAAATAAGAAAACGTCAAAAAAACAAAGTACTAAATTATTATGATAAAAATAAGTTCATGCAAGGAACATTTTAATAAATGTATTTGTTATTTTTTAAGAATAACGATCCAATTATAAATTATAACAATGTAAATAAAACCGGTTACTTATAAACACTTTAACTCCGTCGTAGAGAAAGTACACCCAAATGGCGGCAGTGTCCAGATAATTTTAAAATTTAGAAATCGAACGCATTTAAATATTTCTCAAATAGCATAGATAATGAAATTTGTTACGATCCTATTTTTATCTACATTTATGACATAACTTTCAAAACTGGATTCCTTTTTTATAACATTTTTATGAAGTGTACTGGTTTTACTTGTCGATTTAAGAATTTTTATTTACTGCATTATTACATTTTTATCTAATCTGTTTGTTAATTAACAATTATATTCCAACCAATATAACATTATGCTTCCACTTTTGAGTTCTATAAACAAAATTATAAGCAATAAAGAATGATGTATATAATGAAAATATACATGCTGATATGTTTAATATGTGGTTAAATGTAACTGCAGTACTTAATTAGATAATTAAGTTAATATTTACATGCCCTAAAATTGGGTGAAATATGTGATTCTTGTAACCTTTAATAACACCTACCCTTTGTACCATATTTCATGTGAATAAATGTTATTTCTATTTCTAAACTGTTATTTTTTATTTAAAATAAAATTTTTTTTTTTATTTATAAAAGAATCTTTTTCTTGCATAGTTGAAATATCTTACAAAACGAATGATCGTGAAAAATAGCGGGTAGGTATGTAATTTATTATTCGATATCCTTCCCAGTAATGAAAATAAAACCAAATGCAAGTTTTAATGAATATATCAAAATAATTACAAGGCACATTCGCACTCACTAGTGATGCACCAACTACAAAATTAAAAAACTCGATATATTAGCGAAAACGAAAACGACAATATTAAAATGTAATGACTCACGGGGTTTCGCGTCGTAATATATTAATAATAGTTTCATACTGACATGTAATCATATGGGATAGAAAATTGTTTTCAAAACGATGTTGGAACGAGAAAAAACCGATGGTGGTTTGCATTATGCCGACACGATGAGACTAAAAAGTGGTGTGAATATTTTGGTCGGTGTAAGCATGTTTCATGTATTTGGCTCCTTTGATAGTAATGAAGCATTTGAAAAGTTCAAGTAGGTACTTGAACATTTTCGTTTCCTATATAAATAAATAAAACTGAAGTGTCTGTTTGTAATTCTAAAATAACACCTATTGA
Organism: Watsonalla binaria; assembly: GCA_929442735.1. Taxonomy (NCBI): domain Eukaryota; kingdom Metazoa; phylum Arthropoda; class Insecta; order Lepidoptera; family Drepanidae; genus Watsonalla; species Watsonalla binaria. Next base: position 11,039,418 of record OV838924.1, on the reverse strand, counting down.
CTAAATGCATATGAAAATATACACGTAACTAACAAGATTTTTTTTTCTTGTTTTGATTTTAACTGGATTTTCACTGGCGGATAGCTAATGTTACAAGGAGCAAATAAGACTACTAATAAATAAAAAAATATTATAGTTCCGTGGGCTACGCGGGTGAAGCCGCGGGGCACAGCTAGTATTAAACAAACACCTATGTACTGACTACTGGTTCACTTGCACTTGTTGTGAATGTCCATTAAAAAGTAGCTCAATATTTACTAGCAAATTTAATATCTTGTGTATTATGTTAACCTTACAAAGTTTATTGCTTTCCGCTCATCATTCATCTCCACGGATTTATAAAATCAAACAATGCATAAAGCAATCTCATTTTTTATTTAATAACCTGACACCGGTATCGCTCGCAAATTGATTAACTTAGCAGGGCATCCTTCAGAAGGTTGAGTTCAGAATCTGGTAACTAAAAGATTAATTGTTTTGATCCCACCCGGCGGAGATTTGACGATGCCTCCCGCGCTGTTTCGACGCCGAATTCTTATCGATAATCTATCGATACACCTCTATTCTGGCGCGTCACTATTCGATCAGTAACGTAATCGAATAGTTGGCATTTTTTAAAGGCTTTTATTTTGGTATGTACTTGTATCATGATCACTTTTTATATATACATCTATACAGATAAATACAATCGAAGTGTCTGTTTGAAATTCCAAATAAATAGCTTTTCACTAAATGCATATGAAAGTATGATACATAAATGAAAACAATATATTTAAAAAACAGCTTTCTGTCTGTTTGTTCCGGCTAATATCGAAAACGGCTGGACCGATTTTAGCGGGAGTTTCACTGGTAGAGAGCTGATATTTCAAGGATTAATTTAGGACACTTTAGGAATTTTACTGAAAAAGAGTTCCGAGGGCCACTGATAAAATATTTAAATAGCGAGTGAAAATACGGGACACAGCTAGTACATAACTACAAGAGATAAGGTACATTTACTCCGGTCTACATCATTTCTAATTCAATTTCGTAGTAATTTTTGAATAAAGTGTGTTTAGTCCAGCTTAATTTTTAATTACAAAATAATATTGTGCTCTATTTTGTGCTAAAATTAAACAGTGTACATGCTAAATATAAATATAATTAAAAATGAAAAATACTAACGCTGATTGAGTTTGACACAATTAACTTCGTAATAATCGATTTAAATAAAATAAATATATATGCCCACGCCATCCTAGAACGGTCTCCGAAAGGTTAAGCAGATGATTTGTAACAACAACACCCACATTTCACCGAATATTATTAAGTGCCATCGCTGTCTCAGGCACTATACGTGCGTCTTTTGAATTACCAGACATTTACAGGTTTCCTCACGATGTTTTCCTTCACCGTTAAGCACGTGGTGTGAAATTACTGCACATCAGTTTTTTGAAAAACTTATTGGTACAGGCCCCGCTGGGATTCGAACTTGCGTCGGCGTAGCAGGCGACTGCTCAAACCCCGAGGCTACCATGGGTCTAGTTATTCTTCCAGTGTGAGTGTATTTGTCTTAGAAATTATACATGTTTTGGATATTATCCTACAGTCTTAAACTAAGCAAAATTGTATTATGGTTACCAAACAATGGATATAATGCTAATATATATATTTTTTGTAAAAACATAATTATAATTACAATCCATGCACCCAAACATAAGACAAACATAAGTTCCAATCACATACAATGTATGCTCGGACGCGGGAATCGAACCCACGACTAGTGCAGCAATTAGGTATACAATCAATAGACTTGTAATGAAATATATTTAGTTACTGTTAAAATAATAAACGTATGTGCAGTTATTTCACACCACGTGCTTTACGGTGAAGGAAAACATCGTGAGGAAACCTGCATATGTCCGAGAAGTAATTCAAAGACGTATGTATAGTGCCTGAGACGGCGATGGACTCACCATCTGTCACGTTGGCACTTGATCATATTCGGTGAAATGTGGATGTTGTCACAACACCTCTACTTACTCCTTAGGGGACCCTTTGATTTGAAAGTACTTTGTAAAAAGTCTAATCCAATAAAGATATTTTTGACTTTTTTTTGACTTCTGGGATGGCGTGACTATATTTTTTTTTAATAATAAAAATCATTTACTAGTATGGTGGTACAGTTTACCCAGACCATTCTATTGTCAACATTTATAATTTACTAGCGGAAGTCACGCGGTTTCAGCTGCGTAGTTCCCGTTCCCGTTGGAGTACAGGGATAAAATATAGCCTATGTTACTCGTTAATGATGTAGCTATCCATTGCTGAGAGAATTTTCAAGATTGGTCTAGTAGTTTTTGAGCCAATTCTGTACAAACATTACATACAAATATTTCCTCTTTATAATATTAGTCTTTAGTATAGATAAAAATAAGTATGTAACTACTAAAACACATATAATTATACAGTATTTGACAATATAAGGAATCAGAGTCAGAAGTTTGAAAAAAAATAAAATATCGATATCGAACAATATTTTAAATACACATCCCTGTTGATAAATGGCCGTCCGAAAATTGCATGTCAAGAGGTAACAGGGTTTACATTTTAATACGTCGCGTCAGCGGCCCTAACAGGCCGTGCCGTTTAGAGCATGGACGAGGGACCAAAATTGTACGGGTCTTAGTTATTTATTTTTCATGTCAGATGGCAGTTTCACGCAATGGGTACTGTTGAGGTAATTGAGATGTTATTTGTAAATAATACGAATAGAAAATCTGCGTTTGACTTGAAAATGCTGGGATTTCCTTTAATTGAGGAAATAGAAATATCGAGTCTTTATTGAGGGTTTGGATACTTTAAGCCCTAATTGAAAACATTCTAACATTTACGCATAACATATTCTAAATTCTTTAAAATGGTCTGGGAAAATATGAACACGAGGCGGGACTCGAACCCATGACCATTTTTAAAAAAGGTACCAGTTTATAAAAATCTCTCTCTATTTAAGTAATTTTCGATCGCGTATTTGAAAATAAAGTTTATATTTGTGAGAGAGAGATTTCTTTAGTTTTTATCAATATTTTCAGAAAACGCTAATAGATTACAAATATCACAAAATAATTATCAAATAGCAACAAGTCGTTCTTAACATTCTAAACAATGATATTCGTATCAGACATTCAATCTTAACTTTATGAAGATAATGTTAAAATTCCAAGAAGTATTCCGTTGAGGAAGAGCAACCGCAATTTTACCTCTCCCCGCACCCTATCCCGCCCCCTTCTCCCCTCTGGAAGTTAATATCAACCGACGCGTTGCCCAAGCGCACCCACCTTAATTAAAACGGGATTCGAAATTCGAAAACGTCTGCATGCAAACCCAGAGTTTATTTGTAACGAGAATTTGAACAACAGTTTTTCGGTCGATTATAAAAAAAATAATTGCATTTTAAGTATTATATTCGTAATATGACTGTCATGATTAACATAAAATAACATTTTCATGATTTCAAGCTTGGTTGCGAATGTCATTGTCTTATGTGGCGTCTATGTACATTGTTGACGAGCTGTGCCCTGCGGTTTCACTCGCGTGCATTTAATTTCATACCCTTATTTTTAAATAAAAGTAGCCTAAGCTACTCCTTGTAACATTAGATATATGCCAGTAAAGATTACCCGGAGCAAATCAATTTCGGAATCCTAGTGACAATATATATAGCCTATATACCTCTTATTTAAGATGGTCAATATCAATGTTCTCACAAATATGACATAGAAACTTCATTTTTTTATTTGTTTCTCTGTTGTCTGTCTGTTTGTTCTGGCTAATATCCAAAACGGCTAGACTGATTTTAGGCAGACAGCAACTTAGGATACTTATATTTAAAAAAAACATTAGCGATACGCGGGCCACCCATGAAAGTAAGTCTACGCGGGTGAAACCGCAGGGCATAGCTAGTGACAAAAGCCTAAAAAACCACGAGTTATTTAGAAATTTAAATTCTGCTATAATAATATAAAGCAATACGTTATATCACGGCTTATATCGTCACGAAAAGGCTGGATCTCCATTCCCCACGTTCGGTCAGATAGCGAATCTTGCATACATTTGACGCCGAACAAGATTCTAACCACTTCTACTGCAAGTTCTTTTTTAATTCAACCCGACGTTTATTTTATTTACGTCACGACTTAGTATTTTAAATATAGTCTGATAAAAGTATTTTCGAACTGTTTAGTGTTGTGACGGTGGTGGAAGAAGCTGAGAGGATAATGCAAATTCAAATTCAAAAATATCTTTATTCGATTAGACTTTTTACAATGTACTTTCAAATCGTCAGAAAGACACGATTACATAGGATTATACATGCTACCGCCAGGTTCGGAAGGTTGCTTTTACTGAGAAGAACCTGGCAATAAACACAGTAATTACTCTTTTAAAAAAATAATTTTACAGCTTTGAGTAATACAATATAAATCATAAATATATATATATAAGTCCATGGACACATTTCCAGTGCACAAAAGTCGATATAAAAAATTTAAAAACTAAAATAAGTACTACGAATAATTGTGTAGCTTGAGATGATAAACCCCCACAAGCTGCATCTGTTCACAAGTATGACGAGAATGCCAGCCATCTACAGGCGACTAGGACCACGAGGAACTGGGACCACGGCCCTAGTCGCTATACATAACGTGATAACATTTTTGAATCGCTCGACTATGACCACATGCTTTGATGTTACTAAATTTGCAAAATGTATAATCACCTTCTGCAGCAGCTTAAACTTTCCGCGCAACGGTCCCAAATGGGCGTTTTTCCTTGGATTAATATTATTATGCATGAATTTATTACAATAACCAATTATTTATTATGTAATGAAATGGACATGATGCCAGCTGGGTTTTAGCGAATTCTTCTCAGAAGACTAGTTTCCGAACGAGTACATAAGTGCCTTACCAGAGCCTAAACTGAAATGTGGGTGTTGTTGTTACAACACTTCTACTTGCCCTCAATGCTAATGTCAATAGTATTGTATGTATTGCGTTAAATTTCCATAATATTGTGAATATTGTCAATACTTTATCGATTGTTAAATTATGTGTGTACGGCTAGCCTAAGAGTATATTTCGTAGAATTTATTTGAAATGAATCGAATAAAACCAACTCTCTTTCAATTCAATCGGACAGCGCGAGCGAAAGCGGAATCAACAAACACTAGATTTACTCGATACAATCAACTCGCTACATCAATTACTCGATAACGAGTTATCGTTATGTCTGCAATTCGCAACACCTGCTTTCTGTTACTGGGTACCTATTAACAAGGTTTAATTGTGTTGAGGATACAACTTATAGGAGGTGAGGCTTAACAGATTCAAAATTCATAGGCTGCCGAGTGACTGTCCTTACTATGATGATGATGATGATCCGACCGATTTCGGCCATGGCGACCGCTTCAACTCCGATTAACTTGTCGGTAGTGCACTCGCATGTGGCTTTGTATCCAATCTTCTTTTGGAAGGTTCTCGCGCATTGCGGATGTGAGCACACCGTTAACAAAATTGTAGTTGATAGCCGCAGGTGGTCGGGCTTTCAATTCGTCGCGTTTCGCATCAAGCTCAGAGCGCCAGTTGACTTAAAATTTCGTGATTTTATTGTTAATGAAAGTCCTCCACTCTGGTCTCATTGCTGCGTGATGCTCAAAATGAGTTGGCTCTATGCATCACTTCTTCAGGTGCCGCTTTAGCTCGTCTTTATACCGGAGAAGCTTACTATAGTACCTTATAAAAGATCAACACATGCATTAATGTTGGGAGAGCGAGTGATCATGCTCATCCCCAAGAGAGGGAAGATCTTCCAGCCAGGTGGGTGTCATGCTTGGACCGCCATGTAAACTGCAATGCGCTTGAAAACTCTTATTGGGCGATGTAGGTTGCTTAACTGTGCAGCCAGATGGCGAGTCTATTACCGTCTCAGGCACTATACATACGTGTTTGAATTATGAAGAGATATGCAGGTGTCCTCACGCAGTCTTCCTTCACCGTGAAGCACGTGGTGTGATCACAACACGTAAGTTTTTTTTGAAAAATTCATTGGTACAGGCCGCGTTTGGATTGTAACTTGCGTCGCTAGCGTAGCAGGTGACTGCACATACACCAAGGTCACCACGGCTCACTACGTAATGAATACGTTTTCTTAAATCTGTAAATGCTCAAATGAAGATCTTCCGAGTATTCAATTATACTTTACTTTTACACAAATATTTGATTTTCACACATGCAACTGTGGTTTCGCGAGCAATCGTCATAACCACTTACCTTGTTGTAGGCGCAACGACTTACTTTTAAAAGCAAATACCATACTCGCCAGGGCTTTGTGCCTTTAAGGTAAACAGGAGTTCGCAAGTCTGATGTTATCTTTATCGAGTTATTTTTAAAATGTATCGATTATAAAATTATTCGAACTAATTGATGTTATATTTTCGTATCTAATTTGACAACTATCTTCACTTACTATAATGCTCTTATTGCCATCATAATTCCACTGTGTGGCAGTGACAGTGACTTATATACGTCATATACATCTGAGAGCCGTGGTGGCTTTCAGGTTTGAGCAAGATCGATCGAATCCCAGCGGGGCTTGTACCAATGAGTTTTTCTTAAAAACTTATGTACAGTGATTTCACACCACGTGCTTTACGGTGAAGGAAAACATCATGAGGAAAACTGCATATTTCTGAGAAGTAATTCAATGACGTATGTAAAGTGTTTGAGACGGCGATGGACTCACCATCTGTCATGTTGGCAATTAATCATCTTCGGTGAAAAGTGGGTGTTGTGATTACAACACCTCTGCCTACCCCTTCGGGGAATACAGGCGTGAGCATATGTATGTAAATACATCTGTCTCATAATAAGAGTTTACCGTTACAAATTAATAGAACTCAGTGAACATAGAGGGGGTAACTGCGCATGTATTTCATTCGCGTCGTGCCATACAAACATGCTCATAATATGACTACTGTGTATTCAAGGTCCGCGTTTATAATAACATAACTTGCATTTCAATCTGTTACCTACTTCTAAATGTAACCAAAAACTGTCTACAAGCGTTAATGATAAATATAAATATACTCACGCCATCCCAGTAGGGTCCCCGAAGGGGTTAGCAGAAGTGTTGTAACAACAACATCTACATTTCACCCAATGATTAAGTACAACGTGATGGTGAGTCCATGGCCGTCCCAGGCACTAAACATACGTCTTTGAATTACATCTCAGAAATATGCAGGTCACGGCAAAGCTGTTCTGTAGGTATCGAAATAGATACGACTATGATATATATACATACAAGCGCTAATAAACCTATCAGGAAATTAAACGCAGTGCCGTACCAAACTAAGACAATATCCGGAATATGCAAAGTTAGTTGGGTTTACTTGAAGTTTCTAGATTATTGATAACATTTTATGATTTATTATTAACGCTCTTAGGTTCCTAACAGTCAGTTTTTGCAAGCGCTTAAGTATAACAAGTTGAAATGTAGGTTATGTAGTACGTGGTATCTTTATTAGTTTACATCTTTAAAATCACACACGTGATTTACGAAGCGAAACGTGAGGAAACCTGCATATATCTAAGAAGTAATTCAAAGACGTATGTATAGTGGCTCAGGCGGCCGATGGACTCACCCTCTGTCACGTTGGCACTTAATCATATTCGGTGAAATGTGGGTGTTGTTGTTACAACACCTCTGTTTACCCCTTCGGGAACGCTTCAGGGACGGCGTGAGCATATTTTAATTCTGTTATTTTATAAAAATTTGGAGTCACTCAAAACTCAAGGTTTGAAGGCATAAAAGGCTGAGGCGTGAGGCCATTGTTTCTTCCATTTATATATACAAGGTGTCGGGGAAATTATGACAGTTGTTGAAATATGTGATAAAGCATAATTTTAGGAAGCAAATAATGTTATTATGACAAAAAAATCTTCTTTCGTTATCGAGTAATTGACGTTCATAGCTTACCATGTCAAGACTTAATTTCGCATAAAAATCAGCGGTTATGTAGAGTTATTCACGTGAAATCTAATTACGGTTTAATTTTTTTTCTCCCACTAATAATTCACGAAATAATCCCCAAAAACCAATGTAGGTAAACACGGCCGCGCGATCATTTAATCGCTTAAGGCCGCGAGCTCTTCGGCCCTTAGCCCTATCATAGCCTATAACTACGTTATCGTTGGAGCTAGATATTTAATGACTTCAACATAGTGATATATTCATAACACCCTACAACTTCTAGAAGACAACTGTTACTTTTATATAGTTGCCAAATCTTGATCTAAAACGAACCCTCATTTGCCTCAAGTGCGTGCTAAGCCAATTACAAAATACCAAGTTGTCAACACACCTACTGCAGCGATCAATAAGCGCTTGCAAATACCGAATTCCCATACGCTTACCAGTAAAACGGTAACAACTGAATAACTTACGGCTACTCTAGTTTCCAGGTAAATAAATTGAATTATGCAGCACCAGTTTAGTGAATTAATTTTATTAGTGAACTTATAAGGACGACAGATCACTGGTATAATAATATGCATTGATTTCAGGTCGGTAAACATATTTATTTATAAATTTAAAATATATAATTCACGCCACCCAGCGCCACCTGAAGCGAAGGTGTTGCCGACATTTCACCGCAGACATAAATGCAACCGAACTCAGTTGTAAGATTTATAATCTATACTAATATTATAAAGAGAAAAGATTTGTATGTAAGTATGTTTGTATTGAATAGTCTCCGAAACTACTGGACTGATTAGAAACATTCTTTCAGTAATGAGTAGCTACATTATCAGCGAATAACATAGGCTATATTTTATCCCCGTAGTCCCACGGGAACGAGAGCTAGCCGGGTGAACCGCGTGACGTCTGCTAGTCCTTTATAATCTTGTCATTCTTTGTTTTTGATTTGACCTACTTTGAATTTGACGATAAGTTTCGACGTGATAGATTGGAGTCCATAACCATCTCAGTCACTATACATACAGGTGTCGTCAGGAGTTATGAGCGCTGACCTTGAATGTGCAGTAGTATCACGCGACGCGAATAAATACATGCCAGCTACTTCAATTATTTTGCCTGAGCGCTGATAACTTTGACGGCATCCATACATATCTTTGAGTTTCTTTACAGACAAACATTTCTCTACATTATGTCGAGGGTTAGTAAACTTAATTATTATATTGTATACTAGTGGACGTCACGCGGTTTTAACCGCGCAGTTCTCGTTACCGTGAGAGTATGGGAATAAAATATAGGTTTATTTTTCGCTGACAGTGTAGCTATCCATTGCGGAATGATTTTTTCAAATCATTCCAGTACTATTTAAGCCAATTCATTACAAACATACGTACAAGTCTTTCCTCTTTATAATATTAGCATAGATATCGCGGTTTTACTCTCCATTCCTTTGTCCGACCTTCGTATCCCTATTCCAAATTTCAGTCAATTCAGTTCAGCAGCTTAGCAGTGAAAACTTACGATATAGTTATTCAGTGAGTTGGAACTTACAATTGTATATGCTTTAAACGTTTTAGCGTAGAATTATTTTGAATTTAATAACGCGATATTTATCTTTAAGTTGCTAAATATCAAGTTATTCAATTCCGTACTGTGTAGAAATAGTGAGTTCACCTTTAACCGGTAGAATTACGCCGCCAATTCAATTAGTATTGAGTTTGCTTAATTCCACAGTTTAGTTATAATTCACAGATTCATTAGTCAACTTTAGCAGTCATCCAATGATTGATAATGTTAATCCTTTTAAGGCTGTTTCGTAAATAGATAGAGGATTTAATGCGTGTTTGAACCTATATTTAGGTGCGTTTACGATTGAAATTGAATAGATCGTTTTAAACGTAAAAATATTAATTAAATAGTTAATTTATTGATATTTAAATTGCAATGTCTATTTTTGTTACATTGCCTACCCTGACTCTATGGACTGAGTAACATTTTACTCACGCTTCGCTTATATGTGACGTGCCTGACTTATGTAATTTCCATACATTTTGAACATACATATGCTCACGCCTGTATTCCCCGAAGGGGTAGGCAGAGGTGTTGTAATCACAACACCCACTTTTCTCCGAAGATAAAGTGCCAACGTGACAGATGGTGAGTCCATCGCCGTCTCAGACACTTTACATACGTCATTGAATTACTTCTCAGAAATATGCAGGTTTCCTCACTATGTTTTCCTTCACCGTAAAGCATGTGGTGTGAAATCACTGTACATAAGTTTTTTAGATAAACTCATTGGTAGGGCCCTGCTGGGATTCGAACTTGCGTCGCTTGCGTAACAGACGACTGCTCAAACCTCAAGGCCACCACGGCTCTTTGAACATTGAATTTTGGAGAAAAGATTTATTAATAAGACACGTTCATGAATAATTCTAATAACGCTTTCCGCAAAAGGCAAGCAAGAAGAGAACTTTAACACATTCACTGCATTCAGCATGCAACATTTCAACTTCTTCGTGAATTCTCGAACAATTGGACGCACATACGCGTCGTTAGCAGTGAACGCGTTAAGGCATTAATCATGACGCAGAAGTGATAAACCTATATTCATTTCATCACAGTAAACACTTTAAAACCAATTAAATACTAAATAATTAGTTAAAAAACCTAGTAATGTGAAACAGTTTAGCCGCCTGTGGATCGCGCCACCTGACGCGGTGACCCACATAACTAGATTTATGACTGAGCCTGCTGTGTGCAACTACTACTGCTTACTGCTCTATACATTTATTTATTGTGGCTAATGTCGTACAGTATTGGGACTTTTTGGTATCGAATTTATTGGTGCCGTGGTGGCCTTGAGTAAACGTCTGCTACGCAAGCGACGCAAGTTCCAATCCCAGCGGGGCCTGTTATGAGTTTTTCTTAAAAACGTATGTACATGATATCACACCACGTGCTTTACGGTGAAGGAAAACATCGTGAGGAAACCTGCATATTTCTAAGAAAATAATTCAATGACGTATGTATGTATAGTGTCGGCGATGAACTCACCATATGTCACGTTGGCACTTAATCATCTTCGGTGAAAAGTGGGTGTTGTGATTACCACACACTTTATATTGTGAATTTCATGACAGAATAACCCTATATCTATTTTTGACCCAAACTCAACAACCACTAGACCAACGAGGCAGTTATAAGCATATAAAATGTACCAGTTGTACGAAAGGGAATTTATGAATATTGCACTCATTGGCATGCGAGAAAATAAACCGACTAGGCGAATCTACGATACGTAACAAGACCGTTCTCTTGTGGAATTATCTCCTCGTCGGTCATGGGTCTTTAGACTGACGCGCCCAGTTACCAAAGACCCAGCTTTCCTCTGATAAACGAGCTAATCTGAGGTCTTGCGTCTGAGTGGACAATCAAAATGATCTGATATAATTGTATCCGAAGTGGGTGGTCGGTGTAATTAAATAGTACTGCAGTTTTAAAGGTACAGTGGCTTGCAATAAAAGAGTAATTCTTATAAAGCTGATTTTAACATTAGCACCACATTGCCAGATTGAATTAAAATTCCCATAAAAATGCTAGAAGTATTTTTTAATCAATTCTATCCTAGGTTTTTTTTGTAGGGCAATTTAATTACTGATAATCGTAAAATAGATGCTACAAAGTGGGTAAATTTTGCAGCACACGTTTCAAGCAATACCTTATTTTAGTTCGCAAGATTTTATATAAATAAATATATGCTCACACCATCCCAGAAGCGTCCCCAAAGGGGTAAGTAGGGGTGTTGTACAACAACACCCACATTTTACTACATATGATTAAGTGCCAACGTGACAGATGGTGAGTTCATCGGCGTCACAGGCACTATACATCTTTGAGTTACTTTTCAGACATATGCAGGTTATCTCACGATGTTTTCCTTCATCGTAAAGTACGGAGGGTGAATTAAAGTACTTAAGTTTTTTAAAAAAGTCACTGCTCAAATCCCAAGGCTACCACAGCTCATTACGATGCGTTTATTTAAAGCATATTATGGACTATCCGGTTAATTGTAATGGACAATTCCATCTTGAAGTATTTAAAAGGGATTAAATTGGATATCTTAATAATAAATCAACAAAGTGACTTATCAATCTACCTAGTGCTCCAGTTTTTGTCCATAGCCTTCAATGATTTCACCATTTATCAACGTGTTGACTGATTTATGGCGATTTAAAAGATAACAGCATTAATACAGCTATAAACTAAATTGCAATCGCCTGGTGATGACGGACGGAGAAAGTTGGGTAATTTGGTATTGGACTAGTGAAGGGCAAGTTGCACTATCGATGTATTTATTGGGAAAATAGTGGCACGGTACTTAGATTTAATCTGTTTCAATTGACTTCCAATGCATATTTCACCTAATAGGTTCTCTTATTTATGAGCTCCGTATTCTAAATTTATTCAAAAAAAATATTTTCCATATACCCATCGGATGTCAAGTTGCAAGTAAAAATTGTATTACATTTTTTTAATAACTTCTTTGGATAGAAAAAAAAATGTGTGTGTCAAAGCGGGTATTACTAAGAATAATTTTCTTCATATATATCTCCCACAGTTCTCTCTATTGTAAATCAAGTCATTTGTCAAACAGTTTAATATAATACTTTTCAAAGAGTCTGGTAGAAGCTTCTCGTGACAAGCGGGCTGGGGCTTTTCTCGCTCAGAGAATAAGCATTGCTATTAAAGGTGGCAATGCCGGCAGCCTTCTTGGCACGATCCCGAAAGACATCGATTTGGGCCAAGTTTTCTACTTGTTTTAAGTACTGTTCCTTGTAACTAAGTCTTTACCTATTGGCATGTCAATACATATTTGAAAATTTGATATATGTAAGAAAGAATATAGATAGTTTTAAGAAAAATAGTGATATGCACAATATAAATACACGCAAGAGGGATAAACTCCGTGTCCCTGTGACTAGACTGCACAAAACTAGTAACTCTTTTGTGGGGCAAAGTATACGCCTTTTCAATAAACTACCATTAAAAATGTGTGAACTACCATTTTTAAGTTTTAAGGCAAGCATCAAACAGAAACTTTGTGAAAAAGCATATTATAGTGTAACTGAGTATATTGATGATAGCCAAACAGGGCAATGAGTTGCTCACTCTTCCATTGAAATGTACTTAAACAACCCTATGTATATAGAAGGGACACATGTAAAAAAAAAAAAAAACCGGGGAGTTTGTTTCGCCGTTTCTTCTCCTGACAGGCTTACTTTTGGAAACGGTAGTAAATTAACTTAAGTTAACGTAAGAAAAATGACGTTCAATAAGTGTTCCAAGTGTCCCTTATATTGAATAAAACTTATTGATTTGATTTGATTTGATTTGATTAAATAAAAAAATATATACTACTATATTCAATTTAAATATATATGAAAATGGCGAGCAATTAAACAGTCAAAATCAAAAATCTAAATCAAAATCAAAATCAAAATCAATGAAATGAAATAAGGAAGATAACATCTCATTGGAAATATTATTCGCGTTATGTGTAGTTTGGTAAGTAATTTTCATAACCATTATTCCTACAACCGTAACTACTGTAAGTGTAGTGTTGTCATGCGATTATCGATTGCGAAATAAAATTAACGGTAATCGCGAGTTGACCAGTTTTATAGGAAACCAAATGATTACTAATGGCACTCTCTGAACACTTGATAAAATTATTCAACAAATGTATCGTAATCACTATCGTAATATGACGTTCAAGGAGTATTTCTCGTGTCCCTTGAATAAAATCATTTGAATTTATCTTTGTGACTGAGTCAAGGTGTTCAACTTGATGCGGGGTGAGACGCATTAATGTGGGGGCAATTAATTTATGGGAAGAGCGAGCGATCATGCTCATCCCCAGCAAAAAAATATTTTCATTTCATGTCTAGGGAACACCGGCTCCAACTGTTCTAGTTGAAAGTTGTATATATACTGCAGCTTCAAAACTCTTATTGCGCGATTTAGGTTCTCGTGTATACGTACTCAAACTTCGCATTTGTTCGCAGTCATATTTAACGAGCAAAGATACACTTCTACAAATCAACTCCCATGTTACCCCCTAAAGCGTGGGATTTAGGGAATTGCTTCTTCAGTGTATATACTTATACCTCACAAAAAACACCCTCCAAATTGCATGTATTTAGGATTAGCGGTTTATGCTGTGCGTTGATATAAGTCAGTCAGAAAGGAATTTGAATCTTATACGTATATAAATTATGACATAATAAGTATGATCAAAACTGACAGTAAAACTGGTAAGGCGGTTACCTATTCATCTCCTATCCAATCGCTAAATTTGCATATCAATCGATATACAATTCCATTGCATGTCTAATTAGTGAAGCTAGCTATATATTTATATTAAAAGTCAATCTACCATCATCACTTCGTGGAAACTGTTTATCAATAAAATCATTAACATTAATAAGTGTCGTCCTCTTAACACAGCTACAAACTCATTGCATGTGACTGTGTTACGTGAATATGCGAGATGCAAATCTAAATTGCTCACGTACATTTCTATATAGGCAAGTATATACATAAAATAGACTTACCAATCGCAAAATCTTTGTATTTACAAGTATATAATATTTTATGTCCGCTTAAACAAAGTTAGTTTTTATTTTAAGATGAACATGGAAATTAATGTTCATCTCATATGAATATATCTATTTTTTTAAAAGAGTAATTGTTGAGTTTCTTGCCGGGTTCTTCTCAACAAAAGCTACATTCTGAACCCGGTGGTAACATTTATAATAATGTATAATGTATTTTTGTGTCCTTCTGACGATTTGAAAGTACTTTGTAAGAAGTCTAATCAAATAACGATATTTTGAATTGAATTTGAATTGAATTGAATTGAATGTAAAAAGTGGATAGGGGTTTCGAAGAGTGTATTTAGAATTTGTTAAGTGTGACGTGAAGGAAATTAGTGATGTGCTACGTGGTGCAAACGATTTTTTACTCAATTATTGAGATAAGGATGTGCTGGTTAATAAACACATTAATAAAAATAAGTGTATTTATATTATAATAAATTAACAGATTGTCACTAAATGGCTATGAAACTATATAAGTATGGTACTTAAAAAGAAGAAAGACCAAGGTTAGGAAGGAAAATAATAGGTCCCGCGAAACCGGGATTACAGCTAGTGAACTATTATCCTAAACATACAATGATCATTTACAGTTCCTTTGAAAGTGAGTGTTCCCACAGTGGTGAAAGTGGGGTCAAATGGTGCGTTACCATAGCAACGCACTGCTATAACTAGATCCATGTAACAACACACGCGATTGTAAATCACTGCGTGAAAGAAGGGATGCCAAGTTGCGGGAAATTGTTTGTTCAAACTCAACTCTACGTATAGGTGCTAGCGATTTGGCATCACAAGTTTTGAGCGCTGTACCCCTATCACGGGTTTGCCACCGTTTCTTAAACTATACTCGCTAGCGTCTCCGCCGAATATTAGTATGAGAAATTGTGCAGCGACTCCCAGCGGTGACGTGAAGAACTAAAATATCTCATACAAATATTGCGAGTGACGCTAGCGAGTATAGATTACGAAAACGGTGGCAAAGCCGTGATAGGGGTACTAGTCTTGAATGCGAGGTAGCTATTTTTTGGATCGAATAATATACATGTGCGCAGTCATTCCCAGTATTTTCACTGAGCGTTCACTTGTGATGACACCTATATTTTCTTTAAAATAACATTCTGAAGCGACTTCAAAAGACTTCAAAGAAAGAGTTTTCTCAATTCGGATTACTTCACCGTTTATGAAGTGATTTTGATAATTATTTTTTTTCTTTTAATATGTGTTTACACATTTGTTCAGAATATATGCTTCACTGTAAAACTCGTTGATATGTTTTTAGAAAACCTCATCGGTAAGCACTTCAAGGATTTCGAATTACGGCGATTGCGTCGCAGGTGACTGCTTAAACCACTCAACCATCGCTTATGCACACGGAAATGAGTGCGATAGCCCTATGAAAGGCACACAGTATAGCAGGTTACAGGGATCACGTCATGATATATTCCGAATTGTTACACAGCCTTAATCGCCAGTATAAATCGTGTTTTAACACTTACGTTCCTTGCTTAATGTACGATTGGCCGTTGCTATTTTGGTCGCGTGATCTATAAATTATGTTCGCAGGTATCCTACTAAAATATGTCTCTATTTCACGTTGAATGATTTAAGGTGCTCGTAGAAATTTTGGGCCGAAAAGTAAAAGGTTTTTTTTAATGCCGATAAATATAGATACGGTTTATAGGTTGATCACTTTTTTTCGACAAAAATCATGCTCACGCCAACCTTGAAGGGGTAAGCATAGGTGTGCCAGCGTAACAGAGGGTGAGTCTATCGCTATCTCAGACATTATACATAGCGTCGTTGAATTACTTCTCAGACATGTGCAGGTTTTTTCACGATGTTTTCCTTCACCGTAAAGCACGTGGTGTGAAATCACTGCACATAAGTTTTTAGAAAAAGTCATTGGTACAGGCCCCGCTGGGTTTCGAGCTTGCGTCGCTTGCGAAGGAGGCGACTGCTCAAACCCCGAGGCCACCAGGGCTCTTGAAACTACTGTTATGAAACTAATTTTATTTTCACTGATATATTTTTTCTAGCTGTGCTTGCGGTTTCACTCCCGTAGACTTAATTTCCGCGGAACTCTAATGTTTTTTAAATAAAAGTTATCTAACTTAATGGATTAAGTTACCCCTTGTAACTTTAGCCAACTGCCAATGAAAAGCCTGTTAAAATCGGTCCAGCCGTTTCGCTGATTAGTCACAACAAAATTTTTGACAGACGGACAGAGAGTGAAAACATTTTTTTTATATGAGTACCGGTCCTGCATGTTATGCATTTTGTGAAAAGCTATTATTTTGGGATCACAAGCAGACACTTCCATTTTATTTATCTGTATTTAGTTTGTATAGATAAATATATTTTAATAACTTGAAGAGAAAATACATCCACATTAACAAAATTTTGTCACACAAATCAAAACGCACATCAATGAGATACTTAACCAAGTTAAGCTATTACGACAATCAATCAATCAATACTTATATACCAAGTAAGTGGATTTAAAGTTACAACTAAGTTGTTATTGACTCTAATTGCGTTGAAAGTTTTTCTTCGTCGTCAAAGGAAATACCAAGTGTAGAAAATTAATGGCAACTTTATTAAAGAAGTTAACGTAGTTGTTATAATGTCCGACATTAATTGGTACAGTCAACAGCGTAGGTTCCAGTACCCATATCACGGGTTCGCCACCGTTTTCGTAATACTCGCTAGCGTCTTCACCGAATATTAGTATGAAAAATTATACAGCGACACCCAGCGGTGACGTAAAGAACTAAAATGTCTCATACAAATATTGCGAGTGACGCTAGCGAGTATAGATTACGAAAACGGTGGCAAACCCGTGATAGAGGTACTGATCACACCAATTAAATCTACTATTACACAACCTACGTTGTGTACAAACAAGTAGAATGTATACCAATGTAATACTAATAATGATCAACTGAATTTCGGAAAAAAAAAGTCGTGGTGGCCTTGAGGTTAGAGCAGTCGCCTGCTACGCAAGCGACGCAAGTTCGAATCCCAGCCGGGCCTTTACCAATGAGTTTTTCTAAAAAACTTATGTGCAGTTATTTCGCACCACGTGCTTTACGGTGAAGGAAAACATCGTAGAAAAAACAGCGTATGACGGAGAAGTTACATGTATAGTGCCTGAGACGACGATGGACTCACCATCTGTGACCTTGGCACCTAATCATATTCGGTGAAATGTGGGTGACAGCAATACCTCCGTTTACATACATACATATGCTCACGCCTGTATTCCCCGAAGGGGTAGGCAGAGGTGTTGTTATCACCACACCCACTTTTCACCGAATTTGATTAAGTGCCAACGTGACAGATGGTGAGTCTATCGCCGTCTCAGGCACTATACATACATCTTTGAATTACTTCTCAGAAATACGCAGGTTTCCTCACGATGTTCTCCTTCACCGTAAAGCACGTGGTGTGAAATCACTGTACATAAGTTTTTTAGAAAAACTCATTGGTACAGGCCCCGCTGGGATTCGGAATTCGAACCGTCGCTTGCGTAGCAGGCGACTGCTCTAACCCCGAAGCCACCACGGCTCATTTTCCTCCTTTAGTTTAGTTCACTAAAGAAACAATTTACGTAGAAGATATACCGTTAAACCTTAACGCTTGTATTATGCAACGATTTATAATTACCATCAAAAGATGAGCCATTTTATAGAGTGGTAAACGTATAGATTTGTTTATTTTCATAATAATTTGTCACATTTGTTACTTTTATATCTGGGACCTCCGCGAGTCGCCTATAAAATTCATCTTATTAATAAAAACGTCGGATATTTTTCCAATAAAAGTTACGGCAGTTCAACTTTGTGTTTTGACCAGACTTTCCGGTATTTGTATAACCTTCACGCGGGGATTTATGTAAAGACGAGCAGTGCCCTGCGGTTTCACCCACGCAGCAAATTTACTTCCCGCGGAACCTGAAATGTTTTTTCAATACTAATATTATAAAGCTGCAGAGTTTTGTTGTTTGTTTGAACGCGATAATCTCAGGAAATACTGGTCCGATTTCAAAAATCTTTCATTGCAGATAGCTAATATTCCAAGGAGTTGGCTTAGTCCCAAGACTGCGTTTATTAAAAAAAAAATTACCGTTTCGCGGGAATTATATTTAATCTACGCGGATGAAACCGCAGGGCACTGCTAGTTATAAATAAAAGTAGTATGTTACTTCTTGTAACTTTAGCTATCTGCCATTGAAAGTCCCGTTAAAATCGGTCCAGCCATTTTTAGAAAGCATTTTTTAAGTCAGTACAGAATATACTTTCAAATGCATTTAGTAAAAAGCTGTTATTTTGGAAATACAAACAGACACTTTAATTTTATTAATCTTTAGGTATGTATAGATTGATGATTGTGGATAAAATGACAGACCTACCCAACCAACAAGAGGTTTTTTGTGAACAATCAGATGAAACCTAAACTAAGAATAGCAGCTTGATGAAAGTACGTAGATCTGCTAACATTTCATTAGCTATTTTTAACGTAACTAACAACTCCGTCTACGTATTTGTCAAATGTGAGTTGTCAACTCTGAGTACATACCTGGTTTAGTTGTAAAAGACCCACAATGTTCAACTGCTTACCTGCAACAAAAGATCACAATTCAAAACACACATTCAATTTGTAAAAATGGCAGGATCACAGGAGTTACTGCTAATCTGAATTTCATAGTCTGTGCTGTTCAGTAATTAATCTTACGATGGGCGTCCCTGCTGAATGCCTTTGTTTTGTGCCAACATTAAACTTTAGTTACAAGTTAAAGACGCAAGCGATGGAAACCAAAATAAATGGCTAATATTTTTACCCGCATAGTTGGGTGCCATGACGTATATGGAGGTCCAGGAAGATGGCACTTGATGGAGACGAATGGAAGAGATTGCATCGGTTACACAAGAGTCACAACAATGGATAGTCACCCGCTGTCATGGGTTTATTTCACGGAACCCTTTTTTATATATAAATAAAGTAGCCGAAATTACTCCTTGTAATATCAGCTATGTACCAGTAAATGTCTCGTTAAAATCAGTCCAGCCGCTTCAGAGATAAAGCTGGAATACACAGATAAAATGAGATTTTTTTTTCTAAGAACCGTGTAAAGGTTTTAAATAAAGTTAATAAGAAAGGCTGTTATTTTATAATTACAAATAGACACTTCAATTGTATTTATGTATGTATATGTGTAGAGTATAGATGTATAGATATATAAAATCATTATCTCGTATCACAGCAACAAAACTGCTCCGAATCGGTTTGACAGTTGTATATTAAAATATACAACCAGAACCACTCGCTATAATATTACAACATGAGCCACACATTATCTTGGGCACACGGATCTGCAAATCAAATTACCAACCACGCACCAGACGAGGTGAGCGACGCCGGTCGTATACATTATATTCATAAAGGTACTAGCTTCCTCGCGGCTTCACCCTCGTAAAGTTCATTTCGCGAAACCCTAAAAACCTATCAAAATATTGTGTGACAAGTAAATTGAATGCCAAAGCAAATAAATATCTTGAGTTAATCATTTCTGGTGTCAAATTATATCGCTTTTATATACAAAGGATTAATAAATGGAACTTATATTTTTGTTTTAATTAATTAAAATAATATTTCACTAAAAATGTTTAAGTTAATCTTTATAACACCAGCTTTTTTTTTTATATACAGTTACATATACATGCTCACACCTGTATTCCACGAAGGGGTAGGCAGAGGTGTTGTAATAACAACGTCCACATTTCAAAGATTATAATTAAGTGCCAACGTGACAGACGGTGAGTCTATCGCCGTTTCAGGCGCTATACTATACTTTGAATTAATTCTCAGACATGCAGGTTTCCTCACAATGTTTTCCTTCACGTAAAGCACGTGGTGTGAAATCACTGTACATAAAGTTGATTCGAACTTACGTCGCTTGCGTAGCAGGCGTAATTTATGTATTTTAAATAAGTACCGTTTATAAAAATGCCGTGATGGCCTTGGGGTTAGAGCAGTCGCCTGCTACGCAGGCGACGCAAGTTCGAATACCAGCGGGGCCTGCACCAATGAGTTTTTCTTAAAACTTATGTGCAGTTATTTCACACCACGTGCTTTACGGTGAAGGAAACCTGTATATGTCTGAGAAGTAATTCAAAGATGCATGTATAGTGCCTGAGACGGAGATGGACTCACTCTCTGGTGTTATTACAACACCTCTACTAACCCCTTCGGGGACCCTTCTGGGATGGCGTGAGCCGTATATATACCGTTTATACTTTAATATCATACAGCATAGAAAAGCTGTTTATTTGAAATTACAAAAATACACTAAAAATTTATTGATATGTATAAAAAAGATGTATGAATCTATATATTATGTACATAAATATAAAATAAGCTCTGTAAACTTCCTTACGACAGAGATAATTCTTTCAAAGAAAACGTTAATCTTACTAATTATATATTACAGTAAGTATATTTTACGAGGAGGAAACATTTGAATAATGTTTCCGGGCTTCCTTATAAAATGGTTTAGATATTATTATTTAACTTTTTTAATGATCTTAAAGCTCATATTTAAAAAAAACATTGGACTTAAATATCAATAAAGTATTATGGAACTAAAGCACTTTGCACTAACGACTTCCGTAGTAATATCACAGTATACATATTATGAGCAGTAAGCTTATATTATAATATACTGTGGTATTATGGTATTTCTTTACGTGTAATCATTTTTCAATGAACCATGGTGGTCGTGGCGTTTAAGAAGTTCGAATCCCAGCGGCCTGCACCATTAAGATTTTCTTAAGACGTATGTGAAGTAATTTATGCCACGTGCTACGGTGACGGAAAACGTGAATAAACCTGCATGTGTGTCTGAGACGGCGATAGTCTTACCAGCTGTCACGTTGACACTAAATCATATTCGTTGAAAAGTGGGTGTTGTTATAACAAAACCTACGCCTACCCTTTTGGGAATACAGGCGTGAGCATATGTTTGTATGAAATATACAAGATTTCAGTTGAGTCTCGTGCCGGGATTTTCAAATGTTTAGTTTACAAACAGATAATTTTATCGATATTCATAAGTGCCTTGCTAGGACCTATATATAAATACTATTAATTTCACCCCGAACATACTACTAAGATATTGATTAATAAATATGTATCACACTAGCTGTGCCCCGCAGTTTCACCCGCGAAGATTTTTCCCTATTTTATCGCCTTGGAGGTAGAATTAATCAAAATCTTAGCGGATGCCTACGTCATAACATCTACCTGCATGCCAAATTTCAGCCCGCTCCGTCCAGTGGTTTGGGCTATGCGTTGATAGATCACTATATCAGTCAGTCACCTTTGAGTTATATAATATACTAGATGTACCCTGCCACGATTAGCTGTGGCACATTGTGATCGAAAATACATTTTGAAGCGTACACAAACCAACATAACATTTTTATATATATATAGATTTAGATGTTCTCACGCCTGGACCCCTGAGCCTATCTCTTTGGGGAGATATACCTACTTATGTTTAAATCCCATATAACGGGGGTTGCGAAGGTCAGATGGCAGTCGCTTCGTATAAAAATCAGGTGATCAGCCACATCGGGTTGAATCAAGTGCCGACCCCAACAATGTTAGGCCTGGGAGATGATGAGCCTATTATCATTAACTGAACACTAATCCAGACCACGGTCTGCTACTACGAAATTACAGATGTAAAAATCAAATAAAACAAGCAGAACTGATCGATTGAATTTCGCAATTATCTCTACTACCAACTCTAGCGACTAAAGAATAAGATGCCAATCTAACTAGCACCAACATTAACTACATAGTGAAGTAGGAAGAAAAACACCTTGTTACCGACCAATAACCACGAGGCTCACGAATCTCTAATAACAATAATATCCATATTTCTGTACGTATAAGGGAATAATGTGGATCGAAACTTGAATTAGGATGGAGCTCCGAAGTAAGCGGCGGCTATGAGCATCTTGTGTGGCCATGGTTTTGGTAAAAGCGGTTAAATTTGCGGACTCTTCCATTGAATACGTATCTTTCTCATATATATAACGATAAATATAATTTAGGTGTCTGTTTTTATTTCCAAATTAACAGATTTATACTAAATGTAATTGAAAAAAAAAACAATATTATATAAAAATTGTCAGTGTGTCTGTTATTACCCGCATCTTTAATATTAGAAAAACTAAATATTTCCTTATCTTACGCGGGAAAAACCTCAAGGCACAGCTTGATAACTATAAGGCTTTTATGATTAGAAATTATATAGAAAACTTGCGGACGTCACGCCATTACACCCGCGTAGTTCCTTTTCCCGTGATAGTACGGGGATAAAATATAGTCTATATTTCTCCCTGATAATGTAGCTATCCATTGCTGAAAGAATTTTTTGAATCGGTCTTGTAATTTTGAGCTAATTCGTTACTATCATACGCATATATGAATCTCCTCTTTAAAATATAAGTATATACAAAACATTGGGTTTCGACACCCAAAATACCATCGTAAACATAACCTAAATAAATATAACCATAACCATAAAAATAGTAATATATTACCAATTGAAGACACCCATTTCTAATGTGTAAACCTTAGCGATAACATTACAAATGGCCGTAGACCGGTTGTTATTCAAAACCCATTCATTTCTAATTACAAATTCTAGCGCAAAATATCTAACAAGCGCATACAATTAACAAGCGTTGAGTGGTTAATGCGTTCCTCTTGTCGCCGAGTCAATGGCCACACCGTTAGCTTTGTCGGTGCCGATGCTATTATCATACAATGCCCACTTGCGATGCGGCTGCGTTGACAGATACGTTTCCTGTAACCGAAATGGACGACGGCCATTTTGTTTTGCGATCTCTCGCCGTGAAATGGCGGCTGGATTATGTTGGCAGAAGGTGTTTTTTTTTATTTATTTATTTAGATTCACATTTATACATACATTCGTTACATCTGAATCTTTATAAATGCACAAATTACTTATAGGTAAAACACAGCTTGCTATTATTAATTGTGTACAACTTGAAAGCAAAATTACGTAAATGTTTGTGTGGATCTGTGTGTGTGTGTGTGTGGGAGAGAGAGAGAGAGAGTGAGAGAGGGTGTTTGCAATTAAGCTATCGTGTGTATGTATGTCTGAATGTGTTTTGAAGTATTGTTATATGTGTAGTTAAATCTAACTTCGATTCAAAGTGAGTGCGAATATTTTCATTAAATATTTTTTGTATGTGTTATAATCTACTAATATTAAAATCGTTAGAGTTTATAAAAATGTATGTATCGATGTATATTTGTTACTATGGAATAATGGATGGAAAAGCTACTGAATATATTTTGATGAAACTTTGCAATAATATAGATTCTACATCAGAATAACACATAGGTGATATTGCGTGAATATAAACATAAGTGAAATCCTATGTAGACGAGGTCACGGGCGTCAGTCTACTATATATAGTTATTATACTATGCATATATATTATACTAGCTGTGCCCCGCGGTTTCATCAGCGTAGACTTAAAATCATGAGTGTTTTTTAAATAAAGTCGCCTAAATTACTAACTAAATTAAAACATGAGCGTTCTACCACTGAAAGTCGCGTTAAAAGAGAGGGTTGGAGATATTCACGGACAAACAGATAGACAGAGTTAATGTTTAAAAATAGTTTTTTTACTGTTCGGTACCTTTTATATTTTCATATACATTTAGTGAAAAGCTGTTATTTTGGAATTACAAATAGACACTTCAATTTTATTTATATGTATGTAGTATATAAATTTATAGGTCAAAATAATTGGTAAATAATACCTAATTTATAACTCTTCCTTAACATTTATTGGATAAGATCAATCAATTTAATAAGCCATGGCGTATGATATGCAATCAGTTCACACCTGACTCAAAGGGCTCGGTAAGCACGTATTTCATCCTAGATGTTGTAACGCGAATATTGTTCACGAAGTTATTGGAGTTGAGTCTGTTACTCAACTAACTAAGATATTCTTGTAAGCATATTATTAAATAATGTAAATTAATATGCATACGTGCGCCGAAATATCATCATCATCTCCCTGGCCTAATCCCATACATTGTTGTGGTCGGCACTTGATTCAACTCGATGTGGCTGATCACCTGATTTTAATACGAAGGGACTGCCATTTGACCTTCGCAACCCTTTTGACGAGGAAAATCAGTGATCTGGGTTAAACCAGTAGTCAGACTTTCTTAGGCTTCCGACTGATCTGTAACAATTGCCAAAGACGTTAAATTGGCAACCGGGACCGACGGCCTATTGACGCGACACCTAGAGAGCATACATGGATATGCTCACGCCTGTATTCCCCGAAGGGGTAGGCAGATGTGTTGTAGTAACAACATCAACTTTTCACCGAAGATGGACAAGATGGACACACACATGGCTAAGAACAATGGCACTAAACGTACGTCTTTGAAATACTTCTCAGACGTATGCAGGTTTCCTCACTATGTTTTCCTTCACCGTTAAGCACGTGGTGTGAAATCACTGTACATACGTTTTTAGAAAAACTCTTTGGTACAGGCCCCGCTGGGATTCGAACTTACGTCACTGTATCGCCGCCCCTGGAGACCTCGCTGTGCAAGGCACCGCGAGCCACCACCACGGGCCCACGGCTCGGTGGTCAAAGCTCCCACCCCGACCACCGCCAGCAGGCCCTCTGGCCCCCTTTTAGTCGCCTCTTACGACAGGCAGGGGATACCATAACCAAATTTTTAGACCCTGGCTTTTAGAGTTACCTAGAGTAATACTAATCTCAAGACCAATGGTGTTGTCAAGTACAAACAATTATCATATCATGAACCATCAGGATCGATGCCCGTTACAATGTTACAGATTGTGCAAGAGCAATCATTAAAATGATTTTCACATCGTTCGTTTCGCAAAACATAGATTTTCAGTCATCGCTAATCGACATAACGTTTTATAGACATGCAAACTGGATAGTTAAACATAACATTAATGATTTGACCGTTATTGCTCAGCTGCAGAATATGATATCGGTCATATGATGATGCATCATAGAAATGTGTAGGTATTTGAATTTCGAAATATACATATGCTCACGCCTGTATTCCCCAAAGGGGTAGGCAGGGGTGTTATAATCACAACACCCACTTTTCACCGAATTTGATTAAGTGCCAACGTGACAGATGGTGAGTCTATCGCCGTCTTAGGCACTTTACATACGTCTTTGAATTACTTCTCAGACATATACAGGTTTCCTAACGATGTTTTCCTTCACCGTAAAGCACGTGGTGTGAAATCACTGTACGTAAGTTTTTTAGAAAAACTCATTGGTACAGGCCCCGCTGGGATTCGAACTTGCGTTGATTGCGTAGCAGGCGACTGCTCTAACCCCGAGGCCACCACGGCTCATTTCGAAATATATTAAGTATTTTAGCATTAGAAATAGCTAAACATTTTCTACATAAACTTAACCGGGTATACACTTAAGACAGGCCAGTTACAAATGCGAAACTCTCAAATCTGTATCCCTCGGGATCATGCCAAGAAGACTGGCAGCATTGCTACGTTGAATTACAATGCTGATTCTCTGAGCGAGAAAAGCCCCAGCCTCCTTGTTACTAGAGGCTTCTACCAGACGACGTGCAACCTGTAAACGAATCTTTATACATAAAAATTACGTGTCACGTTGGTTGTCCGCGATGTACTCCTCAACTACTGAACCGATTTGAAATTTGATTTGCACATCGTGTGCAATTTGATCAAACATGAAATATATTTTAATTTCTGGAGCAGAATGTTACAAACTTTAGCCTGCGATTGCTCTAAACGTGATGATATATAGATTATACCCCTTCTCGATAAATAGGCTATCTAACATTGATAGAATTTTTTCCAGTAGTTCCTGAGATTAGCGCGTAATAATAATTATCACGATTAATGGCGGGTTAAAACGAGCGTTAGCCCAAAGAAGCTATTCCAAGAATTTATAGATTTTTACGACACAAAAAATCGGAATCTTCTAAATTGCCGTATCTGCACCCCTATCACGGGTTTGCCGCCGTTTTCATAATCTATTCTCGCTAGCGTCTCCGCCGAATATTAGTACGTGACATTACATGACAGACATCCAGAAGGAAACAAAACACGAACTATAAAAATACAATTGAATTGACGTCTACACGCTTCATAGATAACATAGATGGCGCCAGACGGCGTTACAGTATGAGAAATTATACAGCGCCTCCTAGCGCTGACGTGACGAACTAAAATATCTCGCACAAATAGTGCGAGTGACGCTAGCGAGTATAGATTACGAAAACCGAGAGATACTGTCAATATTCGACCAAGTAAATAGAGTTAACGAAATAATAATGAGCTTTTAATAAAGGGCTATATATTTTTATCTCATGTCATTTCTTGGGACCCTCAAGTAAAATGGTACCTGGGGACTTCGCAAGACACATCCAAAAAAGCCGTAAGTATCATGGCAAATAGCAATCTTCGAAATACCGCCATTATTTTCCACTTATAATATCATTACGAGATGTTTTGGTTACATCGACATGAGTAATGTACAGACAATGATTTTGGGATATTAAGAACACGGTGATAAATAACCATACAAGCTAATGATTTTCAAGTGTATACCGGTCCCGTCACCAGCTATGAGCTCTTGCGTTGGTTTTGTATGAGGCGCGAAGAAAATCATGCGGGATAACCCCATTTTTGCTTATACACAACTTATTTACATTAAGGTCTCTCAATGATTAATCTTAAAATCTTTAATTAAAAATACTAATACCTTGGAATTGACATAATCCTTTATCAAAAAATATTGATATTTGAACAAATAAAATTATAAAATGAAAGATAGTGAAAATTTAAGACTCATATGGTTTCTCATCGATGCTATTGTTAGAACCACCAAGTCGAAAGTTTTCTGGTAACAGTTGAATTGAGAATCTCTTCTTCTGTTTTGAAATCGATTATAACAGACGTTAGTAAGTTAAGGATTAAAAATAAAAAATTGTACCACAAAACATGGACTTCCGCAATGTATCACCAGATTTTTTATCCCAGACAGATATTTAAAAAGCATTGTTCCAAAGATTATCTGAATCTAAATTAAACTCCGAACAAAATAACTTTAGCATAATAATGAAAGTATAGAAGTAATATTTATTTCCTAAGTTTCAATGTCATATATCCGTGACCGGGGAAATGATGCATCGCACGTGTCGTGGCAAATATTAATATTATTCCATACGTGCAGAGCTGGCGCGGTTCATAAATATCAAAAGCTTATGGGAACTTGGGGAGATCTGGGGAGTCGTGACCACTGATGGACAATATTCCCTGCTATCCGTTAGAATCGTGGAACATGTAAAAACTTACACTGCTTTTGTCTTTGTGGCTAAGATGAAGTATGTTTATTTGGATTAACTTGCTCGCGAGTTCGGCCTTGTGAAATAGTTACTTTTGGGCAACGCTTAATTAAACCTACGATTGGTCTAGCGTGATGATATATAGCATATAACCATGCTCGATAAATAAGCTATCTAACACTGAAAGAATCTTTCGAATTAGATCAGTTGTCAAACAAACAAAATTTTCAGCTTTATACAATCAAAATCCAAAATTTTCATCACACATGATGTATTTTTGATTTGTTTTAATAACAGAATTAAATTGATATTTAAGGAGACATACTACTAACGTGATTTTATTTCCTTTTCATAGATATCTAGCTGGGACTGCGTTTTCACTTATTTTTTGACAATTCATACAATATCGTTATAAATTATGTGTTTGTTATTCTCATGTTTATCTTTTCATCAAAATCAATTCATTACTGTTTGCGTAAAAGATTAAAAATATACATACATACATTCATACAAATATTATTAATATATATATATTAATATTAGTTGGAAGTAATCATCGCATTTGCCGATTTTTTCAAATACTGATTATTAAAAAAATACTTTAACATAAAACATAGTATGTCATTGCAATATGAGGTCACACCCAGTAAATTGTCCGTGCATTCATCGCCTCATATATCTATTGTAACCGATACAGACCACACGCTCATTTCAACTACGTTAAGGAAATTATTATGACAGCTAACTCTTAGGATAAAATACAGCCTTACAAACTTACTGCCATCGACGTTTTACAACTAAACCAGCTCTTTAGTAATGGCATAAAGTTGAGATTCGTTTGAAGAAGAGTTAGCGAAGTGCTTAAGTTATTTGGTTTTCGTATTGGCGGCGTGGAGTAGGCAAAATGAGTGATGCTATCCATAACTTAGACAATCCAAAGTGACAGGTAAATATAGTACGTAGTGCTACCGTTTTTTTGTTTAGCAAACAAAAAAACGGTAGCACTACTATAAACCCATTTCAAATATATGATGGAGTTGGATTACTCTAGAGGAGCTCGTGGCACAGTTGCTATTGCGCATATCATTCGATCAGAGAAATTAAGCAACCTTAACCCTAGCCAGTAATTGGATGGGTGACCGCCCGAGTTCCCTCCGTGCCTCGGAGAGCACGTTAAGCCGTCGGTCCCGAAGCGAAGGTCAAATGGCAGTCGCTTCGTATAATAATCAGGTGATCAACCGATGATGACTGTGGTATAATGCAAAGAAAATGATACGAACCTAATGCAATGTTCATGTATGGATATGCTAGTTTATAAGTTTTATGTCTATGAGCCAAATTGCCTGAAAATAAATAATTTATCATTATTATTTGTGGACTCCTACATCTCACAAATAACACCTTCCAAATAGCTATCGTAAGAAATTTCGCTTAAAAATTTACGAGTTGTTAAATGAAGTTTTTTTTTTAAGTTGCACAGTTTAATAAGCATCTCAATACCTGTTCATAGTGATCGTTAATCGCATCACGCATCAAGAACTCCTGAGAATCGCTGTCAAATTATACATAATAACTGCACCCCATTACAAGCCAGTTGTTGGTGGAAAACACATAAAAACCGATTTAACGGCGACCTGACGCGATGAAATATAAAAAGAAAAAACGAAAAAATTCATTTATTTCTTACGATTGTCGGTCGCGATGATTGCAGCGCGGGCGCACCATGGTTTCCGCTACTAAAGTGTTCCCGTACCCCGACACAGAAACGCACAGTGTCTGCCTCACCTTCACAGATCACAATTGAAGCGACCGAAAACGCACACACAGGGCCAAATGGAATAAGAGTTAATGATAGTGCGGGCTGCGGTTAGACCATTATTAAATCCATCTCCCTCGCACTCGTGTTCACCTCGTAAATTAAAGCGAGACGCAACACGAGATCCGACGATCCAACTACGTGATCTCGATTACACTCTGCTGATGGGTTTTGAATTCTTTTGTTCATCTTTTTTCTGGTTTTTAGATTAGTTATACGCGGTTAAGGCGCAATTCGGTGTTTTGAAGAATTCCAGCTTTATGTGAAGCGAATTTTGGTTATGATCATTGCTTTCCAGAAAAGTCAATGTACTGGATCACCTCTTTTTTTTTTTTTGTTGACGAGGGGAAATCTTCAAATGGTCCCCGACCGCCCTGGGAGAGGCAGATCGGGGTATGTGGGATTCTTACCGCACTTAAACCCCCCGGTGGCCGGTGGTCAGGAGGGACTCCGGGTTCTCTGACAGAACGCACCGGTGTCCCCCCACACTTTGCCGGGGCACATCCCCGGGGCAGCTGTGATGCCGCCCCTGGAGACCTCGCTGTGCAAGGCAGCGCGAGCCACATCGCACTGCCACCTTCCCGAGCCTGCGGCTCGGTGGTCAAAGCTCCCACCCCGACCACCTCCAGCCCCCTTTTAGTCGCCTCTTACGACAGGCAGGGGATACCATAGCCATATTCTTAGACCCTGGCTATTGGGTGGTATTGGTACTGGATCACCTTTTTTTTTTTTTTTTTTTTTTTGTTGACGAGGGGGAAACCTTCAAAAGGTCCCCGACCGCCCTGGGAGAGGCAGATCGGGGTATGTAGGATTTTTACCTCACTAAAACCCCCCCGGTGCCCATCCTCAGTGCTTAGGGGGGACTCCGGGTACTGGTACTGGATCACCTATCGCAATGTGGCCTCTCAACACCAAATTGTGTCTCAGTTTTTTTCCAGTCTCCTAAGAGTACATATCCTTTTATTTGAAGCGGAACTGAGTATTAATTATTGCTTGAAGACATAGAAGTTAAAAATATATATACACTATACAAACAAACAGATTTCTGTTTGCAATTACAAATTAACATCTTTTAACTACATACGACTCGCATAAAATATCCCATTTTATTTATCCGTCTGTCTGTTTGTTCTGGCTAATCTTTGTAACGGCTGGACTGATTTAAATGGCACTTTCAACGGTAGATAGCCGTTTTATAAAGTAACGGACGTTAGGCAATATTTATTTTAGAAAAAAAAATTCATAGTTAAAAATCCCAAGTGGTTAAGGCGGGCATAGCTCTGTGATGCAAGTATGTCGTACATATGCTCACGCCAGTATTTCCCGAAGGGGTAGGCAGAGGTGTTGTAACAACAACACCCACATTTCACCGAATATGATTAGGTATGTCAACGTGACAGAGGGTGAGTCCATCGCCGTCTCAGGCACTGTACATACGTCTTTGAATTACTTCTCAGACATATGAAGGTTTCCTCACGATGTTGTCCTTCACCGTAAAGCACATGGTGTTAAATCACTGCACATAAGTTTTTAGAAAAACTCATTGGTACACGCCCCGCTGGGATTCGAGTTTGCGACGCTTGCGTAGAAGGCTACTTCTCTAACCCCGAGGCCACCGAGGCAAGGCTCTTTTTCCTATAGTTAATATTAGTTATACCTATTCTCAGAGTATATGACAACAAAATTTGCCATTTGACAGCGTAATTTGGTCCAACGTATTTCAGTCAAAGTTATTGCCATCATCAAAGCGTCTGCCTTAGCTATAACTAGGTACTATTATCGTGCAACCAAAATTCAAAATATCTTTATTTGATTAGACTTCTTACAAAGTACTTTCAAATCGTCAGAAGGACACAAAATACATTATACATGATTATACATGATACCACCGGGTTCGGAAGGTAGCTTTTGTTGACAAGAAACTCAACAATTACTCTTTTAAAAAATATATATTATACATTGTTTTTGGTTACAGTATTTATATCTCATGAATATAAGCCTATGGACACAGTTCAAATGCTCAATTGTCAAATATAATTACTAAAATATTACAAATATTTGTGAGCATGGCAAATTCCAGCCAACCTTAGTATCCAAATTAAATTGACCAAAATCTGTCAAATGAAATACAATTTGAATTCCTTGGGAAACTCCAAAGCCGTGCCACGAATGTCAATATTAACCTATAAGTAGTTTTCAAATTCCAATTTGTTGTGACATGTGTAGAATTGTAATTGCGCCATTATTTAGGTTTGGTTCAATCGTATGGCCGGATGTATGGAATTCCCGAAAGTAAGAGATCTCATAATGATGAGATATGTTGCTCTTCAGGCTAGGTTATGTGGAAGTTTTAGCTGGACATTAAATAACGCTCGAAGCTTTTTGCTAACTTAATAAGTAATCTGAATATATATAACTCAAAGGTGACTGACTGACTGACAGTGATCTATCAACGCACAGCCCAAACCACTGGACGGATCGGGCTGATACGGACAGGGCATGCAGGTAGATGGTATGACGTAGGCATCCGCTAAGAAAGGATTTTAATTAATTCTACCCCCAAGGGGATGAAAGTTTGCATGAAACTTTGTCAATTTTAAACCGGGGCACAGCTAGTAAGTAAATAAAGTTACATACATACACGAAGGTGTTGGTAGATGAAGGATGAAGAAGGAATGTAAGCTGCTACACCAAGAGTGTCATACGCTTATTGCCTCAACACATCCTATGCGATTCAAAGATACTCCCTGCTACTCCATGAGAGTCACTCGCTTATTGCATCAACAAAATCCGACCCAGTGTTATATAATTTCCAAGACCACAATTCACTGGTACAATTTATCGATGTATTGGCATCGAACCGTCTCGAATAACACACGATACCAAGCTGTAAACCAGCATACGTACAGGAATTCACCTGATATAGGAATAAAGATTTATCGGCCATTCTTAACGCATTAGTCCACGGAATCTGGACTCTGATCATTGGTATCTTATGAAACGAGATCTAGCCAATGATATTAAAAGTTGAGATACGTTCAGCGCTCACAAAATGAATGGAAATAAATAGTTGTTTACGAAATAATAAATAAACACGCTTTTTATAAAGCAAACAAGTAAGAAAGACTTTAAAAAAATATGTGATTTCGAAAAAAAATTATTCGGGTGTTTTTTTTACAAACACTAAATCAAAGCACCTTTATAATTGTTGTTTTTTTTTGGTATTGAACGCAACTGATGACAGAGGCTTATAGTTCCGACAACTTTAATGCCCTAATTTCGCCACGATAATAACCTGTTTTTAAAATATCATTGGAATCAGCTTGTATGTCTGTATAACATGAAGGTAATAATGGACGCGAGGGCCTAAACAAATTAACGTTATTTCGCGCTTAGCTTATGGAAGGGACACAAAATGTATGGGAATGACATATGTACCATTCTTGATTTATGAAATTTTCATACATTTTGTCATCATCATCTCCCTGGCCTTATCCCATGCTTTGGGGTCGGCACTTGATTCAACCCGATGCGGCTGATCACCTGATTCTTATACGAAGCGACTGCCATCTGACCTTTAGCGAGAAAAATCTGTGATCTGAGTTAAACCAGTTGTCAGATTATTTTAGGCCTCCGACTGACCTGTAACGATTGCCAAAGATGATAAATTGGCAACCGGGACCGACGTGCTCTCCGAGGCAAGTAGGGAACTCGGGCGGTCACCCATCCAATTACTGGCTAGGGCTGCTTAATTTCGCTGATCGAATGATATGCGCAATAGCAACTGTACCACGAGCGCCTTTTTCTATTTCCATACATTTTGTATCGCGTCTATAAGCGAAGCGCGAAAGAATGTTACAGAAGGGTTGTTACCTAAACCTTTCTTAAACCATCCGTCGAACATCTTGCAGTTTTTTAAGATATAATCACATCATAGAATAATAATTTTCATATAATTGGAAGATAATGATTCCCAGTATCATAGAATTCAAAATTCTCTGCCCCGACTGTTGTATTTCGCAAGCTACTCCATAGAACAAAAGTCTACCAACCCACTCAACTATGGACCTTATCATACTCTCCCCGTGCAATGTCGTTGAGTATATCATATTACAAGTGTGGAAAAAATCAACGGTAGTAATTAAAAAAAGGGGTGTGGTTATTAAATAATTAGGACACGCCCCGAGAGTCTTGACCAATGGGGAGACGCGATCAAGTACCCAATTAGCTTCGAAAGACAAGTCGGGAACTCTTGCGCATGGCTTTTTGCGCGGTTTAATATGGCGGGAGCGATGGCGTCAAATGGTTACGGAAATTTTGGCTCAGTGCCCCGATTCACGTAAAACATGTCGAAATGTAAAGACTAAACTCATTCGATCGAAATCCTCACCCAATAGTATTTAAAGTGATCGTAGTTCGATAGAAATACAACTCAAAAGGATATTTTTGGGTCGACAACTGAGTTATTGCATGTTTTCTTTGATATCTATACTAATATATAAAACTGGAGAGTTTGTTTGCTCGAACGCGCTAATCAACTGTCATACAGTTGATTAGCGCTAGTGGATACGATACAAAATGTACGGGAACGACATATGTCACGTGACTGATTTATATCATTCCCATACATATGCTCACGCCTGTATTCCCCGAAGGGGTAGGCAGAGGTGTTGTTATCACAACACCCACTTTTCACCGAATTCGATTAAGTGCCAACGATGGTGAGTCTATCGCCGTCTCAGGCAATATACATACGTCGTTGAATTACTTCTCAGAAATATGCAGGTTTCCTCACAATATTTTCCTTCACCGTAAAGCACGTGGTGTAAAATCACTGTACATTAGTTTTTTAGAAAACCTCATTGGTACAGGCCCCGCTGGGATTCGAACTTGCGTCGCTTGCGCAGCAGGCGACTGCTCAAACCCCGAGGCCACCACGGATCATTCCCATACACTTTTTTATTGTTTCTATTAGAGTAACTTTTCCAATTTGAAAATTTATTTCAATTTTAAATAGCCCATTTATCGAGGAAGGCTACAGGCTATATATCATCACGACACGAAAATGCGGACGCTCAAGTAGCAAATTTTTGAAGGCATTGTTTTTTTATACATATTATTGAGTATGAATACGATCACGAACTGCCTAAATACGTATTTACTTAAACATATTATCGATTGAACACCTATTAAAATCCCATAAAAAAAACCAACTTTAAAGATATTGAATACAGGTAATCAACGTCTAAAATAACGAGACGAATCGCTTCAATCGATTCCTTTTCGATTCCGATCTCTTATCGATTACTCGCTGATCGGATCGCTCAATCGGTGGCATTGTCAACAAAGTATTGATGTGACATCTCCTCAATGATCGCTATTCAATTTCAAACCTTATTTAGTGGTTGTCACGACACATTTTACGTCAGAGTGTATCGGTGATGTCTACTTAAGGGTCCGGTATTCAATTACATATCATAAGTGAAGGTAATAAGGTGCAAACAATTTGCAATCTTAACGTAAAGCCTCGTGCAAGGTATATATTAACGTCATGTACTTGTCACGTCATGGCTTTCGGGAGATAATTATTTAAAATGGCTTAAAACCCATAATTTTTGGTCTTTGGTCTACATAAGGTACGGTAATTTAATTATAATAATTAAAATTAAAATGATATGGTAAAAATTTCATCGATTTTAAATATAACCACGTTCCATATCTTATACCTCGTTTTAGTAATAGAACCTGATTGACCATTGAAAAACTAAACATTAAAAGCTACCCCTAAGGTTCATGGCCACAACACAATTATAATTAGTAAAAACTTTCCCAATAAATACACTTAACCTCGCAAACTATATCGATAACGAAACAATTCTTACATACCTGCTTTATCAGCGATAATCATTCGGCAAGAATCTCCGGACACAAAATAGCAAGGTGACAGAAGGTCGGCTTCGTTCATGTATGTAATCTAGGTCTTAGGCTAATTCCAAAAGTAAATTTAGAGCACTAACCTCAATTGACAAGTACAATGGACTATCAAAAGAGGCACGTCTCTATAGACATTGTATTATCGTGCCTTATTTGAAACATGACATTTTGTGTAATGTATATTTGACTAGCGAACGTCACGCGGTTTCACCCGCGCAAGGTCTCTTGCCCATGAGCTCTTGTTCTCGTGCTCTTGCTCTCATTGCCATGATAGTTTTACTATTATTATGAGACAAATGTATTTGACGTGTATACATCTGTCAGTGTCACACAGCTGAACTATCATTGCAATAAGAGCTCATGGTCAGGCCCCAGTTCCCGTGGGACTAAAATATAGCCTATACTAATCAGTTATAATGTAGCATTCTAATGGTGAAAGAATTTTAAAAATTGGAAGCCGAATTTCTCTGTCTTTTTATATTGTTGTTCAGATACGTAAACGGGTTCTGTGCTCAGAGGATCAGATAGCCAATCAGGAATCCATGATCAGGTTAATGCAATCAATGCGATGGTAATATGACTTCAGTATGCCAATTGCAGGATCGGTTACCGCTTAGATGTGACTTTAAACAGTTTCTTCAAGGTCATTTAAGCAAGTTTATTTCAAAAAGAATTTTGAATTCAAGAGTTGTAAATATAGAGACGATAAATTTTAACATGCTTTCGAGATGAGCTCGTGGCATAGTTGCTATTGCGCATATCATTCGATCAGCGAAGTTAAGCAGCTCTAACCCTAGCCAGTAATTGGATGGGTGACCGCTCGAGTTCCCTCCGTGCCTCGGAGAGCACGTTAAGCCGTCGGTCCTGGTTGCGAATTTATCATCTTTGGCAATCGTTACAGGTCAGTCGGAGGCCCAAAATAGTCTGACAACTGGTTTAATTCTTATCACAGATTTTCCTCGTTAAAGGGGTTGCGAAGGTCAGATGGCAGTCGCTTCGTATAAAAATCAGGTGATCAGCCACATCAGGTTGTATGAAGTGCCGACCCCAATAATGTATGGGATAACCAGGGTGATGTTACCCGAGTCTTTTAAAGTTAATAATCTATGTTTATAAAATAAATACCTACCTACCAAAATTATGAGTACTGCAACAATGAGTTTTTCTAAAAAAAAAATTATATTATTATATTTTAAAAAAGTTAAAATGTGATATATATTATATTATATATATATATCACACCACGTGCTTTTCGGTGAAAGAAAACATCGTGAGGAAACCTGCATATGTCTGAGAAGTAATTCAAAGACGTATTTATAGTGCCTTAGACGGCGATGGACTCACCCTCTGTCACGTTGGCACTTGATAATATTCGGTGAAATGTGGGTGTTGTTACAACACCTTTGCTTACCCCTTCGGGGACCCTTCTGGGATGGCGTGAGCATATATTTATAATATAAAAAGCTCGATTGCGTCAGATACTATAAAATCATAATTGAATCAGTACACTAAGTACTAGCTTTTCCCATAGTCTGCAATCCTGTGCCCATATTAGACGGACCAGTAAAAATTATATTAGATACACGCATATGATAGTGAACAGGAATAAACCGGTGATGGTTCAGATAAATGTACTAATAGTCTGAAGCCATTAAGATTTCCACTTCTAGCTTATTTAACTAGTCTAGACATGTACGGACATGGATCGATTTTCTGTTATTTTTATTAGTCGGTTAAATTACCACGCAGAACAAAATATCTGCTTGGATTTTTTGGTTAAGACACGATGTGTACTTCACCCTACTTCCTACTTATATTATACAAATATACTATATTATAAAAAGCCGTGGTTTTGGGGTTAGAGCAGTCGCCTGCGACGCAAGTTCAAATTACAGCGGGGCCTGTACCGATGAGTTTTTCTAAAAAACTTATGTGCAGTTATTTCACACCACGTGCTTTACGGTGAAGGAAAACATCGTGAGGAAACTTGCATATGTCTGAGAAGTAATTGAAATACGTATGTATAGTGCCTGAGACGGCGATGGACTCACCCTCTCTCACGTTGGGACTTGATCATACTCGGTGAAATGTGGGTGTTGTCTGGGATGGCGTGAGCATATTATTTTTTTTAATTATTATAAAAATACGAAAGTTTGTATGTATGTATGTTTGTTAGTCTTTCACGCGAAAACTACTGAATAGATTTTAATGAAACTTTACAATAATATAGCTTATACATAACAATAACACATGGGCTATAATTTATAAAGATATTTTGTGAATTCTCCAAATTATATAGATAAGTAAAATTCTGACTAATCTTTGAGTAACTCGAATTGTAAAGTTATTTATTACGTACTTGTACTCTTTTAAATTTATAGAAACCTAGTAGAGTATTAAGATCTGAGTTTTGCCATTTCATTTGAGTACCGTAAAATTAAACGTCAAAGCTTAGAAGCCCTTAATAAGTGCTGCTTAAACGATCATAGTTGGGCCACTATTAAATTTAACACCTAAGCTTTCGAAGAAATCTACAACCGGAAAAATTCCTGCTTTGAAATAACCTACACAATTTTTTTATCTTCTACCGATTGAGCTGAAATTTTCTATACACGTTTAGTTTGGATGGCAAGGTACGATATTGTGTGTCAATCCATTATGTGCAGAGAATCCAAGATGGTGGAATGTGCAATTCTACAATATGAATATCAAATGAAAGGGCGTTTTGAGAGTAACTGGAAAAGTAATTTCGCGTCATTCTAAATCCAATATGGCGGACCATCCAAGATGGCGGAACAGTTATTATTAATGCACTTAATCATTAAGTTCATACTATGTTACGCTCTACAAACTGTCCCTATCAAAACTCACATGGAAGAAAAGGACGAAACGCTCATTAACAAAATCACAATAAATATAAGGATCTTATAAATCCGCTAGCCTTTTATAGACTTTAAATTTATTTCAACTGGAGACTAGTGGATGTGTGTTGCAATTCAAGTTAATGGAGGTAGAAAAACTAGTAAATCTGTATGCTGTGATGTATGACGTCCACACCAGAAGCCGCTAGAGCAATCAATATTAGGGCTTGCTTGTTGGGACACACCGCTTGCACTGATGACAAGCAGAAAACTCACACGACTATAAATTTAAGTGTCTATATATACATAATGACAATTAATTTAAGTGTCTGTTTATATTATCAATTTACAGCTTTTCATTTAATGCATATACGATACTCACATAAAAAAACAATTTAAATGTTATTTTTTGTCGGTCTGTCAGTCTGTTTGTGCCAGATTATCTACTCAACAGTAGGACCGATTTTAACGGGACTTTTAATAGCAGATATATGATGTTACAATGAGAAACACAGATTACATTTATTAAAAAAAAAAGAGTACGGCTTGCTACTCATTAATTTAACTCTACGCTGATGAGACTATGGAGCACAGTTAGTATATGCTCACGTCTGTATTCCCCGAAAGAGTAGGGAGAGGTATTATTATGGAACACCCACATTTCGCCAGTAACGTTTAAGTCTCATATATAAAGAGGCGAGCCTATTGCCAATAGCCCGGCACTAAACCAGACTCTGGATACTGGGATACAGAAACTGATTAGTTTATACAGATAATAATATAAAGTGAGAAATAATTCCATATGCTTTACGGTGCAGGAACACATCGTGAAGAAGCCTGTATATGTCTGAGAAGTCGTTCAAAAACGTAAGTACAGGCCGAGACGGTGATGGACTCACCATCTGTTGGCACTTAATCATCTTCGGTGAAATGTGGGTGTTGTTAATACGTCACATCTGTCGACTCCCTCGGAGAATACAGATATGGGGATATGTATAATACATATCATCCTTACTGTCTGTATGTATCAGGACTATACATGAGCAATTAAATTGTTGAATCCATTCCATATGTCTGGTTACTCCTCGCTATAATTTGCGCAAGAGTTGAATCAAAAAAACTGTAGCAAAAGATATATATTCCTGATAAGTTATCTTATCATTACTTAATCTCTTCTTCATGTATTACTATCTACGTAGCAGTTGTGTTCATAACAATACACACTCGGCATGAAGTAGCCGGCAATTGGATGCTGATAAGCAATAATGTGTCAACCCACAAAAAGTCAAATTCAAAGGTTTTGATATATTTTGATAATGCATCACGTATTTAACATTCTAAAAAAGTGTTTCAAGT
This sequence comes from Watsonalla binaria, assembly GCA_929442735.1. NCBI lineage: Eukaryota > Metazoa > Arthropoda > Insecta > Lepidoptera > Drepanidae > Watsonalla > Watsonalla binaria. The sequence goes on along the minus strand of OV838924.1, from coordinate 10,999,327 downwards.
CATCTGAAACATAAAAGTACGTAAAAAATGGATTTATGTCATAAAACAAATCTTAAATCGCGTATACAATCATCTTAAGACGCCATTTTCTCAAAACCAAGTTTATGCGGGTTGACACATTATTGCTTATCTGCATCCAATTGTTTTTGGCTCGACATAGCGAGACTCGACGTAAAGGGAATCGGTGTGGAGGGCGACGGCAAGGGAATACATTCGTTATTACTAGGCTCCGACCGCGGCTTTGCTCGCGTCCTTAGAAATATACTAGGTATATTAAAAGTACTCTATTGGGGACAGAATGTTATACGCGATATTCACTAAGGTTTTTCAGCGTCAAACTCCACGAGCGTTGGTTTCAATCATAGGAAATTGATACATAATACATACAGGATAAGGATCAATTTTGTTTCTTTAAAACCATAGTGAATAACGTGGACGTAGCTATGGAGTTTACAATGGCGTTGCCCTCTATTTATAAACGATCCCTAATTTCTTAATTATCTCATATATACATACATATGATCACGCCTGTATTCCTCGAAGGGGTAGGCAGAGGTGTTGTTATCACAACACCCACTTTTCACCGAATTTGATTAAGTGCCAATGTGACAGATGGTGAGTCTATCGCCGTCTCAGGCACTATACATACGTCTTTGAATTACTTCTCAGAAATATGCAAGTTTCCTCACGATGTTTGCCTTCACCGTAAAGCACGTGGTGTGAAATCACTGTACATAAGTTTTTTAGAAAAACATACTGGTACAGGCTCTGCTGGGATTCGAACTTGCGTCGCTTGCGTAGCAGGCGACTGCTCAAACCTCAAGGCCACCACGGCTCGCTGTTAATTTTAAATTATAAATAGACACTTCAATTTTAATTAATTATATGTACCTAGAGAACAGTCCGATATCTCGCCAGGATATAACTTTTATTCCTGCAAAAAAATTCGTTAGACTTACATAACTAAAGCCATTTCATAGGACCAGTACTTCTCAAGGATCGCACATGAGATGTCTCAGCAATTTAATTGTTGTTTTAACAATAAGCTATCAGTGTGTTATGGCATTCAGCATACCGCAATAAAATAACACTATTGCGCTCTATGTGTTGCCTTTAAGCATGCTACATTCAACTTTCGTCACATACAGGTTGTTTAAAAGCTGTAAAATAGTCGTAATAATACTGTTACAACTCATGACTTCTGAAATGAATACCGCTTGGATCTTTGTTAAAAATATGTCGGAAACCTGCATATTTCTAAGAAGTAATTGAAAGACGTATGTATAGTGCCTGAGACGGCGATGGACTCACCATCTGTCACGTTGGCACTTAATCATCTTTGGTGAAAAGTGGGTGTTGTTATTACAACACCTCTGCCTACCCTTCTGGAAAAACAGGCATGAGCATATGTATGTATCTGTAGACAAGTAACTATTTCGAACTTCCAGAATTTTTGGCATGATCCCGATGGATTTGGGAAATGTTTTCTACTTGTAATTCGTTTTAAATACTGCATTTATATAACTAGCGGACGTCACGCGCTTTCATCCGCGTAGGTCTCGTTCCCATGGGAGTAAGGGGATAAAATATACTTGCTGATAATCTAACTATCCATTGCTGAAAGAATTTTTCAAATCGGTCCTGTAGTTACGGAGCCTTTTTAATACAAACATACTTGCATACAAATCGTTCCGCTATATTATATTAGTTTAGATTAATGTTTTTATTAAATACATTTTGCCAAAAACAGCATAACATTTTGTTGAAAAATTCAAATGCCTTCACACTTATTCTCCACTATGGATTGTAGATGGAAATAATATTTCTATCGTCTACCAACTAACTTGAATATTCAAAATGTATTGTTACATATCCTTGGCTCTATGAACGGTAGTAATAGAGCTATAATTTCATGGTAGGTACCTTTATTTCGAACCTTTACGTAGCACCCTAATATGTTTTTCTTTCTACAAGGAGTTACTTAGACTGCAGAATATTGTGTTATCTATTTAGTATATTTTTAATACCTTTGGTACCTTACTTCCTTCATAACAGTAATTTGACAAACGAGACAAAGGAAATGATACGACCGATCGCCGTTAGTAACAACACATCTTTTTATTTTTCATTTAACCGACTCTCAACAATTTTACTACTGGTAAATTTCACACAAACCACTGTACTTAGTATTTATCATAAAGCACGGCTGTAAAGTCTAGCGTCATGCGGAGTTCTTGAGCGATGCATCTCTCGGACATTGGCCGGACAAATTGTGTCCGATAATCTCCTGGCTCCCGGACGCTGCGGACAGTGCATCCGTCCGTGTGATATATGGACTTGATGGTCTTAAACATAGTGTACATAGATGTATTTGAACTAATGCATATTTTTCATGAATCAATCATTTTCACTACACCATGATTCTACCACAGTCTGCCTCGTTGGTCTAGTGGTCGTTAAGTGCTTCCTGCGTTCGATTCCCGGGTCGGGCAAAGTATTATTGGGTTCATCTATCTATAATTTTCCATTAGCAACTCGAAGTCTTTAATAGTGCCAATATGTGTTAAAATATGGTTGAAAACGAAAATGTCTAGGCCCTGGTAAGGCACTTATGAATTTCGAGGAATTTACCACCGGTTCGGAAACTAGCCTTCTGAGAAGAACCGGCAAGAAACTCAGCCTGAATCTTAATGGCAATAGGCCTGCCCTCTATTGCATGGGACTTACACATAATTGACGAACTCTGTACTATAAGTACGCCTCCGCTTATCCCTTTCAGGAATACAGGTGAATACAGGAACAAATACCACCTGGCCAACAGGCCGAATTTTATGAATCATATTCATTTCAACGAATTGGCTCAAAAAGTACTACACAGATTTAAAAAAAATCTTTTACCATTTGTATTCTACATTATTACTGATTAATATAGGCTATATTTTATCCCCGTACTCCCACGGGAACGGGAACTACGTGAATGAAACCGCGTGTCGTTCGCTAGTAATTAATAAAAACTAATATTAGTAGAAAAAAGTGGAGGAGCTCGTGGCACAGTTGCTATTGCGGATATCATTCGATCAGCGAAGTTAAACAACCCTAACCCTAGCCAGTAATTGGATGGGTGACCGCCCGAGTTCCCTCCGTGCCTCGGAGAGCACGTTAAGCCGTCGGTCCCAGTTGCTAATTTATCATCTTTGGCAATCGTTACAGGTCAGTCGGAGGCATAAAATAGACTGACGACTGGTTTAACCCAGATCACAGTTGGCAGTCGCTTCCCATAAAATTCAGGTGATCAGCCGCATCGGGTTGAATCAAGTGCCGACCCCAACAATGTATGGGATAAGGCCAGGGGGATGATGATATGGTACACGAAGTACCAGGCGCACATAACGGACAAGGAGTTAATAAGTTAATTGTGACTAACATGGAGCCACATCGGGTTGAATCAAGTGCCGACCCCAACAATGTATGGGATAAGGCCAGGGACGATGATGATAATATTAGTAGAAAAAAATATAATTGCATTAGATAATATTCCGTCATGCTTCTCCTAGCAAACACTCAGTATAAGTCTCTCGCCTTACAAAGAATTCTCAGCTTCTAACAAACAATAATATTCTAACGTTAACATGAACATATTTCTGAATGATTACCCATGTCTTCCAGTATCTAAGATTCATACTAGGAAGTGATGTGAAGAGCTTTATGGGACATGGTTAATGGTTGCCGTAACTACGATTATGTAGTGAGTAAAGTTGAATATGTTATGTATTAACGTGGGTAATGGTGACTGAGGTCTTCAAGTCAATTTGTTTTGTATGACAAACTAGCGAGCGAGTCAACTTGTTTAACAAACATACATATGCTCACGCCTGTATTCCCCGAAGGGGTAGGCAGAGGTGTTGTTATCACAACACCTACTTTTCACCGAAGATGATTAAGTGCCAACGTGACAGATAGTGAGTCCATCGCCGTCTCGGTTTCCTCGCGATGTTTTTCTTCACCGTAAAGCACGTGGTGTGAAATCACTTTACATAAGTTTTTTTAGAAAAACTGATTGGTACAGGCCCCGCTGGGATTCGAACTTGCGTCGCTTGTGTAGCAGGCGACTGATCAAATCTCAAGGCCACCACGGCTTATTATAGTGATAAGCATTCATGCATTATTTGAAATATTTCCAGCAATTTCTAATAACAAGACTCGTACTAAAGAATTAAAACAACGCACACATTGTTCAGCCCACAGAGTAGGCAGTAACAATAAATATCGCAGATGAATCACGGGGCACGTAGTCGTAAACAGGGCTACATGGGGGGTGTCTGCATTTGCATACTCTGTGCCAGACTAGACGATACTTCACTTTATGATTTTTAGGAATCTGTTAAGCATAGGGTTGTAACGCAAGCGACGCGAGTTCTACCGACACTTAAAATAATATATGCTCACGCCATCCCAGAAGGGTCCCCGAAGGGGTAAGCAGAGGTGCTGTAACATCAACACCCACATTTCACCGAATTTGATTAAGTGACAGAGGCTGAGTGCCTGAGACGGCGATAGCGCCGTCTCAGGCACTACACATACGTCTTTGAATTACTTCTCAGACATATGCAGGTTTCCTCACGATGTTTTCCTTCACCGTAAAAAACGTGGTGTGAAATCACTGTAAATAAGTTTTTAGAAAAACTCATTGGTATAGGCCCCGCTGGGATTCGAACTTGGCATGGTTTCGGCTTCTGATTGACAGTACCTACTAACCCTATCTACTAAGCATTTGTACATACATACATGCTCACGCCTGTATTCCCCGAAGGGGTAGGCAGAGGTGTTATAATAATTAATAAATAACACACATGATACAGGGGAGTCTATCGCCGTCTCAGCAACTATATACATACTTTTTTGAATTACTTCTCAGACATATGCAGGTTTTCTCACGATGTGTTCCTTCACCGTAAAGCACGTGGTGTGAAACTCCTGTAATAGTTTTTTTTAGTTTTTCAGTATATTGGTACAGGTCCTGCTGGGATTCGAACATGCGTCTGCTCAAACCTCAAGCCACTACAGTTACTGAAAAATTTTAATATTTTGGAACAGTCAAAATTTTTTTAATTATATTTATCAGCTCTCCGATACATTCTACTTGCTCCAACTATTTATAGCCACACGTTATCTCAAATTGCCGTCATTTACGTGCTATCATCAACCCTATATACCAATCCTATCTCACACAATGTCTCCAGCAAGCTATCCAGGATTATCCCCACCGTCTATTACTCATAAATATCTACTCTGTGACCAGTAACCATCGTCAGCGTTTAATGCTAATCTGTTATAACGTATAGCAGCTTTCGTCGGTTATAAATAACGCTTTATGACCGTTATATAACACTCGCATATCGTTATGGTTTACGTTTACGTCAACACGACATATGATGTCGTTAGACTCGATAGATACACCTTATGCGTAGTAAGTATCCGAGGAAATACTTACTACGATAGCTCAGGAACTCAGTGTCGTCAATAAGAACTGGGCCTTCGCTAGTAGAACCGATACCAAATGTACAGGAATGACATATCGCACTCTGAGAATGATAGTGTCTCAAGCCAAAAAACATTTTTTTTGGAAATCGCAATTAAATATCGGCAAGTTTGAATTTGTTTAACAAGTAGATCATTTACCGGTTCTGTATGCAAAGTATTTTATATTTTTGAAGTATATAGGCGATAAGTGTTAAAAAAAACATTTTTTTAAATCCTTCTTCTAGAAATACATTATGAGGTCTGTCTTATGGTTTTAGCATAATTATTTTCGCTATTTTTTGAGTTGAGTCCGTTGCAATATCGTTTGCAAGCCCAAGAGAGTGTTACTTTGTCTAGGCCTACTGATAGATTGAGGTTTGAATTTTATTGCTATCGTTTTATTAAAAAGCTGCTAATTATGTACTAAAAATAGAAAATATTTTTTTAACTGTATAGTCATACCACTATCTTCCGTCCAGGGCTTCAGGCGTGTTTTATTATGAATTCTGAATTTAACTAAATGATATAAATATAAAAACAGCCGCAGTGATAATGTAGCATGTTAACCATTTGGGTAGTTTGACCCATCAAAACAGTTTTTGATAAGACTAGCGGACGTCACGGTTTCACCCGCGTAGTTTCCGTTCCCGTGGGAGTAAGGGAATAAAATATAACCTATATTTCTCGCTGATAATGTAGCTATATATTGCTGAAAGAATTTTTCAAATCAGTCTAGTACTTTTTGAGCCAATTCGTTACAAAAATATAAACATAATTTTTTTTTCTCTTTATAATATTAGTATAGATACATCATATAAAGGTTTTAAATTCTTTACTTTTTAACTTTGAATACTTAACACAATGCAATAAATCCTACTTCCGTTATTCACGTTGTCATTCTTCTCTTTTTCTCTTCTGTCATCTGTCATTTTTATATTTTTCTTCTTCCATACTCAACCGTTCGCACATTACCTATCATGTTCACATGCTTAATTTCAATACATATGCTCACGCCTGTATTCCCCGAAGGAGTAGGCAGAGGTGTTGTTATCACAACACCTATCGTCTATCGCCGTCTCAGGCACTATACGAAATATGCAGGCTTCCTCACAATGTTTTCCTTCACGGTAAAGCACGTGGTGTGAAATCACTGTACATAAGTTTTTTTTAGAAAAACTCATTGGTACAGGCCGCGCTGGGATTCGAACTTGCGTCGCTTGCGTAGCAGGCGACTGCTCAAGCCCCGAGGCCACCACATTTCGATTTCAATACCGCATAGATAAAGCGTAAGGTAATATGAATTGCCGCAAACTAACACATGATTTTGTTAAACTGTCAAATGCTAAAGTAAACGTTAGAGTGTAACATGATGGTGGACGGTGGAACACCACAAAGCCATGTCCAAACAGCAACATAAAACGTGCTGAACCTAGCTGGTGATTACAACTATTTATTATCTCTAATGCGTCGTAAAGACTCCGTTTAACCTCCTTTCATCGGATACCTATCGCTGTTATAGTGGTTACTGTAAGCACTATGGGATGAAGTATTCTGGGATAATTTATTTTCAGATATTTTAAAATATTTTTTTTAATTGTATTTTTTTATATGCATACGCTCACGCCTGTAATCCCCGAAGGGGTAGGCAGAGGTGTTGTAATAATAACACCCACTTTTCACCGAAGATGATTAAGTGCCAACGAGATCGATGGTGAGTCCATCGCCGTCTCAGACACTTTACATACGTCATTGAATTACATCTCAGAAATATGCAGGTTTCCTCACGATGTTTTCCTTCACCGTAAAGCACGTGGTGTGAAATCACTGTACATAAGTTTTTTAGAACAACTCATTGGTACAGGCCCCGCTGGGATTCGAACTTGCGTAGCAGGAGACTGCTCAAACCTCAAGGCCACCACGGCTCTTCTAAAAACAAATTTAATAAATAAAGGAATTTCTATTATAAAACGTCTACTTTTCCCTACTATCTATATATATAATTAGGGTTTCAAACCACTCGGAGTTAAATTGATACTGAGCTAAAATTATAGTAAAGCGACTTTACTTTTAGTATACTTTTTAAAGATATAACGTATATATATACCCATCACAATTTATGCCTGTGTACATAAATTGTGACGAGTACAAATAAAAGAATATCAAAATACGTTATTATATACATAGGTGCAACACACTGTAAATATATAGGATCTATGTTTCATACTAATCCCAAACGTTAGGAAAAAAAAATTAAAATATAACTTAAACATTACCATATACGGTCGCATTTCCCAGATGATTGAAATAACATACCTGCAAAATTAAAAAAAAACGTAATTAAAAACTTCGATAAGACAAAAAAATAACAAAAATCTGTCAGAAAGCGATCAATATGCACACCCCTTAATTTTATCTAGCCACTCAAGGCCCTGATGAAGTTTTCGTGTCGACTAGGTGATCGTAATTTACTTAAACGGTGATCGTGTTGGAATCTCATTACTCCCAAATGACTCTTTGAAAATCATTGGAAAGTCGGATGGAAATATGGCACAAAGACGTACCTACTATGGATCGAGAAGGGTTACAAAACGTGCTTTACGGTGAAGGAAAACATCGTGAGGAAACCTGCATAATGTCTGAGAAGTAATTCAATGACGTATGTATAGTGCCCGAAACAGCGATAGACTCACCATCTACCACGTTGGCACTCAATAATCTTCGATGAAAAGTGGGTGTTGTTATTACAACACCTCTGCCTACCACTTCGGGGGATACAGGCGTGAACATGTTATGTATGCATCAATACATCTATAACTATACACATACATAAAATTTGAAGTATCTGTTCATAATTTCAAATAATCAGTTCACTAAATGCATATGAAAGTATGTACAGTAAAATAAAATGTATAAATTTGTCTGTTTGTTGCGGCTAATATATGGAACTAATCCTTGTAGCATCAGCTATCTCTCAATGATATTCCCGTTAGAATTGGTCCAGCAGTTTCAGAGGTAAGCCGGAATAAACAAACATACAGAGAAAGTAAAATAATAGTTTTTTCAATATTTGGAATTACAAACACTTATGTTTTATTTATCTGTAGATATAGATGGTATATCCATTTCCAATTTACCATCTTTGGCAATCGTTACAGGTCAGTCGGAGGCCTAAAATAGTCTGACAACTGGTTTAACCCAGATCACAGATTTTCCTCGTTAAAGGGGTTGCGAAGGTCAGATGGCAGTCGCTTCTTATAAAACTCAGGTGATCAGCCACATCGGGTTGAATCAAGTGCCGACCCCAACAATGTATGAGATAAGGTCAGGGAGATGATGAGATATAGATGGTATAAAATGATACCCAATTACAAGCTTCTAAGCCTCGTTTACGCAAACATAGAAAATAAAAAAATAAATAGAAATGAATTAATAATTTATTGAATTTATTGCGTACTTTAATTAAATGCAGTGGTATAATTAAAAATGTAATATCTAATCAATGTTGTAGCAGGATTAAATAGGTTTTCAGATGGAAATTGGCTCAGATCATCTTTGTTCCTCCGTTGCAGTTAATAATAACTTTGCACTCACTTCTAATGGGACTGATGGCAGAATAAATTGCAATTGTTAAATGGCAAAATTATAAAAAAAAATCTTATTTTATGTATGTCTTTATTTTATTTAATTAGATTAAATACAGTTATGCTAGTGTATTTTAATATTATATCTTATATATTATCTTATTTCCAATTATCAAATTATAAGACGTAAACGTAAATATATTGAATGGAATGGAAATTATACTATGCTAATAAAGTACATAGCATTAATATAATCAGTAAAATGTATCACAATAACACAAATCTCTTTGAAAAACACAGTCAAAAATAATTAAAAATAAACTGTTTTCTATTTTGGAAAATATTTAAAATCTTTTATATTTTCAAAACTCTTAATTCCAGTTGCATTTCAACCGACTGACGGTACACCATATCCGCGTCGAGCGAATCTAATTAATTTCTAAGGCCACAACACACGACACGCCGCGTCTGTACAGGCCATTACCCGCATACCCGGCAAGATACCCGGTTATTAATGGACAGCTCCCTTTATGTTGTGTTTCGTCAGAAAATTGCCTATGAGATGCGTCACTGGGCCTCGTAAGTACCGGCGGTTGTAAATAATGGGTTCTATAAGGAAAATAACGTACGGATATTTTTAGATAGTTATATTTTTTGTTGATTTTTTTTCTGACCGTTACAATATTCACAATGCTTATATTCAATAGAGCGGAAGATTTGGTCCGAATAAAAATATAATCATGTTTATTCTTTTGTATTCGTAGTAAAATTAATTTATCTATAAAGCTTTCTAAGGGTTGGGCTAAGGGTTTGTTTACTTGAACACGCTAATCTCAGGAACTACTGGTCCGATTTAAGAATTAATTCAGTTTTACATAGCTCATGGAGGGAGCCGTGGTGGCCTCGGGGTTTGAGCAGTCGCCTGCTACGCAAGCGACGAAGTTCGAATCCCAGCGGGGCCTGTATCAATGAGTTTTTCTAAAAAACTTATGTACAGTGATTTCGTGAGGAAACCTGCATATTTCTGAGAAGTAATTCAAAGAAGTATGTATAGTGCCTGAGACGGCGATAGACTCACCATCTGTCACGTTGGCACTTAATCAAATTCGGTGAAAAGTGGGTGCTGTGATTACAACACCTCTGCCTACCCCTTCGGGGAATACAGGCGTGAGCATATGTATGTATGTATGTATAGCTCATTTGTCGAGGAAGCTACGCTACGCTACGGACGCTAACTAGTATGTATGTCTGTATGGCGCGACGCGAATAAAATACATGCAAAATATCCTCACTATGTTCGCTGAGCGCTCATAACTCTTGACGGCACTTATACTTCCGTGTCATTGCACAAATATTATCTATACAGATAAATACCATTAAAGTGTCTGTTTGTAATACCAAATTAACGGCATCTCACTTAATGCATACGAAAGTATATACGGTACTTACTTTAAAACATTTTATTTTTCTCTGTTTATCTGTCTGTCTGTCTGCCTATTCCGGGTAATCTCTAAGCGTCTGGACCGATTTTAACGGGACTTTAACGAGAAATAGCAAATGTTACAAGGAGTAACATGAGTTACTACTTAATATCGTTGGAAATAAATATTGAGCTTCCGCGAAAACAGCCTCCTATTAATACATTTTATTAAGTAACTAATAAGTAGCTTATAACTAATTACAAGTAGAAAACTTGGCCCAAATCGGTGTCTCTCGGGATCGTGCCAAGAAGGCTGGCAGCATTGCCACATTGAATAGCAATGCTGATTCTCTGAGCGAGAAAAGCCCCAGCCCGCTTGTCACGAGAAGCTTCTACCTCCTATTTAATTGCGAGTGAAACCGCGGCGCATACCTAGTAAGATATAAGAGTTTTAATCACAGTGGCGTAGTTCATACCACGCTTATGAAATTTCATCATTGATAACCGATTATTGTGCGGTAAAAAATGTGTAATATTAATTTAATGGTGTTTTTATCACTACGATCGGCCATTTATGATTCGAAACAGAGGCCAGATGGATATTAAGGGGTAGGCATCGAGAAATTGTACAAAGTAAAACTTCTGTAGCAGAGTTTCTTCTCTCGCTGCAATATACAATATTGAAAATGATTTTATTTAATTAGTTTACTTACAAGATACTTTCAAATGGCCAGAAAGACAAAAAAAACATTATACTTGTTTATAAATGTTACCCCCGGTTTCGGAATTTGCTTTTGTTGAGAAGAACCCGGCAAGAAACTAAACAATTGTTCTTTAATAAAAATATATATTACAATTTGTAATTGTTACAGTATTACTTCACGAATATAACCCCGAAGCTGGCGCTACTCGCAAACAATTGCAAGTTTCTGGAATATTTTCTCTTCGCTGTCCACGTATTTGTATAAAATTAAATTATACATACTGAATATTTTCTTAATGCTCATATTGGGAATATTTTTGAATGTTAACCATTATATGCTGTGTAATGGTCGAGTTCATGATGGATTCTACCAAGCAATATAATTAAACCTAGCCGTATCCCACGATCGCAAACACTATTCCAAAAAAATCCTAAGTAAAGACGAAATTGTTTGTTTTTTGATATCGAATAGGCTCTGAAGCTTAAGAGACGATTCCAAAAATTATTTCGTTTAAATTATAATTATCACTGATTAATATGGGCCGTATTTGTAATCGACGTTCATCATCGCCCTGGCCTTATCCCATACATTGTTGCGGTCGGCACTTGATTAAACCCGATGCGGCTGATCACCTGATTTTTATACGAAGCGACTGCCATCTGGCCTTCGCAACCCCTTTAACGAGGAAAATCTGTGATCTGGGCTAAACCAGTTGTCAGACTATTTTAGGCCTCCGACTGACCTGTAACGATTGCCAAAGATGATAAATTGGCAACCGGGACCGACGGCTTAATGTGCTCTCCAAGGCACGGAGGGAACTCGGGCGGTCACCCATCTAATTACTGGCTAGGCTTAGCAATATGCGCAATAGCAACTGTGCCACGAGCTCCTCTTTGTAATCGAGGTTAGAGCCGTAATAACGCGGGCAAAGTCGCGGGCGGAAGCTCGTGCATGATATTTTAGTACAAGCAACCTTCGTCTTAACAAACTCACACCGTTCTCCCATTGTTCAGTAGTTCGGCTGTTTTTGTATAATAGTTTTTATCTAGCTAACTTTTTAGTTGCGATCAAGGTTAGGCGGTATGCAGATGATGGTCGATGACGATATGATTTTGAACAAGCTTAGGTTTCCATCAAAAAATTGCGCTCGTGATTTTCAAACTCCTACATGCATACATATGCTCAAGCCTTATTCCCCGAAGAGGTGTTGTAATCACAACACCCACTTTTCACCGAATACGATTAAGTGCCAACGTGGTAGATGGTGAGTCTATCGCCGTCTCAGGCACTATACATACGTCTTTGAATTACTTCTCAGAAATATGCAGGTTTCCTCACGATGTTTTCCTTCACCGTAAAGCACGTGGTGTGAAATCACTGTACATAAGTGTTTTAGAAATACTCATTGGTACAATTGATTGGTGGCCCCGCTGGGATTCGAACTTGCGTCGCTTGCGTAGCAGGCGACTGCTCAAACCTCAAGGCCACCACGGCACTTCTCACTTTTCAAACTCATACTCAAAAGTATCTTCATTCGATTAGACTTTTTACAAAGTACTTTCAAATCGTCAGAATGACATAATTATACAGGTTTATACATGCTACCGCCAGGTTCGGACGGTTGCTTTTACTGAGAAGAACCTGGCAAGAAACTCAGACATTACTCTTTTCAATAAATATTGAGCCGTGGTGCAAGACGCTACGCAAGTTCAAATCCCTCATTGAGATTGCTGATCTGCTGGGATTTGATCAACTAAGTTCACCGACACAATTAGTTCTGAAAAAAAATTGTGCAGTGATTTCACACCACTAGCTTTATGGTGAAGGAAAACATCGTGAGGAAACCCATAGTGCCTGAGACGACGAAAGACTCACCATCTATCACGTTGGCGCTTAATCATCTTTGGTGAAAAGTGGGTATTGTTATTATACCACCTCTGCTTACCCCTTCGGGGAATACAGGCGTGAGCATATGTATGTATGTATGTATGTATGTAAATATAGATGTAATCGATTTTCTACATAGTAATATCTTAGCGCTATTTACGGTCTATTTTACCGTTTTATGCTTGGGGAAATAATACTCTGTACCATGAACGATAAGATTAATTTTCATAAAACCGTCACAGGCTCTTGTTTTTAAAAGGTTCCCAATGAGCAGTCGAATGCACGCATTAATAGCAATCTGCGATCGAACCTGAATACCCTGCCGTTTAAACTTTTTAATTACGCGAATGATACCGCCATTTAAAGTTGGAGAATATTTGCGAAACTTGTTTCATTTGCGGGTAGATTAAAAAGTTGTGAAGTTAAGATTTTAATTAATGACGTTCTTAAGGTTAAATGAGTTGGAACCGTTAAAGAAAGATGATTATTATAAATATGATTCTCCTTGTAATATTCTTTTCGCATTACAGTAAGTAGGTATATACTCGAAACGACCAAGTATTTTGGTATTATAAACTGAAATATAAGAGCCGTGGTGGCCTTGAGGTTTGAGCAGTCGCCTGCTACGCAAGCGACGCAAGTTCGAAGTCCAGCGGGGCCTGTACCAATGAGTTTATCTAAAAAACTTATGTGCAGTGATTTCACACCACGTGCTTTACGGTGAAGGAAACCTGCATATTTTTGAGAAGTAATTCAATGACATATGTAAAGTGTCTGAGACGGCGATGGACTTACCATCTGTCACGTTAGCACTTAATCATCTTCGGTGAAAAGTGGGTGTTGTGATTACAACACCTCTGCCTACCCCTTCGGGGAATACAGGTGTGAGCATATGTATGTATGTAAATATAAGTATAGCTTAGCTACATCGAAATAGTGGCGATAACACTTATTACAATACGGTTCATTTAAATATAATGAAGCTGTCTTTTTGTGATTTTCATAGAACATAATATGTAATAGGATATTTTTTATAAGCCTTCATTCCCGAAAAGACAGACACAGGAGTAGCAGCACTCTTTATCTACCTAAGATGATCAGGTGCCAATGTTACGGATGGCGAGTCTATCGTCGTTTCTGGCACTATACGTACTATGTCTATGTAATCTACAGTATATAAACACAATAAAATATAAGTTTTATATGCAGCAAGGAATCTAGGCCTTTTTTTAAAAAGGACGTTTGCTCTATTGAGCGTGAGGGTTGTCAAAACTAAATATTTTGAAATTTTGTCTTTTCTTTACTCTTAATCCTGCATGTCTGAAAAGTAATTCAAAGACGTATGTATAGTGCTTGAAACGGCGATAGATTCGCCATCTGTCACGTTGGCTCTTAATCATCTTCGGTGAAAAGTGCCCGCCTACCCTTTCGGGATAAACAGGCGTGAGCATATGTATGTGTCAAAATAATGAAGAAGTGTGGTTTTGGAATTTTGGAATAATTACGGTAAAACACGTGAATGACGTATACGCTATCGGCCACGAAGTGACACCTCATACTGTCTTCATCTTATTTTCTTGTACATGCACGTATCTGTGTGAGTGTGTCATTACGAACAATTCTAATATGATAAAGCAAAACGAATTCAATTTGTAAAATCCCAACGCCCTACAAATCAATGGCCACTCAAATTGTGACCTTAAACCAACACAGACTTAAGTAGGTATTCAACATAATACCTATTGTAATACCTGCCACACACAATAACACGATTATGATAGAAATCGTCAACCAAACTGAACCTTGTGCACAGTAAATAAATACAAGCAATAGCTCCACAGCAAACCAAAAGGAATTCTAGTATATAACGATTTGGAAAATCAAAAGGCGTTTATGTAACGAACCCTAATGTTTTTTTTAAATAAGTGTAGCATTAGTTACTCCTTGTAATATTAGCTATCTGCCAGTGAAAGTTTCATTAAATTTTTTTAATTTTCATTTACAAACTATGCGAATTTGAGAATTCACTGTGTGATTGCTGTACTGAATTTGCACACGCACTGTGGCCCAAGTTAGCATACAATCAAACAGTACCTTGTACAAAGGTCCGCTTTGAATGCAAGCCCATGTATCCCCGTCTGAAATTAGCATAACGTATAAATACAAATCGACTTTGAGGAGTTTTAAAATGAGCAAGTTATTTGTAATGCCTACATGATTCTCAATAAGTATATACATACATAGGTATTTTTATCCTCGTATGTTGGTTGAAAACTGGTTAATAAGGTTTGATTATAAAGACATTGTTATTAGATATTAAATAAATATTCTCACGACATCCCACAAGGGTCCCCTAAGGGGGTAAGCAGACGTGTTGTAACAACAACACTCGCATTTCACCGATTATGATTAAGTGCCAACGTAAATAAAATGCGAATGAATCCGCGAGGCACAGATAGTCTTACATCTTATACCTTTAAACGAGAAATTCATATATATATATATATATATATATAGAATTTGGATCTCGAAAACTTCTCCAACGATTTTCATGAATTTTTGCATGTAGGGGTAAAAAATAGGTCTAGCTTGGTTTAATTTATGGAAAACATCGTTTTAACCATGTTTTCAGGCACTGAAAAACTCTTAAAATATCATTACAATACGACAGCAAATTTCGCCGACATCTGTCAAGTTATGGTAGCTCAAGGGTGAGGCTTCCAGCTTACGGGGCGATAACGAAACTAGAGTACCCCGGTTCGAGACTGACGTTCACCGGATTTTATTTTCCTCTTTTTATGTGAAGAAGAAACCGAGCACACTGTCAACCAGATATTATATATTAATGCATTTAGTTTATGCATCAAACTAGGTACTTTATTCAATATCACTCAGAGCCTTGCAAACTCGTGGTCTGGGGATCTTTTTTGTAATCTGTCATATGTCACTCGGCAAAAAATCTGTCATCGGTGATAAGTTGATTTTAAGTTGAATTTCAACTTAGCGCTTTACTTGACAAAAACTAGATAAAGATAATGCGTAGGCTTTGATTGAGGTTACATTTCCGTGAGATAAACATGTTGACAGACGTTACTAACATTATACTATACACGTGTCCGCAGTCGGTTTGGAAATAAGGTTTTTTTACCAACTAGTTGGCAACCAGACAGATTTTGACATACATACATACATATGCTCACGCCTGTATTCCCCGAAGGGGTAGGCAGAGGTATTATAATCACAACACCCACTTTTCACCGAATTTGATTAAGTGCCAACGTGACAGATGGTGAGTCTATCGCCGTCTCAGGCACTATACATATGTCTTTGAATTACTTCTCAGACATATGCAGGTTTCCTCACGATGTTTTCCTTCACCGTAAAGCACGTGGTGTGAAATCACTGTACGTAAGTTTTTTAGAAAAACTCATTGGTACAGGCCCCGCTGGGATTCGAACTTGCGTCGCTTGCGTAGCAGGCGACTGCTCTAACCCCGAGGCCACCACGGCTGTCCACAGATTTTGATTAAACAAAAAATTTACTTATAGTCTATGCATCTATCTATACAGATAAATAATTTAGGTGTATGTTTGTAATTCCCAAAAAACAGCGTTTCTCTAAATGCATACATACGGTACTGACATAAAAAAAAACTCTGTCAATTTGTTCCGGGTAATCTCTGAAACGGCTTGACCGATTTTAACGGGAATTTCACTGGTAGAAAGCTAATGTTACAAGGAGTAACTTTGGTTACTTTTATTTAAAAAAAACTATTTAAGGTTCCGCGGGATTCAAATTAAGTCTACGGGGGAGAAACCGCAGAGCACAGCTAGCTACTTACTAAGAGACTGTGGTGGCCATGGGGTTTGAGCAGTCGCCTGCTACGCAAGTGACGCAAGTTCCAATCTTAACGGAGCCTTTACCAATGAGGTTTTCTTAAAACTTACGTGCTGTGATTTCACACCACGTGCTTTAAGGTGAAGGAAAACATCGTGAGGAAACCTGCCTATGTCTGAGAAGTAATTCAAAGACGTATGTAGTTCCTAAGACGGCGATAGACTAACCCGCTGCCACGTTGGCACTAAATCACATTCGGTGAAATCTGGGTGTTGTTGTTATAACACCTCTGCCTATCCCTTCGGGGACCCTTCTGGGATGGAGTAAGCATATTTATTGTTTTTTTTTTTTATAATTAGTCCTATTTTTATACCTTCATCATAAAGTTTTGATAGAATTCATTCGCAGAAAAGCCATGTTCTACATTGCAATAAAAAAACAAATTTTAGGTTCTTCTACAACTTAAATTAAAATGTTTAATTATTTCTATGACATGCGCATTTGTTTTTAATTCTCGTTCTAAACTTGAATTTAACACAGATAAGAAATAGATCAAGAGTATATACCTTTTTAAATAAATTTGTTACCACAGAGAGACTATGATACTATAGCAGTCAGATAACACATTCGCGCCGGCCTTTCTTATACCGCATATCATTTGCTTGATATTGTAGACTATATTCTCGCAGAAATGACTCTTCACTTGAAATATAAAATTACCTATTGAACGGTTCATACTAGTTTCATACATACATACATATGCTCACGCCTGTATTCCCCGAAGGGGTAGGCAGAGGTGTTGTTATCACAACACCCACTATTCACCGAATTTGATTAAGTGCCAACGTGAAAGATGGTGAGTCTATCGCCGTCTCAGGCACTATACATACGTCTTTGAAATACTTCTCAGAAATATGCAGGTTTCCTCACGATGTTTTCCTTCACCGTAAAGCACGTGGTGTGAAATAACTGCACATACGTTTTTTAGAAAAACTCATTGGTACAGGCCCCGCTGGGATTCGAACTTGCGTCGCTTGCGTAGCAGGCGACTGCTCTAACCCCAAGGCCACCACGACTTGTTTCATTGTGGGAGTAAATTAATAAAATGGATATCTTTACCGAAAGCGAACAGCAGAATTAATAATTTTATTTCATTACAAAATAGGAAGACCTTAAAAACAGCATTATTTAGTTATACCAGTGAGGTGGAGGTTATTGAAGCCGAATAGATCTATTCTATATTCTTTGCCAGCTGGAATTGGCATTCATGTGCAAAAAATTACTTAAAATAAGGTTGTCAATTAGCTAAGGTTTTCCATTAATATAATTATAAAACTAATGATCATTTTTCTCACACAATTAAACACGTAGCTTCAAGTGAATATCAAATGTTACAATTCCATCTCTTGATTAAATTTGACAAGCAAACAACCAGTAATTAACATTAATTCAATTAACCGCATAAAATATTAATGAAATCATAACATTAATTAAACAATGGGCAAAAAAGTTTGATTGCCTTTTTTGTCGTATCTATGTGATTTAGTCTTTGGTGGAAGTTCATTGGCCCGGAGTTATGCCACTCCTCCTGCGCTTGCGCTGATGCTGCGTAATTAGTCTCATCTCAAACAATGTCGATGATGCCACGTGTTTCGTGTACATTGAATTTTATATACGCTTGGTACGTTAATTTGACCGCGTAAAACAGCAATGTATCATCATAAAAATATACTTTTCATCAATACCAATATTATAATGAGGAAAGATGTGTAAATAAGTATGTTTTTAATTTGCTCAAAAAGTACTAGGCGGATTTTAAACGTTCTCTCACTGTTTGAATGCAACATTATCCCTGATTAATAATGACAAAATTTTATCCCTGTACTCCCACGGGAACGAGAACTATTCGGATGAAAACGCGTGACGTTAGTTATGATATACCTAATATCGGAATGAGTAACGCCATAAGTAAATAAGGATTTTTATCATTACATTTTTTTGGCAAGAAGACAGAGGGTGAGTCCATCGCCGTCTCAGGCACTATATATACGTCTTTGAATTACTTCTCAGACAGGTTTCCTCACTATGTTTTCCTTCACCATAAAGCATGTGGTGTGAAACATGCATAGATTTTTTTTAGAAACACTCATTGGTACAAGCCCCGCTGGGATTCGAACTTGCGTCGCTTACGTAGCAGGCGACTGCTCAAGCCCCGGAGCCACTACGGCTCTCACTCTCAAATGTTATGAACTCTCCTACCGAATTTCGGCTACGGCGGCTAGTCTCAACGAGGATCAGCCATGTACGCAGGAGATATTATATTGCACAAGTGTGTGCGCAAACACAGGTGCACTCTTTATTCCCTCACTCTCATAGTCCGGTGGGACGGTAATCCGACACGACCGGAGCGATATCAGGCGGAGGACCAACGGCTTAACGTGCTTTCCGAGGCACGGGGGTGGAAACACCGCCAACTTCCAAACTCCGGGCATTTTTATTGTGAATTACTTGACAGAAAAACCCAATATAAATTTTTGACCCGACCCGGGAATCGAACCATTAGACCAACGAGGCAGTCAAATGTTAACTACATATTTATATATTCACATTTTTTCATTATTTCCCCTTGTGGTAAGAGTCTTGATCTGGTCATAGTTATAATTGCGACATTAACAAAAATTCGCAGCGAATGCAAAGTAATACGACTAAATAAATTGCATACTGCATAGCAATATATCATTTCAATGGTAAATCACAAATCCGTGAAATACTCACGCAAGCCCCCCATTTGTCACGTGTGTGAGTAATCACCCGACTCTGCCTTGATATATGATATTATTTTCGGCATGGAGTTTAATTCGGGCTAACAATATCTTCCGAGTTATGATGACATATGCCACCCAACGCCGGTTCGAGTCAGAAAAGCCTTAAATATTGATCGGATTTTATTTTGCATCATATATTTTAATTTCCTCTTTTATCTGTTACTTTGTAACTCACGCTCAATCGGTTGAAAACGGCTTAGGAAGATATTTTGAATAAAGATGGTGTTGTAAATCTATACAGATAAATAAAATTGAAGTGTCCGTTTGTAATTTCAAAATAATACTTTTTGACTAAATGCATATGAAGGAATATACTGAAGGTATAACCAATTTTTTTTTTCTCCACCTGTATGTTTTGGCTATTCTCCGAAACGGTTGGACCAATATTAACGGGACTTTCACTGGTAGATAGCTGATGTTACAAGGAGTAACTTAGGCTTTTATGAGGTGAGGTTTAAGAACATTTATTTCTCATAAGAAATACAGTATTTCACTTATTTATTTATTTAAAACTTTCTGCACAAAGTACACAGGTGGACTTAATGCTAAATCATTTTCTGCCAGTCAATCTTACTATACAGGACAAACATAGAAGCGGGTGTGCTATATAATTAGGAAAAATAACAACTGATTACATACTTAAAAACTAAACTAGTCTAACAAACACACATATGACAGAGAATATGAATAAATATAATAATGAGAAGATACAAATAAATATATAAACAAATTATACATAAAATAAATAAATATCTAAAAAATTTAAACAATACAATATATACAATACACTTACATGAGAATCACTTTACAAGTAAGAGTTAAACTTTGCGGGTTACGCATTTTACATTACACAAGGACAGGGAGATGATGGTCCAGTAGTTTCGGAGCCTATGCAAACATACATACAAAACTATCCTCTTTATAATATTAGTCATAATCACCGTGGCCTTATCCCATACATTGTTGGGGTCAGCACTTGATTTTTATACGAAGCGACTGCAATCTGACCTTCGCAACCCCTTTAACGAGGAAAATCTGTGATCTGGGCTAAACCAGTTGTCAGACTATTTTAGGCCCCCGACCGACCTGTAACGATTGCCAAAGATGATAAATTGGCAACCGGGACCGACGGCTTAACGTGCTCTCCGAGGCACGGAGGGAACTCGGGCAGTCAACCATCCAATTACTAGGAAGGGTTAGGGTTGCTTAACTTCGCTGATCGAATGATATGCGTAATAGCAACTGTGCCATGAGCTCCTCCGATTGGTATGGCAAATAAATTCAGTTGCAACAGGTTGTTTTATTAAATTTGGAACTGGAAATACCGTTGTACCTTACCCTCTCTATACTATATGTAATATGCACGCTTGTAAATAATTCAAACCTAATGACAAAATGTAAGGTGGATCATAAAACAAAAGAGTAACCATGAGTGGATCAAACGAGGGGATTAGACCGGAATAACTCATACTAACACAATATTTTGGAAAATACTTAATATCGACCAATAACATAACAATTACTGAAAGTGATATGCATATTTTTTTTAAATTGAATTTTCGATGGCTTAAAACATGGATTATTACGCACACACAATTTTTAAAAATTGTTACAGTGAAATAAAAGGTGCGTTTAAAAAAAACATCTGTACTGATTATATTTAATTTATACGAAGTTTCAAATATTTATACACAATAACCGGATGAATTTGATACTTAATTACTTTTTAAGCATCGATAAAAGGTAACCTTAGCAGTATCACGTACATTAAAATGTAATAAAACGTATAAAATGCTTATAAAAATAGACTTCTTGGTGAAATGTGTTCAAACATTTTGCGACACTGTTGCATGGAAATAGAGAATCTGGTGTTGATTTATAGATGGGGGCCTACCATTATGAGTTTACTCAAGGTGTGTTAAGAACTTTTGAGTTTTGACGTTTCATATTAACCTTTAAACGAGTAATTCTTTTATATACCTATATACCTATATAGAAGAGCAGAATTTCCTAACACAAGCAATTCCTTGCTTAAAAGGAGATTTTTTACCAGGAAATGTGAATATAAGTTATTGAAATGATTAAATTATTATTATTAATAGAATAAATAGACTTCATGGGTGGCTTTACACCGCGGAACCGTAATAATATATATATATATATATATATATATATATATATATATATATATCTGAACTTCGGAAACTATTCCAACGGGTTTCAGGGGCAAAAAATTTCAATTTAAATTTATTGCTTTAAAACATATTCTTAATTTAGCACTTACAGGTAGTGAGCGGTAACACTATAAATTAACAATATGTACCCTGTTGGGCACAGCAATTATTTGAGAGAGGGCTTAAATTTGGTATATTATATTTATAATATCTACAAACATAAAAGGTATATTTATAAATCTATTATTAAATTATATTAAAACTTATCATTTAAGAATTCTTGCATACTGTAATAGCATTTGTTAATCAGCAAGATCTTTATTAGCTAGGTTTAATTTTTGGAAAACATCTTTTCGACCGTGTTTTCAGGCACTGAAAAACTCATAAAATATAATTACAATACGACAGTAAATTTCGCCGACATCTGTCAAGATACGATAGCTCAGAGTGTGGCTGCCAGCTTGCGGGGCGATATCGAGTTAGAGTACCGCGCTTCGAGTCTGACGTTCACCGGATTGTTTTAATTTTTTTTTCTTTTTCTTTAACGTTGTCAACCAGGTACTAGATTTGAAAGGAACAAAAAGTTCAATAACACAATAATAGTAACAAAATACTACTAGAAGTGGCACATGAGAGGACATGGCTTGTCCAGAACAATGGAGTAATCACCCGTTCGGTTGCAACGGCACGCGCCGAGTGTCTCAAAAGACACATTATCTTACGCTTTGTGCGAACGATAAGTGCAGCAATAGGCTTAAAGAATTTTATTTTCTCACTACCTGGAGTCTTACCATCATCTCCCTGGCCTTATCCTATACATTGTTGGGGTCAGCACTTGATTCAACCCGTTGTGGCTGATCACTTGATTTTTATACGAAGCGACTGCCATCTGACCTTCGCAACCCCTTTAACTACGAAAATCTGTGATCTGGGTTAAACCAGTTGTCAGACTATTTTAGGCCTCCGACTGACCTGTAACGATTGGCAAAGACGAAAAATTGGCAACCGGGACCGACTGCTTAACGTGCTCTCCGAGGCACGGAGGGAACTCGGGCGGTCACCCATCCAATTACTGGGTAGGGTTAGGGTTGCTTAACTTCGCTGATCGAATGATATGCGCAATAGCAACTGTGCCACTAGCTCCTCTGCCTGGAGTCTTACCATGACCTCTTATTGCCATGATAGTTTCACTCTCATTATGAGACAGATTTATATTGACAGATGGTTGTGTATACATCTGTCACTGTCACACAGCTATCATTAAAATAAGAGCTCATGGTTGGGCTCCTGTTCCTCTTGTGTTTCAGCCAAGACTTAATATCACCGGTGAGGTTATTTCGCAAAACCGTTTATTAAAATAATGCTTAAGTTACTGCTTGTCACATCTACTATGAAACTCCCGCAAAAATCCAGCAATTAACCGGAACTAATAGACAGACAGATATAATGATTCTTGACATCTTTTTAGTTCGAATCCCAGCGGGGCCTGCACCAATGAGTTTTCTAAAAACTTGTGTGCGGTGATTTCACACCACGTGCTTTACGGTGAAAGAAAACGTCGTGAGGAAACCTGCATATGTCTGAGAAGTAATTCAAAGACGTATAAGTTTGAGACGGCGATGGACTCACCCTCTGTCATCGGTGAAATGTGGTTGTTGTTGTTACAACACCTTTACTTACCCCTGCGGGAATGGCGTGAGTGAACAAGCTCAGTACTCTGGCCTTCGAGTAGGTACTTGGGATCAGATAAAATACGATGTACCAAAGAGATGAAATGTTTTTTATTATACGGCGTGTTTTAGTATATACGTATACCGTAGAAAATCTCTATAGCGTGATTCACAATATAATTAGCCCCATCTATCGGCATCTATTGTTATACACTACTACTCAAACCTACATACTTGGCCTGTACAGTGAACATATTCATTTAACTATCTTTTTGGGCCGGTATTAGCTTAGTTACAAGTATTTTTTCAGTTTTGTTAGCTTTTTTAGTTTAAGAAATCGCTGTTCAACATGATTACAACTATATGATGGCTAGCATAGCGACTCTACTCATAGCCCTCCTCTCCATGGAGCACTGGCGACTATACAGGAACACTCCATAGCATTATTGTGACTTGTATGTAGTTTTCGTCAAATTATTCATGTAATTTAGAAGTACTTTATAATATTTCTATTTTAATTTTACCACTGACTTTATGCTTAGTACTCGAAAATCAACCATAATTCTTAGGGTCAAGGCTGATAATCCACACCCAGTATTTTATATCAACGATTAGAATGAGCGACGGCAAGCGCAAGCTCTGGTTAGTACATCAATCACGTATGCGGTTCATGATAATAATATATGATGTAAACATTATTTTTGCTTGGGCTTTGGTCTTTACGGTTTGGGATTAATATTGTAGAAATTATTGGTCACAAATCGCAAGTCACTAATAATTGAATGTATTCATGATAAAATGATTGTGTACCTGTTTTCAATTATTTATTATTTATTATGTGTCCCACTGCTCGGCAAAGGCCTCCCTTCCCTCTTTCCAACCCTTCCGATCCAGGGATATCTCCGGCCAGTTTTTGAGGCAAGCGGCGAGTTCGTCCTGCCATCTTGTTCTCGGCCTGCCACGTCTGCATTCGGAGGGGTCCATCGTGTGGTTTGTCCATCGGTTTCAAAACTTATGTACAGTGATTTCACACCACGTGCTTTACGGTGAAGGAAAACATCGTGAGGAAACCTGCATATTTCTGAGAAGTAATTCAAAGACGTATCGTGATGAGACGGCGATAGACTCACCATCTGTCACGTTGGCACTTAATCAAAAATTCGGTGAAAAGTGAGTGTTGTTGTGTTAACAACACCTCTGTCTACCCCTTCGGGGAATACAGGCGTGAGCATAAATGTATGTATCTCAACATACTTTTTTCAATTCTGGTCACCATATCATTCTTCATCTGTCCCTGAACACATTTTCCCCCAACAAACATATTTAGCTACTTAACACGTGCATAAGTAGACACGTTTAAATTCATTAATCCACCCTGCTTGGCTGTCAAGACTGACTGACGGAGCAATAATCGGAGCTCACACCTAAAGGTGCGTACACATTAACATTGTACCATACCAAGCATTTATGTGTAAGGAAATATCATTATTAATCCTAAGTTGTGTATTACGAGTAATCTCTTCAGACGAGGCACTCGTAGAATTATGTTAGAACTTCACTTACAGGTAAGTTCGTTTAATCATTAATTATAAACGTTAAACTTTTTATGTATGGGATGTGTGGATGATTGTTACTCTTTCACGCATACATAAAAAAATCACGTTCATTACTACTTTCACCCGCGTAGATCTAATTTAATTCTTGCGGAAACCTAAATTTATTTTTTTAAATAAAAGTAGCTTAAGTTACTTCTTGTAAAATTACCTATCTGCAAGTGAAAGTCCCGCTAAAATTAGCCTTTTAGCCATAAACAGACAGACCGACAAAAAAAAAATTGAAAATTAGTTTTTTTAAGTCAGTACCGTATATACTTGTATATGCATTTAGTGAAAAAATATTTTGAAATTATAAACAGAAACTTCAATTTTATTTATCTGTGCAGACAAGATATAGATTTAAAATATATTTTATTAAAAAACATCTCTTTATTACGTCTTATGATCTTAACATAAATATATTCGCAAATTTTTGTTTTAAGTCCTATATCGCACTCAGAACTTGTGTTCTGATAGTGCGATATGGTTGTATGTAAAAAAAAAACATTCATTCGCAACGGATTGTAATTCGTGGCTAACCATTGCATTGCATCCTTAATATGCACGAGCCTTAACTGTCCAATTGTGCTCAGATAAATTGATGGTACAGTCAAATGGTTAATTCATACAAACATACTTCTTGTAATGACGTTATAATTGCCCTCGTCCTACACAAAGAGTATCATATCAGTATGTTAGCTTGTCATGACGTGTCGTGAGAATTGTTAACTATCTATCTGCCGCAGTGTGTCAGTGTGTTTGTTGCTGCTAATATCAGTATCTACCTTAAAAAAAATGGGCCCTGCGACAAAAAAGCACATTCCAAATTAACCAGGTGAAACCGCGCGGCACAGGTAGTTATTGATAGGGATTAGGGCTTAGATGCTTGCGCTAGATTCGTGATTTAAGATCACACATATATAAAATTGATATGTCTGTTCGTAATTTCGAACAGCTTTCTACTAAATACATATTGAAAGTATATACAAAAAAAATCTCTGTGTATCTGTTTGTTCCAGCTAATCTCATTTTAACAGGACTATCACTATAGTCGCAGATAGCTGATGTCACAAGCAGTAACCAAGGCTACTTTTATTTTAAAAAAATTGTGTTCCGCTGGCAGCCCACGAAATGATGGCATTACAAAGGAATGAGTTGAACGTATAAAAATACATATTTTCGATAGCTATTAATTCCTAAAATTCTCATAATACGATCAAATCGCTGAGTCGAAGACCCGACAGTTATTACAAATCGTAAAATATTATTTAACAATCGTTAATTACATAAATCGCTTCTATAATCGGTTTGAATATTCACAAACATTGTATCGATATTCAAGCCAGCTTTTCGACATTTCGACCGACTACAACCTATTATAGGCTTTATCAATGGACTATAATAAAATCGTAATAAAAATATTCTGAGACAGCTTCATGTCACCAAGCACATTTAACTAGAATGTTATCTGTGAAATCAGTACTTATTGCGTTTGATTTATGATTAATATTCTGTTTTTATTGTTTTATTATAGTTGACTAGATCACAATCGAATACCATCGTGTGTGAGGTCATATAGTAATAAAATAAATAATATGCTCACGCCATCCCAGAGGAGTCTCCGAAGGGGTAAGCATAAGTGTTGTGACAACAACACCCACCCATAATATGATTAAGTGCCAACGGGTGAGTCCATCGTCATCTCAGCATTATGTGATTTTTCATATGGAAGGAACTTTTCGAATAGATAGCTCTAAATTCCTTAAAAAGCTGTCTTGTGGTCTTAGGGGTCACCTTGCAGAGTTCGTGGGTTCTAATCTCGCCTCGTGTTCCTAACCATACTTAAGAATAGCATGTAAACATATGTGTCATGCGGAAAAACTAATATTTAGATATAACTCTTATCCCGATGACAGATATAGGTTAGTTAAGCAATAATTCCGCTGTAGTTAAGGGTGAAGTCACGGGGCGTTACAATCTCGATAATTTTCCGGTTAATAGGTAAAGTTCATTAACATCGTCCATTAAATCAATGGTGCCAATTAACACAGCGACAAAACCCGATACGTTGAGTTATCGTGAGTGACGAATCGATAACAGACACCAAGGTTTTGAATAATGCCGCTTAATTAAGGGGAAGAGTTCATATACAGTGCGGGTTCGATCTACGGTTTGTTACCTACGAAATTTATTGGCAACATATGCTCATGCCTGTATTCCCCGAAGGGGTAGGCAGAGGTGTTGTAATAACAACACCCACTTTTCCCGCAAGATGATTAAGTGCCAACGTGACAGATGGTGAGTCCATCGGCGTCTCAGACACTTTACATTCGTCATTGAATTACGAAATTTATTGTGTAGGAAAATATTATATTCCCCAAACGATGTATTTAAAAAAATTGCAAGTTGCGATATAACATGCGACAAAAATAAAACTTTGGTATAGTGTTATCTATGCTACCAATTGTATTGAAACGTAAAATTGTCAAATAGGGTCATAGTAGGAATCTCGCTGCTAAATCGAGATATCTATGTTTACCTTATTTCTCCTAAATGAAACGGTGATTGTGATGTTATATCTTATGACAGACTGACTAATATATTTTGTGCTATTCGGTGAGCGTTAAATTATTCAATAATTATCGAAAAATATTCGATATCTGAGTATTCCGAAATCAGTGTAATGTGACAGTGGCAGAAACAGTGTAATATGATGAAATAAAAAAATATATATATTATTAATTTAAGACGTATCTATAATATCTATAGTATAATATCTTCGTTGTATCTGATGCAATTTCTCCATCTCAGTATATCATATTGTACCACAAAATAAAATAGACCCGAATTGGTTTACAATAACTATAAATTAATTTAAAAGTATCGTGCTTTAAATCCGAAACGAAACTAAACTCACACTAAAATATTGCCTGTGAAAAGTAGGTGTTATTACACCTACCCATAAAGCTTACATGACAAGTAAACTTAATTTCAAAGGTTACAAGCGGAACCCTAATGTTTTTTTTTAGTTTAAAATAGTTAGTCCCTATGTTACTCCTTGTAAAATTAGCTTTCTACCAGTGAAAGTCCCGTCAAAATCGGTCCAGCCGTTTCGGAGATTAGCCGGAACAAACAGACAGATAACAGAGTTTTTTTTTTTATTTTTTTTTTACCATGTTTACTTTCAAATGCATTTAGTGCAAAAGTGTAAATTTGGAATTCCAAAGAGACACTTCAATTGTATTTATCCGTATAGATGTTATAGAGTTTGTTTGTTTAACTATGGCTTCGCCTTAACAATCTAAAAACTAAAACAATTTGATTGTAAAGAAATCAATCTGGCGTGAGTCCCGTTGTTTTTGATTGTAACAATTTGCTTTTTGTTCCCATGAACGTAGCTCATACATTACCTAACATTTGGGTAAGTGGCGTGACCTAATTGGTAATTTCTGTTGGTAATACCTTGCATAACACGAACATCTAACAAAAGGAGCCGTGGTGGCCTCGGGGTTAGAGCAGTCGCCTGCTACGCAAGCGACGCAAGTTCGAATCCCGACGGGGCCTGTACCAATGAGTTTTTCTAAAAAACTTACGTACAGTGATTTCACACCACGTGCTTTACGGTGACGGAAAACATCGTGAGGAAACCTGCATATGTCTGAGAAGTAATTCAAAGAGACGTATGTATAGTGCCTGAGACGGCAATAGACTCACCATCTGTCACGTTGGCACTCAATCAAATTAGGTGAAAAGTGGGTGTTGTGATTACAACACCTCTGCCTACCCCTTCGGGGAATACAGGCGTGAGCATATGTATGTATCTAACAAAATTACCTTATTTATAACTTACAGGCGGATATACAATCCCATAAGTTATTTTATGTTTCGTGCAAAAATAACTCAATAGATTTGCGTGGATTTTAATGTATTTTTTTAATGTTTTCGAAAAAAATATAATTAAATGGAAAATGTATAGTTACTTACATAATGTTTATTAGTCATCCAATACGCTAACTGATTACTACGTTTCTTACCTGGAAATAAAAAATACAAATATGTATAATAAATAAAAGCATATAAGAGCCGTGGTGGCCTTGAGGTTTGAGCATGCCACGCAAGCCACGCCATATCAAATCCAGGCCCGCTTGGATGGTACCAATTAGTTTTTCTTAAAAAATTATGTACAGTGATTTCACCTATGTATAGGAAAACACCGCGAGGAAACCTGCATATATCTGAGAAGGAATTCAAAGACGTATTTTAAGTACCTGAGACAGCGATAAACTCACCATCTGTCACGTTGGCACTTAATCATCTTCGGTGAAAAGTGGATGTGTGGACGACACCTCTGCCTACCCAATCGGGGAATGCAGGCGTGATCATATGATGACAAATAAGTATTTATGATAAATAATATATTATGTAAAATAAATTCAGCTATTACTTAAAAATACCTGAGTTTCTATTTGAAGTTTTTTACATCGTCCTTTCGAAAAAAAAAATTGTGAGATTGGTTAAATTCTTTTTGCGTGTATTCCGAAGTTGTAAAGAAAAAGCGAGGACTCAAAATTATAAAACATTTTTGATGAAACGCAAGTTTAAAAAATAAGTTCTCATCAAATAAATACAGTCAAATAAAACAAATTGTTTGTAACACAGTACCAATAACAAATTACGTTTTCAATTAAAGGCAGCGCGCACCCCGCCCGCGGCCGCATCGTGATGAACAATCGATTTTTTAATTGAACTTAATCATTTTATAGTCCAATGTTGTTGAGCTAAATATAGATGACCGGGGGCTTTACCATGAGCTCTTATTGTCATGATAGTGTAACTCATATTACGAGACAGATGTATATGACGTGTATACACTTGTCACAGTCACACACCTGAACTATCATTGCACTAAGAGCTCATGGTCAGGCCCCTGTTTTGAAATGTAATTACTATATATAACAATGTTTACTCCATAGTGCGCGAGGTTAGGTAATTTTCATATTTAAACATGTATTCTTTTACTATGCAAAGACCGCGAATCCCAATGTTTTTTTAAATAAAAGTAGCCCAAGTTCCTCCATGAAACATTAGCTTTATGCCAGTGAAATTCCCGTTAAAATCGGTCTAGCCGTTTCGGAAATTAGCCGGAACAAACAGACAGAAGAAAAAAATTCAAATAGTTTTTTTTTATGTCAGTACCGTATATACATACTTTCATAATGTATTAAGTAATTTCAATTGTATTTATCTGTATGTAGTTTGTATGTATGTATGTATACATACTACATACGTACGTATGTATAGATTGTTTTCAAAATAATGTCTATTTGATGTTTCGAAGTTATGAAAAATGTCGGTAGAACTTGAATGACGTATTCGCGATCGGACACGACATGACACCGCCTACTTGAATGTGTGAGTGTGTAATTTTAAATAATTTGTTGTAGTTTCCTAACTGCTTATAGCTTATATTTTAACTGTGGTTATACTATAAATACTTGAAATTATCGAATCTACCGGGAATGGTAATCTGACAGTTGCATCATCAAAATGACAAGAGCCAGTCGTTTCGTCGAATGACGCCATTTCTGCTACTGTCACCTGATCACGCGATACACAAATTAAAGTAAATAGCACCTTAATTATATGACACGAGAACACAAGGTTGCTTAGCGACAAAAAACACTACATAAGATTCTACATAATTAGCGAGATTTTAGGTTATGGAAATAAGTAGCATTATACTAATGATAGGTCTAATCAGCACCGTCATCTTATTTGATTAAGGTTCTTTTTCGCATAACATTAATGGTGTAAAAAGCATTGTCTAACCATATATTTAAAGTAATTACGATCGAATAAGTCTAGTGGTTGAGATATTCGCTTCCTGTTCAAAGGTCACGGGATTGGTTCTAGCATACGAGGGTTTTGTAAAAAATATTATCATTTAAAATTTCCTGCCAAGTTATTATATTTTAGACTAGTTGTGCCCTGTGGTTTCACCCGCATAGACTCAATTTTATTCTTTTTTAAATAGAAGTAACTAAGGCTAAGTTACTCCTTGTTACATTAGGTATCTGCCAGTGAATGTCCCATTCAAATCGGACCAGCCGTTTTGGAGATAAGCCGGGACAGACAGACAGAGTACTGTATATACTTTCATATGTATTTACTGAAAAGCTGTTAATTTGGATTTACAAACAGACACTTCAATTTTATTTATCTGTATAGATGTATATACATATATAGAGGTCAAGCTCAGACGCTCTGCTTAAACTGATGCTTGTAGGCCCTTGAAGATGGGTACAGGTTCCTGCTGATAGCCTTGGATGACATCCAACAGAGGATAATGATTTAAGCTGGTTGTATTAATATGACAATTACAAAGATTCCGACACACACACAAAAATAAACGATCGAACTGAGAAACGTCCTGTTATTTTTGAAAATTTGTTATTTCCTAAGTACTTGCATCCAAAACCCGAGGATTAAAAGCTCTTCACCATGGGCAGGATTTGCCGGCTTGTTCAGGGAGTATTTGAGGAGTCAGGTACGTAGAGCACAAGGGCTAGGGCGGCACAAA
Organism: Watsonalla binaria; assembly: GCA_929442735.1. Classification (NCBI taxonomy): domain Eukaryota; kingdom Metazoa; phylum Arthropoda; class Insecta; order Lepidoptera; family Drepanidae; genus Watsonalla; species Watsonalla binaria. Next base: position 10,967,534 of record OV838924.1, on the reverse strand, counting down.
AGATCCCAAGGGTCCACGTGGTTCCGGGCAACCGGACCCAATACTGCCACAAACAAGATAAGATTTTGAATCATTCCTGATTCCTAAAGCGTAAAAACAAAAAAAATGTTTATTAAGTAATTTCTCAAAGTTTCTTCTTTAAAGTAACAAATTGTATCCCAGTGTCACAAGAGTCACAACCCGAGAATTCTCAAAAATGATTCACGGAATTATATCATATTCTTCTTCGACGGGTATCATTAGTTAGAAATTAGTGTATTATTATAGTGGCATTAGGCATCCACGTAACGACGGTTGGGCTGCGTTTTTTGTGCGTTTTAAAAAAAAACTAATGTTAAGACCGTAGGGTCGGACGTAGGCGATGATTACACGTGAGCGATTGGGGCTCATTCGGTTTTACTGGGATTTTACTGGTTTGAATTTGACGCTGTAACAAACTTATTCGGGTAGGTTTATTTTTAAAATAAGAGTTCTCAGTCATGGGGTCCCTGAGAACTCTCAATTTGAGACTTATATAGAAAATATTCGAAAATATAAAAAAAAATCATGATTTTGATATCGAACGACCAAATGATTTCCTATCATATACACATATGATAATTCAAGTTTTAAATTTATTTTTGTTTTATGATTTCATACCACGTGCTTGACGGTGAAGGAAATCATCGTGAGAAAACCTGCATTTGTCTGAGAAGTAATTCAAAGACGTATAGTGCCTGAGACAGCGATAGACTCACCCTCTGTCACGTTGGCACTTAATCATATTCGGTGAAATGTCAAACAACTCTGTCTACCCGTTCTGGGATGGCGTGAGCACATATATACTTATATATAATTTATTCACAAAGAAAAGTATGCATTACTGCTTATCTGTCGAAGCTTTCAAGTATTCTTGTGAAGTTTAATAAACTTATATTAGATTTTTAGGTAAATATCTCTAATGTATGTTTATAAAAAAATTGTCTGAGAAACTTTTAAATTAAGCGAAAACTACCAGATACTTTTGACTTTCATCATAAAGTATTAAATAAGCACAAAATTCTGACCAGCAAGCTCGACCTAAACCCGACCGCTAGATGAAAATGGTAGGTTTTTTTATAAGTCGTTATTATTTTTTTGTGGCGTCATTATACGAACAGAAACCAGTGTTTCGGCTGTAATGATACGAAGCCAAATTACAAGGCAGAGGTCGGCCAACTATTAAAATACCTAGGTGATTCGTGTATCATTCGAGTTTTGAGAAAATTTCCCCTTTGAGTGTAGCTACACGAGTTAGGCTAACTTGCACCTAATCTACATTGCATTAAAAAGCTAAAAAATATATCAAACTTTCCTGGTTATGTCACTTTTCGATTTAAGGAATTCAAAATAATGATGTATGTACATGCTGAACTGAATCTATGTACTAATATAATAAAGCTGCCGAGTTTATTTGTTTAAACGCGCTAATCTCATGAACTACTGGTCCGATTTAAAAAAGTCTTTCAGTGTTGGATAGTCCATTTATCAAGGAAGGTTAGGGGCTATATTTTATTTACAAAAGAAATTGGGATCTGTAAGAAAGTTGTGATTTTGTAACCCAAGGAGTAAAATCGAAAACCTATTTATGCTTGCGCTGCACAAACTATTGACAATAGAACAAAATGATGTACTACGGGTTTGTAGGTCTTATTAAGATCTACAAAAAAGTCCGCGAAAGCACATATCTAACTATCATAGTTTAGTCACAATAACCGCTTTTATGTTCATAAAAAATCCTCTGAAGAAAGAAACTACGTTAAATGTGTATCGTAATATTAATATTATATGAAACTAAATATACGCGGGTGAAACCGTGGGGTACGTCTAGTCTATAAATAGTTTAATCAATGGAAAGCCAGGTTATTAAAAATACTATTTCGTGGTAAAATAAACAAATAAGCTCACGCTTTCTCAGAAGGTTTTCCGAAGGGGTAAGCATAAGAGTTCTAACAACAAAACCCACATTTCACCAAATGTGATTAAGTGTTAACGTGACAGAGGGTGAGTCCATCGTCGTACTTACATATTTCGTGGGTGAAACTAGTGCGCTCAGGTAGTTATAGTTAAATTAATATATATTTTCCAGCGGTTAAGCAATTAACCCAAGTTCAGGTAACTTAACCATACCTTCAAAAGACATTGGTTTCAAAATCACCCAATCTATCACCGTACACGCACACACATTCCAAAGAATTAAAACATCACAACACAATGATAGATTTGATTACAACTAGCTTGTATTTTGGGCACAGTATACATGTAAGCTTTATAATCAGTAAGGAATCCAGAGCTATTTTTTTTAAATAAGATCGTTTGCGTGTGTGCTATCTATATCTATACGTCTATTCTATTCATTCTTTATTCTCTACAGATAAATAAAATTGAAGTGTAATAATAATCATAATCATAACCGTTTATTGATTACAAAGTGTCTGTTTGTAATTCCAAAATAACAAATAGATTCCTTACTGATTGTCAAGCTTATATTTATACTGTGATTTGGGGTTCCACGTGTAAAATGTGAACTCGTCTTTTTGTTGCGTGAGTCGGGTATTAAAGGTTGAATAATGACGCCAGCTTTGATAAATATGAGTGATGAGGCTCCAACGGAACTAATTTTAGGCTTTTTTAATACTATAATGGTGGTTAACAAATACAGTTCACTTGATGGTAAGCAACTGCAGTCTGAACGTGACTAGCGCAGAGTATCACTTGCATATTGCCTACTATAGTGGATCACTGTCCTAACATAGTAAGAGATACAAGGATCCTACGTTGCGTCGAGTGTCAAGATTTTCTTAATTTTTTTTTAACTTATAAATTACATGCATTTGCATTGTATTTATATATATCCTTGGTATCAAAACTATATATATCCCCAGCCAAATGAAAAAAAAAATTGCCGCAGACAGACATACCTATAAATAAAAAAAATATAAATTATATTTCTATAATTTTATGATGCCAAATCATACCATTTTGGTTTACACAAGCGAACAGTCAATAAACAATTGAAGATTATCTCCACCTCAATACATGAATTGTGGCAATTTACGAATATAACGAAATATAACGACATAGAACGCACATCACCAACCCAGTCACAGTATAAATATAAGCTTCCTACAAGCAGTACGGAAACAGGAGCAAATCGATCGAAATTACATACTCACACAGACGCGCGCCACTACTAGATAATGTCAGAAGGTTTAGTGCGAGTTTTCTTAAGATCATACATATGCTCACGCCTGTATTCCCCGAAGGGGTAGGCAGAGGTGTTGTAATCACAACACCCACTTTTCACCGAATTTGATTAAGTGGCAACGTGACAGATGGTGAGTCCATCGCCGTCTCAGGCACTATACATACGTCTGAATTACTTCTCAGAAATATGCAGGTTTCCTCACGATGTTTTCCTTCACCTTAAAGCACGTGGTGTGTTCACATAAGTTCTCTCTAATCACTGTACATAAGTTTTTTAGAAAAACTCATTGGTACAGGCCCCGCTGGGATTCGAACTTGAGTCGCTTGCGTAGCAGGCGACTGCTTAAACCTCAAGGCCACCACGGCTCTAAAAATCATCGCGTTCGTATACAAAACTGCGTTTACGTTCATGTAGTGTCTTGTAACAGCAGCATTAAAAAACTAGCACTAGGCCCTCTGACATTATCTCGTAGTAGTGGGCGTCTGTGTGTTCGAAATGACACACTCACATTTGTATGGGATCGAAGCAGCGCCATCTGTCTGTCAGATGGCCCTATTGTGATCCTATACAAATCTTCGTTTACGTCAACGCGACGACGACGCTGTGACGGTGATTTTAAGAAAACTCGCACCTCTCTGTAAGTGTGTCACGCCGTAGTCGTGAACGTATACGCTAATTACGTGTTTTACAGATTTTTTTGTGGCAGCCCTCAAGCTCAATGAAACAAACGTTCTTACTTAAAAAACATACATATGCTCACCCCTGTATTCCCCGAAGGGGTAGGCAGAGGTGTTGTTATCACAACACCCACTTTTCACCGAATTTGATTAAGTGGCAACGTGACTGATGGTGAGTCTATCGCCGTCTCAGGCACTATACATACGTCTTTGAATTACTTCTCAGAAATATGCAGGTTTCTTCACGATGTTATCCTTCACCGTAAAGCACGTGGTGTGAATTCACTGTACATAAGTTTTTTTTAGAAAAACTCATTGGTACAGGCCCCGCTGGGATTCGAACTTGCGTCGCTTGCGTAGCAGGCGACTGCTCTTAGTCAACTACTTAAAAAAATGGTTTATATTCCATAATAATAAATAAAAATAAAAAAGCCTTTATTTGACCATGATTAATTTCGACTTATTTGCTAATTTAATTACTTAATAACTGCTTATTTTTATATTCCATACTGTTTGGTAATTTTACATTTATACTGTGCCACAGTGATACGAAAAAATGTCAAATTTCGTCTTCACTCTGTGAATTAGATATGTCTGGCAAGGCAGAGGTCTGTAATTACAGCCTTCCCCCAAATTACCCGACCACATTATCCCAGGTAAAGCCGACGAAAAAAGTCACATTTCAACTTCTCGACCAATCACAGTCAATTTAACAAAACAATTGAATTTCAACTCTATTCCCAAGGTGTTGGGTGAACTATTGAGTGTGACGCAATGTAGGAGAGCCGATTCTAGTTTGGTTCAGAAGGTTGGCTACTGATTGTCGTAATTTAAGACATTATAGTACATAATTAGGTTATGTAATTTATAAAAAATGAACTTAAATGTGTGATCATCTTGTATAAGATGCAATTCACAGTTGGTATTTCTTTACCATAAAACAGTATAAAAGAATTCGATGAGAGACCCTTCTCTTAAAATTATGTTTTCAGTTTAAACTCCGGCTTTCGTTAATAATACCACCGCTTCAGAAACTAACCTACTGAGAAGAACCGGCAAGAAACTATACCATTTCAAATTGTCAAAATTGTTGTTGTTATTCTTTAATATTATGAGATTTTTTAATGCATTATTTATTTATTTTGTTTCATTCAACATTATATCTTTAAACTAGCAATTCTTGTATAAATATAATCTGAATCTCGGAAACGGCTCCAACGACTTTCATGAAATTTTGCATGTTTCAGGGACAAAAAATTTATCTAGCTTGGTTTAATTTATGGAAAACATCGTTTTGACCATGTTTTCAGGCACTGATAAATTCATAAATTATCATTACAATACGACTTCAAATTTCGCCGACATATGTCAAGTTATGGTAGCTTAAAGGTGAGGCTTCCAGCTTACGGGGCGATAACGTAACTAGAGTACCCCGGTTCGAGACTGACGTTCATCGCAATTTTATTTTTTCCTTTTATTTTTGTATGAAGAAGAAACCGAGCACAGCTCGGTCAACCATCATTCATTGGTCATTATATTAAGTCTTCACGAGTAAAACCCCGGGACACAGCGATGGCGGCGTCTGAATGACGGGTTATCCACTTCCCTCCATGATGGTGGAGGTCAATGGCTGGCATTCACGTCATACTTGTGAACAGGTGCTGCTTGTGGGGGCTGGTCATCTCAAGCTACGCATTAAGTTATAAGTAGATGTACTAGATTTTTAACTATGTTAATTTTATCGACAACTGTGTCCTGGCGGTAGCATGTATTATCTTGTAAATTCTGACGATTTGAAAGTACTTTGTAAAAACTCTAGTCGAATAAAGATATTTTTGACTTTGACAGCTATTAAAACAAAGTAACCCAAGCATAGCCAGGCGACTCAACTTGTTAATATATATAACAATGGTCGCTTTACCAAACATTTCCCCTGCGAACGAGTTTCACTTCCGAAGAAATCCATTTGTAATAAAATAAAATGCAATACTTTTGTTTGTGAACACAGTCCGATTGAATTATTCACCATAAAAGTGTATTAATGTTAATTGGAGCCAAGTTTTACGACCATAAATGATACAGGGGCCTTACCATGAGCTCTTATTGCCATGATAGTTTTTTATTATGAGACAGATGTATATGACGTGTGTACATCTGTCACTGTCACACAGCTGAACTATCATTGCAATAAGAGCTCATGGTAAGGACCCTGGAATGAGTTTTTATATCTCATCTACCCTTTTGCTTGCTTAAATGTTACTAGCATTCCAACTTGTGCACGGTTTAATTGCGTAGACTTAATTATACGACTGATTTTTATTTCGCGAACCTTAATCTAAATATATAACTCAAAGGTGACATAGTGATCTAGCCGACTGACATAGTGATCTATCAACGCGCAGCCCAAACCACTGGACGGATCGAGCTGAAATTTCGCATGCAGGTAGATGTTATGACGTAGGCATCTGCTAAGAAAGGAGTTTGATTAATTCAAACCCCAAGGGGATAAAATAGGGGATGGAAGTTTGTATAAAACTTTGTCAATTTTAAACCGATATATTTCAACATCATATCAGCCATAGGACGTCCACTGCTGAACATAGGCCTCTCCCAATGGTTTCCACCTCACCCGGTTGGAAGCGGCCTGCATCCAGCGGGTCCCCGCGGCCTTGACCAGATCGTCCGTCCATCTCGCGGGGGGCGCCCTACGCTGCGCTTGCCGGTACGTGGTCTCCACTCGAGAACTCTACTGCCCCAGCGGCCATCAGTCCTTCGACCAATGTGGCCTGCCCATTGCCACTTAAGCCTGCTAACCCGATTGGCTATGTCATAAATTTGTTTGGAGTTACAAACAGACACTTAAATTTTGTCTATACGGATATAGATTATCCAATCTTGAAAACGTCAACATTGTGTGATTTAATATAAGTTTGGCACCCATCTTTTACATAAATAATTTCTCTGTTACCTATTAATAACAAAACGCTAGACCGATTTTACAGACAAGAGATTGCCTTAACAGATTGTATAATATATTTAAAAAGAGTAATTGTTGAGTTTCTTGCCGGGTTCTTCTCAACAAAAGCTACCTTCCGAACCCGGTGGTAACATTTATAATCATGTATAATGTATTTTTGTGTCCTTCTGACGATTTGAAAGTCTAATCAAATAAAGATATTTTGAAATTTCATAAAAGGTTTATAAAAAAATCATAACGCAGGCCAAGTCACGGGTAATAGCTAGTAGCAGTCTAATTTAAATAACACTCGAGCTATTCATCTAATGTAACAATGAAAGTAAAAGCCGTTCTTGTTTTTGTTTGATCCACATTTTATGTAACGTCTTGTGGCGAAATATTAACTGAATATTTATTGCCACTGTAGATGTAAATAATATTGTCTAAATTTTTTTATATTTTTGTGAAAGAAGCATTTATTAATAATAAATAAGTAACAAAAAACTAATTACAAGTAGAAAACTTGGCCCAAATCGGTGTCTCTCGGGATCGTGCCAAGAAGGCTGGCAGCATTGCCACGTTGAATAGCAATGCTGATTCTCTGAGCGAGAAAAGCCCCAGCCCGCTTGTCACGAGAAGCTTCTACCAGACGACGTGCAACCTCTTTGAAAAGTTGATGAGCATCTGGACCCCAAGGCCCCAGAGTTTCAACCGCAAACGCAGAAAATATGTATCCTTGACCGTAGCAAGCATATTTCCTATGCTTGAGGCACTCCTGCTGAACATTGGCAGCACCGGCCGCCACAGCAGTGCCGGGGAGATGGGACGGAGCCAACGTATCGACTCACGTGGCATCCCACACCAGCAGCCGGCCCAATCTCCACGGCACCAGTGACATACCATCCGGCCTCCGGCCATCGCTGCGCGCCAAACCTACTGGTTTAAATAGTATTAATAAGTTCCTTTTGTTAGTTAGGTAACAGTCGAAGAATTTGGGGATTAGATTGATGTGTATAAATCGAGAAAGTATATAGCAAACTAGCTGTATCCCACGGCTTCACCCGCGTAGATGTAGTTTTATATAATATTGGTTTAAAATTGACAAAGTCTCATACAAAATTTCATCCCCTATTTTATCCCCTTGGAGGTAGAATTAATCAGTCCTTTCTTAACATTTGAGTTACTGTTTATACGTATGTATTATGTACACAGTTATATAGCCCAATTACAATAATTACATACTGTTTCGCGAACCAAGGCCGGTCTTAGGATAAGTCAATCTTCAAAATATGAAAAACATTAAACAAATTATTTGTAATTAATCACAAGTTATTCATTTCATAACACACTGTGGGAAGATTTTAGCTTTGGTTATTTTTGAACATGCTATCAATATTTTATGATAAGATCTATAATGATACGTATGTAAATACTGCCAAGAGCCATGGTGGCCGTGGCGTTTGACAAGCGACGCAAGTTCGAATCCCAGCGGGGCCTGTACCAATGAGTTTTTCTAAAAACTTATGTGCAGTGATTTCACACCACGTGTTTTACGATGAAGGGAACAACGTGAGGAAACTTGCATATGTCTGAGAAGTAATTTGATAAAAACTATACATAGTGCCTGAGACGGCGATGGACTCATTATCTGTCACGTTGGCTAATCATATTCGGTGAAATGTGGGTGTTGATGTCACAACACCTCTGCTTACCCCTTCCGGGAATACAGCCGTGAGCATATGTATATAGACTGTAAATGCTTGTGACCTATGTCCATAAAACATTGGATATAAACTGGCGTAAATCAAGATCACAATATGCATCATACGTATTCCAATTATTAAAAATCCAACAAAGTGCCTGTAGATTAACTAGCGTTATCTCGCTCTTGCTACTGGAAGCAATAGAAACTGTATGGAAATTACAAAAATTCACCACGTGACATAATAACGTCAGTCCCGTAAATTCTATATCGTTCCTATTAGCGAAGCGTGAGTATAATTGTATGTACACTAATTGCATCTGCTCTCTTGAATATCACTTATTCTATACAACAATATCAAATAACGATTTATCAAAGAATACGTTCCTTATAAAGTCGAGAATAAGTCTTTTCTCACAAGAAACTTCGCATAAAGTTGGTCCCAACTCTTCGTGGGCACACGGAAAGCTTAATTGTTACCAAACGCTTTATAGGCACCATCGGGCACCACCGGGCACCAACCGGGACCTAATAGGGACTCTATATGGTGAGAGTCACGCCTAGTTTGCAAATGGTCCTGAACTTTGAATATCGAACAAATTAGTGAATGATTTCTTCATTTTAAATACACTTCGAATAAGTTTTTCGAGAGTTTAAAATTGAATATTTTTCATAGCAAAGAATATAAAGAAAATGTAAAGAGAATATTTTCATTAATTGACTATTTAAGGCTGTTTACAAACTATAGTTTTTTGAGAATCACAAATGTATTATAATTTTTAGAGTTATTCCGGTCTGATCCTCTCGATCCACTCTTGGTTACTCTTTTGTTTTATGATGATTCACCTTACATTTTGTCATCCACCTTACTCGTATTGACAAGTAAGAACAGTCAAGAGAAAAAAAAATTTATACGTTATATTTTTACACACGACTATGATTGCATGGAAAAGTGTCTGTAAAAGCTGGTTATTATTTATTATTATTATGATAATGATAAAAAGCAACAAATATAATTATAGTAACACCTGAAATCAGAGACAGATAACTGTATAGCAATATTTACAGAAGCTTGAAAATAAAAATATTATTCACACGCGCAATAAATATGTCCAGAATAAAAAAAATAATTCGAAATCTAAAGTGAAATATTTCATAAGGCGTAAAGATTGATTAACATGCAAAAAAGTTTGCCAAAATAGATGATTATCGGTCACGCCTCAAAACATGAGAATTTGATTGATTGATGTGAGCACAATTTTGTATTACCGTTTTTGTTTAATTATTGTAACGGTTGTTGTGGACCCAGTTTTATATCGCGGGAGCCATATTAGATTTTAGATTATTTATTAAACTGGTGTGTAATTAAAAATAGATACCCGGCCATTTTAGATTTTGCGTTTTTTATTGGCTGGCGTTCGGTGTTGTTGTTAAGTGGTACATTTTGTATCGAATTCTCTGATTGACAAATCTGAAATTATGTTACTTAAAGCTGTGTGATACATACAGTGTGTGTTAATCATACAACACTACGTTAGTAATAAGTATATTTATATAAATTAAAAAAGTTTAAAGAGAGAAAAATAATAGAATGGTTTTTTTACGTTATTAAAATATATACTATCGAATTGAGAAACATCCACCTTTTTTTAAGTCGGTAATTTTAGCAGTTTTTATGTAGGAAACAAACCACGTATTGTGAAGAAAAACATTGTGAGCATATGTCTGAGATGTTGTTCAAAGACGTACGTATTGTGCCTGAGACGGCGATGGACTCATCCTCTGTCACGTTGGCACTTAATCGTATTCGATGAAATGTGGGTGTTGTTGTTACAAAACCTCTGCTTACCCCTTCTCGGATAGCGTGAGCGTATTTTCTATGTAGGAAGTTTTCTGAATCGAAATTAAAAAAATATTTATTTTTTATTTAAGGCACATTCTTGAACATACGCAAATAAGAAGAAGTCGCAGATGGAAATTATTACGTATATGTACATAGAGAAGTTTAATTTAAATATATTATATATTCTGGTTAAAAAAAAAACGACATATCCTGCCTATTACATAAATTATTACAACAAAGTGCGATAAAATTCAAAAAGATTTTTTTGCATTAATAGTTGCGATTTTTTTGTCGCACCGACTAGTCGCAAGCTTGTAGCGTCTTAGCGCTAACTAGCCGCGTGTATGCTACAATAGCCCGTGGCCCAATAAGGCTGTAATTGGAAATTCCGAGGATTGCCAGCCATTACAGGGCTCCTATACGTGTACTGGTTACCACTAATGCGACAAGTACATGGAACTCTGCCCTATATAGGGCGCGTATCGAACGAATTTCGTCTTTGAATATTTTATAAAGGGTCATTTATTTAAGCAGTAATTTTAATGTTAGTTAAAAGTATAATACGAGCTGAGCCCCGCGGTTTCACCCGAGTAGATTTAATTTCTTTCCCACAGAACCCTTAATGTTTATATTAAAATAAAAGCCTAAGTTACTCCTTGAAACATTAACTACCTGCCAGTGAAAGTCCCATTAAAATCGGTACAGCCGCTTCAGAGATTATCGGGAACAAACAGACAGACGGAGAAAAATGTTGAAAATTGTTTTTACGTCAGTACAGTACTTTCATATGCATTTAGGAATTACAAATAGACACCTCCATTTTATTTATCTGTATAGATATAGATAACCGTAGTGGCCGAGTTATTTGCGACGCGAGTTACAATATCACCGGTTCGTGCCATGTCTCTTTCTCATATGCAGTGATTTAGTTATGGCGAGCTTTACAACGAAGGATGAATACATACATACACTCACGCTTATTGCCATTAACCGGGCACTTATCCTAACCCTGGGCCGCTAGGTACTAGGAAAATACAGATTTTATTGAGGGGGAAACCTTCAGTATGTGGGATTTTTACCGCACTAAAACCCCCCAGGTGGCCATCCTCAGCGCTCAGGGGGGACTCCTGGTACTCTGATAGAACGCACCAGTGTCCCCCCACACTTTGCCGGAGCACATCCCCGGGGCAGCTGTATCGCTGCCCCGGGGATGTGCCCCGACCACCGCCAGCAAGCCCTCCTGCCCCCGCCTAGTTACCTCTTACTACAGGGGATACCATAGTCAAATTCTTAGACCCTGGCTATTGAGTATATGTCTGAGAAATAATTCAAAGACGTATGTATAGTGTCTGAGACTCGCCATCTCTCACGTTGGCAATTAACCTTGGTTCTTCTAGGATAGTAATCAATTAGGATTTTACGTCGAATTTGCTTTGACTGGCTGGAATTTGCCATGCTCACAAATATTTGTAATATTTTAGTTATTATATTTGACAATTGAGCATTTGTGCTGTGTCCCATTCATGAGATATAAATACTGTAACCAAAAACATTGTATAATATATATTTTTTTAAAAGAGTAATTGTTGAGTTTTTTGCCGGGTTCTTCTCAACAAAAGCTACCTTCCGAACCTGGTAACATTTATATATATATGTATAATGTATTTTGTGTCCTTCTGACGATTTGAGAGTACTTTGTAAGAAGTCTAATCAAATAAAGATATTTTAATTTTTTTTTTTTTTTGAGTTTTGATACGTTCAAAGGTTTATACCTATTTATTAATGTAATATTATGAAACAATTCCAATAAAATATTCTCGAAGTACTTTGAACAAAACGAATTACATTGGAAATGTAATATTTTACTTACTTTTATTTTATTAGACCAACGACCCAGTCGGTGTAACGACTACCATATCGAGCTCAGGCAAATTTAAACTCTAACACTTTAGCGGTAGAGTGTTTATTAAAATATTATAACAAACATGTCGCAGTAAACTTTGTTGACAATTCCCATTTTATATTTTTCTATTGTTTATATTTTAACGCCCTTATTATTTACTAGCTATGCCCTGCGGTTTCACCCGCGTAGATTTAATTTCATTCCCGCGGAACCCTAAATGTTGTCAAATAAAAGTTACTCCTTGTAACATTGGCTATATTCCAGTGAAAGTACCGTTAAAATCGGTCCAGCCGTTTCGAAGATTAGCCTGTACAAACAGACAGATACTTTTTGTTATTGGTTTTTTAATGCCAGTATCGTATACCTTCATACGTATTTAGTGAAAAGCTGTAATTGAGGAACTGCGAACAAACACTGCAATTTTATTTATCTGTGTATAGATATGGATGTATAGGCTAGCTTCTGGCCGTGGAATTACTTTGGGCTAACTTAAGCCTGTGATTGGTCGTCTCGATAAAATATAGGCTATTTAACATTGAAATACATTTTAAAATCAAGCAAACTACCTAACCTGTTTGGAGATGTCGAACTATTGACCTTCCTTCTAAGGGTTGCAGGAACTAAATAAAACCATGGTTGAATACAACCAAAGAATAATTATTATGTTCCGCTACGGGGGATACAAATTAATGGTACCAAACATATTTATGTAACGCAATACAACTTTCAATAGCGCGATCTATTTCATAACTCACGCCATCTACTTACAATTAGTGAAATTAAACATGCTGATACATACATATGCTCACGCCTGTATTCCCGAAAGGGGTAGGCAGAGGTGTTGTAATCACAACACCCACTTTTCACCGAATTTGATTAAGTGCCAACGTGACAGATGGTGACTCCATCGCCGTCTCAGACACTATACATACGTCTCTGAATTTCTTCTCAGAAATATGCAGGTTTCCTCACGATGTTTTCCTTCACCGTAAAGCACGTGGTGTGAAATCACTGTACATAAGTTTTTTTAGAAAAACTCATTGGTACAGGCCCCGCTGGGATTCGAACTTGCGTCGCTTGCGTAGCAGGCAACTGACTGCTCTAACCTCAAGGCCACCACGGCTCATGCAACATGCTGATAATAGGTAGAATTTACAAACAAACGCCTCAGCTTTATATATTGGTATAGATTTATTTTATATCGACACTGGGTTCAAAGGCATGCTAAAGGCATTGTTTCATTTCATGCACAACGAGGGTGTACTAATTACTGTATTGCTATGCACATAAAGTGTTGCCATTTTATTATTATTAGCTGTGCCCCGTGGTTTCGGCCGTGTATACTCAAATTCATAGGTGGCTTTATTTCAAGGAATCGTTAGTTTTTTTTTTAATTAATTTCGCTCTTAAAATTCTTTGTTACATCATCTATCTGCCAGAGAAAGTCCCGTTAAAATCGGTATGGGATTAAACGGAACAAACAAACAGATTTTTTCCAAAAATTCCAAAACTTGCTTTTTCATCCAAATACCTACTTTCATATGCATTTAGTAAAAGGTTGTTCATTTGTTATTACAAACAGAGACTTCAATTTTATTTATCTAAATAGATTAATGTATTTATACGTATAGATTATGTTGATATTTGCGACAACCCTATCATAAAAAAAGGTGATAGAAGGTAGGCTTCTTACGTTGTTCTTCCATCGTTGTCTCTAATCTCACGCGCATACGTCTACAAGAACCTCTCTCTCTTAGGTTATGTAATAAATGGCTCAATCAATTTTGCTGAAATTTGCATTAGATATTAGAGATAACTTTAACTTTGAGAGTGAACATTTAAAAAAACCTATTTTTTATTTTTAACTTAAATAAAAACAATTAATAGAGTAATTACTGAGTTTCTTGCCAGGTTCTTCTCAGTAAAAGCCTTCCGAACCTGGCGGTAGCATGTATAATTATGTCATTCTGACGATTTAAAAGTACTTTGTTAAAAGTCAAAAATATCTTTATACGATTAATAAAGATATTTTTTACTTTGACTTTGACTATTACTGGCAATCTCGCGGCATATAGTTAGTAAATAATAGCTATTGAAAGAATTAGCTAGACATTAAGCTAGACCTATAAAGATAGCTCCGTTTTAACTATAAAAATATAATTATAATGTATCTTAAAAGGGTAAATATGTCCCCAATAATAAGAGATACAATTTACTGCATACTTCCTGCCCTTAAAATGTTTTCAATGTCCCAATATCTTACTAATTACTTTAATTCCGCAGCAATCGTAAAAGTTCCTTTTACATAAATTTACAACCTTAAATATAATTTGCAAAAACCCGACGCACTTCATGATACCAGTGTACAGAATGGTCATAAAAGTGCGCCCAACTTTGTAAATGTAAAGTTAATGAAATCGCATTTAATGTTTGCGAAATGGTTAAGGGCATAAGCTTAAATTGTGGAGGTTTCGTGTAAAGTTCTACAGTTTGTCTGATGATACGCATTTAGTTATAAGTAGATGTACTAGATTTTTAGTTATGTTAATTCTTATCGACATTTGTGCATTGGAACATTGTCCATGAGCTTACGTTTTTTAAATTATTTATTTTGTATTCTTTAAAATGTATAATATTTTTGAAAAGAGTAATTACTGAGTTTCTTGCCAGGTTCTTCTCAGTAAAAGCAACCTTCCGAACCTGGCGGTAGCATGTATAATCCTGTATGATTATGTCATTCTGACGATTTGAAAGTACTTTGTAAAAAGTCTAATCGAATAAAGATACTTTTGACTTTGACTTTGACTTTGATAAACGGCTTCTGCAGCCAAACCAAGACGAGATCGGGGGGATCCCCCAAAGTACCCAAAGACGACCATAATTTGAAAAAATATTTATTGAGTGAGAAATTGGGACCGGAATTTACAGATGTAAAAAACCCAGGATCTCAGGAACCTCTACACCAACAAGGCAATGGTTGATAGCCGTCCTTATCTCTTCAAATAATTGTTTAAAATATTTTAAAATTTCTCTTCCTCCTTCTCTTTGGACTTTGAAAGAAAAACCCAATATAATTGAGACGACCCGGGAATTGAATCCTGGACCTCGTGATCGGCACTCGGCAGGCAAACTTACTAAGCACTAGACCAATGAGACAAGTCTTTATTATTACAGATATCTAAGGCCAATAACGATTCAAACCAGCACTGGAGGTGCTCAATGCTTTTTACCTCCATACACCAAATTGAGTTTGAACTACAGCAATACCATTGTAGGTCTAAAGGCATCAATATCAACCTCTGCTTTCAACATAAACACATTATTGAATTCAATACAAAGTATCAATTTCACAACGTATTGAATGGACACAAAAGGTGCTGGCTAATAGTGTAATTTCTTTGCGGCAACACTTATTTTTTATCAACCAATCACGTCGCAGCATTTGTGACGGCAAGGGCAATTTGGTATTGTGATTGGTTAAAAAACTGACAGTTATTTACTATTAGATGTGCTGTTTGAATTTGTTGTTAAGAAAATTGACTTGAATAGGGCACGGCGTTTGTGTTACAGCTCCCGTTATATGAATGTTAAATGGAATTAGTTTTTGATGTAACGTTATCAAAAAATTCTGAACTAGCTTCTACCTGCGACTTTGTCCGCATTGAAGAACCTTATGATGCTCCCAATCTGCTGTTGGAAAATCTTTGTTACATACAATTATAATCTGAAGAAAAATAGAAAGGCCTGTTTACAGTTTAAAATTAATGGATTTTCACTTAATCCACATGAAAATATACGAGTATATACGGCACTCACATAAAAAAATATATTTATAATTTTTTTCTGTCAGCCTATAGGTGTGTCTGTCTGACTGATTGTTGCGGCTAATCTCTGAAACAGCTATATCGATTTTAACGGGACTCTATCTTGCAGACAGCTGATGTTTCAAGGAGTAACATAGGCTATTTATATTTGCCAAAGCCGGAGGTAGCATGTATAATCCTGTATAATCATATCGTCGTGACGATTTGAAAATACTTGGTTAAAAGTCTATTTGAATACAGGGTGGCAGAGCCGTGGTGGCCTTGAGGTTTGAGCAGTCACCTGCTACGCAAGCGACGCAAGTTCGAATCCCAGCGGGGCCAATCTACCAATGATTTTTTCTAAAAAACTTACGTACAGTGGTTCACAGCACGTGCTTTACGGTGAAGGAAAATATCGGAGGAAACCTGTATATCTCTGAGGAGTAATTCAATGACGTATGAAAAGTGTCTGAGACGGCGATTGACTCACCATCTGTCACGTTGGCAATAAATCATCTTCGGTGAAAAGTGGGTGTTGTGATTACAACACCTCTGCCTACCCCTTCGGAGAATACAGGCATGAGCATATGTATGTATGCCGAATACAGGGGGCCTACCATCATCGGTTTAAGCTGAGCGTATTAAGAACTTCTGAGCTGATTTTTGTACCGTAAAATTAATTTTAATAATTGACCTTATTACTTATTTGCGGTAAAGTGTAGTTGTAAGGACTAATTAAATGTTCTATGTTATTGGATGATATGTGGAACATAAAACAACGCTTGTTTATGTTGTAAAACTCATCATCTCCCTGGCCTTATCCCATACATTGTTAGGGTCGGCACTTGATTCAACCCGATGCGGCTGATCACCTGATTTTTATACGAAGCGAGACCATCTGACCTTCGCAACTTTTTTGACTAGGTAAATCTGTGACCTGGGTTAAACCAGTTGTCAGACTTTTTTAGACCTCCGCCTGACCTGTAACGATTGCCAAAGATTATAAATTGGCAACCGGGACCGACGGCTCACGAGCTCTCCGAGGCACGGAGGGAGCTCGGGCGGGTCACCCATCCAATTACTGGCTAGGGTTTGGGGTAGCAATAGCAACTGTGCCCAGAGCTTAGAAGCCTTTTTGTTGTAAAACGAAATTCAAAAACTACCCCAAAAAAAACGACAATTTTTAATATATTTTTAAAATTATATGTAGCACCAACCGAAACTCTCTCCTAAAAGTCTAGACCGTGTATGTCTAATATTTGTATCAAATAGTATTAGTATGAGTAATGTGCGCCTATTACGCGGGCGCTGCGTATGCTCAAAGCGGTCGTATCGCGGGTGTACTTTTCGGACTCATTAAACGACTTGACATGGGCCACAATATTATATTTAGGTGAATAAAGAATATTATAATTCCATCGCATTAGGTTTCAAAATCTGTAATGATGGTATATAATATACAGTGATAAATTAATAAATAAATGTATGTGCAAGAATCCGCCCGTAATACGAGAAACGCAGAGTCATCCTTTAGATATTGCATCTTTAAAGGGGATTTATGATGGATCAATGTCGTACATAAAAGGCTCAATCCGGGAGTTGTTCGAGGCTACATAAAACGTAGATTTATCGCAACTGTAACCTCGGGGCGATGCCCAAAACACCATAAAGCCACCGGCTTCTACTGTTCAACAGCTTTGCCATACCAGCCATTAGAGTTTAATGTTCCGCATTCAACGTTTTTTCCAGACCACTTAAAAATAGGGAATCTGTGAAATATTCAAATTTCAAAATATCTATATTTGTTTAGACTTAGAATTAGATTACTTCTATTAAGTTCAGAAGATAATTCAAAGACGCATGTAAAGTGCCTGAGACAGCGATCGACTCACCATCTGTCTCATTGGCACTTAATCATATTCTGTGAAATGTGGGTATTTTTGTTACAATACCTCTGCTTACCCCATCGGGGACCTTCAGGGATACCGTGGGCATATTTTAACTTATGATTAGACTTCTTACAAGTTACTTTCAATCGTCAGACAAGACAGAAGAAAAATACGTCATACAGGATTATAAATGTTACCACCGGATTCTTTTGTGGAGAAGAACTTTATTTAATTCTGTTTGCTTTTATATTTAGAGGTACTTAATGAATCCGGAAGGAGTGTTTAAGAAATGAAGAGGTCGTCGGGTTTGAACAGTCGCCTGCTACGCAAGCAACGCAAGTTTGAATCTCAACGGCCTACACCTAAGAGTTTTTCAAAATATTAACCTAAATTAATATAGTTTTAATTTAAGTCAAAGAAATGCTTTGCTCATGTATTTTGACCTCTCTCTAGTCGTTCCCTCATGACTGAGGATCGTGGTCATCCACAAGAGGTCCACACTGAGAGTGAACTATTTGTTTCCATCGGCTTCTGTCCATCGCGGCCCTGATGACGGAGCTGAACCTCGGGGACCTGGAGTCTTTTATTTGGTCGATCTATCTGGTAAGAGACCGGCCTTGGGCTCGTTTGCCATTTGTGCTACGATCAATTTCTCTAGACTCTCATTACTCCTTCGCATTATGTGACCAAAATACTAAAGTATTCGTTGGTGGCATATTTTTGAACACTAGTGTAAATATTGCAGCTATACCCCAAGCGTACCCCTTCGTGGACACTTTAGCTAATCATGGTGATCCGCCACACACATCATAACGCTTAAACCACATAAATTAAACTAAGCCCTGACATTCCCAGAATCAGAGCAGCCATCAGTGAATACATTACACCTTAATAAACAAAATACCGTTCATTAGCGCAGCGAAGGGCTATCTAGATAGGACTTCGGGTACCCGGAATTGTGCCATACTGATCGATGTTTAGCTTTTTTCTTCGCTAATTAGTTTAATGAGGTGCAGGTTTAGCTGACACACGACTAATTGGTTGGTTTAAAGGATTTCAACTAGTGTTTTCAAAGTACAATGAACTTTTTCTTGTTCCAGTATACTATTGTTTGTGGCCTGCGATTTTGTCTCATTTGTTGGCGATTTCAGTAATGTCTAATTGTCTATGGTTCATGTAGGTTCACGCCTGTATTCCCCGAAGGGGTAAGCAGAGGTGTTGTAATTACAACAACCACTTTTCACACAAAATGATTAAGTGCCAACGTGGCAGATGGTGAGTCTATCGCCGTCTCTGGAATTATACATACGTCTTTGCATTACTTCTCAGACATATGCAGGTTTCTTCATGAAGTTTTCCTTCACCGTTAAGCACGTGGTGTTGCGTCGCTTGCGTAACAGGCGACTGTCAAGCCCCAAGTCACGGGGGCTTGTAATGAATAAAATTATTTACATTAATATAAGTACATGTACTTAAACAATGTGTATTTCTTAATTTTTTTTACTTGTGCAGCCCCACAGATTCACCCGCGTAGACTTAATTTCTAAGATGACTTTATTGCGCAGAACCCTATTTAAAAAAAATTAAGTACCAAGCTTAATGTAGCCTATTTTTCACTATATGACTATATTATCACTGCTACGACCTAATTATGTGCTTTATTTACACTAATATTATAAAGAGGAAATATTTTTTGTTTTTTTTTGTATGTTTGCAATGAATAGGCTCCGAAACTACTTGACCGATTGCAAAAATTCTTTCATCAATGGATAGCTACATCATCAGCGAGTAACATAGGCTATATTTTATCCCCGTACTCCCACGGGAACGGGAACTACGCGGGTGAAATCGCATGACGTCTGCTAGTATTATAATATATCAAACTGTAAAATGTTTAAAGTTTATTGAAAGTGCGGTATTGAAGTTAACTTCCCCATACATACATATGTTTTAAATGGAAAAAAGGTTTGAATAAGTTTTATGAATTGAAGTCGCCATTTTCATACAATATTATTTTCTGTTTAAACGCTTTATGTATGAGTGAGTTGAGTACATGCATACACATGCTCACGCCTGTATCCCATGGGGGTAGGCAGAGACCACCGTTTGCCACATGCTACGATCCTTACATACTTCTTTCGCTTCATCCACATTCATGCATCTCTTCATACACTTGCTCCGAATTTGACCTTTCTGACAAATACTATTAATTTGATCATAGTAGTTCCTTCCCCATATTATTACTAAAAGTGATTTCGAAACTCCACATTAAAAAAGTGAAAATGACCGCTAAAAACTCAACAACGTGTACAGTCGGCAGAACAAGTTGTGTTGATGAATGTTATCGCCATCCTCCGAAACGGTGGCAAAAGTGAACCCAAAACTTTCCAGGGCTGCCAGATCTATACATCAAAACAGATATATAATAAATAAAATTGTAGTGTCTGTTTGTAATTCCAAAATTAAAAAGTATATACGGTACGGACATGAAATTTTTTTTTTAAATATCTGTCTGTCCATCTGTCGTATGTCTGTCTGTCGGACTGATTTTAGCGGCAAATAGTTAATTTTACAAGGAGTAACTTAAGCTACATACATACATATGCTCACGCCTGTATTCCCCGAAGGGGTAGGCAGAGGTATTGTAATCACAACACCCACTTGTCACCGAAGATTATTAAATGCCAACGTGACAGATCGCCGTCTCAGACACTTTACATACGTCATTGAATTACTTCTCAGAAATATGCAGGTTTCCTCACGATGTTTTCCTTCACCGTAAAGCACGTGGTGTGAAATCACAGTACATAAGTTTTTTAGAAAAACTCATTGATACGACCCCGCTGGGATTTGAACTTGCGTCGCTGGCGTAGCCCGCGGGGCAGAAACTACTGATTTTAAACAATCTTATACAAATAGAGTGATCCATGATCAATAAGTTAAACATGTCATGATAATTTGTTATTATTATTAATTATTGTCAATCCTACGCTTGCAATACGACACGTAGATAAATTCGTATAATTACAGAAACAGACGAATCATTTATAAATATCACCTGGCAACCCTGACAATGAGATAATTGGACCGTCCACCTCGCACATGCGAGTATAAAATGGAGTTTTTACTCGCGTATTTGGTACTATCATAATTTCTTGTTGTGTCTTTTTATTCGGGCGGTATTTTTTGATTCTGCCGCAGATACCGGCGGCATTCGGAATAAATGTTGACTACTTATTGTCGTAGTATTGAGAGTGTATTGAGAGTGTATTGAGAGTGTATTGAGAGTGTATTGAGAGCCGTGGTGGCCTCGGGGTTTGAGCAGCCTGCTACGCAAGCGCGAAGTTCAAATCCCAGCGTGGCCTGTACCAATGAGTTTTTCTAAAAACTTATGTGCAGTGATTTCACACCACGTGCTTTACGGTGATGGAAAACATCGTGAGGAAACCTGCATATGTGTAAGAAGTAATTCAAAGACGTAAATATAGTGCCTGAGACGGCGATGGACTCACCATTTGTCACATCATATTCGGTGAAATGTGGGTCTTATTGTTTCAAAAGCTCTGCTTACCTTCGGGGACCCTTCTGGGATGGCGTGAGCATATTTATATATACTTATTGTCTTTGTTGACTGTCATCATCTCCCTGGCCTTATCCCATACATACATTGTTGGGATCGGCACTTGGTTCATCCCGATGTGGCTGATCACTTGAGTTTTATACGAAGCGACTGCCATCTGACCTTCGCAACCCCATTGACGAGGAAAATCTGTGATGGGTTAAACCAGTTGTCAGACTATTTTAGGCCTCCGACCGACTTGTAACGATTGCCAAAGATGATAAATTCGCCACCGGGACCGACCGCTTAACGTGCTCTCCGAGGCACGGAGGGAACTCGGTCGGTCACCCATCCAATACTGGCTTGACTTCGCTGATCGAATGATATGCGCAATAGCAACTGTGCCACGAGCTCTTCATTGTCGTTGATGACTGAATACGTTCGTTATGTAAGAGGCGGGTTACATGTGTCCTTTTTGCTTTTTGTTCCCGGATTCCAGTTATTGTCCAGTAATGGGGTGTGATAAACCTCTTTTATGAATTTTAAGTATACATTCGTGTGGGGAATATTAAAAGTTTCTAGTGTCACGGAATTTGATATTGATTTATTTAAAAAAACTAGCTATGCCCCGCGGTTTTACCCGCATAGAGTTTAACCTAAGAACCAAGTGTTTTTAGCCTATGTCCCATTAATAAACAAACAGACAGAGAAAAATTGGTTTGCCAATACACTACGTTGTATACTTTCATATGCATTTAGTCAAAAGGTGCAAATTTGGACTTACTAACAGACACTTCAATTTTATTTATCTGTATAGATAGCAATATATATAGAACACAATCCTTCCGTCAAGACCGTCAGTCAAGGGTTAATGGACAGAGTAATCTCTAAATCATCGACAAGTAATGAGAAGAGACTAAAGAAGCAATAAAAGGGAAAGGGACCTATCCTTAGGGTTAGGTTCATTAAGAGTTTGTTCACAGTTCAACGTCACGACCTCCTGGATAAAGCCCTTAGGTTTTAACGTATTTACTAGGTACTAGCTGTGCCCTGCAGCTTCTCCCGTGTAGACTTAATTTCAGCAAAAATAGTAGCGAAATAAAAACGTGCGCAGTATTCATACGATTTATATATTCATATAGAATATTAATAATGTGATTAGTGAAGAACATTTTTTTTTATTAAGATCGTCTGCATTTTATTGCAGGTTTTTACGCTAATAATAACAATGGAATTACTTATGTCTAGTACGAGAAAAAGAAGAGCCGTGGTGGCCTTGAGGTTTGAGCAGTTGCCTGCTACGCAAGCGACGGAAGTTCGAATCCCAGCGGGGCCGGTACCAATGAGTTTTTCTAAAAAACTTAAGTACGCCGATACATTCACCATCTGTCACGTTGGTACTTAATCATCTTCGGTGAAGAGTGGGTGTTGTTATTACAACACCTCTGCCTACCCCTTCGGGGAATACAGGCGTGAGCATATGTATGTAGTATGAGAAAAATAAAAATAAAATAAAAATTATAAATAGAACAGATTCATATGATTGTCGTAACAAAAAAATCTTCATGAACACAATATTTTTTATATCCCGAACTTTTAACCTGAAGTATTTCGCAGGACAAACGGGCCGGGATAGAAATATTTCTAAAGCGGAACGGAGTCCGCGGACACTGCTAGTCTCTTCAAACACTCAAGTAATTTATAAAACGGGCAATTAATTAAGATTAACTGTTAAATAAAATGTACAGAAATATAATTTGTCGTATTAAATATTTAAACGATTGTGGCCTTAATAAATGTTGTTGGCACTAATAAAGTTGTTTAGTTACATTGAATGTGGGTGGCACTTGTTGTTAATATATCTATATAGATAAATCCAATTGAAATGTCTTTTTGTAATTTCCAAAATATAGGTAAAATAAAAGGTTATAAACACTTATCCATTTATAATCAATGATCATTATGATTTCAGGAGCTCGTGGCACAGTTGCTATTGCGCATATCATTCGATTAGCGAAGTTAAGTAACCCTAGACCTAGCCAGTAATTGGATGGGTGACCGCCCTAGTTTCCTCCGTGCTTCGGAGAGACGGCGATGGACTCACCATCTGTCATGTTGGCACTTAATCATCTTCTGTGAAAAGTGGGTGTTGTGATAACACCTCTGCCTACCCCTTAGGGGAATAAAGGCGTGAGCATATGTATGTATGTTCAAAATTTGAAACCCCATATACACGAGCAGATGAGTCATCCACCGGACCGCTGCGGTACTTGACAAAAGTAAATAACGTCAACCCTTCCTGCCATCTATCACTGCCACCATTAAAGCATGTTCCTATTGTGGTGTTGAAATTTCGGCTCGAAGTCGAATTAAATGCCGAAAACCAGGCTTCAAGCTTCGCCTGTCACCTTAACCCGGCTGCGTTTCATTGTCTTTCCGACCACGATTTAAGAATTAATGATTTGTATTCCAAAACACTTTCATTCCAAATTAAACTTTACGTCCCAAGCTTTAGGGTACACATTCGAAATGCAAAAAATATAATTAAGCCTTTTCGGCATTCGGCATACGAATATTTATGCCGCGAAGGCTTTCGTCTGTCCAGTGTACCCTATTTATTGCCAGTTTCCGAAACTTGGTAATATAAATTAATTTAAGAATTGAAATTTGTTTTTATAATTTGTAATTTAAAGTTTTCTGTTATAAATTAAGACTGTATGTTTTAATTAATTTTATTGGATGACCAGTTTGTGTTAATATGTCTCATAAAAAAAAAGTAAGAGCTTTACGGGACTTCAAATACAGTACAAACAGAATTCATCACCCTGGCCTTATCCCATACACTGTTGGGGTCGGCACTTGATTCAACCTGATTTTTATACAAAGCGACTGCCATCTGACCTTCGCAACCCCTTTTACGAAGAAAATCTGTGATCTGGGTTAAACCAGTTGTCAGATTGTTTAGGCCTCCGACTGACCTGTAACGATTGCCAAAGATGATAAGTTGGCTTAACGTGCTCTCCGAGGCACGGAGGTAACTCGGGCGGTCACCCATCCAATTACTGGCTAGGGTGAGGGTTGCTTAACTTCGCTGATCGAATTATATGCGCAATAGCACCACGAGTTCCTCACAAACAGAATTACCTACTGTAAATAAATAAATTTTTAATCCATACATGACTTAAAAAAAAATATTTTTACGGATTCCAATTTTAAAATAAATCATTGCACAATAACCTTCCTCGATAAATGGATTATCCAACACTTAAAGTTTTTTTTAAATAAGGCCAGTAGTGCCTGAGATTAGATTAGCTTAATAATATCATCATAATATCATTATAATATGTATCATACATGTAACTAACATAAATGCAATAAATAAATAAATATTTATAGTATAGATTAACATTTGTCGTGATATGGACATGTTATGCGGAGGGAGGAGGATAATGTTGCCAAAAAAGTTTTGTTTATGAATGTGGATGGTTACAAGGGGAAAGGAAGACCTAAGAAAGTGTGAAAGATGATATGGCTAAAATAGGAGTGAATACAGATATGACGGCTGATAGAGAGAAATGGAAGAGAAGAACACATTGCGCCGACCACAAATAACATGGGATAAGGGTGATGATGAGTGTAGATTAATATTATATAACACTAAATCTACGCGGTGAAACTATGTGGCACGGCTAGTTTATACTATAGAGCCGAACAGTGTTTAGTTGAACGCGCATCTCTGGAACTAAAAGATTGAATAAAAAAAAATATTTAAGGCTTTATAACATCACGATGCAATCAAGAAATTTTTTTTTAATAGGTTTTATTATTTAATAAGTATAATAATATAAATTTAATATTTAATAAGAAGTTTTTTTTAATCTGAATATTACATGCCTCGAATTCAAATCACATAATATTTAATAGAGAAAGATTTAAAAACTACACGAAAAAGCAAATGTTGTAGTAAAACAAAAAAACCCGCACAAATGGTGAAATGTCCGGACGCCTATAATCGTCAGTCGTCAAATCGTCGTATCGTTGCAAAATGGCGTCAATTAAACTGCTCGAGCACAATTAACATTAAGGGAATGTCCTGATGCGATTGTATCTTTGACCCGGGGCTATCGCTCGGCTACCGTTGGGTGAATGTTACATTGGCATTCGTGATTTATCGTGGAAACCGTTTGTTTTGCTTGCTCGGCTTAATTGAATAAACTTTCTTCGGCTCGAGGCGTTTTGTTTTAGTTTTTCTTAATTGGTTCGATTTATATTTAGTTAAATTGGAACATTATTTAATCCCAGCGGGGCCTGTACCAATGAGATTTTCTTAAAAAAACTTATGTACAGTGATTTCTCACCACGTGCTTTACGGAAGGAAAACATCGCGAGGAGACCTGCATATTTCTGAGAAGTCATTCAAAGACGTATGTAAAGTGTCTGGGACGGCGATGGACTCACCATCTGTCACGCTGGCACTTAATTATCTTCGGGAAAAGTGGGTGTTGTGATTACAACACCTCTGCGCATATGTATGTATGTATTATTTAATTCGAAAAATTGTATTCAGATTAATTTAAACAATAATAATATTTCCGTGTTCCAGGCACTTATTTATTTATAATTTCACATTTATTGCCAAAGCGATTGTATATAAATATTATAGAAAATTATAATTTACAAAAATAGATTCTTAAGCTATGTATGAGTGATGGCAGCGAATCAGCGAATACGTCAGCATCTTGGATCGTGTTGACAAAGTCTTTAAAACTTAGCACCCGAGCAGTGCGACTGTTTTTGACATAACAAGTACCTACGTAAGTAATAAATAATTATCACTTCACTTTTCATGACTACAGCCTCAGATCAGGTTCGAACTCACAGCCTTAGAGTCCTACTAACGCACACGTGCCACCCCGGCTCCTTTTGTTGTCAGAATAACTTTTAAGTACCAATTATTTAAATGAAACCAAATCAGAATGACGTTTATAGTTCCAGTTTTTATCAATAGTCAAGACCTTGAAATATTTGAATGTAACTTGATACAGGGTCAGTACTGTCATCTCTCTTTATATCATAATCTAAACTTAAACACTCTATGAAACGTTCAAAAAATAAGAAACCTATAAATCTAAAAAGGCCACTTTGGGAGAATCATAATGTGATCCGAATATTCATCATCGAAATGACAAAATGGTCACTTAGATGCAATTCATTCACAAATGATTAATATTTCGCAATTCACCTGTTTCACACATTCCTAAGAAGATTCCTAAAATAGTCAACAAAATATGAATTGCTTTTGTGACAAATAGCATCATAAAGTTAGTGGGGGACCAACATCTACAATTATTATAATCATAATATGAATTACACCTACCTGACCATTTTGTTATTTCGATAATGAATCATATTCGGATCACATTATGATTCTCCGAAAAGTGGTCTTTTTAGACCTACTGTATGATAATGACATACGATTAAAAAATGGTCGTACATCAGTCAACTTATTTTTGAGAGAGAACAATTCTTATGATGGAGAGTCGATTTTTGGATGGATATTAAAATTTACTTTTGACTATCTTTGGTCCGGCATGGTTTACGATCATGAAAAATATATCTTTGGTTTTAAAATTACCTCAAAATTTCAGCAAATTTGTTTGTTCAAAATTTATAGGCTGATGAATTTTAGCAAATCGATTGTTGAATAATAAATAAAGATTGTTCCGGATTTCGGGAAAATTAAACGGATAACAGCATTTCCATGTACCATATTTATATATCAATAACAACATTGTATAGGCAAATATTATTAAACTGGTCTTAAAGACATAATTTTAATAACAAACCAATTTTGGAAATATGAATATGGATTATTTATTATAATGATTTATTTCTGTCTGCAGATTAAACACACTTAAACGTGTAAATAAAACCAGAAGTATATAAGTTTTACTTGAATTTTAGATGTTTATGTGGGACGAGAGAATTTGGAATATTATCAAACGTCATCAAATTCGACATCGACATCGAATTCGAAATCGACAGGTGGTCTATCGACTATTTTTGTTGTTATGCTATATCATTTAAACTCATTGATCACTCAAAATCAGTGTTAAAAAAACAGTTGGTGAACAAAAAAATATCATTTAAGATATTTTTGGACCATTATTTTATTTTAAAATAGACTACCGGACGTCACGCGGTTTCAGCCGCGTACTACCCGTCCCCGTGGGAGTACGGAGATAAAATAGAGCCTAAATTAATCAGTGACAATGTACCATTCTAATAGTTAAAGAATTTTTAAAATCGGTCTAATACTCTTTGAGCCAATTCGTTA
This sequence comes from Watsonalla binaria, assembly GCA_929442735.1. Taxonomy (NCBI): domain Eukaryota; kingdom Metazoa; phylum Arthropoda; class Insecta; order Lepidoptera; family Drepanidae; genus Watsonalla; species Watsonalla binaria. The sequence continues at coordinate 10,939,639 of OV838924.1, read as the reverse complement.
CAAACATACATGCAAACCTCTCCACTTTATAATATTAGTATAGATTAACATATAAAAAGCAAACTAAATTTATATTTTTTTAGAAAGAACACATGAAGCACATGAAGGTTTAAAATACCAAAACACCAATTTTATATTGTATCTGCAACATTCTTGAGAAATATATCTCAAAAATAGTAATTAAGATCATGCAATGGCAATGTTTATGATGTTACATTATACCTAGTGTGGCCGGTTTGAGGTCGTTGCCTCTACGCTACGTCGCGACTAGTGATCATAGTGTGATAGTGGGTGCTGACGTGTTTGATAATGCATTTTTAAAACGCTACGGACAAAACTGCCGCAACTCCTTTTTTGTTATTTTTAAGTAATACTTAAAAAAATACTCATGAAAAATACAAATTGAAATTACATAGATGATCATCATAGAAAGCCGTGATGGACTCAGCGACGCAAGTTCGAATCCCAGCAGATACCAATTAATTTTTCTAAAAACTTGTGCAGTGATTTCACACCACGTGCTTTACGGTGAAGGAAAACATCGTGAGGAAAAATGCAATGTCTGAGATGTAATTCAAAGACGTATGTATAGTGCCTGAGACGGCGATGGACTCATGGTGATATGTGGGTGTTGTTGTTACAACACCTTTGCTTTCCTCTTTCCCCTTTACATATATTATGGAATTCTAATAAAAAAAATATGCAGGCACAAATATGAATATTAAGCCTGTGAAAATTAATATTAATAGAAAGCTGTGAATATTAAGTATTGGATAAAGAACACCTTACCAAAAACAAATTATGTAAAATTCAATTTTTTCCGCTATTTTCCAGTTACCTGTGTATATTTAGGCTTAGTAATTATCACCTTAGATGTAACAAGTGTTAAAGGTCCTAAAATTATAATAAGACTTATTACAAGGATATAAGGCTGATAATGGTAAATCCCAAACTCAATCCCAATGCGTGCACTTGGTACTTGATAGTTTTTCCCTAATTCCTAATTCAAAGTAGGTACTAACATAGCTGATTGCTCGAATATTTACAAATATTTAAATCCTAAATGTAGCTCTATTTTATTGCAACTAAAGTCTATTCTCGTTTACACGGGAACGATAGCGTTCAAATATGTAATAACTATAAAATTATTCCAATACAAAACTACTTGGCGAAAGGCAGACCGTATCACATACAAGCTGAATCTTAATACTTTTTCCCGGCTCAATTGAAAATAAACCTTGCCCAAGTCATTATAAAGTAAAATATCGAATACGGTAGGAGCGCAGCAGCGGGCCAAACCGGTTATGCTAAATTGGGATTTATGCATTCGCTTTTAAAGGCGTTAATGGCGTGTGTATAGGCTTTAGAGAGAGGTATCAAGTTTCGTTCTCACTTCGTCAGGTGTCGCTGGTGGCGTCGGCGTCGTCGTGTTTTGCTCACTTTTGTTCTACTGAGTGTGAACTTGATAAAAACTCGACGGGAAGCGTACAGAATAGGCCCCTTTTTACTTTTTTTACTTTCGGAAGAAAGGGTATGTGTTTGGGGGTCGATTCTTACGTTTTGTTTTTTGTCTGGGGTGTTTTGAATTGTATTCGATTGTTCGATGTTTGGAAATGGAATATTGAATGACGCGATTCTATAAATATTTTTTAACTGATCCAAAACGGCGGTCACAGACACACCGGGAGCCGGGAGCCGGGAACTGGGAGCCAATCTTGGTATTAATAAGTTGTTTTTTAATCCCAATCCCACTGGTATACCACATCAAGACCTTTGACGTACAAAGTCAGAGTAGAAATTCAAAAACAATGACAAGCAGGTCATTAAGTACATATAAGAATTTTCGGTTGACTTTGATAATAGTGCCGTGGTGGCTGTGAGGTTTGAGCAGTCGCCTGCTAAGCAAGCGATGCAAGTTCGATTCCCAGCGGCTTGCACCAAACTTGCGGCTTGGTTTTTCTAAAAATATGTACGTACCATAAATTAAATAGAATCACCCCACTTTACGGTGAAGGAAAACATATTTAGGAATTTATGCCTGAAAAGTCATTCAAAAACCTATATTATAGTGCCTGAGACGGCGACGGGCTCACTTAATCATATGCTTTCTCCTTCAAGGAACTCTTTGGGGGTGGCGTATATATAAATTTTTTTTACATAATAATTATATTTATTAATTGCGGGTGATTTGTAACTGTATAAAATTTTATACCCACCCAAGAATGCAATATTTACGAAACTTCCAACATAAACGCGTCTAGAAAGTTGAGATTCACGCGAATGTTAGGCCTAGCAGTTAGGCAATAGAATCAGCTCATTTACATCGTAATGTCGATTACACGTTTAAATGTCGTTGTAAAAAGACGCTTACGGATCTTACGCCTTTTATTTTAGTAATCCTGGATTAACACGTGATGTAAATCCAGGATTAATTTGATGATAAATCCAGCGGGATGTACATGATTTTGCTAATTTCTCCGTTTACTCTGGTATGAAGAAGACAATATATATAAAATAACAAATAAATTTGCTCACGCCATCCCAAAAGGATCCCCGAAGGGGTAAACAGATATCTTGTAGCAACAACACCCACATTCCACCGAATATGATTAAGTGCTAACATGACAGAGGGTGAGTCCATCGCTGTCTCAGACACTATACATACGTTTATGAATTACTTCTCAGATATATGCAGGTTTCCTCACGATGTTTTTCTTCACCTTATAGAGTGAAATTACTGCCCGTAAGTTTTTTAAGTAAGTCCGCTTGCTTGGCAGGCGACTTCTTAAACCTCACAGCCATCGCGGCTCTATTATCAAAATTCTAATATGTACTTAATAAAATTAAAATTTCAGTGCCAAAGTGCCAGGGTGAGTCGCTTTTGGTTGTGTGACATAAATTTTAGAAAAACTCGAAGGCTAATGTAATGAAACCGTTTAATCGACCACCAATAAATTTTATAATCTTTTAACCTTATTTCCCACAGAAATTAAATGTTACGTTTATCTATATCGGGCCGTGGAACGCGGTTTAGTGTCATCGATCATCATAGTGCATCACTCCTCAATGTTATCTGATCTCCGGCGTGATACGAGCGCGTTAAATGGAAACCATTGTGACAGTTTAACATTGGACATTAGAGGAAGTTGGACAGTCGGCAGGGAAAATAGGAATTATAAAATAATAATATATTTATGTTAAATTTGAAGGAATATAACAGTAGGTCTAAAAAGGCAATTTTGGGAAAATCATAATGTGATCCGAATATGATTCATCATCGAAATGACAAAATGGTCACTTAGGTGCAATTCATATTATGATTCACGAATGATTACAATAATTGTAGATGTTAGTCACTAACTAACTTTTTATGATGCTATTTGTCACAAAAGTAATCCATATTTTGTGGACTATTTTAGGAATCTTCATAGGAAAGTGTGAAACAGGTGAAATGGGAATATTAATCATGCGTGAATCATAATATGAATTACCTAAGTGATCCTTTTGTCATTTGGATGATGAATCATATTCGGATCACATTATGATTTTCTCAAAGTGGCCTTTTTGGACCTACAGAAAATTAAAATAATTCAGTTTTGTCAAAAACTCAAACCAGTTTGGAAACTAGCCTTCTGAGAAGAGCCGATAAGAAACTCAGTAATTTCTCATTGCATAGTAAACTAGCGGACATCACGCGGTTTCTCCCGCGTAGTTCTCGTTCCCGTGGGAGTACGGGGATAAAATATAGCCTATATTAATCAGTAATAGAGAAAGAATTTTTTAAATCGATCCAGTACTTTTGAGCCAATTCGTTACAAACATACTTACATACAAATCTTTCCTTTTTATAATATTAGTATAGAAGTAAAGATAATTATTAATTATAAAGTATATAGAGGAGTAAAAGTTTCAAGTTTCAAGATCTCGTGCTATTTTATACTTGCATATATGTATATATTACCATCATCTCCCTGGCCTTAAACCCATACATTGTTGGGGTCGGCACTTGATTCAACCCGATGTGGCTGATCACTTGATTTTTATACGAAGCGAGTGCCATCTGACCTTGAAAATCTATGATCTAACCCAGTTGTCAGACTATTTTAGGCCTCCGACTGACCTGTGACGATTGCCAAAGATGATAAATTGGCAACCGGGACCGACGGCTTAACGTGATCTCCGAGGCTCGGAGGGAACTCGTGCGGTCACCCATCCAATTCGTGCAGCAAAAGAATGATATGCGCAATAGCAACTGAGTCATGAGCTCCTCGCTATATTTATATATTATAGGATGCCTAATTACAAATATTGTCGTTCTTAATTCGCAAATAGTTCAGAAAGACCTTTGCATGAAAGTGAAAATTGCTTCAAAAACCCCTAAATATAATGTCTACTCACTACAACTTTTATGAATGATTAATTTAAAAATTAAAAACCACTTTCCTCGCTGTCGGTACATCAAACCAACAAGTTTAATCCAAGACCCGTATAAGTATTTCAACACACTCGCCAGACCGGAGGGACATACGCCTGTCTCCCTCCCACCCGTTGGATACATGAACATTCCAATTAGACGAGAAAAGAATAGCAGATTGTACACAGCACCAACGTGAAAAGAGCCATGTCTCATTAGTATTCACCTAAAAAGTACCTACATGAGATATAAGGTTATTAGAGATAATTATGAAATGTAAATTGATAAAGAATGGACACGCAATTGCCGGGGAAAAGTTACGTTGTTCCCAACTTATTTAATTAACTAGCTGTGGCCCGTGGTTTTACGTAGATTAAATTTCAAGTGCGACCCTAATTGTTTTTTTTTATGAATAAAAGCCTAAGTTACTCCTTGTAATATTAGCTATCTACCAGTGAAAATATACCTGTTAAAATCGGTCCAGCCGTTTAGGAGATTAGCCGGAACAAACAGATGGACAAACAGACAGATAGACAAGGAAAAAAATAGAAAATTTGTTTTTTTTAAGTTAGTATCGTATGTGCAATCTATAAAATCATTATACAAAAAAATTAAATATGCATTTAGTGAACAGTTGTTATTTTGGAATTATAAACAGACACTTCAAATTTATTTATCTGTATAGATTTATAGCTATAAATATGACTTATAGTAGAGCAATGAACTTAAACTAAAAACTTTAAAAATCTAAACATAACTCAAATTAAGTGATCTATCAACGCACACCCCAAACCACTGGACGGATCGGGCTGAAATTTGGCATGCAGGTAGATGTTATGACGTAGGCATCCGCTAAGAAAGGATCTTGATTAATTCTACCCCCAAGGGGATAAAATTGGGGATGAAAATTTAGCCTACTTTTATGGATTGGTATTGATATGGTATGCTAACTGCAGCTATGAAGCTAGTATAATATAATATCTAAAATATATTATTAAAAGGAGTCCCTTTAGGAAAGTTTCCCAAGATACTGGCAGTGTTACTATGTTAAGTTATTACTTACATACTGATTTGTATTTATCTGCCATTTACAGTTGTCCTTACCTGAAAAATAAAAAAAGATCATAAGCCATCTGATATTCTCCAAATGTTAATCTATTTATGTTATATATGCCACGCCAGTATTCCCCAACAGGTTCATCGGAATAGGTTCTTATAGTGAAATAAAATATGCTCACGCCATCCCAGGAGGGTCCCCGAAGGGTTAAGCAGAGGTGTTGTAACAACAACACCCACATTTCACCGAATATGATCAAGTGCCAAAGTGACAGAGGGTGAGTCCATCGCCGTCTCAGCCACTATACATACGCCTTTGAATTTCTTCTCAGACATATGCAGGTTTCCTCAAGATATTTTCCGTCAAAGCACGCGGTGAGATATCACTGCACATTAGTTTTTGAAAAACTCATTGGTACAGCCCCCACTGGGATTCGATCTTGCGTCGCTTACGTAGGCATCATCGCTCATCATCGTCGTTCATCATCTTCATCTTTCTTATAGTACCACATTTCGCCAATGAATGGCAATATTAACCGGACACTAATCAAGAAGAATTACAGAAGGAAAAGTCCAACAGCACTTTTCTCACCGCCCTATGGGTTTAGGGGTTGCAAACGCTACTGTAGACAAGCCTCCTAGGTTCAAATCATGCGTAGACTTAATTACATGAGTGGCTTTATTTCGCGGTATCCTAATAATTGTTTGTAAATAAATGTGGCATCAGCTATCTGCCAGTGATCGGCTTGACAGATTTTAAGTCTCGTTAAATCGATCCAGCTGTTTCTGAGATTAGCCGGGACAAACAGACAGACAGAGAATTAATTTAACTTTTTTTGTGTGAGTACCGTAAATCTAAATATATATAACTCAAAGTTGACTGACTGCCTGACATAGTGATCTATCAACGCACATCCCAAACCACTGGACGGATCGGCCTGAAATTTGGCATGCAGGTAGATGTTATGACGTAGACATCCGCTAAGAAAGGATTTTTATTAATTCTACCCACAAGGGGATAAAAAAGGGCATTCAAAATTGTCAATTTTAAAACGATATATATAAAACTAAATCTACGCGGGTGAAATCGCGGGGCGCAGCTAGTACTTCCTGTACAGGCAAAGTCGTACATTTTGTATTGTATTATAAAACTGCACACACAACACTTCAACATTGCAAGCGCTTACATGCGCGATCTACATTCTAAGTTAGTATAGTAATTATATTTCAGTGCATTAAAGGCATTCATTGACATCGGTCGGTTTATTTGACAACCCTTACCGCCACCCTATTGACATTGACATCATCCTCTACCCACATTGACATTAAAGTGCAGTGGTTCGACAAGTAGCCGCTACACTTCCATTTAATGAAAAGCGGATAATTTGAAATTACAAACAGACACTTACATTTTAACTATCTGTGTATATTTTCCTAACATACACAGTTACATAATAAATTTAGAATTGGACCAAAACCAAAACACTCCTGCTTAAGTACCTCACAACACGCTCAGACACTGTCGGCTCCCTCAAAGTGGTGCCTAATGTTGAGCAATAACTGTATTTTAAAAGCATCAATAGTTAAGTTACGATATATCGTTTATTAGTCAATCAATTCCAGTTTCCTGAGATATAAAAAAACAACCTGATTAGTTGATAGTACCGTTCAGAAGTCGGTACAAATCATAATTTATTTCTTATATGCTTATTATACCAGTAATTACATTTATAAGCAGTTAAACTTTAGCCAAGCTCGCAGCGTAAGGAGGTTTGCATTAAAATGTTTAGAAATATAAAAAGGACTTGAGTACATAGAGTCGTGGTGACCTTGGGGTTAGAGCAGTCGCCTGCTACGCAAGCGACGCAAGTTCGAATCCCAGCGGGGCCTGTAACAATGAGTTTTTCAAAAAAAAAATTTTTGTGCAGTTAATTCACACCACGTGCTTTTCGGTGAAATGTGGGTGTTTTTCCAACACCTCTGCTTACCCCTTAGGGGACCCTTCTGGGATGGCGTGAGCATATATATATAAGATTCAGTACATAAAGGCGTAACTAACACGTTTTGGCAAGCAATGCTTTTAGTAAATAACCAACAGACTCAATTTTTATATAAACATACGCTCACGCTAGTAATCCCTGTAGGGGTAGGCAGAGATGTTGTAACAACAACACCCACAATTCACCGAATGTGATTAAGTGTCAACGTGACAGAGTGACTCTATATCGCCTTTTCAGGCGATTTAATTGTCAATGTAATGTAGATTTGAAGTTTAAGAAGTCCTTCCTTTCCTTTCCTTTATTTATTTAATGGCGATGAGCTTCCAATGTCAAGTGATTGTTGAGAAAAATATCTTGTAAATTGTTAAAAATATGTGGAGGAACCCATTGGATTCCACGCTGTCAGCTGCAATCTTCCTTTAAGAAGTCTGTGAAATACGTATACGCGATTGGCCTTGACGTGACACCCCTTGCTGTCATTACACCAAGGCCGCTAGTTACCTTGTGTGAGTGTGTCAATTTGAAAGATTTGTTCCTAGGTTCCACACTGCTTATAGTAACTTCAGAATATCATCATCCCATAGGTACACTGTTGGGGTCGGCACTTGATTCAACCCGATGTGGCTGATCACTTGATTTTTATACGAAACGGCTGCCATCTATCCTTCGCAACCCCTTTAATGAGGGAAATCTGTGATCAGTCAGACTGTTTTAGGCCTCCGACAGACCTGTAACGACTGCCAAAGATGATAAATTGGCAATCGGGACCGACGGCTTAACGTGCTCTCCGAGGCACTGAGGGAACTCGGGCGGTCACCCATCCAATTACTGGCTAGAGGTAAGGTAACTTCGCTGATCGAATGATATGCGCAATAACAACTGTGCCACGAGCTGCTCCGAGTAACTACAGAATATGTGAGCAAAATAATAATAAACTCATACGACTTCAAACGTATATCTAGCTAGTACATGCATAAGGGAATCCAGGATTTATCGTTAGTTTCATTGCAATGGAGATCTTGTTATATTTTTTTCCAACTATTTATCATGAAGTAGAGTTAAGTCCCAATGAAAATGTACGCCGTTAAGGCTAACAAATAACCTGGCTTTTAATATACTACTAATATCAAAGTCATTTTCTCACAGATCCTTCAAGAACCCACCTAACCTCGTTGAATATAAGGTGTATTATAGCTCAGCAGCGTCTGAAATATAAATTACATGGAGTATAAGCCACTATACTACGGGAATGTAGAAGCCCATCGACAGTTTTTGCCAATGCATAAGTTGCTGCTCTTTACATGTGACGATGTTCCATTAATGTTATCCCCGAAACATTATTATTTGACTGCCTTGTTGGTCTCGTGGTCGTTAACGCTGCCACAGAACACGAGGTCCTGTGGGCCTAGTCGCTATCTCAGAAAAACTAAGCTTCGGCCGAAACTTACAAGGTCTACTAGAAAAATTCTTAATCGTTTTTCTCACCCATTTTAATTAAATTATTAAGCATATAAAATAACTAAAAGGTTAGTCGACATCACATGAGACCGAAGAGCTGGCAGCTACCTCGGTCAAAGAATTAGTCTTGCCATTCAAAGGGGGAATGCTGCCAGTATCTTCGGAACCTTGCCTACAGGGACTCCTTTTAATATATATATTAGTTATAAGATTATATTTTTTAAAGTTTTTAGTTATGTTAGTTATTCTATGATTCGATGTTATCTAATAATTATATTTAACAACAAAAAAAAATGTGTGTATATAAAATTCAAACAGGCTAAGCTATAGGGATACGTTGTGTCTAGCCAATCTGTTTGTACGTGACATAACACATAATTTTCAAAGGACGGACGTGCTGTAATTATCACTTTTATATATTAAATATAATCTTGCAGAAAGTAATAAGTATTTACTGTGAGATCAAATCAGAAAGCTATGCATAATGATAACAATTAACATAGGTAGTTATGATGTCTTTCTAAGATAAATCTAGTCATTTGCACATTTCCGGTTATTTATTTTATGTTTACTGTTTTATCGTTAATAATTTCCTAAATGCAATGATTTTTTTAAAATCATAATTTAAAGCTAGAAAAGATGTAGCAAAAATAATGCCACCGACACTTTTTTAACGTAATTATGTTATATTAATATATACATATGCTCACGCCTGTATTCCCCGAAGGGGTAGGCAGAGGTGTTGTAATAACTACACCCACTTTTCATCATCATCATTGCGTAGCATGCGACTGCTCAAACCTCAAGGCCACCACGGCTCTCTATGTTATATTAATAATATGAATTTAGACCGATACCGTTGTGGCGATGTTGTGGCCGTAGACATACGTGAGTTTCAAGCTGGCGATTGACAAGAAACCGCACAAGACCAATGGCGAATTCTCGTATCGGAGGCCAAGACTCACTTCGCGTTACTGAGCCAGCGGAGAAGTAATTAAATTAATTTATGTCATATTTTAATATTCTTTTTGATTAGTTCAATCTGACTATGAATACCATAGACTTACTTAATATCAGATAAATATTTAAGGCCACCTCAAAAGTGTACCGTCTGTTAACTTTTACTACTTAAGTAAACTAAAATGATAGTTATATACAAAAAATCGTACACTGCATAAAATTGGCTTCTAATATAGTTTATCGAATCCAACTGGTCGCATAAATAAACATACAAAGGAGGAAATTCCTTAAATTTAATATAGATATCGTATTGAGATCGTATCGTAACTTAAAAACAAGCGCATTTCATCAAGACGAGTCCAGAAAAAACTTACGAGCCCGCTTATATGGGTCCAGTTTTCAAATTATTAGACTCTATTCAGACTGCGATAGATATCATTTTGCAACAACACGAACAGAGGCAGATTAATAGAACTTTGTAGAATGCAAGGAACTTCTGTATTTCAATTCGTGCGAAAATGCAATCGTTTTGTACCAAATTAAAAAATATATTTCGACGCGTTATTATAACATTATTGTTTTAATTATTCTTTTAAAATAATAATTAAGTTTACGGTGAAGGGAAACATCGTGAGGAAACCTTCATATATCTGAGAAATAATTCAAAGACGTATGTATAGTGCCTGAGGCGGCGATGGAGTCATCCTCTGTCACGTTAGCACTTAATCACCTGAATAAAAGTGTCTGAATATTGTGTAATTTCTGGCTATACATACATATAATATTAAACAGTACAAATATATATTTATTTATTCATTGATTTTTTGCTTATGCCTTATATAAACATGTATACAATAAAATTATGTAAACTAATAGCTTTTTTGTAGCATGGAGTTTCTGAGTTAGATCCATGAAATTTGCTGGTGAAGGCGCAAGGCATTTAATAAAAATATAAATGAATTCATACGTTTAATACAATATGTTATTTATTTTTACATTGCCACCGAGGAACATAGGCTATAGTTAGTCGAAGTTAAATAATGAGAAACGCCGCCGAATGCTAGTTTTGATATGTATCGCCGTAACAATTTATCAACGCAGTCAAAACACCAAACGCAATAATCATACTAGTTTTAAAAAGTAATAAAATCTTTATCGAGTCATTAATTATTTCAACCCAACCGAGATAATATCACAACTTTACTATCTATCAGTGCGCTAATAAAGCAGGTTGCAATGCGACCGACCACTCTTGATACACCTGGATTATAGCCATTGGCCTTCACAACTTAGGAGCCCACAAAAGTAAAATACTCAGCGATATATTGCACATCGCCCGCAGGAAAGAGACTCGGCAAAATTCGGTTTCAGAGAGTGCTATCTCTGTCAACTTGCTGTGTGATGTCGCGACTGACACTGTTTATTTTGTGTTTGACATTAACAACTGACAGATGTCAAATGGATAGTATTTGACAGAGATGACGCTATTCTTTTTTATTAAATAGATAAAATACATACATATGGTCACGCCTGTTTCCCCGAAGGGGTAGGTAGGGGTGTTGTAATCACAAAACCCACTTTTCACCGAACGTGATTAAGTGACAACGTGAAAGATGGTGAGTCCATCGTCGTCTCAGACACTTTGTCGTCATTGAATTACTTCTCAGAAATATGCAGGTTTCCTCACGATGTTTTCCTTCACCGTAAATCACGTGGTGTGAAATTACTGTACATAAGTTTTTTAGAAAAACTCATTGGTAGATAAAATGTGAAGCCGAAAAAAGCCGATCATTTCTTTTCTAAGTCGATGTGCAATATATATCGCCGGTTACTTTTTGGAGGCTACTTGTGTACTTATAGTCAACCTACATTTCACCAGATATGTTTTAATTCCCATACAATAGAAGGCTAGCCTATTGCCATAGACACTAACCTAGCTACTGGGAAGAAACCCAACCCGGGGATCGACCGTGTTCTTCGATAGCATTTATGACTACCGAACCAATGAGGTTAATTACAACAGAGTTTTAATATTCTTATGCTTGCAATATTTATTCCAAATAATAGGATGTCCGTGTATCGGAATGTTCGCTGCTGGCCATTTGCATAAATTAATTAGAAATTGAAACAAAAACGGCAGAGCTAAAGTCTTTAACTTGCCATTGACCCCGCTACTGATCGATTTAAGTCAATAATGTATTTAAAATATCGATTATTGCCAAATGTCTCGGCAGTTTACTGTATTGGGTGTGGACTATCTGAAGCAGTTAAACATTCTTTGATTGTTGATAAGTGTAGTTTGACTCCAAATGAGTTGATATACTTAAATGGGTGTTGAACTGTTACTTTGCTTTGTAATTAAGGTGATTAATACCTAATCATCATCGCCCTGGCCTTATCCCATACATTGTTAGGGTTGGCACTTGGTTCAACCCGATGTGGCTGATCACCTGATTTTTATACGAAGCGACTGCCATCTAACCTTCGCAACCCCTTTAACGAGGAAATCTGTGATATGGGTCATACCAGTTGTCAGACTATTTTAGGCCTCCGACCGACCTGTAACGATTGCCAAAGATGATAAATTGGCAACCGGGACAGACGGCTTAACGTGCTCTCCGAGGCACGGACGGAACTCGGGCGCTCACCCATCCAATTACTGACTAGGCTCAGGATTGCTTAACTTCGCTGATCGAATGATATGCGCAATAGCTACTGAGCCACGAGCTCCTCACAAAGACAAAGTAAAGGTGATTAATACCTAATATATTTAAAAAATGTTTGGATATAGGGAGCAGAATCTAGAGTGTGGAAAAAAATTGCCAACGTTAGTGACATATAGTGAGCCTTAACCCGACTTAGGCACCATACTGTATGCATTAGTAGTTTTTTATTTTTTTTTATTTATATGCTCACGCCATCCCAGATGGGTCCCCGAAGGGGTAAGCTGAGGTGTTGTAACAACATCCACATTTCACCGAATATGATCAAGTGCCAAAGTGACAGAGGGTGAGTCCATCGCCGTCTCAGGCACTATACATAGGTCTTTGAATTACTTCTCAGACATATGCAGGTTTCCTCACGATTTTGTCCTTCACCGTAAAGCACGTGGTGTTAAATAACTGCACATAAGTTTTTTTTTTTTTAGAAGAACTAAATGGTACAGGCCCCGCTAGGATTCGAACTTGCGTCGCTTGCGTAGCAGGCGACTGCTCTAACCCTAAGGCCACACACCATTACTTTAGTAGTTGGCAACTGAATTTTTGAGATGGCATTAGAGTATCTGACTCACATACACCCTTTGCTTAACCAAAAATTCCATCGAGAACACGTAACAATAGAATAGTGTCGTATAATTTAAAGACACATATTTACAAAACGTGTTAACAGCAGTTTCAAAAAGCCATTTCAAATCTGGAATGCTACCGGCAGCGTAATATCGAAATACGCTTCTCATACAAAGGGCCATGTTAAAAAATCATTGTCAAACGACATGATATAAATTCACATTAGCATAATGTTACGGGAGGTGACTAAATAGTGAGCTTAAGTTATAAGCTGGGGAGATATATGAAATTTCAAAACGCAGTCCATAACGGTAGGTATTAAAGAATCGTTCTTTATTTTTACAACAGAAAAGAATAGAACAATGGTATATTAACATATGGCTGTAAAGGCATTCCACGTTAGGTAGGCAGAAATTTCTAGACGGCCAAAATGTTGAGCTCATCGTTTGTGTGCAAGTATTTGCGATACTGAGAGGTCCCTTATTTTGTGCCGGGATTTTATTTAGTATTGGATTATTTTATTAAGTACTGTAAGGTGTTACAATCCAACCTGCATAATTGACGGTTTATAATAAAGAAAAAAATGCAGAAAAGAAATTCAAAAGATGTTTTTTTAGTCATTCGGTGAAAACAGATATAATGAAGAAAATAACATAAAACAAGATTGAAATAATGCACAATAAATAGTTGATTTCTAATAAATTGATTTACTATCTAGAGCTACACAACTTTTTAATAAATTGCCGAAGGAAATAACTGAATGTGATATATATAAATATATATTATCACATTCAGTTCCCCCTACTTTTGCTTTATTATTATTTTATTTTTATTTTTTATTATATAATGCTGTGTGTGTATAACATGTATTGCTGAAAATGCCAAAACTGAATGTATTGATAATAGTAAACGACGACCTACGTGTGAATTAGGCAAATCAAACAGGTTTTCGCGATACAGGCTTGCCTAGTGTGAAAACCACAGGAAAACTCAAACTATGTAAATGCGCGAGTAGATTTAGTAGCCATATAATCTGTAAAGACTGCATGTACCTATTGTATACTTACTACTGTAAATAAATACATTTTTAATTTTTTTTCATTTTCATATAAAAACAAACTTAAAAAATATGTCACTAAACTATTGTAAAAAACTAATTAGCTTATCCAACACACTAGAGCTAAACATTTATAGTAAGATAATATCATTTTTTTGTATCTCATTTTAAGTGAACTAATTTAAGTTTTTATGAGAAATAAAATTCTTTAATCCAAAAAAGCTACGCCACCACAGTACTGGATGGTACCCGCAAACAAACTAATACAAATTCATTTCCTCAGTATAGCTTCATATTAGATTAGATTTCTATGCAAAGCACATATTATGTTTTCTGAATTCATTAAAATGGTTGACTACCAATTTCCGCAGGTTCCCGTCCCGCCTCGTGTTCGTGCTTTCCTAACCATTTTTAAGAAAATCGCTTCAGCTCCTCACTCGTCCCACGATTTCAAACTCCATTGAAAGTGTCTCATTTCAATAGGCGCCGAACCACCAATTATCACTAGAGCTCTTCGAATTCATGCAAGGCACCCAAAAGACACGCTGACATATCCTTATGGAGCTCAATATAATCTGGACATTGTCGTTGACACTCCAAAGGTCACAACCAAAGACCTCTAGTCCGTGTGACCTCACCCTTATAAGAACAGAACAAGCTTTCACCCAAGTAAAATTATTTACATATTTTTGAGTAATTTTTTTCGTCGTTTTTCTGATTTTGTTTTAAATATTTAAGTCTTGTTAAAAATATAAACTTCCAAACTTTGCTATGTTAAATAGCATGGTAGTATAAACTATACCTTATATAAAATAAGCAAATAGTTACATTTAGCCCAATAAAACATGTGGTGTAAAGGCACTGAGTTATGCGCGTGCGCTCCTCAGATAAACTGTGAAATAAGGCCTGCGTAGACATACGGCGCGGGATTGTACGTAATGAATTTCTCATTCCTTGCTTGGAATGTTTCATGTTACCTTAATAGTTTTTTTTACACACTATTTTCATCCCTATTTCTATAGATTTAGATTCAGTTATTGTATTGGCAATTTATTGTGTGAGTTAAGGGCGCACACACTTTTTATAGTTACTAATTTATTTAAAAAAAAATATTTTTTTGTCACAAGCAATAATTTGATATAATTATCATAAATATAAATAAACAACAGTCCACATTTGACATTTATTATAATATTGTAATGAAAATCAGTCTTTTTCAGACATGAAAGTTTCTGATTGGTTGGCGTGCCAGATAAGAAGTATTCTAACTCCATTTATTTTGGCAAAGAGACCAAAATGCTACGGTAACCACTTACCACCGACCGTATCCATATACAACTCCTTAGAAGAAACAGGTGACCACTTAACCAACCAGCTAAGGGTAATAAGTCTGAATAATTTCAAGTGTACACACGACCGCTGCGAGTGTTATAATGTCACCACAGCCTTCCAAGTAACAAGGTTTTGTCCTTTAAACGACAACCATTGTTAGTATATCGCGGTATCCGATGGGATCTGAATGTTCTGGATCTACGGATTATCTCCAGAGGGTGCTTTCGTGATCGGACACACGGATATCAAGGATAGTCAACAGTAATAAAAAAAGCTGTGCGTGTTTATTAAATCTGGAATATGAAGAATTAATTGCTATCTATCTATATAGATAAATAACATTGAAGTGCCTGTTTATAATTAGATGGCGGTACTTAATATTTCTTTGTCTGTCTATCTGTTTCATCTGGGAAATCTCTGAAACGGTTGAAACGATTTGAACGAGACTCTCACTGGCAGATAGCTGATATTACAAGGATTAACCTATGCTACTTTTATCTCAAACACTATCTACGTCTTTGAGATAAAAGTAGCATAGGTTAATCCTTACTGTTTTCTGACACGGAAGCAGATCTCCTTTTGATATTTTCTTTCATCATAGCGAATGAATGTGTTTTTTGAATATATTAATATTACTCTTAATTAGTGTAATTGGCTTATAACTGCTCTAATTATTTTAAAATAAATAAATAAAAACACAGTACAAGTGTGGACAAACCTTTTTTATTTATTTTATTTTAGTATGTGTATGTAAGAGCAGTGGTGGCCGTGAGATTTGAGCAATCGCCTGCTACGCAAGCGACGCAAGTTCAAATCCCAGCGGGGCCTGTACCAATGAGTTTTTTTAAAAACTTATGTACAGTGATTTCACACCACGTGCTTTACGGTGAAGGAAAACATCGTGAGGAAACCTGCATATTTCCGAGAAGTAATTCAATGACGTATGTAAAGTGTCTGTGACGGCGATAGACTCACCATCTGTCACGTTGGCACTTAATCATCTTCGGTGAAAAGTGGGTGTTGTGATTACAACACCTCTGCCAACCCCTTCGGGGAATACAGGCGTGAGCATATGTATGTAAATGTTCACTGAACTGTAAGCCAGTGTGTCTCACACACGTTCGCAAGTCCAGGGATGTGTACGACGGTAACAAGTCCCCATAGTTGTGTTATACCGCACACTTAACGACGTATTTGTTCTAATGTCCTCCATTCAGGCCATTATATTGAAATTTCATTTTATACTCCAACGGGAATTGTTTCCTTGGATACTGTGGGAGGTTTTCTGGAGCACACGATCATATCGTATCAATAAAGGATCATATACATTGTTGCGTGCTTTGTGACTATTTCACTTCCTTATCGTTATACGCCAATATGGTGTACCAGATACAGTGATATTAAAAATACGTTATACGCTCATCAAATAATGATACGTACGCATCATTTGTTACTTGTCAAATATTTAGTATAAAAATATAGACTAACTAGACTACATTTATGACAGCTTGAATGCCTCAATTTAAGCACGCCAGTGACATATTCACCTCTATTTGAAAAAGCTAATGTAATTGTCTAGAAAGGAAACAGTTTCTAAACAAAATTTCACCCTTTTAGAGGTTGAACTTCGAAAAACCCTTGTTTAATAACCTACACCTCGCATAGAACACAAATCTCCAAATGTCATTGATATATCAGTCAGAATGTAGGGGCTACCAAAAATTCTAACTCTAAGACGTTGAATTTTGTATGAGAATTTATGACGCAGGCGAATTTGAGACGAGAAGCTTGGAGTCTACACTTCTACACTACTATTATAAAGAATAAAGATTTGTATTTTTGTGTGTATGTTTGTAATAAATAAACACAAAAACTACTGTGCCCAATTCAAAAATTCTTTCATCATCGGATAGCTACACCATCAGCGAGCAACATAGGCTATTTTTTATCTACGTACTCCCACGGGATAGGGAAATACACGGGTGAAACCGCGTGACGGCCGCTAGTATTATATATGAAAAAAGAAATGACAATCCGGGAGTTTCAATAGAAGTAAAATTTTTAACAAGTATATACTCAAAAAATCCCAACATGTATAATTACGTACGTCACTTACTATATATATACATACTCAGATACACGGTAAGAGTGTTGCAATTTAATGTTCTTAACTAATTAGAAAAAAAAACATCGAACCTAAAAAAAACATTTCACATCTAAAAATATCTGACCCGGATAAGGACAAGGCAATGATGATGAAGATAAGCCCACGTGATAGATTAATCGTCTTTTGATGGTAACCCATTCAATATGCGATTAAAATCAATATCGCAAGGAAATGTCAATCAACAAAAACAAAAAGTCAAGGTAAACAATAAAATTATATAATATTATTTATGCTAAACAGTATCTTGTCTGTCTGGCCGTATGCGTTTACTCATTTTCACAAAACGCACTTCGGAAAAAAAAATATGGAAGGTCGGCTCCTATATATTAGTGAACAACGTACAGATACGAACGTGTCATACAACCGATGCACTGCAGTGCATTCGCACTATTCACAAATTAGTGCGACGATGCGCACGTGGGCCCTCTACGTTTATTTAATTACCTACTTACGCGAGCCGTGGTGGCCTTGAGGTTTGAGCAGTCGCCTGCTACGCAAGCGACGCAAGCTCGAATCCGAGCGGGGCCTGTACCAATGAGTTTATTAAAAAACTTATATACAGTAATTTCAGAAAACATCGTGAGGAAACCTGCATATTTCTGAGAAGTAATTCAATAACGTATGTAAAGTGTCTGAAACGGGGATGGGAAAAGTGGGTGTGAATACAGGCGTGAGTATATTATGTATGTACCTACTTACGCATGCAAAATATAATGCGCGTTATTCACTAAGCTTTCTCGTCATCGAGTCTCGGTATTAAAGAAACGAAATTAAACCATATCTTCTATGTATTATATATCAATTTTCAATTATTGAAACCAACGCTCGTCGTCGAGTCGACGCTGAGAAACCTTAGTGAATAACGCGGCTGATCAGCTCGTGATGGCCAATGCAACTTGGTCGTAACATAGAGGTATTATAGTGTAATAATAGTCTAAGACCCGTATTTGTAGGAGTTTATAAGTAAGTTTTGCGTATTTTTAAAATATAGAAACACTGAAAGTTTCGATAAACATTTAGTTCCACTATATTTATCTATACATAAATAAAATTGGAGTGTCTGTTTTTAATTCCAAAATTACATCCTTTTGACTAAGCATATGGAAGTATAAAAGGTATTCACCTAAAAACAAGTTTTAAAAAAAATCTCTTTCTGTCAGCCTGTTTGTTTCGGGTAATCTCTGAAACGACTGGACCGATTTTAACGGGACTGTCTCTAGCGGATAGCTGATGTTACAAGGAGTTAGCTACATTTATTTAAAAAAAACAACTATGGTTCCAACAATTTTGAGCGTGTGCAATAATTCCCAAGCAATGCAGGGAGCAGTCCTTCTGATATGCTTATACTCTCTGAGCTCTGTAAAAATACTGACGATTTAATCATAGCTAATTATATTACTACCCTCATTACATGAAACCAACAGGTACAACTTTTACATAAGTACATTTCTCAGGGGAAGTCACGCGAGTGTGCTTATTACATTTTTTTAAAAGCATTTAATTATAATGATGGTACGATAGTGATGAAATATTGACTAAACAGATAAATATTGTATGAATGTGTTTTCAAGACAGTTGAGATAAAAGATGGCGGAATTTGTTTTTGGAAAATGGTAACGTTCCCATGCATTCCGTCTTAATAGTGTTAAAAAAGAATTCTAAAATTTGGTTTTTTTGTATATTAGTAATTTTGCCTCTTGTTTTTGACCTTTCGCATGTCCCTAAAATCTACAAATTAACGTAAGCTTACCCGCCTGCAAATATAATTGTTACATAGCATTCGTGTTCTTACAAGGTTTTTGGATCGGGTCAAATATTACAAAGAAAATTTTACATGTTTCGACACTCTTCATAATTTGGTTTGCTATATAAAGCGCGTTTTGTGATATTTTAAACAATTATTTATTTTCTACCTTATGAGTTAGATTGAATAATGGAAGTCTTATACTTCCAAAGCGGTAAAATGCTAACGCCCCCCCCCCCCCCTTTAACTTCTAAAAAAATGGTTAATTTATTCTCTAAATCAATCGACAAATTGTCTGTACAATGGCAGTTAAAGAAGTCAATTTCTAAAGTTCACAACCTTTTATCCCAACGAATTGGCCATACATGGTACAATCGACCTTACCCACTCACATTTACACAATTTAATGATCGACCATGTACAGACACAGTCATTACCCACACGTTTATTTCTAGATCTGTTACAAACACACACTTGGGGCTAAGCCTTTGCTATATTTTTCATCTTCTCTACAAGCGTATTTATTATAAGTAATGTTTTAGAATAAACACTTTAAAAAACCTATATATTCATTATAATACTAGTATTATATGATACCTTGATGATTTGCATATGGCATATATACATACAGTGATATATTTTTTTCAAATCAGACCGGATTCTGAAATTAGTGCGTTAAAGCATACAAAAAACCAACTATGAATATTTTTATAATTATTTTTTTCATTTCCAATTTTCTTATAAATTGTATTCCCGGTTCATGAGATACAGCCTAGTGACAGTCAAACAGACGGTCAACGAAGTTTCTAGTAATAGGGCCATTTCAAATGTATTTTTGGGATCGGCACTTGAATGAACCCTATGCGGCTGATCACTATATTTTTATTCGAAGCGAATGCCATCTAACCTTCGTAACCCCTTTTACGAGGATAATCAGTACGGAAACCTAAATATATCACACGCATACAATGTATGACCACGATGGTTAACACAAGCAGTACATTTCAAAAGTGTTGAAAGTCCAGATTCCCGCGTCCATTGGAGTCTAGTGAAATAAATCTGTCACTCGCTGCTGCCAGGCAGGTTTTGAATTATACTGCTGGCTGGCTAGACTAACAAGCTCTGTTATACAACGCTCCATCTGTTATACACATAGGTATACACTTAGTTATACAAGCTGATTATTACTCCACATACCTGATAGTTCTTACGTTGACGACTATCCCACGGAGATGTTACTAAAATTTAATGTAAATTTTTTGATAGATGTCCCAGGTCAATAACTTTTTGCATTTATAACCGAAGAAATTCATGAGGATTGTCTCATGTTAACCTTTAAACGAGCAATTCTTGTATATAAATATACTAGCTGTGACTTCATTTATTACGTTATACCACTTTTTATGTCAGGCTCCACGGGAACGGGATAAAGTATCCTATGTCTTTCTCCTGGTTCTAAGATACCTCCCGACTAATTTTCACCCAAAATTTATTCAGCGGTTCTTGATTTATAAATAGTGTAACTAACACGACTACTACTACTAGACTAGTATCTGAATCTCAGAAACTGCTCCAATGATTTTCATGAAATTTTGTGTGTAGTGGTTTTCAGGGGCAAAAATAGATCTAGCTAGGTCTCATTTTTGGGAAACATCGTTAGTACCATGTTTTTAGACACTGAAAAACTCATACAATATCATTACAAAATTTTGCCGCAGCTGTCAAGTTATGGTAGCTCAAAGGTGAGGCTTCCAACTTACGGGGCGATAACGAAACTAGAGTACCCCGGTTCGAGACTGACGTTAAAGTTCAGCATACATATATCAGAAAAGTTAATTAAAAACAAACCAGGTTATTTTTATAATGTATGACTTTTACAGAGCATTCGGAATTCCTAATTTCTGGTTAATGATCATAATTATCATAATATCGTCATTTGAACCTTTGCCCTAATCTATTAACACCTCAATGTTAAAATTTACGTGCGCTCGAATAGTGACATGCTCACATGTCATTATTGACATAAGCTTTTCATATTAATGCAATAATGATAATTATGTGATAGAAAAAATATTTTGTTCACGATAGAGCCGTAGTGGCGGTTGGGTTTGAGCAGTCGCCGGCTACGCAAGCGACGCAAGTTCGAATCCCAGCGCGGCCTGTTTCATTGTGTTTATCGAACAACTTATGTGCAGTGATTTCACACCACGTGCTTTACGGTGAAGGAAAACATCTTAAATAATTTTGCATATGTCTGAGAAGTAATTCAAAGACGTATGTATAGTGCCTGAGACGGCGATGGACTCGACATCTGTCACATTGACACTTAATCCTAATTGAAAAGTTCAAAATATATCTCTAATATTATGTATAGTACAAGCTGTGCCCCGCGGTGTCACCCGTGTGGATTTAGCTTCATGCTTAATTTCCCGGAACCTTAATATTAAAAAAAGTTGCCTAAGTTACTCCTTGAGACATCAGCTACCTACCAGTGAATGTGCCGTTACAATCGGTCCAGCCGTTTCAGAGATTATCCGGAACAAACAGACAGACAGAGAAAAAAAAATTGCATTTTATACTTTCAGTACCGTATATGGTCATCTCAAACTACACAATTATACTTAGTACCTACTTTTAGTTTTTATATTTATTTTTTATCGACTTTTGTACACTGGAACTGTCCAAGCCCATGGGCTTATATATATGTTTTATTACTCAAACTTGTAAACTTAAATCCTTTTTGAAATGAGAAATTACTGAGTTTCTTACCACGTTCATCTCAGTAAAAGCAACCTTCCGAACCTGGTGGTAGCATGTATAAACCTGTGTAATAGTGTCGTTCAGACGGTTTGAAAGTACTTCGTTAAAAGTCTAATCAAATAAACATTATTATGAATTAAAAGCTATTATTTTGGAATTACAAACAGACAGTTCAACTTCAATTTTATTTATGTATATAGATGTACCACGCGGACGAAGTCACGGATATTGATCTAGTGATAAGCACGTCTCACGTGATATGTCATTCATTATACATCGTAACGGTACGAGCACAAAACCCAACAAGACTTTTATATTAGCATTAAGTAACATGTATATATCTCTACAATCGCCAAAGTCGTCTGTTTGCTTAAGCAACTTATAAAGCTTTGTATAAACAGGGTTGGACACTTTTTGCTTTAATGAAAATTGTTTAAACTTGCAAGTTGGGCCTGTACTAATGAGTTTGAAAAACTTATGTGGAGTGATTTCACACCAAACGCTTTACGGTGAAGGAAAACAACGTGAGGAAACCTGCATATGTCTGAGAAGTAACTCAAAGACGTATGTATAGTGCCTGAGGCGGCGGTAGACTCATCTGTCACGTTGTTACTTAATCAAAGTCAAAGTCAAAGTCAAAGTCAAAAGTATCTTTATTCGATTAGACTTTTACAAAGCACTTTCAAATCGTCAGAATGACACAATTATACAGGATTATACATGCTACCGCCAGGTTCGGAAGGTTGCTTTTACTGAGAAGAACCTGGCAAGAAACTCAGTAATTACTCTTTTCAAAAATATTATACAATTTAAAGAATACAAAATAAATAATTTAAAAAACGTAAGCTCATGGACAATGTTCCAATGCACAAATGTCGATAAAAATTAACATAACTAAAAATCTAGTACATCTACTTATAACTAAATGCGTAGCTTGAGATGACCAGCCCCCACAAGCAGCACCTGTTCACAAGTATGACGTGAATGCCAGCCATTAGTAGTCAAGGTGCCTAAGAATGCCTACTGAATCATAGTTAGCCAATGATTTAACTTATGCTTGGTTAACCATCGCAAGCGTAGGCTTTTCATTGCAACTGTCATCTGTAGGTCTAAAAAGGCCACTTTGGGAGAATCATAATGTGATCCGAATATCATCATCATTGAAATGACAAAATTGTCACTTAGGTGCAACGAATGATTACAATAATTCTAGATGTTAGTCCCTAACTTTTTATAATGCTATTTGTCACAAAAACAATTCATATTTTGGGGACCATTTTAGGAATCAACATACATACATATGCTCACGCCTGTATTCCGCGAAGGGGTAGGCAGAGGTGTTTTAATCACAACACCCACTTTTCACCGAAGATGATTAAGTGCCAACGTGACAGATGGTGAGTCCATTTTAGGAATCTTCATAGGAAAGTGTGGGACAGAGTGAATTGCGAAATATTAGTCATTCGTGATCATAATATGAATTGCACCTATGTGACCATTTTGTCATATCGATGATGAATAATATTTGGATCACATTACGATTCTACCAAAGTGGCTTTTTTAGACCTACTGAAGTAGATAAGAGATGTTATAATAAAGTGTTTGAGATATGACCGTGTTCAGGAAGTAATGTTTGTTTTGCAAAGTGTGGTGGTACTTTGTCGATAATGTCTTAACAAGTGAATTGTCTATAAAAATGAATTGTCTATTTGCAAATCAAAAATGACAGCTGTTTTATTTAACTCGCATATAATTGTACGTGTTTCACATTATAATATACTAGCTGGTTCCTGTTTCACCCGCGTAGATTTAATATCTTTCCAGCGGAACACTACTTTTTACACAAGTTTTTTTTTTAAATAAAAGTAGACTTTACAAGATTTGCACATTTCGCTACACGTACATTAAAAAATTAGCACACTTAACGTATCCTGCACTTTTTGGGTCTTACACAGCATGTTATCGATGCAACGAAAAATTAAATAATTTATAGATTTTTCTACTAAGTACTTATATTTGCAGGTAGTTGATATTACAAGGAATAATTTGGCTTATATTAACTATAGCTGTGCCCTGCGGCTTCACCCGCGTAGACTTAATTTAATGGGTGACCCGCGGTTATTAGTTAGTTATTTATCGGAAAATTAGCTTTCTACCAGTGAAAGCCCCGTTAATTACTTTCATAGTATTTAGTGAAAAACTATTAAATTCGAATTACAAACAATCACTTAAATTTTATTTATCTGTACATATATAAATATATAGATATAATCTATGCAGCCTTTGTATGCAATGTTTTACCCTACTATTTTGAATCTAAATAAGTTACTTTGCACTGCTCTTCTAGCAATAATATTGTAATACATCACACATTACAGTAACACGTACCAACTTAACAATATAAATTTAACAACACACGTATCCTTATTCGCCCCGACCGGCTCACATAGCACATAGAGAAGTAGGCTAAAGGGCGGCTCTCTGTAATAGTCGGAATATGGCGTGTATACAGCTGTCACTGTCACACAGCTGAACTATCATTTCAAAAAGAGCGTGGTCAGGCGCCTCTTCAATCTTGCGGAGCTATTCTGTGGCAGCTGTCCCAGCAGACCAAAGGGCCAGTTTAAAGTATTTACAACATGTATGTCGCGATAAAATTATCGTGTTACCAAGTTTATGCTCTCATATTTCTAAGTTTATTTGGTATTGCCAATTAGTATGAGCATAAAATCGGTCCACGATTACGGGAGGTCCCTTTATAGCAGATACACGGAACCCTAATGCGCCGAGCTGTTATTCTGTAAGGTTTCTCAGCATCCAGCGACGGTATCAATCATAGGAAATAAATACATACTATATAGATGATAAAGTTCAATTTCGTATCTTGGAAACCAATACTTGACGTGTCGTGCGATAACGCGTTCGTCTCTGGTAGATTTTATTGAGTGGTATTTGTTGTGGTCGAGTTACGAAATAAAAAAATATTTTTCTTTGAAAATACTTAAGGATTATAATAGTTACTTTGGGCTAACGTTAACTTTAACCCACGATTGCATATATCGTGGTGATATAATCTATAGCCTTCCTATATAAATGGGCTATATAACTCTTTTATTTTTTTTCAAACAAACAAATTCTTCAGCCTATTATATTATATTAAGTAATTATTTGAAAAGAGTAATTACTGAGTTTCTTGACAGGTTCTTCTCAGTAAAAGCAACCTTCCGAACCTAGTGGTAGCATGTATAATCCTGTTTAATTATGTCATTCCGACAATTTGAAAGTACTTTATTAAAAGTCTAATCAAATAAATATAATTTGAATTTCAAATCACGATTTATAAGAAAAAAAATACCGTATACTGACTGCTAATCATTAAGTGAGCTGCATATTACTTTCTACGTGTGTAGTATGAAAAAATGCAAAAAAAATCAAATTACAATGTTGTAATAGCTATGTGCTCAATAACATAAAACTCGGCATGTATACTGCGGCCAAAAGCATTACAAATTAACCAAAAAAACTCAATGCTTATGGTTACACTTGGGAGCAGTGATTCAGGACAGCAAAAATATATTGAGAAATATGTAGGTATAATTGTTTATGCATATGAAATTTACTCTGTAAAACTACCAAAATAAATTATCACCGGTAATCTTGTGTGACATCCGCAAGAAACGATTTTTATCGCCATAGAATAAATCATAAACAAGTACGCCCATGGACAAAGCTCCATTGCACACATTTTAAGGCACGAGATGACTAGCCGATAACCTACATCAGGGGGCCTACCATCATTGATTTAAGCAGAGCGTATTAAGAACTTCTAAGCTTTGACGTTTCTTCTTGACATAAAAAATGAAACGTCAAAGATAAGAAGTTAGTCAAAAGTCCCTGCTAACGATGATAGTAGGCCCTATTCAAACTCAAACTCAAAAATATCTTCTTCCGATAAGACTTTTAACAAATAACTTTCATATCTTCAGAGTGACATAATACAAGATTATACATGCTATCAACAGGTTCGGAAGGTTGCTTTTAATAATAAGAAACTCAGTAATGACTCTTTTCAAAAGAAATGTAACCCCATGGACACAGTTCCAAAGCACGAATGTCGATAAATGTTAAAATAAAGTAAAAGTCTAGAACTTCTGCTTTTATAATATATGTAGCTTGAGATGGCCAGCCACCACAAGCAGTACCTGTTCACAAATGTGAGTTCCAGCGTGCCCTTTTTATTAAGCTTTTATTATTCGTTTTAAAAATACAAAGGTCATATAAGTGACCCGACTACACTGCTCCGAAGTGTACCGGCTCGACTCGGTTACCGTTCGTGTATTGTAATTTGTAATCAACCCGCGATTATTGCAAGTTATTATAACATGAGTTCGTTTCAAAAAATCAAAGTATTGTTCAAGTTAAGTGCTTTGTAAGTTTACAGTTTGTTTTAATTAGGTTTTTGATTGATTTACGGCTCGACTGCCCAAACTGTGGGTCAAATGTGCAGATTATTTCGTGTTATACAGTATGTGTATCTATGCTAATATATAAGCTGAAGATTTTGTTTGTTTGAACTCGTTAATCTCAAGAACTACTGGCCTGATTTGAAAAATGATTTCAGTGTTAGACTAAGACTAATCGCGGGTTAAAGTTAGAGTTAGCCTAAAGTTTCTATTTCACTTGAAGTCGTGGGCAGACGCTTGTCTATACTAATATTATAAAGTAGAAAGATTTGTATGTAAGTGTGTTTGTAACGAATTGGCTCAAAACGCACTTGACCGATTTTGAAATTTTCAGCATTTGGATAGCTACAATATCAGCAGTAAAATAGGCTTTACATCAGCTCCGTACTCCTACGGAAACGGGAACACGCGGGTGAAACTGCGTGACGATATGATTTATCCATAAAAATATTCGGGACATGTCATATCTTACTATTAAAAATTCCACAAATATTTTTTTACCTTTGGCAATAGCACACCTAATTGCGATATGAGCTTCAAGTTTTGTTTCCGTATATAACTTCCAATAGAATACATACCCTAGGTGTGTTTTAAAATATTTTAGCTTTGATGATATTAATTGCGTACGTTTCTCATTTTGTATGGGACTGCTACCGACTGACCGTTTCCATATAAAATAAAGAGAATGCGCACTCGATATTGTCAACGTTATAACCTGTAACCTATACTAGAGTTAGTGAAAACTTGATAATATTATCCCTCCACGCTTCGAACCGAATTTTTCGGTACACACTGTATCATTGGGTCGTTTTGAATGAATGAATTATTACTTGCGGGGTCAGATGCTATAAAAATATGATTTAAAATTAAAATCGATTCACGCAGCACACTTCTCAATACAAATATTAACTTTATGGTGCCGTGGTGGTAATTTCATCGTGCATAATTTGCATTGATTACGGAACCCCAAAACCGGTAAGGGTTTTGACATAACCGCAACGAAATCCGTTGCGTTTTAGTGTGGCTCAACATTTGTTGATACTCTGACTTTGAAATTCACTACAAACTGCCGCCGAAGACTTGTCAATATAGTTTAGGTCACGCTAATTAAGTAGATACGCACCGAAATTCGTTAACGTGTTAACTTTTCCAATCTAGTGCCCTTGGTTCAAAATATACATATGCTCACGCCTGTATTCCCCGGAGGGGTAGGCAGAGGTGTTGTAATAACAACACCCACTTTTCACCGAAGATGATTAAGTGCCAACGTGATAGATGGTGAGTCCATCGTCGTCTCAGACACTTTACATACGTCATTGAATTACTTCTCAGAAATATGCAGGTTTCCTCACGATGTTTTATTTCACCGTTAAGCACGTGGTGTGAAATCACTGTAGATAAGTTTTTTTTTAGAAAAATCATTGGTACAGACCCCGCTGGGATTCGAACTTGCGTCGCTTGCGTAGCAGGCGACTGCTCAAACCCCAAGGCTACCACGGCTCAAAATATATTGATACATTCTCGGTTTTGTGGTTGAATTCTAAAGTCTATAGATTATAGGGGTTCTGTAATTGGGGCACAGAAAAATGGACTAACTAACATACAGGATCAAGTCTCGAGATTGAATTTAAAAATTTTGTATGCATGCGGTGATAAATCGATCTAGATAAATTCATCTAATAATATATATTTTTTTTAATTGCAAAGTTAGGTCATTCAGGTACTGTATATTAATCTAGGATGACATTAGAACCGATTAAAGTACCCATTTGGAATTTCGAAAACCGCACTCCAATTCCAAAGATGTTCTGCGAAGATTCCCTTACCAGGGTCCAGGTTGGGCTAGAAAATGTCTTATCCTGGCTGGATAATTTAATGTGTATTTATTCTATAATTGTAAATCGAATGTTTAATACCTTGACATTGATAGCTGATATACCATGCTTGTCAAGTTATAGTATAGTATATACAATATATAGTATATGCCACATGATACACTTCCAAATAATTTTTAGTAAGTAATTTTTGCTATCGGATATGTTGCACTACAATTCTTGCTCACAGGTTTGAAGTAATGTAACTTGGTTATGTACGAAGAACAAGGGAAAATTTCAAAGCCTTTTACCCGACTACGACCAAGCTTAGTAGAGTTAAGATTTTGCAGTTTATGCATTTACTTACGTATTGATGAATAAAGCGTGATCTGATTCGAAACTAAAATATAGATGACATGGACTTCATTTATTTCTATAATTAGGGGGCCTACCAAGAGCGTATTAAAAACTTATTGTCTTTGACGTTTCATTTGAATTCAAAATTAAACGTCAAAACTAAGAAGTTTGAAAGACGTCACTGCTTAAACTGATGATGGTAGGTCCCCTGGGCATAGTTTTGATGGAAAATTATCTACTAACTCAATATGTATTAGTCAGTGCATATTTGTCTAATATATCTTCATCGGTGCATTTGTATATTATCGTCCTCCAAACTACCAATCATTAAGCACAGCAGAGG
Organism: Watsonalla binaria; assembly: GCA_929442735.1. Taxonomy (NCBI): domain Eukaryota; kingdom Metazoa; phylum Arthropoda; class Insecta; order Lepidoptera; family Drepanidae; genus Watsonalla; species Watsonalla binaria. Next base: position 10,910,427 of record OV838924.1, on the reverse strand, counting down.
CTTAACATAACCTTATGCCATGAAAGTTTCACTCGTATTCTAAGACAGATGTATATGACGTGTATAAATATGTCACTGTCACAGCTATGATGACAATAGCTCGTGGTAGGGTTTCATTCTGAATCCCGCTACCACGTATAACGTCGCTAATTTTAGGGCCCAACATAACGGTCCGTTGGATTTATGACGCTGCATCTCGCTCGCTAATTGGTGCGTGTTGCAGTCTCGTCGGTTTTGCGCGCGTATACACGTTTTTACGTCAGTCGGTATGGAGACGTTACCGGGATGACAGTTGCCTATAATCATGATAAGTGACGTGTTACAATGTTACCAAACGCGCTGATTCACAGCTCTACAAAAAAATATATTTATTTTGTTGCCCTGGTTATAATCGCAAATTCTAACGTTTTCATGTGCCCAGATTACGGAATATTCATGAAAGTTCTAAATTTTCTCGTATTTCATGATTTTTGGCTGGCTTTTTAAGAATAAAATAAAAATTTCCAAGATGATGAAAAAAATTTGAGCAGATCTTACAAAATCATTGATAGTTTTATGACTTGTGTGCATAAATAGACCTAAAATATTTTTTATATCTTACAGTCCCGAGTTCGAGGATAGGAAATAAAAAGCCTTTTTGATATTATTTCATGTGCATACAAGTTTATACTTTCATGTGCATTTAGTGAATATCAATTAATTTGGAATAACAAACAGACACTTCTACTTTATTTATCTGTATGGATAAAACCGAGATTACATTACTCAATTAACCCTTTCCAACATTGAAGTGACGATAGACGAAAATAAACTTTATGATGGATATAATAAGGGTTATAATGCAACCTCTTTATGTTAAGTTTGTCTACGAGTTAGGTATTAGTGAGAAAATTTACCACGTTGTAAATGGAGAGTTATAAACAGACTTAAATATATCTCAGTATTTGTTTAGTACAGCCTACAGTCATTATTTACACGTAACTATCTACCTACTAAGAATTAATATTGGTCTAGCCCTGTGGCTTCACCTGCGTAGATTTAATTTCATTCCCGCGGAACCCTAAATGTTTTTTTTAGGAAAAGTAGCTTTAGTTGCTCCTTGCTACACTAGCTATCTGCCAGTGTAAGTCATGTTTAAATCGATCCAACCGTTTCAGAGATAGAGAGAAGTAATTCAATTACGTATGTAAAGTGTCTGAGACGGCGATGGACTCGCCATCTGTCACGTTGGCACTTAATCATCTTCGGGAAAAAGTGGGTGTTGTGACTACAACACCTCTGCCTACCCCTTCGGGGAATACAGGCGTGAGCATATGCATATGCAAACAGACAGACAGAGAAATAAAAAAAAAATGTCAATACCGTGTATACTTTCATATGCATTTAATGACAAACTGTAATTTTGGAATTACAAACAGACACTTCAGTTTTATTTATCTGTATAGATTACGTAACAATAGTAATGTACTTGTTGCCTAACTTTGTTGGCATCAGTTGATTTGCAATTTTGTTTTTATTACAAAACATATCTGGACTATTGTTATAAATCGCGGTTTTACCTGCGTAGGAATAATATTAAAAATTATTTTACATGATGATATGGTTTATTATACAGCGATCTTTTGTAAGGTGGAGGTACCCGCCAGTCGTAAGAATCTTAAATTAAGATGTCATACTTTAGCGAAGATTATCATTCTCGTCACACTTGTGAACACGTGCTGCTTGAGGAGGCTGGTCATACTTTTAGTTTTTATATTTTTTTAATAGAATTTTGTGCACTGAATTGTGTCCATGGGCGTATTACAAAAAATTGTAAAATTACTTTTTTGAAAAGAGTAATTACTGAGTTTCTTGCCAGGTTCTTCTCAGTAAAATCAACCTGTGTAATCGTGTCGTTCTGACGATTTGAAAGTACTTTGTTAAAAGTCTAATCAAATAAAGATATATTGAATTATCAATAATAAATTATTTATCTGTTTGTTAACTATAAACATTAATTTAACGATCCGCATTCATATGTTCCATATAATTTAATTCTCGGAGTTTCAAAACAAAAGGCTGTTAAGTTTATGGGTTAATATTAGAAGATTTAATTTGTGGTTCAACAAGGATTGCAACTTAATTATAGCTTTGTTTAAGTGCAAATTTGTTGCAGACTAGTGGCGAACTCTGTTGTGCTTAACTGAGTAACAAATCGGAATTTTACTATATTAAGTAAGTTTATTTTTTAATTATTATTTTTTTTTAATTATTACTTACGAAAAAAAAAACAAAAACTGACAAGTTCTTAAAACTAGGTATTTTCCGATAATTTTTAACGTTAGTAAAATTATCATCCTTGAATTTCGCTAATGATATAGGCACTTATTTTTTTTTCCAGTTTGTTTTTTTTTTTCATTTATAATATATTTAAAGTTAGAAAAATAACGTAAAAATAAACACAAACCAAGTTATATTGAGAATAGTAATAGATTTAAATTCAAGATAATATTGTCTGGAACAAAAACCTCTGAACATAACACTTTCCCTGTTATTACATTCAAGTTATGAACTGAAGCGATATCCATACTAATAATAAGAGGAAAGGTGTATGTTTGTAACGAATTGTCTCAAAAAGTACTGGATCGATTTTAAAAATAGTTCAACCATTAGAATGCTACATTATCACAGATTCTTAATTCATATTATGATTCACGAATCATAACTATTTCGCAATTCACCTGTTTCACACTTTCCTATGAAGATTCCTAAAACGGTCCGCAAAATATGAATTGCTTTTGTGACAAATTGCATCATAAAAAGTTTGTAAACTGACATCTACAATTACTGTAATCATTCGTGAATCATAATATGAATTGCACCTAAGTGACCATTTTGTCATTTCCATGATGAATCATATTCGGATCCCATTATGATTCTCCCAAAGTGGCCTTTTTAGACCTACAGAGCCTTTAAATACTTGGAAATAAGACTCAGTTTTATCTGTTAGTAATGTGCTATCTGTGATTATCGTTGGTGTTCCATTTTGCAATAATTTTAGGTCATTATGAAATGTATGGAATATTATCTTAAGGGTTATTTTCCTTTCCATAGAAAATAGCTTGAATTGTGGTATATTTTCTCCGCTACCGCTTATATTATGTGCCATACGTCATGACCGCACCTCGCAAACAGCTCACAGTTCGCGCTAAATAATCAAACTCTGGCTCGCGGCCACAAACGGCACATTATATTGTTTTTACTGCTCCGACTCGCACTTCACACACTATGAGAGTAATGGGATGAGATATTTAATGATTTTAATACTGCTTTCAAGTTGAGTTTTGTGGTGAAAACTACATCTACATACATACATATGCTCACGCCTGTATTCCCCGAAGGGGTAGGCAGAGGTGTTGTAATAACAACACCCACATTTCACCGAAGATGATTAAGTGCCAACGTGACAGATGGTTAGTCCATCGCCGTCTCAGACACTTTACATACGTCATTGAATTACTTCTCAGAAATATGCAGGTTTCCTCACAATGTTTTCCTTCACCGTAAAGCACGTGGTGTGAAATCACTGTACATAAGATTTTTCGAAAATCTCATTGGTACAGGCCCCGCTGGGATTTTGCGTCGCTTGCGTAGCAGGCGATTGCTCAAACCTCAAGGCCACCACGGCTCTTCTTCTTTGTGTACCATTTTAGGAATATTCAGAGGAAAGTGTGAAACAGGTGAATTGCGATATATCGATCATTCGTGAATCATAATAATGAATTGCACCTAAGTGACCATTTTGTTATTTTCATGAAGAATCATATTCGGATCACATTATGATTCTGCTAAAGTGGCCTTTTTAGACCCACAGATATGACGATTAAGTAAGTTAATCTCTTTCATTTGCCGCCGCAACTTAATGCTTATTACAAGTGCGTTAAAGTGTAAATTTAAATTTCAAAGGCAAAGATCAAGGGGTATGGTAATCGTATTTAATAGATATGAAGGATACATTTGCTCGGAAGTTCAGTAAAGAAACCACATTACATTATGTAAATGAATACAACCTGTTTTGACGATTGAAGAATTTTAAGCTTTTCAAGTGATAAAGATGAGTGGTTACGTACATACAAACAATTTTCATGAATAATATAAATATTTGTTATTTTTTAAATTAACACCAAAGTATAGGATTTGACATAGCAATATTGTCGTACATAAACTACCTACGTATAGGTACATATTACAATTGAAACAAATACATTTTGAACATTAAAAACCATACCTATACTACTTAATTAAGTAACTAATAAGTAGCTAAAAACGAATTACAAGTAGAAAACTTGGCCCAAATCGGTGTCTCTCGGGATCGTGCCAAGAAGGCTGGCAGCATTGCCACGTTGAATAGCAATGCTGATTCTCTGAGCGAGAAAAGCCCCAGCCCGCTTGTCACGAGAGGCTTCTACCAGACGACGTGGAACCTCTTTGAATAGTTGATGAATCCGGACCCCAAGGCCCCAGAGTTTCAACCGCAAACTCAGAAAATATGTAAATGTATTATAAAAAGGACTTTTTTATTGTTTTTTTTTTGTATTAAATAGACTCCGAAACTACAGGATCGTTCTTATTTTTTTTTTAAATATTTCATCTCCGTAGTACCCCAGGAACGGGAACTACACAGGAAAAGCCGCGTGAAGTCCGCCAGTTTTAAATAAACTTAATATTATTAAATTTTAAACAGAGTATGAAAATAAATAAATTTATTCAGCATTCCTTGAATTCAAGCCAAAACTTATTTTAAAACAAAGAAAATGATTTAGTGATGTTCATCGTACGTTCGATGTATGTACGTGGTTAAAATAACAAAAATGCCATTATTATTTTATTATTTGCAAAATATAAGTATTGAATTTGTGAATGTGTGTATCTAGTTTGTTACTTTTTTTGTGTTCAAATTGTGATTTTGTAATAATAATCTATCATCTCTCTCTTGCTCAAGTAGTATGCTTATTTCACCATTGCTTAATATATAATATATATTTATAAACATTCCTGATTTGTTACGCTGTTTACTTTCGCTTGCATTTACATGCGTTCACTTATCGATACGAAATCAATTCCTAGACAGAAACACGACAACTCGCTTTCAAAAGTAAATACAAGCATCTTACACTGACGCAACGATTTCATAAAAACGATTTTATATAGTGCAATTTCGTAATATTAAACACATTAAATAAATATATTGTTTATCGATACCATTGTATACATGCTATAACAATTTATAACATCATGAATGCCAATTAAAATGAACTAGTATCGCATGAATAGGGATATCGATAAAAACTTTATCGACACTTCTCGTTGACATAATACGATGTGAGTAGCGTGAACGCATTACTGAGTTTCCCTTTTAAGCGGCCCTATGGTGTCATGTTACCGGTTTTGAGTAAAAAAGTATCAGATTAGCAATTACTATCTACGGATCGGGATAAATGGACGCCTCCCTGAATATCGCTTAAAGTCGAGGTAATTATGCGTGCGCTTAAATAGGCAAATGTGAGCGAATAATCGACATGCCATAATAATTATTTTATTTTTACGATGGTAAACATTAACTTTAATCTGCACGAGTTTTCGCAGCGAGTTTTACAAAACGTGCACAATATCAACAGTTCAACTTTATTTTTATTTTAAGTAATGTGAACATTAATATAGTATTAGGCTGCGATTAACACATTATAAATCTATCAATGTCGTGTTTTAAGTTCATTAAAAATGCCCGGGTATAGAAAGTAGTATAATATATAAGGTTCTCATACATCTCAAATTTCCCTGATGTCTCAAAGTTATTAAGAAAACAAAATTTTTCGGTACTATTGTAGAACTATAGATCTACATACATACATACATATGCTCACGCCTGTATTCCCCGAAGGGGTAGGCAGAGGTGTTGTAATCACAACACCCACTTTTCACCGAATTTGATTACGTGCCAACGTGACAGATGGTGAGTCTATCGCCGTCTCAGGCACTATACATACGTCTTTGAATTACTTCTCAGAAATATGCAGGTTTCCTCACGATGTTTTCCTTCACCGTAAAGCACTACAGAAGTTTTTTAGAAAAACTAATTTTGCCCCGCTGGGATTCGAACTTGCGTCGCTTGCGTAGCAGGCGACTGCTCAAACCCCGAGGCCACCACGGCGACTATAAATCTTACTTACGTATATTTACGACCGGTGCTATTAGTATTGAATATAGATATGATATTATTAGACATTATGACATACTAGAACAATCGTAGAAGACCAGAAAATCAAAATTCATGACATAATACACATATAGTATATTAAATACAATTCCATTCCTAGGTTCTTGTACTCAATATTGAACTACTTAGTTAATGCTGTTATTAAGACGGTTTCTTATACAAAAGAAACCTTTTGATGTAGGTATATATTGACATTCATAAGTGTTCTCAAGGATTGTGTAACGAAATACCGGTCGATAAAAGGCGTTAACGATTTATCAGACGTGACTGTCAATCTGCAACAAATATATGGGGCGTGGCCGGATCCATCGATGTTTCCAACTAGAGCACGTGTTGCACAACACTAACTCCCAATTCAAATCTTGAATTGAATAATATATTTAGTGATTACGTACTACTAGGAAGTTATACGAACTCAAAATATTTTATTATTTAGCAGAAAACAACGCAATTACTTCCTGAGAAATATGAATGAAATTATTATTATTTTGTCATTAATATGAAAATATAATAAAATCAAACTTGAATGTGTAGTTGTAATTTTAAGGGTTTCGTATGGCACGAGCGTGAACAAATACATGCGCACACCTAAATTTTAAAATCTGGTTGACAGAGCTGTGCTCGGTTTCTTCATCACACAAAAAATGGTAAAAAATCGGTGACCGTCAGTCTCGAGCCGGGGTACTCTAGTTTCGTTATCGCCCCGTAAACTGGAAGCCTCACCTTTGAGCTACCATAACTTGACAGATGTCGGTGAAATTTGCTGTCGTATTGTAATGATATTGTATGAGTTATTCAGTGCCTGAAAACATGGATGTTTTCCATAAATGAAACCTAGCTAGATCAATATTTTGCGCCTGAAACCCCCTATATGCAAAATTTCATTAAAATCGCTGGAGCCGTTTCCGAGATTCCGATTATATAGTTACAAGAATTGCTCGTTTAAAGATATAAGATTTATCTGTACCTATAGATAACATAATTCAATGTCGATAAAGTTCAATTTTGTATCTTTGAATATGACACTCGACGTCGAGTACAACGCTGAGAAACTTACAGAATAACGCGCTTATAGTTCAAACTTCTTCCTATGTCTTGTATAATAATTATGAGGATTATATTATTAGAGATCAATAACCATTTAAATCTTGACTTTTATAATGAAAACTATCAATCAAGTGAGATAGTATTATAAATTAAATTTACAAAATTTTCTTCTTTTAATATATTATCTTGCCAAAATAAATGAGACCTCGATTATAAATAGCTTAGCAAAAAACGATGGTCCTACGAACAAATGATAGTAAAAAATTACGACAGTCACAGATCCCAGCTCATTTAATATTCATAGACCATTTGTATAATATTTAGACTTCACATCATGGTGATATATAGATTTTTGTATAATATTGTAAGCTTGGATATTACCGGGTTATGGACTACAAACGTCGCGCGTCGTTTGATAATCAATACGAGAAGAAAAACCAAATCCCCCTTATTAGACCATGGTTAAATCAAAACTAAACTCGGTCTCAAACTATGTTCATCCCATTTCAAAACTGACTAACCAAAAATAAATATGCTCACGCCATCCCAGAAGGGTCTCTGAAGGGGTAAGCAGAGGTGTTGCCGAGACAGAGGGTGAGTCCAACACCGTCTCAGGCACTATACATACGTCTTTGAATTACTTCTCAGAAATGCTGGTTTCCTCGCGATGTTTTCCTTCACCGTACAACAAGTGGTGTGAAATACATGCACATAAGTTTTTCGAACTTGCTTCGCTTGCGTAGCAGGCAACTGCTCAAACCCCAACGGCTCTTATCTATTAACGTATAGATTATTTCGAACAAATAAATGCCTGACTATTAGTAATTTTATTCCAATTGTCATTTATAAAAGACGAAATATAATAATCGTAAATTTCTTTGTTACTCGATTTTTTGCTCGGATTAAAAGTTGTTATAAAGACGCGACGGGTAAAAACCTGAGCCAAAATGTCAATACATATTTGATTTCACACAAGTCCAACCGTTTACAGGATTGGAAGTGTAGCGAGCAAAAACAATGGTGATAACAGCACAGTTTAAATAATTACACGCAGTTAGGAAACTAGGAACAAATCTTTCGAAAACACTCTCAAACAGACACGGGCATCTACGGGAAAATAAGCGTAAATAGGAGCAATGACAGTATGAGGTGTCACGTCGTAACCGATAGCGTAAACGTCATTCACGTGATTTACCGATGTTTTTCAAAATTACATTTCACCTTAATGAAAACAAAATTATAGATGAAATGCGAGCGGAAGCGTCGGTAGAGGGCATCCAAAGAAGAACTACTATGATCAAATTAATAATATTTTTCGCAAGAAGCCGAAAGAAGCATCGTAGCATGTGGCAAACGGTGATCCCTGCCTACCACCTTGGGATACAGGCGTGTGAATATTTATGTATGTGTGTACATATCTATATTATTTTTCATCATCTACCTGGTCTTATCCCACATACTGACTGATCACCTGATTTTTTACGAAGCGACTGCCATCTGACCTTCGCAATCCCTTTACGAGGAAAATCTTTGATCTGGAATAAACTAATTGTCAGACTTTCTTTGGCTTACGACTGACCTGTAACGATTGTCAAAGATGTTTAATTGGCAACCGCGACGGCTTAACGTGCTCTCCGAGGCACGGAGAAAACACGGGCGGTCACCCATTCAACTACTGACTTGCGTTAGAGTTGCTGAACTTCACTAATGGAATGATATGCGCAATAGCAACTGTACCACGAGCTCTTCAACCTACATTAGTTTTACCGTAAATAAAAGAGTATATTTTTACAACCATTACCATCAATGGAGCGAACATTCTTATTTGAAAAAAATGACCTAGATTCCTTACTGCTTGTAATGATTATATTTGTACTGTGACAAGATTTTTTCCCGAACATGTACCGTCACCACACGACACTGTTTAGCCTTCGTCTATTCAATAATTCATAACACGGTACGTGCCAAGACTCACATTAACACTTTAGCTTGAAACAAACAAACAGCCGAAAATTATTATTCTATACAAGCGAAGCCTTAAAAGAGAACCTTTTTGTCTTATACCTTATTATACTAATATAGCGCACATACCATATGTTACTCGACCTTAAAGTTAGTGTATTTCACAAAGAACTCGGGGTCAGATTAATCTGGTTATAGAGATCAGTAGGAAAGCTAATAAAATCGTGTTTATACAAGTGGTTCGTACGGTCTCCGTATGAATAGGTACATTCAAAGTAAATATTTCGGGACATCGTTACGCCTAATAATAACCTGTCAAATACAGGCTGTATACATTCTGTGATACACTAGCTTTTGCTACTGGATTCGTTTAATATTATATATAACGAACCTGGTAGAAGCTTCTCGTGACAAGCGGGCTGGGGCTTTTCTCGCTCAGAGAATCAGCATTGCTATTCAACGTGGCAATGCTGCCAGCCTTCTTGGCACGATCCCGAGAGACACCGATTTGGGCCAAGTAATAAGTTTTAAGTACTTTATTGTCTAAATAAGTTATAGAAGATTAAACATGTAACTAGCAATTTTACCCGCGTAGAGATAATTTCATGGGTGACCCGCAGAACCCTAATGTTTGTTTTAAATAAAATTTGCCTAAGATACTCTTTGTAAAATCAGTACCATATATACTTTCATATACATTTAGTGAAAAGCTGTTATTTTGGATTATAGATGGGAGATATAGATGTATATATACACCTAGTCTTCGCCTGTCTGACGAACGTGAGAAAAATGAGCTGTATTATCAAGATATTTTACTTTTATATTATAACTAGCAACTCCGCCCTCGCTTCTTTCGCGATTTTTGTAAGACAAGTTTTTAGCGAAATTCTACCTAAATCTATGTATGTATCCGTAATGTATTTTAGAAGAACGATGCGTAAACGGACAAAATAACTTTGTATGAAAATGGTGACTTCAATCTATATCTATACCGATAAATAAACTAGAAGTGTCTGTTTGTAATTTCAAAATAACAGCTTTTCTCAAAATGCATATTATGAAAGTATTTACGGTACTCACATAAAATAACCGATATTTTTTTTATACTTGTCTCTGTCTATTTGTCTGTCTGTATGTTTATTTGTTCTGGTCTTTGAAACGGCTGAACCGATTTTAACGAGAGTTTGACTGGCACATAGCTAAAGTTACAAGGAGTAAATGTAATAATTTTAAATTACGGGACTGCAAAATAAAGCCACCAAATATATGGGATAGATATAGTCTATGGGGATGAATGAAAATGTTTTATTTAGTTTAGGGCCTGGTAAGACACTTATGACATACATACATATGCTCACGCCTGTATTCCCCGAAGGGGTAGGCAGAGGTGTTGTTATCACAACACCCACTTTTCACCCAATTTGATTAAGTGCCAACTTGACAGATGGTGAGTCTATCGCCGTCTCAGGCACTATACATACGTCTTTGAATTACTTCTCAGAAATATGCAGGTTTCCTCACGATGTTTTCCTTCACCGTAAAGCACGTGGTGTGAAATCACTGTACATAAGTTTTTTAGATAAACTCATTGGTACAGGCCCCGCTGGGATTCGAACTTGCGTCGTTTGCGTAGCAGGCGGATGCTCAAACCTCAACGCCACCACGGCACTTTACGGCTATTTAAAGATTTACATAAATGTGAATCCAGTCACTTAGTGTTGAACACCCAAACGATATTATTTATTAAAAATAATGGAAACAAAATGATTTGCCAAGAATATCGGCACGGTAGCGGCGCCTGCGGCGTTTATCGATCAATATGGCGGTCACGCACACCCGGTATCGATTATCGATAAACGTAATAGTCGATTTGTTAATATCGGGGTGAGTTTATCTATCCTCGAATCACTATAACTGGGGCCCTACTATGACCTTTAATTGCCATGATAGTTTCACTCTTATTATGAGACAGATGTATATGACGTGTATACATCTGTCACTGTCGCACAGTGGAACTCTCATTGCAATAAGAGCTCAAGGTAAGGTCTTTATTGTAAATTGAAAATTGGTTTTATCCGCGACGAGTTAATTTCATCACCCTTATGTGTTTTTTCAATAAAAGTAGCCTTAATTACTTATTGAAACATCAGCTATCTGCCAGTGAAAGTCCTGTTAAAATCAGTCCAGCCATTTCGGAGATGAGCCGGAACAAACAGACGGACTAGAAATATTGTAAAAAAAATTTTTCTTAGCTCTGTACCAACTGTATATAATTTCATGTGTATTTTGTGAGAAGATGTTATTTTGGAATTACAAACAGACACATCTATTTTATTTATCTGTATAGATGTAAAGATATAGATTCTATATCTATATGTACAAGATATGGATGCATAGATATAATAATATACACCGATTTGGGCCAAGTTTTCTACTTGTAATTAGTTTTTAGTTACTTATTTATTATTTGTTCCTTAAAGAATTAAAAAATAAATTATAAAAAAATAATAATAATAATAACAATAAAAATGTTTATTTGTTCACATATTTTCATAAAGCATTGTACACAAAATGTTAAAAAGGAAAAATTCATGGAATAAAGATGTTTACTAGTAATCTTAATAAAAAAAATATATATAACAGTATATATAGATTGTGATTTATAAATAGTGAGAGAAAAATTAACGGTAGTAAACTAAGAATAGTCGTAGAAAGTATTTCAGAGTAAGTACCAGAATTGTTTTGAGAAATCTGGCGATTTTATCTTAAAAAGTATGTGAATCTCGTGAGATTGTATTGTTAATAATTGTAGAAAGCCCTTGAAAACGAGACATTTCACATGTAACAATACAATTAAATAATCTACTTTCCACTAATATTATCTCATTTGCAACTAACTAACTTGCTGCAACTGTTCGAACCCCCCGGCCATCACGACTCTTTTATCAATGTATGTATGTTGATACTAAAGATATCCTACATAGTGAGAGATCCTTTGATCATCATCATCAAATCACGATGGAATGCATAAATAAATAAATTAATATGTGAATAAGTAACAAAGGAATAGGATGTAGTATCAATCAGTACGCATCTTAGCAAGAGAGGTGATTGTGAGAGCACAGAAGGGCGGCTTCTTACATCAGTCATATTAAACACTAGCTGTGCCCCGCGGTTTTGCCCGCGTAGTCTTGTCTCAGCCCGATTGGTTTAAAATTGACACATGACTGTTCAAACCCCAAGGCCACCAGGTCTCCATACATTTTACATATAAATTTACTTACATTCTAAGAAACAGAAGAACGCTTCCCTTGTATCCCTTGCATGGATAGGTTGGATAGGTAACAGCGTTACCAACACTAACTATTTTTAAGTAGGTCTACGTATTTAGGCATTTCCTCCGAAGCTACTAACTACAGTCCAGAAACTACATATATTTAAAAAAAATTGTATAATATCTCTCACGTATTTTTAACACTCTGACTACACATTTTTTAAAATGGTTTACAAACGCTTAGACATTATTTATCAGGCTTTGTTTGCGAACCCCATTTTTTTTCTAAAATTAATCAAGCTTAAGTCACTCCTTGCAATTCCAGCTATCTACCGGTGACCGTCCCGTTAAATCGGTCCAGCCTCGAAATTACTCGGGACAACCAGACAGACAAAAAAGTATAGTTATTTTTTTATGTGATTACCGTATATGCATTCGTATGCATGTAGTGAAAAGCTAGAACTTGTATTTGTCTGTATAAATGTAACTGACTTAATGCAATATGAGTATGAATATAGTATTCACCTGTATGCTAGCTCCTGCCAGTATAATTTTAAATTATTTATTTTTAAATTATTTATTTTTTAAATTATTTATTTTGTATTCTTTAAATTGTATAATATTTTTGAAAAGAGTAATTACTGAGTTTCTTGCCAGGTTCTTCTCAGTAAAAGAAACCTTCCAAACCTGGCGGTAGCATGTATAATCCTGTATAATTATGTCATTCTGACGTTTTGAAAGTACTTTGTAAAAAGTCTAATCGAATAAAGATACTTTTGACTTTGACTTTGACTATAAGGAACCTATCCTTGTGTATGTATTTTGTGTCGGGAGAGCCACGCGTTCGGAATACACAATGAGTTTGGTTTTTTTCTTCGTTCATCCCTCTGTCATAATAGTCTTTTGTACTGCTATTGGGAAGCAATAACATAAATTGTTTACCTCTTACAAGATGTTATCGCGTGCTTACCTGAAAAAAATTAAAGTTCTCATTTAATATATTACATACATACATACATATGCTCACGCCTGTATTCCCCGAAGGGGTAGGCAGAGGAGGAGAGCCACTTTTCACCGAATTTGATTAAGTGCCAACGTGACAGATGGTGAGCCCATCGCCGTCTCAGACACTATACATACGTTATTGAATTACTTCTCAGAAATACGCAGGTTTCCTCACGATGTTTTCCTTCACCGTAAAGCACGTGGTGTGAAATCACTGTACATAAGTTATTTAGAAAAACTCATTGGTACAGGCCCCGCTGGGATTCGAACTTGCGTCGCTTGCGTAGCAGGCGACTGCTCTAACCCCGAGGCCACCACGGCTTCAATATATTACATATAATACTTTCAATATATTACTTTAATATATTACATATTTTATTAATACGAGGAACATGAAAATAAAATCTCTGATCAATGATTTTTAAACTGAATTAGAAGAAATTACAAATGCTAGTTATCAAAATGGGACTAGACACATGACAATACTCCGAATCTAATTAAATCCGTAGCCACATTCTTGCCCACTTATCTATGATATTGTACATACAGGTGCAGGGGTGTTGCATATACAACAACACCCACTTAACACCTAATGAAGATGATTAAGATGTTGAGTCTATCGTCTCAGGCATTATACATACATCATCTGTGAAAATTTCAGATTTCTATCACGGTGCATGAGAAACAGTCTGGTAACAGACGGACAGACGGACAACGAGGTCTCAGGAATAGGATACAGAAGGCTGTATGTCAACAGTTTTTGCGAATACAACACCCATGCAATTAATGTAATATGATTGTCCCACTAACATCATCATCCTCCTGCCCTTACCCCATGTTATTTGTGGTCGTCGCAATGTGTTCTTCTCTTCAATTTCTCTCTATCCGCCGTCATATCTCTACTCACTCCCATTCTAGCGGTAATGATCTTTCACCCTACTTATTGTTTATGCTTACCCCTCTGAAAATCTATTCACGCCCCTGTCTTTCACACAATCCATCCATCGTTTCTTAGGTCTTTTAACCATCCCACTAAAATGTAATAACTTAGTAAAATATGAATAATAAGTAAATAACTCAAAGTTCACAGCATCCACATCATGAGGCGAATTCTCAGCCAGGGACGCACCGTTCACGACAGATGAACGTGTATGATAATACACCAGATATCACTTACTGGGAACTGCACTACTGTGGGGCTTGTGGGGTGAGATGTAGCGAGTCTGCTCGCGAAATCTATACAGATAAATAAAATAAAAGTGTCTGTTTGTAATTCAAAATTCACAGCATGTCATTAAATGCATTATTAAAGTACTATGATAGTACTATGATGGTACTATGATGGTACTATGATAAAAAAATATTATTTACATTTCTTCTTTATTTGTCTGTTTGTTCCAGCTAATCTCTCAAACGGCTGGACAGATTTTAAAAAAACTTTCACTAACAGATAGCTGAAACTTTTTTTTTTTATTATTTATTAATCCTCGTGCTAATAATGCATCCTGTTCATGAAGCACTGGCTTAAGGTAACATTGTGGCTGCGATATTCTGTAAGGTAAGCTGTTAATATCGAACGGTACATCTCTTTATACTCTTAAACCTTTGATTTGGACTTGAACATACATTTTGAAATGTACTATGAGTACTTGCGTAGCAGGCGACTGCTCAATCGCCACGGCTATTTTGTGTTATACCTGCCTGTTTCTTAAATCGTTTCTCGCTTATAACTTAAACTCATAAAAATTATAATAATAAAAATCTAAGTTCCACGACTCAACATCCTGATGGTTGGTACATTTGTGGGACGTGTGCACGTCGCTACATGGTACGTGGGACGAATTTCTCCAAAACTCAAGATTTCCAACAAAAAATTTTGAATAAATTTCAAAGGCGATAAAGTTATAAAATTTTATGAGAGTGTGAACTTATATCTACGCTAAGACTGACGTGACTTTTTTATACATGCGTTTATACGATGATCTTATGTCTACGACTAATACCCGGTCCAGTTTAAACCAATTAAAACCTTATTTAATTAGTGCGAGAGTATAAATTAGTCGATCCCTAATTGTTACATTTCAGCTTTATAATTGTACCCAAAGGGAGATGGGTTAAGACAATACATAGCCATTAGAAGACGCTAAAACATTTTTTATTATGGATCCGGTATATCCGAGTTGTTTAGCGTTTAGAGGTACAAGTGAGAATGGATGAGCAAACAGTGCTACTGTACAATCGTAGACGAAAGTTGTATTGTTAGCTTAAAATAATTTCAACTCCACAGTACTAGGCTGTGGTTTAAGAAGTCGCCTGGGGTGTATTACACTCTGAATTCTTATGTTACGTTGTAGCTTTCTCAAAATATCTTCATATGCCGATATACCAATGAGTTTTTCTGAAAACTTCTCCTTAGTCTGATGGACATGGCGCGATGTCTGTACCAACGGTTTCCAAGCCTCTATATTTAGTGCCTGAATGGTAGCTTGACGTGTAGTCCTCATGCCCTCCACCCGTCCCGTGATCATCAGTCCTTCTAGACTGTCTGGATTGCGTCGTACTGTCCCGAAGAACTTAAGGACTCTTTGTAAATGACTGTCAACAGTCTCACCGTAATGTCAAAAAGAATGTCTAATAACTTAAGTGCGGGAATTTCATCCCACTTGTTTTACTGTGAAGGAAACCTGCATATATCCGTGACGAATGCAAAGACGTAAAGTGCCTGAGACGGCAATGGACGCACCAAACTTTTAGCACAAAACACATTAGCACCAATCCCCGGGGTGGCTGTGTCCGCCCCTAGAGACCTCGATGTGCAAGGGACCTTCCCAGACCCCCTTTTGGCCCCCCAAACTTACTAATGCTTATTTTATATGTCTTGGCAATCAAATCAACCAGCCAACATCATGCTTAACAGCAAAGCGAAGGGAGTTGGGTGGAATATATTAAACTAGAATCACCTTAATCCCGATATAGTCGCTGAATATGACAAGCAAATGTAAATATCAAACGGTGAATTGAGCAATATCAAACAATAGACTATTATGTACTGAAATTTCAAATAAGGTGTGGTGTCTAATAAAATTATGAATATTATTGGCGCGCAATGAGCGTACAGAAGCTGTATAATCTCGGCAATTGATTCAATGCAATTTGTCTATTCAAGTCTTATCAATCGTGACTTAGAACCAACAAATGTACGTTAGCAAACATTCTGTGCAATAAATTCCTATGTTACTTATAAAACGAGCCGTGGTGGTCTCGGGGTTTGAGCAGTCGCCTGCTACGCAAGCGACGCAAGTTCGAATCCCAGCCAACATTGGTTGGTTTTGGTGGAGTTTTTCTAAAAAAAAAAAAACTTATGTACAGTGATTTCACACCACGTGCAGGAAAACATAGTGAGGAAACCTGCATATTTCTGAGAAGTAATTCAAAGACGTATGAAAAGTGCCTGAGACGGCGATAGACTCACCATCTGTCACGTTAGCACTTAATCAAATTCGGTGAAAAGTGGGTGGTGTGATAACAGGACCTCTGCCTACCCCTTCGGGGAATACAGGCGTGAGCATATGTATGTATGTATGTACTTACAAAATTGCTTTTATCAGCGAATCATTTCACGGACGACATACCGACTGATTTTTAATAACTGTTCTATCCAAATCTACACTACTATTATAAAGGGGAAAGATTTGTATTTTTGTGTGTATGTTTGTAATGAATAAAGTCAAAAACCACTGTGCCGATTTCAAAAATTCTTTCACTATAGGATACATCATCAGCGAGTCCCAAAAACGGGAATAATACGGGTGAAAGCACGTGACGTCTGCTAGTTTGTTATAAGATTAATATTGCCATGTTGGTCTAGTGGTCATTAGCGCTTCTGCCGAACAAGATCCTGGATTTGATCTCTGGATTAGGCAATGTTTTGGATTTTGCCCTGTAATTTATCAGTAGCAGCCTGGAGTCTGCATTAGTGCATGGTATATGGATGTACTGCTCAGATTTTCCTCGTTAAAGGGGTTGCGAAGGTCAGATGGCAGTCGTTTCGTATAAAAATCAGGTGATCAGCCGTATCTTATTTTTTATTAACCGCTTTTATATCCCCTATAGTCCCTAATATCCTTCAAACCTTATAAGTAGAAGGCCAGAACACAGCCCTCCAATACTGCTATTATCTTAGACGTACTAAACGTGTGAATTGGGTCAGTAACCGTGCGCCCCCGGCCTTACCCTGAAACAATTAACACATAAACGGTGTTTCTTATCGGTCTTCTATCGGAATTTATTTCATTTGGAATATACATACAGACGATAACATATACTACACGAGGTATTAGGTTCAATCCTTGGGTCGGGCAGTGTTATTTTTTTTTTTGATTCTGTAATTTCTTCACTAACAGGGCACTAATCGGCCCGACGTCTGGATTAGTGCCCGGCTAATGGCTCGCCCCCTACATGTGACTTATTCGGGTATATATTTATAAATGGCGAAATGTGTGTGACCTATAAGTACATCTCTGCCTACCCCTTCGGGGAATACCTTGTATATTTATCTACATTAATATTATAAAGAGGAAAGATGTGATTGTTTTTATGTTTATTTCCATTGAATAGGCTCCGAAACTACTTAACCGATTTGAAAAATCCTTTCAGCAATGGATAGCTACATCATCAGCAAATAAAATAGGCTATATTTAATCCCCGTACTCCCACGGGAACGGGAACTACGCGGGTGAAACCGCGTGACATCCGCTAGTAAAATATATACTTAATTGTGCAGTAATATTTCTGGGGTATTATGAGTTGATGTTGTTTAACTCTTCTTAATAAATATTGGACAATTTCATTCAAGCTGAAGCAATAGAAAACTATCATCCATTAGGAGATGTATGAGAATAAGTACATTCAAAAACTATTATTACTATTATCACCTCTTCTGGGGGTCAATCTCCTCTCTAGCTACTTGCGCTAATAGAAGAGGTACAAAACATATCCATACATACATATGCTCCCGCCTGTATCCCATGGGGGTAGGCAGAGACCACCGTTTGCCACACGCTACGATCCTTACATACGTCTTTCGCTTCATCCACATTCATGCATCTCTTCAAACACATTCTTCGGTTAAGAGTGCTCCGAATTTGACCTTTCTGAAAAACACTATTAATTGTGTCATAGTAGTTGTTCCTTGGACGCCCTCTACCGACACTTCCGGTCACATTTGCTTTATAAATTTCTTTCGTTAATCGCTTTTCACTCATCCTTTCGATATATCCAAACCATCTCAACATACTTTTTTCAATTCTTGCCACCACATCATTCTTCAAAAAATTTGCGATACAAAATGTATGGAAATTATATTAATTAGGCATGTGACATATCATATCGATACATTTGTATCGTTCTATAAACATAGCGCGAGTATAATGTTACATTGCCAACCGGCCCTGATATTCAACTATCATACAATGCTTCTTGAAAGTATCCTAAAATAAAATATGTGCGGTCCTGAGGCGGAGGCGACGCGAGGAATTCCGAACGGACCGAATTCAACTTGTCGGCTCGCGGCCGCTGTCGACGCCATCTGGCTACTAGGGATGGGACTGCACTTGTCGATATCGATAATTTAACTAATATAATTTATGGTTAAGATGATTGACTCTAGAAATCCCTAAATGGTATTTCCAAGAACGTCGTGATGAATAAGGTTCCCGAAGAGATAAAGACACGTTATAATTCCGCCTTTTATATTTTCAGAACTAATTTTTACAGAGGTGAATTATAATCATTGCAAATATACATTTAATTAACAGTCTTAACTAATGATGAAGGTACAGTGACTAGATGTAGAATACACTTCACGAAACCTTCATATCTGAAAATCAGATATTTTTAGATACATTTTTGCTGGAATGTGTGAAGATATAAATAGTAAATATGAGCAATATTTTTATAATAAGACAAAATCAGTGTCACGTATACTAAAAGTGGTAAAAGAATCCCAAATTATCGATACTAACAACCCACCTCTATCGCGAAGCGAGGCACCATCGCTATCTCCTCGCCCACTCCTGCGCACATCCCTAGATACGCCCGTCTCTCTCGCACACCGACTACCTTATTTAAATAAGATTGAAGGCATCGCATTCAAAATCCAAAGGACTTTCAACCCTGGTTTTTTGTTATAGGGTAGGTTTTTGTAGAATAATGGGTGGGATAAAAAGAAAAAGTATAAATTTAGAGTTAACCGGCTCTTACGCGCCCTCTGAAGAGAGACACCCGACTTATATTGAGTTTTGCCGGAAATGTGGCCCAAATCGTAGATATGTGAAGCGACCTTGAATGAATAAACAATAGTATAATGCGAGTAAGGGGTGTATTACGCTCTGGCCCGCTAAAATAAGTCCCGAATTCTGTTACGTTGCGGCTGTCTATTAAGAACTTTGCATATGAGAAATGTGTTTCCTGCCAGGTTCTTCTCAGTAAAAGCAACCTTCCGAACCTGGCGGTAGCATGTATAATCCTCTATAATTATGTCATTGTGACGATTTGAAAGTACTTTGTAAAAAGACGAAAAAATATATTTTTGACTTTGACTTTCTCTTTGAGGAGAGGTACAGTCACAATATAGGGTATAAGGGGCCAATACCATACGTATATAACTCTCAGGCACTATACATACATACGTCATTGAATAACTTCTCAGAAATATGCAGGTTTCCTCACGATGTTTTCCTTCACCGTAAAGCACGTGTAGAATCACTACTGTTAATAAATTTTTTTGAAAAAAATATTTGGAACAGGCCCCTCTAGGATTCGAACTAGCGTCGCTTGCGTAGCAGGCGACTGCTGTAACCTTAAACCCAACACGGCGTCAAGACTTCAAGTAAGATCAATAATAAAGTTAAAGTAACCATACGGTAGCTCGATGAAATATACCCGACAGTTCAACTTAACCGTAACTTCAACATAATTTACGCACGCCCACCAACTTAGAACAGGAACGTGATGACACACAACAAATGGTTCGCGATTCTTCAACATAACTTAACCATAACTTAAGTCGTACTTCGATAACGTAACTTAATACGTTGTGCGGTAAACGTTTCGACGCCTAGTAACTTGATTCCGTGTTACTAGGTTAGAAGGGAAAACTTAATGATGATATCGTATACTTGTAATTTTATCTTAAACTAGCTATGCCCCGCGGTTTCACCTGCGAATTTCCAACAATTTCCATCTTTCAAGGAATCCTAACTTAAAAAAGTAGCCTAAGTTACTCCTTGTAACATCAACTACCTGTCTGTGAAAGTCCCGTAGAAATGGGTCCAGACCTTTCAAAGTTTACCCGTAACAAACAAACAGACAGACAGAGAAAATGTTAAAAATACTCGTACTTTAATATACATTAAGTGAAAAGCTGTTAATTCTAAATTACAAACAGACACTTAAATTTTATTTATCTGTATGTATAGATTTTTCGTGATATAGTATCCTATGTCCTTCTCTTAGATCTAAGCTACCTCCCCACCAATTTTCAGCCAAATCGGTTCAGCCGTTCTTGAGTTATAAATAGTGTAACTAACACGACTTTCTTTTATATATATATAGATACCACCTTTTAATACATATAACTTCTAACACAGAGACCTTCATAACGGGATACCCCGTCAGTCTAGTGGTCACAATTGTTACTGCAAAACACGAGATCCTGATTTCGATCTTTGAGACGACCAGTACAAGCCCGAAATCTGGATTACGTATGCTCACGCCTGTATTCCCCGAAGGGGTAGACAGAGGTGTTGTAATATCAACACCCACATTTCACCGAAGATGATTAAGTGCCTACGTGACAGATCGTGAGTCTATCCGTCTCAGGCACTATACATACGTCTTTAAAATACTCAGACATGTGCAGGTTTCTTCACGATGTTTTCCTTCACCGTAAAGCAGGTGGTGTGAAATCACTGCACATTTTACTCATTGGTACTGGCCCCGGTGGGATTGGAACTTGGGTTGCTTGCGTAGCAGGTGCCTGCTCAAACCCCACGGCCATCACGGCTCTTTTATTTCGTGCCCGGTTAATAGCAATAGTCTCGTCTCGACTTTAATATTACTGGGGCCCCATGACCATGGGGTAACATGACCTCGTATTGCCCTGATAGCTTAACCCTTATTATGAGACAGATGTATATGACGTATATAAGCCTGTCACTGTCACACAGTGGAACTATGATACACTAGGAGCATATAGTAATGTCAGAAGTAAAGATATTTTTAACTAGCTGTGCCCCGCGGTTTTACACACGTAGAGTTAATTTAATGGTTTTTTTTTTTCAAATAAAAGTAGCCTAAGTTACTCCTTGTAACATTAGCTATATGCCGGTGAAAGTCCCGTTAAAATCGGTTGAGCTGTTTAGGATATTAGTCGGATTGTAAAAAAATATTGGTTTTTTTCATCAGTACTGTATGTACTGTCATATGTATTAAGTATAAAGCTGTTATTTTTGAATTAACAACCAGACATTAAAATTTTATTTATGTGTATAGATGCAGATATCAGTCATGTTAAAAAGTAAGGATTGCACAAATATAAATCACATCTTCGTGCTCGTATGTATGTCTTAAGCACAGAATGTAAGTGCTAAGTATCAGTATCACATCAGTTACTTACTTCGCACTTAGAACTCACTTAGTGGCAACTTAGTAAGCTATAATTTCACTTGTCTAACTTCACATTAATCAAACGCTGCTTCGTTAAGTTGTGGTAAGTATTGCGTTGAATGTTTTAATACTTTCATAATTATGGGTTTTGTACACCCATTTTTCACCGATTATGATCACGTCACCTATCGCATAAGTAGCCTAAGTTACTGTTGATAATATCAGCTATCTGGTAATTAAATTCCCGTTAAAATTTCTCCCGCCGTTTGACAGATTAGCCTCACAACAAGAAACAGAGTGACAGAGTTTTTTTTATTAGAATTTTTATAAGTACCCAAAAATACTTTGATCCGCACTTAATGAGATTTTTTTTTAAATCATGGTCCTTATAGAGGAAGAAAGAAAGAATTTTGTTTTTTCATAAAAGAAAGATGCGACGCAGCATTAATTAAAATTAGATAAGGTACTAAATGATTGGTTATTTTAAGTAACATTATAACGCCATAGACATACATTAACTCTTGAACAAATACTATTATTGCTCTCTCTGTTGCTTATCAGTTGTATGTCTGTGGGCCTCACATATGATAGCCGTATATTATATTTGATTATATTATGCATTAGTACATACATACATATGCTCACGCCTGTATTCCCCGAAGGGGTAGGCAGAGGTGTTGTTATCACAACACCCACTTTTCACCGAAGATGATTAAGTACCAACGTGACAGATGGTGAGTCTATAGCCTTCCCAGGCACTTTACATACGTCTTTGAATTACTTCTCAGAAATATGCAGGTTTCCTCACGATGTTTTCCTTCACTGTAAAGCACGTGGTGTGAAATTACTGTACATAAGTTTTTTAGAAAATCCCATTGGTACAGGCCCCGCTGGGATTCGAACTTGCGTCGCTTGCGTAGGAGGCGACTGCTCAAACCCCGAGGCCACCACAGCTCATGCTTTTAGTGAAAAGCTGTAAATTTGGAATTACAAACAGACACTTCAATTTTATTTATCTGTATAGATATAAACACATATTTAACCACACTTATGGCGAGAACAACTCCATTCCTTTTAACAAGCATGCAAAAGTACCTCCGACTAAATCCCAATACATTTTCAGGACAATCACGAATGCATATAACTCCACCCCATATCAAGTAGGAATTATGCGCACGCCCACTCCGGGTTTCCGCAAGTTAACTTTACATTAACTTAGAACTTGACAATTGTATTGAGGAATTTGTTATTGAATAAGGTTTCCGCTCGGCTTATTTATATGCATCGGAGTTGTCTCCCAGGAATCAGGGTTACTTTGAGAATTTATTGCGATCTTTAAGGACTAGGAATACAATGTTACGAGTACTACGTATGGTAAAATGTTACATTCTACATGTAAGGTTTTATATATCGCACTCTCAGAAAGATAGGGGTTCAATTGAAAAATATGTAAATTTATTTTCATAAGTCATAATCAAAGATTCGCAGGTTTGAATTTATAATATGGGCAGTAATTATATTACCAGTTTGAATACAATGTCTTTTATATTTTTATATTTAAGAGCCGTGGTGACCTTGAGGTTTGAGCAGTCGCCTGCTACGCAAGCGACGCAAGTTCGAATCCCAGCGGGCCTGTACCAATGAGTATTTCAAAAAAAAACCTTATGTACAGTGATTTCACACCACGTGCTTTACGGTGAAGGAAAACATCGAGAGGAAACTTGAATATTTTATGAGAAGTAATTCAATGACGTATGTAAAAAGTGTCTGAGACGGCGACTCATCATTTGTCACATTGGCACTCAATTATCTTCGGTCAAAAGTGGGTGTTGTGATAACAACACCTCTGCCTACCCCTTCGAGGAATACAGGCGTGAGCATATGTAAGTATGTATATATGTTTATATTTTTAATATCGTTTAGGTTTTGTGTGAAAGTGTTTAAGAATGTATTTATCTTATGAACATAATTATTTTCGCTATTTTTTGAGTTGAGGCCCTGTCGTTCTAAGGTTGCGATATGTTTGTGATTTTTTTTGTAGTAGCTGCGCCCCGCGGTTTTACGCGCATAAAGTTTATTTCATGGGTGATCCGTGGAACGCGGAAAAGTAGCCTTAATTACTAGCCTAGTAACTTTTATTTTTTTACTTATTAGCTATCTGCCAGTTAAAGATCTGTTATAATCGGTTCAGTCATTTCGGAGATTAGACAGACAGACAAAGAAAAATTAAAGAACTGTTTTTTTATATCGGTACCGTTTCATCAGCATTTAGTTAAAAGCTGTAATTTTGAAATTACAAACAGACACTTCAATTTATTTATCTGTGTAGATGTATAGATTACTCAATATTGTATATAATGAAAGCAACCTTCTGAACCCGACACAGCCTTAGACTGTGCTATTATATCTGTTTCGAATTCAAACAAATAATGCTATTAAACGATTTATAAGCAACACTCCGAAAAACTATAATTTTACGCCCACTAAAATGATGTCTCGTGTTACGCAAAGAAATCCTAACCCTGAACTTAGAATTCGACCGCTGCCAAAAAGAGCAAGAGGTTTAAAGCTTGGTCAAGAAACCTTAGGTAGGCAGTGCCCTGAATCCAGCCAAGTGTGAGTTCTCGAAACAACGCGTCCATAAATCCCAAGATCTCGATTACGTACCCAGAAATTGTATCGTATTTCTGTTGTACACTCATAGCCACTTATTTGTGAACACTTTGGAATACTATTAAATCTAATATATAAAATTATCGTCACAGTTTTCGTTGCCATACTCCTCCGAAACGGCTGGACCGATTTGTATGAAATTTTGTGTGCAGATCGGGAAGGTCTGAGAATCGGCCAACCTCTATTTTTCATCCCCCTAAATGTTAGGGGTAGTCCACCCCAAAAAAAATGGCAATAGAACGTATGCCGGGCACAGCAAGTAATTTATAGAGTTTCAAATTTAACAAAAGAACTACTTAGGAATAGGAAATGTGACAAGCGGGCTGGGGCTTTTCTCGCTCAGAGAATCAGCATTGTTATTCAACGTGGCAATGCTGCCAGCCTTCTTGGCACGATCCCGAGAGACACCGATTTGGGACAAGTTTTCTACTTGTAATTTGTTTTTAGTACTGTTCCTTGTATATTATTTACTATACTGTACTAATTGGAAATGCTTAAGATATTTTGTGTAGAGGTTATGATTTTGGATGCTAAGGAAATCTAATATTTAGAAAAACTCCAAATTACTCATGTTCATTCACACTTAATAATTGTTTGATATTTTTTCAAAAGCATATCAATCATTTGGGTATTTAATATTATTCTCCCGCTTTTGATAGAGGAGGAGTTCGTGGCACAGTGGCTATTGCACATATCATTCTATCAGCGAAGTTAAGCAACACTAACCCTAGCCAGTAATTCCTTTCGTGCCTCGGAGAGCACGTTAAGCCGTCAGTCTCGGTTGCCAATTTATCATCTTTGACAATCGTTACAGGTCAGTCGGAGGCCTTAAATATTCAGACAACTGGTTTAACCCAGAACATAGATTTTCCTCGCCAAGGGGATTGCGAAGGTCAGATGGCAGTCGCTTCATATTAAAATCAGGTGATCAGCCGCATCGGGTTGAATAAAGTGCCGACCTCAACAATGTATGGGATAAGGTCAGGGGGATGATGCTTTTGATAGTGATTCCGAGTGACCAACTAGATCCGATAGATTTCTAACAATATTCTACAAGTTGCTCACAATATTTCAAGTGTAAACCTTTTTAGATCAATTGAAGTGTCATTTTATTTGAATTTATGAGGATAATAATCAAATTGCGTAGCATATTTCAAACTATTAAAATAACGAGCTGTGGATTCATAGCTATAATCATAATAATGTAAAACGTCATGGAAACTCGGACAAGTTTATGTTTGCAAAGTTACAGCACAGAAAAATATACACAGAAAGTCTGCCTTACATTACCTGTAACAGACGACGTAAGGTAACGCTTGATAAATTGATTAATGGAATTTGTCCTAGATGATTTTAGATTATTGTACGCGTGAGTCTCTGGGTCCATTCAGCGAATATACATGTTGTTAACTTTTAAAAATAATTGATTATTATTGTAGTAATTAATATTAAAAATTTAAGAAATTTAGATTAAGTAATTTTAAAATTACTATCAAATTAAATTATATAACAAATAAAAAAAAAATTAAGAAAGTTTAAAGTGAAATTTTAATTTTAAAGAACTTTATTTTTGTATTTATGAATTAATAAATTATACTTTAAACTAGGATTAGATAAAAGCTATAAAACAAATTAAATTATTAATGCTAAAATAGTATGTAATTATTTATTGAAACTTAAATAATTTGGCGATATTTTAGTTTATTTAGAGGAATCTGTTTAATAATTGTTAGTAAGTGTAGATGTAAGGGCTTATTAAAGGTTCGATGTTTATTGGATGATATGGAGGTCATAAGACTGCTTATTTATGTTGTAAGATGAAATTATATAAAACAAAAGTACCCCAGATTTTTTTTTATTCCGATCAGGGTTTTTTTTATGTATTTTTAAATTACTATGTAGCACAAACCACATAGAAGCTACATCCTGTATATAGGAAGTCGGTCTTCCGTTAACTTTCTATTTTGTGGATACAGTTAGCATTGGCAACTTCAACATTTTATGCAGTAGTAATGTTGGATGGCAATAATTTCTTAGCTTAGTCGGTCATTTCACACTTCCTTGGTCGTTAACGCTAAGAAATAAGGTTGAAAATTGCGTGCTTATTTCAATATAATATCAATGAAATGCTTTAGATATTTTCACCGTTCTTTTATTATTTTTTAATAATAAATAAATTTAATTTATTTAATAACGAGATGATGTTAAATTTCAATACGTTAGCCACTGATCAACGAATATACTTATGTCAACTGCCATGATTTATGTGGGGTGGTAAAAATTGCAGCGAATAACCCAACAATACCCACAAAGGGGAATCAACTTTAACTGTATGTATAAAACTAGCTGCGCCCCGCGGTTTCACCCGCGTAGATTTAGTTTTATATATCGGTTTAAAAGTGACAAGTTATCATACAAACTTTCATCCCCTATTTTATACCTTTGAGGGTAGAATTAATCAAAATCCTTTCTTAGCGGATGCCTATGTTATAGCATCTACCTGCATGCCAAATTTCACCCCAATCCGTCCAGCGGTTTGGGCTGTGCAGTCAGTCACCTTTGAGTTATACATATTTAGATAAAAAATAATATACTCTCAGTTAAAAAATCAAACACGCTAATTGTTCTCTTTATGTAACGAACGCGACCTAAATAACAATAGTTAAAGAGAAAACGTTAATTTTATAGTTATATATTATTTCACCCGCGTAGTTCTCGTTCCCGTGGGAGTACGGGGATAAAATATAGCCTATGTTCGCGGATGATGTAGCTATCCATTGCTTGATGAAAGAATTTTCAAAATCAATCCAGTACTTATTGTGTACCAGTGCCAATTCGTTACAAACATACTTACATACAAATTTATAATATTAGTAAAGAAATATAGATTATAATAATAAATTAAGTTTACCATTACATAAGTGACGCAAATGGCAATAAAACTACATTATTTCTAAAGCATCTTAAATATTAAGGATAACGACCGTTCAAATAATATGTGGGCACATTTCTTGGCCAGCATTGTATATCGGCGAACTTTGAGAAATATTCGAGACTCTCAACTTAAAAGTGACAATATGCTTTTCTGCAACATGTTTTAGAAGTTCAAATGACTCCTCTTATGTTTTGTAGGTGGTCTGTATATATATATATATATATACGTAATAGTTACAATGTTGGCGTATAAAGACGAAATATTTGTTTCTATGTATATACCCCGAAACTACAAAACCTATTTAAAAAATATTTCACTATTATGTATAACTCAAAGGTGACTGACTGTCTGACTGACATAGTGATCTGTCAACGGACGGATCGGGCTGAAATTTTTTGCAGGTAGATGCTATGACGTAGGCATCCGCTAAGAAAGGATTTTGATTAATTCTACCCCCAAGAGGATAAAATTGCTAACGCAGGTGAAACCGCGAGGCACAGCTAGTTGATATATGTAGTTATGCTCCTTCCTTTCTACTGGGTGAGAGATCCAATATTTTTATTATTCTTAATTATTTCTCTCAAACAATTAAGGCAACTATCACATCACACACGGAAGGTAGTAACTGTAAATTCTAGATCGCGCTTATCTCTAGATCTGCCGGCACAATGGGCCCGAGTATGTGCGCCGATCGCAGTCGCGCTCATATACACCTGGCCCCACGGCTATGTAACTGTTACTGTTTGAATATTGAGCTACTTAGTACCTAAGTACGGGCAAATATGGTCGCCAATATCAAACCTGGGGCCTGACCATGAGCTCTTATTGCAATGATAGTTCAGCTGTGTGACAGTGACAGATGTATACACGTCAAATACATGTGTCTCATAATAAGAGTAAAACTATCATGGCAATAAGAAGTCATGGTAAGGCCCCTGATTCACGTAATGAAAACCGTACGTATCGATCTCCTCGGAGATATCTCATCTGCCCAGGAGATGTTATAGTGCACAAGTGTGCGCAAACACAGGTGCACTCGTTATTCCCTCACTCTCATAGTCCGATAGGACGGCAATCCGACACGACCGGAGAGAGATCAGGCGGAGGACCAACGGTGCAACGTGCGCCCCGAGCCACGGGGGTGGAAACACCGCCAACTTCCAAACTCCGGGCATTTAGTGTGAACTTCTTGACAGAAAAACCCACTATAAATTTTTGAACCGAACTTACTTACCATTCCAACGAGGCAGTTATCTCAGCAGAGGACTAGCCTTAGTTATATAGCTACAATGCCGGTATAAATTCAGCCCTGGAGACTATTAACTGTTCATTTTATAGATAGTTATCGAACGGTGAATCCAAAGAGGACCATAATACCATGAGTGCACGCCAATGATTATACCTATCGATCCTGCCACAGAAATTGATAATACTTTTGTTGACCAAACCCCTCTTCACTGAGTGTACAAAATTGATTTTATAAATTGACTTGTAGGTCTAAAGCTATATAAATATTGGAATAAGCCGCGGTGGCCGTGGGGTTTGAGCAGTCACCTGCTACGCAAGTAACGCAAGTACGAATCCCAGCAGCCTGTAGCAATGAGTTTTTCTACAAATATATGTGCAGTGATTTCACAACACATGCTTTACGGTGGAGGAAAACATCGTGAGGAAACCTGCATATGTCTGAGAAGTAATTCAAAAAGACGTTTCTTGCCTGAGGCAGCAATAGACAATTTAAACCATCCAAAAGGGACTTTATTATCAAAAAAATCACAATAACACCCTATTTAAGGGTCGATAAGGATCATTTCAGCTTAACTACTCCCGACCGCCATAAAGCCATCGTCATCTGAATACCAGAGACATTAATTACCATAAACTAAGGTCCAAATTCAAATTTCAATCGCCGTTCATAAACAGCCGACCATAATGCTATCTAACCAGTCTATCAGAGTTCATAATTAAAAACGTTCAATGGACTACTAAATCCAACCGGGAATACTTTGTACCTGAAGGTAGGACTTCCGTGTCTGTATTGTTTATACATAGACTATATCTATGGTTTCAACACTAACAATGAGACTGGTTTAGTCTATACATATATACAGATAAATAAAATTTTAGTGTTTGTTTGTTATTCCAAATTAACGGCTTTTCACTTAAATTTACTTCAAAGTAAATATGATACTTGCATTTTTTCTGTGTATGTCTGTCGGTCTGACTGTCGGCTAATTTCTGAAACGGCTGGACCATTTAACAGGGTCATCACTTTTTTTTTTTTTTTTAACGTTGAGAATCCGTTATGGATACACCAACCGCCGCGGGGGCAGCGGAAGGGTTATGTCGGACTCACACCGACTAAGCTCCACGGTGTTCCTCCAAGTCGCTAAGTGGGGGGGTGCACGTGATACGTCATCCCTGGTAGATAGCTGATGTTAAAAGGAGTAGGCTACTTCTGTACGCCTCACATCGAATCATTCCATTGACGTCGATTACATCCACGCCGAGTCGCGTTACGTCGAGTCTCGCACCTTACATCAAACGCCTCTTAAGTGGTAAAGGTTTAATAACACCCCGATTTCGAAGCGAAAATCCTATTAAATAGTGGTCAAAAACTAAAAGCAACTTTATGGTATTTTCATTAAAATGTTCACTTTATAACTAAACTATGGGTAGAAACGAGGAATTGAAGCACTTGACTTTGTAACTAAACCACTGCAAATGATTGTCATAAGAGAAAAGTATTTATATATTTAAGAAAACGTAATAATACCGCGATCTAATTTACAAGTAGCGCCATCTAGTGTGCAAACGTTCAAGCAATTGGAAAGAAGAACAATGAAATAGGTAACTAGATTAATGGATCTTAAATAAATGAACGTTAAGCTTCCGCAAAATAAATTAAAAAGAAATCAAGGTCACGAGAGCGCAATTAATTATAGTATTAAACGCCGTTTGTCTTTCTTTCTCACATAGACAACGCCATTGTGGAAAAGAATAGACTATTTATAATTTTGCATTAACCTCCATGTGAGAAATTATTATTGTCGTACATCTAACGTTACCTGGTTTACTTATAACACACAAACATTATGCTCATGTTCCCCGAAGGGGTAGGCAGAGGTGTTGTAACAACCACTTTTCACCGGTGATAATTAAGTGCCAACATGACAGATTATGAGTCTACCGTCGTCTGTCATGCCGGCAGTATACATTGAATTACTTCTCAGACATGTACAGGTTTCCTCACGATGTTTTCATTCACCGTAAAGCATGTGGTGTGAATTCACTGCACATAAGTTTTTAGAAAAACTCATTGGTATTATAAATTGCGTCGCAGGCGACAATTCAAACGCCAAGGCCACCATGGCTCTATAAATTTACATACATTCTAAGAAACAAAAAATCGCTTCCCTTGTATCCCTGTATGGATAGGTTAGTAACAGCGTTGCCAACACTACTTATTTTTAAGTAGGTCTACGTATTTAGGCCTTTCCTGCGAAGCTACTTACTACAGTCCAGAAACTACGTGTATTTAAAAAAAAATGTGAAATATCTCTCACGCATTTTTCAAAATCTGAGCTGGCAACACTGGTCAATAATACAATTGGCAAAAATAAAAAATTATGTATTTATGATAGTACTAGCTGTGCCCCGCGGTTTCATCCGCCTAGATTTAGTATTATATAAAAATGAATTCATACAAAGTTTCATCAACTATTTTATCCCCTTGAGGGTAGAATTAATCAAAATCCTTTCTTAGCGGATGCCTACGTCATAACATCTACCTGCATGCCATTTCATCCCGATCCGTCCAGTGGGTTGGGCTGTGCGTTGATAGATCACTATGTCAGGCAGTCAGTCACCTTTGAGTTATATATTTTAAGATGTACTATCATAAATATATTTTAGTTTAGCACCCATTTGTCCTCAAAAGTCTACGCATTTAGATACACAAACACCCTATCCAGTCATCATCATAATCAAGTGGACAGATTCAAGCTAACGACAGATTATTAAATCATCTTGGATATCCCTGGTAACTGATAAATATATTCCCTTACAAATGCGGTCATCTATGATCAGCGGTGATACCAATCCCAACTGATCGCTCGATTATTCAAAGTAAATGAGATGCCTAGCTCCAAGGTAGAAAGCTTACAGTAGGTCTAAAAAGGCCACTTTGGGAGAATCATAATGTGATCCGAATATGATTCTATTCGAATTCACGGCTGACTAATATTTCGCAATTCACCTGTTTCACACTTTCCTATGAAGATTCCTAAAATGGTCCACAAAATATGAATTGCTTTTGTGACAAATAGCATCATAAAAAGCTAGTGGGGGAATAACATCTACAATTTTTGTAATCATTCGTGAATCATAATATGAATTGCACCGATGTGACCATTTCGATGATGAATCACGTTCGGATCATATTATGATTCTCCCAAAGCGGTCTTTTTAGACCTACAGCTCTCGCCACATAAAATGTTTCGCCAAGTAAACGGGAAATAGAGAATATTACTCGAGATGGTTTTAAATGACGTCTCTGCTTTGTAGTTGTTAGGTATGAGTGAGGGGTTCGTGGTTCGATCCAAGGATACCATTTTAGTACCTAGTGTTTGGGTTTGATTAATTCGTATTGATGAGAACTTTGCACCCAGACGGGTTATGATTGATGTAGGTGTACTTTGGAAAAAGTCACTAAAAAGTGCGAAAAAAAAAATTTTTACATACAAGTAAAAATATAACTATGTGAAATAAATAACGTAATCAACACTTAATTAACACCAACCCGCGGTACGGCGTGCCTCGGAGAGCACGTAACGCCGTCGGTCCCGGTTGCCAATTGATCATCTTTGGCAATCGTTACAGGTCAGTCGGAGGCCTAAAATAGTCTGACAACTAGTTCACAGATCACAGATTTTCCTCGGAAAAGGGGTTGAGAAGGTCAGATGGCAGTTGCTTCGTATAAAAATCAGGTGATCAGCCACATTGGGTTTAATCAAGTGCTGACCCCAACAATGTATGGGATAAGGCCAGGGCGATGATGATAACACCAACCCGCGGTACCTTGCGTAGTAGTCAGGTATACTAATTACTGAACCAAGCCATCGTACTGTTTCAGTATAAGCCCAAAGGTATGTGAAGTAAAAAGTAACATGACATAAAAATTACAAGTAATTTTTAGTTCCCAGTACTTATCCAGGATTGTTGACACAAATTAGTCATTAGACAAGTTGGGTTCTATGTGGTTGATTCACTCACTGTACTTACAATGATTGCGGGTTCAATTCCCACAGAAACTTAACACATTGTGGGTACAGACTGTATTTACATTGTCCTTCTTGTTTGTGTGGCTTTTAAGGTACGAGATAGGGTAAGTTTGTCACAGGCAATTATTATTGTGAAACTACCTGTGCCCGCGTCTTCACGTTGACTAAATTTTATAGGTTTATTTCGTGGAACCCAATCTATACCTATACTTCCATATATATAAAAATCTTACGTTGGTTTGTGCACGCTTCAAAAACTCAAAAATCTCTGCACCGATCGAGTTGAAATTTTAGCATGACATATAATCTGCTTCAAGGATTGTTTAAATGTATTTTTTTCATCTATATATATGAAAATGTTATGTTCTTTTGTGTAATGTGCCACAGCGTGGCAGGGTATAGCTATATTATAAAAGGAAAAGTTTGTATGTATGTTTGTAACGAGTTGGCTCAAATTATACTGGACTGATTTAAAAAATTCTTTCAACATTTGAATGCTACGTTATCACTAATTAATATGGACCATATTTTATCCCCGTACTCCCACGGGCACGGGAGCCACGCGGGTGAAACCGCGTGACGTCCGCAAGTATTTTTATATAGCTAGGCCAAATTTATCTATGTAACATCACATATATGCCCGTCATTTTTAACGCTTTTAACGGGTGTAATTGGTGCACCCGTTCCAGAGGTCAACCAGAATACACAGACGGACAGACGCAAAGTGATGCTACGGAACATATCCTGGGTTCGATTCCCGGACTCCATGCTATTCGGTTTTTCATTTATAATTTCCCAGTAAAAGTCTGGAGTCTGAGTTAGTATATACCCCCTTTCCACCGAAGGTGATTCTATCGTGACAGATGGTGAGCATATCCCCGTCTCAGGCACTATACATACACCTTTGAATTACCGCACTTAAGATTTTGGACAAACTCATTGGTGCCAAACCAGTTTGTTGATTCGAACTTGCATCGCTTGCGTAGGATGCGACTAAGACCACAACGGCTCGTTGGAACCACCCAATAACACTTTACCCGACCTAGGGATCGAACCGAATGGTCCTGTTATATATATGCCCCGATCAATAAGCTCAAGCCAGCGCGTCGGCAACTTAATAATGAATGGAAATTTCAAAATCTTGTCACTTATTCCAACAGCTTACACGTGAATACTGATCTAAAATGTAATTAACAGTTACGAGATGACTGATCAATCAATATTTGATAGAAATTGCAACACTCAATAATAACACTAGGTACAATACAATTACATTCTAAAATTGCGTCACGCTCTGTACTGGTATTTGATTTATCGTATCACATATATCTGATATATCAATTATTTAGTTATGCAAAGGCTGTATACATTATATTGTAATACCGGCTGTGTCCCCTGGTTTTACCCACGTAGAATATATACAGATACATATAAATTGAAGTGTCTGTATATATTGTAATTCCAAAGTATCTTTTCACTATAACATAACATATGCTCACGCCTGTATTCCCCGAAGGGGTAGGCAGAGGTGTTGTAATAACAACACCCACTTTTCAGCGAAGATGATTAAGTGCCAACGTAACAGATGGTGAGTCTATCGCCGTCTCAGGCACTATACGTCTTTGAATTACTTCTCAGAAATATGCAGGTTTCCTCACGATGTTTTCCTTCACCGTAAAGCACGTGGTGCTCTAACCCCGAGGCCACCACGGTACTTTTCACTATATACATTATGAAAGCATAAACAATAGGAATTTTGAAATTGTTTCTATATCAGCTGTCTGTTTGTTCAAATCTCTGAATTTACTATCTTGTGTGTAACTACTGGGGACCTACGATAATCGGTTTACGCAAAGCGTATTAAGAACTTCTGAGCTTTGACGTCTCATTTTGATACCGTTAAATTAAAAAGTCAAAGCTAAGGAGTTCTTAATACGTGTTGCTTATACGACAATGGTTGCCCCTCTGGGCAAGACAGGCCATAGAACAAAAATTTCATTGAAGATACGATTATTTTTAAAATCACGTCAGTACCCCTATCACGGGTTTGCCACTGTTTTGGTAATCTATACTCGCTAGCGTCTCCGCCGAATATTAGTATGAGAAATTGTGCAGCGACTCCCAGCGGTGACGTGAAGAACTAAAATATCTCAAACAAATATTGCGAGTGACGCTAGCGAGTATAGATTACGAAAACGGTGGCAAACTCGCGATAGGGGTCCTGTTTACTTACAACGTTTTAAATCCTGTTTAATAAATAATTAAAGGACTGTTTAGTGTAAGTGTCGAGTCTGAAATGTCAGTGTGTCAATTTATGAATAAACATTTCTTTAAGCAACGTGGGTGTCTTAACGTAAATAAGTATTATTTTGCAACCACTGAATAATTATATACATACATATGCTCACGTCTGTATTCACCGAAGGTGTTGTAATAACACCCACTTTTCACCGAAGATGATGAAGTGCCAATGTGCCAAATGGTGAGTCTATCCGTCTTTGAATTACTTCTCAGAAATATGTAGGTTTCCTCACGATGTATTCCTTCACCGTAAAGCACGTGATGTGAAATCACTGTACATAAGTTTTTTAAAAAACTCATTGGTACAGGCCTCGCTGGGATTCGAACCTGTGTAGCTTACGTAGATAATGAATAATAAATACATCTTCCCTTCTACCACAAGTAAAAAGAGTTCTACCTTCTACATGTCACATTAGAAAAGCCATGATATATTTGGATGCTGATAAGCAATAATGTGTCAACCCACAAAAAGTCAAATTCAAAGGTTTTGATATATTTTGATAATGCATCACGTATTTAACATTCTAAAAAAGTGTTTCAAGTCATCTGAAACATAAAAGTACGTAAAAAATGGATTTATGTCATAAAACAAATCTTAAATCACGTATACAATCATCTTAAGACGCCATTTTCTCAAAACCAAGTTTATGCGGGTTGACACATTATTGCTTATCTGCATCCATTTACGTTCAATATTGATTGATATTATCTATATATCTATACATCTATATTCTATACAAATAAATAAATTGAAGTGTCTGTTTGTAACTCCGAAATAACAGTTTTTCACTAAATGCATATGTTACTGACATAAAAAAAGAGTTTTAATTTTTTTCTCTGTATATCTGTCTGTTTGTTCCGGGTAATCTCTGAAACGGCTGGATCGATTATAACGGGATATTCACTGACACGTAGCATATGTTACAAGGATTAATTTAGAATACTTTTATTTAGAAGCCGTGGTGGCCTTGGAGTTAGAGCAGTCGCCTGCTACGCAAGCGACGCAAGTTCGAATGAAAGCCGGGCATGTACCAACGAGTTAAGTTTTTCTAAAAAACTTATCTGCAGTTATTTCACATCACGTCCTTTACGGTGAAGAAAAACATCGTAAGGAAACCTGCATATGTCTGAGAAGTAATTCAAAGACGTATGTATAGTGCCCGAGATGGCGATTGATTCACCCTTTGTCACGTTGGCACTTGATCATATTCGGTGAAATGTGGGTGTTGTTAGAACACTTCTGCTTACCCCTTCGGAGACCCTTCTGGGATGGCGTGAGCATATATATTTTATTTTTTTATTTGAAAAAGAAATTTGGGTTCTACGGGAATGAATATAAATCTACGCGGGTGTAACCGCTGGGCACAGCTACTGTAGCATCAGGACCTTTATACTCACGTGATTCAATTCTAGGGTTAGAAATTATATACTGATACGGCAAAATAACACGAAGCAGCTTAATAAAGTGAGCTTTCTCGTAGAAATAGTCGAGGAATGCAAAGTTTAATCGCTAGGAAAAGTTAATAACATCACTCAGTTCCGCAAATGGCTTACTGTGTGACTGGCACATCGATTTAAAAAGAGATAGTTGGTAAACACTTGGATGTGGCATAGAGCGATGGCCTATTTTACTTATTTTATTAACCGACTTAATAAAAGTAGGACGTTTTCAATTAGACTGTATGTTCTGATATCAACTGTATGTATTTTTTTGTTTATTATCTCAGAACGTTGATTGGGTGAACCGATTTCGGTGATTCTTTTTCTTTTCGAAAGATGATATTTTTAAAATTAAAGTTAGTTACTCCTTGTAACACCAGTTAAAGATAACTGGTGTCCCACGCATACATTTTAGCGTCAGGGAAATGACGTTCAATAAGTTTTTAAAATTATTTAATTTAATATGCATTTAGTGAAAATATACTCAACAGTGATAGTACTCATTAAAGAAAGACAATATTTTATGCCACATCCAAGTTTCTCTCTCTACAGCGACCATGGAATCTGATGTTGAGGATAGAAACTAAAGAATGGCGCGCAAAAAACCCTCAGTCAATGAGAAATTGTCTCATAGTGACACCATTACGTTACTGTGCGCTATAAACCAATGGTTACTGCAATAATAATCATAATTTCATACATACATATGCACGCCTGTATACGCCTATGCACGCCTATGCTCACGCCTGTATAAGGGGTAGGCAGAGGAGGAGAGCCACCTTTCACCGAATTTGATTAAGTGCCTACGTGACAGATGGTGAGTCTATCGCCGTCTCAAGCACTATACATACGTCTTTGAATTACTTCTCAGAAATATGCAGGTTTCCTCACGATGTTTTCCTTCACCGTAAAGCACGTGGTGTGAAATCACTGTACATAAGTTTTTTTAGAAAATTTCATTGGGCCCCGCTGGGATTCGAACTTGCGTCGCTTGCGTAGCAGGCTGCTCTAACCCCGAGGCCACCACGGCTCTTATTTATAATCATAATTTCCATTTTAAAATTTGTACTCTGAAGAGAGTATTGTACTCTATACGTACTCTATATATAAACGCAATTTTTTATAGGATCGAAACAGCGACATCTGTCGGCCTAAAGACACTGTTGTGAGCCCATACAATACTGCGTTTACGTCAACACGATGACTTGTGACGGCGATTTTAAGAAAACTCGCACTAGGCTGTAGGTTTCTCGGCGTCGAGCTCGACAACGAGCGTTGCTTTCCATCATAGGAAATTGATACATAATGCATAGAGGTTAAGGTAAGACACTGAGACACTTTAGTGAATAACGCGGCTGTTTCAGAATTAGAACCAGAGAGGAGAAACTCCGAGCTCCTTGAGTAAGATACTTAATTTGAGAAGAAAGTACTGAGGTTCATCTCAGTAAAAGTAACCTTCCAAACCCGACGGTAGCATACACTTTCAAATCGTCAGACCCACATGGGTCTGACGATTTGAAAGTACTTTTTTAAAAAGTCTAATCAAATAAAGATATTTTTGCAATGCCATCTCTTACCAATCTTAAACTTGGAGTTCGCTAAAATGTTTTCCGATATCTTCAATCCAGCTCAACTTAAAATGGCCAATCTCGTCACCTTAACTGTCCAATATACGCTTGCTAAATCACTGATTTCAAGATTCAGATTCCTCAATTTATAAGTGCCCAGTTAGGTAAAAAAAAATTCAAAATATCTTTATTCGATTAGACTTTTTACAAAGTACTTTCAAATCGTCAGAACGACACGATTATACAGGATTATAGATGCTACCGCCAGGTTCTGAAGGTTGCAAGAAACTCAGTAATAAATCTTTGCAAAAAAATCCATAATTTTGAGTAATACACTATAAATCATAAAAAAATATATAAGTCGTTACATAAAAATATTAAAAATAAAAAGTAGGTACTACGTATAATTGTGTAGCTGGAGATGACCTACGTATATTAATGAATGTTCTTCTCAGTAAAAGCAACCTTCCGAACCTGGCGGTAGCATAATCCTATGTAATCGTGTCTTTCTGACGATTTGAAAGTACTTTGTAAAAAGTCTAATCGAATAAAGATATTTTGAATTTTTATTTATGTTCTCCCTTTATTGTCTCTTGTTACATGAATTTAAATACATAAACGGACACTCGCTATCGCCTTTACAATACAAACTTCAACAACTTAACTTTTTTCTAATAAAAGCATTTCTATTATTCCTCCAGCATTTAACTTAAGTAATAGACGTAATAAAAAGTAAATAATACCTGAGTAAACGTTAAACGATTGCGTTTTCTACTCGTTGACAATTGACAGTGACAGACGGACGGGCAAATCGCTTAGATTGCCATATACGTGCTGATAGATCAATTGACAATTTATATTGCCTTCAACAATGACTTCTTCATAAAAACCGTAGATTGTAATTCTAGATACGGCGTTTTATTGCAAATATTTTTTAGATTCAACGTTATGCTGATAACACTATTCATGACTTAATTATAGTCAAGTATAGGTACCTATACTAGAACCTGGACAATATGCTATATACAGAAGGAGACAATGCAAAAACTTTTAGATTGGACCTGTGGACTGTAAATCCATTGGTCGCTGGTTCAGATCCGGCTCGAAGAACCAAATTTGTATAACAAATTAGGCCTGGGAGCCAGGATTCGTTGGACCTTGGTTGGTTGTAATGAAACACCGTAACTTGGGCAATCCAGTAACTATGCTCACGCGTCCCTAGTAGAAATGATACAAAATGTACGGAAATGACATATGTCACGTGACTGATTTATATCATTTCCATATATTTTATATCGTTCCTAGAAGCGCAAGTTCTTACTTTGTCTGGACCTACTGGTATTTCATTATTGAACCACTTGATCGATATTGGTATGACCACCGAAATATATACACAAATAAAAGAGAATCTCTACATCGAGATGTAAAATAATACAGCGCCATCTTGTGAGAAGATGGCTAACTACTTTCAAGAAAATCACCAATATACGTTTGTTTTCTTACATTGTATTTTGCATTTTATTTAAAAAACTAGCTATGTCCCGCGGTTTTACCCGCGTAGAGTAAATTTCAAGGGTGACCCGCGGAACCTGTTGTTGAACCTGAACATGTTTTTTTAAATAAAAGTAATCTAAGTTACATTAGCTATCAGTGAAAGTCTCTTTGAAATATGTCCAGCTGTTTCGGAGATTAGCCGGAACAAACAGACGGATAGAGAATTACTTTCATTATACGTATATAAATTACTTTCATATGCATTTATTGGAAAGCTGTTATTTTGCAATTACAAACAGATAATTCAATTTAATTTATCGTCTGCCGCATGTCGGATGAGCTATAGGCGAAAACCATTATAAAATGGACCCCAAATGGTAAGAAACGACAACGCGGCAGGCCTCGTAGGAGATGGCGAGATGAGCTTGATGCTTTCAGGAGCGATTGGGAGAGGACTGCTGAGGACAAGTTGGAAAAGAAGAAGGGAGGCCTTTTCCCAGCAGTAGGACACGATAGGCTAATAATAATAATAATAATAATAAATGTGTATGTATAGAGTATAGATATAAATTACTAAACAATAAAGCGAATTTTCATTCGCGTAACCCTCTGAAGATCCTTTGACATGTACAATACATAGTTATCACCTAGCTACCAATATTACTCGCTAAAACCCGAATTCCATATTAATGGGTTATGTCTGTTCTTTGCCGGACATCATAAAAGTATAAAAGACGGGGTCGTACCTACCCCGTGGGATAAAAAATACCCCTTTGTCCTTAAGGGGCCGCGCATTAACACGTCCATACGTATGCAGGTACTGACAGGTAGAAAAATATTGTGGGCAGTTACGGCGTTTTAACTAATCTATACTAACTAGCTG
The DNA here is from genome assembly GCA_929442735.1 of Watsonalla binaria. Taxonomy (NCBI): domain Eukaryota; kingdom Metazoa; phylum Arthropoda; class Insecta; order Lepidoptera; family Drepanidae; genus Watsonalla; species Watsonalla binaria. The sequence continues at coordinate 10,869,640 of OV838924.1, read as the reverse complement.
TGCTAACGAGCTCACGTTGTATTGCCATTTTTTTAGGGTGGACTACCCCTAACATTTAGGGGGATGAAAAATAGATGTTGGCCGATTCTCAGACCTACCCGATCTGCACACAAAATTTCATACAAATCGGTAAAGCCGTTTCGGAGGAGTATGGCAACGAAAACTGTGACACGAGAATTTTATATATTAGATATTATAAAAAGGTATGATAAAGTAAGATTTGTATGTAAGAATGTTTGTATTGAATTGGCTCCGAAACTGGTCCAGTAGTTATTAGAAAAAAGATTTCAGCAATTGACAGCTACATTATCAGCGAGTAACTTAGGGTATATTTTATCCCCGCACTCTTACGGTAACGAGAATTCGTTAAAATCGGTCCAGCCGTTTCGGAGATTAGCCAGATCAAACAAACAGACAGAAAGAGAAAAAAATTAAAGATTGGTTTTTCTGTATCAGTATCGTGTACACTTTCATATGCATTTAGACAAAAGGTGTAATTTTGGCATTACAAACAGACACTTTAATTTTATTTATCTCTATAGATGTATAGGTGATAGCTGGATTAAATGGAAAAATTATTGGCTGTCATAAAGAGAAAGGTTATTTTTATTTGTTTATTGTATTACCTGTGTCTAATTAGTGTAACAGGCATTGCATGCCATTTTAATTATTGAATAAATAAGACTCCATAAAATTTCAGTTAAATAAGTCGACACCAATCACGGCCTTAGCATTATTATATTCACTCGAAACACTTCTCTTCAAAAGTATACATTCCTAGGCGTTCCTCGTTTCGTTACATAAAAAATCTGACTTGAGCAGGTACAAAACCGCTTCTATAGTCCGTATCGAATAAGTTACTTGAAAAAACTGAACCTATTTCGTACATAACATCATTGAGACCCGCGAAATTGAAATGCGATGATGTTGTAGTTTTGTGAATTGTTTTTTTCCATAAAACAATTTTGTACACCACTATACCATTGTTTTTTTAAACAATTTAGAATCACTTTTCATGTTTTTAAGTTCCTATTAAGTGAATAGGACGCCGAGATTGGGAAAAAACGAGGTCGCTAAGCTTTGTACCTATCAAATGTATGTTTCGTATTATGCAGCGCAAGCGACGCAAGTTTGAATCCCAGCGGGGCCTGTACCAATGAGTTTTTATAAAAACTTATGTGCAGTGATTTCACACCACGTGTTTTACGGTGAAGAAATCTGAATATGTCTGAGAAGTAATTCAAAGACGTGTGTATAGTGCCTGAGACGGCGATGGACTCTGTAACGTTGGCACTTAATCATATTCGGTGAAATGTGGGTGTTGTTGTTACTACACCTCTTACCCGCTTACCCCTTCGGGAACTCTACTGGGATGGCGTGAGCATATTTCTTTATTTTTATTTTTAATTAAATAGAAAAAAAATGCTAAAAATTATCATCTACGCCCTGGCCTTATCCCATACATTGTTGGGGTCGGCACTTGTTTCAACCCGATGTGGCTGATCCCCTGATTTTTATAAGAAGCGACTGCCATCTGCCCTTCGCAACCCCTTTAACGAGGAAAATCTGTGATCTGGGTTAAACCAGTTGTCAGACTATATTAGGCCTCCGACTGAACTGTCACGATTGCCAAAGATGATAAATTGGCAACCGGGACCGACGGCTTAACATGCTCTCCGAGGCACGGAGGGAACTCGGGCGGTCACCCATCCAATTACTGGCTAGGCTTAGGGTAATTAATGTCAATTCAAGTAATGCCGTAGGGCACAGCTAGTGAAGAACAAAATGCTCAAAGTGCCTTAATGTACATGTATACGAACAGATGATACAATCCGTACGCTTGTCCACAAAAGTCAAATTAATCAAAACCTAGTCGAAATAATTTCTCACTCACACAAAGTCTTCGGGTAATTTGTCCAAAAAAACTACTTTAACGGAATTCCATAGGTCCAACTCCCAGTGTTTCTATTGAAGGCAAGGCGTGTGTGTGTGTCTATAATTATCTTATGCCTGAAGCATAACCAACATTACCTCACGCACACAAACACTGCCGTAGTCAAAACATCATCCGTCACACACGTCCGAAACAAAAATGAGTTTGAACTTGACAATTTTATAATAATACTGAAGGAACCTTCTATAACTACCAAGAAAAAAAACTTTATACCTCTATGCGTCCAGATCTACGCCCATCGTACATTTATTACCACCGCTGTTGATCAAAAGTCATCTCACACGTCTAAAGTTTAAAGTTTAAATTCGAATAAGGTTGTAACTAGAAGACCAAGGTAGTAATCTTTGAGCTTCATCAATTATATTCAACCACAGTTAATTACTTTTATAGAGCGGTCGGTAAAAGTGAGGTTCCGAGCTAACTTTTAAATGTTTATTATTATTATCGTTTCTCAGAACAATGTTACTGAGATCACCTTGGTAGCTGGAATCAATCAGGATTTGTGCACAAATAAAGACCTATCTAGAGCTCTATACAACCGATAGTGCCATCAAGAAAATGAAGGAAGAATAACGTGCTCACTTGCTAGTAATTACAAACCACAATAATTGTATATAGTAGTAAAGGTTATATTAAATAATGTTTATTGAATACAATCTCAAAATATCTAAGATGATTGAAATTGTCTTTTTAAAATTGTTTTGTTAATTTTAAGACGATTTTATTGAATCCCACGAATTCATTCACGATTGCAAAAAAACCTCACCTAATAAACCCTAAAAAGCATAAAGGGCTTAATTAAAGTAAATTTTTATTAGTATATTAAAGAGCAATTCTTCTCAGGCTCTCATAAAGCGTGTAGGTAATCACAAAACCATGGTAGTTATAAAATATATAAATATTTACCATACATTACCAACAATCTAGGTTTAACTGCGTACTTTATACGTTTACAATACTTATTCGCGGTACCTTTGACCAAGCGTTCATTAGCAATCATAAAGGCATAAGTACATTGTAGAGCTCCCATGAGGAATGCTTGAATAGTACGACGTTTTAATTTATCTAGAAGTACTTTTTAAACATACCTTTATTGGGTTTTACGGGGAAATATGAAACCTATTGCTGTTTTATCGGTTCTGAATGAAGTCACTGGGTAATAAAATTAAACATTGTATATTTTGCTCTTGAGGAGCTCGTGGCACAGTTGCTATTGCGCATATCATTCGATCAGCGAAGTTAAGCAACCCTAGCCCTAGCCACCGCCCGAGTTCCCTCCGCGCCTCGGAGAGCACGTTAAGCCGTCGGTCCCGGTTGCCAATTTATCTTCTTTGGCAATCGTTACAGGTCAGTCGGAGGCCTAAAATAGTCTGACAACTGTTTTAACCCAGATCACAGATTTTCCTCGTCAAAGGGGTTGCGAAGGTCAGATGGCAGTCGCTTCGTATAAAAATCAGGTGATCAGCCACATCGGGTTGAATCAAGTGCCGCCCCAACAATGTATGGGATAAGGCCAGGGAGATGATGATATTTTGCTCTTGAAGGTACTAGAAGGAAAATATGACTGGTAATATCCGCGTTCTTGTCAGCTTTTAAAAGGTTTCTTTGCAGAAATAATGTTTATTTTTTAAATGTACTTACTATCATTACTTATAAAAAAAACAAATAATACCTAGTGGAAATTTGGATTTGAGTAGTCAGTTGTTGCGTTACCTCTCTGGATCGCTAAAATAATCCCTCTGGTCGAGGTAAAAAACCAGCTCGATGGTCACCAAAAGCGTCAACGAAGCCTTTCTAAAAGTCTTTAAGAAAGGCTCCACTCACCATGGCGCAAAATCAAATCTTATACGGATACTAGCTGTGCCCGGCAAACGTTGTATTGCCATATATTTTGGGGTGGTCACGCTTATCATTTAGGGGTATGAAAAATAGATGTTGGCCGATTCTCAGAGAAAATTTCATACAAATCGGTCCAGCCGTTTCGGAGGAGTATGGTAACTAACATAGTGACATAGAAATTTTATATATTAGATGAATATTTCTACCGTTCGAGTTTTTTTATGTAGGTACTTTATGTGGTAGTGAGCTTTCTCTAGGATGGAATGATCCTGCGTGCCTAGTGCGAGTTTTTCACTGGGATCAAAATAGTGACTTCTATGACTATCTGTGAGCCGATAGATGGCGCTGTTTCGATCCTATACAAATCTGCGCTTACGTCAACACGATGACTTGTGACGGCGATTTTAAGAAAACTCGCACTAGGCACTAACTAAAAGGCTTCAATGCTCTCTGCTTTTGGGGTTTTTCACGAAGGGTGATGCCTTCGATATTGCAAGTGACCCTTATCTGCGGGAACCACTTCAGACACCACATCTTTGTGGTACAAAAAATAATTTTAAGGCATTGAATGTCAAAAACAATATGTCATCGCAATGGCTTTTAAATCATTCCACAAAATATCGAGATTGTAAAATGTATTGGACAAATTTTAACATAATGCAAGATTGCTTGTTATAGGTGATAACTTGTGGTATTGTATATGATACATAGCTATTTTAATTTGTGTCTGTCTGTAAAGGGAGGAGGGACGGTAACTGCATCCATGCATGCGATGCACGCATATTGTAATAATTTCACGCTGATTCATAGGAGATGGGACGCATATAATATTATACTTTACTACCTCTGCGCTGTGGTTTGACCCGTGTTAATTTTATAGGTGTAATTTTTTTAATAAATGTAACCGTTACTCCTTGTAACATTAAATATCTGCCAGTGAAAGTCCCGTTATAATAGATCCAGCCAGATTTTAGAATGTAGTCGGAAAGAACAGAGACACAGACAGACAGGCGGATGGATAGAGAGTGTGAAGGATTTTTTATGAGTATCTACCGTATATACTTTCAAATAATGAAAGTATAATGGATAAGGGAATTACAAACAGACACTTCAACTTTATTTATCCGTATTGAAAAGTTAATGAAAATGAAAATTAAAAATATTTATTCAGTTCAGGCTCTGGTAAAGCACTTATGAATGTCGAGAATTTACCACCGGTTCGGAAACTAGCCTTCTGAGAAGAACTGGCAAGAAACTCAGCCAAGAAACAATATAAATCATCATACAAAAATCAAATTCGATAAAAGGTATATAAATAATATTCACTATAATGACAAATTGTATTAGCATGCAAGTAAGTGTAAAACATGATCAAAGAGGAAAAAATAAGAATACTAGATAGATTTACAAGTGTTTGCACACCATGTATTTGCGCACCATGTATTTGAACACCATGTATTTGCACACCATGTATTTACAATTGTTTGCATACCATGTATTTGCCAGGCACATTGTACACAGTGGTTTACGTAGTTCCATATATATAATGGATGATTACTTTCATAAAGGCTGACTTATCTTGAATGTTCACAGATCTACGCGCAGAGGAAGAAATTCAAAGGTTCTTAATTGATGATGTATGGATCCTGATCACATAAAATGTTTGCACTGATGCGGGAATCAAATCCGCGACACATAGTGCAGTAATCAGGTACTGGTCAACGGTGTCGTCTAGTGAACAGGTAGATTTATAACGCCATGCGCAATTTTTGGGGGTCGATTTCATGAGCCATGCACCTGTCTGTAACAATTTTACACAAAATACGACAAAGGGAATTGTCAAAGAATAGGATGAATAAAAAAATACTCTAGTGCATGGCGCCAGACACCCAAAATTTGAGCCCAGCCAAGGATTCTCAAACTTTTTAAACTGAATCTCAAATCACAAAAAATTCAATACGGACGTCGGCTAGTGCTTAAATAAATGTTTGAAATAATATGAAGAGAAAAAAGGCGCCTCCCATACGTATAAACTATTACCGGCCAAATGAATTTTACACAAAAAGATATTTTACATACATATGCTCACGCTTGTATTCCCCGAAGGGGTAGGCAGAGGTGTTGTTATCACAACACCCACTTTTCACCGAATTTGATTAAGTGCCAACGTGACAGATGGTGAGTCTATCACCTTCTCAGGCACTATACATACGTCTTTGAATTATTTCTCAGAAATATGCAGGTTTCCTCACGATGTTTTCCTTCACTCTAAAGCACGTGATTCGAACTTGCGTCGCTTGCGTACCAGGCGACTGCTCAAACCCCGAGGCCACCACGGCAAAAAGATATTTTATTTTTAAATTGTATACAAATCCCGTGTTGACCGTGATTTTTGAGCAGTCGCCTTGTCGCGACGCTAGTTGTAAAACCAGCGGCCTGTACCAATGAGTTTTTCCAAAAAAAAACTTAAGTATAGTGATTTCACACCACGTGCTTTACGGTGATGGAAAACATCATGAGAAAACCTGCATATGCCTGAGAAGTAGTTCAAAGGCGAAGTGCCTGAGACGGCGATGGATTGAACGTACTTTGTAAGAAGTCTAATCAAATAAAGATATTTTGAATTTTATTTCACCAAGTGTCACGTTGTAACTAAAACACCTCTGCTAATCCCTTCGAGGACCCTTCTGGATTGGCGCGAGTTAAAATTACGTTTTCTCAATTTTGAGAATAAAACCAAAATTACATCCACGATATCAAGAAGGCAAAATAATTGATATTTTTCTGTGTAAAGTATTAATTAGTTGTTGTTTTTCTTCGGTAGCGAACGATAATTGAAACTAAAAATAAAAATCATTGCTTCTATCTCCGACACTTAAACTATACATCTATATACAGATAAATAAAATTGAAATGTCTGTTTGTAATTCCAAAATAACAGCTTTTCACAAATACATATGAAAGTACATACGGAATGACTTAAAACAATCAATTTTCTCTATCTGTTTGTTTCGGGTCATTTCTGGAACAGCTAGACCGATTTTATCGGGACTTTCTCTGGCAGATAGCTGGTATTACAAGGAATAACTTAGGCTATATTTACGTAAAAATATAAAGTCCCGAAGTTATATAAAAATATAAAATCTACGCGGGTGAAACCGCGGGACACAGCTGTGTGTTTATAAAAAACTGCTAATAAGCTAGTTTTTACAAACAGGTTTCGCTATAAAATGTGTAATCAAAGGCGGTAACGGAAACTGATAAGAGTGAGTAATTTTTTTTGTTACGAGGCACCTGCTTGTATATAATATGTCGATATCTCAGCTAATGGACATCACTAAATATATTTTCTCCGAATAATGTCCGAATCACGCTCCTATTCAGACGAAAAAAAAATAGTTACGTATGTTTTTATCGATGCTCTTAAAACATACATAAAATATGTCGGTGATTTAAATCTTAATGTTTGATTTTAATTAGTTTTTGTACATTAACACTAATGAACTATGTATATTTACATTACAAATATTACAGTGATTGAAGACGGACATGATAAGTTTGATGTAAACCGCTCAACTTTAAGATTATAACCCAGTGGTTTCGACCGCGTACACATAATTTCATGGGTGTCACGTGGAACCCTATTTTTTTAAATAAAAGTGAGCCTAAGTTACTTCTTATTAAATTAGCTATCTACCAGCGAAGGTTCCGTTAAAATTAGTCCAGCCGTTTCGGAGTTTAGTCGGAGCAAACAGACAAATAAAAAAAATTTAAAAGTGTTTTTTTTAAGTAATTACGGTATATACTTTCATATGCAATTACTGTTAAGTTAAAAGTTGTTATTGTGGAATTACAAACAGACATTTCTATTTTATTTATCTGTATAGATGGTTTGCTTTACTTTTATCCAAACATGGAGGTAAATTTGTGCAACATCTTTGAATGACGAAATAAGACGATTTATGTTACAAATAAGATTTGAAAAGGCAAAATAAGCAAGAACTGAATTAGATCTGGCCTATCCGGCTCGAAGGACCAAAATATGTAGGGGAATCCAAGTTTAAAAACATCGGAGTTTCCATGTATAGATTTCGGGAGGCTAAAGTTTGACAGCCACTGTACACTAACAACTGTTCTACCTGAGTTAATATAGGATTCCAAATTGTACCCAAAATAATTGCCATTATTACATCAGGTAGATGAAATGACCGTAAAGTAGCATTTGTAATGAACACAGCACAAAAAATATATGAGAATGGTTGTATTATTTTGTCGCAATCATCAATATCAATGTCGTAACATGTAAACTACACCTTAAATTGCTGATGAGAAGACTTCCTCTTCGTACCACCAAATGTTGACACCAGTTCGTACCACTGGTTGAAATGTCATTTGCGGACACGCATTGAAAAATGCTCTACATATCTCTCTACAAAATATCTTTCTATTTTCTAATAAGACCATAGTAAGGCCTGCCGTCCTGTATGGATCAGAATGTTGGGCCACAAATGTGACGGATGAAAAAAAGCTGCATGCAACTGAGATGCGGATGTTGAGATGGATGTGTGACGTAACGAGATTGGACAAGGTAAGGAATGAGTATATAAGGGGAAGTCTGAAAGTAGCACCAGTGACTGACAAGTTGAAGAATAAACATTTGTCGTGGTATGGACATGTTATGGAGGGATGAGGATAATGTTGCCAAAAAGTTTTGTTTATGAATGTGGATGGTTACAAGGGGAAAGGAAGACCTAAGAAACGATGGATGGATTGTGTGAAAGAGGATATGGCTAAAATAGGAGTGAATACAGATATGACGGCTGATAGAGAGAAATGGAGGAGAAGAACACATTGCGCCGACCACAAATAACATGGGAAAAGGGCAATAGGATGATGATTTCTTCGGTCTGACCTCCGACCGTGACCAAAATATAATCTGTTATATTCACATATTATATTATATCTACCGTAATATTATAAAGAGGAAAACTTTGTTTGTTTGGTTGTAATTAACTCAAAAACTACAGTGCCGATTTCAAAAATTCTTGCACCATTGGAAAGCTACATTCATCCTGAGTAAGATAGGCTATATTTTATCTCCGTACTCCCACGGGAACGGGAACTACGCGGGTGAAACCGCGTGACGTCCGCTAGTCAAGAATAAATTAATACTAATGTTTCTTACCCAAAAGCAGTCCATTGAAAGTTATACAAAACATACCTGCGGACAAAAATATTTAAATTAGTCAATAATATTTTACACATCGTCAAACAATGTTTCTTTTTTAATTTAGCGAAAGTGAAGTTAGATAGCTCTCTGACAATATCGTTCCTTTACAAACCTCATTGATGTAGTGATCACAAACGCTACTGAACACGAAGTCCTGGATTAATTCCCGGGTAGGGCAAAGTGATATTGGGTTTTTCTATCAGTAAGTAGCCAGCAGCATTCCAGAGTCTGGTTAAGTACCGGCATTAGGCTTCTATTTAACGGGACTTAAACATTAAGAGTGCATTATAAACCCCTTCGGGAAATGCCCATCCGCGTCGAATAATTACTTTGGGCTAACGCTAACTGTAACCCGCAATTTGTTTTAGCGTGATGATATTATAACTTATAACTTTCCTAGATATATGGGCTATCTAATGAAATATTATTTTCAAGTCGCAACAATAGTTCCTGAGATTAACGTGTTCAAGCAAAAAAAGAAGAGCTTTATACATCTACACTAATATTATAAAGAGGAAAACTTTGTTTGTTTGGTTGTAATAAATAGGCTCAAAAACTACAGGACCGATTTCAAAAACCATTTCACCAGCTACATCTTCAGCGAGTAACATAGGCTTTATTTTATTTCCGTACTCCCACGGGAACGGGAAGTACGCGGGTGAGACCGCGTGAGGTCCGCTAGTTAGTAAGAGTATATATAACGCTATAATATTCGTATCCGAAGGAAGTGTATGAAGAGATGCATTTATGTGGATGAAGCGAAACAAGTATGTAAAGCTCGTAGCATGTGGTAAACGGTGGTCTCTGCTTGCCCTCATGGGATACAGTCGTGAGCTATGTATGTATGTAATGCAGTTTTCACGGGTTTATTGAAAATTTTGCTAACAATACAAATGAATCAGTTTTTTGTACATTATATGCTCATGCCATCCCAGAAATGTTCCCGAAGGGGTAAGCAGAGGTGTTGTATCAACAAACCCACATTTCATCGAATATGATTAAGTGCCAACGAGACAGAGGGTGAGTCCATCGCCATCTCATGCACTATAGGTACGTCTTTGAATTACTTATCAGACATATGCAGGTTTCCGCGCGATGTTTTCTTTCACCGTAAAACATGTTATATATTATAAAAGTAGTATTTCAAAGTAGCAAGCAGTAACTACCTTTTAAACAATACATTATTCACCATCAAAGTATCTGTGAGTGATGTCAATATTTTATCGAATTCCTGAGCCTCTGCCGATATAACCGAACCACTTCGATTGTCTGTCAATCAAACTTGTTACAACTTTATCTTAACATGGCCAAATTATCTTGACCTATCACTAGTCTTTATTGTCTCACAAATTTGACCATTACAGAGGTCTAAGTTATTGATCTTCGATACCAATATATCTCGACCTGCAAGCCCTATAATTAACTGTTGGAACTGTTAATGAATCAAGTGTCTCGCTTCAGTGGGCATAGGTTTATCGGTAATTAATTCGCCTTGTAATTCGATGCAAATTTAAATGTGAATGTGTGTACTTATGCTTTAATAATGGCGTAACTATATATCAATTACACCTTTTAAAACGGTACATACATTTTTTAATAGTAGATGACGTAAGGTAATCCTAGGGGCCTGTACCAATGACTTTTTCTTAAAACTTCGCGCTAATAGCTTTAGCCGTATTTTTTATTTTATTATTTTTTATTTAGAGCCCGATGTGTCCCACTGCTGGGCAAAGGCCTCCCTTCCATCTTTCCAACCCTTCCGATCCAGGGCTATCTCCGGCCAGATTTTGAGGTAAGCGGCGAGTTCAACCTGCCATCTTTTTCTCGGCCTGCCACGTCTGCGCGTTGCATTCGGAGGAGTTCATCATGTGGATTGTTTAGCCCACAGTTCGTCTGACATGCGATACACAGTAACACACTTAGCAGTATAGATAAATATTATATATTGTGCTAACTCCATAGCAGGGGCCTGACCATGAGCTCTTATTTCAGCTGTGTGACAGTGACAGATGTATACACGTCAAATACATCTGTCTCATAATAAGAGTAAAACTATCATGGCAATAAGAGCTCATGGTAAGGCCCCAGATCGAATGAAGAATAGTGTGATAAGAGACCGTTGCAAGTTGAAGAATGATGTGGTTTAGACATATCGAAAGGATGAGTGAAAGGCGATTAACGCAACAAACGTACACGGAATAACTACTATGACCAAATTAATGATATTTTTCATAAAGGTCAAATTCGGAGCACTCGCAACCGAAGACAGTGTCGATGAAGAGATCCATGAATGTGGATGAAGCGAAATAAGTATGTAAGGCTCGTAGCATATAACGATGGTCTCTGCCTACCCCCATGGGACGCAGGCGTGAGCATATGTATTACGCTAACGCCTGTATTCCCCGCAGGCGTAGGAACAGGTTCACTTATAATACACCCAAATTTCGCCAGTTATGATTAAGATCTGCCACTATTGTACACTACAGAATGGTACAGGAAAATTACAGCTAGAATAACTGCCTCCCGGTGCCCCGTTTATCCTGTAGACTTAACTTTATTGGTAACCAACGGAACCCTACTCCCTATAACATTAGCTATATGTCTGTGAAAGACAGAAAAAAATTGTTTTTTTTATGTCAGTACCGTTTACAATCTCATATCCTACATTTAGTCGAAATTTGTAATTTTGGAATAACAAACAGACACTTCGATTTTATTTGTATGGATGTATTATTGATGTATTATGATGGAAAATAAACCTTAATACCTAAGTGTTAGGAGCTATATTTATATTGACGATTGTATGAAGTTAACCAACGTACCAGTGAGCCTATAAGGCAAGCTATAACCTATGAAGTACTCAATAGGTTTAGTAACTATGCTTATCGCGTTGCTCCGGTCTCGACGCCCACTGCTACCGACAATACTAATTAGGGTGACAATAATTTTACCAGATAAGTTATACCTATTTATTTTTCACGGAAAAAAAATTAAACTTAATATGCTCACATGGTCTAGAAGGGTTTCCATCGCTGTCTCGGGCACTATACATTGAAGTACTTCTCAGACATATGCAGGTTTCCTCGCAATGTTTTCCTTCACCGTAATGCATGTGGTGTAAAATAAGTTTTTAGAAAAACTCATTGGTACACCGCTGGGATTCGAACTTGCGTAGACGGCGACTGCTCAAACCCCGAGGCCACCACGGCTCCACGGATGAATTTATGTACGAAAATTAAAATTATTTATTCAGTTTAAGACACTTATGAATGTCGAAGAATTTACCACCGGTTCGGAAACTAGCCTTGTGAGAAGAGCCTGAAAATAATGTTACTGCTACCTAAAACCTCTAGTATGATAGGTATTCAAAATAACTATACGAATATTTATATATTTATTAAAAACTATGAACGTAACTCATATTTACAAAAGTAGACTGCAAAACCACAGTCACCCTAACCGCCTAAACGCTAAGTCAAAGTTTTCCAACCTGCCAATTTGCTTGTACAACAACACTGTTGCAAAACAAACTGTATTACCATAACAATAAGATTTAGTTACCGACAAGACACTTGTAATTTTGAATATGATAATCTAAATTATGATGTCAAAATTATCTGGACGTGCAATTTGAAACGCAGTTAAAATGTAGTTTAGTTGTTAGATAAAGGCACTTTGAGTTTACTCAGAATACTAAGTAAGGTAATAATACTATACTTTTCCCGTGGTTTGGCCCGAGATGTACCTACTAATATTATGTGATGATTTTTTTAAATCTATCACAGATTTTCCTCGTTAAAGAGGGGTTGCGAAGGTCAGATGGTAGTCGCTTCGTATAAAAATCAGGTGATCAGCCGCATCGGGTTGAATCAAGTGCCGACCCCAACAATGTATGGGATAAGGCCAGGCTTAAATTTTCAGTTGTTCACAACTTTGACAATGATTTTAAATAAGCTCAATTAGGTCCTGAATTAACTTTTACAATTCCACCCCTTGAGGAAAACTGGTCTTAATCGGAGCATTGGTCGATCGCAAGTAGCAGTAATTTATTTTAATTAACCGCCGCACGTCCGCAGACCCGTGGGCACTAGTGATTGACTGGTGCGGAGACTGCGCTGGAGACGCAACAAAAAAGACGTATTAGCTAAACTGCCTAACGAGGTATTTGCAATTTTAATCGCAGTTATTGATGAAGAAGTGCAATTCCATGCAGACATCCATTCAATATTCAAAATATCTTTTTTGATTACACTTCTTACAAAGTACTTTCAAATCGTCAGAAGGACACAAAATACATTACACATGATTATAAATGTTACCACCGGGCTCGGAAGGTAGCTTTTGTTGAGAAGAACCCGGCAAGAAACTCAATAATTACTCTTTTAAAAATATATTATACAATGTTATTGGTTACAGTATTTATATCTCATGAATAGAAGCCCATGGACACAGTTCAAATGCTCAATTCTCAAATATAATAACTAAAATATAACAAATATTTGTGAGCATAATTTTATTACCACCTTCATAGCTTTTGTTTTGATATACAAATGAATTTCACGACATCCAAGATATTGAATTGTCGTGGAGGTAGCGGGAATTAATGTTTAAAAGATTATTTTTCAAAATGTGTATGTCTGTGGATGTCTGGGAATAAGCCATTTTAAAACACCAATAATTGTTTCCTCGTGGGCGAATTATTATCGCCAAAGTGACTTGGTTACGCTATAGAGCTAATCTCAGGATAACTGATTTGCTTTGAAAAAATATTCGTGTGTTAGACAGGATCAAACGAGGAAGGCTATATATGATCACGCTAAAGTTTGCCCTAGCAAAGTTCCCATTGCACGCAGATGATGTCGTGGGCAGAAGCTAGTTTATGTAACTTTATAAATAATTTATGGTGCCAATATGGATATTTCAAATGCTATATTTTGGTGCTACATATGAAGTGAATTTCTTTTACTGATTAGAGTATTTATTGATTTAAGAAAAATCTTAGAGCTAACAGCATCATTTTAAAATGAAAATAACTGACATAGCATTTAGCTCCAAATTTATTAATTAGGTTAAACTTGACACCCAAAGCCTAGTTATCAAATAAATAGCCAGCCATTAACATAGCAATAACTTCAAACCCACCCAAATCTTCGGATAAACATTCATAGATCGATCTAAAAGAGTGAAATCAAAGATGCACACATTCTGAATAAAATATTGTATATACAAATAGGTTGATTGAGAGGCGAATGTCGTCTGCGCATGCGTAATGCCACGCAATGCCAAGTTATGTGACACTGATGTAAGATGACAATGGATGGGGAATATAGAACAGAGTCACTTTAAACAAATAGATACATATTTAGAAATTGTACTATTTGTTGAGAGCCGTGGTGGCTTTGAGGTTTGAGCAGTCGCCTGCTACGCAAGTTCGAATCCCAGCGGGGCCTGTACTAATGAGTTTTTCTAAAAAACTTATGTACAGTGATTTCACACCACGTGCTTTACGGTGAAGGAAAACATCGTGGGGAAACCTGCATATGTCTGAGAAGTAATTCATAGACGTATGTATAGTGTCTGAGACGGCGATGGACTCACCATCTGTCACGTTGGCACTTAATCATCTTCGGTGAAAAGTGAGTGTTGTTATTACAACTAATAATTGAGTTGAGCCCCTATCGTTCTGAGGGTGTGAAATGCCCGTCATCGACATGATGAACTCAGAAGAAGTACGCAGTTTGTCACATGTCAAGTCTATACATCTATACGGGTAAATATAATTAAAGTGTCTGTTTGTAATTCCAAAATTACACCTTTTGACCAAATGCATATAAAAGTAAACTCTTTTTGTCTGTCTGTATGTTCCGGCTTATCTCCGAAACGGCTGGACCGATTTCAACGGGACTTTCACTTGCAGATAGCAAATTATACAACGAGTAACATAGGCTTTTACTTTTACTTAGGAACAGCGAGTAAGTATTATAAATATAAAGTCTAACGATACTTATTATGACAACTTGAACGGCTTTTCCGAACGATAGTGACAATTCTGCCGTCATGGTGATTGTAAGCCTTATTTCAATCAGTGGTAACTAAATAGAACAAACGCGGCTATTTCCAGTACACAATAAAGGTAAAGAAACAGTAGGTACGGTGGACGGTAAGAGCAGTATTTATGATTTCACGCTATCGCCGGGCGTCATCGCCGGTTGGGTGAGATCTGCGCAGACGCAGGCCACTGGGGGCACTGCCATGGATGTGGCAATCAAATGAATAAAACTAAATTATAATATAACTTCTCCCTTTTATTTATAATCTTCGTGTCATATGTGCGTAAGAAATCTATATCTATACATCTATACAGATAAATAAAATTTATGTGTCCGTTTGAAATTCCAAAATAACAGCTTTTAACTAAATGCTAACTTAAAAAAACGAATTTTCAATTTTTTTTCTCGGTCTGTTCTGTTTGTTTGTTCCGGGTAATCTCTGAAACAGCTGGAACGATTTAAATGGGATTTTCACTGGCAGATAGCTAATGTTACAAGGAGTAACTTAGGCTACTGTTATTTACATGTAGGGTTCTGCGGGAATGAAATTAAATCTACTCGGATGAAACCGCAGGGCACAGGCAGTATAAAAATAAGAGTTCTTGGTACTATTTTCATGATAATTTTTTAGGGTATAGTTTTAAGAAATTACATATTTTGTTCCTAATAACTACATATGCGGCTAAAGGCACAGTTAATCTGCAGTGGGTAGTACAGTGGCGCGCGCTCACTCCCCAGTCCCTCACACTCTCCGCACTCAACGCTCTCTTGGAGTTCAACCCTCATTGTGATGCGTAGAGGATGAATGACAGACGCTAATGTCAGCATGGCTGGGCCTGTAGACAAAATAACATTACCCTCACGCTTCAAATGTACAGGAATGACATATGTCACGTGACTGACTTATGTCATTTCCATACATTTTGTATCGTTTCTATTAGCGCAGGCGTGAGAGAATGTTCATTTGTCTAGGCCTACAGGGGCCTAACCATGACCTCTTATTGCCATGATAGTTTTACTCTTAATATGAGACAGATATATTTGACGTGTATACATCTGTCACTATCACGCAGCTGAACTGTCATTGCAATAAGAGCTCATGGTCAGCCGCCAGGAGTATTGTGAGTGAATGATTGTTATTTATGTATTAATATTACTCCTAATTGGTGTAATTGTCTTTCAGTATTAATTAAATAAAAAAAACTGATGTGTAAGGGGGTAAGAGATGATTATTATAATCTTTACGTTGAGAGAAAAAAAAAGCAAGATAAATTTCAATTGCATTGAGAACCCAGATATTAAAATAAAATGCCACCTCCATGAATTTAGGCTTAACGTTCCGTATTAGCATTCTCGGCGTAGGCACAAGTGTACTTGAGTTGGCTCGGAGTACTAAGTGAAATAATAGCTAGATAGTACCGTGGATGTTACACTATTGTTCTTTAAACATGTGGGGAAAAAGGCGAACTTACATAAGAAGAACTAGCTGTCATGTTTTTATCCGTTGTTAAATGTGACTATAAACTGAGCCGCATACCCCAATTATAAGATACAAGCGGACGTCACTCGGTTTCACCAGCATAAAGCCTATGTTACTCGCTGATGATGTAGCTTTCAACATTGCAATAAGAGCTCATGTTTGGGCCCCTGATTTTTCTATTTTGTAAAACTTTATTTTTATCTTTCATCTAATATAAGGTCATCTAATAAAATACATCTGATAAATCGCTTCAAAAAAAAAGACAGACTAAACGTGTTGTTAAGCAAATGCCGAGAAGTAATTTATGCGTCTGACTTTAATGGTATATATATTCCTAGAAGAGATGCAAATAATAATTTAAAATAGAAACTGCAATATTAACTTGTATCTGATTACTGATAAACAGTAGCTAAATATTTGCATAAAAGTCTACTTTAAAAAGCATATGTGACATACACACCTGTGCGATTCAAACATTAAGAAATTAAGTTCATGATAGTCACAAATAAAGTTCACGATACACACTCACTCAAAGACGTTCAGGTGTATTCAGTTCATTAAATGCATTAATATACAACCGAACTCAATCAA
Source organism: Watsonalla binaria (assembly GCA_929442735.1). Classification (NCBI taxonomy): domain Eukaryota; kingdom Metazoa; phylum Arthropoda; class Insecta; order Lepidoptera; family Drepanidae; genus Watsonalla; species Watsonalla binaria. The sequence goes on along the minus strand of OV838924.1, from coordinate 10,852,496 downwards.
GCAATCGATTAAATAAATATCGAATACGTTTCTGAGATAATACGAAGCTATTTCAAATTCATTACTTCGAAATTCGATTCCGATAATCACGGATTTCATTCGCATAAAAAGTAATTTAGATTAAAATCAAAACAAAATTGTTTAATATTTTATTTGGTTGTCACGTCACGATGTTCTCACAGACAGAAAACGGAGAGGACTCTTTATTTATTATACCCAGGCAGAAAAAATACCAACGCGTCTATTTTGATTTAATGAAACATCTATTATACTATGTATTATACTTGTAACGATGTCACATAGGCAAGCACATCCAAAGTATAAGTATTGACTTAATACACATCAGTACCCCTATCACGAGTTTGCCACCGCTTTCGTAAACTATACTCGCTAGCGTCACTCGCAATATTTGTATGAGATATTTAGTTCTTCACGTCACCGCTGGGAGTCTCTGCACAATTTCTCATAGGTACTAATATTCGGCGGAGACGCTAGCGAGTATAGGTAACGAGCACGGTGGCAAACCCGTGATAGGGGTACTGGAAAAGAATTACATTTTGCGAATTAAAACTACATTTTGAGAAGGTTAAATAGAAAAGGAATTTTACAAACCTTGTTTTTCTCCATTACCATTGGAATCTGTACTTATTTACCAACATAGAAAATGAAAACAAGGAATATTTGTTTTTCTGGAAATAAAAATTATTTATTCAGTTTCGGACTTAATAAGTTGCTCATGAACGAAAACTACACCGGTTCGGAAAACAGCCTTCCTCAGAAGAGCTGAATAGAAATAGCTATCTTGTATATTCACATATGCTCACGCCTGTATTCCCCGAACGGGTAGGCAGAGGTGTTGTAATGACAACACCCACTTTTCACCGAAGATGATTAAGTGCCAACGTGACAGATGGTGAGTCCATCGCCGTCTCAGACAGTATACATACGTCATTGAATTACTTCTTAGAAATATGCAGGTTTCCTCACGATGTTTTCCTTCACCGTAAAGCACGTGGTGTGAAATCACTGTACATAAGTTTTTTTAGAAAAACTCAATGGTACAGGCCCCGCTGGGATTCGAACTTGGGTCGCTTGCGTAGCAGGCGACTGCTCTAACCCCGAGGCCATCACGGCTCTCATATTGTATATTCAGAAAAGTGAAAAATTGCCATGGTTGTGAACATATTACTGCCGAACATGGGGTCCTGGGTTAAAATCAAGAACATGGGGTCCTGGGTTAAAATCAAAATTAATATAATTTATTCAGTTGAAGCCCTGGTAAGGCACTTATGTATGTCGACGAATTGACTTCAATTGACTGAGGTTCCATCTTTACTTTCCGAGCAGCAGCCCGCTTAATGGAAACAAGCACATAAGAGCTAAACATAACTGGCAAAATGTGGGTGTATTGTATGTACTGCCTACCTCTTCGGAGGATACAGACGTGAGCATATATATAAGCGTTAATATATTAAAAATAGGAATGATTTTACAATCATATTTTGACAAACTTTCCATAAATCCAACCTTTTCTCTTAACTTTGAACCACATAAAGAAGCACAAAGTATTCAAATAAATCCAATCAACGTACTAATTACTAAGTTCAACTCGATTCAATTCGATTTCCCATCGCGACGATTGGCAACGTTAACGATTATTCGATACAATCGATTGTAAATAATTGTAGTCGTAATAAATATGGCTAATCAAGGTGACCTGAGGTAGCTAGACTGAATGGCGCACGCGCAGCCAAAATGGTTGCCGTTGGGCGTAAGAACGCTAGTACTCAAAGTTCAAAAACGGCTCTAAATTGTTTGTGAGAAATCTTTGCCTGTGTTGTTTTCTCAAATGTTGTTTATTAAGTATGCCATCTGTGTCTAATCAGGAAGCTTGATTCAATACATAATTAATTAAAATACTCTATAACAAAATTATGTCGAAAGTAATGAGGGAATATAAAAGTGCCGTTAAAATAACATGTTTACTAATTAAGTAAATATTATTACCATTCAAAGAAACTATGTTATTCACTCTTAGAACAATTTGTCTGATTCCTAAAATCAATCATATTAAAGGTATGGAAAACATACATTAAAGCCAAAAAGAGTTCCCGTAAGAGTACGGGAATAAAATATAACCTATATTTTTCAAACATACCTACATACAAATCTTTCCGCTTTGTAATATTATTATAGATGTAACCTAATTGCAAAAAGTTTGAGAGCCATATAGAATAATTTATAATTAAATGTTTAGCTAGAACAATTTGTACAAAGCTAAGCGTCACTCGGCCACCTCAGTGACAAATCACTTCTTATAAGATAGTAAGCACCCGCGGCGTAGCCTGTCCATATTGCCAAAATTACTTAGCTAATAGAACATTTTGATTAATGGTTATAAAGGAAAAAAATTGATTATGTTATTAATTTAATGATTTTTTTTATATATTTCACATGTATTTTTAATAGATAAGTCACGCAGCCGGATGTTGGTAGTGTCAACATATTATGTATTTGAAAATTATAAACTTTTTGTGCTTATATTTTTTGATGCAAAAGTTTGACAATTTTGTTCAAATGACTTTGATCTAAACCGTCTTTCATATTAATCATATAACTATGTATATGAGTCAAAGATCTGGTATTTACGCTCATACTTCATTCGAGGCTGAATTAATTGAAAAAATAAAATTTCGTCATGTTTAGCTATTTGTAAAAAAGCTGTGGCTTAGGGGTTTGAGCAGTCGCCTGCTACGCAAGCGGCAGTGATTTCACAAAACGTGCTTTACGGTGAAGTCAAACTTCGTGAGGAAGCCTGCATATGTCTGAGAAGTAATTCAAGGACATATGTATAGTGTCTAAGACGGCGATAGACTCGCCATCTGTCACGTTGGCACTTAATCATCTTCGGTAAAATATACAGAAGATATTGCAAGTAGGTAAGTATAAGAAAATGAAAACAATTTTAATTCTTCAAACAATCCGTTACATTAAACCAAACAAACTCATCGTGCCAATTAGTTGTATATTAATAATGCAATTGTAATTTATAATGGCGTTTGGCCTTCGCCTGTCAAGTGCGTGTACTGCCCACGGGATAATATTGACAACTGAAATTTATCGCTCAAACTGTTTTGTAATCTAGTAAGTTTGGAGGATGAAATTTTAAATGATTTTTTTGATAATCACGTGATATTCCCTAGCGATAGGTAGATAGAGTCTTTACACAAATAGGTTAACATTTATATATAATCCTGTATATATTTTTTGTGTCCGATTTGACGATTTGAAAGTACTTTGTAAGAAGTCTAATCAAATAAAGATATTTGGTATAATAGGTGTAGAAACACCTAACCCTTACCTCTTTGAAAACCCGTGTGGAGAGGTTTGTGGAAAATATTTTTCTGTTATCTAATGAAATGTTTTATTTGTCGAAACCATACAAATATTTCGTCAATGATTTGATCATTCAAAATTCCATCGAATATCACTAATAATAAAAGCCAAATTCAATTACTTAGCTGAAACGTTGCAAAGCTGAGGTATCTGGAGTTATAAAGCAGAATTTACTCACAATATATAATTGTTATCAACAAATTTAGGGTCTTGTAGCGCAATTTATTGAGGGCATAATAAGGCAATATTTGTAGACCTTAAGATAGGAGGCAAAATGCACTATTTAGTAAATTGAGCTCGTTGTAACTAATTACATATCTGGTATTCGGATTCTTTTGAGTATTACGTGTAAACGTTTAAATATACATCTACACTACAATTATAAAGAGGAAATATTTGTATTGTTGTATGTATGTTTGTAATGAATAAACTTAAAAAATACTGAGGCGATTTCAAAACTTCCTTCACCTTTGGAAAGCTACATCAGCGAGTAACATAGGCTTAATTTTATACCCGTACTCCCACGGGAACGGGAACTACGCGGGTGAAACCGAGTGACGTCCGCTAGTATGAGATAAACTGTGACACTATTGTTTTTTTTTTTATCTTGCACAGATAATAAATAATCAAAACCCAAATTTAATTAATAAAATAAAAAATATTTGTTAATAATAATTAACATACACATACATATTATGCTCACGAAGGACGAAAGGGGTAGGCAGGGGAGTTGTAATAACAACACTTACTATTCAGCGAAGATGATTAAGTACCAATGTGACATATGATGAGTCTATCGCCGGCTCAGGCACTATATAAACGTCTTTGAATTGGACAAACGTGGTTTGAAATCACAGCACATAAGTTTTTAGAAAAACTCATCGGTAAAGGCCCCGCTGGGATTCGAACTTGCGTTGCTTGCATAGGCGAATACTCAAACAATACTTAAACACCAAAGCCACCACGACCTTATATTTGAAATAACCGGTTATTACTGATCTCAACTCGTATATCCTGTGATCTCACAGCAGAGTGTATACTTTGAATCAAAATAACTTTCTCCGTTCGCAAAGCTTATGGAAGTTAAATATATCATTGCTTTCGCGGGCAATTCAAAGATAAAAGATAAGATTTCTAGTCAAAGACCTATTTTATTTTACACAGAGGCTGTCAAACTTTACCTATCTATACATCTATATCTGTACATATAAATAAAATTGTGTTAATAAAAAAAAATCTGTCTGTCTGTTTGTTCCGGCTAATCTCCGAAACGGCTATTTAACCGGGATTTTCCCATGTTAATTTGACAAGAAGTAACTAATGCTACATTTATTTTAAAAAAACATGGGTCCACGGATCTCACATGAAATTAACTCTACGCGGGTAAAACCGCGGGGCACAGCAAGTTTAGAACCATGAAAAAATCTGGTCTTAGTTTACGACACCCGCTTTGTTGGTTCTATGAATTAATCTTTGAAATCACTGTACAAATAACCCAATTAACCAGGAAGTATAGGTGCCGTCAAGTGTTATGAGCGCTCAGCGAAATTAGTGGGGGTAAGCATTTATTTTATTCGGATCGCGCCATACTGACAGACAGAGATAGACTCATATTGAATTGAATTCCAAAGCTATGTAGTATCGGATAAAATAAAGCTTTTAAACACTATTATTAAGCATTCAAACCACAGTATAAATATTTCAGTAAGGAATCTAGGAACAAAATGACACACTCACACAGACGCGGACATGCACCGGACTATCATCAGATCGCGTAACGTCACTTGTACACACTTTTTCTAAACTTTAATATTATGTAAAATCTATATTATTTCAATAAATTAGCCGTCGTGGCCTTAGGATTCGACCAGTCGCCTGCCACATAAACGACGCAAGTTAGAATCCCAGTAAAGTCTGTACCAATGACTTTTTCTAAAAACCTATGTGCAGTGATTTCACTCCACGCGCTTTACAGTCATGGAAAACATCGTGAGGAAACCTGCATATGTCTGAGAAGTAATTCACAGACGTAGACCCTCTGTCACGTTGGCAGTTAATCATATTCGGTGAAATTTGCCCCTTCGGAAACCCTTCTAGTATGGTGTAAACATATTTATAATATATGAAAAAGAGTATTTATATAAAAACTAGCTGTGCCCGGCAAACGTTGTATTGCCATTTTTTTTTGGGGTGGACTACCCCTAACATTTAGGGGGATGAAAAATAGATGTTGGCCGATTCTCAGACCTACCCGATCTGCACACAAAATTTCATACAAATCGGTCCAGCCGTTTCGGAGGAGTATGGCAACGAAAACTGTGACATGAGAATTTTAGATATTAGATATTTAAGAAGACGACAGCTCTCACGCTCAATGAAGAAAAAGTTCTTATTTCAAAGATTCGTCCTAGATTCCTTACTGCTTGTATTTATAGTGTGTTCAAACTTTGCGAGCCACAGTAGATAGTGATTCACAATAAGTGAACTCAGAGGTCAAGAGCAGATAGCGATCAGCCGCGGGAGGTGCCTTATCTGGGCTTGTAATTAATTTTACTCACTTACACTGCCACCTGACGCTTCTAATACCACTTGCATTATAACACTGAATACAATAATCTTACAATTAGATTATATATATATATATATATATCCTCACGTTATTCCATAAGAGGTAAGAGGTGCTGTAATACGAACACCCACATTTCACCGAAGATGATTTTGGACATATTCCTCACGATGTTTTCCTTCACCGTAACGCACGTGATTTGAAATCACTGCACATAAGTTTTTAGAAAAACGCATTCCTAAAGGCCGCTGTGATTCGAACTTGCGAGTGTACTATTTGTACACCTACTCCTTTGGGGAATACAGGCATTACGATCGCAACACAACAGAGTTAGAAAATATGTTATATATATTTCATAATCCCTTTAAAAAATTAATATTGCCAAAACGTGTTCTATACCATAAAAGTTAAAGTAAATAATGTCTAAGCTTCAACATATTTCAATCCCAGAAGATAACACCTCCAACGTATTGTATCTATCCGGCCGAATACTTTAATCTATAGGGCCCACTATTCAACCGTAAAAAACAATATCACAAAGTACACGGTCCTTAATTACAGGCCACGTTTTAAGCACAAGGCAAAACCAACTCTTTCAACACAGGGTAAAGTTGGATATGCTTTGAGATAGAGCTGGCCATAATAAGATTTCTAAAAAAATGAAGAGGCCGCGTTAGATGGAATGTAGATCGTTGTTCGTAAGATTCTAAAGTCAAATGACGTTGATTCTGTTTCGGGTTAACAATACCGTGTAAATAAATAAATAAATATGCTCACGCCATTCCAGACGGGTCTCCGAAGGGGTAAGCAGAGGTGTTGTAAAAGCAACATCCATATTTTACCGAAAATGACAGAGGTTGAGTCTATCACCGTCTCAAGCACTACACATACGTCCTTGAAGTACTTCTCAGACATTTGCAGGTTTCCTCACGATGTTTTACTTCACCGTAAAGCACGTGGTGTGAAATCACTGCTCGTGAGTTTTTAGAAAAACTCATTGCTACAGACCCCGCTGGGGTTCATACTTGCATCGCTTACCAGCAGACGACTGTTCAAACCCCGAGGCCACCACGGCTCTTCAATAATAGACTAAATTCTAAAGTTTAAATGTTCTGTCTCGTTTAATTATATGGAAACCAAATGCAAGGGATATTTTTTTTGTGAACGCAACACCAAGAAGGGTGTCTTACGCGTTAAAAACCTTATATAAAAAAAAATCTATGGCGAAGAGAAGGCGAAAGTCTCTACTCACACTATAACTAGCACGTAACGTAATACTGATAATGTATAATTATTTGGGTATGATATTCTATACGTAAAGCCATGGTGGCCTCGAGGTTTGAGCAGTCCCCTGCTACACAAGCGACGCAAGCTCGAATCCCGGCCTGAACCGATGAGTTTTTCTAAAAATCTTATGTGCAGTAATTTCCCACCACGTGCTTTACGGTGAAGGAAAACATCGTGAAGAAGCCTGCATATGTTGGAGAAGATATTCAAAGGCGTATGTATAGTGCCTGACGGACTGACCTTCAGTCACGTTGGCACTTAATCATATTTGGTGAAATGTTGTTACAACGCTTCGGGCACCCTTCTGGGATGTCGTGAGTATATTTTTTATATTCTGTAGAGTGGAGGTACAGTATAAATTCGAAATTTTAAACGAAAGATCCTGTTAGCACCCTTACTCTAGTATTAGTTGAAAATAAATATGCTTACGCCATCCCAGATGGGTCACCGGAGGAGTAAGCAGAGGTGTTGTAATAACACCACCCACATTTCATTAAATATGCCAACGTGATTGAGAGTGAGTCCATCGCCGTCTCAGGCACTATACATTATCATGTTCATTTAAGGAAAATCGTAACTGAGAGAAATAATAATTGTAACTTCAAGTGCACAAGAATGTAATATACTGCATATATTTTTTGTTCTATGACCCCGTGCGAAAATGATGTAGAAAATTCAAACACTCTCTGCATTTCAATAAGGTTATTTGACAGTGAGTTTGGCATTGAACTCTATTTGCTGGCAATTAGAGGTGACAATCTATTGTGGTTTGTAGGTTTTTAGTAAGGCATTCGAACTTATCTATACAGATAAATAAAATAGGAGTCTCTGTTTGTGATTCCACAATAATAGGTTTTCACCGTTTATATCACCTACGGTGCAGACAAAAGGAAACCTTTTTTATTAAAAATTCTCCGTTTTATTAGGTGACCCGATTTTTAGGCAGATAGCAAATTTTACAAAGAGTAACTTAGGGTACTGTTCATCATCTCCCTGGCCTTATCCTATACATTGTTGGGGTCGGCACTTTATTCAACCCGATGTGGCTGATCACCTGATTTTTATACGAAGCAACTGCCATCTGACTTTCGCAACCCCTTTAACGAGGAAAATCTGTGATCTGGGTTCAACCAGTTGTCAGACTATTTTAGGCCTCCGACTGACCTGTAACGACGGCCAAAGATGATAAATTGGCAACCGGGACCGACGGCTTAACGTGCTCTCCGAGGCACGGAGGGAACTCGGAGGTCACCCATCCAATTACTGGCTAGGGTTAGGGTTGCTTAATTTCGCTGATCGAATGATATGCGCAATAGCAACTGTGCCACGAGCTCCTCGACTAAGACTACTATTATTTAAAAAAAAAAACATTTTTTTATAATGAAATTAACTCCAGACGGGTAAAACCGCGAGGCACAGCTAGTTATACATATAAGTTGATAAGTATTTTGGTATATAAAATGCCGTTACGCATTGCAATTGACGTCTAGAAGTTGGGAACTAGAATGTAACGGTATTATATTGAAATTTGCCGCTCAAGTCACGTGTTTTAGTATATTTTGAAATATATATTTTTTTATTTCTACAATGAATCCCTTACTCTTTATTACAAGATTTGTATTTACTGTTTGTTTGTCTGTGGCGAAACTTGCAACTGAATTTTACATCAGTTATCGTTTACCGATTGATCAGTGTATAAGCCAAATATACTAAGAATAATACATGATATGTTAGTTCTATGTTATGTCTATAGATGGAACTGTCACTGTTGACATTAGTATTTAAATCTCGCTATCGAGAGTCTCAACGGGGCTTATATATAAAACGTCAGTTATTGAATAAAAAAAAATTTCTCTGTGGTACATCGTTCATTCATTACGATCCCAAGTACCTACTCGAAGGCCATAGTACTGAGTTTTGTTCAATCAGAAATTATAGTCCACATGCTTATCTTGGATGACACTGCATGCTTAGCTATGTGTCACTCTAATTCCAATATGGCGGATCATCCAAAATGGCGGACTAGTATTTTTATCTGCACTGCCACAAGGTGGGTAGCAAATAAAAGGGGTGAGTACAGGGAAAAAATATTGACATTTTCTTAAAACCTTGTTCCCAAAGATTATTTATATAAGAATAAACTCAAAACTTGCCGTTCAGCAAAAACTCGTGGTGGTGATTGCATGTATTTTATTCACGAGGCTTGAAACAAACAGACACATATAATGACTAGGCATTCAATGTCAGCCCTCATAACTAGAATAGAAACTTTTTTTTATATCACAGAACAATTTGGCTTTGAGCTAACCTCTTCTGCCGCGTTATTCACTAAGGTTTCTCAGCGTCGAACTTGGCGACGAGCGTTGGTTTCAATCATAGGAAATTGATACATAATGCATAGAGGATAAAGTTCAATTTCGTTTCTTTTATAACCGACACTTGACGACGAGTGCGACGCTGAGAAACCTTAAATAACACGGCTGTACGTGTTTTAACACAGTTTAAAAAATAGTGGTTTTATCCACTTAACAGGTTAAGAATTTGCGGGAAATGTTAATGGGCAAATTAAACAGCGGAAAATGAATTTTAACACTAGCAACTAATGAATGAAAGCTCAGTGTAACCTAAATTCTAAGTTTAAGATATGCCTTCCTGTGATTAGCCCAGTAATACAGGAAATAAATTAGAATAACTCATAATACGTGGAGAATATAGATACATACATATGCTCACGCCTGTATTCCCCGAAGGGGTAGGCAGAGGTGTTGTAATCACAACACCCACTTTTCACCAAAGATGATTAAGTGCCAACGTGACAGATGGTGAGTCCATCGCCGTCTCAGACACTTTAGATACGTCATTGAATTACTTCTCAGACATATGCAGGTTTCCTCCCGATGTTTTCCTTCACCGTAAAGCACGTGGTGTGAAATCTATTGTTTATGGTAACAAAATTATAAAATAAATATTTAGTCTATGAAAAAACTCAACTGCGTTTTAATAGGTTATGGAGCCCAGTAGTGTAAAAAAAATCGTAAAAAGTGCTAGAAAGTTATCTAAAACCGTTAGTTGGCGTATAATATACATTGCCTAGACTAGATTCAGAAAAATAACATACTGTCGGGACATAGTGCTGTGTTATTAGTGACTAAAACATTGCGAAGCGAAAAATGGCGGGAAGCTACATCGTAAATGTTCCCAAACTCAAAGGCCGAGAAAATTACGACGAGTGGGCTTTTGCTGCCGAGAACTTCCTGATTCTCGAAGGACTTGACATCAAAAAGGAACGTGAAGCAAGCATCACAGAAGCAGACGCTCAAAAGGCCAAAGCAAAGTTAATTATGACTATTGATTCGTCGCTTTACGTTCACATAAAAGATGAAAAAACGGTTCAGGATGTATGGAAGCGATTGAAGAGTCTTTTTGACGATTCTGGCTTTCAAAGAAAAATAAGTTTACTCCGTCATTTGATATCATTACGCTTAGAAGACAGTGAATCTATGACTAACTATGTTACACAAATTGTAGATACAGCACAGAAATTGCGAGGTACAGGGTTCAAGATTGATGATGAATGGGTTGGATGTCTTTTGTTGGCGGGCTTGCCTGAAAAGTTTGGCTCGATGATCATGGCTATTGAGCATTCCGGCATTGTGGTCAGTACTGACGTCATCAAGTCAAAATTGTTGGATATGAGTGCAGAGGTTGGCAGTACCGGAACGGACAGTGCATTCGCAGCGAAAAGTTGGCAGCAACAACGTTATAATAAGAAAGGCGGGAATGCTGCGGGAATGTCAACATCCAAAACGTCAAATTCAAAAACTGTCAAGACTGTTCGTTGTTATAGATGTAAACAAGTCGGCCATTATAAAAATCAATGCAAGAACAAAGTCGATAAAGAAAGTGCAGTGTTTAGCGCATTTTTCTTGGACTCGACATACAAAAAGACCGATTGGTACATCGATTCCGGAGCCAGCGCACACATGATCACCGACCCTGATTTATTGCAAGATAAAGTTGAAAACATCACGATCAAAAATATAGTAGTGGCAAATAAAACCAAAGTACCAGTTTTATGCTCAGGAAAAATGCAGTTGATAACAGTGGTGAACGGTTCAGAATTCAGAATTACTGTAAAGGATGTTTTATGTGTACCTAACCTCACAACAAACCTCTTGTCAGTGAGCGCTTTGATTAAAAATGGAAACTCAGTTGCATTTGAAGAAAGTATTTGTAAAATTTACAACCACGAGAATATGCTTGTAGCAACTGCTAATTTGGTCAATGGAGTGTACAAGTTAAACATAAAACAAGGTTGTTTGTTAGCAGGAGCAGCATTAGCAACAACCAGTCAATTATGGCATCGCAGACTAGGCCATATAAACAGTAAGGATCTGAACAGTATGAAAAAAGGTGCTGTAGATGGTATTACATTCCCAGATAAGGCAGAAATAGATAAGTACCAGTGTGTGACTTGCTGTGAAGGAAAGCTATCGAGACTCCCTTTCTCACACAGTGGTTCCAGATGCGAGAGTGTGTTAGAGGTGGTGCATGCAGATGTTTGCGGCCCCATGGAAGAAGTCTCCATAGGATTGTCAAGATATTTCCTCCTGTTCGTCGACGACTACAGCAGAATGGCCTTTGTATATTTTCTAAAATTCAAAAATGAAGCTTTGGAGTATTTCAAAGAATTTAAAGCCACAGTGGAAAAACAGACTGAAAGAAGTATTAAGATACTAAGAACAGACAATGGTGGGGAGTTTTGCTCTGCTGAATTTGAAAGATTTCTGAGCAAAAATGGCATTATACACCAAAAGACAAACCCTCACACGCCAGAACAAAACGGCCTTTGTGAGAGGTTAAATAGAACAGTGGTGGAAAGAGCTAGGTGTCTTTTATTTGAAGCTGATATGGACAAGAAGTTTTGGGCTGAAGCTGTCAACACTACAGTCTATTTACGAAACAGAACATTAGCTTCAGGATTACAGCAGACCCCCTATGAGCTCTGGACTGGAAGAAAGCCAGATCTCAGCCATGTTCGCATATTTGGAAGCCCAGCAATGGTACATATTCCTAAAATAAAAAGAACAAAATGGGATAAGAAGGCAGAAAGGCACATCCTTGTTGGATACCCAGCTAATACCAAGGGTTACCGATTGTACAATCCAAAAACAAAAAGTATCACCAACAGCCGAGACGTTATTATCATGGAGACCAGTAAGGACTCAGATATGATACAAGCGGTGGTGGAAGTGGATGCACAAGAAAAAGAACTTCCAAGTGAAGAAAAAGAAGAACACCAAGAAGAATGTGGGTTGGATCCTATGGATAGCACATATGTACCAGAAGATACTCTAAGTACCACTAGATCTGATCATAGCTTAGATAGTATTTCTAACGAGGAGTCAATAAATATTGAAAGCTCCAAAGATCAAGAATTAGGAAAACGTATAAGGAAACCGCCAAAAAGGTATGGGTACAGTAATGTATGTGTTACCAACCAAGTAAACCAAGTGGAAATTTGCAATGATGACAACCTTACCTATGATGAAGTGTTGAGAGGTGCAGAGAAAGATGAATAGTGTAAAGCCATGGAAGAAGAACTCAGTGCATTTCATGAAAATGATGCTTGGGAGCTAGTGGACAGACCTAGGGATGGAAAAGTTGTGCGGTGTAAGTGGGTATATAAAAAGAAAATAAATGGTGACACAGTCAAATACAGGGCAAGGTTAGTGGCAAAGGGCTTCACCCAGCGACAAGGTATTGACTATAAGGAAACATTTTCACCTGTCATAAAATATTCCACTTTAAAGTTATTGTTTGCCATCAGTGCCAACTTAAACTTAAATATTACTCATTTGGATATTACCACAGCTTTTTTAAATGGTCATCTTGATGAAGTTGTTTACATGGAATTACCTCAGCATTATAAATGTGAAAATAGTGAGTCCAAAATACTTAAATTAAATCGGGCTATTTATGGTCTAAAGCAGTCAGCTAGATCGTGGTATAAAAGGGTTGATGACTATTTACAGGAGTTGGGTTATATTAAATCTGTGTATGAACATTGTTTATTCATGAAATCATCTGGTAATATAAAAACATATATAGCTTTGTTTGTCGATGATTTTTTTGTGTTTTCAAATTGTTCTCAGGAGGTAAATAATTTAAAAACTAGTTTGAGTAAAAGATTTAAGTTAAAAGACCTAGGACAATTAAAAGAGTGCTTAGGAATGAATGTAAAAATTGAAAAACATAAGATTTGTATAAGTCAGGAGCACTTCATAGAAAAATTGTTAAAAAGATTTAATTTAGAAAATTGTAAAGACATAGATACACCTATGGAGCCTAACTTAAGACTTGAGAAAGGAAAAGATGTATGTTCTAATTCTAGTTACCCATTTCAGGAGCTCATAGGTAGTTTGATGTATCTATCTGTCTTAACAAGGCCTGATATATCCTACTGTATTAGTTATTTAAGTCAATTTAACAACTGTAATACTGAGACCCATTGGAAACATGCTAAAAGAGTTTTAAAATATTTAAGCTGTACAAAATCTTTTGGATTAATGTATACCAAAAATAATAGTGATATATCTGGATTTGCAGATGCCGACTGGGCCTCAGATAGTTTAGATAGGAAATCCTATACTGGATATTGCTTTGTATACTCTGGATGTGTAATATCTCATGAAAGTAGGAAGCAACAGACGGTAGCTCTCTCTAGCACAGAGGCAGAATATATGGCTGTGTGTGAAGCAAGTAAAGAAGCTATTTATCTAAAAAATCTATTGTCTGAACTTGTTGATAGAGGCAATATACCTATTGTAATATTTAATGATAACCAAAGTGCTCAAAAACTTTCAGAAAACTGTATGTATCATAGAAGGTCTAAGCATATAGACGTAAGGTATCATTTTATAAGAGAAGCTGTTGTTAAAAATTTGGTTAAAGTTAGTTATTTGAAATCCTCAGATATGCCAGCTGATATGTTAACGAAAAGCCTACCTAAAGTTAAACATTATTATTTTATGCAGAAATTGGGAATAGTTAATTTAAGAAATATGTGATTTATTTTATTTTTGTAACTTGATTATTTTGTTATGTGGTGGTATTGTTTATGGTAACAAAATTATAAAATAAATATTTAGTCTATGAAAAAACTCAACTGCGTTTTAATAAAATCACTGTCCATAAGTTTTTTAGAAAAACTCATTGGTACAGGCCCCGCTGGGATTCGAACTTTTGTCGCTTGCGTAGCAGGCGACTGCTCTAACCCAAAGGCCACCAAGCTTTTTGCAGAAATATATACGCAGAGGTAAATCAAAAGTAATGCTCTAAAAGAATTCACTTTAAAAGTGATGTGTATCATGATTATTAACATCAACTTTAGCGAAAGTACTCACATTTATAATACGAAAGTTTACCCAAGTTACCACAGCACTTGTAATTCAAAACTCCAAATGAATATGCACCTTAACGAGATATAAATATAGTGGTCGGTCGATAAACCGGTCTGCAATGTATTTTGCATACTAATGACATTTCACCAGTTCTTGTGACGGCCAGCATCAAACAAACCAGAATTACCGTAAGCTCATATAATCCAGCGAGCTCCCAAAACTTGATAACTCGACGTTTAGAAATTAATAGTCTGATTTTTTTATGAAAATTCGAGATAATAATGTAATTCCAACCGGCCTTTGCTCACCCCTTTTAAGTTTTGACATATTTACAAGCATACATGATTTCGAGTGTTATTTTTTAAATTTAAGCATTATTAATAATAATAATAATGATCTTCTACCGAATTTCGGCTACGGCGGCTAATCTCAACGAGGATTAGCCATGTGTGCAGGAGATATTATAGTGCACAAGTGTGTGCGCAAACACAGGTGCACTCTTTATTCCCTCACTCTCATAGTCCGATGGGAGGCAATCCGACACGACCGGAGAGAGATCAGGCGGAGGACCAACGGTGCAGCGTCCGGGCATTTTATTGTGAATTTCTTGACAGAAAAACCCAATATTTTTTGTTTTGACCCGACCCGGGAATCTAACCCACTAGACCAACGAGGCAGTTCAGAACCATTACAAGCGTAGTATAGATGCGAGTATAGATGGAATTCGCAGTTATCATTTTTTGAGTGTGTCTCTGTCTGACCCACCATTTACGCTGAGCGCTTATAATTCGTGCCGGCCCATGTACGGATTTTGGTAACTAAGTAATAGCTAGTTATTTACTATTGCCTAATGGACGTCATAAATAAAGTTGAAATGTTACATTACTTGCTTATCACACAGACAGCCGTGATGGCTGTGGGAATAGAACATTCGGCTGATACGCAAGCGACGCAAGTTTCAATCCTAGCGGGGCCTGTACCAAAGAGTTTGTCTAAAAACTTATGTGTAGTGATTTCACATCACGTGCTTTACGGTGAAGGAAAACATAGGAGAAAACATGCATATGTCTGAGAAGCAATTCAAAGACGTATGAATAGTGCCTGAGTCAGCGATAGACTCCACATCAACAAACAGTGGAAAAATTACACCACTTCTGTCTACCTCTTCGGGGAATACAGATAATCCGTGGACTACTTGTAGTTCCATCTCTTTTGATACGGATTTGAAAAGGGATGCAAATTTTTGTCTAGACCTGGATTGAACAGGGTGCTAGAGAGCAAATCCATCACATTTTTTGCAGCTAACTTAATATTGCCACGTTACAAAATGTTTGAAGAAGTTATGATAGAGATTATAAAGAAAACAGGAACATATTTCTATATGCATATAAATCAGAAGAAAAAACTGGAAGGTCTCGTCGGGAAGTCTCCTGGCGCGACGCAACTTTTCAAATAGTTTTTATTTAGTCTGCGCAACCATTTAAAGAATAACTCAATGTTTATTTATGAACACTGTCTATTAACGACAATGTTAATAGTTCCACATTATTGATGGATTGATTTAGAATAAGTACTCGATCGAGAAAGCGCAACTCTATACAGATACATAAAAATGTAAATATGCATGTAATATTTGATTCCGTAGATGTAATACACGATAATTTATTTTGTGATGTAAAAAAATCACTCGCGTGGCTACGTTTGTGTGATACAATGATTGAAAAATCATTACTTAATCTGTATTATAGACTTTATATTCAAGACTAGCTGTGCGTATAATTAATTTGATCAGAATAACGGACAAACAGGCAGAGAGAGTAGCGCCGTATTAAGAGTAGATAAGTGCTTAACTTTTAAGTAATAATTAAAATATTACAAACTTTTTATTAACTAGCAATATAATTATACTTGTCTGGGCAGGATCTCACAACTGAATTTTAAATCTGTTATCTTTAACCAATTTAGCTTACATTTGTTACCTATACACCCTTATGACAATTCATGGTAAGCAATGTGACGTCATTTTAATTTCCAATATGGCGGATCATCCAAGATGGCGGACCACGGACAAGATTCTTCAAAACCTTTAAGTAGTTTTGAGTTTAAACACAAGAAAGATGACACACAGCCTATGTAATATGACCATATGAGCTTAATATAATGTATTTATATCCTTATTTCAGAACACATCTATCATGACGCGTAAGTCAAGTTTTTTACTCAGATATGTATCTCATTAAAAACCTATTATGCCTTTATCTTCTTATCTAAACCAATAAATCACTTTAGCTATAAAATACGTAAGCGAATTTATCAAAACAATATTAACTTCACCTAAAAGACTAGTTCTATGGCATTATACGTATTGTGTTAAAATTATTTATAGTGTTTTTAGATCGTTAAATTTCTGAGATTAGCTGTGCCCCGCGGTTATACTCGTGTAGTGAATTTCATGGGTGACCTTGTTACATTAGCTATCTGCCAGTGAAAGTCCCGTTAAAATCGGCTCAGCCGCTTAGGAGATTATCCGGAAGAAACAGACTGACAGACAGGTAAAGACAAATTATAAAATTAGTATTTTTCATGTCAGTACCGTATTAACTTTCGTAATGAATTTAGTGAAGATTACAAACAGTCTCTTAAATTTTATTATCTGTATAGATATAGTATATGTATAGATTTCCCATATTTAGATTTAAGAACGGTAACTGACATGTGGCGTCATCATCATAAGTTTTATAGATGTATGTTACAGACGCCATCACGAGTTTAAGGCGCGATAATTTTGTGGGTAACGACGAATGTATGTCATCCGCGTCGCGCCATACAAACAGACGGATACAAGATCAGTGCTCATAATTAATGACGGCACCTGTGCCTTTTTACGGCTAAATTGCAAATTACAAAAAAATCACGCGATCGCAGCCACATGTAAAATTTTGTGAGTGTATAATAAACTAGTTTCTAACTTTAACCCGCGGTTGATCTTAGCGTAATGATCCTTCCTCAATAAATGGTCTAAGTCGAAGAGCCGTGGTGGCAAGTTCGAATCCCAGCGGGGCCTGTACCAATGAGATTTTCTAAAAAACTTATGTACAGTGATTTCACACCACGTGCTTTACGGTGAAGGAAAACATCGTGAGGAAACCTGCATATTTCTGAGAAGTAATTCAAAGACGTATGTATAGTGCCTAAGACGGCGATGGACTCACCATCTGTCACGTTGGCACTTAATCACCTTCGGTGAAAAGTGGGTGTTGTGATAACAACACCTCTGCCTACTCCTTCGGGGAATACAGGCGTGAGCGTATGTATGTATAAATGGTCTATCTAACACTGACATATTTTTTCAAATCGCACTACTCGTTCCTGAGAATATCACATTCAAGCAAAATTATAAAGCAGATAAGTTTCTGCTTTATATATTAAGTATATTGTGTAAAGATATATGTAGAACGCAATGACATCAAGAGATTAAAAGCATGTTTGACACATAGCAAAAGGCAACAAAAAAATCACTACGCAATTTCCGAATTAATATTTTAAGCTAGCAATATTATCGATAATTCTTATTGACAGCTCTTCAAGTAATCTTATTTGGGTCACCGACGAGGACAACGCTCTGGTTTTAATCCTTTTATTTTAAAATCGTCGGGTCGTTCATTTACATATTATCGGCCCTATAATCTTATAGGGTAGGGCAACAGTCGAGTGAATTATTTGCCGATGATATGTCGAGTTCAACGGCCCTTGAAAGATTTTTATCGATGAAAAGGAAAAATATTTTGCGAGATATCGAAAGTTTTATGTCGCATCTTGTTAAGTGAGATCTAGAGATATTTACACTCAGGGACAACGAATTTGGGTCACTAATATACAGGTTTATATTTTGTACTTAAGGTGAGAGGAGCTCGTGGCAATGTTGTTATCTATACAGATAAATTAAATTGAAGTGTCTGTTTTTAATTCCAAAATTTCCTTTTGACTAACATATGAAAGTATACACGGTAAGGACACAGATTTTTCTGTCTCTCTGTTTGTTCTGGCTAACCTCCGAAATGCTGAACCGATTTGAACGGCACTTTCACTGACGGATAGCTAATGTTACAAGGAGTAACATAGGCTAGTTTTATTAAAAAAACGTATACGATTCCGCGGGAATGAATTAAGGAGATTAGCCGGAACAAAAAAGCAGATGGAAAGACGGACAGAACTTTTTTGAAAATTTGTTTTTTTGGTGTATTTTTTTTACATTATTATGCATTTAGTGAAAATCTGTTAATTTTACAAACAATCACACACTTCAATTGTATTTATCTGTATGTATAGATATTGAAAATGAAATATAAATATTCAAATTAACATTTAAGTTAATGGTGTAGAACAATGTAGGAACTTATAAGGTATCCAAATTAATTAGCGGCGCCCTTTACCAAGGAATAAATTTTAATCGATTCCAAACCAATCCGGCGATTGTAAATCATATTCACTTCTTATTTGCGTTTTGTGAAACCGCCTCTCTTACTTCTTAAACACTGGCCAAGTTCGAATCGCATTTGCAGACCGTGAGCTCCGCACAATATTGCCAAATTACATATTTTCCGTGCTAATTTATCCATATTATGTAGCGTAAAAGCTTTTTGATTGCGTTGAGTTAATTATAGGATATTTTTTTCAAAATTCTAAGTATTTGTAATTAATTTCAAGTATCCGCACATTCCTAATAAGAGGTCCTGACGGACTGTCTGTCTGTCTGTCAGGACAACGAAGTTATATTTAATCAAATCAATATTTTTTATTTAATATAAGGGACACTTGGAACACTAATTAAACGTAATATATTGTGTTGTACCTACTAAAGTTTCCAAATTAAACTCCCCGGTTTTTAACATGTATTCCTTTATATAAATGGGGTTGATTGAAAACAATTATATGCATTTTAGAGTAAGCAATGATGGGTTATGTGTGAAAGATAAAAGTTTGATCGTAATAATTTCAGATTCATATATTTCGTGTTACACAGACAGGGCGAGGAGAGAGAAAAACAATTCATAAACAAATGTGGTCACGTGACCCCATTTTAAATTTCCCGCGACTCAAAAAGGAACTACGTCATGCAGCCGCTCCTATCACGTATCGCTACATATCACGTGACCACATTTGTGGATACGAGCGTCGAGCGGCTTACATCAGGTTGCACCTTTATATACATAAAATACGTCACTGCTCTATAAACTAACAGCTGTCAGTCACAATGACAGTTGACATTAGGTGTATGCATACTTATAATTAAATACAGCAACATTCAATTTAGTCTGTGATGTTCTAATACCTAAACAGGCAACTCATTGCCATGCTTCATGTAGGGAATCCTAAAAAAACCTGCTAATTTCGCGTCGGAGTTAAATTCAACAAATCGATTCCGCGCAACATTGACGCGATGTACTCGACATTCGATTCTTTTTTCATTCGATTCGTTTTGTTCCACTATCTGTTGTGTGATTGTTGGTTGCAGCGAATCGACATGAAATTTATGATTTAATTGCCAGTTGTATCATAAGGGGTTATTGCCTTTTGCTCGATACGTGTTGTCTTTGAAGCGAAGCTTGTGCTTTGAAAAAATGGCGATCGATCTTAGTCGTGGTAGAAGTTTATCTAAAAGTATTATAATGTGATTGAAGTGTGATTGAAATGAAAGAGCCGTGGTGGACTGGTTTGAGCAGTGGCTGCTAAGCGATCGACGCAAGTTCGAATCTCGGGGCCTGTACCAATGAGTTTATCTAAAAAGTAAGGACCTGCATATGTCTGAGAAGTAATTCAAGGACGTATGTATAGTGTCTGAGACGGCGATGGACTCACCCTCTGTCACGTTGGCAGTTCATCATATTCGGTGAACTGTGGGCAGAGGTGTTGTAATCACAACACCCACTTTTCACCGAAGATGATTAAGTGCCAACGTGACAGATGGTGAGTCCATCGCCGTCTCAGACACTTTACATACGTCATTGAATTACTTCTCAGAAATATGCAGGTTTCCTCACGATGTTTTCTTTCACCGTTTAGCACGTGGTGTGAAATCACTGTACATAATTTTTCTTAGAAAAACTCATGGGTCAGGCTCCGCTGGGATTCAAACTTGCGTCGCTTGCGTAACAGGCGACTGCTCAAAACTCAAGGCCACCACGGCTCTTTTTTTTACATATAAATATATATATGCCCGTGAGAACATAATAAAAAACTTTGCAAGTAAAATTCAGTTTTACTTAGCTGTTATCATGTCGTGAGCTAAGCTGGCAGCATTGTAAACATTATCGGACAAGATAGTCCCGTACCATAACTAACGCGTCCTGGGTTCCATTCCCAGTGATAAAACAACCAACTTACAAATGCGATATTGAGTATCGACTGAGTTGCGAGTACGCGTTCGTTGTAAATCTAAAAGTGATATGATTCTGGGATACATTGTTATATATGTCACTAGCTGTGCCCCGCGGTTTTACCCGCTTAGACTTAATTTTATGAGTAGCCCGCGGAACATCTCAAGCTACGCATTTAGATATAAGCAGAACTACTAGATTTTTATTTATGTACATTTTATCGACATTTGTGCATTGGAACTGTGTCCGTGGGCTTACATTGCTTAAGTGATTTATATTGTATTTCTAAAATTATATAATATGTTTGTTAAGAGTAACTACCCAGTAGTTTCTTGCCAGGTTCTTCTCAGTAAAAGCAACCTTCCGAACCTGCCGGTAGCATGTATAATCCTGTATAATTATGTCATTCTGATGATTTGAAAGTACTTTGTAAAAATTCTAATCGAATAAAGATATTTTAGACATTGACTTTGACCATTTCTTTTTTTTAAATTATTAGTATTTATTATTGTCTGTCTGTGTCTATGCCTGTTTGTTCCTAATCTCCTAAACGCCTGTACCGCTTCTATTGAATAACTAAAGTTACTTGGAGTAATTAAAAAAATGGGGTTCCGCTTAACAAAGTCTACGAGGGTTGAATCAAGGGGCATTAGTTAAGAAATACATCCCATATGTAATCGTACATACATACATACATACATACATATGCTCACGCCTGTAGGTATTCCCCGAAGGGTTAGGCAGAGATGTTGTAATAACAACACTCACATTCCAGAGTGCACACCGAATATGTTTAAGTGACAGAAGGTGAGTCCATCGCCGTCTCAGGCACTATACATACGTCTCTGAATTACTCCTCAGACATATGCAGGTTTCCTCACGATGTTTTCGTTGATATGCAATCGTAACAGTCAAATTGTCATTGACAATAGGTAAATTGCACATAATATGATCGCATCTACTCCAAACGCAATGACATCGTAAAACATGCATGGGGCGAATGAAACGCAACTAGTGTTGTAGGAACATTATATCGATAATATCGACTTGAATTCAAGAGTTTAATCAACAATAAATTTTCTTCTAATTAAGGCTGTAATTAATATAGAAAAACACTCATCTGTGACACCTTTTCGTAATATTTAAATATGCATCAAATATAATTATATTATTAGGAAAGTGTGATATCTACTACAGTTTTCCCTCCTCCCGACGTTTATCAGTCGTGTCAAAATGGGCAAATGTGTCTGTCTGATGGTCAGCTACATTTTAACTGCTGAACTCATTTTGATGAAATTTGCCTAGCTATGAACTAAATAACAGACCTATGAAGTCAGTAACTCTTCTGATTGTGTTTATAAGAGTTATTAAAAAAACTATAGCAAAAGTCGCAAGTAAAAGATCATGTTATATTATTTGAAACTTGTTCTGCTAAACACATCGATGTTTCCGATAACTTTAATCGATAAATCTCTAGTCAATAATCGGTCCGCACTAAAAGTGACGTAAATTCGCTGTAAACCAGTGTAGATACGACATCCTGATTTAAAGGAATTTCCTCTTTCTACCAACGACTATTTGCGTCTATTTACGATCTCAGTGTCAGGTTAAACCGAAATCCTATATCGATTTTCTTAGAAAATAGATTAGGTATAGTTATAAATCGTGTTGCGCTTCGAGAAATTCATACATTATGTTTTATGAAGATTAAACATGTTCCTGATATATATTTTATTGTGGTTTCTAAGTAGTTTCCTAGGAATTGCATTTACAAATTTAATGTTATTCGGAGATATATACATCTATATGCGGAAGTTATTTAAACATAACATAATCCTATAAAACTATGTAGTGATGCACGACTGCGAGATGTTAAAAAAAACAAGTAGAATTTTTCATCGAGTAATACATCGACTCGTCCTAACGATGAAACAATCGATAGGTTATTCGATTGTTTTATGCAAGCGATTGTTCCGAGTCGCGCCGAATCTAGCCGAATGGAACCGATCGTCGGTCGACGCAATCCATCACCGATCAACGCCGTGTTCTACGATGAGTGGTGACTACACGCAAGTCTGACTCGCTACCATCGATTGCGATTGAAAATAATCGCCATGCATCGAGATGTTTGAATAATCGTAACAATCGCGATTCACTTCTTAGAAACTGCTAACACGATATTTGTCGGCACTCACTCCCATCCATGCTTAAGTTTTATCGATACTAAAGCTTCAATTCATTTCTTTGAAAGTTTCTTACATAAATATTACTCTAGACGAACCTTACCATGATTTTGAATATATACCTTACCAGAAACCCGTCCTCGCTTCACTTCAGGGTACGATTTTTAAGGCTTTACTACGTTGAATTTTCCTTGTTATCTTGAAATATCATTGTTTTTTTCTTTGCTATAAACCCATTGGAGTTCAACTCCTACGTGTTAGTTGAAACCATATCAAGATCCGTTAGTATAGAAGAAGGATGCATTCAAACAGACATAATATCGTATGGAAATGGCATCTTCAAATATAAACTACTTGAACATATTGAGCTAACATTATGTACTTTAAAACTGAAATATACATATTTTTTAAAATTTAATCGTTTAAATAGTTAACTGTAACTTTTAATGACATGTCAATTACACGAATGAGTCAAAACTCTGACTTAAAAATATAAAATCTGACGTCAAATATTCATACAATAATATTCGCTTTCGGCACAAAATTAAAGGAGCACATAATTCTTTCCATTTCTCGAAATTGCCGAATAACATCGCGGGTCGGCACTCGATTGCTAATAATTCGGAATGGAATGATATTCTGAATTACTCGTGAGCATTTCGGTTTCTCGATTTCGAGCCGAAGTAATTATCATGAGGATGGATGGCTAAGGTTCTCGTCCAGTAGGAGCGATGGGAAGATATATTTTGTGTCAATTAGTTATGTAGGCGATAGCTTCAATTGTAGAAAAGAATAAATAAAGTAAAGTAAGGTAAAAACAGTTCGTTTCAAACTTCAAAATATCTTTATTTGCTTAGACTTCTTACAAAGTACTTTCAAATCGTCAGATGGACACAAAAAATACATTATACAGGATAAATGCTACCACGGCCAGGTGGAATGACGATCTGCGAAAGACTGCAGGCTGGATGCGGCAACCTGAAGACAGGGCGGTATGGAGCTCATTAGGGGAGGCCTATGTCCAGAAGTGGACTAAGGTAGGTTGTAGATAGATAAATGTTACCACCGGGTTCGGTGGGTTGCTTTTGTTGAGACGAAGATTGTGGCCAGCGTACTGAAAGGGGATTCAGTTTTTGGAACACAATGTAAAATACTCAATTTAACAGACAGACGTGATCGCCAAGCTTACTTCACTTTATTAACTTTTGGTAACTTATCTCAATAACTTTGTATTCGACTGAGAAATGCTAAAAGAAAAAAAAGTGTAAATAACGGTTTTCTTGCGAATAAATGACACTGAGAATAAAAAGTCATTTATTTTGTCATTTTTGAATGCATAAATAAATAAATATATTCTTACTATACAATATATATAATAGTTTGTTCATCTCTTTATACATGACGATCATTGACAAATATTGTTTTAAGAGTATATTTAAAGACACATATAGCTACATGTTACCAGTGGAACACAAGCTCATAAACAAAGCCATTCTACAAAATGGTTCTGCAATACATTTAGACAGGTATCAGATCTGATATTTATCGATTACCTTCTCGATTTTGACTCGGTCAATCGACTCATAACCTGTGGAAGCTGTCTGTATTTCAATACTTAGCATGCATTCACATTTGAATGGGAATTAACCATAGTATGTTGTAGAAAATAATTATAAATAACTAGCAAAGCGTCGCGGTGTTACCCGCCTTATTAATCAAATCTATGTTAATTAGTGATTATTTTTCCGTAATTGCAACACATTCTACTGACGTGTCGCTACTATTGGTCGTAGCGTAATGTGATGAAGCCTTCGTCGATAAATTAATTAAAATATTCTTTCAATACAAACCAGGAGTTCCTGATGCTATCACATATCAAACAATAACACTAATATTATAATACTAGCGAACGACACGCGATTTCACCCGCGTAGTTCCCGTTCCCGTGGGAGTATGGGGATAAAATATAGCCTATATTAATCAGTGATAATGTAGCATTCAAATGGTGAAAGAATTTTTTAAATCGGTCCAGTACTTTTTGAACCAATTCGTTACAAACATACATACAAATATTTCCTCTTTATTATTAGTAAAGATTAATTTAAAAAAGAACATGTTCTATATGAGTCACAATTCACACTGCAATTTTTTTAAATTGAAAATTAATCTTTTTACCAATGTCAGTGACGTCCCATGCCGTTAACACCATTTCTGGCTGATCGATTTATATCGAATATTAACATAATCGAGTAAAATAGCAGTTTGTTAAGTTAAATAGCATAATGATTTGCAATACCAAAGGGCAACAAGGAATAAATTAAATTATGTTAGCGACGATAAAAACTATCCGATACTTACAGCTTTATTGGTCATAATTTAACTTGAGCACTTTTATTTAAGTAACAATTACTTAAAGTTTTATTAGTTAAGTATATTTGTACATATACAAGTCTATATAGAAACCTGCATATTTCTCAAACGGTTCATTTCTTAATTGTTCCAAATAGATTTGCAATGAAAATATTTTTAATAAATTGACTTGAATCGTTATCTGCTTTCATATCTATTTGACGGTTTTTTAATTTTATATTATTTTATGTTAAAATTATAGATTTGTATGTATCTTTTGAAATAATATCACTCGTACTTTTAATCATTAATTTCATTCCCGCGGAAAACTTAATGTTGTTTTTTTTATAAAAAAGTATCTTTGGGTAACTGTCAGTGAAAATCCGGCTAAAATCGATCCAGCCGTTTTAGAGATTAGCCGGGACAAACTGACAGAGACAAATTTTGAAAATTTGTTTATTAAGTCAGTACCGTATATATGTATATATGCATTTAGTGAAAACCTGTTTTATAGAATTTACAAACAGACACTTCTATTTTATTTATCTGTATATATATATAGATGGGTAGATTTAATTTAATTATAACACGGCTTTGTTGTAAAAGCCGTTATTTTTAAAGTGTAGGAATGTGCTTTTTATTGGTTTACATGAACACGATGGCGAAATTAATTGGATAGAGTTTAGTGAGGCGCGGAGCGATGGGCGATTATGATTTAACTACTATTGATTCAGTTACATGATACATTATAGATTAACTACTACAAATTATCTATATATTAACGTCACATTCTGAAGCGATACAGATAAAATGTAAAACTAAAGTGTCCGTTCGTTATTTCAAATTAACAGCTTAGCATTCAATGCAATGCAAATGAAAAAGTATATACGGTCTATTCGTATTTGTCCGGCTAATCTCGGAAATGGTTAGATCGATTTCGAAAGAGTAACTTAAGCTACTTTTATTTAAAAGAAAAATTTGGGGTCCCTCGATTAGATATCATCTCCCTGGCCTTATCCCATACATTGTTGGGGTCGGCACTTGATACAACCCGATGTGGCTGATCACCTGATTTTTATACGAAGCGACTGACATCTGACCTTCGCAACCCCTTAAACGAGGAAATTCTGTGATCTGGGTTAAACCATTTGTTAGACTATTTTAGGCCTCCGACTGACCTGTAACGATTGCCAAAGATGATAAATTGGCAACCGGGACCGATGGCTTAACGTGCTCTCCGAGGCACGGAGGGAACTCGGACGGTCACCCATCCAATTACTGATTAGGCTTAGGGTTGCTTAACTTCGCTGATCGAATGATATGCGCAATAGCAACTGTGCCACGAGCTCCTCTCCTCGATTAGATATACCAGGGTTAAATCGTAGGGCACAGCTAGTTATCGTGTCCTAAAATAAAATGGTTAATATGACATTTATATTTCTTAACCAAAATGCGTAGGCAATATAACCCGCTCGACACCACACCAACACCACAGCCTGACTTAGCTTCGCCCTCCGGCAGGTAATCGTGTAATCGAGACTCCCCGCGGACTGATGTCGCTTAATATTTTTTAATATTCGATCGCTCACAGGGTACATCACTAAACACAGTCGATGACAACCCAGGAATATGGACAAACGACTTTTTGTCTTCGTAATACATCCTCCGTTGTAGCCATTGCTAGACATCCCGCTAAGCAATGTTGCCAGTAAGAATATATGCGTTTTATGCTCAATATTCCGCTCAAAATGTTGCATATTCATAAATTGCAGCGTTTAAAGCGGTCTGTTCTGTACCCCTATTACGAGCTTCTAGACGCTAGCGAGTATAGATAACGAAAACCGTGGTACTGTTTGAAAATCGTTAAGTAACCTTTAAATAATGTGGGAATTAAAAATCGCGTAAATAAAGTAAACCATAAAATTTACATACAGCCCGCAACATACGCTTAAATTGTAATTTAGTTACAATGTAGTCAGTTTTTTGGTCCATCTGTCTTTTTGTAAAGTTAATACCTTCGTAAACAAACAAACAGAGTACTGCAGGTTTTATAAAAAGTCTCTTCTGCTTTGATGTTGGATAAAAACCGACAGGATTAGACATATCTCAAACGACATGCATAGTACGCATTATGCATATGCATAATGTAGGCATGAAACGTCATCCCACGCATACGATCGCAATTTGCGTAAGTGTAGAACCGGCTGACTTTTTATTTTTAATAAAGATAAATATAAGTTGATTTGTATATTTATAAAAGTCAAAAACTCGTATACTTAAATCTAGTTCAAGAAACTATGGTAACGTCGATTATTGTTAAATCGACAATTTCTTCCCATAAGTTTAATCCTACTTCTATAATTAACGTGAAAGTTTGCGAGTATGGATGTATGTTTGTGAATTTTTCACACAAAAATTACTGAATTGATTTGATTGCAACTTAACAATAATTATAGTTTATACATCAGAATAACACATAAGTCATAATTTATATAGATATTGTGTGAAATATCGAAAATATAAAGATAACTCAAATCCTTTGCAAACGCACCAGTATTTTATGGAACATTTTGACACAAATTACAAAAGAACATCAATTAGAAACTGACAGGGTTCGTTCTATATCTTTAATATTGTTTATGAAAGAAAAGCACCAAATGCGCAACACCAGTGACTCAATTAAAAATATAATTGTCTATAGGTAACCGGACTAGACACCTTGTAGAATATGTTTTTTCAAGATGGCCGCTGACTTTCCCGCCAACGACTAAGACGCTGACATCTTTGGACACGGATCGCCACGTGCGAAGCCGAGTAAATGATGCGCTTGATGGAATTTATAGGGCTGGGATTTCAGTACACTTAGCATAAACAATATAGAAGTTTACGATTTTTTTTCTGTAGTTTTGGGCAGAAAATAGCGTGCTATGAAGCTATTGTGTTTTTCAAATCATAGAACCCAAGTAATACTATCAGTGCCTTCCTACTTACACGTACTTTGTAGTAAAAAAAATGAATATGCTCACGCCATCCCAGAAGGGTCCTCGAAGCAGGGCAAGCAGAGGTGTTGCAACAACAACACCCACATTTCACCGAATATAATTAAGTGAGAGTGAGTCCATTGCCGTCTCAGGCACTATAAATACGCCTTTTAATTTCTTCTCAGACATAGGCAGGTTTCCTCAAGATGTTTCCCTTCATCGTAAAGCTCTGCACAAAATCACTGCACTCTTTGTAGATCTTGTTTCACAATATAAGTAACTATAATTCGTGATCCATTGCCAATCGTGATAATAATCAGTTAGCCGTATTTCAAAGAAGAAACTTCTACCATGAAAGCAAGTTGAAAGAAAGAAAAATCGCAGCCAAAGCGAATGATTTCCTGGTGATTTATCCACATCTAACTCAATAGCTCAATTAGTAGCATACCACAAGTTCTCACAACCCTAGAACAGTGATAGCAAAAAATGTATTCACTGTACTGTGGGAATGCGACGGGTAATGCAATCTTTTTGCTTTATATTAACCGGCCAAGTTAAAAGGTATCGGACATGCGCAGAAATAGCTTGAGCGTACTGTCATTGCATGGGTGTTGCAAAACGAAAAATTGAAAATGTTGCCAACATCGGCTGGGTAATCATTTTAATGTACTCTCTGATAGTAGCTACATTCATTATTAAGTATGTTCATAAAACTATATTTTATAGTTGCAATATAAGAATAACTTAAAATGTAAGCTTTAAAACATTAATTTTATCAATAATTACAAGTTCTTTACTTAAAGTTGCAATATTTTATTTGAACTCATTGAGTGTTTGTTTTTTATAACATGCAACTTTGTCTATGGAAAAAAAATGGTGGCATCATGAATTACAAATTATAATGTATATATGTACTTCTTACATCTTTCAACAGGTTTTAAGCATCTTTAATGTCAATTGCAGCAAATCGACAGAGATAATTTCGCTTTTAATGTATTAGTAAGGATCTCTGGACTTCTAATATTAACGGTCGCATAATTATAAAGTAATATAAAGGAGTATTATTTTACTTCTTTTTTTTAAATTCATAATCTATTACTTCTATTAAAAATCCAAAATTCGAAATTCTCAAAAAAATTATTCAAAAATATTTTATTATATAATTATTACATAAGTATATTCGTAACTTTCTACTGTTTTAGAATCTTAATGAAACATGTAGAAAATTTTTATCAGTTCGAGAATGTATAGCGCGCGATGTGGCTTCCGCTGCCTGGCCAGCGAGGTCTCCAGGGGCGGCGACATAGCTGCCCCGGAGATGTGCACATCTCGTTAATAACAAAAAAATATGAAGAGACGTTAATTTTGTAACCTCCTTAATATTAGACGAATGATCACGTAACATCGCGTGGGATAACACACATAAAAATTTCCATCAAAAACATGTAATTGTAACCTAATCATGCTGAACCATATTATCTTATAATGAGAGTTTTTTTATTAAGAATTTATTGTGTAACGTGAGTTATGAATGAGTAAGTTATACGATTGCATTATGTATGAATGAATTCGCGTGATACTCTATCATGTAATCTTGAAAGTGAAAATCAGGTGAAAATGAAAATGCGTTGCGTAAATAATTGCGTTAACAAGGGAAAACATGTATGGAATTAATAGTGAAATGCAGGTTATTAAAAGAATAAGCGTAAATATACGTCTATTTCATTAACAAACTACGTAAATAAAAAGTAATATGCACCATATTTACATATAATTTTAGAGGATTTAAAATTGCCATGATAGAAAACTTTAGCAATAAAATAAATATTTATTATATTACCAACCTAGCAAAACATTATTTCGACATTTCCCAAACTTAATGCAAATCAGCTAAAAAATTTAAAACTAAACTTCGCGCCGAAAACAACGTCACTAATGTCAATGCACTTTTTTAAAATCAATGTTTTGGAATCCGGTCTTTTGCTCAGTGCTTTGCAGGCTCATAAATTAATTCAGTTACATAATTAGCTATATCGCGTGACTGTATACCATAAAGGACGTGTCCCCGGGTGTTTAGCAACTATTTAGGATTTTCCTCACGCTGATTTATTGAGGGACGGCTATTTTATGGGCCGTCTAATGGGTAATTAATAATAGCTCGATGAAATGAATTATCTGCTAGTTTTTTGATTACAAGAACTTAGCTATAAATATGAAGAATAACGGTGACAGCCGTTTTTAAATAATGAAATGTTTTTTGCAAGATGGCTTAAACGATTGTGTTCTTGAGACTATGCAAATGCTTTGATCATTGTGTGAATATAAAGTGAGTATCATGTACATGGTACTCGTAATCATCATCATCCTCCTGCCCTTATCCCATGTTATTTGTGGTCGGCGCAATGTGTTCTTCTCTTCCATTTCTCTCTATCAGCCGTCATATCTGTATTCACTCCTATTTTAGCCATGTCATCTTTCACACAATCCATCCATCGTTTCTTAGGTCTTCCTTTCCCCTTGTAACCATCCACATTGATGGAACATAATACTCGTAATAAATCTAGTGCCTAATAAGTATAAAATTATACTTATTAGACTTATTATGTTGTGTTTCAAATCACACCTTTACATTGTAGTTATTTGAAGCGAGTGAATGTGAAATTAGAAGACTTCTAAGGACCACAGAGTTCCAAGAGCATATCCACAGAAAATATATACTCGTTCTTTTTAGTATACTCTATGTAACAGTGAGAGGTGATTGGAATAAATTTGAAGTTTTCGAGAAAATATATTTTCTGTCTCTCTCGACTCCTCTTTCTCTCTCTCTCTCTCGATAATTCGTTCCCATAACTCGCACTGCATCTCGCTACATACAATAACACCAATATGGTGTGAATCAAATAGGTAGGCATTATGAGTCGATGGTTGGATCTCCGTACTTATGTATAGTACAGGTAATTATTACTCTAATTACTAATTGTAGTACATAGTTAGACATTTCAAAATGGAAATTATTACTGAGCCATACCCACCCTATAAAAAATAATAACAGTTGCTAAGCTCAGTAACAATAGATAAATCTTAAAGTGATGATGATCTCCTACCGAATTTCGGCTACGGCGGCTAATCTCAACGAGGATCAGCCATGTGCGCAGGAGATATTATAGTGCACAAGTGTGTGCAAACACAGGTGCACTCTTTATTCCCTCACTCTCAAAGTCCGATGGGACGACAATCCGACACAACCGGAGAGAGATCAGGCGTAGGACCAACGGCTTAACGTGCTTTCCGAGGCACGGGGGTGGAAACACCGCCAACTTCCAAACTCCGGGCATTTTTATTGTGAATTTCTTGACAGAAAAACCCAATATAAATTTTTGACCCGACCTGGGAATCGAACCCGGGACCTCGTGATCGGCAGGCGAACGTACTAACCATTAGACCAACGAGGCAGTTAAATCCTAAAGTAAGTATAAGTAAGTAATCCTAAGTAAGTGTGTAGTTGAGCAACATTGACCTAAAATATTATTGAATACTTGCAGCGTGGGAATAAATCTTAGATATGAACATAACAACGCCTAGAGAACGGCTAAATTGCTGCATTTAAATGAACATTAAGATAACAATAGAATATTTTTATAACAACTTTGAATGTACATATCAAAACGCTTTACTTAATTCTTCTTTATTTCAAAACGGCAGAGGACGTAAATTATGTAATCGTAGAACGGGAACAGACTAGCCATGTGTCATCTACCCCTTTGTAGACCCTTGTAAAGTTCCCCAATCTTCAAAACTGGCTGAGTTTTTTTTCTTTTTCCAAACAAATTAGTTCAACAACTCAACAGCTAAATGTATTTCTTATCAAAACTCTCAGCTAACATTGAACACGAACCATAGACACCTCAAGTCTATAAGTTCAATAAATAAACTAAAAATCAATAAAAACCAACTATTTGTTACGATAAGTTATATCATAAGCATACCCATTACAAAATGGCCACATAAAAGCCGGTATTATCTAACATATTAATGCGCGATATTAAAATAATTCTTAACAAAAATGTCGTCGCCTACGCACGCGATGAAGTGGTAACCATGGCAACGGAATTCAAGATGGCGGACATCAAGTACCGCTACTGAAAGACGGGAATAAGTGGGATTAGGTATCGATAGTCGATTGATTGACAATTGCCACTTGTCTGTTAATGGTCATTTGCAGTAATGTTTGTAAGTTGAAATGTTTATATCGGAGTCAGTATTCTAAAGGTGCTATTTATGTACTCTACTACTCTACCTACGAAAAGGTAATATTATCTACACTACTATTATAAACAGGAAAAAATTGTAATTTTGTGTGTAAGTTTGTAATGAATAAGCTCAAAAACAACTGTGCAGATTTCAAAAAATCTTTCACTATTGGAAAGCTACATCATCAGCAAGTAATATAGGCTTTATTTTATCCCCGTACTCCCACGGGAACGGGAACTACGCGGGTGAAGCCGCGTGACGTCCGCTAGTAGGAAATAAAATAGTGTTTGAACTATAATTGCGTTACCATAAGATGACAATCTCACCCGATGGAAGGTGATAATGTAATCTAAGGTGGTGCTTGCTTGCCTATTAATATTCACTCACTTATTTCTGATCTACGTCATGGTTTTTCTAATATATTCTATCTAGATGTTTTCCTTCACCGTGGTGTGAAATTACATAAGTTATTAGAAAACTCATTGGTGAAGGCCCGCCGGGATTTGAACTTGCGTCGCTTGCTTAGCATGTGCCTGCTCAAACCCCAAGGCCACCACGGCTCCTTTAAATCAGATAAACAAAAAATATGACAATAGTACGAGTACCCAAATACGCTTTATAAATAGCCGGCCATATTAGCCTACAAAGTAATCGACCAATCGCATAGTAAACAATGCAACGGTACATTGAAATCTATTATCTAATTGGTTGATACAAATTTGGAACATGTTTGAGAACCAATGTAATAATTTGTAGAACATTCAATGTAAGTTTCGTAGTACCTTTCATGTTGGTTTTGTTATATTGATTTGTAGGTTTTATTAACACGTGTCTTATAAATATGTGTGGAATTATTATCTTAGTTTGATCTTTATCAATCTATACAGATAAATAAAATTGAAGTGTCTGTTTGTAATTCCAAAATAACAACTTTTCACTAAATGTATATGATAAAATACTGACATTGAAGCTGAACCGATTTAAGCGGGGCTTTCACTGGCAAATAACAAAGGCTACTTATATTTTTAGGGTTCAGCGAAATAAAGCCTGAAACAAAATCCACGCGGGTGTAGCCGCGGGCACAGCTAGTATACACTAAAGAGATTTGACACAAAAGGTATTAGTGAGGTATTATGGATTGAATGTTTTGTAAAATTTGAGTACTAGCGTAAGCTTTTTAGTTTTATTTATATATTTTATATTTGTTAAACATTTGTGTAATCTACTAATATTATAAAGCTGCAGTGTTTGTTTGTTTGAACGCGCTAATCTCAGGAACTATCGGTCCGATTTCAAAAAATCTTTCAGTGTTGGATAGTCAGTTTATCGAGGAAGGAAGGAATATTAAATTTGAAAAAGAATCTAAAAATTAAACCTATCAAGATCGATTTTTCCCCCGAATTAGCCCCCGAAACCCCTGCATACAAAATTTCATGAAAATAGTTGCGACCGTTTATTTGACCCATATTATATCGCTTAAAACTATAAGATTGTTTATTCAATAAAATATTTTCTAACAATTCGATGTTTTCATAAACGAATGGTGAAGTCGATAAAAAAGTTACTTCCTTATTTTATCGGATATAACCATCGAACAATCGATCCTAATCTGCAGGAACTACTTTCGCTCTAATGCTCGTTCATTTAATATCGCTTCAACTGTCAAAGTTCACTTGTTTTAAGGCTAATGGCACAGACTATATACTGGGGCCCAACCATGAGCTCTTATTGCAATGTTAGTGCAATGGTGCGACAGTGACAGACTTATACTCGTTATATACATCTGTCTCATAATAAGAGTAAAACTATTATGCCAATAAGAGGTTATGGTAAGGCACGATAGAACAACACAATCGCACAATCGTGAATTCGTGACGGAACGTACAGGTGACGAAAAACTTAACGATTCAATTGAAATCTATTGAGTTTTGAATAATGTTAGCTAAATGTGAATTGATTCTTTGGAGATAAAGGTCTACAAGCACCGTCAATAGGTTGAAAGAGACGTTTGGTGTAATTTATTTACAATAAAATACTTGAATACAATATGTAACTTGTATATAATATTTCCTTTAACTGTGGAATAACTCAAAAATGTTATTAACACTAGTAATTCATCACACTACGTGCTTTACGGTGAAGGAAAACATTGTGAGGAAACCTGCATATTTCTGAGAAGTAATTCAATGACGTATGTATTGTGTCTGAGACGGCGATGGACTCACCATCTGTCACGTTGGCACTTAATCATCTTCGGTGAAAAGTGGATGTTGTGATTACAACACCTCTGCCTACCCCTTCGGGGAATACAGGCGTGAGCATATGTATGTATGTAATTCATCAAATTAAACAATATAACCAAGATATATTTTCGCCTGAAATCTCTGGTCGAAAATATACCTGATCAACTCTACAAATGAATGGTTTTTGTGAAAATATACATTTATCCAGAATTCCATGCGATTACATTGAATTTGCATAAATAAATCCTACTTAGAAATCATACACGCTATCAAATATTAATCCAAAAGTCATGTATGCATGAAGGTGTCTATTTTAAAAAATAAAAACTATTTAAAAATAGAATGTATAGTTTAGTCAGTAAAAGCGCGGAGGCCCGCAGGCGTATAACACTTGCCCGCACTCGGGCGCAGTCTGTTTAATTTTCAATTTAGATCGCAATTTGCGATGCGCCACGCCACACGCCCAAACTCACATCACTTCACCGGATAGATTTATGCTTTCCATAACTATAGCTCCTCTGAATATATTAAAAGAAATTAACTCATGTTACTTACGAGTAAGGATCGGCCGATAAAGAATTAATGAGATTTTGGAGGCTTTTTTCGACAAATCGTCAGGTGTACCGGCGATAAGTGTAATTGATCTGTCGCGGTAATTGCTCTTGTGGGAATCTACTCGATTATTGACTTTATGGGGTTCTTATATTTTGAATAAAAATTTCGCATGTTTTGAGTAAAATAAATTAACAAACAAATCCGATCCATTTGCGATAGCAACACAAAGCACACATCGTTATATAGTACCTATATTACTTACTGGATGAAGGCGTGTATGAGATTGGTGAAGAAATAACTGTGCACAGTTAAATGTCTTACCAGTATAAAAAATATATACATTTTTTTTAAAACATGAAAATAGCAAGAAGTTCTACCAACGGTTAGCATTGCCAAATGCATCAACAAAAATAATGGCATTTGTGAGAGTCCTGTGATGTTGAAAGTAAATATAATACGTATCTAATTATTTAAACATGCAGTGTTAAAATAATGCAGATACTAATATGTGTTGTAATTTTGTAATTATTATTTTATAAAAAGCTCTTAATATTACCATATTTTGTTACTATCCTGCTGATGAAACTAGATCAGTCTTCGCCTTTTCTAGAATATACACGATTAGGATGAACAAAAAAATATGGTTATTATTATCGTATTATATTATCATATTTTTACATGACATAAAAATAGCTTAATGTTAGACATCGTATTTTAGGCATTATACAACTGTCATAACTTCCCAGCATAACTTAGGCGCTTTATTACCAAGTTATTAACATAATATACTTAGCATATAACATAATGTCATCACTTATACCCGTAGTAGATATTCATTTTTATTTGAACTATAATTTTTTTGGTAAAGCTTTCGACGGCGTCATGTATTTTTTTCTATGAAAATCGACGAATTAAAATTGCTTAAAATATAATTGATAGCTCTGTCGTAATTGTGAATGTTATTAAACTATTTATTATAGTTCATTACATACATACTAGAGCTATCAAACAAATAAATAATATTCCTTAAGGAAGCAAACACCGTAATACACAACTTTAAAAATGTTATAAAATTCGCGAGTTATTTTTTTTGTGGCGTTTTCACGTCTTATGTAGCAGCGGAAACTACTAGGCTATGTATATAATATGTAAATTGATATTTCTCATATTATTATACGTAATTGGATATAATTACTAGACTTTATGCTAATTTTCATCAACATTTTGTGTATTGAACTGTATCCATGGCCTTACATTTCCTAAGTAATTTATATTGTATTTTTAAAATTGTATAATATATACATATGCTCACGCCTGTATTCCCCGAAGGGGTAGGCAGAGGTGTTGTAATCACAACACCCACTTTTCACAGAATTTGATTAAGTGCCAACGTGACAGATGGTTAGTCTATCGCCGTCTCGGGCACTCGGATTACTTCTCAGAAATATGCAGGTTTCCTCACGATGCTTTCCTTCACCGTAAAGCACGTGGTGTGAAATCACTGTACATAAGTTTTTTATAAAAACTCATTGGTACAGGCCCCGCTGGGATCCGAACTTGCGTCGTTTGCGTAGCAGGCGACTGCTCAAACCTCAAGGCCACCACGGCTCTAAAATTGTATAATATTTTTGAACAGAGTAATTAAGTACAAAGTTTCTTGCAAAGTTCTTCTCAGTAAAAGTAACCTTCCAAACCTGGCGGTAGCATGCATAATCCTGTACATGTCATTCTGACGATTTTAAAGTACTTTGTTAAAAGTCCGAATAAAGATGTTTTTGACTTTAGCAATAACTATTATATTTGGGTCTAGAAACCTAGGTGATGTATATAAGTAAGAATTTTCCCATACACATTTACAGGTTTCACACACGATTAGTAAACGGTAATGCACAATACTGTAGAATCATAGGCGAGCCTGGCATTTCACTGGCATTCAAGTCTCACTGCAATTTTATCAAATCTGGCAGTGTTGCCACGGCTAACTAGACTTTCACTTTATAACATAATTTCGTACGTATGTTACGAACAAGACACTTCAATAAGACTATATTCTTTATTATATTCTATATTTTTCTTAGTTTTGTGGTTAATAAATAGCCTTTTCGTATTTATATCAAAGACAGAACGCTACACTTATTTCAAATATGTGTTAAAATATTGGTTCAACTAATTTGTTATTTCTTCAATAAAATATTATGCCTGAATATGTGAGATGTAAATGGCATACATTTTTGTCAATCAATCAAAGTTCAGTAAATAGTGTGACATTATTAATTATAAACTAATCATACCTTTAAAATACAGCTGCCGACGGCTTCGCTCTCCGACACGGTGACGTTGTAGAATGACTGGTCGAAGATGGGCTCGTTGTCGTTGACGTCCAACACTGTTACCTCCAGCGTCACCGTTGAGGACAACGGCTGGTTACCGCGGTCACTCGCCACCACCGTCAAACGAGGCATAGGATTGGTTTCACAATCTACCCGAGCCCGCGTCGTCACTAGCCCAGACCTTTCGTCAATAGCGAACCATTCCGATTGAGGAGTCGGTAGTAATGCATACCGAATCTCTGAATTATCTCCTTCATCAGCGTCAGTGGCTGACACCTGAATCACAGGCGTCCCAGGCGACGCTGCCTCGGGGACACTGGCTTTGTATTCAGCTTCAGTGAATACAGGGGCGTTGTCGTTCACGTCAGTCACACGAAGACTTATGATCCGAGACGCGTGTAAAGGTGGAGAGCCCTTATCAGTGGCCACTACGTTAAGCGTATACGAGGATCTAGATTCTCGATCTAAAGGTAATGCGACCACAACGAGGTAGATTATGTTGTCATGGGTTCGCAGATCAAAGTGTCCATCACCTCCGCTTAACGTTACGTTTACGTTTGAATATTCGGTTTTAGAATCAGGATCGTGGACTGATATCCGTGCGACAAACTCATCCAGCTGGGCTGATTCTGAAATCTTCGGCGTAGCATCATCGCTTAGGAATATAACGTCTATCGTAGGCTGGTTATCATTCACGTCTGTTACTCGTATCGACACAAACGCAGTGGTTTCTAAAGGTTGAGCACCCTTATCCCTAGCCACAACAACTAATTCGTGCAACTCTTTTGTCTCAAAATCTAGCGCTTTATTAACAGTAATCTCACCAGAATCTGGGTCGATTTTAAACATATTCTCTTTATCACTTTGTCTTCGGTTTATTGAATATTCTATCAAACCATTCTCTCCCGCATCAGCGTCAGTGGCGAACAACTTTAAAACTGGTGTGCCAACTGTAGCATTCTCCGGGATCATTGCGGAGTACACACTCTCCGCGAAAACTGGTGGGTTATCGTTTACGTCTAATATTGTAATATTTACAGTCATTGTGCCTCTAAGCGGTGGAGTACCACCATCTAACGCTTCTATTACTAACTCATAATGGTCCGTGGTTTCCCTATCCATAAACCCATTGATCTGAAGATCCAAATATAGGACTCCATCTCTTTCTCTATGCGAGGATAACCTGAACGCATTATCAGTGTTCCCTGACACAATGTTATATCTTTGAGTATTGAAAATGCCCAGATCCTGGTCTTTAGCTGGATTCAGCTTCCTCTTCACATCTCTAGGAGTGTTTTCTGAGAACTCTACATTCATAACCGGAGTGGGGAACGTCGGGGCATTATCATTCTCATCAGACACTCTAACAACGACGCGTATATTATCACCACTGGCAGGTATCGCTACTAGAGCATAGTGATCTCTATTCTCTCTGTCTAAAGGCATTCGAGTCCTGATTTCTCCTGTATGTGGGTCGATGCGGAGGTCGTCGTTGACTGCGCTTCCTGGGACGGGGACGATGGTGTAGGGCGGGGCTGCATCGGGTAATTCGTCGCCGAGGTGGCCGACCAGGGTGCCAGCTCGAGCATTCTCTCGCACGGCGAATTCGCGCACGTGCTCGGCGCGGATGGCCGACACCGCTAACAGGCAAGCGATAACGCGCAACATGGCGCGTCGCTGCACCTCACCGCACGCACATTGTCACACACACCCTGGAACAAAAAATATTACGTCACAAAGGTATAATAAATATATTACTAGCTACGAATAATTCAATAGCAATGCACTATTGCGAGATGTATCAACAAATTGGGGATGTTTAAATGTTTTATCAATTCAACCATCGACTCGTCCTGGCAATGAAAAATTCGAGAGGTTTTTTTAAATGCGATGCGATTGGTCAAAGTCGCGCCGAATCGAGCCGAATAGTACCGATCTTCGGCTGACGATGACGATGCATCGCGATATAGTTGGCGACTCTGCGCGAGTCAGACTAGCTAGCATTGACGGCGATTGTCAAAAACAATCGCTATACATATAGATATTTGAACAATCGAAATCTCGCCATCACTATAATAGGGATACAAAATGGATGACTGGAAATGCCAACTGTAAAACTAGGATGCTAAAGTTGGATTACTTCAAAACCATTTAAAACTCAGTAGACAATAATTCTTCTTTACAAACCAAAGAATAATTTATGATCAACAGCACATTACGAACAAAACAACAGATTATAAACAGAAAAAGCTCTGTAATTATAACGTATAAGGAGTTAATATCCTCTGAGTATTCTGGTTTCCATCTACAATATGTTTGCTATGCGATTGAATGTTTTTATAAGTTGTCCAGTTCATAGCTGGGAAGATATGCTGTCATTTATAATATCTAGTTTTATGGATTAGTGTAGCTTGATACTGCAAAACTCCATTGACTTTGGCGAGTGATTATCATAAGTATTGAACGTTAGTGTGTGTAAATTAAAACTTCTAAGGTGGGCAGATGATAAGAAGAAGACAAGACCTATAGATAGGAGCCTCAAGTAGGGATTGTCACGTAATTTTTCAAACATTTATCGGATAAAAACTTAATTATATACAAGGAACAGTACAAGTGGAAAACTTGGCCCAAATCTGTCTCTCGGGACCGTGCCAAGAAGGCTGGCAGCATTGCCACGTTGAATAGCAATGCTGATTCTCTGAGCGAGAAAAGCCCCAGCCCGCTTGTCACGAGAAGCTTCTACCAGACGACGTGCAACCTCTTTGACAAGTTGATGAATCCGGACCCCAAGGCCCCAGAATTTTAACCGTAAACCCAGAAAATATGTATCCTTGATAATAAATAAGTATTTGAACAAAATTTACAAGATTAAATAACAACGCTCAAACTATGTGTTTATTATAATTGAGAAAAAAGCTGAAATTAAATCGGATTAAAAGTAAAACACAATAAAGTTGAAACATTTTAAAAACAAGTTTTTATTGATGACAACTTCTGACGATTGAAAGGTACATTAAATTTAAGATTAATTTATAAGTCCAAATAGCTAAGTGATTTTATCTACATAACTAAGTTTATAGTTTTCAGAAGTGGCTTGATAATTAAATACTTAAAATGTT
This sequence comes from Watsonalla binaria, assembly GCA_929442735.1. Taxonomy (NCBI): domain Eukaryota; kingdom Metazoa; phylum Arthropoda; class Insecta; order Lepidoptera; family Drepanidae; genus Watsonalla; species Watsonalla binaria. The sequence continues at coordinate 10,811,456 of OV838924.1, read as the reverse complement.
TATATTACATAAATTTGGTATTTATCAATCTAGGTGCTAGTTAATAATTTGGGGATATGCCTAGCAAATATTAGTTTTTGCCTACACGCATGGGTGTCAACGTATGTATACTAAAATATAATATATTTGAGCTATATCAAATAATATCAGATTTTGAGATACATATATCATCTCTGAATACTTTACATTTTAGATTAACTTCGTTTTTATATACTATTTATTTCTGAGTACACTACATAGTTATAAGAATTTCATCAAAAATGTTAAGGGTTTTTCTTATCTATATATAATACAGATAAATAAAATTGAAGTGTCCGTTTGTAATTCCGAAATAACAGCTTTTCACTCAATGCGTATGAAATTATACACCGTACTGACATGAACAGTCAAATTGTTTACATTTTTCTCTATCTGTCTGTTTGTTCCAGGTAATCTCCGAAACGGCTGGACCGATTTTAACGGGACTTTAACCAAAAGATAGCAAATTTTACAAGAAGTAACTTAGGACTATTTTATTTTAAAAAAAAAACATTAAGTGTTCCGCAGGTAACCCATGCAATTAACTCCATGCGGGTAGAACCGCGGGGCTCAGCTAGTATATTATATTACACTACAAAATATATTAAAACCGTTGGTAAGTATTTTAATGCAAAAAAATCTACTGCATCTTTCAAACCCCATTATTATTAAAGGTAACGAAATCTCTAACAAAATAAGGCGATCCTTTTTTACCTGTTAAACTTACCTGGAGATTACTACACTCAGGGGAAAGGATATGAAGCAACAATGTAAGCCTTATTAACTTAGATTAGAAACTATAAACCCCTCATTCAGAAACGAGTATTTGATATTTTATATATTTTATTTCAGACTTATAAAATAAGTACTTAAAAACTTTAGTATTTAAACTTTCAATGTAATTAAAACTTATCGTTTATTAGCCCATTTCTTTCTAGCCTAAAAATCTTTTATATATTATGTATATTGGTGTAAGCATTAATGAGTAGTTTCAAATATTAATCTGAGAAAAGAGACATACGCGTCGAGCACAGAACCTCATCCTTTTTTGAAGTCGCTTAAAAACCTTTCGGCGACCCGGAAACATTGTTCGGTAGTGTAACCAGGGGCCTAACTATGAGCTCTTATTGCCATGATAGTTTTACTCTGATTATGAGACAGATGTATTTGACGTGTATACATCTGTCACTGTCACACAGCTGAACTATGATTACAATAAGAGCTTTACAAAGGGCCTTACAAAGGTGCACTTGTTCTAAGTCACAAACAGCTTTCTCTTATAAGTTTTTATACATAAGAGTAATAATTTGAAAGTACAATATTTAATGTGTCCTTATCAGACGGATATCCGTCAGAATAGGTCTTATCTCAATTCGTGACTTTTTATATTTGGGAACTACTAGTTTATGTTTGTTTGACTTCCCTTTTTAGGACGTATCTTGACATTTATCACAGTAGCGACATTTTGATATAGCTACGCCCCGCGGAGATAGTCGTTATTAAGAGTAACGCGACGTTAATGAAAGTAATAACAAATGTTATCTGAATCCGTTCAGTCGTTTCAGCGTCAAGAAATAACAATTTTAGCATTCATAAAATAACATTATACCTGAGTTTGATTTTTAAATTAAACTAGCTGTGCCCGGCAAACGTTGTATTGCCATATTTTTTTTTGGGGTGGACTACCCCTAACATTTAGGGGGATGAAAAATAGATGTTGGCGAATCTCATAGATACCGGATAAGCACAAAAAATTTCATCAAAATCGGTCAAGCCGTTTCGGAGGAGTCTGGCAACGAAAACTGTGACACGAGAATTTTATATATTAGATTATTACTGATTTATTTTGTATTTTTACATTTCTATAATATTTTTGAAAAGAGTAATTACTGAGTTTCTTGCCAGGTTCTTCTCAGTAAAAGCAACCTTCCGAAACTGGCGGTAGCATGTATAATCCTATGTAATCGTGTCTTTCTGACGATTTGAAAGTACTTTGTTAAAAGCCTAATCGAAAAAATGAGTTTGATTATTTATCGTTGAAATTCACATCACACACTTATGATTACGTATTATATTCTACAAGTGACTTAATAATTGATGTATTAAATATAGATAGTTTGTTTTTATTAAATATCCATTAAAACCGGGAAATATTAGCAATAAAATTACACTTAACGTGCACAAATTCTGCCTGTTACAAAAATAACCATTTCAATACTGAGTTGTTATAAAATAAAGAAAATAAACATTATATTAAATAATATAAAGGTACCGTGTTATCTTGAAATCTCTACATTGTTAGCAGAAAGTGCTCGTAAAACGTGATATTTACAAGGGTATATATGAATAACATTTCAGCTCATTGCGTCGACAAAATACTTAGCGTTACTTAATGTTTTGTACTTGAAATAAGATTTAAAAAGAAATGAAAAATGAGGATGAATAAAAAAATAAGTGCACAATGACGTATCGTAATTATAAGTTTTGAAACAGCCATGTAATATTTTAAAATTGAGAACATAGTTGTTCTACAACATACTGAACATACTAAATATTATTTATAAAAATCTTGCTGTAGCCCGCGATTTTACCCGCGTAGAGTGCTTTTCATGGATGACCTGGGGAACTCTAATGTGTTTTTAAATAAAAATAGTAAGTTACTCCTTTCACATTAGCTATCTGCCCGTGAGGTCCCTTTAAAATCGGTCCAGCTGCCAGACAGAGAAAAATAAAAAAAAAAATATTTCAAAGTCATTACCGTGTATTAATTTAGTGAAAAGATAATTCCCAGACAGATTTATAAATAAATTAATGATTTTTTTCCACTTAATCATAGTAATTCAGAAGCCATTATAAGTATCGAAAATATGAGTTAAGTTATGCTTTAGTAATGAATGTATTATAAGCTTATATTTAAAATAGCAAATACGTCGAGGAATCGAGTTACTTTTAAAAATAATGTTTGCCAACATCTCACGGCCTGGTAAATGCTTGTATTGAAATCATTTTGCGAATCATTAAACAATAGTTGAAAGCTACATGGCGTCACTTTTTTCTTTCTACCTGCATACACACATTTAAAATCTCAACGACTATTGTCAAAACTATTTAAAAATGAGGTACAAAATAAATATTGAAGCTTTTTGAATTCGCTTTAAGAAATATTTGTAGAAATAAGATCGTGTAACTGTGTATATATGAAAGAAAGTCGTGTTAGTTGCAGTATTTATAACTCAAGAACGGTTGAACCGATTTGGCTGGTAATTGGTGGGGAGGTAGCCTAAAACCAGGAGGAGGATACTATGTCCCGAAAAATACATACATACATCTATACATACAGATAAATAAAAATGAAGTATCTGTTTGTAATTTCAAAACAGTTTTCAACTTAATGTATATGAAAGTATATAAGGTACATACATAAAAACCATATTTTTAACATTTTCTTATTCTCTCTGTCTGTTTGTTCCGGGTAAACTCTGAAACGACTGTACGGATTTCTACGCGACTTTCACAGACAGGTAGTTGATGTTACAAGGAGTAACTTAGGATACTTTTATCACAAAATAAAGTCTACGCAGATGAAACCGCGGGGCACAGATAGTATGAATATATTTAATTAAAGTAACAGCTGATAGACGAAATCAAAAATTTAATCATGTGACCAAATATAAAAAGGGGGGATTCTAAGCAAATTAGCGTCAAAAATTCTACGCATGCGTCGGGCGGCGGGATCAAAAATTCCGCGCTTATCCCGACGGGAACTATGCGAGCCACAATGAATTATAGCCTGCGCTTTCCAGGTTAGATTGTTGTGCACGCTTTTTTTCTTGTGCTTTGTTATTTTTTTAATTAAATACAATGATTTTTTGAAAATCTCCTTTCAACTTGGTCATAGGTTTTTTTTTTATTAAGAAGCCAAGGTGTTTTGGCTCGGTGCATAATTTTGTTCAGAATTAGTTTTAGGATGAAACTGATATTTTGTAGAGATATGGAAACTCAATTTAGGCATCATTGAAGGAATTAAAGTGTTTGTGAATGTTGATAATCTTGAGATGACCGTTTACAATTAATTTATGTGTTATTTAATAGGTATATATAAGTTATCGACAACTCTATAATAATTTTGTATTGAAGAAAGAGGATTATAATTTTTATTTCAATGATTTGAAATCATTATATCCGTCATCATCTCCCTGGCCCTATCCCATACATTGTTGTGATCGGCACTTGATTCAACCCGATGTGGCTGATTACCTGATTTTTATACGAAGCGACTGCCATCTGACCCCTTTAACGAAGAAAATCTGTGTTCTGGGTTTTTTAGGGTATTTTAGGTTTCCGACCGACCTGTAATTGCCAAAGATGATAAATTGGCAACCGGGACCGACGGCTTAACGTACTCTCCGAGGCACGGAGAGAACTCGGGCGGGCAGTAACCCATCCAATTACTGGCTAGGGTTAGGGTTGCTTGACTTCGCTGATCGAATGATATGCGCAATAGCAACTGTGCCACGAGCTCCTCTTGTTCAATAAATAATAATATTTCGCTCCATTTTTAATTCACATGTACACATTTCTATTCTTATGAGTGAGGCTCTGGTCGAGCAGTACAATATTTAAAACATAAACGTTTATAGACATAAATGTATAGTGTCTGCTTTGCATTCAATGCGATTGTTATCGGGGCATGCTTCGTATATCAACACACTGGGATGATGTTCAATTACATGGTTGGTATGCTGGCGGAGGGAAGAGGAGGTTAGTATTGTATTTTGTTTATGGGTTTGTTGAATCTATCTCTAAAAACGTATTTATTTATTTACATATAACCTCTTTATGCCAATGCGATGTTAGTGTTTAACGATACATTCAATTCAGAATTATTTATTTAGTTTAGGCCCTGGTAAGGCAATTATGAATGTCAAAGACTTGACCACCGGTTCAGAAACTAGCCTTCTCAGAAGAATCGGTAGAACTGTTGGCATCATTTACATTTAATTACATAGTAAATAATGATTGATTTCATTAAAATTCGTATACAATTATTATAATAATCACTAAATCAATTTAAATATTGTAATCATTTTAAAGTAAAGTTTCCATGTGTTTGGGAATTCATATCATAAACGATTTTTATTTTTTTAATAATTATGATGGAAATCTATGCACAACCTAAACCGCTGGTCCTAGATATATGAAATTTGGAGGGTATAAGGCTATAAAGGAAGGTAAAGTAAGGAATAATTTTTCAAAATTCCACCTTTAAGATGATCAGAATTATCACACGATTAAAAATTAAATCTTATGTTTTGATTTTTTCAATTTTAACACCAAGTTTTATTGTATTTGAACCATCGTTCAATTAAACTGTTTAATATGAATTTAATTTTTTATATTATCTATCTCTCTTGCTTTGTTTTAATACTTATCCGAATTACATATAACGTAATTATATTCTTTAATTCAAAAATTCACATTAAGAAGTGTATGAAGAGATGCATGAACGTGGATGAAGCGAAAGAAGTATGTAAGGATCGTAACATGCGGCGAACTGTGGTCTCTGCCTACCCCCATGGGATACAGGCGTGAGCATATGTATGTGTGTATGTATGTTAAGTTAAATAAACCTTTTATTAATAATCTTTATTTTTATTCTTTTTTCTTTTATTTGTAAACAATGTTTCAAAAATAAATTAAGTATACAATTTTGCTGTGAGTTTTTAATGCTCTTCAAAACTATTTACTAACTAGTATTAATTTACTTAGATACCTTAACTTTAATATTGACATGCCCTACATTTGCGTGAAATATGTGATTCTTGTGACTTGAATAAGACCTATTTTGTACCACATTTCATGTGAATAAATATTATTTATATTTATATTTAATGGCACTGTACGTGTATTTATCCGTTTTCCAATGAATATTTGCGTGGATAATATGCTATGGTCATTATGGTATTATTACATAGTTTTAATAATATACTATACTATGCTACACAGATAGAAATAAAGGTTTTGAAATAAGAAATTATTTTATCCCGACGGTCTACAAACTAATGATAATAATTTCAAAGATTTTAATGTAGGTAGATAATATCTACTTGTCTGTATGAAATTTTGAGTTCTTCAACTAACCACAAAACAGTTTCTGATTAGTATTGTGAAGATAAGTGGTTTTTTAATTAACCTTAAGAAAATAATTTTGCTTTTCAATAATTGGATAGAAGTCTTTCAACCCTGCGTTCATAAAATAGTGAATACTAAATTTATAATCTACGTTGAATGTGTTTTGGAAACTCATTTGAAACTGATTTCAATACCTTAATAATTTCGCTCGACAACTATTATAGATATAATTATAAATATACTTAATAAATAAATTCCACCGTTGACATTTCTTCAACTCAATAAATATTACGGTCAAACACTAGAAGAAAAATATACGCGATAAAATAAAACACGAGAGCCAGTAGCAACTTCGAATAGTATACTAAGTTAAAGCCTGCTTAAACCTACGCTTACTTTGAGCTTACATTCAACTTTACTCACATAACCTATATATACTAATATCTATACTATTTTTATTTACATTAAACTTTACTCGCATAACCTATCTATTTAATATTAACCTTCCCTGGTTTGTATGTATGTTTGTAACGAATTGATTCAAAAAGTACTAGACTGATTTTAAAAATTCTTTCATTATTTGAATGCTACATTATCACTGTTTAATATAGACTGTATTTTATCCCCGTACGTCAATGGGAACGGTAACTAGTGGGTAAAACGCTAGTTATTTAGTTTGAGAAGTGTATAATTAAAAAGGCACGTCCAAATTTAGTACCTCAAGTTCGAACCTCCAAAATGTAAGCACAACACTAGGAATCACTCACAAACATAATCATCCGAATATTAATAATAACCGAACACACGTCGACACTAAAACAATTATATTATCACTTCACTGCAATCCGATTTGAAAAGAAATGGAATTTGTATTATTTCGTGTGTTTGCAACGCGCGATCAGCCTGCACGAAGGCTGTGTTAAGACTGATCGTAGTGGAGGGGGGGGTGTGATCGTAGAACAGGTTGCCTCGCATACCGTTTGAAGACCGCCAATTTTGTACTGGAGAACGCGTTCTTAGGCTCGGATTGATACGATGTCTACTGGGAATGGGAGGTTAGATCTTTTTAATTTCTAAGGGTAGGTTCGAATGATAAATCATATTCATATATTTATTACATGTACGATAGTTACAGATACAAAGAAAATAAAACCATACATATGCTCACGCCTGTATCCCATGGAGGTAGGCAACCACCGTTTGCCACATGCTACGATCCTTACATACTTCTTTCGCTTCATCCACATTCATGCATCTCTTAATACACTTTTTTAGGTTACGAGTGCTCCGAATTCAACCAAATAAAACCATTATTTAATCAATTAATTACCTAATGCTTTTGAGTCAATGTTTAGACAAACAACAGAATTGTAGATACATTCGTTTAAATATAATAATAGAAAGAATATTCCAAAGGATGCGCGTTGATGTCTTTTACATAAGATTAGTATAGAACGCGTTGCCACTATTTTTTACGTGCAATTTTCAGCTCTATCGACTGCACAGTACATTTCTAATATCATCACGTGTTTTCAGAACGACCAATGATGTACCTACATAAAATATTTAATGAAAAGTAAAAGAGCCGTGGTGGCCTTGAGGTTTGAGCAGTCGCCTGCTACGCAAGCGACGCAAATTCGAATCCCAGCGGGGCCTGTACCAATGAGTTTTTCTAAAAAACTTATGTACAGTGATTTTACAGCACGTGCTTTACGGTGAAGGAAAACATCGTGAGGAAACCTAAAGTAAAGTCTCTGAGACGGTGATGGACTCACCATCTGTCACGTTGGCACTTAATAATTTTCGGTGAAAAGTGGGTGTTGTGATTACAACACCTCTGCCTACCCCTTCGGGGAATACAGACGTGAGCATATTTATGTATGTATGAAAACTATAATATCGTCCGAGTTTCTAGTCGGTTCTTCTGAGTAGGGTAGTTTCCAACTGAATAAATTTGTTTGATTTTACTCTGTCGACCCTTTCGGGGACCCTGGAATAGCGTAAGCATAATTGTACTATTACTAGCTCCCGGCCAACGTTGTATTGTCATATATTTTTTTGATGTGGATTAGAATTTGACCTACCCGATATGAACACAAATGTCATACAAATCGGTCCACGACACGACATCACGACACGATAATTGTATATATTACTAGCTGTGCCCCGCTGTTTCACCCGCGTAGACTAAATCTCGTAGGTCGCCCGCGGAACTCTGATGCTTTTTTAAATAAACGTAGCCCAAGTTACACCTTGTAATATTAGCAATCAGCCAGTGAAAGTCCCACTGAAAAATCTCCAGATGTTTCGGAGATTACAAACAGATAGACTAACGAACAGATAGACAGAGAAAAAAAAATTGGTTTTTTTATGCGAGCTATCATCATCATCATATCAGCCATAGGACGTCCACTGCTGAACATAGGCCTCTTCCAATGATTTCCTGACTTCAATGACTTCACCCGGTTGGAAGCGGCCTGCATCCAGCGGGTCCCCGCGGCCTTGACCAGATCGTCCGTCCATCTCGCGGGGGGGCGCCCTACGCTGCGCTTGCCGGTACGTGGTCTCCACTCGAGAACTCTACTGCCCCAGCGGCCATCAGTCCTTCGACCAATGTGGCCTGCCCATTGCCACTTAAGCCTGCTAACCCGATTGGCTATGTCGGTTACTTTAGTACGTCTACGTATCTCCTCATTTCTGATTCGATCTCGTAGCGAGACACCAAGCATAGCTCTTTCCATGGCACGCTGAGTGACTTTTAGCCTATTCAAGAGGCCTACAGTTAGAGACCACGTCTCGGCACCGTAGGTCATCACTGGTCGCACTGTTCGAAGACTTTAGTCTGCGAACAGTGCGTGTGAGTTTGGTTTATATGAATTTAGTGAAAAGCTGTAATTGGGAATTACATACAGACACTTAAATTTTATTTATTAGGCCAAGATAGAACTATCAATTTGAATATTTTAATAATTGATAATGGATGTAGCAATCTTTTATTTAAGGATATTTTATCTTTAGTACCGCTCGGATGCCGTGAATTTGAACATTTTACCTGGTTTTGCTCAAACATGTTTCTTAACTTATATACTTGCCCGAGTGTTATCTTAATTAATTGTTGTAATAAATATAAAAAATATTTGTTGGTTTCTTTTCATTAACACGTTTATGGAACTAGTTTATAACCCAATTAAGTTTTGCAACCAGGATAATATTATATCTGTGGACATGGAATTCAAATTCGCTTCGGTTTTTAATCTATCTTTTTATTAGTGACCTAAAGAGACCACAGATTTATAATGTCTACTCCAACTTTTTTTTTTTCTAAAATGCAATACTTCCATTAGAATTCTAAATTGGTAACCCTTTGGGGGCCCTTCTGGGACGGCGTGAGCATATTTATTTTATTTCTCCTTAAGTTCGGCTATGTAGCTTCACCTCGGTCTTCCTCATCTCCCTTCCAGTACACGCCAATCTAATACAGATTGGCGTGTCGAATCAAATGCCCAACCTTTTTTCCTATTTCCGATCGCTGTTATTCTCATTTATTTCCACATTACTCAAATTTCATAATAATCTAGCGATAAGTTATTGGAATGAAAATAAGGACTAAATGATAGATTCGTTTACATTTTATAACCTAGAGCCGTGGTGGCCTCGAGGTTAGAGCAGTCGCCTGCTACGCAAGCGACGCAAGTTCGAATCCCAGCGGGGCCAGTACCAATGAGTTTTTCTAAAAAAAACTTACGTACAGTGATTTCACACCACGTGCTTTAGGTGAAGGAAAACATCGTGAGGAAACCTGCATATGTCTGAGAAGTAATTCAAAGACGTATGTATAGTGCTTGAGACGGCGATAGACTCACCATCTGTCACGTTGGCACTTAATCAAATTCGGTGAAAAGTGGGTGTTGTGATTATAACACCTCTGCCTACCCCTTCGGGGAATACAGGCGTGAGCATATGTATGTATGTTTATAACCTATATGACAGATGGATATAAAATTGAAAACCGCTGCAAGACCACAGAAAATTATAAGACTGAACGAGAGTTCGTAGTAATTTGTGACTGCGGGTAGCACAATCAATAAAATGGACTATGTAGTATTATAGCATAGCCCTGCATTTTGATTAAAAACATGGCAGATATACTCCTTTCCTTTATTTATTTAATAGCGATGAGCTTAAGTAAAACTATTCCGCCAATGTCAAGTGATTATTGAGAAAAATATCTTGTAAATCAATCTACAGAATTATTATCTATCAATTTATTTCATGTTTTTTTTTTATTTCCAGATATACTCATTGAATGACAGCACTGATATTTTATAAATAAAGAAGCTGATATTTGAAACTGAAGACTAGATGTCACAATTGGGACGATTTCGTATGGCGCTATCTGTTTTACTTACCTTTTTATCCTTTATCCTATATTCTGTATTGTAGGCCTAGCTAGACAAAGTATGTTACATTCTTTCGAGCTTCGTTAATATAAACGATACAAAATGTATGGAGATGACATAAATCTGACTGATTTTTGTCTAGAAAGCGTGATGATAATATTACTTTGTCTATAGAAACTGTTAATTTCCGGGAATAGATTTAAATGTCGCTATTATTATGAACAAAGCATATCTAATCTAGAGTCCCTAAATAACAAACGCCATAGTTTCGCATGAAAATTCCAGTATTTTTTCAATCATTGATTAGAACGTAGTGCCATGCGAAGTGTCGCGTAACGCCATCTGTCGTACACCAATTGAAACAGCAAACTACAGATAAATAATATTAAAGAGATTAGTCGGAACAAACAGACGGACGGAGGGCTCTAGTTTCATGTATGCATTTAGTGAGGAGACGTATTTTCGAATTAGAAACATACATACATGTTATTTATCTATATGGATTATCTGATACTTGCGATTAGTACAAAAAAATATAGTTATTAGTATAAATTTATTTACAGTAAACATAAGAAATTTTGTACATAAAGATTCTAAAAGGCAAATTATATATTTCAAAAGGATATTAACAATTTCATTTCTGTTAATGTTTGATGACAAGACTATAACTTCTGAGCTTTGTTTAAGTTACAAAAAAGATTTTGGAAGAATGTATAATCTCCTGCTTTGAATCTCAATCAAAATTGTACCGTCAAACACACAAGGGTCAATATACTTAATATATAAAAATAGTGGACCCATCATAACACATTGCCATTGTTGAGGTAAAGGACAATAAAATTATCATTATTCTTAGATCACAGGATAATGTTATTTTCAAAAAGGAATCAATACCACGGTCTTGGTATGAAATGTGATAGCATCTATTTGTAGAGCTGTAGTGGCCTTGGGGTTTGAGCTGTTGCCTGCTACACAAACAATGCAAGATCAAATCCCAGCTGGGCCTGTACAAATGAGTTTTTCTAAAAAAAAATTGGTGAAGGAAAACATTGTGTGGAAACCTGCATAATGTCTGAGAAGTAATGCAAAGATGTATGAGATGGCGATGGAATCATCCTTCTACCTCTGTCACATTGGCACTTAATCCTATTTGGTGAAATATCGGTGTTGTTGTTACCCCTTCGGGGACCCTTCTTATGATGTAATAGGTAGAATGCTTACATACAAAACACTTTACTTACAGGTTTTTTTAAACCTATAACAGGCACTAGTACGCCTATCACGGGTTTGTCACCATTTTCGTAATCTATACTAGCTAGTTACACTCGCAATATATGTACGAGATATTTTAGTTCTTCACAATACCACAATTTCTCATACTAATATTCTCGTGGCAAACCTGTGATAGGGGTGGGGTACTGCACTGACAAAGCAGATGTTGGTACAATACTTCTTTAGCATAAGTTTGTGTTGGTAATAATTTCAAACTTTTGTGAGACAGTAAACAAATTATTATTAATATAGTTACTCTTACAAAAATAACAACACTACTCTTGGCAGCCTTTCTTTACCTACACCTCAAATATCTTAATAGCACTTGTATCACTAGCCAAAGTTAAAATTAAACGGTATATTAGGCCAGTACATAGGTTTATCTTTGTCTCTGTCACTTAAAAACTGTGATTGTAAGCTAATTTCAAGTGCCGCTATCCTCTCCCATTTGTCACCATAGAGTTCCTTCATTGTTTCTTCATTGTTCACCTGATCTTCCGAGGCACGTTCCTCCATGTCAACGACCTCTTCCGCAGCTAATTTCGCTTTTAATCTCTCGCGTTCATGTTTCGCCTCTTGTTTGTACTTGGCATTTGCCGTTAGAAATTGTATGAACTCCTCACTCACTTCAAAGTTTTCTTCACCTTCTCTATCATCTTCATTTTCATCCTCAAGTTCCTCATCGTCTTCCCCATTCTCTGAATCTGATTCGAGTCCCACAACACACTCTACATTACTCGCTTCTTGATTCGGATTTATGCAGTTTTTTCTGATTATGTCGTGGAGTATCCTATTCTCGTACTCCAAGGCTTTAGCTCTCGACTTCCAATAAGCTACCTGGTGCTTCAATTGCCATGTAGCAGCATTGGTGAAAGTCTCCGCCCAAGAAGACATTGTCGAGGCCAAACGCAAATGTCTTTTTTTAGAAGCTTCCTTTTTTTGCTTTTTATTAAGCGGAAATTTCTTTTTACGTCTTCGACGGATATTGCTATGTGTCGGCGGTGTGTTATTTTCTTTTGATTGAATTGATTCGTCGGGTGGTTGGAAAAACATTGCGATTTTTTTATACTGCAAAATGTCAGACCATTATGTGACTTGACTTGAATGACAATGAAATGACATGCCCATGACAAAAAAAACGATCGTCTATTTGTGTTCCAAGGCTACAAACTATACTGCCGCATCATTTGCTATATATATTAATCTTTATTCTCATATTTAATGCTTTATTCTACCTTACTTATTTGATTGAATATTTCGCAAACAATCTTAAGCAGCTATCAAAAACTTTATGGTCTGTTTACAAAAGAAGACAAAATATCAAGTGTCTCACTCATCTGACCTGATATGACACTTTGTGTCAAATATTAATTTAGACAGCGTATCCCTCCCGTTTGTTTATGTTTTGTTTGTTATTGTAAAATAATTATTGAATAAACGATTGCAAACATGAAATATAAAAACTCGTGCCGAACTTGTTTAGGAAGCGAGAGAGAAATGCGTAACATTAATTCATGTATTACCATAGGGGGAGAAGACGTCAGACTTTCTGATATTTTGCAAAATTACTACAGTTATAAGGTAAGTATACACCTAAATACTTTTAATTAGATAAAAATGTAAAATAAACTTCAAATCTAAGGCGCATAAATCAAAAGCATTTAGCATTTTATTAGTAAGTTTACAGTAAAATTTAAAAAGGAAAATGATCTATCGTAATGAAGACATAATATTTACCATTTAATTTTCAGGTCACAGAAAATCTCACATATCCTGACAACCTTTGCATCAACTGCATACACCATCTTACTCTGACTTACTCATTTAAAACTCTTATAGAATCCAGTGCTAAAACACTATTGGAACATTGTAATGTAGACTCAATTAGTGATAACTTTGACTGCAATTTCGAATATGACGACCGCAAACAGAATCAACGTAAAAAGTATGTTAAAAGAAAAGTCAAAACCGAGGTGTCTATTGTACAGAAGCTTCTCTTTTGCGTTGAATGTAAAGCTGAATTTACATGCGCCACGTCGCTAAACAAACACTGTTTAAGCAGCCATCCTGTAAAATCAAGCATCGGAAGGGATTGTGAATACTGCCTAGAGAAATTTGAGGATTTCAGATCACTTGTTCTTCATACTAGACTACATTTAAGACCGTTTGTATGTGAAAACTGCTGGGAAGGATTTTACACTGACAGTGATTTTAGTTCCCATACTTGTCAACCAAATGGCTATAAAGATAGAAATACATCAATAAAACAGCTGAAACAATGCGATCAATGTGGGAAATCCTACCCCCCAGGCTATATAAGAATACACATGCTAACCCACAGTAACAACCGTCCGTACAGTTGCCGCTACTGTCCAAAAAAGTTTAAAGTGCCCGGGGGCTTAAATTCCCATGTTTTATGGAATCATAAAAGGACTAGGAATCATAAATGTGACGTTTGTAATGCTACATTCATATCGGCAAGTGCAAGAAGCACACATATACGAAAAAACCATTTGAAAGAGAAGAAATATGGATGCGACAGCTGTAACAAGAGGTTCTTCTCCAAATCAGAATTACAGAGGCATACACTGACTCACACAGGAGTAAAGAACTTCCATTGTCACTTATGTGACAAATCCTATCAGACCAGACATGGCTTGAATGTGCATCTTAAGTCCCATTCACAAATGGCTGCAAATGTAACGACTTTGTAACTGTAATTTATTGCCTACCTTTATTGTGCAACCTAATGCAGCCACTCGACGCTCGTTTCCAGCTAATAATTTGGTCACGTGACCCTATTAAATTCCATAAAATTCCGCGACTCAAAAAGGAACTACGTAATTCAGCCGCTAGTCGCTCGTTATCAGCGACTATCAGTCGCTCGTTTGGTGTCATTTTTCGTGATTCAAAGATGGGCCAAACGTTCAAGTAGACAGAAATGAGTGTACCCGATCCCGAAAATCTAACAGTAGTTGGAATGGCTTTACCACATGTTGGTGACGGGGCATTCCAATTAACAGACTTCTCGCGATACTTCCCAGCGATAAAGCTCAACATTTTCAACATTGTCGCTACATATCACGTGACCACATTTGTAACTGGAATGAGGGTTGAGCGGCTGCATGTGGTTGCACCTTTAAGTACAAAAGTTTGATTGGTCTAAGTATTTATTGAAATTATTATATAAGAATGTTAAAATTGGCTTTTAATTTACTGAGAATCATTAATTATTAAATTAATTATTATTTAATTCACCCGCGTAGGCTAATTTCATGGGTGACCCGCGGAACCCTAATATTTTTTTTTAAATAGAAGTAGCTTAAATTACTCCTTGTAACATTAGCTATCTACCATTGACAGTCCAGTTAAAATCAGTGCAGCCGTTTTGGAGATTAGCTGGAACAAACAGACAGACAAATGGACTTGTAGAGAAAAAAAATTCAAAATGTTTTTTTTATTTCAGTACCTTATATACTTTCGTACACATTTTGTGAAAAATTTTATGTGTAGAAAGAGTATAGATATAGATGGTTTCAAAATGATTAAAACACATGAATAGGGTACATACTTTAATAAAAATAATAATATGTACTGAAATAGAATAAAATAATGTTACACTCAACAATAATGACAACCATTATAAGCATTTATTATGGAAAAAATATGCATTATTATAACACAAACAAATCCATTGCAAGAACTAAGGCACTTATTTATAGCTTAATATTGCGAGTTAGTTATGTATCTAATACATTTTACAAGAATTATAAAAATATTTTTAGTAAAGTAACAATAGCATCATATTTTACACCACAATTATATAATAAAGGGATCCACACTTATATTTAAATAAATAATGTTTGGTAATTTAGTCGAAAGGAAATTGTAATATAAAAAATATTCAAATGAAGTCGGTGGGGATATTTTTCTAGACATAAAATCAATAAACTGCTATTTACAAAACAAAAATATCTAGTTGTCTGGATATTGATTGAGATATCTGAGCTCAATAATAAATTCAATTAATATCATAATATTTATCTGAATGGATTTCGAGGAAATTTGGCACACAGATAATAATTTATTACTTGGATTTAATTAGGATAGTATTCCCTAAAAACTGTTAAGATTCCTGTGGGATTAACAAAGAAATGTAAAACAATGTGACGTGCGGAGAAAGGATGGTTTAAAATACCTAGCATACCAAAATCACTGAACAAAGTGAATATACAACTTTATATAATAATAAAGTTTATCGTGCCAAGAAGGCTGGCAGCATTGCCACGTTGAATAGCAATGCTGATTCTCTGAGCGAGAAAAGCCCCAGCCCGCTTGTCACGAGAAGCTTCTACCAGACGACGTGCAACCTCTTTGAGAAGTTGATGTTGAAACTCTGGGGCCTTGGGGTCCAGATGCGCATATACAACTTAATAATTTATTCCTCGATGATAATAATTAGATTTTCTTCTCTTCTAGATACATACAATTTGGATGGTGTGTTGCAGTTTGTCACATTGATTAAGGCCGCAAATGAAGCAATTATTTATAAATCACTCTTATGTTTTTTTTGTTATGCGGAGGGATGAGGATAATGTTGCCAAAAAAAATTTGTTTATGAATGTGGATGGTTACAAGTGGAAAGGAAGACCTAAGAAACGATGGATGGATTGTGTTAAAGGTGATATTCTCTTCCATTTCTCTTCTATTTTAGATAGAAGAGAAATGGAAGAGAAAAACACATTGCGCCGACCCCAAATAACACGGGAAAAGGGCAGGAGAATAATGATGTTTTTTTTTATTTCACCCCTAAGGCAGTAAAATGGGGAGTTGAATTTTCTGTT
Source organism: Watsonalla binaria (assembly GCA_929442735.1). NCBI lineage: Eukaryota > Metazoa > Arthropoda > Insecta > Lepidoptera > Drepanidae > Watsonalla > Watsonalla binaria. The sequence continues at coordinate 10,794,790 of OV838924.1, read as the reverse complement.
AATCTTTTTATCCTCGTCGAATGTCGCGCGGGCGGATGCTAGTATACAAACTAGTAAGTATGAACAGCCGTGATGACCTTGGGGTTTGACCATTCAGACATGCTTTACGGTGAAGGAAAACATCGCGAGGAAACCTGCATATGTCTGAGAAGTAATTCAAAGACGTATGTAGACAGCGATGGACTCACCCTCTGTCACGTTGGCACTTAGTCATATTCGATGTAATGTGTTGTTGTCACCCGTTGTTCGGGGACCCTTCTGGGAAGGCGTGAGCATATATATATAGTATGAAATAAGCGTGGATCCCTGGAAAATTTGAAGCATGTTCTTATATAAAAATGTAAAAATATCACAACTTGGTATATACCAACAGACATTATACTATGTACATTAGGCGAGCAATGCCCACACCGTTTTCGTTACAATTGATATCCTTATCCCGTTATATTCGAGTGTATCCTGCAATAGAAAAGAAAATATCAATTTTAATATGTTTATTGCTTTCATTTGCAGAACCACACCCAAATGACGTAGTACCCCCTTATTACAAAACATGGTTTAAATAAAGACTAGACCAAAATGGGTTGTTCCTATAATCCCCATTGGAATCCCCTATTAATAGGGAATACTGGAAAAAAAGTTCATTTATTTATTTATTTAACAAAAACGGCGAACCAATTACATTTGTTAAAGATATACAACACAAATAGTAAAATTTTCAAAAACCCCATAGCGATCGAAACCAGCTCGGAATGGGCATTTTTGTATAAATTTTCCACAAATCCCCATTGGGGTGTATAAACTTTTTTCCAGTATTCCCCATTGATGAGGATTTTCAATGACTAAAACTATTTTCATCCCTCTTTAAACCCGTATCATAGAAAGAGTTAAAGCTACTTTTAATCTATATTTTCCAAAAGTTGTTCCACTTTGTTGTGTAATAAGGGGTAAGTTAATTATAATTCAATCATACAGTCTATACTATGTATATTGTTGGACATTACTAACCCAAAGTGGGAAGATATTGTGTATAAGAAAATCTTCAGTATATAGTTATAATGATATGGAAATGTTGAACATAACTTGCCTTGGGAATTAAATTTATTATTACTGGCAAAGATTATTTGCCAAAAACTTCGGCAAACATTGTCCAATATTATGAAAAACCTTTTTTCTAAGAAGTAATAGTTTGTCTGAGAAGTAATTCAAAGACGTATAGTGCCTGAGACGGCGATGGACTCACCCTCTGTCACGTTGGCACTTGATCATATTCGGTGAAATGTGGGTGTTGTTGATACAACACCTTTGCTTACCCCTTCGGGGACCCTTCTGGGATGGCGTGAGCATATTTTTATTTTAACAAAAACATGTTGCAAATTATGGTAACACTTCCATAATCTGTTTCAACTCATAATTAGTATTAATTAATATATTAAGATAAACAATATGATTATTTACGACGTAATCATAAACGAAGCGAGATAAATGCAGTGCTTGTCTCATATTACACTACAAATTGACATGCGTCTCGTTAAATAGTTATCACTGTGCATATTGTGAATAGAATTTGAAAATTTTAACAATTAATGGTAATAATTTTATGCTAACTAAACTACTATAGACTATCATATTGATAGATGCATTTATTACCAAGAAAAAATAATTTTGTACTATTTACGAGTGATAATGCTATTACTTTTAAAAGGCTTTATTATAAGCTAATAATAAGCGCAGTTGCTATTGCGCATATTATTCGAACAGCGAAGTCAAGCAACCCTAACCCGTAGTTGGTTGGGTGACCGCCCGAGTTCCCTCCGTGCCTCGCGGAGCACGTTAAGCCGTCGGTCCCGGTTGCCAATTTAACATCTTTAGCAATCGTTACAGGTCAGTCGGAGGCTTTAGAGTCCGACACAGCCACATCGGGTTAAATCAAGTGCCGACCCCAACAATGTATGGGATAAGGCCAGGAGAGCAACGGGTCCGATTTGAAAAAAAATTAAAATACTCTGTGATAGATAGTCCATTTATAAAGGCTATTTATCATCACGCTAAGACCGATGGCGGGTCAAAGTGTGCGTTAGCCCAAAGTAACTATTCCACGCGGGCAAATATGCGGGCAAAAGCAAGTTTACACAGACTACAAACTCTTCCCCATGGGCTACATCTGCCGGCTTGTTCAGGGAGTATTTGAGGAGTCAGGTACGTAGAGCACAAAGGCAAGGGCGGCACAAAAGATCCCAAGGGTCCACGTGCGTCCGGGCAACCGGACCCAATAATGCCACAAACAAGATATAATAAGATAGTTTTCAATAAAAAAACGTTTGTGTTACATTCTAAGCTACATTCCACAACTTTAGAAGTTCATGTCTAATCCTATTTGATACATAACTTCGTCCATTTCAGGTGTGAAGAAGGCCGGTTTACCATTGGCCTGGGACGTGGTGGGCCCGCTGTCTTCTGAATGTGTCGAGGAGGTGTTCATTGTAGGCAGTCCCAGGACCACCCGTATTTGGTCTGTGAGGTGTGGGGCGCATACTATCTGGTGGTATATACCCTCGGCTGTACTCAAGATTTTGTCCACGTCCAAACTCATTGACAAGTCGTTTACATGCTGGAAAGAAATAATATTTACATTCAAATCTATACATACAGATATATAACATTGTTTTGTTTGAAGCTAATCTCCGAAACAGCTGGACCGATCTTAACGGCATTTTCACCGGCAGATAACTCACGTTACAATGAGTAATTTTGCCTAAGTTTACTAAATAAATGCATGTTACATCAATGGAATTGAATGTAGGATAGGATATATCCCGAAATTGATGTGTAATAAAAAATATTCACGAAATAAAAATATATATACTTACTTTCAAAATTTCAGTAAACCCATAATCTCTGCTGATAAAAATATCTTTCTCTGTATCAAGTATGGCAACTGCTATTAATAAATGGAAATTCGGGCATGGCAACCCGGTCCATAGTACTTCCCATAGCCTGAAACACAATCATAAACAAAATTAACTTCAAGCAATAATTCTAACTGTCACTATTATACGAGCACAAGATTAAACATATCGCACCCTCAGAACGAAAGGGGCTCAACTCCAAATTTTGCGAAAACTAATTAACAACATAAACAGACCTAAAAATTAATTCATCCCTAATTTTTGAAAAAATCAGAATAAAATATTTATCGACAAAACACAAACTAGACTTTAGTATAAAAATATAAAAAAAGTCTCAGTGTATTCAAACCTAGTAAAATAATTACTGTCATTTCCAAAAACATTTGAATTTTGTAATTGAGCCCCTATCGTTCTGAGAGTGCTATATGTTTTTTTTTAACCTTATCTTGTTTTACTATAAGAATCTGCCGTCCTTTGCGATTTTGTGTAGATCTCAACCTTAGGAAGACCACAGCCAAATAATGCAGTGAGTATATGTATAATATATGACCTTCAGGCGGATTGTATGTTTGTTTGCCACCTTCATAGAATCACGCTCGCGCTATACCAGAAGGGTCCCCGAAGGGGTAGGCAGAGGTGCTGTATTAACACCCATATTTCACCGAATATGAAGTGCCAACGAAACACAGGGTGAGTCTGTAGCCATCTAGGCACTTTACATACGTCTTTGAATTACTTCTCCTACATATGCAACAAACAGTCCTTCGTGAAATGCACTTTGTTTTTTAGAAATACTCATTGGTGTGGCCCACTGGGATCCGAACTTGCATCGCTTGCATAGCAGGCAACTGCTCAAACCCCAAGGACACCACGGCTCTTCACGATTAGACTATCAAATGGTTTTCCCAAGCGAATTCTCCATGGAAGGATGTGAAGTCTTGACTTCTTGGTATTACGGTCTTCTAAAGGCTGTGGTGACCGCTTAACATAAGGCTGTTATGCCCCCTCCATGTTAATATTCTTTCAGTCATTGTCAAATGTGTAGGATAATGTTGAAAACTGACCTCATAATATCCCTGTGCGAGAACTCCCTCTTGTACCAGACGAGGAGCCATCGGAAGCAGAAGTACATGTTGGCGGAGTCCTTGAGCGCCAGGTGCTGGGCCAGCGCTGGGCTGGCGAACGTCAGCAGCTGCTGCAGCTGGGACAACTGCTGCTTCATTCCAGCTTGGTCTATGTCGAAGTTACACGTCTGGACACGACAACATTAATATTATAAGTAACCGATTAGTTCCGGCACCTATATTGGACAAGTTCTTTCACTGGCGCCTTTGGAGCGTCATACGCCATATGTTAAAGATGCCCATGACACGGTAGGAGCGTCATCAAAATTCAAAATACAAAATATCTTTATTCGATTAGACTTTTTACAATGTACTTTCAAACCGTCAGAACGACACGATAACGTAGGATTATACATGCTACCGCCAGGTTCGGAAGGTTGCTTTTACTGAGAAGAACCTGGCAAGAAACTCAGTAATTACTCTTTTTTTTTTTAAATTACAGCTTTGAGTAATACAATATAAATCATAAAAAATATATATAAGCCCATGGACACAGTTCCAGTGCACAAAAGTCTATATAAAAAAAAAATTAAAAACTAAAAATAAGTACTACGAATAATTGTGTAGCTTGAGATGACCAGCCCCCACTAGCAGCACCTGTTCACAAGTATGACGACATCCATCACCAATCGATTTACTTAACACAAACAGTGATCGCAAAAATTTGACTTGCTTTCTATGCCAGTTGATATATAGGGGAGTTAACGTAATACATACTACTATACTGGTAACACTGCATGTCTACGATAGTCGGGGTCGGTTGAGAGAGTGGTCTTAAAGGAGTGTTGCCAAGACCGAATGTGTAAATATTATTATCTACAATAGGGGCTCGTGGCATTGCGCATATTATTCCATCGGCAAAGTTAAGCAACTCCAACCAAAGCCAGTGGATGGATGCGTGACCGCCTGAATTCACTCCATGCTCCGAAAGAACATTAGCCGTTGGTGACGTCGGTTACAGGTCAGTGGTAACAATGATGACAACTTGATTAACCCAGGTGACCGATTTTCCTCGTAAAAGGGGTCTGGAGAAGGGCAGATGGCAGTGTCAACCCCAACCAATTTGTAATACCAAAATAAAACTTTTCACTAAATGCATATAAAAAAAATGTCTGTCTGTTTGTTCCGGGTAATTTATGAAATGGCTGGACCGATTTTGGCGGGACTTTCACTGGCAGTTAGCTAATGTTACGAGGGCCATCCATGAAATGAAATGTGCGCGTAAATTTTGTGTAAAGTAAGTGTAGGGTGAAACCGCGTGCCACAGCTAGTTTCAAATAAAACGTTTCCAGTACGTAAAAACTTTCATATCAATTATTGAAAAGCTATTAATGCTGAATTACAAACAAACACTTTTATTCACTTATCCGTATATACATAGATTTAGATTGTGTTTCATGTAATAAAATATATTTAATTTAAGAAGAGTATATTACTCACAATTCTGTCCATAAATCCAACAAAGCACCAGAACGTCTCAACTTCGTTCCCCAACAGCAACAACAAAGGGGCCACTATATCGCTCATGCCTTGGACATATCCCAGATCGAAGTTATACATCACATACGTCATCAATATATCTTGCAACACCACCAAATTGGGATTGTTATCACCAGCGAAGAACGGGTGGGTCCTATCTGTTCTGTTCACATCCTTCTCCACCAAACTCTTGCGGTCTCTGTACTCTGAGAACCTGGACTCTTGTCCGTCTGTCATCGACCTCCATTGGAGCTTCATGGAGAAGTATTCCTCTGTCTTCTTCCTCTGGTGAGCTCTGAGCTCTGTGTGTGTCATCGACCATGGATAATAGTCCAGGAGATACTTCCATACTGAGTGACGTATTGAATGTGCTATGCCCTGAAAAAAAGGTTGTAGGATTTTTTTAGGCTTATAATATATAACACCATACATAATATAAATAGGAGCAGTGGTGGCCTCGGGGTTTGAACAGTCGCCTGCTACGCAAGCGACGCAAGTTCGAATCCCAGCAGGTCTGTATCAATATTTTTTTCTAAAACTTCTATGGAGTGATTTCACACCATGTGCTTTACAGTGAAGGAAAACATTATGAGGAAATCTGCATATGCCTGAAAATTTATTCAAAGATGTATGTATAGTGCCTGAGTCGGCGATAGACTTACCCTCTGTCACGTTGGTACTTATTCATAGTCAGTGAAATGTAGGAGTTGTTGTTACAACACCTCTGCTTACCCCTTCGGGGACCCTTCTGGGATGGCGTGAGTATGTAACACCATTGTCTTGTGCCATGTCTTTCTTTGGGATAAAAGCTATCTCAATTGCAAATTATAGCAAAATCAGTTCAGCCATAAAAACCAGATCGACATGCAAATTATTTACAGAAAGGCGCTACACATCACTATCTTAAATTTGTAAATGCTCTTGTCAGCTGAACACGAACAGAATTTTCTTTGTAATTTTTATATTAGTATGTATTTTACACAGTTTAACAATTGGACCGACTCGGCTACTCACGGGTCGATTACATTATAAATTAGTCACTTAAATAATGACAATTGCACTCTTAAATTGACGAAACTACATAAAAAAACCAATTTGCGAATGAACCAATGAAATTTCCAAAGCATTGAAAAATTCATAAAAAAACACTTACCCCTCTGAAAATGAGTTGTTTCACTCCCTCCACTTCGGTGACTCTCCCTTCGGTATCTTGCAATCCATCCCATTTCTCTGTGGATAGTGGGGTACCTCTGGAGGCAGGACAATTGTGTTATCATCTACACTAATATTAGAAAGAGGAAAACTTTGTTTGTTTGGTTGTAATAAATAGGTTCAAAACTACCGGACCGACTTCAAAAATTATTTCACCATTGGATAGCTTCATCATCAGCGAGTAACATAGGCTTTATTTTATCCCCGTACTCCCACGGGAACGGGAACCACGCGGGTGAAACCGCGTGAGGTCCGCTAGTTTATTATAAACCAGTACCCGCGTAGACTTAATGTCATGAGTGGATTTATATCGTGTAAACTAACACAGAAGGCATAGGTGTATTTTTGTCCTGATATATCTATAATACCGTTATCTACCTACATGCAAGAACCACGGTAATAGTTTAAACCGATCTGACTTTTCAACGACAACACCTATTTGAGACTTGGAGGTAAGTAAGTACTTGGATTATTTCCAAAACAATTCAATGTATGTAACATTCGGAAACACAGATCTATAGTTCTTTTTTTCTCATTATAATAGCATTAAAAGTTAAAAATCTACCAGATGTCAGATAACGACATTTTAATTATGCCACAGATTTATAGTATACATTTCGCCAGTAATGTGTAAGTAAAAGTGTCTGAGACGGCGATGGCCTCACCATCTGTCACGTTGGCACTTAATCATCTTCGGTGAAAAGTGGGTGTTGTGATTACAACACCTCTGCCTACCCCTTCGGGGAATATAGGCGTGAGCATATGTATTTATGTATGTGTAAGTTCTATGCAATAGCGTGCTTATTCCTTTAACTGGGCAGTAATACTCCAGGCTTTTACTCACAAATTACAGATGGAAAATCCCACTAACACTTTACCCGACCTGGGGATCAAACCAAGGACCACAAGCTCCTCAGTTGCTTTTGCAACCGCTATACTAACAAGTCATCAAGGTATAATGAAGTAAGTTGCAAAATTCCCTCACCTTGGTATAACAGGCCTCGGGGGTAGAGTAGGCTTGACGCTGATGACTTCATACTCTTCGTTCTTGGTGACTGTAGTGTTGTCCTCTATGGCACTCATACTCTTGGTGAGCAGGTCGGCGACCTCCTCAGACACGTCCCTTTTGCCGTTCATACCTTCGTTGCCGTAGTAAACTGGTGGAAGGGAGAATAGCAAGAATATAAAAAAAATACATCATCTTCCCTCCAATATGGGTGTGCTCTATACTCTGGGGACTCATTCTTGGATGGTGTGAGGTTATTTATATTTATTACTTGCATGGTCATAGCAAGTATTAAATATTTGCCTTAGTCTCAGCCATTTAATTTTATGGTAGGTTTTACTTCGCGGAGCCTTCATTTTTATAGATAAGCTGTGCTCGGCAAACATTGTATTGCCATATATTTTTTTGGGGTGGTTACCCTTATCATTTTGGGGTATGAAAACTACTAATAATAATAATCTGCACTCAAAATTTCATACAAATCAGTCCAGCCGTTTTGGAGGAGTAGATAACTAACATTGTGAAATGGAAATTTTATATATTAGATGTAGCCTAAGTTACTCCTTGTAACATCAGCTATCTGCCTGTGAAAGTCCCGTTTAAATGGAGCCAGCAAGTACCACAATGTATCCATATAACCCTTATGACATCCCCTTTTACCATATTCTTGTTTCACAATACAATGTAAAAGATTGTTACCAATATCAGTTAGTTTTGAAAATGCTTCCAATGTAGTCTCATAAGGCCTCTGTTTAAAATTGGACACGAGATTCCATACAACATCCGTTGTGTTCTCCGTAAAGATATCTAACTCTGCAAACGATCGGTTCAGGGCTTGCGTTTCAATGTTAGGCTCCACAACCACATAAGTGTTCCTATCGTGTCTCGTTTTAGCTGTTTTAACGAAATTCTTTAGTTGTGACACGAATATTTCAGCGTTTCCGTGCTGGAAGTAGAATGTAGTCAGCCATACTCCTTGTTTGGTTGAGAATTGCATTTGTTGATTGTTGCGGGTAACTCTGAAGGTTTTGAGGTCGCTGATGGGTATTTTGATGATGCGGGCACGAGCGGTCGCATAGTCTGATGTTAAGTTGCCGCTGAGAGTGCGCTGACGTCTGCCTGAAAGGAATTTTTAATACCTAATTTTAGTAAAAATTAAGAGGTCTATCTGGCGTCACGCCTTATGAGCGCTAGCCTTCTTTGTACAGTATAATAAGATTGCTTTCACTTTAAATGGTTTAGATATTGTATAGTTATATGTTACAAATATTATTCCATCATATTGTTTAAATATAAAATCTCTGTACGAAATTTCAATTTCAAGTAATCTAATTAAGCAAATAAGCCATAGGAAGCGACAAACAGACTATCTAAAAAAAAATTGTAGTGTTAAATACTAAAGATTCTGCCTACCCCATTGGATTCTTTTAAGACTGCATTCAATATAAAATTAATGAAGTTATTGAGTTTAGGCTCTGGTAAGGCACTCCTACATTAACATCAGTAAAACTACCACTAGTTAAAAAACTAGACATCCGAGATTATAAGTGAGGAAATGGTTACTACCATTTTCTCACATTAATTAACATTAACCTAAGTTAGTATATAAAAATGAATGTTTGTCTATAGATTTGATCATGGGATGATCTTCAGCAGTGCTATGCATGAGCCCACAAAAGTTTCCGAGTTGGTACGACCAATCTTCGACAGATGGCGCCACTATAATTGTATATATTGCCGTGAATGAACTGTATGTGGGTGAAACTGTGGGGCACAGCTAGTTTTGATTTTTCATTTTGGATAATTATTACCAACCTATAGTATTAACGACAGCCCACTCCTGGTCCTGAGTGTCGGAGTCTATGGTAATCAAATCATTGGGTCGCCATTCAATGCAATTGGACCCATCGGAATTCTGGACAATGCAGAGCATTCCGATGGAGTTGAGGTCTGTTGATGGACGGCCAATACATGCCTTGAGTAGAACACCATCTTGTGTGAACAGGTCCTGGTGAAAAGAGATGACCACTTATAAGTTATGTCATAAATGACAGACAGGATACAAACAAGGTAGGGCATAACAGGTCGTCTCATTCAATATTTGGAGCTCCCCGACTGGGGTCTGTTCCATCTTAGAGGACATTACAGCCAAATAACCTTTGAGTAGTATTTTGTTCCTGCAGTGAGTTAGGATGCCAGTGCTCCATGGAGGTTGAGGTGGAGGAGTGTATTCACTGTGCTGGCACTAGTCTTTATGTAGCACAGGGATTTCATTGTTTATAAGTTAGGCAATGCACACGTGACACTTGGTGTTACAAGCTTTCATAGACTGCAGCATCAGCATACCATCAGGTCGACTGCATGCTTATTTGTCGCCTTAGTAGTATAAAAAAGTACACTTCACAGTTGAATAATATTATTCATATGGTCACCATGTGAAGGAAAAAAAATTAAGTGTAATTTTTATTAGGTGTAAGGATTATTTTCTCCGTAAAGTTAGGCCCAACTTAATCAACTATGCGTGTAAGCACACACCTTCATGGAAGGATGCTCGAAGGGTTAGGTACAGGTGTTGTAACACCCACTTGTCACAGATAGTGCCAATGTGTCAAATGGAAGGCCATCACCATAAAAATATAGATATATAGAGAAATCTGTAGTATGTCATAACTAGACTTACTTTAATGTTTAACGCGTTCACTGCTAACGACGCATATGTGCGTCCAATTGTGAGATTTTACGAAGAAGTTGAAATGTTAGCAGTGAATGTGTTAAGAAACCTCACTGGTAATGACTGGTAAGATTGGAACTTGAAATGACATAGTTAACTCAGTGAAGTGCAGTCCAGTATGCTTGCACTGCAAGTACACCAGAGTTCTCATAGTAATCATGACTATACTCTGCACTCTGGATCTAGATTGGTTTACAGCTCTACCCAATGATGGCACTTGCAAAACACATGATGTTTTGAAACTGTGTGCAAGACACGGGCAGCGCATTAGACTGCACTTTTATATTTCTAATAGCGCAATACAGCATTGGAACATATTATACACTTAACCAGTAAATAAAACACTGCAACATTAATCAAACATCAACAAGGAATGACACATAACACATCAACTAAAACTTCTGACCTAAGCAATTTCCATGATAAGCATTTCATGGAAATTACTGCTGCTTAAAAACTACTGCAAGTCAATGATTTTCAGCTTTAATAGCAAGATTCGCATAAAAAAGTTGCACAACATTAAAAGATATTGCTAGGAATTCTTGCTTAAATAAAATGTATTTGTTTACCTCCATTGTTACTGCATAAAACTGATGTGTTGAAAAACATAATGATTCATGATTTATCAGTAAGTAAGTAGTATACTTACTTATTGTAGTATATTACTGCGATAATGTTTCGAGATAAGATTTCACTGATAAAGTTTCGTGATTGTCTCTTACTATTGAGACGACAGTAGACATTAACAGTACTGTGGTCACTTAGTAGAAGCATAACAAATTCGGAATACAATCAAGCCATTCTAACACGAAATATTACAGGTTTACAACACAGATACCTACCATGTTTACAAATATAACTAGAACAAAGGTCATATTGATGTAAATAACAAAGCACATCCACTCACTTTGCATTGCTCAGGGATATCTTCTACCGAACTAGAAGACATCTTGATTGAAGTTTAAACACTCGTAAATAACTTAATATTAAAACTTTACACTACTATAATTTGAAAGCCATTTTCTTTGACAATAATAAAAACAATATTTTGTATGCGCAACAATGGCGATTATTTTTTTTAAGGGATGACAGCATAAAAAATAAAAAATCTACTTTTTTTATTACAATTGAATTCCGACACAATAAAACACCTTTTCATTTGTATGATTTTTTTCTTTTCTATAATAATGTATTTATTTATTAAACTCTTTACTATTGCTACTCTTTAAAAACATTGTAAATGTACGCAAAAGTGTATATGCGATAGAAATTGTGTGTAATTTTAGTTGTATGCAACTCCGAACTGAGGGCTGAATAATAAATGTCATAAAAATGTAAAAACGTAAACATCAATATGAAAGATGTAAATTTTTGACGACACCTATTTTGGCACAGATAAATCGTTGCGTTACGCAGACATGCAATAAAGAAGTCATTCTTGTTTATGTTGTCATAACTTAAAAAAAATCAATTTTTGTTTCTTTAATCAGTATTTTATTATACTTTCTTAAAGTATTTTCTTGGTTTACAGTTCTTTCCTAACAAGTACTTAAATACGAGAATTTGTCTAGTACACGCTAAACAAGCCAAATAACGTATTTTGTCTCTTTTGTATCTTCTTAAGCTATGAATATTTGAAATTTATTTTGTACCTACTAGGGTAGATAGGTATACTCGCTATACAATCGCATTGGTATCACTTCATAGGGCATCACTTTTCATAGGGCTCTGTCTCAGAGCTACATATTTGTTGGACAAGGTAACCTATCTTTTATTTTTGAGTGTATTAAACAAAAAAAAATACTTATAATTAATACCTATGATTGATACAGCTGGTAAATTCAGACTTCATATTTAAATGATAATTACCTACCTACTGTCGCTTCTGAAATAAAGAAGATACCTACAGAAATTGAAAAATTATTGTTTCTTTTAAATGCATTATTCTTTTGTTAATATATTATAATAAGAAGGTACTCTAGAATATGGTTCTCAAGAAGCCATTTTGTTACTGGAGTTAAAACTCTATCACAGAATGTGGAATATAAATATAGTATGGAAAATATGTAAAAAGATTTTTTTATATATTTTTCTGATAACCTATGACTGGGGCTTCCCATAAGGTCCTATTGCCTCATAGTTTCACTGTGTGACAGTCACAGACTTGCACACGTCATATATCTACATCTGTCTCATAATAGGATTTGAACTATCATGGAAATAAGAGGTCATGGGCCCCTGGCCTATAAAAATTCAAAAAATTCAAAATATCTTTATTTGATTAGACTTCTTACAAAGTGCTTTCAAATCGTCAAAAGAACACAAAATATAATATACATGATTATAAATGTTACCACCGGGTTCGGAAGGTAGCTTTTGTTGAGAATATAATGTATCGTTTTGACATATGCTCCTAGGACACCCTGTATTGACATGGAGAGTGTGAATTAGGATAATATCATCAGATAATAATATATTTCCTTGCCACATGAGTAAATATTCAATGTAACATTACCTCGGTAATTAAACTACTTATACAAACGCCAACTCACTTTACACACTGCAGTCTTAAGAGTCATGGTGACCGAATGTTTGCTTGAGCGCCTGCAACGCAAGTGACGAAAGTTCTAATCCCACTGGTCTGTACGCAGAGTTCTTCTTAAATGTATGTGTAGTGATATAGCAACGTGCTTTATTTAAATTGGAGAAAAAGATCGTGAGGAAATCTAGGTATCTGACACGGCAGTAGTGCCTTAAAGGCTGTAGATTCGTTGAAAATCATTATTATTTTCGATGTTATTTATCCTTTGGGCACTAAGCTAGCTGGCTAGTTTGCTTAACTTATTTTCATTTTCACACCAAAGCACGTATGAATCTACAAGAATACCTAGTTAATATGTAAAAGATGCTAATTAATTTACAGCTTCTTACTTTCTTGATAGGTTATGAAAATGGATTTTCTGGAAAGCTTCTCTTATGCGGAAGTGGGAGCCATATCTCCGATAGTACAGTTGTTGCAGATCGCAATTGGCCTTTTCACTTCCTTGGGAGGATCTGCAGATGACTATCCTGTGGAAACTTCTGTAACTGGTGGGTTTTCCGATAAATAATTCTCATAATTGACGTTACAATATTTCATTAAATCTAAAAGGCGCTAGCTTTGCAGGATTGCAAGACTTCGACGTAGTAGGTACCTACTTCTTCGTCTTATCGTGACGGCGAGAACCATTTTGCCTACTTATAGCTGTACGTTTTTATAGGCAAGTAGAAAAACTTGCAGTAGGTATATTTCACTTCTCTCTTTTTTAATGAACCTTAACGCTAACGCTTAAATTTCCAGATGGGCAACAATTTGACTTCATCATAGTGGGTGCTGGTTCTGCTGGCTGCGTGCTCGCTAACAGACTCTCAGAGATTGGTAACTGGTCAGTGCTCTTGATAGAAGCCGGAGAGGACCCTCCAATCTCTTCTGAGGTGCAGTTTGAATATTTTCATCCGAATTAACTTTCTCCTTGGGACAGCACTAAGGAATCAAGCCAGCCCAGTGTCAGAACTGTGAAAGATTCAAAGCAGTCTTTAAATCTCAATATTTTTATTGGAAACTAGCTGTGCCTTGCGGTTTTACCCACGTTAAGTTAATTTCATGGGAATTCATGGGAAACCTTGAAAGGTCACCGGTGGGATTTTTACCACACTAAAACCCCCCGGTGGCCATCGTCCGTGCTTAGTGCGGACTCCGGGTGTCCCCCCACATTTAGCCGGGACACACGCATAAATAAAAGTAGCATAAGTACTCCTTGTAAAATTAGGTATCTTCCAGAGTCCCGTTAATTTCGGTCCAGCCGTTTAGGAGATTAGGCTGAACAAACAGACAGAAAGACGATTTATTTTTAAATTAGTTTTTTGTCAGTACCATTCTTATATATTTTCATATGCATATAGTGACAAGCTGTTATTTTGGAATTACAAACAGACGCTTTAATTTTATTCATCTGTATGGATGGATTGTTGACAAGAAATCCTACCTGCTGTTGGATTAGTCAAAATAATTTCATATATGTTTGTTAATATTTTTTTCTCAACCGTCAATATTTTTCAGATACCAGGTCTCTTCCCATTATTAAATTCAGATAAAAAGCTAGATTGGAATTACAATTCGGAGAACAACAGCTACTCGTCACAAGCATTAAGAAATGGCCAAGTTCACTTATCCAGGGGTAAAATGCTTGGTGGTTCTAGTGGATCTAACTATATGGTGTATGCGCGAGGCAGTAGACACGATTACGATTACTGGGCTGCATTAGGGAATAATGGCTGGGATTGGGACAGTGTCTTACCGTACTTCAAGAAAAGTGAACAATTCCAAGATTATAATAATATCATGGACAACGAAGGAGGGTTTTATCATAACACAAAAGGTCGCCTTGGTGTCACGAGACCTGATTGGGAGAAAGAGTTAGAACCCTATTTCAAAGCGTTTAAGGAACAAGGTCGTAAAATCCTAGACGATCCCAACGGACATGAACAAATAGGATACTCTATACCACAGCTGACTATTGCTAATGGTACCAGACAAAGCACCGCTCGTGCCTTCATCGCTGGATTAAATCGACCAAACCTTTACATCCTAAAGAAAACTTACGCGAGAAGAATTTTATTCAATAAGCGAAGAGTAGCAGTTGGTGTGGAAGTAAAATTGCCATGTGGGAAAATTGTGTCTTTGAATGCTATAAAGGAAGTAATCCTGTCGGCTGGAGCTTTTAACAGTCCACAAATATTAATGCTATCAGGTATTGGTCCAAAGGATCATTTAGCAGATTTCGGTATCAATGTACTGGTAGATTCAAAAAACGTGGGACAGTATCTTGAAGATCATCCTGTTATTCCTTTACCGATCACGGGTAAACAAGATCTATCGTCGATAATTCAGAATGCTTTTATAAACATCAACGAGTTTCCAATTCCATTCTTTCTAGGATATGGAGTTCTAAATGAAAATCAAAATAGGCCAGATTATCAGGTACTGGGATATGATATTCCAATGGCTTCTCCAATTTCTACAGTACTATGTACCCACTCAATACAGTTGAATGATGAGAACTGCGCAGCTGTGGCAAAAGCCAGCTTTAAAAGTGAGATTTTATTTGTACTCTTGGTTCTTTTACACCCAAAATCTAGAGGTCAAATCCAGCTGCAATCTAGTGACCCTGAAGTAAAGCCATTAGTTTACACAGGTTTCGCTTCCGATGGAGAAGATTTAGAAAATTTTGCTTCTAGTATCGAAAATTGGTTAACGGTTCTGAATACTACATATTTCAGAAGCATGGGTTCCGAAGTTATTGATTTGGAAGTCAGTCAGTGTAAGGAATTGACCTTTGGGAGTCATGAGTATTGGAAGTGTTATGTGTTGGACGTCGTCGCTTCTTTGTCGCACCCTTGTGGCACCTGTGCCATGGGTCCTGAAGGAGTGGGAGTGGTGGATGACAACCTCAGGGTAAGAGGGGTTGGAGGACTCAGGGTGGTAGATGCCAGCGTTATACCCAGTATTCCAAGTGGGAATATTAACGCCCCTGTGATTATGATAGCTGAAAAGGCCGCTGATATGATTAAAAAAACCCATGAAGACCCTATGGAATTATATTTTTAAAGCTTGTTTTATTAATAATTTTTGCATTAATGTTTTATTTGATGACTTGAACCAATTAAATTTTTTTATCATATTTTTTTTATTTCTATTTTTCCGTAACTTAAAAAGGGTAACTGCTAGGGTTATCGGTACGAGAGCAGGATAGACATGATCTAATCCTTCGATATGAATATTGCGTGATAAATCTCAATGAAAAGTATTTCAGTTTTAATTCATATAACAGGGTAGAGACTTTTTGGGGGCACATTTTTGGCACATAGCACCGGCTGTATATGATGAACTTACCACACAAAACAATATAAAAATAAAATAAAATACCCCTTACATTTTTTTGTATATATGGTATATTTTATAGAATCACATTTAAAATCAGAAATAAGCATTGTCTTATATTCCACATATCATCCCATAAGCATCGAAACTATAGTAACCTCTATCAAACTACACTTTACCAAAAAAAAAGTTACTATTAAGACGAAAATATTACATAAATACATATGCTCACGCCTGTATTCCCTGAAGAGATAGGCAGAGATGTTTTGATAACAACACCCACTTTTCGTCACAACGTGACAGATGAGTCTATCGCAGTCTCAGGCACTATTCATACGTCTTTGAATTTATTCTAAAACATATGCAGATTTTCTCACTATGTTTTCCTTCAAATTCTTCACCGTGGTGTGAAATAAGTGCACATAAGTTTTTAAAAAAACTCATTGGTTTTGGCCCCGCTGGGATTCAAACTTGCGACAAAAAATTAAAATTATTAAGGGTTTTCCCAAAAATGTGCGCTTAAAAACTCTCGACCCTATATAAAATTTTATGCCCACGTCAGTATTCTCCAAATGGGGTAAGTAAGCAGAGATGTACCAACATGAAGTACACCCATTTTTCACCAGTTATGCTTAAGTCCCATGTAATAGGGATGAGCCTATTGGCATTAAACGGTCACTCCTGAGTCCAGACTCGGTACTGCTACTGGGGAATTACAGAAAGGAAAACCTTATAATTATTTGCATGGTTTCGGTATCGAATCCACGATCTCGTTCTTCGCAGTCGCACTTGCAACCACTAGAGCAAGAATACAGCCACAGTACTCTGATACAGAAGAAGGTTACCAGCGTATTCAAAGAACCGGTTCTTCCCAATCACAAGCTCATACTTTCATACTCCTTGAATGCGCAGTATTTATGACTCTGTCTCTGTGGAGCGTTCTTTTATTCGCACCACGAGCGATTCGACAGATTCGACGAGAAACAGCCCATTCAAATAGATATGTCGTCTGTTGACGTCTCTATTTTTGGTGAGCGCTCATTGCTCGTGATGGCACTTATACTTACAAGCGATTTGCTTCCATTTTTATGCTCACATACATGAAGTACCTAAAGTAGAGGTCCATAGAACCGAACCTCTTATTCTACCATGAGGCGGAAAATGCCTTTAAATAATTTCCAAAACATAGCGATGTCCATTTTATCTGCGCATTAGGTAGACAGGCGGATCGTATATTAGGTATCTTGTGACGAAGGGGCCAATATGCTGGAGTGGCTGCCCACCTACAAGCAAAGGGCTGTGATACGGAAATAATTTTATTATGATGACAGGCATCGAAGCGAAAATAGTGGGGATACTGCGCCTGGTTTTAATCACCCGATTGCCATTATAATAATAATGATCTCTTACTGAATTTCGATTACGGCGGCTAAGATCAACGGGCATCAGCGCAGATGATATTATAGTGCTCTAGTGTGTGCGAAAACACAGGTGCACCCTTTGTTCCCTAACTCTCATAGTCCGGTAGGACGGCAATTCAACACGACCGGAGAGTGCTTTCCGAAGCACGTTATAGGCAAAGACAAGCTCATAAAATGACTACTTACTACCGAAGGTAGTTGCGAGCTCAAAACTCTTGACGAGACAGAAAAGGTGGTAGGATTTCTCCTAGCGTCTTGCCGACTATACTTCATACCGAATGAAAAAAATTATTGAATAATAATTTTATATTATGAATTTTATCGTAATTAATCATTAATTACTATGTAATGAAAAGTACATGATGCCAGCCGACTTTCTTGCCGGTTCTGCTCAGAATGCTAGTTTCCGAACACGCGATCAATTCTTCGACAATCATAAGCGCCTCACCAGGGTCAAAACTAAATAGATAATTTACATTTTAATTTTCAATTCGTTCGTTATGCATAAAGCAATATGCAAGGAAGCAAACAGATGTGTTCATGTGTTTGCTGCATGCAGGAGCCGCTCCTTCTGTATAAATAACTAGCAGAAACCCGCGGTTTCACCCTCAATTAATATAATAAAATAATATAAGCTCATTCCAATAATAAAATAAACTTTTCAGCTTTATAATAATTCAGTTAAACTCAAACACAAACACTTATAACCCCCTATTTAGCCCCCGTAGACCTGCAATTTTCAAAACTCCTGAAACCCGTATTTCTTTTATTCTTCCTTTATTTCTAAAAAGTTTCCAAATAAGGTAAAGTATTCAAGTTTCCTGAAACACGTTTAAAAATAAAGGAATATAAGTAGGACTTTTCCTTTATTTTTAAACATACAGTCAAATATATTATATTCATAAAGATTAAATGACTCAAAGAAATAATATACGAAAATAATGGTAAATTTGGAATATTTGGAATAAGGTCCGTTCTACCTGGTGAACACTGGAGCTGAATCTTGACTAAATTTAATATTTATATATTTTTAAATAAATTTCTGCAAAACGTGGCTTTTGCGCTATAGGCATTTTCTATTATTAGTCAACCTTTAGGCGATGAAGAGTTTATTTATTTATGTAAAGGAAACATACAGTTTTATGCAACATAAATTAAACTAAACATATTTAAAATAAACTTAAACCAATTAATTTTCCAAACGTGGCATAATATATTCAGTACCTCTATCACGGGTTTGCCACAGTTACAGCGTAATCTATACTCGCTAGCGTCACTCGCAATATTTGTATGAGATATTTTAGTTCTTCACGTCACCGCTGGGAGTCGCTGCACAATTTCTCATACAAAATATTCGGCGGAGAAGCGAGTATATATTACGAAAACGGTGGCAAACCCGTTATAGAGGTACTGAACCTGGTTTCTTTTTCTCACATAAAAGTAAACTTTATCCCTAAAAGAAAAAACTTGACATTTCTCATAATAAAAGTAAGTTGAAACAAAAAAAACAATACCGGTGTCATTTGAATTCGAACCTGGGTATAGTCTAATTTCCTTATCACCCGATTACTAAGCTGGTCTAAGGAAGTCTTGTGCTTTTTTTTTTTTTGTTGACGAGGGGGAAACCTTCAAAAGGTCCCCGACCGACAGTACCGACAGTAGCTATGACTTAAGAGGAGCTTTTGGCACAGTTGCTATTCCGCATATCAATCGATCAGCGAAGTTAAGCAACCCCAAGCCAGTAGTGGGATGGGTGATCGCACGAATTCCCTCCGTGTCTCGAAGAGCACGTTAAGCCATCGGTCTCGTTTGTCAATTTAACATATTTGGCTATCCTAAAAGGTCAGTCGGAAATCTAAGAAAGTCTGACAAACTGGTTTAACCCAGACAACCGATTGGCCTCCTAATAGTGTATGCGATAAGCTGATGATAAGCTTTCAGTGTTAAGTTTAAATACTAGCGAACGTCACGCGGTTTCACCCGCGTAGTTCTCGTTCCCGGATGAGTAGGGAGATAAAATATAGCCTATATTACTCGCTGATAATGTAGCTATCCATTGCTGAAAGATTTTTTCTAATCGGTCCACTAGTTTCAGAGCGTATTCAACACAAACATGCTTACATACAAATCGTTCCTTTTTTAATAGAGTACACATGTGAAAAGTTAAGTACAGTCAGTAGCTATATCAGATCAGGACGTCATCCAACAAATTTAAAATGTAAAAAATATTTTGCCGATAGCTCAGCGACCCGAAGTGAGTCTTGGCCTCCGATACGAGAATTCGCCATTGGCCCCGGTCTTGTGCGGTTACTTACCAGTCGCCGCCCGCGTAGGTCCGCGGCACCACATCGCCCCAACGGTAGCTGGGGGGGCCGACCCAATAAATAATATTTTACTAATATAACTGGGTAAAGAGCCGTGGTGGCCTTGAGGTTTGAGCAGTCGCCTGCTACGCAAGCGACGCAAGTTCGAATCCCAGCGGGGCCTGTAACAATGAGTTTTCCTAAATAACGTATGTACAGTGATTTCACACCACGTGCTTTACGGTGAAGGAAAACATCGTGAGGAAACCCGCATATGTCTTAGATTCAATGACGTATGTTAAGTATCTGAGACGGCGATGGGCTCACCATCTGTCACGTTGGCACTTAATCATCTTCGGTGATAAGTGGGTGTTGTGATTACAACACCTCTACCCCTTCGGGGAATACAGGCGTGAGCATATGTATGTATAACTGGATACTACGCCTGCCTAGTTCTTAGTTACTTAGTTTGACTGCCGATTACTGATATCAAGTTTTTCTGTCAAGAAATTCTCAATAAAGGTGTGAGTTTGAATGTCGGCGGTTTTACACCCTCGTGGGCCCCAACTATAGGACTGAGGGAATAAAAAGTGCACCTGTGTTTGTGCACTATATTAATATCGCGCAGATGGCTAATCCTCGTTGAGTTTAGCCACCGTAATCGAAATTTGGTAGGAAATCTTCATCACTTTAATAACGATCTATAAAAAGTAAGTACTTACTTACGTACTTACTGTATATGTTTATCTGTCGGTTTGTTCCGGCTAATCTCCGAAACGGCTGAACCGTAACTTGACTTTCACTGGCAGATAGCTAACGTTACAAGGAATAAATTAAGCTATTTTTATTATCAAAAACACATTGAGGTTCCGAGGGCCACCCATGAAATGTCTACGCGGGTGAAACCGCGGAGCCCAGCTAGTTTGATATCAGTAGCAAAAAATTTAGTAACCCATCCTTGGTGTGGCTCAGATAAGGCAATGGCGCGACGCGAATGAAATACATGCGCAAGGCAATATGTAGGCAAATATTGCCTTGCGCATGTATTTCATTCGCGTCGCGCCATACAGACAGACAGAGACAGACAGAGGCAAAAAATTTAGTAACCCATCCTTGGTGTCGCTCAGATAAGGCAATGGCGCGACGCGAATGAAATACATGCGCAAGGCAATATGTAGGCAAATATTGCCTTGCGCATGTATTCATTCGCGTCGCGCCATACAGACAGACAGAGACAGACTCATAAATTGACTAAGTACGCATTCAAAGTCAGCGCTCATAACTAAAGCAGGTAACTGCGTAGTATGAAAAAAAATATTTTCAGCACAGTGCGATACACTCTTAACGTATGAATTATTCATATTTAATTTCAAACTATGTATATAAATATGGAATGGAAAATGCTTTTCATCGCAGTGACAAACACAATACTCAACCCATAGCTTCAATTTTTATCCCGTAAGTTCTTTCTTTCCCATTATATCTAAAGAATTTCAATTATTTTTAATATTAATAATAATTAACGTGCTAATATGGGATCCCTGAAGGTAGTCCCCGTGGTAGATTACAACATGATTTTTTTACCAGACATTATGTAGGTTTCCTCTCGGAAAAAAATATGCTCACGCCATCCCTGAAGGGTCCCCGAAGGGGTGAGCAGAGGTGTTGTAACAACAACACCCACATTTAATATGATTAAGTGAGTCCATCGCCGTCTCAGGCACTTTACATACGTCATTCAATCAATTACTTCTCAGGCATATGCAGGTTTCCTCACGATGTTTCCTCTCGATTTTTTCTTTAACTCTAAAGCTCGAGGTGTGAAATCACTGCACTTAAGTTTTTAGAATAACTCATTCGTACAGGCCGCTGGGATACGGATTTGTGCTGCTTGCGTAGCAGGCATACCCCACGGCCACCAACTCTTTTACAACAGTCACTTTTCATCGAAAACGTTTAAGTGTCTTTTTTTTATTGACGAGGGGAAAACCTTCAAAAGGCCCGTATCGCCCTAGGAGAGGCAGGTCGGGGTATGTGGGATTTTTACCGCACTAAAACCCCCCCGGTGGCCATCCTCAGTGCTCAGGGGGGACTCCGGGTAGATACTCCGATAGATCGTACAGGTGTCCTCCCACACTTTGCCGGGGCACATCCCCGGGACAGCTGTATAGCCGCCCCTGGAGACCTCGCCGTGCAAGGCAGCGCACCTTCCCGGGCCCGCGGCTCGGTGGTCAAAGCTCCCACCCCGACCACCGCCAGCATGCGCTCCGGCCCCCTTTTAGTCACCTCTTACGACAAGCACGGGATACCATAGCCAAATTATTAGACCCTGGCTATTAGGTGGGAGTGCCAAAGCCAACGTGGCAGATGGCGAGCCTATCGCCGTCTTTTGCGTTTGATATTTGATACCTGAGTACCACGATTTTTTTTTCTCAGACAAAGCAGATGATGTAACCGCTAAACATAAGCTCGTGCCTCGTGGTGTGAATTGATTAGGTGTACTTGTTTTTACTGTTTTAGGTGCATAGAACTCATTTAAAATGAGTTTTCTGGAAACCATCGCATCAGCGCAGGTTGATGTGATAGTACCGTTGGTGCAGTTGTTGCAGATCGGAGTAAGACTGCTAGCCACCTTAGATGGAAGTTCCAACGACTTCCCTGAGGCAGCATTTGTTACTGGTGGGCTATTGAATATTAACGGCGTATTATTTTGTCTCAAATCAAAACTGTACTTACTTTACCTACATTTTGATAGCCCGATAGCAATGGTCAGTGGACTGTCACTGCTTTTGAATCAAGAGGTCATCATCTTTCTAGCCTTATCCCATTCATTGTTGGGGTCGGCTCTCAGTTCAACCCGATGCGGCTGATCATCTGATATTTTATACAAGGAAAATCTGTGATCTGGGTTAAACCAGTTGTCGGACTATTTAGGCCCCCAGACCTGTAACGATTGCCCAAGATGATAAATTGCCTACCGGGCCCAATCGCTTAACGTGCTTTTTGAGGTACGGAGGGAATTCGTGCGGTCACCCATCAAGAACAAAAATTCTAAATATTCTCCTCCTTTTGAATCCATCCAGAGGTTTCGAGTGATTTTGTATCAAGAACATTACGACTAATTTTGGGATATTCTTAGGCTGCCAACAGTATACGCTTAAAAATGGTGACCCATACCATAAATTACTGCGATAATATCCGATAGTGGTGACTTTAAAGACGAGACGAAGATACGGAAAGACTCCCATTCAAAATAAAACAGTCCATATCTATATTTTAGATGGACAAGAGTTCGACTTCATCATAGTGGGTGCTGGTTCTGCTGGCTGCGTGCTCGCTAACAGACTCTCTGAGATTGGTACCTGGTCTGTACTCTTGGTAGAAGCCGGGGACGACCCTCCAGTGTCTGCCAAGGTTTGTAAAGAAAAACATAATCTTGTCAAATGTCTTGCGTTTCTTAACAACCTGTGGAGAGAGACTTATCACGCCTGTATTCCCCGAAGGGGTAGGCAGAGGTGTTGTAATCACAACACCCACTTTTCACCGAAGAGGATTAAGTGCCAACGTGACCGATGGTGATTCCATCGCCGTCTCAGGCACTATACATACGTCATTGAATTACTTCTCAGAAATATGCAGGTTTCCTCACAATGTTTTCCTTCACCGTAAAGCACGTGGTGTGAAATTACTGTACATAAGATTTTCTCGAAAAACTCATTGGTACAGGCCCCGCTGAGATTCGAACTTGCGTCGCTTGCGTAGCAGGCGACTGCTCTAAACTCGAGGCCACCACGACTCTCAAAAAAAAACAAATGGCTGCTAAAATAATAATAGTTTTAATTATACTGTTTTGCTGTGCAATCAGCGCGAGAGAGAATCAGAGAATGAGAGCCGTGGTGGCCTTGAGGTTTGAGCAGTCGCCTGCTACGCAAGCGACGCAAGTTCGAATGCCAGCGGGGCCTGTACCAATGAGTTTTTCTAAAAAACTTATGTACAGTGGTTTAACACCACGTGCTTTACGGTGAAGGAAAACATCGTGAGGAAACCTGCATATTTCTGAGAAGTAATTTAATGATGTATGTAAAGTGTCTGAGACGGCGATGGACTCACCCTCTGTCACGTTGGCACTTAATTATCTTCGGTGAAAAGTGGGTGCTGTGATTACAACACCTCTGCCTACCCCTTCGGGGAATACAGGCGTGAGCATATGTATGTAAAAATATTTTTTTGTTCCATTTCTCTCACAGTCTTTTCATTTTCTAGGTGCCAGGCCTCTTCATTCTAACGGATACAGACAAATGGGTTGATTGGAATTACTATTCCGTTAATGATAGCTACGCCTCACAAGCAGTTAAGAATGGTGAAGTTCACATTACACGAGGCAAGATGCTTGGTGGATCTAGTGGGTCTAACTTCATGATATACGTACGAGGGAATCAACTCGATTACGATAACTGGGCAGCAATGGGCAACAATGGCTGGGATTGGGACAGTGTTTTACCGTACTTCAAGAAAAGTGAACAGTTTCAGGATTATGACAATATCATGGAGAGCGAAGATGGATTTTATCACAATACAACGGGGAATCTCGGCGTTTCACGATTCAAATGGGACAAAATAATTAATCCCTATCTCGAAGCGTTTGAAGAACAAGGTCGTAATATTTTAGTCGATCCTAATGGGCCTGAACAAATGGGTTACTCAATATCACAATTCACCATTGCTAATGGCACTAGACAAAGCACCGCTCGTGCCTTCATCGCGGAATTAGACCGACCAAACCTATACATCTTGAAGAAAACATACGCGAGAAGAATTTTATTCAATGAGCAAAAAGTTGCAATTGGTGTGGAAGTAAAATTACCGAGTGGAAAAATAATATCTTTGAATGCTAGAAAGGAAGTTATTCTGTCAGCAGGAGCTTTTAACAGTCCCCAACTATTGATGGTTTCGGGTATTGGTCCAAGCGATCATTTGGAAGATTTCGATATCAATGTTCTGGTAGAATCAAAGAACGTGGGTCAATTTCTTATGAACCATCCAATGGTCCCTCTTGCAGTATCAGGAAGAAAAGATGTATCATCAATAATAAGTAATATTTTAATTAATATTTTTGAGTTCCCAACTCCAAATTTTCTTGGATATGGAGTTCTTAATGAATCCCAAAAGTTCCCAGATTATCAAGTGTTTGGGTGTCCTTTGCCAATGGCTTCTCCTTTATCTACAATTTTATGTACCCAGACTCTGAAACTAAACGATCAGTCCTGTACAGCTCTAGCAAAAGCCAGCCTATCACAAGAGACTATATTTTCACTCCTGGTTCAGCTACATCCTAAATCTAGTGGTCAAATTAGACTGGATAGTAATGATCCCGAGAAAAAGCCTTTAGTTTACAATGGATTCTTCTCTAATGAAGAAGATTTGGAGACTTTTGCTTCAAGCGTCGAAGATTGGTTGACGGTTCTAAATACTACATATTTCAGAAGCATGGGTTCCGAAGTTATTGATTTGGAAGTCAGTCAATGCAAGGACTTGGAGTTTGGGAGTCATGAATATTGGAAGTGTTATGTGCTGAACGTTGTCGTCTCTGAGTATCACCCTTGTGGCACCTGTGCCATGGGTCCGGAAGGAGTTGGGGTGGTGGATGACAACCTCAGGGTGAGAGGGGTTGAAGGACTCAGGGTTGTAGATGCCAGCGTTATACCCAGTATTCCAAGTGGGAATATTAACGCGCCTGTGATCATGATTGCTGAAAAAGCCGCCGACATGGTTAAAGAAACTTGGATATCTTATTAACATTTTATAAATTGTTATTTATTGAATGTTAATTAACTGTTTTTTAGAAAAATAATAACCGTTTTGTGCTGATAGCGTGATACTGTACTTGTCTGCGTCCTAAGAACGTACTTATTCACCAGCGCCACCAGTTCCTGAAGCACCAGGAATGTGATTGTTAGCAATACCAACGTGCGACACTTGCTGTTCGACTCAAACACCAGAATTGATGCCCAGCATTATTTATAAGTGTACGTATTTGTAGACTGATTTTCTTAAATCGATCGAGTCCTCTCCCCATGTGGTATTCACGTGATTCGAAGTAGATCCATAGATCGATAGGACTTTAACTCAATCGGACACTTTAGGGGCGACTACTGAGCTATTCGAATTTTTCTTTGATATAATGAATACAAAAACACTGTCAACGACTAAGTTTTACATCGTTGCGGTTTTCATTACGCGTGAATTAGGCTACAGATGGACGGTATTATTATGTCAATACATACTCTCACCAATTTGAGCGAAACAGGAATCAGCATTGCTTTGTTTTTATTATGTAAGCTATTAAAGTTATACAGTGTTAATTGTTAAATCAACAATTGTTTGTTTATATGTTTCAATTAAAATATGTTTTGATTTTAATTATGGGCATTTCTTAATTAACAGGTCCTAATTATGATCGTTTAATTAAAACTGATGCATAGGATAACCAAAGAATATTTTTTTAATAAGTGCGTTTGTATTATGTATGTTCCTTCTTAGAATAGAAATATGCTCACGCCATCCCAGAAGGGTCCCCGAAGGGGTAAGCAGAGGTATTGTATCAACAACACCCACATTTCACCGAATATGATCAAGTGCCAATGTGACAGAGGGTGAGTCCATCGCCGTCTCAGGCACTATACATACGTCTTTGAATTACTTCTCAGAAATATGCAGGTTTCCTCACGATGTTTTCCTTCACCGTAAAGCACGTGGTGTTAAATAGCTGCACATAAGTTTTTAGAAAAACTCATTGGTACAAGCTCCGCTGGGATTCGAACTTGCGTCGCTTGCGTAGCAGGCGACTGCTATAACCTAAGGCCACCACGGCTCTTAGAATATTGTTTGTAATTCTTGCAACAACCACTAAAATTTAATCATCCCTATACATACATAAGTACACACAAAATATGTTCACGCCTGTATGCCTCGAAGGGGTAGGCAGAGGTGCTGTAATAACAACACCCACCGAAGATGATTGTGTCATGCAACTTGTGTGCCAACGAGAGAGATGGTGACATACGTCTTTGAATTACTTCTCAGACGTACACAGGTTTCCTCACGATGTTTTCCTTCACCGTAAAGCACGTGGTGAGAAAAACTCATTGGAACAGGCCCCGCTGGGATTAGAATTTGCGTCACTTCCGCAGCAGGCGACTGCTCAAACCACGACCACCAAGGCACAACCAAAATTATTAAGATGCAATTTGGCATAAATGATAGAAAGTTTTACCAACGAAGAAAAATTACAACTTGTTCGAAACTGGTAATAAATAAAAACTGCTAAATAAATAAAATTTAAGTGTCTGTCTGCGTCTACATATTTTCAAAACGTTTTGTTTTGTCTGTCTGTCTATCTGTTGGTTTATTCCAGCTAATCTATGAAACGGCTGAAGTGATTTTAACGAGAGTGTCACTGGCAGATAGCTGATGATATAAGGAGTAACTTGGCTATATTTAACATATATTAAAGAAATGGGTTTCTCGCCACTCATGAAATTAAGTGTACGCGAGTGAAACCGCGGGGCACAGCTAGTTAATTATAGGTTAGAAAACCAACGCAATCTTAAGGACCAGGTTTTAATAGTTTAAGAAATATCCAATAACGTTAGTTTGCAGTAAAACCGTCTCAAAAGGCACTCGACAACACTCCTGAAACTTTACAATCAACATACAAGAATAATTAGACCATTTAAGATTAATTAATCCATACAGATAAATAAAATTGAAGTGTCTGTTTGTAATAGCAAAATAATAGCGTTTCACTAAATGCATATGAAAGTTTATACAGTACTGACATAAAAAAAAACTTTTTTAAATAATGTGAAAAGAGCGAATGTGACCGGAATTGTGGGTAGAGGGCGTCCAAGGAAGAACTACTATGACCAAATTAATAGTATTTTTCAGAAAGGTCAAATTCGGAGCACTCGTAACCGAAGAAAGTGTATGAAGAGATGCATGAATGTGGATGAAGCGAAAGAAGTATGTAAGGATTGTAGCATGTGGCAAACAGTGGTCTCTGCCTACCCCTATGGGATACAGGCGTGAGCATATGTATGTATGTATCATTAAAAAAATCTCTGCCTGTCTCTTCCGGGTAATCTCTGAAACGGCTGGACCGATTTAAGAGGACTTTCACTGGCTAGCTAATGTCACAAGGTAACCTTAGGCTACAATTAATTAAAAAAAATATGCGTTCCGTGGGAATCAATTTAAATGTACTCGAGTGCAGCTAGTTTACAAATAAAATTACTTCAGCACTTTCAAGTTTTTATCTTGTTCAATTAAAGTTAAACAGGTTTTGGTGATAACCTAGTTATGAAGTACGTGAACAAAATATATGTACCTATACAAGAACATCAGGTCCTATTCTGAAAATTGTTTCGACTACTTGTAATATTTTAACAGACAAAAATCTAACACCAGTGCTACTCGCATTAAGTGTGTTCCAGCTATTATAATAGTATGACGAAATCGAGTCGAGTTAATTAATCGACTTATTCTTGCGTAGAGGTGAAGCATATACGATATGCTTTTTGCATATAAACAAACTAGCTTTTACCCGCGACTTAGCCTGCGAGGGCTAGATTCATTTAGCAAATAAAACAATTTTTTTAAGGTTCAAAATCCTTTGCTCTGGCACATAAATTAACAAAGCTTGGAGTAAAGGACGATTACTTATTTAAAATAAAAAAAAAATCTAAAAAATTTTAATAAAAAAATATTGTATGAGTATACTTTGTACTTACATTATTATAAAATAGTCTAGTCTATCGGCCATTTTGAATATCAAAATCGGTGTCATTTCGCATTCTTCGTCACTAAATAGTGCGAAATTACACCCATTTAAACTCTCATCTCCAAAATACAGATTTAAAGAATATGTTTCTTTTAAGTAACCTAGGTACGGAAATAACGACTCTTTGTCTGTGTTTGGGGTCCAAGTTATTAAGCCGCGAAAAGTTAGCAGAAAGTTAGACAGAGAGATACGCTCTTCCATTTAATATATCAAATACATATTATGTATAACGCATCCTCAGAACGATATGGGCTCAATTCCAAATTTTGCGAAAACAAAGATCATTTCTGAATTCGGTTTTTTTTCTAAGGGTTTTTTTTTAAATCTAAAAAAAAATTATGTTATCGACGAAATACAATCTAGACTTTACTATAAAAATAGTCTCATTGTACTCAAATGTACATACATACATACATACGTATGCTCACGCCTGTATTCCCCGAAGGGGTAGGCAGAGGTGTTGTAATCACAACACCCACTTATCACCGAAGATGATTAAGTGCCAACGTGACAGATGTAATAAATAATTAGTGTTAATATGAATCCAAACTTGCTGGCCGATCTATTGATTTTTGAGCCTCTATCGTTCTGAAGGTGCGATAATATGATATACTTACACGTGCTATTATTGAAAGTGATTTAATATTGTTTTTATCAATCAAGAATATTCGTGCAGTAAAACGCAGGATGTGTTATAACTTCCTTTAACGTTTATTTCGAAGCTATGCATGCATGAGTAAATAATAAGTTGTGCGAGTAGGAATTGTACCTCCACCTTATGAGATCGCACAGTAATACCGTATCCTTTGCGTACGTAGGGTTGTTCCTAAGGCCTCCAGTGGAAGGAGGCAGGACTTGTTAAGTACCGTGCCTTTTCGTTTCTCATTATGTTGACGAGCGATTTCTTTATTTATAAGGTAGATGGCGCGAGAGTGATTTATTTATATTATCATAATGTTTTTTTAATAAAAGTAGTCTAAGTTACTCCTTGTAACATTAGCTATCTGCCAGTGAAAGTCCCGTTATAATCGGTCCAGCCGTTTCGGAGATTAGCCGGAACAAACAGACAGACAGACAAACAGACGAACAGGCAGCCAGAGATTTTTTTTTAAATTGGTTTTTCTATGTCAATACCGTGTATACTTTCATATAAATGCATATAAAAAGTTAAACGGTGTAATTTTGGAATTACAAATCTTAAAAACTTATCTGTATAGAATAATATCATAGAAATAACGAAATAGATCGTCGCGAAAATGTCCTATCGAATTCAACGATAATTCGATTTTTTACGTGAATCAGGACACAGGAAACATAGCAAAATAACTTGTTCAAAACTCGTAGAACTTGCGTTTATAATAGGTGTAACGGAAGAGGAGGTGTATTGACTTGACACGGAGGCGAGGCGGGAGTGATGTGGAGAGGCGCGTTGTGGACCCTCTCCAAATCAGTTGAGAGCTTGAACGGTTGATTTTGGAGAGATCAGATTTAAAAACGTCTTAGAAGTGTGTTCTGTTTTAAGTAATAAAGAGTTTGTGATTTTTCACCGTGTATTTAAATAGAAATCCTCGGCCTTCTGTAACATAGGTGTTGAAACAGCTGAGTATCGACAATCAATCTCATAATAACATATTAAAATATATGTATTCACCCAACTCTGCAACCAATATTGTTTGCAAATGAATTCAATTAAATAACTATATAATTAACTTTCCATGCCGAATTCGCGTAGAAGAATTTCTCAAAGCAGTTGAGTGTATCGCTATTATTATTTTTTTGTTTTCCTGGCAGGAATATAATTGGCTCATAATGAATTTTCTGGAAATCATCTCTTCAGCGGAGGTGGAATCTATAGCACCGTTAGTGCAGCTGTTGCAGATCGGCATTAGTCTGTTCACGTCCTTCGGAGGAACTTACAAGGATTATCCTGAAGGAGCGTGTGTTACTGGTTAGTTATTGCATTCACTTCATTATAGTGATGACTTAGTAACACTCTTGTGCACGAACATGATATAAAATGACTCCTTGGTTCATATTTCAGATGGGCAACAATTCGACTTCATCATAGTGGGTGGTGGTTCTGCTGGCTGCGTGATCGCTAACAGACTCTCCGAGATCCGCCACTGGTCGGTGCTTTTGATAGAAGCCGGCGAGGACCCTCCCATCTCCTCTGAGGTGTGTACATTCCCATTTTTCCTTAGACGAGCTATTTATAATTTTAATTGTTTTAATTTAAATGCCAAGTCCTTTCAATCAAACTTACTTCGATTGAAACTATGACTTTATAATGATTCTTGTCACTTTTCAGATACCAGGCCTCTTCCCACTGGTGGATTCAGATAAAAAGGTAGATTGGAACTACTATTCGGTGAATGATGGCTACTCGTCACAAGCGTTAAGAAATGGCCAAGTTCACTTATCCAGGGGTAAAATGCTCGGCGGGTCTAGTGGATCTAACTATATGGCTTATGTGCGAGGTAACAGCCACGATTACGATTACTGGGCTGCATTAGGCAATAATGGCTGGGATTGGGACAGTGTCTTACCGTACTTCAAGAAAAGTGAACAATTCCAAGATTATAATAATATCATGGACAACGAAGGAGGGTTTTATCATAACACAAAAGGTCGCCTTGGTGTCACGCGACCTGATTGGGAAAAAGAGTTAAAACCCTATTTCAAAGCGTTTAAGGAACAAGGTCGTAAAATCCTAGACGATCCCAACGGACATGAACAAATAGGATACTCTATACCACAGTTCACCATTGCTAACGGCAGCAGACAAAGCACTGCCCGTTCCTTCATCGCTGGATTAAATCGACCAAACCTTTACATCCTAAAGAAAACTTACGCGAGAAGAATTTTATTCAATAAGCGAAGAGTAGCAGTTGGTGTGGAAGTAAAATTGGCTTGTGGAAAAGTAGTGTCTTTGATTGCTAAAAAAGAAGTTATCATATCAGCAGGAGCTTTTAACAGTCCACAATTATTAATGCTGTCTGGTATTGGCCCAAGGAATCATTTAGCAGATTTTGGTATCAATGCACTAGTAGATTCAGAGAATGTGGGACAATATCTTATGGACCATCCGATTATCTCTTTACCGATAACAAGGAAACAAAATCCTTTATCAATAGTAAACAATGCTTTGGTTAACATTTATGAGTCTCCAATTCCAAATTTTCTAGGATTTGGAACTGTAGATAATCTTCAAAAGATACCAGATTATCTGGTCCTCGGGTATCATTTACCAATGGCTTCTCCCGCTTCTACAGTATTCTGTTCCCACGTTATGAAGTTGAGCGATCAGGTCTGCACAGCTATGGCAAAGTCCAGTCTAAAGAAAGAAACTCTCTTTGCAGTTATGAGTTTATTGCACCCAAAATCTAGAGGTCAAATCCGGCTACAATCTAGTGACCCTGAAGAAAATCCTTTAGTTTATACTGGGTTCTTCTCTGATGAAGAAGATATGCACAAATATGCTTACAGCATTGAAGATTTCTTAACAGTACTGAATACTACATATTTCAGAAGCATGGATTCTAAAGTCGTTGATTTGGGAGTGAGTCAGTGTAAGGAATTGACCTTTGGGAGTCATGAATATTGGATGTGTTATGCATTGAACGTTGCCGCCTCCATGTACCACCCTTGCGGTACCTGTGCCATGGGTCCTGAAGGCGAAGGGGTGGTAGATGACAACCTCAGGGTAAGAGGGGTTGGAGGACTCAGGGTTGTAGATGCCAGCGTTATACCCAGTATTCCAAGTGGGAATATTAACGCACCTGTGATTATGATTGCTGAAAAAGCAGCTGATATGATTAAAACCTCTTGGATATCTTTCTAAACTTATTCTATAAAATCGTTGCGTTACAAGACACAACGATAAAATCGTTGTGTTTTGTAATATTTTTAAATAAATATTTTATTTATTAAATTTAAATTCCTAATCATGTTTGTAACATAATTTAATTTATAAGAACTTACATTATAAGAAGATTGATTTTGTGTTTAAAGTTATGAATGTACTCTGCTTCTGTTAAGTGCTAACACGAGATACTTACATAAAAATAATGCCCTTCGGAATTAGGGCATGCATCTTAGAAAAGTCGACATTCCAGTCCAAAATAGGATATCGGACATATCCTATTTTGGACTGGAATGTCAATGTAACCCACAACAAGTACCTATATCTTTCTTAAATGGTTCAATAGGAGTTTAATCAATCGCGAGTTTTTAAAATTGAGTTACTTAATTACAAACAAATAAATGTATGTGATCAAGATTGGTGATCAAGGATGTGTTTCTGTGTTATACATCATCTCCCTGGCCTTATCCCATACACTGTTGGGGTCGGCACTTGATTCAACCCGATGTGGCTGATCACTTGATTTTTATACGAAGCGACTGCCATCTGACCTTCGCAACCCCTATAACGGGGAAAATCTGTGACCTTGGTTTCTACGTTGTACGTAAGTATATATGTTCTTATAGAACCTATATATTTCACATGCAAAAATATGCCTATCCGATTGATAAGGAAGGCTTTCACGAAAACCAGCTGGCAAAACAAGATGACGAACAGATCGTAAAGTGAAATGAAAGGAATGTCTCGTTTCCTGCCATATATTTATAAGAAGTTTTAAAGACAATTCACAGAGACAGACTATCCCGGTATTTGCAAATTCAATTACTATTTTAGGACGGGAACCAGTATCAAGACCGGTGTCACTGGATACGCGGTGATTTTAAGATAACTCACACTAGGCACTCTGTTAGTACTCCATGGGTAAACAATCAATCATACCTAATTTTACTACACTTAGGGAAGAAGTTTCTTATTTATTTTTTTCAAATTCCAAGGGACATTATTGAAACATAACCTGTGCAGTAAAATTAATTTTGATACGGAACTCTGCAAAAAATGTGTAAAAAAAGAATACGTGGCGACTAGAAATATTGCCGGAAAGAATTTCCAGTTTTAAAAACTTCCTTTAACAATAAATTTTGTTTTAAGTTGAGTTTTAAAAATGTGACACCACATTTACACCTTAAGTATACATATAAAACAAGAGGGTTTAATCTATGTTTGTCACAGTGATGCATGTGATGACATAACACGTGCACCCCCCCACTTAGTGACCAAGAGGAACACCGCGGGGTTTAGTTAGTGCGAGTCCGACATAACCATTCCGCTGCCATCACGGGGGTTGGTGTATCCATAACGGATTCTCCACGCTAAAGAAATAAATCTTTTATATAATTGTTGCAGTTATTCTTTGACAAGATAATTAAGGATATTGTGACACTCTTTATAAAATGACAAAATGCGATATAATTGCACTTGTTAGGTACTGAGACAGCGTCATAAACATCACGCGGTTAATGATCTGAACCGCGAACGTCATGCTCAATTCGATGCAATTAATTAAACAAATAAACTAAATAGGAATGTAATTAAAATAAGCGTACTTATTAATACAAAAACAAGGCACTTGTATGTACATGATACAATAACACGATAAGCCTACTCTTTGCGTCATAAGTAGCCTATATTTAAGTATAAAAGCATTTTCAATACAAATTCTTGAACAAAATTACGATCAGGCGAAGGAGTCACAATTGTAAACGGTAGAGATCACAGATGAACATAAATTTCTATCAATGATTGTGCTTCAGTTAATAAACGCATTTGCAAAGCTCTGCCAGGTCGTATTAGCTTTGATAAGCTCGCTACATCTAGATGCAGATGATTATCCCCCACAAGCTGACGTACAAGGTAAGTAATTTTTTAATAAACAAGCATTGTAAGTAGTTCGTTTAGCTCTTCTAGACAAGAATACCCGCTGTCTAATGATGATACAGTCTAAAAATTGGGATATTTCTGTTAGCAGTACCTATGAGAGGCTATTATCCCAGAAATTAATAATTTTATTAACACCGCCTCCACGGCTTTCATCTATACTAATAGAATAAAGCTGACGAGTTTGTTTATTTGGTTGAACGCGATAATCTCAGGAGCCACTGTTTTGAATTGAAAAATATATAGGTTATCGACAGTTCATTCATCAAGCAAAGCAAAAACGGGAAAAATATTAAGTCACATATTTTTTATTGATAATCCTACTCGGGTATATCCGCGAGACACAGCTAGTTTAGGCATAAAAATGGATATTCTAAGGAAATCCAAGAATTATATATATTACAGTCATCATGAACAAGTTTCTGATTACTGAAGTCTAAGATGATAAATCGTAAAGGTATTTTTTTAATTTGGGCCTGAAGCTACACTTTAAATTAGTGAAGGCAGGATATTGCACTATTGCTGATATCTACGCTAGCAAGCTCTAGCTCGTACTTGAAGCCTACATAAGATTCACTTCAAGTACCTGGTACGAACCTGTTTTTTCTGTTTATAACAGCAGAATTTTAATTTTAATGATGTCATTAGTTTCGCGGTGTCATTGGTGTCGGGAAGCGTAATTTCTTACTAGTCGCGATGCAAGTAGGTACACTTATCATCTTATTTTGTGTCTGGTGTATCGTCGTTGTTGAAATTAATATTATTTAATGATCTATCATGGCATGGGCAAGCGGACGTTCTCACCTGTCAAAACCTACTTGGGGCACTTGTACCCCTATTGCGGGTTTGCCAACGTTTTCGTTTTATCTGTACTCGCTAGCGGTTCCGCCGAATATTTGTATGAGAAATTATGCAGCGACTCCCAGCGTGAAGAACTTAAATATCTCATACAAATATTGCGAGTGACGATAGCGAGTATAGTTTACGAAAACGGTGGCAAACCTGTGATAGGGGTACTGATTCTTGTTTAGTTCGGCGTCCGCCCTGAGGTTAACCCAAAACGGGATGAACGGGAAACCAACTTAAATATTATAATAAAGTTATACATTCTGTAGTTTCTTAATAAGACCTACAAAACCGTAGTAAATCTTACGGATCACTTTTCACTTTTCTACGGAGAATTTTTCTAACGGATCCCTAATTCATTTTTGAAATTGGACAATTAGTTACTGAGATTAGCGCGTTCAAAAAACAAACTCTGCAGCTTTATAATATTAGCATAGATTTAGCCCATTTTCAGAAATTATTTTCTGTTGCAGATTATCAAAGTTTTGATTTCATCGTAGTAGGTGCCGGCTCTGCTGGTGCTGTTGTAGCTAGCAGGCTCTCCGAGATTAGCAATTGGACTGTACTCCTCATAGAAGCTGGTGATAATCCTCCGATAGCATCAAAAGTAAATAATGATATTCTTCAACGACGTAATTTTTTATATGAATTATATATTTGTTATTTACACAGGAGAGTCTTCCAATTTCTAACACACACGCCATAATTTCAGGTTCCTGGATTTCTACCTTTTATGGATTCGTCAGTTGATTGGAACTACTACTCACAAAATGACAATTACTCCGCTCAGGCACATAAAACTAAAACCATTCCGATGAGGAGAGGTAAAATGCTGGGAGGTTGCAGTGGTACGAATTTTATGTTCTATATAAGAGGAAAGAAGGATGACTATGATCGTTGGGAATCAATGGGTAACGAGGGATGGGGATGGGATTCTGTCTTCAAATATTTTAAGAAAAGCGAACGCCTTAATGACGCAGGTATTTTACTAAGTCCTTCGGCTTCTCTACATAGTACTGACGGATATCTTGGGGTCACGAGACCGTTATGGACAAAGAGATCACAGAAATATTTAGATGCTTTTGAACAAAATGAACAAAACATAGACATTGACGCTAATGGGCTCCACACATTAAGTTACTCAATGGGCCAGTATACAATTGACGAGCATGTAAGACAAAGCACTGCTGAAGCTTTCTTAGGGCCTGCAAGAAAACGCATAAATTTATCAGTGCTTAAAAAAACTACAGTTAGAAAAGTTTTGTTTGATGAAAATAAAAATGCAATAGGCGTTGAAGCTAAATTACCGTGTGGCACTGTAGTGCAACTGATGGCTGACCAGGAAGTCATCCTGTCTGCAGGAGCGATCAATAGTCCACAGATATTAATGCTCTCAGGTATTGGACCAAAAGAACATTTGGAGGAAAATAACATAAACGTATTGCAACACTCACCGAATGTTGGTAAAAATTTGCATGATCATAGTATGGTTATGGTACAACTTACAGAAAGACAGACAGACTTTCCCTCAGTTCTTCATAATATGGATCTGGTCACAAACCTAAATACGTTCCCGACCCCGTTAATTATTGGTCACACAGCGATAAATAAGTCGCAATCATATCCCGATTACCAAGCGATTGTATTTCCTTTACCAGCATACACGGCGCTATCTGCCTTTCTTTGTTCAAATATATTTGAACTAGAGGATAATATTTGCTCTGCGGTACTAAATGCAGGTTATGGCAGAGAGACGTTATTTGCAATGATAGCTTTATTACACCCGGAATCCAGAGGTGAAATCAAACTAAAGGATAACAACCCCGAATCTGAACCACTTATTTATACTGGTTATTATTCAAATACAAATGATCTAGAGAACCATGCCAAATACGTCGAAGACTACATTACAGTGTTGAACACAAAGAATTTCAAAAGTGTCAAAGGTAAACTACACGATTCGAATGTACAGCAATGTAGTTCATATGAGTTGTTTAGTCACGAATATTGGAAATGTTATATATTAAATACGGCCGTCTCTGAATGGCATCCCGTGGGGACTTGTGCGATGGGTCCGAAAGGCGAAGGAGTAGTCGATGCTAGGCTGCGAGTTAAAGGTGTGAAGAAGCTCAGAGTAGTTGATGCCAGCGTAATACCCAGAATAGTTAGCGGCAATCCGAACGCAGCCGTGATTATGATTGCAGAAAAAGCGTCTGACATTATAAAAGCTGAATATGGAATAAAAACCTTTTGAAATTTTTCACCTACCAACTAAATGTTGAGCTCAGTTGAATGAATTCTGATCAACATATGACTACTGACGTCTGAGCATTAAAACCCACTGCTTGTTCTTCAAATACCGAACTGCCAATAAACTAGAACACTTATTAGATGAAGGGGCCTACGCTGATTGTATTTAAGTGCATGAAATATATTGGTTGTTTACAAACAAATTCGTTTTTGATGTAATCATTAAAGCATACACAGATCTGGTGAACACCAAATAATTCTTGAAGTCCTTAAAATCCCATAAATAAAAAAATTACAGGATTTGTGTAACCATTCGGTGCAATAGACCATTTCCCAACAATAACCCTGTGATTGCTTATAAATTGTGGTTTTCTTAATGTAGCATGTAAGATGAATAATATTTTCTATTTAAAAACGTTTATTTTTTAAGGGAGATGTTGTTAAGCCTGAAAGTTGAAAGCAACCATTTTATAAAATATATTATAGTACTAGCTGTGCCCCGCGGTGTCACCCGCGTAGACTAACATTTTGGGGGGTCCTCGGAATCATAATATTTTTCTAAATTAATTTCAGCCTAAGGTACTCCTTGTAACATTAACTATCAGTCAGTGGAAGTCGATCCAGCCGTTACGGAGAACAAACAGATAGACTACAGAGAAAAAAAAAAATTAAAATTGGTTTTTATGTCAGTACCGTGTACACTTTCATATTCATTTAGTCAAAAGGCGTACATACATATGCTCACGCCTGTATTCCCCGAAGGGTGTTGTTGCAGAGGTGTTGTAATCACAACACCCACTTTTCACCGAAGATGATTAAGTGCCAACGTGACAGATGGTGAGTCCATCGCCGTCTCAGACACTTGACATACGTCATTGAATTACTTCTCGGAAATATGCAGGTTTCCTCACGCTGTTTTCCTTCACCGTAAAGCACGTGGTGTAAAATCACTGCACATAAGTTTTTTAAGTCAAAGTCAAAAGTATCGTTATTCGATTAGACTTTTACAGCACTTTCAAATCGTCAGAATGACACAATTATACAGGATTATACATGCTACCGCCAGGCTCGGAAGGTTGCTATTACTGAGAAGAACCTGGCAAGAAACTCAGTAATTACTCTTTTCAAAAATATTATACAATTTAAAGAATACAAAATAAATAATTTAAAAAACGTAAGCTCATGGACAATGTTCCAATGCACAAATGTCGATAAAAATTAACATAACAAAAAATCTAGTACTTATAACTAAATGCGTAGCTTGAGATGACCAGCCCCCACAAGCAGCACCTGTTCACAAGTATGACGTGAATGCCAGCCATTGACCTCCTCAACCATCATAGAGGGAAGTGGACAACCCGTCATCCAGACGCCGCCGCAAGCAAAGGCATTTTAGTGAGCTTGACAACTCAAGCCAGTCAAACAAAGATCAAAACTAATAAATATTAAGAATTGTAACATAAGTACAGTGTCCATGAGACTACTTACAATATTTATCTTTGAATTACTTCTCAGAAATATGCAGGTGACCTCACGATGTTTTCCTTCACCGTAAAGCACGTGGTATGAAATCAGTGCACATAAGTTTCTTAGAAAAACTCATTGGTACAGGCCCCGCTGGGATTCGAATTTGCGTCGCAGGCAACTGCTCAAACCTCAAGGCTCAAACGACTCATTTTAAGGTATTGTGAATATATATGAATATACAAAATGCGATTGTATTGTAAGTAGTTGGTATTGACATACGTTTTGAATAACTATCACATCAACCCCATACTACCTATACAGTTAAATTCCATGTAAACACAGACATTAATGCCACGAATACAAGTTGTGTATCATTCAATTCATATAATTCTAAAGGAATTATAATTATTACAGGAAATATGTATAAAACATAATTAAGTTTACTTTATTGCACTAGTAGTCAATGATTGGAAACCTGTTTGTAACAATTGCACGATAAGCCTGCTTTAAATACAGTCACTGGATTGTACGTATGTTAATAAGCCTGCACTTTGCGTTATAAGAGCTACCTACCTTTGACAATAAGAGCATTTTACAAAACTTATTGTTGGATAAAGCTGAAACAGTGACCAGATGAAGAAATTTTGAAGTTAGTTCTAAAATACATCGAACACAAAATACCCAACACCAAAAATTGTTGAAAGCAGAGGAACCAGATTCCAAACTCATCAATGTTGGGGCTTCAATCAATACAGGCATTTGTTAAGTTCTTCCAAGTGGTATTAGCTTTGATAAGCTCTCTACATCTGGATGCAGATGATTATCCGTCACAAGCTGACGTTCAAGGTTAGTAACTATTCGTTTTATGTTAAGTGGGATCGTTGTGACAGTACAAAAAAAAATTACATTCTCTATCGCTATCCTCGATGCAAACTTGACTTTCACGCGGCTGTGTCTTTCCGTCACCAACAAAAGAAAATCGGACAGCGAGGAATCCAATGGGTTCCTCCACATATTTTTAACAATTTACAAGATATTTTTCTCAACAATCAATTGACAATGGCAGAATAGTTTTACTTAAGCTCATCGCCATTAAATAAATAAAGGAAAGGAAAGGACTTTCACGCGGAAACTTGACGGATTTCAATGACACTTTACAATAATATAGCTTATAAAACACATAGGCTATAATTTATAAAGATATCATGTGAATTGTCCTTAGTACGAATATAATCCAAAACCTGCGCGGTGCCTGTCTCGGGCACCAGCAGGGCACAATATAATAATATATTATATAATATTTATTCACATGAAATATGGTACAACATTGGTGTTATTAAGGTCACAAGAATCACATATTTCACCCAATTTTAGGGCATGTAAATATTAACTTAGTTGTCCACTTATGTACTGCAGTTACATTTTAACCACATATTAGTATTAAACATACCAGCATTTTTTTAATATATGAAAAATACCAAAAAATAATAATATATATCTTTGTTGCACACTTCAAAATAAACCATGTAATTAAGTACAGAATTTATACTTATTTTTCTAATTGTGCTTTACAATAGTATGGAATTTCATCTTCGCACAATTGAAGTACTTTCGCCAGTGGACTTATTGTTAAAGCATATTCTATCATCATCATGAATGTAAGAGTAATAACTCTTGTCGGTGTAATCGATGCAACTCTTTCCACTTGCCTCTGTCCATTGCCATCTCTTTGACTGTCAGTCAACTAAATATGATAGAAAATAGATTAAAGACCTCAACTAGTCGAATACACGTGAATAGTACGACAATATAATCTTATAAACTGCTAGTTTCAGGCCACTTTCAACCCTCATTTCACCCCCTTTGGGGTAGAATATCTAACAACCCTTTCTACACCTCACTAACATCTCAAACGCATCCTCCAAAAATGATGCCTGGTCCTAGGACCAGTAGTCGAGACTGTGCGTAGAATGTCAGTCAATCAGTCAGTAAGGACTTTGAATATGAAATGTAGAGTAAACAATAAGTTTTATCACCTTTCCAATGCTAAGTGGCCGACTACATATTTAAAAGATTATTTGCTGTTGCAGATTGTCAAAGATATGATTTCATCGTAGTAGGCGCCGGCTCTGCTGGTGCTGTTGTAGCTAGCAGGCTCTCCGAGATTAGCAATTGGACTGTACTCCTCATAGAAGCTGGTGATAATCCTCCGATAGCATCAAAAGTACATAATTATACTCTTCAACTAAGTAAAGTCATCATCGTCCCTTGCCTTATCCCAAGCTTTGTTGGGGTCGGCACTTGATTCAACCCGATGTGGCTGATCACCCGATTTTTATACGAAGCGACTGCCATCTGACCTTCGCAACCTTTGACCTTTGACGAGGAAAATCTGTGGTTTGGGTTAAACCAGTTGTCAGACTATTTGAGGCCTCCGACTGAGGTCAGTTACAGGTTGTAACGATTGCCAAAGATGATAAATTGGCAACCGGGACTGACGGCTTAACGTAACGTGCTCTCCGAGGCACGGAACTCAGACGGTCACCCAGCCAATTACTGGCTAGGGTTAGGGTTGCATAACTTTGCCGATCGAATGATGTGCGTAATAGCAACTGTGCCATGAGGCTCCGCTATGCTTCAACTAAGTAAAGTATAGTAAGATTATTAGACAGCACGGGAGAGTCTTCCAATTTCTAACACACACGCTATAATTTCAGGTTCCTGGATTTCTACCTTTTTTGGATTCGTCAGTTGATTGGAACTATTACGCGCAAAATGACAATTACTCCGCTCAGGCACATAAAACTAAAACCATTCCAATGAGGAGAGGTAAAATGCTGGGAGGTTGTAGTGGTGTCAATTTTATGTTCTATGTAAGAGGAAAGAAGGATGACTATGATCGTTGGGAATCAATGGGTAACGAGGGATGGGGATGGGATTCTGTCTTCAAGTATTTTAAGAAAAGTGAACGCCTTAATGACGCAGGGATAATACTAAGTCCTTCGGCTTCTCAACATAGTACTGACGGATATCTTGGAGTCACGAGACCGTTATGGACAAAGAGATCACAGAAATATTTAGA
This sequence comes from Watsonalla binaria, assembly GCA_929442735.1. Classification (NCBI taxonomy): domain Eukaryota; kingdom Metazoa; phylum Arthropoda; class Insecta; order Lepidoptera; family Drepanidae; genus Watsonalla; species Watsonalla binaria. Next base: position 10,752,404 of record OV838924.1, on the reverse strand, counting down.
TGCTTTTGAACAAAATGAACAAAACATAGACATTGACGCTAATGGGCTCCACACATTAAGTTACTCAATGGGCCAGTATACAATTGACGAACATGTAAGACAAAGCACTGCTGAAGCTTTCTTGGGGCCTGCAAGAAAACGCATAAATTTATCAGTACTTAAAAAAACTACAGTCAGAAAAGTTTTGTTTGATGGAAATAAAAATGCAATAGGCGTTGAAGCTAAATTACCGTGTGGCACTGTAGTGCAACTGATGGCTGACCAGGAAGTAATTCTGTCTGCAGGAGTGATCAATAGTCCACAGATATTAATGCTCTCAGGTATTGGACCAAAAGAACATTTGGAGGAAAATAACATAAACGTATTACAACACTCACCGAATGTTGGCAAAAATCTGCATGATCATATTATGGTTATGGTACAACTTACAGGAAGACAGTACTTTCCCTCAGTTCTTGATAACATGGATCTGGTCACAAACCTAAATACGTTCCCGACCCCGATAATCGTTGGCCACACAGCGATAAACAAGTCGCAATCATATCCCGATTACCAAGCAGTTGCATTTCCTTTACCAGCATACACGGCGCTATCTGCCTTTCTTTGTTCAAATATATTTGAACTGGAGGATAATATTTGCTCTGCGGTACTAAATGCAGGTTATGGTAGAGAGACATTATTTGCAGTGATAGCTTTATTACACCCGGAATCCAGAGGTGAAATCAAACTAAAGGATAACAACCCCGAATCTGAACCACTTATTTATACTGGATTTTATTCAAATACAAATGATCTAGAGAACCATGCCAAATACGTCGAAGACTACATTACAGTGTTGAACACTACATATTTCAAAAGTGTCAAAGGTAAACTATACGATTTGAATGTACAGCAATGTCGTTCATATGAGTTGTTTAGTCACGAATATTGGAAATGTTATATATTAAATACAGCGACATCTGAATTGCATCCCGTGGGGACTTGTGCGATGGGTCCGAAAGGCGAAGCAGTAGTCGATGCTAGGCTGCGAGTTAAAGGTGTAAAAAACCTCAGGGTAGTTGACGCCAGCGTAATTCCCAGAATAGTTAGCGCTAATCCGAACGCAGCAGTTATTATGATTGCAGAAAAAGCGTCTGACATTATAAAAGCTGATTATGGAATAAAAACCTGTTAGAGTTTGAGTTTTATTTTGTCTCAACTCTGATCTTTTTAACTCCTACCAAGTAAATGTTAGACTCAAAAACACGCCTCTCCCTGGATCAATAAATGTCGAGCTGCTAGTGTTTTGCCACTGTTAAGCCAATACAACAATCATAAGACATGTACGTCACGGGCTACGAGTGCTTAACGAAAAAAGGAGGGATGGATTACGCACGTATTTCACTCCAGTGAACTCAAAAACATTATTCAAGGTTAACGCTCATTAAATTGCGACGGCACGATCATAAACATGAAAGGATCTACCTTCCTGCAACAAAGCAATGCCTACCCAATTGTATTAAGTCAACGGTGGTCTCTAATCTGTCTACCTACCACCATAGGATAAGACGTGAACATTATAATCCCTGCATGTGATTATAGTGTTCATTTACGGCCAGCGGGGCGGGGTCTTTATATTCTTAATGATCACACATCACCTTATATTGCAAAAATACGAATCTCAATAGACATTAACACATTCACTGCTAACATTTCAACTTCTTCGTAAATTCTCGAACAGTTGGACGCACATACGCGTCGTTAGCAGTGGACGCGTTAATGTACCTACCTACTCAATAACCTGCAATGTACTCACCGATGCAAGCATCCTTTTAGTTTCTTAATCTCACACTTTATATACCATACATCAAACCACGGCATAATAATATCAAGTCGATTCTTTGCTTCTCTCAAAATTTCCCGCCGCGCGTGCCGCCGGCTAGACAGAGCTGTCACATTCTACCAACATTACAAAAGTGACTTACGCGTTCCGTTTTATTGACAGTAATGTTGCAATTCTTTTTTCTATTACCTACGTCGACAGCAACAGCCGTAGTTTAAGCGATTTTTTTCTTTATTATATATACGCGTATAATACTAAAATCGAAAACTACACTATGTAACGTTCCTTTTTGTTGTCCCTAAATGAGAAATTCTTATTTGTCTATGGTCACATTTGAATGTTTGATTTTTTTTTATATCTATGACGTTTGAGGATCATATATATTTTTTAATGAGCGATATATCTTTAGGAGCACCATTGAATTTTGTAAGAAGGTATACGCATTTTTTTTTGGGTATAAAAATTATGTACATTGCCATCGTCCATAGATATCAATTAAAAAATAAACGTAGTCGTGTCATCCAAATGCCATCTGTCATCGTCCGTTCACCGATTGTCACGTCAATAAAATGTTTGTTGGTCAAGAATTATAATTTTGTTGAATTATTGAATAGGTGGATTGTGAAATAAATTCAACACAATACTACAATAAAATCGTTTATTTCTAGCTCCTCATCTATATTCCAATAACTTAAGATTGGCCGTCGGTTAATATCTGTAGTGAAACATGACGAATCTCGATGTAAGTTTGTTTATCAAAATGTAATGTATTGTTACCGAAAAATAACACATTTAAGCAGAAAGCCAAGTTCTATTAAAAGTTACTATATCAAATAAAGTAAAGCCGTTCATTTATAATTCAGAAATGTTTATATCTAGTGCATACATAATCGTCAGGATCCCAACTTTGCATTATTACACGTGTGTGTTTGTATTTCAAGGTAAGCACAAGTAACACTGATAGCAGTTCGGGGTCTACCTCCGACTCTAGTAGCAGCGGGAGCTCCTCAACCAGCTCGGGTTCAGGGTCAAGTAGCTCTGACTCAGAATCCTCCACTTCTGACACCCCACCAACTGCTACAGCCCCTGCACCTAAGTCTCCACCCAAACCTGAAGAAAAGAAAGAAGAGCCGAAACGACGACCATCCAAAATCAAAGTCTCTTCTTCAAGTGACGATGATATCCCAAAAGTTGTTAGCCCCAAACCCCAACCCGCAAGGAAACCAGGATCAACGAAACCGAAATCAGCCATCGCTGTTTTGGCTAAGGCAAATAAGATGGGACAAAATAGAATGGCCTCTGGAGCGAAGACGCCTAAGCCCATTCCCAAAACCATATCCAGGCCAGTAAGTAGATCAGATGCCAATAGTTTGAAAAAGAAAAGCATTTTTTCACCTGACAACAGTTCAGAATCTGAAACAGAGAGTAAGTCATCCAAGAGTAAAAGCCCTAAAGCTTCTCCGAGACCACAAAGGAGTTCTAGAAAATCTAGTGAAGAGAATAATAAATCACCACCAACTCCAGCTGAAAACGATGATTCAAACTCAAAGGACAGTGGGAAGAGGAAAAGTGGAAACAAACTGAATGGACCACCTCCTAAGAAGGTTATTGAGGACAAGAGTGCATCGTCATGTACATCAAGTCAGTCATCAGTTGAATCTGTGTCCTCAGATAGTGATAGCGAACCTAAGAAGGAACCGTTGAAGACTGGCAAGACTAAACCTCCTTCTAATTCTTGCAAGGTTAGTTGCATTTCTGCATCTAATCTTACTTTAAACCATGCTTTGTAATAAAGAGGATTAAGTTAAAAATAAATAAATATGCTCACGCCATCCCAAAAGGGTCCTCGAAGGGGTAAGCAGAGGTGTTGTAACAACAACATCCACATTTCACTGAATATCATTAAGTGCCAATGTGGCAGAGGGTGAGTCCATTGTCATCTCAGGGACTATACATACATCTTTAAATGACTTCCCAGATAAATGCAGGTTTACACACAATGCTTCTTTTTGAGGATTAAGTTATAAGGTTTCATGCCATGCATGGAGATGTATGTTAACTCTTGCATTCCTTATGTACGTTCCTTGATCAATACTCAATCACTCAAAAATATGTTTTTCATATCAATCATTTGTTTGCAAAGCTTATCACATATTTAATGATTTCAGCAAGAACCAACGGGCAAGAGCGGAGACTCATGTGATTCTCTCACGGGAACAATGCCACGTAAATTGACAAGATCCACCTCAGCTCGGGTGTCAAGGCAAACCATTGCCTCTAGACCGACGCACACTGATACTGACTCGGAGGTGGAAGAGAAAGTTAATGACAAGAGGTGTGTGAATAATATATTAATGATAATAAGAAGGCTTTTATCTTGGCAAACTGAACATGTGGTTAAATTCTTGGTGTTATCCATACAAATTTGTTCATACAGAATGATTAATATTCTTCCTAAAACAGTAAGGATGTGTGATATAACTTTACAGTAAAGAAGTTAAGAAGAATTGTAAAAGTCGACCCTTTGCGACGCCTGCAAAGTCGCCAATCTCACTCTTGAACCCACCTGAATCCAGCGAGAGAAGGTGTCCTGTTAGAGGGTGTGACTCGAGTGGACATTTAGGTGAGCTTTTATTGGTCCTTGATCTTCATATTTCTTTGCTACTGTGTTTTACATGGTGAGAAGTATATTCAACCACTGTTTTTGGTAATGATAGCTTTGCTTATGTTGGGACTAGATTTTGTTGAGTGTTAAATAATATTATGTTTTTGACCGTCGTCAGGTGGCAAAGCTCCCCGTCACTTCACGTGGGACGCGTGCCCCGTGTACCACAACGTGACGGGCGCCTGGTGCGTGGCGGCCGGCGAAGAGCGAGCGGCCGCCGCCCAGGCCCGCCGGCGGGCCCTCGCCCAGCTCGCCCAGCGCCCGCGACCCATGCCCACCATCGAACAGAGGGCCTACCAGCTCAAAGTGAAGGTCAGTGCCCCATACTGTATAGCGAGCGACCGCCGCCCAGGCCCGCCGGCGGGCCCTCGCACAGCTCGCCCAGCGCCCGCGACCCATGCCCACCATCGAACAGAAGGCCTACCAGCTCAAAGTGAAGGTCAGTGCCCCATACTGTATAGCGAGCGACCGCCGCCCAGGCCCGCCGGCGGGCCCTCGCCCAGCTCGCCCAGCGCCCGCGACCCATGCCCACCATCGAACAGAGGGCCTACCAGCTCGAAGTGAAGGTCAGTGCCCCATACTGTATAGCGAGCGGCCGCCGCTTAGACCTTAAACAAGCTTGGTATACGCGCTCAGGTCAGTCAACCCGCCGCCGGTGACAAGTTCAGTGACCCCACGCGGACGACACGTTAACTGTATTGCCAATCTCAAAGAAATAACTTTGTTGATTAATTTTGGTTCTATGTTATATATACATCGACCTCCGTAAATATGGCACCAATGCAATGCAATGCAATAGTAAAGAGTATCTTTATCAAACAAAGTAAGCAAATGTAACTATATAAAGTATTATTTTCACCATATTGTTCTAGGACATGCGTTCCAAGTGGAAAGGCAGCCAAGAGTTGCGTGAGAAGCTGGCAGCTTCGGGCAACGAAGAGATGAACGAGGAACGGGAACCGATACTGGAGGGGTTCGGCCCAGAATACGATCTGCGGCTGTTTAGAGAAGCGCAGGCTTTAGCTGCTATCAAAATTGAGGAAGAACTTGGAGATCTTCGGTCGGATAAGGGTACCAGGTTAGTGACAAGTATAATTAAAACGCTCCCCATCTGGGAACTGAATCACAACCGGCGTAATGTGGGTGTACTTACACTTACACTTGCCTATCCTTTTAGTTTATGTGTATGTTAATTTTCCGGATTATCTCATTATTAATCCAAGATTACCCACTAAGAGCTCCATGCAAGAGATTTGTATTCAATCTACTATATAAAAATATGTCGGGTTTTCCTTCCTGACGCTATAACTCCAGAACGCACGAACCGATTTGGCTAATTTTGGTCTTGAATTATTTGTGGAAGTCCAGGGAAGGTTTGTACGTAGAGAAAATTTAAAAAAAGTCTTGAGAAAGTGTAAAATCAACATCTTTCTATACTCCCATATACAAACAATTTGTACTAATACTTAAAAGCCATTTTGAACCTTAATACCATACTTTAAAGTTCAAGTAGGTATTAGTGAAGAGATTTCGGGAAGGCAAAACAATCGCAGACAAGAGAAGTGACGATAGTTCTATCAAACACATTCAATGTCATCATATGTCATTTCATTTCAGCAGCGATATTTTTATTACTATGCATTATACGTAGCGAAGCACGTACCGGGCCGTTGGTTGTATATAATTCTATATCGGTAATAAAAGTGAGGTAGCCAGTAGGGTATCCTAATGTGATCTAGTGTCGGTGGCAGGTACGTGGTGATGGGCAAGTACATGATGGAGGTGTGGTACCAGTCGCCGTACCCGGGCGAGGCCGCCAGGGTGCCGCGGCTGTTCGTGTGCGAGTTCTGCCTCAGGCACCACCAGTCCGCGGCCGGCGCCGCCAGGCATCACGCCAAGTGCGTCTGGAGACACCCGCCGGGAGATGAGGCATGTGCATACATACATACATACCGCATGTGGGCGATATATAATTGAAATGCAGCTCTGCTAATATCGATTTATATTGAAAAAGACACCAAATAATATTAATACAAAAATTATGTTGTACGTGTAATGGCGGCAAGAATAGAAGAGAGAGAGAGAGCGCTCATAGACAACAGGAAGTAGTTAAAAATGTGTGTGTAGACAAATCAAGGAAACAGTGAGGCGATTACATTCTAGTGAGCCAAATGCACAGATGTAAAATATATATTGTACAGCATGTTTGGATAGCTCTGAAAACACTAAATTATGCAATATGATCAATGCTGAAATGTTAGCTAAGTTGGTTGAACAAAATCTAGTGCTAGCTTACAGTGGTGTTGTGTTCCTGCGGTGAGTCAGGTCACCAGTGCTCCATGGGGAGAGGGGAGATATGGAGGCGATTTGCTAGCGTAAAGTGAGACTCTTTCAACTTTTTCTATATTGGCACAGCAATTCCATTCTTCATAAGGTCAGCAAAGCATAAGTGATAGAGACTGTAGAGGCCACGTATGATCAGGCTGATTTGCTTGATTGCAATCTTTGTAAAAAGAAAGATGATTGCCTTGGTATTGCAAGGGACCATATGCTGCGGTAACCACTTACGTGAAGGAAAACGTCGTGAGGAGACCTGCAAATGTCTGAGATGTCATTCAAAGACGTATGTATAGTGAGTAATACGGCGATGAACTCACCCTCTGGCACGTTGGCACTTAATCATAATTAGTGAAATGTGGTGTTGTTGTTACTACACCTCTGCTTACCCCTTCGGGGACCCTTCTGAGATGGCGTGAGCATATTTATTATTTTTAATTTTAATTCCCCCAACAGGTATATAGAAAAGACAACCTGAGCGTATGGCAGGTGGACGGTCGGAAGCACAAACAGTACTGTCAGCAGCTGTGTCTCCTCGCCAAGTTCTTCCTCGACCACAAGACTCTCTACTATGATGTGGAGCCATTCCTCTTCTACGTGATGACGTGTGCCGACAACGAGGGTTGCCATATCGTCGGCTATTTTAGCAAGGTTAGTAACATTTACCTATGTCTATTGTTACGAACGCAGCCGTAACAATATACCATTCTTGTCTATAGTGATTCAAATTTTATTCAAAATCAGCTTAATCATTATTACTTTGTAACCGTCTGAGATTTAATTTATGTTATAATAGTTATCTATTGTACCAGGGTTCGAGGAGCTAGTGGCACAGTTGCTATTGCGTGTATCATTCGATCAGCCAAGTTAAGCAACCCTAAGCCTAGCTAGTAATTGTATGGGTGACCGCCCGAGTTCCCTCCGTCGGTCCCGGTTGCCAGTTTATCATCTTTGGCAATCGTTACAGGTCGGTCGGAGGCCTAAAATAGTCTGGCAACTGGTTTAACCCAGATCACAGATTTTCCTCGTTAAAGGGGTTGCGAAGGTGAGATGGCAGTCGCTTGGCAAATCAGGTGATCAGCCACATCGGGATGAAACAACGTGTGGGATAAGGCCAGGGAGATGATGATGATCTATCGTACCAGCGTCTTTTAATTTCTTCACAACATCTAACAAGAAACATATATACAGATGCATAAAGTTGAAGTTTATTTGTTATTCAAAATTAACAGCTTTTCTCACGCCTGTGCTCCCGAAGGGGTAGGCAGAAGTGTTGTAACAACAACACTCACTTTTAACTGGATATGATTAAGTGCCAACGTGACATATGGTGAGTCTATCGCAGTCTCAGGCACTATACATATGCAGGTTTCCTCGCGATGTTGTCCTTCACCGTTAAGCACGTGGTGAGATATCACTGCACATAAGTTATTAGAAAAACTCGTTGGTACAGGCCCCGCTAGGATTCGAACTTGCGTCGCTTGCGTAGCAGGCGACTGCCCAAACCCCACGACCACGGCTTCTAAACGCATTAAAAATGTAATACACTAAATGCATATGAAAGTAAAAATGTCTTTCTTATATTCCCGAATAATCTTTCACTGGCAGATTGCTGATGTTATAAGGAGTATGCTACTTTTATTTCAGAAAAAACTAAATTTACCTCTTAGAAACTTACTTTGGCACCCATAACAACCGTCACAGCTAGTATATAAATAAAAACTACCTCGTTGGTATAGTGGTCGCAAACGCTACTGTAGTCGTGCGGTGCGTGAGGTCATCGGATTGAACCCCGGGTGGGGCAAAATCTAATTAGGTTTTCCATCACTCTGGATAAGTGGCTGGTTAGTGGCAGTAGGCTCGCCCTCTATAACATGAGTCAACACACAACCCTTCAGCTTTTTTATTATTCAATTCAATTCAAATTCAATTCAAAATATCTTTATTTGATTAGACTTCTTACAAAGTACTTTCAAATCGTCAGAAGGCCACAAAATACATTATACATTATTATAAATGAAATGAGCCGTGGTGGCCTCGGGGTTAGAGCAGTCGCCTGCTACGCAAGCGACGCAAGTTCGAATCCCAGCGGGGCCTGTACCAATGAGTTTTTCTAAAAAACTTACGTACAGTGATTTCACACCACGTGCTTTACGGTGAAGGAAAACATCGTGAGGAAACCTGCATATGTCTGAGAAGTAATTCAAAGACGTATGTATAGTGCTTGAGACGGCGATAGACTCACCATCTGTCACGTTGGCACTTAATCAAATTTGGTGAAAAGTGGGTGTTGTGATTATAACACCTCTGCCTACCCCTTCGGGGAATACAGGCGTGAGCATATGTATGTATGTATAAATATTACCACCGGGTTCGGAAGGTAGCTTTTGTATTAGTATGGATAAGTCCACTGAAGGCTGTTATGGGTGTCGAAAATGACTACTTATTTATTAAAACAATCGCCAAGACTCAAGAAAAAAACAAAACCTCTTGGAAAATACATGAGTAATTTAACAGTCTTCACTACTGGCGAATTTATTGAAATCCACGCCACATACACTTGCTTAAAAATAATTCAGGTTTATCCTTCAAACGGCTGGTGCATAAATAAAAAATTAACTTCAATCCTAATTTAAAATTCAGTCCGTGCACAGATCCCACAATAAAACCAACAAAATTCTCAACTACGTGTTTTATGCACGCACACATAGGGCAAATTAAGTTTGGGCCCTGGTAAAGTACGTATACGTCAACATGTCATGATCGCAGTCACAGAAAAGTACCTTTATTGCAAGCGTCCTCTGAATATGTTTAATTTATCAGTAGAAACTTCACTGGTTTATGTATAATTTTTATTTACTAATATGTAAGGTCTTATAATACTGTTTGTTCCTCTAAAATAAATAAATTAACGTCGAAAATTTTCCAACGGCAAGAAACTCAGCCTATGTACATTTAATCGAGACTTTCAAAAACGAATCCGTACTGCATAGGGCACATCACTTTGTCTCTATCTCATTACTATTATACGTTGGTTATAGTACAACCACGTTTCGTGTGAAAGCTGTGTGAGTACACCCATACAGGCGCAGTTTACACAGTTTCAGTCTAGTACTACCATTGAGCGTCGCGTCAGCTGGGAGTTCAATGACCGCCACGCCCACTGCACCCCTTAACGTGCACACTAACTACATTTACAACGCTGTAAATTGCTGACTAAGATTTTTTTGTATGCCTTACCTGTAACAGTAATAGGTCAGATATTTATTATAGTTAAGATAGAGAAGCTCGTGGAACAGTTGCTATTGCGCATATCATTCGATCAGCGAAGTTAAGCAACCCTAACCCTAGCCAGTAATTGGATGGGTGACCGCCCGAGTTATCTCCGTGCCTTGGCGAGCACGTTAAGCCGTCGGTCCCATCTATGATTGCGATTTCCATTTGATTCCAGAATTGGGCCCCTATCGTTCTGAGGGTGCGGTATGTATAGTGCCTGAGACGGCGACGGACTCACCCACTGTCACATGTTAAATTGACGTTGATACATGTCAAACCAAAACACATTTCAGAAATACAGACTTATTCGTAGAGTCTACGAGACGTAAACTAGTCTCGTTTTAAGCTGTCGACGAGCTTAAATGTAGTGTGTAGACAAATCGATTGCTTCCCATTAATGATTAGTTCCAGCCATTATAATTGACAAGCCACTCGCTCGCTCTCGATATTTAATCGAGTTATATCGATTGAGATAAAGTGTTGTTCCAACCGCTCCACGAGATAGCGAGTCAGGTTTATTTTAAACAAAGTAACTAGTGACATGTAATTTTTCCGAAAGTAAATTATTGTTTTTAATATGATACAAATACGGTCGAAAATGAGATTATAAGCTTTCTCTCTCCTTCCTCATTTAACATAATATTATCAGTACCCCCTATCACGGGTTTGCCACTGTTTTCGTAATCTATACTCGCTAGCGTCTCCGCCGAATATTAGTATGAGAAATTGTGCAGCGACTCCCAGCGGTGACGTGAAGAACTAAATATCTCATACAAATATTGCGAGTGACGCTGATGACTATAGATTACGAAAACGGTGAAAAACCCTTGATAGGGGTACTGATGCTAAGTAGTAATTTCTCCGACCATGTCAATCCAAATAACACCAAAACTAAGCATGATAAAGTTCAAAATTAACTGCTCACACTACGCTGCTACTCTACGAGCTATTGTCTACGCCGCGCCGTCTCGTAGCGCCTCTCAACGTACTACGACCGTAGATCCTCTACGGCGTAGTAGATTAGAGTGTATGCATACTTTAATAGTGGTTTGGTGTTTGATATATTTTTTATATTTGCTTGGTGACAGAGGAAAATAGGCCTTACGGTTGATTTAATTATGTTATACTAAAAAAGTAAGTAGTCTCATGGACACTGTACTTATGTTACAATTCTTAATATTAATTAGTTTTGATCATTGTTTGACTGGCTTGAGTTGTCAAGCTCACTAAAATGCCTTTGCTTGCGGCGGCGTCTGGATGACGGGTTGTCCACTTCCCTCTATGATGGTTGAGGAGGTCAATGGCTGGCATTCACGTCATACTTGTGAACAGGTGCTGCTTGTGGGGGCTGGTCATCTCAAGCTACGCATTTAGTTATAAGTAGATGTACTAGATTTTTAGTTATGTTAATTTTTATCGACATTTGTGCATTGGAACATTGTCCATGAGCTTACGTTTTTTAAATTATTTATTTTGTATTCTTTAAATTGTATAATATTTTTGATAAGAGTAATTACTGAGTTTCTTGCCAGTTTCTTCTCAGTAAAAGCAACCTTCCGAACCTGGCGGTAGCATGTATAATCCTGTATAATTGTGTCATTCTGACGATTTGAAAGTGCTTTGTAAAAGTCTAATCGAATAAAGATACTTTTGACTTTGACTTTGACTTAAAACTTGAGACTGGCTGGACTAATTTGGGTAATTTTGATCTTGATATATTTATGAAAGTTCAGGAAAGCTCTCAACGGTGAAAAACATAAATAATAAGTAAAGGAAAAGATGATACGAAGCTCACCGGGTTATCTAGTTTACAATAAAATATGCTTACGAGTTTTTATTATTTTAAAATGTTAACCGGTGAACGTTAGACTCGAACCGGGGTACCCCGTCTGAGGTACCATAACTTGACAGATGTCGGCGAAATTTACTGTCGTATTGTAATGATGGTATGAGTTTTTCAATGCCTAAAAAGATGGTCAAAACAATGGTTTCCAAAAATGAAACCTAGCTAGTTTATTTTTTTTGCCCCTGAAAGTCTCTACACAAAAAAATTATGAAATTCGTTTTATTTAAAAATTTAATTAATATCATCACAGATTAGAAAGTGTAGGAACACAGCTTATTTTGTGGTAAGAACATATGGATGCAGATAAGCAATAATGTGTCAACCCGCATAAACTTGGTTTTGCGAAAATGGCGTCTTAAGATGATTGTATACGTGATTTAAGATTTGTTTTATGACATAAATCAATTTTTTACGTACTTTTATGTTTCAGATGACTTGAAACACTTTTTTAGAATGTTAAATACGTGATGCATTATCAAAATATATCAAAACCTTTGAATTTGACTTTTTGTGGGTTGACACATTATTGCTTATCAGCATCCATATATATTAATTAAAAAAAAATTAAAAGAGCGCTTCGCTTTTTTCTTTATTCAAAAAAGTTCCAAAACCAAACTGTTTAAAATAAACCATACCCAATTGCGTGAGGGTACATTTTCCCACGAGCACGTCCATTGTGCAAGTTTAAACGTTAACGAAAACAAATCGCCGATTCGTCGCCGGCAATAATACGCGGGGGGGGGTGTAAAATTCGATGCAACTGCACACAGACGTTAAGGCGGCACTACGTTCCTCGTATCCGCTGTTTTTCAACATATTTTTGTTATTACAGCAATTTATGTTTGTTCCAATAATACGTAATGTTTTTTTTTATACGCACATACACATGCTCACGCCTGTATTCCCCGAAGGGGTAGGCAGAGGTGTTGTAATCACAACACCCACTTTTCACAGAAGATGATTAAGTGCCAACGTGACAGATGGTGAGTCCATCGCCGTCTCAGACACTTTACATACGTCATTATCGATATTTTCCTTCACCGTAAAGCACGTGGTGTGAAATCACTGTACATAAGTTTTTTAGAAAAAATCATTGGTACAGGCCCCGCTGGGATTCGAACTTGCTCAAACCTCAAAGCCACCACGGCTCTTTTTTTTATTACGAATATTAAGTCTCTGATTGAAACATAGATCAGATTAGAATCTGTCTGCATATTATCTATGTATTATGTATTTACTATCCTAATATTATAAAGAGGAAACGTTTGTATGTATGTTTGCACTGGAACTAGGCAGATAAAACCGCGTGACGTCCGATAGTGTAGTATATACATTATGAGACACTCATCGCTATCGTGTTATCCACATTTCCTTCAATCCAAATTATATTATCTACACAAGTAATGAAAGGTTGTCTTTCAGGGACAAATTCACACCAATAATATACGCCTGTTTCATCTTACAATAAAAAGCTTATGTTAAAGCCCTATTTTCTCTGAATTCCCTCTTATTTTCATAAAATTATTACTTCTTAGTCGTAGCCTCATGCGAGGCTACTACTAAGAAGTAATAATTTCCGAGGGAAGTGATCATGGCGCGACGTCTGCACCAACATTGCTTCCCAAACATCTCTATTAATTGCCATCTGAGCTTGAAATGTAGTCCTCATTGCAGCCTGGGTCGCGTCCATCCATCTTGTCGACGAACGACCCATGCTCCTCTTGCCCTCCACCCTTTCCCGTGATTATCAGTCTTTCTAGAAATTATTGCAGTTAGCTTTATTTTGTGGTGGAAAATCAATGGTAACACGTGTAACGTGTGTGTTGCCACCTTAACCGTGAAAGACGTAGACGTGCGAGACACCGTCTGTCCGGGGTGAACGACCCCTTGCTACGTCCGGAACACTCCTCTGAATAATGGTCTCCATTTTAATACATCTTTACAAAATATTGTCTTTTAATCCACAAAGTACGAAATTGACAATAAACATTATAATGTATATAAATACTAGTTCGTCTAAATATATATAACTCAAAGGTGACTGACTGACATGGTGATCTATCAACGCACAGCCCAAACCAATGGACGGATCGGGCTGAAATTTGGCGTGCAGGTAGGTGTTATGACGTAGGCATCCACTAAGAAAGGATTTTGATTAATTCTACCCCCAAGGGGATAAAATAGGGGATGAAACTTTGTCAATTTTAAACCGATCGGACTGAGACTTTGCATGTATACAGCTACTATGACGTTGACATCCGGAATTACTTAGGCTACTTATATTTAAAAAAATACATTTAGGATCAAATTAAATCTACGCGGGAGTAACCGCAAAGCACAGCTAGTTTTACAATAAAAATCAATTCAGGTCTGTGTTAATTACAGATGAATAGTATGATTTTTGCTCTTTTATGTTAATTCCATACTAGCGGTCGTCACGCGGTTTCACCTGCCTAGTTCCCGTTTCCTTGGGAGTACGGGGATAAAATATAGGCTATATTACTCGCTTATTCTATTCTATTCATTGCTAGAAGAATTTTTATTCTAAACAAATCTTTCCTCTTTATAATATTAGTATAAACTAAGTAACTGTGCCCCGCGGTTTCGTTTCATGCTTTATTTCCCGGAACCATCACATGTTACTCCTTGAAACGTCAGCTATCTATCTGTCAGTGATATTATGAGGTAATTAAGAAGTCTAATTTTGATTATTTTTTTTGAATAGCTGAAAAATATCAGTATTTAAATATAATCTTAATAACATGTATAGCATAAAATCTTTGGTATCTTCCTTCCTTATCTTAAAGAAATAACTTATGTATATGCTCACGCCATCCCAGAAAGGTCCCCGAAGTGGTAAGCAGCGGTGTTGTAACAACACCCACATTTTACTGAATATGATTAAGTGCTAACGTGACAGATGTTGAGTCCATCGCCGTCTCAGGCGCTATACATACGTCTTTGAATTACTTCTCGGATATATGCAGGTGTCTTCACAGCTCGTGGTGTGAAATCACTGCACATAAGTTTTTAGAAAAGCTCATTCAGGTACAGGCCCCAGAAATAACTCAATTTTTTTTTAAACAAAGATCAAAACAGCTTTGGCGTCTATTAAATTGTAATAAGTATTAAATTTAAGACGCGCTCGCTCACCCCTCACGACAATTTGAAGATGTAAACAAACGTAGACGTCTAGACGCGGGGTCTTACGAAGTTATAAATCTACCCTCCACGCGAGGGCCGCTCTCTACACATATCTATATTATTATATTATGCTTGTCGCACTCTCAGAACGACAGGGGCTCAACTCAAAAATTTGCGAAAATAAGATCATGAGACAGGCCTCAATATGTGTACACGTAGATTTAAAAAAATATTGTGGTAAATGTTTTTTTTAACACTTATCGACAATGCACAACCTAAACTATACTGCCTAAGTTATGAATTCAAACAATGTTTGGTTACGATTTAAAAAAAAATATTGCCAGAATTGAAAAAAGTATGTTGAGATGGTTTGGACATATCGAAAGGATGAGTGAAAGGCGATTAACGAAAGAAATTTATAGAGCGAATGTGATCGGAAGTGTCGGTAGAGGGCGTCCAAGGAACAACTACTATGACCAAATTAATAGTATTTTTCAGATAGGTCAAATTCGGAGTACTCGTAACCGAAGAAAGTGTATGAAGAGATGCATGAATGTGGATGAAGCGAAAGAAGTATGTAAGGATCGTAGCATGTGGCGAACGGTGGTGTCTGCCTACCCCCATGGGATACAGGCGTGAGCATATGTATGTATATAAAAAAATATTTTTTACTTGAGCCCCTTTCGTTCTGAGTGCGTTGTGTTGTTCGGTTTGTCTTTGATGCGAATGGAAAGGCTGCAAATTGGTTTGTGATGGAAACCTAAGGAAACTTTTGAGATGATATTGAAAGGGGTGACTCGTGCTTTAGAGATGAAGTCAAACTTATCTTTGGTTTAAAAGTTCTAAGTCAAAGTCAAAGTCAAAGTCAAAAATATCTTTATTCGATTAGACTTTACAAAGCACTTTCAAATCGTCAGAATGACATAATTATACAGGATTATACATGCTACCGCCAGGTTCGGAAGATTGCTTTTACTGAGGAGAACCTGGCAAGAAACTCAGTAATTACTCTTTTCAAAAATATTATATAATTTAAAAAAAATCCAAATATCACTTGAGAAATGTAAGCTCGTGGACAGAGTTGCAATGCACAAGCTTTTGTGATCACTATCAAAAACGCTACGCTACGCATTGAATTTACAGAAGGGTATGCATAAACAATAAGTAGGTAAGTATAATTACATACGGATTGGTAAAGACATACACACACACACGACACGAGTTCAGTCAGTCATCACAAATGGTAAGCACTGTTTATCTACTTATATGTAATGCACGCCCCGGACTATGTCAACGAAGCAGTAGGTAGTTTTATCTAGAAATATAATTTTATCATCATCTCCCTGGCGATATCCTATACATTGTTGGGGTCAGCACTTGATTCAACCCGATGTGGCTGATCACCTGATTTTTATACGAAGCGACTGCCATCTGACCTTCGCAACCACTTTTTCGAGGAAAATCTGTGATCTGGGTTTAACCAGTTGTCAGACTATTTTAGGCCTCCGACTGACCTGTAACGATTGCCAAAGATGATAAATTGGCAACCGGGACCGACGGCTTAACGTACTCTTCGAGGCACGGAGGGAACTCGGGCGCTCACCCATCCAATTACTGGCTAGGGTTGCTTAACTTCGCTGATCGAATGATACGCGCAATAGCAATTGTGCCACGAGCTCCTCTAGAAATATAAATATAATGTTATCTTCACATTTATTAGGTAGTGTTGTAAGTATTCATGTTCCAATGTTTCATCGGAAGCCCTTCAGATATAATACTTTTGAAAACTTTAAAGATGTAATCATAGTCAGTCGCAGACGTCTAGACGTGGTACATAAACGTATAAAATTGATCTACCCTCATTGCATTGTATACATACTTACTTTGCTTTATACACATCGTGGAAGTTTGAATTTCAATTATTTTTGAGTTGTAACAAAAATTTACATTAAGTATGTTTTTAATTCAACTGAATTATATTGGGTACATAATTGTATATTTTTAAATGTTGCAACATCGTATTCATAATCTTGCAGTATTTTTCTTATATTTTATTTCCGTGTACTTTGGTTTGGTATGTTTGTGGTCACATAATTAATTACCTATATGTGACCACAAACATAAATCATTTTTCAATATCAATTCAAAAATATCTGTATTTGATTAGACTTTTAAGTACTTTCAAATCGTACAGAACTACGTGATTATACAGTATTATAAATGATAAGAAACGCGGTAATTACTCTTTACAAAAATATTTTACAATATTGAGGAATACAAAATAAATCACAAAAATATATAAGCCCGTGGACACAGTTCAAAAATCTGAACGAAGGTACTACGTATAATTGTGCAGCTTGAGATGACCAGCCCCCACAAGTACATAATAAGTATCCTACTAATGTAAATATACTTAAAGGGTAAATTTTGAGCGATATGTTACTTTATTTAATACTTTACGTTCTATCGGATTGACGAATTAGGATAAATTTTGGAAATGAAAAACATCATAAGTAGATAAACAAGCCAATTTTTTTTATCAACTAAAAATATTCTAGTACCTGTACAGTACAAGCATATACACATAAAAGCGGCACTTTCGCATCGATTTCTCATCCAAATATCCGTTTACAGGCATACAACGTTAAGGCAGGTCAATATATTTTTAACCCGAGCCCTCGAGCCTCCCGTCTATCCCCCTAGTTCGATGACCTGATGCTGCAGACGTCTGGATTTAACGTGCACTAAAGGCGTACTTGTATCATCAACATATTTGGAACTTTATTGCTATTCAACTAGATACTAAATTGCAAGGTTTTAGAATGGGAATTAGATGTAGGGAGCATTTATTAAATCCTTTGAAATGTTCTTTATTACATTCCACTCAGACTACCTACGTTCTTCCTACATCACGTAAAGTTTCCTTGATTTAAATCTCTTTGATAGATAAACTAGCCGTGGTGGCCTCTGGGTTTGAACAGACGCAAGTTCGATTCATAGCGGGGCCTGTACCAATAAGTTATTCTAAAAAACTTATGCGCAATCATTTCACACCACGTGGTTTACGGTGAAGGAGAAATTGTGAGGAAACCTGCCTATATCTGAGAAGTAAATCAAAGACGTATGTATAGAGCCTGAGACGGCGATGAATTCTGTCACGTTGTTACAACACCTCTGCTTACCCCTTCGAGACCCTTCTGGGATGATGTGAGCATATTTATTTTATTTATTTAGATAAACTAGCAGGTAAGTAGGTAAGTGATTTATAAAGGTTGTTCTCAGTGAAGTAACATTGGATGTTATGGAATTTCGTAAAAGTTATAGATGGTATAAGAGATTTGACATCGAGTAGAATCTAATATCCCATCTGAGGTGCAGAGTACAAAAAGTTGACATACACGGCCAAACATCTCCGGGGTATCCGGTAGTGATGGGTGTTCCGCAGGGTTCAATTCTCAGTCCGTTCCTATTCTTGATTTATATAAATGATCTACCTTACAAGGCAAGCGATAAACATGATCTTGTACTATTTACTGATACGTCTCTACTAGTTATTCATGTTGAAGATGTAAATAATGATCTTGCTGACACTGCGCTCAGTACTAATAACCTTTTACTCAATAGTTATAAAACGAAATGTCACAATGACAAATATTAAGGCAGCGCAAACCAATATAAGTACTGCAAGTGATGTAAATACTAAAATGTAAGTAAAATAATGAAGTGTTGGACCTTGTGGAATTAACATTTTCTCATGAATTAAACCCCGACGGACATTATTAGGCTTTTTGTAGTGATAAGGCGAAGTAGCATGTAGAAGCTAGTGGCGTATAAATCAATGCATTTGGACTCGCCCAGGCGGAACGGCGGCAGCTAGACGTTCGAAGGCAGGTAGATATTAGTTAGTCTTCAGTGCTCCATTTATAGCTTTTGTCATATTTCAACGACGACAACTTCGCTATGATAATACGCAACGAAATTCGTCGACGTTCAACATACACTTCTTGGGCTCTAGTAGGCGTCGACAAAATAACATTCTGTTGAATTGCCGATGCGTCATAAAATCTCGAGAACTCATGACAGTCATTAAGAGAAGGAAATTAGCATATCTCGGACATGTGCTACGACATGAGCGCTACAACCTTCTCCAGAGTATTACGATGGGAACAATTGAGGGGAAAAGGCGAGTCGTAAGGAGGAAGTAGTCATGGCTCCGAAACTTAAGGCAATGGACTGGGATAAACAGCGTCGAAGAATTGTATAAGCTTGCAAAAAATAAGGACAAATTGCGGAGCTGACGGCCAACCTCCATTAGTGGAGAGGCACCGCAAGAAGAAGAAGAAGAATTGCGCTAATAGAAGCTATACAAAATGTATATATAAGAAATGACATAAATCAGTCACGTGACATATGTCATTCCCGTACATTTTGTATCGTTTACACTAGCGAAGCGTGAGGTTAATGTTACTTAGTCTACAGGCCCTGGTATGCTGTTGCAACAGATTAGATTTGCGTAGCATTTCGTGTTTCCCGTGCAGGATAGTTCATTGCTCTAAGGGTGTTTATACACGATACTATCTTCATACGGCCCATACAAACACAATTTGGTAACTATTTTGGATAGGTAGATAAACAGAATTATCATCTACACATGTATACGGATAAATAAGTAAGAAATTTGTGCATGTAATTCTAAATCAACAGCAAAGGTAGGTCGCAAGTGATCTATTAAACCCAAAGATAACCAATTTTTTTTAAACTTTCTTCTGGGATTAAGTAACTAACGTTAATGCATAAGTGTTGATTGCCAAATGCCAATGTCGTGTCTGCTGAAAAGTGGCGTATCATGTAATCGCCTTACCGTTTGTTCATAGCGTGAGGACACTAACCGACCGTGCGGAAATAAGAGTAATGTAGTCTCGTGTTTGGAGAGAAATTTATAATTAATTCGTTAAAAATTTAAAAAAAAATACATGAAGAGTTAAACGAGTCTAGTTGTTTCAAATGGTTGGTTTTTGATGCAACATAATAATTCTTGGGCGCATTCGTAATTTGTGGGGCTCGCGGAACAGTTGATATTGCGCATATTATTCGATCAGCGACGTTAAGCAACCCCAACCCGTGTCAGTAGTTGGATGGGTGGCCGTCAGAGTTCCCTCTGTGCCTCGGAGAGCACGTTTAGCCGTCGGTGCCAGTTGCCAATGAAAAAGCTTCGGCTCTTTCCATCAGTGAGAAGACTAATAAAGTCTGACTACCGACGTAATTGCATCAGGGGTTGCGAATGTCAGATGACACAGCTGACCAGCCATCTTTAACGAGTAGCTCAATGCCTTACTTACTCTCTCAATACCTCAATCCCTAACCCTCTCAATAGCTCAACCCTTTGCGAGTCATTACTTTATCAAATCACTACGTTATATGGGATGGAAATGTTGTTGATGAGGCCTGGGAGATGATGATATCATGTAGACGAAGTCGCTAGGAAAACTTAGTATATGTATATAGTAATTTATGTAGTGGACTTCGCTTGAAGAGAATACACGTTGCATAACAAACAATAATCATGGTACGTATAATATCATAAAAACTAATGTACGGTTAATGGTAGAAAAATATACCGCGCCCATGTTACGCTACAGTTCCTCATACACCAATAGGAAGAATTTTAATTCCATGGATCATTGGTGCGTCACGGTTTTTTTGATTGTATGGAAAATCCATACGGTGCTTCTATTTCTTTTCCTAAAGTAAAATTAATATTATAAATGCAACAGTTTGTCTGTCTGTCTCGCTTTCTGGATCTATATGGATGAAACTTGGTACTCAAGTAGATTGGACCTAAGGAAAGGACATGGGACTTTTTATCTCGATTATCCTATGGGAACGGGAACTACGCGAGTGAAACCACGGGGCACAGCTAATAATATTATTTTCCAAATAACACTTGTTTGGTCCGTCCACTAACCACACTCAAATATAATCCAAGACATATTACACATGATTTTAGTTAAGTTCAAGTAATTAACCAAAAAATCTATGATCCCGTGTCGTGTGAGCTTGCATAATCACTATTCTTCATCATCTCTCCAATTAACTATTACTTTAGTTCGAAGAACGCTTATTCTAGTTTGTAGAATCTAATTATATCTACAAGTAAACCTGTGTAATTAAAATCCACATAACATTTCTCTCAGAGCATCATAAGCAAGACTTGTGCCTTATCAACGCGCATGCTCTAGGCAAGCAATCAATTCTAGCACCATTCTGTCTAAATCTGCTTCCTTAGCTATCCATTCGGGCCCGTCTTGTAATAACGGTAATCAACCACAGGTTATATGGCCTCTTTTGATTTGAATTTTATTATACTTAATTTTAATTTACATGCTGGTTGAACTTTTCTATAATTTATTTTGCCACACGTTCGACCTCCCACAATATTATTTTAATATCCGCGCAAAGAATGTGTCAATAAAGACCCGTTTAATATTAATTAGTCATAATATTATGTAAAGTACATACTGGTAGGAAACGATACAAAAATAATTGAAATTAATAATTATTATTGATTATATATAAAATGCATTATTATTACTGTCAAAATAATTAATTATGAATAATCATTACTTATAATTATAATAAATGAAGACTGATAGAGAGGAAAAGAAACAGTGCAATAAATATTGTTGCTTGCTGTCGTTAATGTTGCTATAATATAAAAAATATGTATTTGTTTTCATTATATCTTTTTGTTTGTGCAGGAAAAGAACTCATTCCTCAATTACAACGTGTCCTGCATCCTCACACTGCCGCCGTACCAACGGCAGGGCTACGGGAGACTTCTAATTGATTTTAGTGAGTATTGCTTCATTTTTTTTTGTGGTGGCCTTGAGGTTTGAGCAGACGCAAGCGACGCAAGTTCGAATCCCAGCGGGGCCTGTAACAATGAGTTTTTCTAAAAAACTTATGTACAGTGATTTCACACCACGTGCTTTGCGGTGAAGGAAATATCGTGAGGAAACCTGCATATTTCTGAGAAGTAATTCAATGACGTATGTAAAGTGTCTGAGACGGCGATAGACTCACCATGTCACGTTGCCACTTAATCATCTTCGGTGAAAAGTGGATGTTGTGATTACAACACCTCTGCCTACTCCTTCGGGGAATACAGGCGTGAGCATATGTATGTATGTATGTTTTTTTGTGGGGTACGACGATCGTACTCTACAACAATGAAAGCAAGATTTTCTATTCCGTGTTGTGCTTTTGTATCCACTCCTCCATCTTAGACAATATAATTTGATACAGGTCGAACCCCGCTAAGGTTTGCAATGAAGAATATAATCTTATACCTACCTTTAAACGAGCAATTTTTGTATATACCTCTATATAATCTGAATCTCGGAGACGGCTCCAACGATTTCCATGAAATTTTGTGTGAAGGGGGTTTCAGGGGCAAATAATTGATATCTCTTAAAATGTCACAAAACTGAGTCATCTGCAGATTATTAGTGTAACAATTATTTTTAATATCGAAATTCTTCAAGCAAGGAAATATCGCATTCAATAATAAAAAAATCATTTCACCTTTAAAAATCCCAGACGTGACTATAATAGCGCGAATCCAAGAAATATAAAAATAAACTCGTTGTGAACAGTACACAATTTTATTCATCGAATCTAACCGTCTGTGGGATGTCAACTCAATGTCAAATGCAATGTACAGTGAAGTGCATAAGTAGGTATACAAAAAAACAATTCACAATTAATGAATATCTTATTGAGTTGTTGTTGTATAATAATGCAGATGATGTAATGTAACTTAAAATTAACAATTAAAATTTATTCATGAGGTTATATTTTATTTGTACTCGACTGCACGTAAATGTCGCATAAAATATTCGTATCGGTGTACCCTGTCACCTCCTGCTGGCACTGTTGAGGTAGTTCGATAGGGGATGTAATTAATAATGAAGAAGGTTTGCAGATCAATTAAAGGCATGGAGTTTTTCTTAAAAAAACTTATGTACAGTGATTTCACAACACATGCTTTACGGTGAAGGAAAACATCGTGAGGAAACCTGCATATTTCTGAGAAGTAATTCAAAGACGTATGTGTAGTGCCTGAGACGGCGATAGACTCACCATCTGTCACGTTGGCACTTAATCAAATTCGGTGAAAAGTGGGTATTGTGATAACAACACCTCTGCCTACCCCTTCGGGGAATACAGGCGTGAGCATATGTATGTATGTCATTAATACTTGGCATTAGCTAGCACTGGCCAAATTTTTTTGGTAGAAAGATTTACTTAAAATAACGCAATACGGCAACACAAAAATGGTACCATAAAATACAAAACACAGTGTTATACCTGAAAGCTCTAAAAATGTATCTCTACTCTGAAGCTCTTTGCTGAAAATCGATGCTTTGTAGCGACTACCGGCTGAAAATACACAGGGCTGACCTGCCTCAATACGCCCCGACCCCGCCGGAAATATACAAGTACGTGACGACTTTACTATGATAATGGTGTACTTGTAGGCTTCGCACGGGTGGGTTTAGTTTTTTTAGGTTTAAATGTGACTATAAAAGGGTTGCCAGAGCCTCATTCGTTATCTAGAAGGGGGCACCACGGTCGCTGGTAGCAGCTATTCGTACGAACCACTGACACGTGCAGGTGAGGTTGACAATTGGGTCGGATATGATCTTGTTTCCGTTCTCCCCTGAATGTTGAATTAATCTTAAAAAACTTTTTATTCCTTCCAATTCTTTATTCATGCCAAGACGCAATTTCCTTACTAAATTATATTTTTAACAACATTATCTTTCCGAGACTCATATCTTACTTTAATCAGGTAAAGAGGTAAAAGATAGTTTTTTCCTATGAGAACATTCTTGTCTAAATACTATTGGAAACGCAGGATTAAATTGCCGTACACTGTAAAATATATTAAAAAAATTGTCCTTAACACAATCAAAACACAGGTCCTGAAACATTCACCTGTGCGGTCAAACCGCCTCTGCCGGGGAGTTTGTTTTGTCCCCTCGAAGGGGGCGCGTCGGCGCGGCCGTTGAACCCGATCGATGCACTGCAGTATGGATCGGTCTGCCGTCTAGACTGCCCCCCCGACCTAGGGGGCGAGACGTAACCGACGAATTGTAGATGCGAGGAATTTTCATCGGTGACTTAATTATTGTTTTACGCGTTTTGGGGGGTCATTAATTTCTGGCTGGAAATACGCGGTGTGTGTTTCAATGAAAAGAGGGATTCATAAGTTTGAATTTTCTTTGATGTAACTAATTCCGTTTTATTTGGAATAGCTATAATGTTGTTTATAAAAAATAATCCTAAATCTTTAAACGAGCAATTCTTGTATATATATAATCTGAATCTCGGAAACGGCTACAATGATTTTCATGTAATTTTACATGTAGGGGGTTTCAAGGGCAAAAAATATATCTAGCTGGGTTTCATTTATGGAAAACATCGTATTGACCATGTTTTCAGGCACTGAAAACTTATAAAATATCATTACAATACGACAGCAAATTTCGCCGACATCTGTCAAGTTATGGTAGCTCAAAGGTGAGGCTTCCAGTTTACGGGGCGATAACGAAACTAGAGTACCCCGGTTCGAGACTGACGTTTACCGGACCAGATATTATATTTTATCTTAGTATAATTATTGCGTATTTTTGTATCGTTACTTAATAACAATATGATTAGATCATCAATGCAAGTATGTAAATAACAAAATCTTCCGCCAGAATAAATAAATTCAAATTTAGTATACCTACATTATATTTCATCGTAACCACGTGTATTCCTCAGTCCGTATGCGAATACCATGACCTACGTTACATTACAATGCTACTAAAGTTGGGCACTGCGTGACTCCTTCCCCTATGCATATGGAATGAGCGTAGTATTCTCGTTACGGTATTTTACGAGGATTACTTTATCGATTACTCATGTCACGCTAACCTACACAATATGTTCCTTATTGTCGTCGCGATATCGAGCCTCTGCACTTATATCTGCTTTTTGGTCTATTACTTTTATTGATACAAAGTGGGAGATTATTGCGCATCGTCAACAGGGGCCCTACCATAACGTCTTATTGCCATAATAGTTTAACTCTTATTGTGAGACAGATGTATGTGACGTGTAAACATCTGTCAAAGTCAAAAGTATCTTTATTCGATTAGACTTTTTACAAAGTACTTTCAAATCGTCAGAATGACATAATTATACAGGATTATACATGCTACCGCCAGGTTCGGAAGGTTGCTTTTACTGAGAAGAACCTGGCAAGGAACTCAGTAATTACTCTTTTCAAAAATATTATACAATTTAAAGAATACAAAATAAATAATTTAAAAAACGTAAGCTCATGGACAATGTTCCAATGCACAAATGTCGATAAAAATTAACATAACTAAAAATCTAGTACATCTACTTATAACTAAATGCGTAGCTTGAGATGACCAGCCCCCACAAGCAGCACCTGTTCACAAGTTTGTCGTGAATGTCACTGTCACACAACATCAGCTCATGATTCGGCCCCAGACGTCTAATCGTCGAAGTAACAGCGGTTTCACACAAATTTTGTTTGTGTTGCATACAAAATATAGGGCTGAGCTTTGATAATGAAATGAGACATGGTTACCGTTTTCTTTACTCTTTTAAGGGCGCAAATAATTGTTGAATTGGAGAAAAATCAATCCAGCGGCGAGACAAGTTTACAGGAGATTCTTGCGAGAATGGACTTTCACGAATGGAAAACACGTTACAATTCTCCACTCAGATCCAGCTCCCCAGCTCATCCCCCAGCAACGCCCTAAGCCGAGGTCCGAGCCCCGCACCGGGGTGCCCTTAGCTGTGTTGCTTAGTTTTTAAGTTTAAGCTCGGCTGGAGGCCCTTGGGTCTCGCCCTTTAGTCCGGTTAAGCAGTGGAGGTAACTCCCCCCTACCAACTGCGAAAGACCATATCCTAAAAAAAAAAAGTTACAATTCTACTTGTACCTCCATTAACAGGCTTTTTGTTTCACCAGGCTACCTCCTCACAAAGGTGGAGGGCAAAGTGGGTTCACCAGAGACTCCGTTATCAGATCTCGGTCTCATCTCCTACCGTTCATACTGGAAGGAGGCTTTGCTCAAAAGACTGTGCTCCGCCCCTGGTCCAACGCTTTGCATTAGAGATCTGAGCAAGGACTTGGCTATAGCGTCTTCAGACATAGTGTCCACGCTGCAGGAGCGAGGCCTCATGAAGTACTGGAAGGGCAAACATATTGTGCTGAAGAAGCAGGTTAGTACACAAATGGGTTTTATTGTTTTCCTGTGATCATTTTATTGGGAATAAGAAGGAGGGCATGGTAAGATGGCTCTTATATATTCAAATAGTCTTTGAATCTGCCATCTGTCCTGAGAAGACAGTATTGTTATCGGTATCGATATATAAATATGCTCTCGCGATACCAGAAGGGTTTCCAAAGATCTAAGCAGAGGTGTTTCAACACCAGCATATCACCGAAGAAGCCAACGTGATAGATGGTGAGTCTTCTTCGTGAGGAAGAGGAATTGAGGCTACTTTAAAGTAGTATTGTGTTCCTGCGGTAAGGTCACCACAGCTCCATGGGAGGGAAGGGAGGCGCGAAGACGCTTTGTTCGCGTACAGCGGAACTCTTTAATCTTTTTACTATGTGGCCACAGTGGTTCCTTTCCTTATAAGGTGGGCAAGGCTGCAGGTATAGGCCGCTATCGTCAGGCGGACTGTATGCTTGCTTGCCACTTTGTAATACAAAAAATGCAATTGCTTAAACCATTCGGCCACCACGACTCTGCGTATCGAGGTATATGCTAGATCCCGAAGTGGTATATGCACAGGAGGTGCTGGAGGAGGTGTCCCGGCGCGCGGCGCGGGCGCGCTGCGTGGACGCGCTGTGCCTGCGCTGGTGGGCGGGCGGGCCGGGCGGGGGCGCGACGACTCGCTGACGCCGCGCCCCCCGCGCGCGCGGCCCCCGACCCGCGCCCGCCGCGCCCCGCCACCCCCAGCGGCCCCCCAGCAGCCAGGCGCGCGCCCTCTTCTAAGATACGTACCTCTTGTAGGCGCCGTCGCGAGTTACGAGCGCAGTAGTCATTTTATAGGTCGTGACGCGAGTAAAATGCATGACCCACTATTCTCGCTGACCGCTCATAACTTGAGGCGGCCCCTGTACAATTATCATACACGTGACGTATCCGTGAAACTGTGACGCTTAAGTGACCTAGGGCCTCGCTATAGACTTCTACCCTTATCCCTTACAATTAAGAATTAGATTTTTAACGCAGAAGTGAGTGGACCTGTGTCGAATAGCTATAAGATTCCATAGATATATTGGCAGGATTTAATGATTATTTCTAACCTTTATTATATCTATAAATAGTATAATTTAAAAATATGGCGTTATGATGCTTTCCATCTTTGCCGCTAAAGTTAAGAATAATATGAATCAGGAATTTTCTATATCATCCGCAATGTAAGATATAATTCCGCCAAGCGTAACGGCGTGCATAAACGCTCTGAAACCTTTAACATTCTTGTCCGTTGTGCGGAATGCTTGCCGTTATGATTTATCAATCCCAACAAAAACTATGCTGCTAATATAATATCTCAAATTAAGTAGTTCCAATAAGGGTGTCATTTTCAAGCAAATTATTGCTTAGACGCGCCCTGCTACCTCAATTCAATATTTTGTTAATTTAACTTTATGATATACGTTCAATCTAACTGTAGCGAAAATAGTGAACTTTATTATAATAAAATTAAGCTATTGTATATGTTATATTGTAACATGATCGTTGTTTTTTGGACTAAGGCTTAGTAAACAGTTCAAAGCGTTAATTCTAAATGTATTATATCATAATTAAATATATTACATCACTCGATTCTAAATGTTATGTCTAAATATGCATAAGTATAATGCAAAATCCGTACGTATGTATATATCAGGTGTAAACACGGAAATATGGCTATCGGAGCCTTAGATTAAAAAAATATAATAATATGATTTTACTAAGAATACAAAATTGCAAAAAAAAAATCATCTCTATATTATCATTACGAGAGAATTAAATGAGTATTTCTCTATTTGGATTCATATCGTTTCTTTAATGATTTTTACGTCACGGTGATAAAGAGCTCTTAAAAGAACCCACCAAATATATATGAAATAAAAAACAAATAATAAAATGATTTAACAAATTATACAAGTGGGTTGCATCCAACAAGTACAGTATTTAATGCATGCATGTAATATGTGTTATTACAACATTGTATAAAATATACGAGTATATATATAGAGTTGGATATTATACGTATATAGAGGATTCTTAGTTTTTTTGACGCTAATGACGAATTCAGTAATCCAAGTGATTACTTTTTAAAAAAATAATGTAAAATCTAAAATGCACATCTTTTCAAGACCGAAAATCTAGCGATTTGGAAGTATTGAATTAAACAGTACTTTGTTCAAATAAGGTAATTTTTAAGTTTGATATAAAAGTAAATAAGAGGTAAATCTAACTAGTACTTATTAGAGCAAAAATTAATTTAGTCCCATATCCCTAGTAAAATGTCTTAAGGTATAATTTAGGACTAGTTCAGACGCCGTGGTAATGGACCAGTATTGTATAACGAAATTTATTATCATATAAGTAATTATTAATTATCATAGTAATTGTTATTTGTATAAACGTACATAATTCAGTTTTATCAATGATCTTAATAATTTCTTAAACTGGTTTTTATTTTTTATAATAATAATATTTTTTAAGATTAATAGTTATTATTATTTCCGTCACCAATACCATAAAGTTTGAATAAAGATTTCCCAGAATGAAATATATTCATTGCGTTGAATTATGAATTTTCTTTTAATTAATTAGCTTTCAAATTATTATTTAATGAAACTGTAAATTATTAAGTAACCTTAACATTTTTTTCAAAACATAACTCGCGAATTCGTGTAATATTGAATAGTAAATGGATGGCCGTTGAAATATTTTATTTGTATTTTAAGAGTGACGAATAATTAATAACAGTTATGCTGTATCTTATAATGTAGATGATTTGTTATTTTATAGTAATATTCATGAGTAGCAATCGTAGCATTCTAAATTAGTATGTAGATAGTGGAATTGTTCATGTAATCTAGGATATTGGTTTAAATAATCGCGATCAGAATTAGATGATGCGAATTGTGATGTCATATTATAAACATAAATTTAGACCCATTATTTTTTATAATCTGTTAATAATAGGTAGCAACACTTATAATCCTTTGTTTAAATTAAAATTAAAAAAATATACTGCAAAGATAACATTTCTAGGTTGATCTATTAATAGTCAGGTTGTGATACGAATTAAATACAGTTTTTTTTAATGAATTACTTATTTTAAAAAGAAATAAATTATAAATGACATTTTGATTGTTATTGTAAAAAATATATACAGCAATCAGCTCATAGTATTTTACACTCAAATAACACTTCTCTAATCAAAGTCAATTATAGTATATAATAATGGTAGGTATAAACTTTGAAGGTATGTAATGTTTGAACTAGCCCTGATTTTGTTTGAGAACTATGATTAACTGTGCCAATGACCCATACCATTCTGATCGCGTGTTGTTTATCGTAAATAGGATAAGTTTGTAAATATTACTCAATAGTATTTTAGTTACTCGGTTAGTTAGTAATGTTTTAAGCCGCCCCAAAACGGCTCCCTCACTCATTAATTACACACGTTACGGATGTAATCTTTGCGAAGTATTTAATTAATATCGCGCGTTATAAGAAGAGCCTTACAAGAAAATCTTACAAGTCTTTGTATGACTAGTGTAAAAAGAATCTACTATATGTTTTTTTGAAACGTTTCAATAATGAAAAATCATTCGATCAGCGAAGTTAAGCAACCCTAAGCCTAGCCAGTAATTGGATGGGTGACCGCCCGAGTTCCCTCCGTGCCTCGGAGAGCACGTTAAGCCGTCGGTCCCGGTTGACAATTAATCATCTTTGGCAGTCGTTACAGGTCGGTCGGAGGCCTTAAATAGTCTGACAACTGGTTTAACCCAGATCACAAATTTTCCTCGTGTAAGTTGTTGGGAAGGTCATTTGGCAGTCGCTTCGTATAAAATCAGGTGATCAGCCACATCGGGTTGAATCAAGTGCCGACCCCAACAATGTATGGGATAAGGAGATGATGATGATGATGATGTTTCAATAATGAAAATATTTATATGGTGGTTTGTTCTGACTGTACTTCAAACAATTGACACAACCACGTGGTAAACAAAATTTTGTTTAGTAAACAATACCTACTACCGCAGCTGATTCCTGCATCGCTCCGTAACTAGCTTCTAGTTATGATATAAACCTACGCAATATAATATTAAAGTATTTAATATTATACGCAATATTGACGCCCTTCACTCAAAAATGTTGAAAATAATTAATTTGACTCGACATTATCTATAAATTTATGTCGTTTATTCCAACAGGTTCGATTAATAGTTCGATTTTCGGACGACTGTATAATAACACGATAATAGGTGATAATTATGTTATTTTTTTTGTACTTAACTAAACTATAAACTGATCTCGTAATCGGTCTAAATAATTAACAAAATAATAATTATGATATTGTTATTTCTATTATATTTGAAAAGTGAGAAAAGCTGCGAAACGTAAGACTCGGCGTTTTGATAAATGTATAATTTAGGATGATATTAAATTTTAGTAGGTAATTGTATAATTAATAAATTTTTCTTCTTAATTAAAACTTTGCGTATGTCATATATTTTTTACAGCAGATCTTATTTCACTTATTTATTAATGGAATATTTCACGAAACTACAAAAAACAATATATATATTATAACTTGATTGTATTTTAGCATTATATATAATATTCGTGTAACTATTTATGTAAATAATAATAGTATTGTTATGTTATAAATTGACTATGGTGTGTTATTTGCATTATTATATTTTGAATAAGTACTTATTTGTAATATTATAATAATTATTATATTTTATTACACTGGTGCGAGAAATCTATGTTCATAATTTTATATCTTAAATGTATATAGTGATTTTAAATAAACTGTAGATTCCAATTCTTATTTTAGATATTTTATTATTCGTCCTTCGCGTATATTAAATACGTACACACATTCTCTCGCCATCACAGAAGGGTCCCCGAAGGGGTAAGCAGAGGTGTTGTAACAACACCCACATTTCACCGAATATGATCAAGTGCGAACGTGACAGAGAGTCCATCGCCGTCTCAGGCACTATACATACGTCTTTGAATAACTGCTCGGACATATGCAGGTTTCCTCACGATGTTTTCCTTCACCGTAAAGCACGTGGTGTGAAATAACTGCACATAAGTTGTTTAGAAAAACTCATCGGTACAGGCCCGGATTCGAACTTGACTGCTCTAGCCACCACGGCTTATATAATATTAACCGTGTAATATTACCGTTCATAATATTAACAATATTATTGTTTCTTCATTTTTTTTTTTGTATGGTGACGTAAACCTTCCTACCCTCGCCGCTTGGGGCGCTTTTAAACGTTATCATCGTAAATATATGTTGAAAACTATACTTGGAGCCCTGTAGACCTTTCTGGAATCAAACCTCAGAGTATCGTGCGCGTGAGAGAGCCGTGGTGGCCTCGGGGTTTGAGCAGTCGCCTGCTACGCAAGCGACGCAAGTTCGAATCCCAGCGGGACCTGTGCCAATGAGTTTTTCTGAAAAAACTTATGTACAGTGATTTCACACCACGCGCTTTACGGTGAAGGGAAAAATCGTGAGGAAACCTGCATATTTCTGAGAAGTAATTCAACGCCTTATGCATAGTGCCTGAGACGGCGATAGACTCACCATCTGTAAAGTTGGCAGTTAATCAAAAATTCGGTGAAAAGTGGGTGTTGTGATAACAACACATCTGCCTACCCATTCGGGGAATACAGGCGTGAGTCACGTGACATATGTCATTCCCGTACATTTTACATCGTTTCCACTAGCGAAGCGTGAGGTTAATGTTACTTAGTCTACAGTCCCTGGCCTGATAGAATGAAGGACGCGGCGCCATTTTAAAAAAAAAGGTATTGATCAAGATTAAATAGTTAAATGGAAAACAAACTCATTACAGTGGTCGTTACACCTCTTTGTAACAGATAATTTGATCATAATTATTATTTTTTGCTTAAAAACTGAGGCATCTGTTACTGGTCATTCGAGCGTAGGCAATTACGTGTAGAAAACTAGTGAATAATGTTTTAGTTATGTTCGTCACGCGCTGAATAAGACAATACTCCTGGATCCATTGCGCGTTATGGTTTAACAGGGCGTTGTACCGTAATTGTTAGTTTTTATCAACCTCGCTCTAGCTACGATATTTCTCCAGTTGCAAATGTTTTTTTTTCTTATAAATAGCTGTAAGGTTACAACTCATGTAATAAAAACATATATGCTCACGCCTGTGTTCCCCGAAGGGGTAGGCAGTGTTGTAATCACTGATTAAGTGCCAACGTGACAGATGGTGAGTTCATCGCCGTCTCACTTTCCATACGTCATTGAATTACATCTCAGAAATATGCAGGTTTCCTCACGATGTTTTCCTTCACCGTAAAGCACGTGGTGTGAAATCACTGTACATAAGTTTTTTAGAAAAACTCATTGGTACAGGCCTCGCTGGGATTCGAACTTGCGTCGCTTGCGTAGCAGGCGACTGCTCAAAGCTTAAGGCCACCACGGCTGTTATATCTTTATAATAAAAAATATATGTGTAATTTCAAAATTTTCAAGCCATTGTGGCTTGTTTCATCCAAGCTATTTCTGTTTCAATCAAAATCCAATAATTACATTTCAATAGATTTCTTTTTTCGTGTAAAACATTTTAATCTAAATCTAAAAATAAAAATTTTTTTTTATCAGAAATTTCTGTTTCGTGTAACAATGTTCTTTGTCCCAAGTATGTTTTTACGTTGACGATATCGTCTGCGTATTTTTCTCATTTTGTATGGGAAGTTTTACATCTCCATACAAAAATACGAAAAACGCATATCACACAGTGTCAAAACCTATTATTGGGGCACTGTATGCAACTTGTTTGACACCTCTGTGGTGTAAAAATGAATATCGAGTTGGAAATCCGAGGAATTGCGCTAATTATTCTATTCAAGAGAACTACAGCTTAACTTCTACTCAGTTATTCCAGGGAAAAAAGTTTCAAAGGTTCCATTATCTACACATCTATACATCTATATCTATACAAAAAATAAAATCTCTTGTCTGATTATTCCGGCCGGTCAGATTTTAACGGGACTTTCACTGGCAGATAGCTTATGTTACTAGGAGTATCTTAGGATCCAATTGTTTAAAAAAAACAATGTTTCCGCGAACCATCCTTACATCTACGCGGGTAAAACCGCGGGGCAGAGCTAGTTGATACAATATTATTGGATGCCATACAGATTATTTTTATGTGGGTGTATTGCTTGTCAAACGCACTTGGTAAGCGGTGTATTTTATTTTCATTTTTTCTTAGAGATAAGTCTTACGTCAATAGACCTGCAAAGGACGTGTGACTGGCATTTCGAAGAAATGTGAATAAGCATAGTTCTTTGGACTGTGACGTCAAAGAAGGCTATGCCGTAAATAGATAGGTAAGTACTTTGCTCTTATTACGATCTCGCCTATAAACGCTTAAAAAACTCTTGAGTCCGTATAGAAACATTGTACTTTGTATGACAGCTAAATACATAACCCTTTTTGGGTCACACTGAAAACCAGCTCCGCTAGATTGAACTGGAGCCCAGTTTGGTCTGCGGGTATAGTTGAGTTGTGGCCCTTTGATGACAATGTGCGGCAACACCCGATGGACTGGTGTGAACCACTTTGCACCATAACAATACTAGTTATGTATTTCGTTGCGTATTTTTTTTTGTATATATTTTTATCAGTTTAATTGTTTTGTTGCTGCTTATTGTAGTCAATAAATGTTCATTATTATCATCTAGCTGCCTGCATTCATGCCTGCATAGCATGCATATCTAGCTGCCTCGTTGGTCTAGTCTAAAAATATATTGGGTTTTTCTGTCAAGAAATTCACATTAAAATGCCCGGAGTTTGGAATTTGGCAGTGTTTCACAACCTAAACAGCTGGGCCCAGAGGCACGACATTAAGAAAAGGTTTTCCGAAATTCCACTCTAAAGGGGGTACAATGGTGGTCACTATTGCTAAGAAACTTAAATTTTAAATTTGTTATAATTAACTTTGAATTAATTTAAAAGTAAGTAACAAATCCAAATTCGGTTCATAACTAATCCTTCCATCCTTGCAGCCTGAAGGAATTAAAAAGTTTGGAATCAGAGTTGAAAGCGAAAATTGTAACTCTTAGAAATCTTAGAAATCAGTGTTAGTATTTGTAATCTATCTGTATATTATAAAAATGAATTTCTGTTCGTTAGTCTCGCTAAAACTTGAGAATGGCTGGACCGATTTGGGTAATTTTTATCTTGATTTGCTTATGAAAGTTCAGGACATAAATAATAAGTAAAGGAAAAGGTGATACGAAGTTCACCGGGTCAACTAGTGCCTTACATATATACTAAATTCCTAGGACTTAGATATATTTATTATTAGCACGTCTAGGCATTAATTTACTTGCTGCAGACTGACATTGTGGCCCATGTAACAGGGCACGTAGATAAAGTAACATTATACTCAAGCTTCGTTAATAAAAACGACACTATAAGCAAGGGAATGACATATGTCACGTGACTGATCTATGTCATTTCCATATTTTTTTTATCGTTTCTATTAGCGGAAGCGCGAGAGAATGTTACTTTGTCAAGGCCTACAATCACTGAAACGTCACAGAGCTATTCAAAATCCAACCATATAAACATACATACATACATATGCTCACGCCTGTATTCCCCGAAGGGTAGGCAGAGGTGTTGTAATAACAATACCCTTTTCACCAAAGATGATTAAGTGCCAACGTGACAGATGGTGAGTCTATCGCCGTCTCAGGCACTATACATACGTCTTTGAATTACTTCTCCAACATATGCAGGTTTTCTCACGATGTTTTCCTTCACCGTAAAGCACGTGGTGTGAAATCACTGTACGTAAGTTTTTTTTTTAGAATAACTCATTGGTACAGGCCCCGCTGGGATTCGAACCTACGTCGCTTGCGTATCAGGCGACTGCTCTAACCCCGAGGCCATCACGGCAGGTGTTTCTTTTGTCTTAAATCTAGATTGTATTTGCAGATTGAAACATACAAACAAACAACTGATAAACACAAACAGCTTAGTTTGAATCGCGTAAGAAACATCTGGCTTTGAGGTGTGACCTCAGAATGCTGTGACGTAAATAAAATATCTTTCGCTTTCCAACTACGTAGGTAGACAAAGTGTCATCTAAGCAAATAATGCCATAAGCTATATCTATATCTATTCTGATAAATACAATTTAAGTGTCTGTTTATAATTCCAAAATAACAACTTTTTACTAAATGTATTTGGAAGTATATACTCGTACGGAACTAAAAAAATGTTTTTTTTATTTTTTGCTCTCTCTGTCTGTTTATTCCGGCTAATCTCCGAAACGACTGGACCGATTTTAACGAGACTTTTAATATTATTTAATGAAATGAATCTAAGTCAACGCGGATGAGACCCTAGAGCACAGCTAGTCCTTCATACAACAATTAATGGATGTGTCTGTTTAATTCATGTTGAAGGTAAAAAGAAGATGATATATCTTACAACTTCATATATAACTAAATATACTTTCATATGCATTTAGTGAAAAGCAGTTCATTTGTATGTATCTGTATAGATTCCGAATAAAATGTTAATCCCCATTGATATTTGAGTAAAGGCGGTTGGAACCTTAGTTCAAAGCTAGAATGTGAATAAGAATAACAGGATTACCTTCAAACTGTCACGTATTACATGTGTGCAGTGTGAATCACACTATCGGTACACGTTAGTGATAATAAGCCCATTATCACAAATACTTGACGTCAGAAAAGTTGATGAACTTTCAACCAAGGTTAGATAGGCAGGTTCGCACTAGAGATGACCGATGCTTGTTAAAAAATTATCGATATTCGATACTCTACAGTCGAATTCACGTTATATTTGGTAAAGCACTGTCTAAATCAGCACGACATCAATTCCGCTAATTAGACAATACGATAGTTATACTCAAGACAAATATTAACACAGATGAATAATCGAGACAATTCTAGTAATGAAATATGGAGGATTATGTTGATTTGTTCGGACGCGTTCACTGCTAACAACGCATCTGCGCGCTTATCCGTACTTTCTTATATGCTGATGACGCTTATGCGAGTTCTTACAATTTTCTATGCCTTCACTGTGTGCTAACGACCGACTCTGCACGTTTATTGTTTAAATAATACCAAATTTATAAAGGCCCTTACCCACATATTTATAATACCTACGGGATACAGGTACATTGATATTACCTCAGGACAGATTCTGGCTATGAGGGATGCGTTTTAGAGCATACAAAGGACTTAAATCTCTTAAAAAAAATCTTTTGAACTGTTCAGTTGCGCGACCAGAATTTAAATGTCGATTACTATGAACCAACATACCTGGAATACCTTACTAGTGTTCAATATCATTGATGTTTTACGTTCCTCTCACTACAAACCAAAGAGGTGTGCCTGTAACTAGTCTTAAATACATCTATACAGATAAATAAAATTGAACTGTTTGTTTGTAATTCCAAAATTACAGCTTTTCTCGAAATGCATATGAAATTATATACGGTACTGACAGAGAAAAACCTTTTTTTTTTTTCTGTCCTTCTGTCTGTTTGTTTGGGTTAATCTCCGAAACGGCTGGGCCGATTTTAAAAGGACTTTCACTGGCAGATAGCTAATGTTATAAGGAGTAATTAGGCTACTTTTAATTAAAAAAATAATTAGGGTTCCGCGGGCCACCGTGAAACCGCGGGGCACAGCTAGTTATGTATATATTTCTACACGCAACATAGGTACTAGGATGATATGAATATGAATATTATGACAGTCAACCAAGGCAATACGAATAATTTAAAGGTCACTCGTATATTGCGTACCTAAACTATCGATAACAATAATTAAATCCAACATCGATCTTCACTAGTACCCCCAACATTTACATATTTATAAACTGTACCAATCCGCCTAAATTCAACCTTGGCTTAGCCGTATATTTATTATACGAAAAATGCGCTATTAATTCTGATAATTATTGTGAATATTTTAATGCCCTATACCTACATAACGTATTCATTTGAAAGGGAACTTTTTCGCGCATGTCTTGCCTTATAATTCAATTTTTGTGACTAAAGTGTAACAGGCAGATAGGCAGAAATGATTGGCAACACCGATTCGAATTTAGAAAATTCTAGAAACTTCCGCCTTTCATTGACCTCTTTATGCCATCATAGCTTGACGGTGTGTCAATGACAGACTTATACACGCCATAAACCTACATCTTCTTATAATCATTCATAAAATTTAGTGTGTAGGGGGTTTAAGGGACAAAAAATAGGTCAAGCTAGATGGAATTTTTTGAAACCATCGTTTGACTATGTTTTCAGGCACTGAGAACAATAAATTTCACCGGCATCTGTCAAGTTATGGTTGTAATAGCTTTCGGGGCGATAACGAAACTACTCTAGTTGCGTTATATTAACACTTATATGCGAAAACTTACAGCTCGGTCAACCAGGTTCTTTCATTAATATACAGAAGGCCATGAAATTAGGATGGATTTGTATGAGCTTTTGAACACCAGTCTGCGACCCCAACTCATTCCCATGACAGATGACAGTCACTTTTGACACTTCACATACCTACCGACCTATATCTCTTAATAAATAGTGAACGTAAACAGAATTTCTTTGATTACAATGCACCGCAAAACAACTTTGAAGGATTACGTCTACACCGGAGTAAAATGGCTAATAAATATCACTGAAGCGGTATTTTTTGACCTCTGACAATTTTCTCAGTGTCGCCAGCTAGTACGGGTGTGGCGTCTCACAAATGACAACTCATCTGTCAAATATGAATGACAGGAGGATTGTAAAAAGCCAACTATATTTTAGAAGGTAAGAAAATTTAGAGCGGGTAATATACAATTTACATATAAACCTTAATATTAATGATATTTTTTTAATTGTATCTCAAATACATCACATCCCAAACGTGTACCTACTCAATGGTACGTTACAATTAACGTAGGTACATCATAAAAGAGTA
Source organism: Watsonalla binaria (assembly GCA_929442735.1). Taxonomy (NCBI): domain Eukaryota; kingdom Metazoa; phylum Arthropoda; class Insecta; order Lepidoptera; family Drepanidae; genus Watsonalla; species Watsonalla binaria. Next base: position 10,713,963 of record OV838924.1, on the reverse strand, counting down.
ATTAATTCTGATTACGACAATAATGATATCTTAACACCGTTGTATCACAGTTCATTGTACTCTATAGGCACGGCAATGACGTCATACTTTTTGCCGCTAATTACGAGTATTATATGCCAGTTATATATAGATAATAGGCTTGACAGGTTTGTATTTAAACTTATATGTAATGGGGTTTTCAACCTTACAGCCTCTTTACTCATATACCTAAGTGGGTATAAGAACCTTTTTCATACAAAGGTGTCAATAAAGCGTATGGTCAAGCGTCAATAGTCCTAGTGGACATTATATTACTTTATTAACGCTGATAACTTCTAGGACTGAGTTGGCGAACCTTTTTTATTTATTTATTTTATCTATTTATTTTTATTTATTACAATTTTAATATATAAACTTACAGCTATTGCCAAAGCGCTTATATATAGAAACAAAAGAAAATTATAATAGACACTATTTACAAATATATATTCTCAAACTCTGTATGAGTGATGGCAGCGAATCTGCGAATACGTCAGCATCTTGGATTATGGCGACAAAGTCGTTGAGAAAACTAAGCGCCCGAGCAGTGGGTTTACATATCAACGGACCATTTTTCTAAAGGTGAGTTCTAAAATGAGTTCACAGAAGTGCCCGCGAATAATTATTGACTGTGTGACTATTGGAAAAGAAATAATAATTAATACTAGTAACTCTTTATTAACTACAAAAAAGGTGTGGTGACCTTGCGGTTTAAGTTACGCAAGCAACGCAAGTTCGAATCCCAGCGGCCTGAATGAGTGTTTCAATTCAGTGCAGTGATTTCACACCACGTGCAAAAGTATTTCAAAGACGTATGTATCTTTGTAGACTTACCTGAAACGGCGATGGACTCATCCTCTGTCACGTTGGCACTTAATCCTATTTGGTGGAATGTGGGTGTTGTGACAACACTGTTTTCATGTTTTACCTACTCAAGATATATCGGCTCCCTGCCATACACGTCACTTCATAATGTGTGACGTGTATGCACGAGACGTCAGAATCATTCATATTACTTACTTACACTACAAACACCTCTGCCTACCCCTTCGAGGAATACAGGCGTGAGCATGTATAATCGTAGTGAATGTATATATAACGATCACAGCAATTCCATTCCATATAAACAAACCTCTAGTCGCATTACTTGTAATCTATTAAAGAGAACACAAGGAGGGTCGTTACCCTCTCTGCCAGTGGGTTGACATTGGGCTGATGTCACCGCCCGTATCTCAAGGTCGTAAGGTTGACTGGTCACGTTGGGCAGGTTAGGGAACTCTTGACATTCGCACTGACCTGCTACAACTAGACAAATACTGAGACATTCTTGTTAATACATACATTATTCATACCTAGTCCGAGATAATTGTATCTACTGTCTGTCGGACTAAGTAGCTACTTCAAGATAGAACTTCACGTCAAGGGCCCAACCATGAACTCTTATAGCAATGATATTTCAGCTGTGACAGTGACAGATGTATGTGACGTGTATACATCAGTAAAGTAACATTATCCTCACGCTTCACTTAAAATAGAAACGATACGAAATGCATGGGAATGACGTATGTCAAGAGCCTAATTTATGTCATGCCCATGCATTTTATATTGCTTCTATTAATTAGCGCCAGAGAATGTTACATTGTCTACGCCTACAGGGACCTTAAGATTCTATTGCTATCATAGTTCCACTGATTGACAGGCGAGATACACGTTATAAACATGTAAAGAAAACCTCTTTATATGGTTTTCTCTTTAAATGTATTTTTAAGGATTGAAAATAGGTAAATGTCACAACTGTCGGTGATGACATCTAAAAGTAACATGTTATCATTTAATCTTCCACGTGACATTGGCGAAATTGTAGCAACCCCGCAGAAGTCATAAACAAGAAGTGAAGTGATCATTTAATCTTTCGAATTATTTATCAGAAATTAAAGGCTTTAAATATTGTTAGTTCGTCATTTCGGAAAAATGCAATTTTAGCCTTTAATTGGTAATCACACTGACGATAGTACAGAAATTATTATATACATCTGTCTCAATAAGGGTAAGTTGGTATAATCCTGTAATTATGTTCATACTTTGTCCGAGATAACCACAATATTATAATCATCTCGGACTAGGTACTTAGGTACATCATAATAAAATTCATTAGTAATTAGAAACTCAACTGTTGGTTGCTTTATTTCGCTATCACATAAGCTATCGTTCATGAAAGCACTTAAACACGTATGATTATTTGTAATTACGGATCTGGTAACCCCCTTTAGACCCTTTAGGGAAACCCTGTCTTAGTGTATGTCTACATTTCACAATAAACACACCCTCCTTATTTCATATCTCTAGGACCAGCGGTTTAGGCTATGGGTTGATATATAACTCAAATCTCTTCCATTACATTGTTGAGTTGGGCGTATCGTGGCAATAAGGGAGACATTTTTCAATTCTTCTATCAGATAGGTATTTTTCTTTATTTTAAGCTACTCTATTCTTGGCTATTCTTGTTATTGATATAACCTTTATTTTGTATCAGTCAGTAACCACGTGGGAAGTGAGTGGTTGTTTCGGAATTTCTAAAGATATATTTTCAATTCTATAAATCTGGCAATTGCTCGGCCCTCGCGATGGTAAGCAGAATTCCAGAATTATCTGCCAATGAACTTTCTAGAAATTGTTTTAAAATTCACAATTTGCTTAGATTTTTTTAAAGGCCACTTGAAATGTCGATGAACTTCGTTGCGAATTGCTGTGGCTTGAAATGTGCAAAAATCTTTTGAATTCAACTAAAACTTGCCTTGAACATAGTATGAAGACAGGTAATGTAAACCTTAGATAGGTAATAGGCCCCTTATACTGACGCAACGAAAATCGTTGACTTTGAAACATATCATACTTACCGATTCAGTACTCTAAGTACAGGTTTTAAGATTAGCTTAACCATTTCGTTTGTGTATTTTTTGGAAGCGAGTTGTGGTTCAATTTCAAAGATATTTCAAGCGACACCAAACGTGATGAGAGAGCAGTGGTGTCCTCGGGGTTTAAGCAGTTGCATGCGACGCAAGTTCGAATTCCAGCGGGGCCTATACCAATATTTTTCTAAAAACTTATGTGCAATGATTTCACACCACGTTCTTTACGGTGAAGGAAAACATCGTAAGGAAACCTGCTTTACTTCCAAGACGTATGTATAGTGCCTAAAGACGGCGATGGACTTGCCCTCTGTCACGTTGGCACTTAATCATATACGGTAAAATGTGGGTCTTTTTGTTACAACACCTCTGCTTACCCCTTCGAGGACCCTTCTGCGGGCGTGAGCACATACATTTTATTTATTATAAGATCCTTAAGCTTGAAAAAAGACAATGAAACCTCTCCAAAAATGGAATAAAACTGAATTCTAAGTATTGCAAAGGTGTTCGACCCCAGGGCATGTCTGGCTGAGGTCGTCTCAGCGCCCTTCGCACGAAGGACTCCGCAATGTGAGAGGGACACTCACCGCCCTTATGAGGTCAAATATAAGTATCTATGCCGAGACTAAACAAAACTTCGCAGGGTTCGTTTTAATACATCAATTCTGATAACAGTTTTGCTGTATCTTAATGGAAATAAACTTAATCCTTCTTACTCTCGGATAAAAGTATATATATTGGACAATTCACACAATATCCTTACAAATTGTAGCCTATATGTTATTCTGACGTATAAACTATATTATTATAAAGTTTCATTAAAATCTATTCAGTCGTTTTGACGTGAAAGAGTAACAAACATTCATATATACAAACTTTCGCGTTTATAATATTAGTAGGATAGTACGATAATAGCATCGCCAGGCATGCTAAAATTTGTAATCAGAGCCGTGGTGGCCGATTGGTTTGAGTAGTTGCCCGTTAAGCAAGCGACACAAGCTCACTCCAGCGGCCTGTAGTAAATTTGGGGTATTTTCACCGAAGATGATTAGTGTCACAAGTAGGTAAAGGTTCAAAATGTATTTATTTATTTATACATACATATGCTCACGCGTGTATTCCCCGAAGGGGTAGGCAGAGGTGTTGTAATCACAACACCCACTTTTCACCGAAGATGATTAACTGCAAACGTGACAGATGGTGAGTCCATCGCCGTCTCAGACACTTTACATATTGAATTACTTCTCAGAAATATGCAGGTTTCCTCACGATGTTTTCCTTCACCGTAAAGCACGTGGTGTGAAATCACTGTACATAAGTTTTTTAGAAAAACTCATTGGTACAGGCCCCGCTGGGATTCGAACTTGCGTCGCTTGCGTAGCAGGCGACTGCTCAAACCTCAAGGCCACCACGGCTCTCTATTTATTTGTTTAGACAACATATAAACTTACAGCTAACGCCAACACATTTATAGATTTAGATTACAATTCAATAGTGATAATAAGTAGTAGTATAGGATGAAATACAATAGTTACGACATTTATAGTCGAATTCTTTGAATTAGACTTGGCATGGAGTCTACAAAATATTGTCGCTCAAAATGTATTGTGATGTGAATAGTGTGGCTCAAAATGTATTGATACTTTCCGGAGGTTGATTCTGGCGTTAGGTAGTCGCAGGTACTTATTAGTAAAAACATGATTTTTATAATTTAACCGAAGCCTTTACCTTCTTTACTATCTTAATTTCATCAACGCTAAGGTGTTTTACGTAGACAGTTGATTAATGAATTTGATTTTAACATTATAAACAATTACTTAAATACAGTTGAAGATCCCAAAACTGTAAATAATATAAATACGAAAATTGAATTGAATTGAAACACCATCAAATTTTGGATCCGTCACAGAACAACTTATTCGTTGGGTTTGTCGTATAGGTGTTATAGCTGCTGTCACGAGTTATGAGCGCTCAGAGATAAAAGTGTGGATGTCAGGCTCAAATAACTACTTCTCAATCTACTCAATTCAAGATGAGTGCCCATAAGTCCACTGTATCTGTACATACACCCCTAATGAGTTTTTATTTTACGGAACGGTACTATAAACTAATTCCAAGTAGAAAACTTGGCCCAAATCGGTGTCTCTCGGGATCGTGCCAAGAAGGATGGCAGCATTGCCACGTTGAATAGCAATGCTGATTCTCTGAGCGAGAAATGCCCCAGCCCGCTTGTCACGAGAAGCTTCTACCGGACGACGTGCAACCTCTTTGAAAAGTTGATGAGCATCTGGATCCAAGCCGCCAGAGTTTCAACCGCAAACGCAGAAAATATGTATCCTTGACCAATGATAACTACACTGTAACTGTAAAAGTGGAAAAAAAATCTTCAGACATTAGATTCTAACAAACCAACCAATAAGACATTGTAGTGTAGGTGGTAGACCCATTTAAAGAAGTCTAACCAGTCTCAACGTTGATTGATCTGACACCTTCATTCAGAGCTGTGTCATTGAGCTAACGACGTTATGAATTGAATCGCATTGCATTCTTGCTCCGATGAAAAACTAAACTTTTTCATTTGAACTACATTTGAAACCGTGTATTCTAAGTGCGAGAGTGCGATAAATAGTTCGATTGTTGAATGTTTGAATATATCAAAGGTATATTTATGATCACGTCCTCCCAGAAGGGTCCCTGATGGGGTAATTCGACTTGCACTTATGATATGACATGACTTGACAAGTGTTCCCATGCTGCCATTGGTCTGCTAAGCCACAGGAGAAGATGCATGATATAGTAAACATCATTGCAACAATCATCTGACAAGATGAAGTGGCCTATGATGATGGTAATGACAAGATGATGTGGACTATGATGATGGTAATGACAAGATGAAGTGGCCTATGATGATGATAATGACAAGTGAAAATACATATAAATGTGCAAATTTAAAATCGTTGTAATAATTTAACACGTAACGTTCATCCAATGTTCTTGACAAAGCTCCAAAAATAAGAATTATGACTAATTATATATAAAGAAAATAGAACTCAAATACGTTATTTAAGTTGCACACAACAGTGGTAAAACCGTTACCCCTTAATGTTGGCCATTTCATCGAATTCTGACTTTAAAACATACTGCAATTAAATTTTGCTAGATATAAAGAGTATACCTCCTTCCTATATGCATGCAAATTATGAATAAAATATGTTCCTGTCAGGAATTTTCGGTAATGAGAGTTCGGGTTCGTTTTGGACACATGTAAATAGTAAATTCACTTAATGACGATGAATAAAACATATTAAAAAATATAATTCTTGCTGTTTCTAATCTGTGACGACACTGTCGAATATAATTATATATTACGTCATCCGTAATGGAGATAAGAAAGTGACAAGCTTAATGAATTATCTTTGAGTAATTTCTAGTTTTAGACATCCTACAGATATCATTACATTATAAAAAGTAATCATTAATCGTTTAATTAACCAAATACAGGGTATATAAATAGAAGAATGATTTTGCACAAGCACAAGTACTGCACAAGTAGATCTACCGATCAGGACTTAGGAATGAATAGAACCTGTGGATTCCATACGATTTATATGAGCTGTGACTCCATCAATAGATTATATCAGCCCTACGGATTGAAGCGAATTTACGATCGAAGAAATCAGTGCTCAATGATTTTAGTTAAAATATTATGTTTGACGTAATTCTTATAAAATTACATAGGTATAACTTATGTTGAAGTTTATGATGTCGTCCACGATACTATTTTAATAAACAAATCATTTTATAAACATGAGTGATTCAATGACAAATTTCTTTTAGATAATGCTACGCGTGCATAAACAAACATGATCATCCAATGTGAATATTTTAAGAACCCAGTAAATATGCTTCAAGCGGTGGCGTGGTGACATTGATGACCTCAATTTTTCCGCGTGAACACAGCGAGGCGGAGTGGGTCTCGGCGGAAATCATTCTCCCAGTCAAGACAGCCTAAAATCATTCACCACCCAAACTTGGTGAATGTCACAGTGCGATGAGTGGCGCGGGCGGGGGTCGCGGGGGGCCGTCGGCGGGGGCGTCAGATTTGCGAGGAGGCTTCCACGGGCGGGGTCAGCGACCTCGCCCCCCGCGCGCCGGGCCGCCAATGTCAGGGCCGGTGCAGCCGCGGTCAGCTGACGTCTGGCGGCGCGCGGGGGACGGCCGCCGGCTCCGACCGAGGTGCAGTCGAGCACCGATCACCGTCGGAGACGTACGCCTCTAGTCTTGGAGGCCCGCGCTATTAATAGCAGGCGGCGGCGCCGCGCGCTACTCTGGCGCCAGGCTGTTCTCAACGAGTCAGGTACCTGAAGTAGCGCGCGATGCCTCCCCTGATCTCATCGTCGTGCCGCTCCAGCATAAGGCTTTAACCGCCGCACGCCCATTGTACTTCATCAGGTGCTCTGGTGATGATCGTTCCAGGCGCTTGTTGGAGTACACTTACCGTGTCGGCGGTTCTCTACTTGCCGCGCCGGATAGACTAGTGAAGGAGCGGCCAGCCAAGAACCAGGAGTCGGTGACACGTGGTGCAGTGAGAGCACGTGGTGGCGCTGGTGGTGAGCGAGGTGAGTACGGTGTGGGCGCGGGAGACAAAGGCGTGACTCACGCGGCCGTTGACTGCAGCTTGCTGCCTGCTGCCTGCCCTGCATCCTTACTATCGCCTCGGCAGTCTCGCTATATTCGCACACGTACACATTTGCATTGGTCATCGAACTCCCTAAAGATCTGGACGAAAGCAGCACAAACTGGTTTTGGTATATTTTTCGACAGCAGCCGGCTGCCGGCGAGCGACGTTTTCCTCATGGTCTGTATCGTGCGAGCAGCGCACCGCCTCGCCGTTTTCAGATCCCCCAACAAAAAGCAACGAAGATTAAAAACGTACTGTAGCAAAAAAATATTATTATACATACGGCGATTATGGCGAGACAAATGTCGAAGAATAATGTGAAATTGCAGATACTCGCCTTACAATTAGATTTTATGTTTGTTAGGCGAATTTAGCGTGACGTCAAGCCACCGCGTTGATATTTTTTCCACCGGCCCCGCCATTACCAAGGTGATTTCGAAACGTTGTCTTACTTTCGAGTACGAAACCACATTGCACTGATAACTTGCAAAATTTAATTGGGTGCAATTTTCAACTTTGCACGCACACGATAGAGTTACAATTTGTGTCAGTAATTTTGTGAAATGTTCGTCGAGATATAACATACAGCCAATAAAAATACAAGACGCGGGTGGATGACTCACAGGAATGCGTCTAATTGTTGAAGTGAACGCAAAGAATTCTTCGTGTTAGATTTCAAATTAAAGAGAAACGAAATCAGCTCAAGTGTCGGCCACACTTACGTGTAATTCATCGTCCAAGAAGTTAGATTTATGAGCGAGAAAAATTGTTGTTAATCGAATCGTTAATTGAACATTTTGACAAATTCGAGATCGGCTTGATGTCTCAGTTATAATAGGCCAAGATCGAGATCAGCATCATTACCCGTTTGTTATCTCAATAAAGTTACTTCTCAGAAAACATGAGGCGATTCTGTGGTGAGTGGCAACCGATAGAGTGCAGTGACTCCAAGTGACTCAGTTGTAGACAAAGAACTTTGTGCGAGCACTCCAATAAGATCTAAACAAAATTGCACATTTTTATAGCTGGTTGCGGGCTGGTTTTTTTAAGGGATTTATTTATAATTATCTTAATTGCAAAGATCGGTTAATGTTTGAATATCAAATCTGAACACGTTCAAGATAAAATATTAGAAGACAATGACTAGACAATAATGAGTCATCTATTGAATGATCTTTATGCGGTTTCCTTTTTATTCCCATTGTGTTGCTTTTGGGACTCGTCGATTTGGTATTCAGCGAGTGTCGTTGGTTTCTTGTTTGGAAGCATGCAGACCACGTTTTCATGTTACTTTGAGTAATTGATTCACTCTCGTATCGATTCTAAGACTAGCATAACTTTATACCTATAGTTTGACCCCTCTTTCCTTTTCCTGACTTATAATGCCTCCGTCTTTATAATGTTATCCAACTAATAAGATCTCTGGTCACTTCCAAAGTCAGACGGCAATTGCAAATTTCGTGATGTTGTCCATTGTAGGAAGATAATTATTTTGGCACGTATTGGTATTACTGGCTTTAATTATTTAAACCGTTATTTTGTCGAATATTTAATAACAATACAACATAATTGTCTAGGTATATAACTTAGAATAATACAGCTGTCTCTCTGTTAGACCATTTTAATAGGTAGAATCATTCGTTCGAAAATAAACCTTTAGACCTCTTATAATTTTAGTACCTATACATTGATTATTCTATGAATGTATGGCTACAATAATATAGTTTACTGAATAATTTACCTTAATTATACGTAGTCTGGCACAGTTTACTGTCGGAGGAAAACTAAATATCTATATTTATTACGGAACTCCATCCTAAACCCATTAAATAGGCTAAGTTAGAATCTTATAACTAGATAAGTGTATTTAGATGTTTCTAGTTTGGTATTGGGTGTTAAGCATTAAAGGGTACATAAATATTATAATATCTTATGAAGTAATGAAGCGTGACTTCAAGGTTGTCTGTGGAAATTCAGCTTTGTATCTATAAAGACTTTGTGCTAAATCTGACAAGCCCAGAATATTTAGTTGTCATCCAGTATACAATTTGAATGGAAGTTAGTTGTGTCTCTTCTATTGAAGTATATAAGTAGTAGGGCATTAATTAGTATTCAAATTAAAATGTTGTATTCTATTGATTTGTTTATACATTTTTGTGTAGATGTAAATTGAAAGCTCAAGGTTTGGAAAGAGTAATTATGTTCGGATTGTTTAATCCGAACATAATTGTTGTAAGTTGTAATCATAACCTACAAATATTTAACAATTTGGGAAAAACTATTTATTTCTTTTTTTCCATTTCCACTGTGTGCTGTGTTCCAGCAGCTATATTTCACCCTAAATTTTACCACAAGATTCTCCGTGAAAATAATTTTGAAATGGATACTGACATTGCCTGATCAAACGTAATGTTCTGAATTGACAAAATGACATCAGATTAAAATAGGATATTGACAAATATGCTCATTCATTTCTTAGTCCATATACAGAGGGTATTGGCTGACAACTGGTTAAACCAGATCACAGATTTTCCTCGTCAAAGGGGTTGAAAAGGTCAGATGGCAATCACTTCGTATAAAAATCAGGTGATCAGCCGCATGGGGTTGAATCAAATGCCGACCCCAACAATGTATGGGATAAGGCTAGGGAGATGATGATTTTAATCTGTTACAAGTTACACAGTGATCGGAATATTTCCACTACAGATTCCATAGTCAATACTTGATTTGGTTAAGACTGAGTCAGACATAGGCCGACCTTTATTAATTAAGCCTTGACATTCTATGAATCTTCTATGAATAATTTCATAGGCATACTAATACATTAACTATACACAAGCTTATCAGGTATGCAAGACGAAAACCAGGTTACGAATATTTTGCCTCATCAATCTTGGAGGCTTTTATCAACACAAAGTTTCTTGTTCTAATCAAAGTCTGTTATTGTCTGTTAACATTGCAAATTCTCTCGACGAATTTTAATACAGTTTTTCTTACATGACACAGGGCCTGTAACATGGGGCACGTGGCTGCACTATACATTGGGTCACCTCTACCTACCCCTTTGGGGAATACAGGCGGAAGTTTATGTTTGAATGCACTAGATGGCTTCACACGAGTTGACTTCATTTAATGTGTGACTTTAATTCCCGGAACTTATTTTTTTAAATAAAAGTAGTTACTCCTCGTAAAGCTGTCTGCCAGAGAAAATCTGGTTAAAATCAGTCTAGCCTTTTCCGAGATTAGGCGGAACAAACAAACAGATCTTGGTATTTTTATGTAAATATCTACTGTATATACTTATTTTCATATGAATTTGTATTTTCAAATTACAAACAGTTTTATTAATCTGTATATATGTATAGATATAGGTATTTCGCGTTTGTCGAGTGAATCAGAGGGGCTACTATTCATCTGTGTTGTAAAAAAATATCATGTATCAAAGCAGAAGTTTTCTGAAAGCCTAATTTATTCGTCTGGAATATTGTACCAAAGAAAATATTTAAGCTCGAGATTTATATTTTCGAAGAAAATCTATGTAGGTAAGGGTTGCTAAGCGAAGTAAGGACGAAGTACGTGTATTTTCTTTACATGTGCGATCATTATTATTTCTTCTAATATGGTTTACCTGGAATATTAATAATATGTTTGGAATCTCGTTGTCTGTCTGTACCTAGTGTTACAATAGTTTCAGTGAATTTTCCGAGCACTTGCTGTGCTCTGCTAATAACTAACATTTTACGGATTTTCTTTACGTGGAAGCTTTCCTATTTTATAATATAACATTTATTTATTTATTATTAGGTTTGCCAACAGTTCTGACATAAACAATGTACAGAAACTTAATTGTAGGGGTGCTAAGCTATATGTAGAACCTATTACAGGCAAACACCACATGCATTATATAACAGCAGTACTGTGATCTGCGCACTTATAGTACTATTAGTATATGTGCACACATTAAATAGATAGTAACAATCAAACCAACATTACCTAAGCTTGACACAAAGTTTACACAGGATAATATTTAGTTACGTGGATTTGAGAACAATATAAACCAAGTCAGTAAAGTTATATAACATTATATATCATTATATAACAGCAGTACTGTGATCTGCGCACTTATAGTACTATTAGTATATGTGCACACATTAAATAGATAGTTTCAATCAAACCAACATTACCGAAGCTTGACACAAAGTTTACACAGGATAATATTTAGTTACGTGGATTTGAGAACAATATAAACTAAGTCAGTAAAGTTCAGACAGGCAATTACATTGGAGTCTTTCAGAAGTAATAAAAACAAAGAGAAAAGAAATAAAAAATTAAAATTATGGTATATACGTATAACATACTCTATACGGTATACATATACAGATAAATAAAATTAAAATGTCTGCTTGTAATTCCAAAAGAACAGCTTTACAATAAATGAATATGAAAGTATACTCGGTACTGACATAGAAAAACCTATCGATGTCTATCTGTCTATCTCTCTGTCCATAGATCTGTTTGTTCCGGCTAATCTCTGAAATGGCTGGACTGATTTTAATGGGACTCACTGGCAGATAGTTAATGTCATATAGGGAGTAACTTAACCGAACAAATATTGGCGTACTATAAGTACACCTCTTCCTATCCCTACGCAGAATGCAGGAGTCAGCATATGTATGTATACTCAATGGGTAAAAATTCATCATCATCTCCCTGGCCTTATCCCATACATTGTTGGGGTCGGCAATTGATTCAACCCGATGTGGCTGATCACCTGATTTTTAAACGAAGCGACTGCCATCTGACCTTCGCAACCCCTTTTACGAGGAAAATCTGTGATCTGGGTTAAACCAGTTGTCAGACTATTTTAGGCCTCCGACTGACCTGTAACGATTGTCAAAGATGATAAATTGGCAACTGGGACCGACGGAGGGAATTCGGGCGGTCACCCATCCAATTACTGGCTAGGCTTAGGGTTGCTTGACTTCGCTGATCGAATGATATACGCAATAGCAACTGTGCCACGAGCTCCTCTGGGTAAAAATTATTAGATAATATGTTGAATTTTGTTTTTTTTTTTTCAATTCCCAGTTTTTGATTTTATTGTTTAGTAAAACGATCTACGATCCAGTCATCAGCCCGGGCCTCGTGTAACAACACGGTAAGCTTTTCTAGAATTGAAAATCATTATGTTTTTGTCAAATACTTACGAACCAGCTTTTCTATCGTTCATTTTTTGTGTCAATACCTACCTACCTGCCTTTTTGTAAGGCTTAGGATTCTAGCTCAGTTAGATGAGGTTTTTGCGTGACAAATTACACGAGCAGACTTCTAGCTCAGGTAAAAAGATTTGACAATAAATTATAGCCACGTTGTTTTTGTAATGGAAAAGTAATTTGACGTCAACTAATTTCAACAAAATTTTCACGATACATTTTTCGTAGCCAAAGAAATTTTACATAACACGTGCAAGATGGTTTAAATGTATTCATACCTTCCGAAGAACCAACACAACATGACATTTAGGAATAAAATGCTCTAAATCCTTCTATACTGGTAATAACGTTTCACTTTCGTAATAAAATTAAGTAAGTAAATGAAGCGCAGGTCGGACACTGTTGATCTGAAGGCCATATTAATTTTAACTATATAATATTTATTATTGTTTAAATATATAATATTATTATAACTACGAAGAAATATAACAATTTTTTTTATATGCTCACGCCATCCCAGAAGGGTTCCCGAAGGGGTAAGCAGAGGTGTAACAACACCCACATTTCACCGAATATGATCAAGTGCCAACGTGACACAGGGTGAGTCCATCGCCGTCTCAGGCACTATACATACGTCTTTGTGTAGGCAAGGATTTTGGCAGCATTCTATACTTATATAAGTTTTCTATACTTGAAGAGCCGTGGTGGCCTTGGGGTTTGAGCAGTCGCCTGCTACGCAAGCGACGCAAGTTCGAATCCCAGCGGGGCCTGTACCAATGAGTTTTTCTAAAAAAGCTTATGTACAGTGATTTCACACCACGTGCTTTACGGTAAAGGAAAACATCGTGAGGAAACCTGCATATTTCTGAGAAGTAATTCAAAGACGTATGTATAGTGTCTGAGACGGCGATAGACTCACCATATGTCACGTTGGTACTTAATCAAATTCGGTGAAAAGTGGGTGTTGTGATAACAACACCTCTGCCTATTCCTTCGGGGAATACAGGCGTGAGCATATGTATGTATGTCTATACTTGAATACTAACGCCTAAGTAAACCTTAGATGCCGATAGAAAGCGGTGCATATACTCCTAGAGGTGAGTACATGTCTTCAGTACACACCAAACATGCAAATTCAGGGGGGCCGTGCTGGGGCCTTACCATAACCTCTTATTGCCATGATAGTTTTACTCTTATTATGAGACAGATGTATTTGACGGGTATACTCTGTCACTGTCGCACAGCTGCACTAACATTGCAATAAGAGCTCATGGTTGGGCCCTGGGCAAACGTACGTGATTTATTAGGAGATGTACTGTTTCCATGTTTTACCTCCTCATGATATATCGGCTGCCTGCCATACACACCACCACGTCCGCCATCTTCGGCCTCACGTGAGTAAGTGAACGAGTGGGTGATGCATTCCGCACCCCTATGACGTCACGTCATAATGTGTGGCGTGTATGTACGAGACGACAGAATCATTCTTATTACTTACATACACTACAACACACATTAATGAATATGCAATGTTTCTGTTACGCCATCTCCAAGGTAAATGAAGCCTGATTGGAAATTGTATTGCAAATATTGCCTTAAGTGGCTGTCACGGATTTCAAATTTCTTAATGGCAACCTTATTGTTATTAACGGTACAGCTAGTTCGCAATAAAAAATAACAATTCGCAATATAGGTTCGCGACGATATCGCATAGCAACAAAAGGGCGTCTCGAGGTTAGAAATATTAGAAAGAGCTCCCTCGCCCTCGCGCCCTCCGTCTGGGGATCCGACCTTACTCAACGACCTTGCCTGACAGAGGTCGGTTACGTTCCTCAGATCAATTTTATATACTTACTTACGTCTGCTCGCCGGAACTGGGAGTTTTGAACGAAAATGTTGGTAAGAATGTAGTGTTTATACAGAGTGAACGGTTCGGAATTTGTTTTAGATTTGTAGAAGAATTAAAGAAGTTATAATGAGTTCTAATTACACCTTAAAGCCTTTAAAAAGGTGAATTTTTGTTTGTCGGATACTTTAAATGCAAAGCTACTTACAAAATTGACGATTGATTGAAATTCATTTAATTTTGAAATGGTATTTTTGATACTGTTAGTTTAGTACCTACATGTATTGTAAACTTACCCTTTGATAAATTTAAAGAGACTAAAATCTGTGTTACTTAAAAGGGTTATTATACAGTTAGTGATTATATATGTGATAAAGAAACTTGGAATAATGTATTACCAGATAAATATTGTAAGTAGTCTCATGGACACTGTACTTATGTTACAATTCTTAATATTGATTAGTTTTGATCTTTGTTTGACTGGCTTGAGTTGTCATGCTCACTAAAATGCCTTTGCTTGCGGCGGCGTCTGGATGACGGGTTGTCTACTTCCCTCTATGATGGTTGAGGAGGTCAATGGCTGGCATTCACGTCATACTTGTGAACAGGTGCTGCTTGTGGGGGCTGGTCATCTCAAGCTACGCATTTAGTAATAAGTAGATTTACTAGATTTTTAGTTATGTTAATTTTTGTCGACATTTGTGCATTGGAACTTTGTCCACGAGCTTACGTTTCTGAAATTATTTATTTTGTATTCTTTAAATTGTATAATACTTTTGAAATAAGTAATTACTGAGTTTCTTGCCAGGTTCTTCTCAGTAAAAGCAACCTTCCGAACCTGGCGGTAGCATGTACAATCCTGTTTAATTATGTCATTCTGACGATTTGAAAGTACTTTGTAAAAAGTCTAATCGAATAAAGATATTTTTGACTTTGACTTTAGTACCGTAAGTCATGACGCCTATGAAGATCTAGCTTCTGGTTGTTTGCTATAAAGCTCACTTCAGCGTAGGTGAATACAAAACTTGATTTAAATTTAAGTGATTCATTTATGCCTTGAAAAAGCTATGAAACCGAAACGAATATATAAAGCTTATAAAAATACAGTTTAATATACCCCGAAAACCTTCAGAATTGGCACAACGATGAAATACTCATTAATTCATAGCACCTTGAAAACAAAGCTAAGCTTCTTAGCAACCAGTCCGGTCCAAAAACACGGCTACCTGCCAGCCTGCCAGACCATTCACCCCTGACCTTGCGCGTCCTGCCAGAGACAAGACGAACACCACACGCTAAATCGAATACACCCAACTACTTTTTTTTTATCTATATCTTTCTTTAGGTTATAGTGATAAATGAAAAAAAAATCGGAACGCAGCGATCTTATGGAAGGTTGGTAGTCTATGGAATCCGTTCGGATTTCAATTTAAATTCGAATTAATTAGCTTCCTATTTTTAAATTAATGCTGCGCCATTTTAGTAAAACTTGCGTTTTTGTTCTTATTCACTAACATATATATTTGAATTACTTATTCACATTTGGATTTTTCCGTCACGTGACTTTTCCACCAGAGTATTTTGATGGTGATACCTGATGACGTCATATCAAGACATCTTGAAATGTATGATATTTCTGTAAAGGATTAATTATCTGGAAAGATATAGAATAATATGGATAAGGAGACAATTTCCTTGGTACTAAAAGGTTACCAATTTATCTACGAAATTGGAAAAATACACTGATTTATGTTGACAGATGCTTTTGTGGGATTCACGTCACAACTTAGATAACAGGAGATTAAAAGCCACCGACGCAGTATCAAGCAAGTGAAGGCAAATTTCTAATTCGCTGGTGAGGTAAGTAATTAGTAGAAATATGGTACAAAATAGGTCTTATTAAGATCACAAGAATCACATATTTCACCCAATTTGAGGGCATGTAAATATTGACTCAGTTAAGTTCCTTATCTTAGCCATCACTATCAGGGCCGGATTAACCCTATCCGGGTAGCTAGGCAATGAATTATGGGCCCCTGGGCTTTACCTATGCAAACTATGGTCTAATTCGAATAATGGATAATTCGTCCCTGCGTCTTTCCTCCTTCCAATTAACATTACAATTTCATCACCATCCTCTTGCCCTTATCCCGTTTCATTTGGGGTTGCCGTCATAGAATAAAAATACGCTTCACTCTTATCGTTTTTGTCTATGGTTGGCGCAATGTGTTTTTTCTTCAATTTCGCTCTATAAAACTGTCATATTGCCCCAAGTATAGGTTTTTGACATGTTTAAACGTCGACGAACGACCTTGCGTTTAGCGAGGGTCAAAATGTATAGAAACTTTATCGGAGGCAGTTTTTGGTTGAATTTCAAAGTTGGAGGATTCAGTACCCCTATCACGAGTTTGCAAGTCGCTGCACAATTTCTCATACTAATGTTCGGCGGAGACGCTAGCGAGTATAGATAACGAAAACAGTGGAAACCCGTCATAGGGGGGGGGGGGTACTGATCTGCTACACGAGATACGCGATCATATGTCGAGACATTTATACATGTATAAACATATTCTGCAGGTAGGTAGGTACTGACTTAATTAGTTTATAAATTCATCAAACAAGGACAATTCCATTTTGGCGAATATACCAACTGCACGGTTTGAAGGACAATTTAGCGTTGGTTGTTAAACAAATTGGATATTGCGCATGCGAAATACGGACACCGACACATCACTGCCATAGTATAAATATAAACCATACAAGCAGCTTACTGCTTGTTTCCTTTTGAACGATTTGTTCATAGATTCCTTAGAATATATGAACAAATCGTTCAAAAGGAAACAAACTCACACGGACGCGTATATTATAAGCAGAATATCAGTATCTTCCTTAAGGGCGCCACGTCGTGGCCGATCACGTATACGTCATTTACGTGTTTTGCAGCATACATACATACATATGCTCACGCCTGTATTCCCCGAAAGGGTAGGCAGAGGTGTTGTAATAACAACACCCACTTTTCACCGAAGGTTATTTAGTGCCAACGTGACAGATGGTGAGTCTATCGCCGTTGCAAGCACTATACATACGTCTTTAAAGTACTTCTCAGACGTTGCAGTTTTCTGCACGATATTTTTCGCCACTGTGAAGCACGTAGTGTGAAATCACTGTACATAAGTTTAAGTCATTGGTACAGGCCCCGCTGGGATTCGAACTTGCGTCACTTGCATAGAAGCAACAGCTCCATAAGGCACCACATTTTGCCGAATTTTTTTAATATTTCAAAACGACACATCTACATTATTTTGATATTAAATTAAAGAGTTTTTTTTAAATCATAAACATTGTCTGACCTCACGTTTAATGGAGCAAAATTTTATATTTCTAAAAATAGGCCTAGATTCCTCACTGCTTGTATTTATACTGTGTCGTGTCACTGGCTTAATTCTATGAACCTCTATCAGGTGATGTTATGAGGCCTTGAGCAATTTTACTGGTGACGTATGCCCTGGGTGATTAAATATATGCTAATAATGATTTTGTTTTGTATTGGTAATCATCTGTTTTATTATTTATTAGGTTTATCGTTTATGGTTTTGTTTCAAACTTTCGTATCGATGAGAACTTTTCACCTAGATGGGTTGTAAATGATGTAAAGTAAATGAAAAGCGTAATTTTTTTAATAAAAAATTACGTTAGTGCAATAAATTACTTTAGAAGTTGGTGTATATATACCAAATATACACACCAACTTTAAAAGTAAGTAAATTGATTCACATAATTTATTTTTTCTCTATTTGATTTGTTTTTTATAAAAACATTGGTACATTCACACTGCTGGGATTCGAACATGTGTCGCTTGCGTAGCAAGCCACTGCTCAAACCCCCAACGGCCACCACAGCTATCTCGGCAAGAAGATAACCTGAGAACTGAATTTATTGCAATTACGACTTTCAAGATAAGTATTTAAAGGTTAAATTCATTAATAACAAATGAATGTTTCTAGGAGCAGTCATTAATTCCTTGACATCTCCGAAGAATTCCAATAAGCAGCGGTCATTCCCAATCAGACATCGTCGGCAAGTCGAATCAAAAACTTTTGTACTCGGCCAACGTATTAGGGCACATAAATGTTTATGTATCACATTTTTATATGTCTGCGTGTATTTATAGGTGGGCGTCCGCGTCGTCGGACGGCGCGACCTTGTACCGGAGACATCCTACGTACCACAGTGCGTCATCATACATCGACTGTTTAAAACTTCGCTTAACATTGACGCTCTGCCTGCTACACAGTTGAACAAACACTGTTGGAAGCCAGCAGTGTATTTATCGTAATGCGCGAGCGCAGCTTTCGCCGTATCCGAGGCTCAACGGTCGGACATCGGCGCGAGTCTTGTTCGCCAATTTCGCAGTTCGCACTGATAAGTTCATCGACTCGCCACAAGGATGCATGAATCAACTGTTATAAACAGATGCGGCTGTTCGCACTTTGTTTCAAACTACCAAGGACGAAGTGTCATTGTTTGTATGCTGATAACTTACTTACGCATTTTGTTTTAAATACATTACTTGTATTGTAACGGAAACTCGGTATGTTTATGGTCATCCGTTTGATTTTATTTAATTTATTTACATGAGATTCGTTTATTTTGAAAATTTAATACTTCTATGCCTTTATCTTTTTTCAGTACTGTTCACAAGCATCGCCTTATTTTCATGGAAGGGTCTTCAAAGGTGGAAAGAGTAAAATATATTTATTTAGCGATCACGTGACGTATGGTGAGTGGATCGATAAGTCCCGCCGCCGTGACAAAATACTTCAAGTAAGTACTAAAGTTCAGTAAACATATAATCTAAGAGTAGAGAGATTTTTATCCGCGCATCCACACTATGTCAGCGCCTTGTGACAACAAAATTACACATATGCCACCATAAATACAAATAGACCACCTACCGAGGTACATAAAATTGAATCCAGTTTAAAGTTTTACGACAGTGATAACTGGTACATATTCTGTTCGTGGCTTGGGCCATTTTCTTAACGTGAAAAATATAACGTTTAACATTCATTAGGTAATAAACAAAGCACTCACATGCAGACTAAAAAAAATTAGAGATACCTTGACCTGTGTATTTTATGTTATCTCTAACAATTGTAGTATTATTTTCTAAATAAGATTTTCGAAGGTTCCCTCGATTTTTCTGGTCTGCCACCATCAAACCTGTCAATCACCCTGATATCATGGGATGACTTTCGAAATATCTTCTTTCCAACAATAAAAGAATTATCAAAATTGGTTCATAAACGACGAAGTTATCCGCCAACAAACATCAAAAAGGCATATACGTATACGGTCGAAATGAGAAACCTTTTGAAGTCGGTTAAAACATGATTGTAAATTACTTAGAGCTACTATAAACTTGGTATTTATCTCTTTTTGATAATAAGTCGGTAATTTTTAAACCTCAAGTAGCTATTTCTGAATGCTGTAACCCAAATTTGATATTGCTATGAGACTTATTAAGTAGATTAGTTTTCCACTTTCCTAACATTTTGAATACGAACAATAGGAACTTATAAATAGTCACAACTTCCGAGCATAGACAATAGAGTGAATTGGACACAGCCGTTTATTATTTTATATAAGCTACGTTATCACGTGCGGGACACATTTTCTCAGCTTTAAGTTTAATTAGCGTACCACCATATATTTTTCTGAAATATAAGTTGGTAGTATAGTTATGACAATGAGGAATCACTTAGCTTATCATTAGCTATCTGCCAGTGAAAGTCTCTTTTCGTCGAAACAGACAGACGGACACAGAAAAAGTTTTTGAATTAGTTTTTCCATGTGGGTACCGTATATATTTTCATATGCATTTCATGAAAAAGCTAATAATTTGTAATTACAAACAGACACTTAAATTATATTTATCTGTATGTAATATTTATATATGTATGTATAGGAATGGACCAAATAATACCCCAAAAAACGTATAGAGGTATTTGATATGACCTATTTTCTGGTAGGACTCAAAAAGTAACCAATGTGGAAATTTCACGGAAAGTTGATCAAGAACGCGAACATATGCAGACCATCAAGCAGAGGAAGGCTTAACTCGGACATGACTTTCGTCGAACGATACGAGTTACTCCAACTTATAATGATGGACCAAAATAGGTTGCAGACGAGACAGCAGAAAGAAGTCCTGGTTGAGGTTGGTCCAAAACATTCGGAGCTGATAGTCAACCTTCACTAGAAGGAAAAGCACTTGAAGAAGAAGATTCAGAATAAAAATTATCCACATAAAAAAAACATGTCAAAAAGAAGAGTTATGAAATTAGTCGGAAGTGTTAATACCTTCTCTGTATGTATACAAAATAAAGTGCCGCATCCAAACTCTACTCGATATTAGTTTCCTTCGTCCTGGATCTCTACACCCACATAGAGGATCAATTGTATCGACGCCATTGTAACACACACAGGCGCAACTGTTCATATCGTTGTTTGGCCTGAGTCTGAATCGAGGCTAATTTATCGCTCCTATGTTTTTCATTACCTTTTTATTACAAAACTTATGTAAATAATTGTAATTTATAACAGATACCTACTTGAATTATAGCTTTGTATAGTCAGGGGAACCATAATTCCATCATCTCCCTGGCCTTATCCCATACATTGTTGGGGTCGGCACTTGATTCAACCCGATGTGACTGATCCCCTGATTTTTATAAGAAGCGACTGCCATCTGACCTTCGCAACCCCTTTTACGAGGAAAATCTGTGATCTGGGTTCAACCAGTTGTCAGACTATTTTAGACCTCCGACTGACCTGTAACGATTGCCAAAGATGATAAATTGGCAACCTTGACCGACGGCTTAACGTGCTCTCCGAGACACGGAGGGAACTCGGGCGGTCACCCATCCAATTACTGGCTAGGGTTAGGGTTGCTTAACTTCGCTGATTGAATGAATGCGCAATAGCAACTGTGCCACGAGCTCCTGGGAGGAGAACCATGATTTATTGCCATGATAGTTTAAACTTACTAGCTGATCCCCGCGGTTTTACTCGAGTAGAGTTAATTTAAAGGGTGACCCGCTGAACCCTAACTTTAGCTATCGGCCAGTGTAAGTCCCTTTAAAATCGGTTCAGTCGTTTAGGAGATTATCCTGAAAAAACAGACAGCCATACAGAAAAAGAAAAAAATTTTTATTGTTTTTTTTTTAATCAGTACGGTATATACTTTCATATTTTGGATTGGAATACAATCCAGAATCGAAGAGTAAAGATGATTGGCCACCTTGTACGACATGGCGGGTTCTTTAAAAACATGTTAGAAGGAAAGAGAGGAAGAGGATAACCCAGGATAACATACATGAGACAAGTTAAGGACAAGTCTGTCATGACGTATAGGGAGGTCAGGGAGATGGCACTGGACAGAGACGAATGGAAGATATTGCATCGGTTACACCGACAAGAGTCAAAATCTTAAAATTATGATGATGACAGTACGGTATATACTTTCATATGTATTTAGTGAAAAGCTGTTATTTTGTAATTACAAAGACACACTTAATTATTAATTTTATTTATATGTATAGATATAGATGATACAGATGTGTATGGCGGTAGCATGTATAATCCTATGTAATCGTGTCTTTCTGACGATTTGAAAGTACTTTGTAAAAAGTCTAATCGAATAAAGATATTTTTGATTAGTTGATTGATTGACGTGTCACACAGTGGAACTATGATGGTAAGAGTTTATGGTAAGGCCCCATAGGAGCATACTTCGATCTAGTCTTTGCCTCTCGGCTACATGTCTAAAATTAACTGCTGCTCAGCAGGAGTGCCTCAAGCGCCGGAAATATGCTTGCATTGGTCAAGGATACATATTTTCTGCGTTTGCGGTTGAAACTCTGGGACCTTGGGGTCCAGATGCTCATCAACTTTTCAAAGAGGTTGCACGTCGTCTGGTAGAAGCTTCTCGTGACAAGCGGGCTGGGGCTTTTCTCGCTCAGAGAATCAGCATTGCTATTCAACGTGGCAATGCTGCCAGCCTTCTTGGCACGACCCCGAGAGACACCGATTTGGGCCAAGTTTTCTTCTTGTAATTAGTTTTTAGTTACTTATTTATTATTAAAACAGATACTAAAACATTAGTACTTACATTACGTTGGTTAATTAAGTAATTAAATTATTATAATGTCAATACTAAAACCACATATGCTATCTGTTATTATATACTATCTGCTAATTTTATGCGTGTTTTTTTTTCACGGAACCCTATCTTAAAAAAATATCCCAAGTTACTCCTTATAACATCAGCTACCTGTCAGTGAAAGTCGCGTAGTAATCAGTCCAGAAGTTTCAGAGTTTACCAGAAAGAAACGTACAGAGAGATAATTTTTGAATATTTTTTGTTTTCTATTGTATATACATTTTATATACTTTCATATACATTCAGTGAGTAGCTGTTTATTTAAAATTACAAACAGATACTTCAATTTATGTCTTTATATGTATAAGTTCACAGTTGTACAAGATCTGTCATCATCGGTGAAAATGCGTGCTTTTACACCTTTGCTTATCCCTAGGGAACCCTTCTACGCAGGCGGGATGACATTAATAAACGAATGAATTCTGTACTATATTTTTTATCCTGAGTAGGTAATATGTACGTAGTATCATAAATGCGAAATACTCCGTTTGTCTGTTTCCATTTCACAGTAAAACTACTGAATATTTTTTGCTGAAAGTACTGAAAGCTGCCACTTCAATCTACGAACACAGTAGTAATAATAGGTAAGAAGATAGGTTCAGCCACGTTATTCGCTAAGGTTTCTCAGCGTCGAACTCGACGACGAGCGTTGTTTTCAATCATAGGAAATCTATACCTACATAACTATAGATAAATAAAATTGAAGACTAAGCCGTGGTGGCCTTGAGGTTTGAGCAGTCGCCTGCTACGTAAGCGACGCAAGTTCGAATCCCAGCGGGGCCTGTACCAATGAGTTTTTCTAAAAAAAACTTATGTACAGTGATTTCCCACCACGTGCTTTTCGGTGAAGGAAAACATCGTGAGGAAACCTGCATATGTGTGAGAAGTAATTCAAAGTGGTATGTATAGTGCCTGAGACGGCAATAGACTCACCATCTGTCACGTTGGCACTTAATATAATTCGGTGAAAAGTGGGTGTTGTGATAACAACACCTCTGCCTATCCCTTCGGGGAATACAGGCGTGAGCATATGTATGTATAATTGAAGACAAGTGTCTATTTGTAAATCCCAAATAACAGATTTAATTAAAAGAAGTAATTCAAAGACTAATTGCATATGAAAGTATACACGGTACTGACATTGAAAATCCAATTTAAAAAAAAATCTGTCTGTTTGATTGTTTCAAATAATCTCCGAAACGCCTGAACCGATTTTAGCGGGACTTACACTGAGAAAGCTGATGTTGCAAGAAGTCACCACAATAACGTGACCTGTCCATGAAATTAAGTGTACGCGCGAGAAACCGCAGGGCATAGCTAGTTGATGCATATAATACATAGAGGATAAGGTGCAATTACTTTTCTTTCAAACCAACACACGACGACGACTGCGAGAAACCTTAGTAAATAACGCGGCTGGTCCCATAACGAGTAAAGAACGCACAGCGAGAATACTGCGAATGTTTTTATTCACCTTACACGACTCATATAGACAGAGACAGACTCATAAAATGACTACTATGCATTCAAAAGTACTCTTATATCGTGAGGGGACCTGTAAACTCTGATAAAAACACCTCATCACACAAAAAAATCTAAATCGATAACCTGCAAAGCGTGTCCATCATTGACACTAGATAGCAATGCTGATTGTGTAATTCTAAGCCCATCTAACAACTGATACTTTGAAATCGATAAATAAATCGATCGCCGCTATCGATAGATCGGCCAACCCGACAATCGCAGATCGCAAATTACTTAAGTCACAGTATAAATATAAGATTTACAAGCAGTAAGGAATTTAGGAACAAATTGTTTAAAGAGACACACTCACACAGACAACTATAAGGGTGGTCATGTCGTGTCCGATCGCGTATACGTCATTTACATTTTTCACCTTTTTTTATAAGGGTCCCTGAAGGGGTAAGCAGAGGTGTTGTAACAACACCCACATTTCACCGCCATGATTAAGTGCCAACGTGCCATAGGGTGAGTTCATCGCCGTCTCAGGCACTATACATACGTCTTTTTTTACCTCAGACATATACAGGTTTCCTGACGATGTTTTCCTTCATCGTAAAGCACGTGGTGAGATATCACTGCACGTAAGTTTGGAAAAACTCATTGGTACAGCCCCCGTTGGGGTTAAAACTTGCGACGCTTGCGTAGCAGTCGATTGTTCAAGCCGAAAGGCCACTATGACTGTTTTTTATAATAGTAAATCTAATATTTAAAATTCTCGTGTCACAGTTTTCGTTGCCAGACTCCTCCGAAACGGCTTGACCGATTTTGATGAAATGTTTTGTGCTTATCCGGTATCTATGAGAATCGGCCAACATCTATTTTTCATCCCCCTAAATGTTAGGGGTAGTCCACCCCAAAAAAAATATGCCAATACAACGTTTGCCGGGCACAGCTAGTATAAATATAAATTTTAAAATGTTTAAGATTAACAAATCTCACTCTATGGAGCAATTCCCTACTCCTTGTAGAGTTTATATTTATACTGTGTTTAAGTTCTAATTGATTTGCCAATAAATCGACTACAGTTATCGATACAACTGGCAAGTCAAGTCAACCCTAGTCGTTCGACATTAGGTATTCGAACCAATGTCATTTGTGATTTTCCTCCTTCACTCGCTCGAACACAACGGTGCTTTGATAATAATGTACAATTATGACTAGTGTTAATATAAATATCTGGTTGACCGAGCTGTGCTCGGTTCCTTCTTCACACAAAACAAAGGAAAAATTAAGAAAAAAATTCCGGTGAACGTCAGTCTCGAACCGGGGTACTCTAGTAGCTACCATAACTTGACAGGTGTCGGCGAAATTTGCTGTCGTATTGTAATGATATTTTATTAGTTTTTCAGTGCCTGAAAACATGGTCCAAACGATGTTTTCCATAAATGAAACCTTGCTAGATCTATTTTTTGCCCCTGAAGGGGGTCTACATGCAAAATTTCATGAAAATCGATGGAGCCGAGACTCCGATTATATATATACAAGAATTGCTCGTTTAAAGATAAGATATATATATATATATTTATTTATTATTTGTCTGCTTCCGTCTAGTAACTTAATATTATGCCAGCCGTTTCTTGCCGGTTCCTCTCAGGGGCCTTACCATGATCTCTTATAGCCATGATAGTTTTACTCTTATTATGAGACGGATGTATTTGACGTGTATATATCTGTCACTGTTACACAGCTGAACCATTATTGCAATAAGAGCTCATGGTCAAGCCCCAGAAGGCTTGTTTCAAACCCGGCGGTCAATTATTCGACATTCATAAGTTCAGTACCAGAGTCTAAGCTGAATGAATTTTCATTTTCAATAAAATTTCGCTGTGTCAAAGGTTTCAACTGCGTAGACTTTATTTTGCGGAATCCTAATATTCAAACAGACATTTTTTTTTTAACCCTATATTATACTTTCATATGCATGGTGTTAAAAGCTGTCAATTTGATTTTAAAAACAAGATGTATATATAGATTAGCCATGCCCAGCGGGTTCCCACTAAAATATTTAGTTTCATACTTTATTTGTATCTTTATGCAGGCTTATTCTAACAAAGTAGGGCCCCCTATCCGTACCCTTGACCAGTGCGCATCACTATGTGATTAGGTGCGGAAGGACAGTACTCTCATAGAGGTAGGTACCTAAGTATACCCTTTAATGTTTCATAAAAAGCTTTTAAAATTATTAGTAACTAGCTGTGGCCCGCGCAGACTTATTTTCATGGGAAACATAAAGTTTTCCGGAATATTTTAAACTACCGGACATCACGCGATTTCACCCGTGTAGTCCTCGCCGTGAGCATAATGTATGTACATAGTATAGCGCGGTCTGTAACATTGAGTTTTTCTAAAAAAAAACTTTACGGTAAAGATAAACATCGCGAGGAATCCTGCATATGTCTGTGAAGTAATTCAAAGACATATGTATAGTGTTTGAGACGGCGTTGGATCCTCATCTGTCACGTTGGCAGTTAATCATATTCGGTGAAATGTGTGCGTTGTTACAAAACCTCTGCTTACCCTTATAGTGTGTTCAATATAACATCAGTCTCATCTACACTTCTACACTAATATTATAAAGAGGAAAACTTTGTTAGTTTGGTTGTAATGAATAGGCTCAAAAACTACTGGACCGATTTAAAAAAATCTTTCACCATTGGATAGCTACATCATTAGCAAGTAACATAGGCTTTATTTTATCCCCGTACTCCCACGGGAACGGGAACTACACGGGTGAAACCGCGTGAGGTCCGCTAGTACATAATAAAGAGGAAAGATTTGTATTTTGGTGTGTATGTTTGTAATGAAAAAACTACTGGACCGATTTAAAAAAATCTTTCACCATTGGAAAGATACATCATCAACAAGGCTTTATTTTATCCCCGTACTCCCACGGTGAAAAAGGATATATATTTCAGTGATTGTTCTGCTTGTGAGAAATGTTACCACACGTATGTATGTCATTATAGCTAGGTACCTGTTCTTTGACGTTATTCAATTATGCGCACCTACCAAGCTAGTTATTTATTATATATACAGAGTTTACACTTCGGCGCAGAGCATCTGTAGGTGGTATATATGAGAAATCCTTTATTATCTTATTACATACATACATATGCTCACGCCTGTATTCCCCGAAGGGGTAGGCAGAGGTGTTGTAATCACAACACCCACTTTTCACCGAAGATGATTAAGTGCCAACGTGACAGATGGTGAGTCCATCGCCGTCTCAGACACTTTACATACGTCATTGGATTACTTCTCAGAAATATGCAGGTTTCCTCACGATGTTTTCCTTCACCGTAAAGCACGTGGTGTGAAATCACTGTACATAAGTTTTTTAGAAAAACTCATTGGTACAGGCCCCGCTGCGATTCGAACTTGCGTCGCTTGCGTAGCAGGCGACTGCTCTAACCTCAAGGCCACCACAGCTCTTATCTTATTATTCGTCGTTATACGTAGTATTTACTACCTGTGCCCCGCAGTTTCAACATAGCGTATATTTAATTTGATTCCCGCGGAACCCTAAATGTTTTTAAATAAAAGTGGTCTAAATTACTCCTTGTAAAATTAGCTATCCACCAGTGAAAGTCCCTTTAAAAGCGGCCCAGCCGTTTTGGAGATTCACTGAGAGACAGACAAAGAGATAGATGAAAATTTGTTTTTTGTATGCCAGTACCGTATATTTTTCCATATGCATTTAGTCAAAAGGTGTAATTTTGGAATTATAAACAGACACTTCTATTTTATTTATCTGTATAAGGTTAAGGCACCTATGTTGGACGCGGACCATTTATGGACATTTTTGTTTTTTCTTCCAAAATTAGGGAAACGCGCAGTAATTTTTTTTCAAATGTCAATACCGATCATTTGTAGCTGTCATAACAATTGGTTTTGACAACTGACACCCATTCTAATTGCGGCCATAACGGTTGCTAGTTTCGCGGTGTAATTCGGTGTGTAATTTCTTACTAGAACCGCGATGCAAGGTACACTTATCATCTTTTTTTGTGTCTGGTGTATCGTCGTTGTTGAAATTAATATTATTTAATGATTTATCAATATAAATGCATCATTTTTATAATATAACGCATAAATTATCATTTTAGCCCTAAAACACAGCACTGGATTTTACTGTCCAATAATGGCGTCTAAGTAGGAGTGTTGTTTATTTATATTATTTCATTGCATTAAGTATTAAACTGAAATTAATCATTAAATTCTGATTAAGAAAAGAGCTTTTAATTTACCTCCAAATCCTTAAGAATGTATGTTGAAAAATAAAGAAATTACAGAGCAAATTTGAAAAAAATTCGCTTATACTGTCCATGACTGGTGACTTTACCTTATATGTATAGATATACATATATATTCAGTAACTCATAGGTTAGTACCTTAGTAATACATTTTATCAGATCATACTCAATTGACCTATATCGCTAAATATAGACTCGCTTGGATTCATCGATCCCGTTCTATCGATAAAAAATGTCGACCTATCGCGGCGTGTCAACTCGCGCTCCGACCTCCGCCCCGTACGGACGTCTCGAAGCGCTCTCCTGCCGCGCTCCGCCGCTGCCCGCTGTCCTGTCGCCGCCCGCTGCTACCTGCGCGCTGCTACCTGCGCATCGAACCCTTCGCCGAACTTGCCTTTTTCAAGGCGAGTTTCGGCCTTCTCTGTTTCTGTGTGAGACAAGTCTCGCTAGTTGTGACCCTTCAGGCAAAAACCACTTTTTTTTTTAGTGGTCCTCGGTGGATACCTAGCGGTGCCAACGAAGCCGAGTGGGGTGTTGACCCGATACACCCGTTTTTGCCCCCTCAGGGCAAAAACACAAATCGGACGGGGCTAGATCCACCGGCCTTGGGGGCTTCCCTCGCCGACACTAGCCATCTCCTCCCTCCCACCCTGCCCTTTCCCTACCATCCCATTCCTTAGTGTTGTTTGGTTGCTTTAAGCTTCGGCTAAAAGTACTCCTCTGCACTAAGGCTGTTAGGAACCCGTCTGCACATTAAGATTGGCAGCGGGATTACAAGCTTAGGGCACACCCTACTCAACCCTAGCTGCCTACCCCCCGGCAGTGAGGGACTAACACACACGCACACAACCCCAGGCCAGTCCAACCTGGGGATTAGGCGCGAAATTAAATAAAATAAATACCGCGTGGTATTTTTGCTCCCCCAACATTGCCATTTATAAAATGGCCGACTCCACTCTCCGCGCCCTTCTTCGGGCCCTCCTCAAAGTCCCAGCCAACCAAGCTGTTGCCAGCTCCGTCCTCTCCCCAGAAGATTTCGCCAACCTCTGCGGCGAATCAAGCCCCTCCCCGGCCATCGAGCCCCCCACTCACGCCCCTGCGGCGCCCTCCGTCCCAGCAAAACCAAACCTAATTAGGTTTGATGAGTCCCCGGCAAGCCCCGACTGCCCTCCCAGCCGTCCCGTCATTATCGACGCGGACATGGCCTCCGAGTCCAACTCGGACTCGAACACTTCCGTCGATGACGACTTCAATGTCGTTGTAGGGCGCAAGAAGAAGCGATCTCTCAAGACCAAAACTTCTGTTGGTCAAACCCCGGCGAAGTCTCTCAAGACTTCCGCCAAACCGGTAGCCTCCCAATCTGCTCAGGCGGTCCCTCCCTCAGAGGAAAACCGCTCTGACGCCACCCCACCCTCTCAGCCCGTAGCCTCATCCTCGAGGAAGGAGCCCATCCCACCGCCTATCTTCATCCAAGATAAGGCGAAGTGGACCGATGTCTCGGCGTGGTGCAATGCGAATCGCATTGCTTATACTAACGCCCGCACCACCGCCAATGGCATAAAAGTCTCGGTGCCTACCTCCACCGACTTCAGGTCTCTGACCAAAATGTTACAGGCTAGGAAAGTAGCCTTTCACTCTTACGACCTCCCCGAGGATCGTCTCCTCCGCGTAGTAATCCGCGGCATCCCCAAAGAGATAGACGAAAAGTCTATCTTGTGCGATCTTCAATCGCAAGACATCCCCGCCCTCGAGGTGCATCGCATGCACGGCGCCCGCAACAGTGCCATATACGACATGGTCTTTGTCGTATGTAAGCACTCTCCCGCCGCAAAAAGCATCTACAATATTAAGACCGTATGCCAATTATCTGGCTTAAAGGTCGAAGCCCCCAACAAACGCGGCCAAATCGGCCAATGTCACAAGTGCCAGTTATATGGCCACTCTTCCCGCAATTGCTTTGCCGTACCCAGGTGCGTTAAGTGCCTAGGTAACCACGGCACAAGCGATTGCCCCCGTCCCAAGGACATCTCACTCTGCACAGAGCCGCCTAGTTGCGTTCTGTGCGGTCAATCGGGCCACCCTGCGAACTATCGCGGCTGCCCAAAAGCCCCTCGTCCCCACCCCAAAATGGTAAAGCGAGTTCAAGCTCGCAACACCAGGGAAAACCTCCCTTCCTCTGCTCTCCCCGAGCGCCTTAGCCCTCAAAGACCCTCCCCCTGGAACGCACTGAACCATCAGCGCGCATTCCCCAAACTCGCTCCTCCGAGAGCTCCCCAATCTACGGCCATCCCTCCCTTAATGGCCATCCCCACCATGAAACCCCCTAAGCCAAAAGGCACACCTCCCACGGCAGCTCCACGCTCGCCTGCAGCCCCTCCGGCACCGACCCCTATTGGTCCCCCTCCTCAAGCCCCGGAAGCCAACGTGACTGGCGATAACATGGCTTTTCTGAGCCATTTATTCCATGCGGTTGACATCCGTAGCTTGAACCAGATGGCCGAGCAACTCCGCGCTTCTCGCGGTAACATTGCCTCCGTCATGGCTACGATGAGCAAGTTCGCTCACGTTACCACAGCCCTCACCTCTTTCTTTGATACGGTCCAATAATGGAGAGACACAACCTAGGAGGAAAAATCAAACCCAGGTCCCTCAAGGTAGGGTTCTTTAATGCCAATGGCATTAACACCCAACGCGACGAGATCGCTACTTTCCTCCGAGAACATCAATTAGACATTTTTCTCCTCCAAGAGACCTTCCTCAAACCCTCCAACCGCGATCCCAAAATTGCGAACTATGAAATAGTTCGCAACGATAGAACCCATTCCGCCAAAGGAGGCACCCTCATCTATTATAAAAGATCTCTTTACTGCATTCCTATGGATCCCCCCAACCTCTCTCAAATCGAAACATCAATATGTCGGCTAGGCATGACTGGACATGAACCAATCATAATAGTTTCGGCTTATATCGCACCCAACAAACAAGGCGATATCGCTCCCGATATCGTAAAACTTCTTAGCTTAGGCAACTCTGTCATCGTGGCAGGAGACCTAAACGCCAAACATGAGTCGTGGAATAGCCGCACTCGAAATTCCAGAGGTAATCAACTCAATTACCTCAGTATCATTCATAACTTCGACGTTATAGCTCCCATGCACCCAACGCATTACCCAGCCATCATAGATCACCGTCCGGACGTTCTCGACTTGGCGATTCTAAAGAATATAAACCTGCGTTTAAATTCTATGGAATCAATAGACGAGCTTGATTCCGATCACCGTCCTGTTGTACTGAGTCTTACCCCCCGTACAGGTCCCCCTGACTCTAGTCAACCTACTCCCATGAAAACGGCAACTAACTGGAGGAAACTAGAGGAAAACCTCAAGTCTACTCCCTTGCCCTTCCCCGAACCGACCCCAACCTCCATTGTAGACACGGTAAACGCAATTGACTCCCTCACCAGTCACGTACAAACAGCAGTCAACAGCTGCTCCCGGCAGGTCCCAGCAATGGATGACCATCGCTGGAGGCTGCCGGACGATGTGCGTGAACTGGTGACGGAGAAAAACGCGGCTATCCGAGCTTACAGGACCTACCCCACAGCAGCCAACCGATCATTTATGAACCACTTACAAGCCAAAGTAAGAAGGCGCATGAATGAAATGAGGGAAGCCCGCTGGGATAACTTCTTGGCTAACCTTACCCCTAATCACCAGGCTTTCTGGCACTTGCAACGCAAGCTCAGAGTCAAAGAAGCCTGCAGCATCCCTCCTCTTAATCGTCCTGGCCGTAGTCCCGCCTTCGACGATGACGAAAAGACCGAATGCCTTGCCGACAATCTAGAATCCCAATGTTCTCCCAGCTTCCAACAAGTAGACATGGCCCATCTCACAAAGGTGGACGCCGAGGTCGAACGAAGGGTAGCTCAGCCCCCAATAGAGGACCCAGACAATCCAGTCCCAGTAGTTACAGTCGATGAGGTTCAATCTCTCATCAAGGATCTCAACCCTAGGAAGTCTCCTGGCTCCGACGGGATAACAAATAAAGTAGTCAAACTCTTTCCCCTCCACATCATTGTCTTCTTGACAGCCATTTTTAACGCTGCCCTTTCTAACAACATCTTCCCACAATCGTGGAAAGAAGCAGTTGTCATAGGGATACCAAAACCTGGTAAGCCCAAATCCGAATCCTCTAGTTACCGCCCCATCAGTCTCCTCAAAACTCTCGCGAAGATCTACGAAAGGTTGATCTTCAAAAGACTTAAGCACTTTGCTGAATCCCACAATCTCATCCCAAACGAGCAGTTTGGCTTCCGAACTAAGCACTCGTGTGTTCAACAGGTGCATCGCATCGTTGAACACATAAGTGAGGGATTCCAAGTCAAACAGCAAACGGGTGTCCTATTCTTCGATATAGCGAAAGCATTCGATAAAGTCTGGCACAATGGCTTATTATATAAGCTTTACCAAATCGGTGTGCCTGACAGACTCGTGCTCATCATACGAGACTTCTTATCGAATCGCACCTTCCGATATCGCATCGAGGGCTCATTATCTTCTCCTCGCCGCATTCGTGCTGGAGTCCCCCAAGGCTCCGTGCTTTCCCCACTCCTTTTCACGCTGTACACCAGCGATATCCCCAAAAGTCCCAGTGCCGATCTAGCTCTCTTCGCCGACGACACGGCTATCTACTATAGAGGCAGAGACCGTCATACGATCGCCAAACATCTCCAAACCGCAGCCAATGCCCTTGGCAAATGGTTCCGGAAATGGAGATTTGAAGTCAACCCAGATAAGAGCGCAGCTGTCCTCTTCTGCCGCTCTGGCGACCGATATCACGATCCTCCTCCATCTGTAACCATGTTCGGCCAACCGATTCCTTGGGAATCCACGGCCAAATACCTAGGCGTCATCCTCGACCAAAGGTTGTCCTTTGCATCCCACACAAAGAAAGTACGGTCACGTGCTTCCTTTGCCCTTGGTCGACTCCACTACCTACTAAATGCACGGAGTAAATTGTCACTTAAATCTAAGTTGAGAATTTATCTCTCTTGCATCCGTCCCATTATGACATACGCCAGTGTTGTTTTCGCACACACGGGCAGCTCTAACATCCATAAAATGCAGGTCCTCCAAAACAAATTCTTGCGAAAGGCCGCGGGAGTCCCGTGGTACGTTCGCAATAGTCAACTCCATGTAGACTTCAAAATTCCCACCATAAAACAGTTTATGAAAAGCGCCTCTAAGCGCTTTTTCGAATCTGCTGAAAAACATCCCAACCCACTAATCGTATCGGCCGCCCGATATACCCCTTCCCAAATCTCCACCCGACGCCGTCCGAGGCATGTCCTTATTGACCCTGACGACGATATCACATTGCTTCAGCAAGCAATGTCTCAAAAGCACACACCAAACCGACCATTGTTCCGTCCTCGCCGGCGAGGCTCGTCGCGAACTCTACGTCATCGTCCCCCCCGTCCTCTGCTAGGGCCGGCGCGCGCCGAGCCACTAGCCTTAAACATGTCCCTAAATAATACCACTCAGATCCAGCTCCCTAGCTCATCCCCCAGCAACGCCCTAAGCCGAGGTCCGAACCCCGCACCGGGGTGCCCTTAGCTGTGTTGCTTAGTTTTTAAGTTTAAGCTCGGCTGGAGGCCCTTGGGTCTCGCCCCTTAGTCCGGTTAAGCAGTGGAGGTAACTCCCCCCTACCAACTGCGAGAGACCATGTCGGAAAAAAAAAAAAAAAAAAAAGCGGCGTGCCATCACTTTTATACGACGGTTGTTGACTCTGTGAAATTAAAGATTATTCACATTACCGTTGCTACGTCAGTATGTATGAATATTATACTTTAAACGAGCAATTCTTGTACATATATATAGAATCTGAATCTCGATCGAAATTTTGTGGATTGCAGGGGCAAAAAATCGATCTAGCTAGGCTTCATTTTTGGAAAACACCGTTTTGACCATGTTTTCAGGCACTGAAAAACTCATACAATATCATTACAATACGACAGTAAATTTCGGTGACATCTGTTAAGTTATGCTCAGACGTGTGGCTTCCAGTCTACGGGGCGATAGCGAAACTAGAGTACCCCGGTTCGAGACTGACGTTCACCGGTTTATTTTTCTCCTTTTTTTGCATACATATATGATATACCAGGTTCTGCTACTTGGTGGAGATACATTGTACAAAACCTGATTAGATTTAATAGACCAAGCCACATGAGTAACCAGCGGCCCAACTGTGAGTGTATACGGTAGGCCTGTGCGCATCTGTTGTCGTGGTAAGGGATTCTCTTATTTTTTTCCTGACTATCTGACAGAAGAAAAGGTATTCATGTCAGGAAATTGGGCCAATCGCACCCGTCGTGGTCGCGAGCCGACTGGTAACGCAATCGAAACGTCGAGGTACGTTCATCATCTCCCTGGCCTTATCCCATACATTGCTGGGGTCGGCACTTGATTCAACCCGATGTGGCTGATCACCTGATTTTTATATGAAGCGACTGCCATCTGACCTCCGCAACCCCTTTAACGAGGAAAATCTGGGTTAAACCAGTTGTCAGACTATTTTAGGCCTCCGACTGACCTATAACGATTGCCAAAGATGATAAATTGGCAACCGGGAACGACTGCTTAACGTGCTCTCCGAGGCACGGAGGGACTCGGGCGGTCACCCATCCAATTACTGGCTAGGCTTAGGGTTGCTTAACTTCGCTGATCGAATGATATGCGCAATAGCAACTGTGCTACGAGCTCCTCTACTACGTTATGTTCAAAACATCATTGGGATAAAACCCGAATAAGTAACTTTAAATATGAATTCAAATCGCGAAAGTTTAAGAAATATTACAAAATATTATATTCCCCTTACAAACAAACGTACGTATCCAAACCACTTTATATTATTTGTATATTTATAATCTCTTGAGCTTGTTATGTTATAATTGTCGAATAAATCATTGTTATCTCACTCTAACGCGTGCTTCGCTATGTAGAACGACCACAATGACAAACTGAACGGGCTGTTTCTCCGAAACGCCATTCTGTCCGAAGGTGGTCGAGTAACCTAATATTTTAACGACTCATTTGTATTGTTTACTTTCTGCCTTTACGATAAAATTACCCTTGGTGAAGAGGGTACTAACACAGGCCAGAAAAAATCTATAGGTATTAAATAGAAATTCAGAGGTTTACATTTCGCACACTCAGAAAGCTGGGCTCATATATTATTATTATTTTAATCGTAATAAAATATCGGCAAGTTTGAATTTACCAGTTTTGAATACAGTGTATTTTATATTATTAAGGTATAGTTATTGCGCATTGTCGATAAGTGTTTGAAAAAAACATTTTTGTAAAACTAGATGTAGAATTTTTTTTTTTTTTTTAAATACATTTTGAGGTCTGTCTGATGATCTTAACATATATATTTTCGAATTTTTTTTATTTATCGTTCTGATGGTGCGATATAGTGCCTGAGACAGTCAACGCTAGATATGTTCAAGCCCCATGTAATAGCAGGGGCGAGCGTATTGCTAATAGGAAAGTACAGTTGGAAAATAGCCCTTTGCCCGATCCGGGGATCGAACACAGGACCTCGTATTCCGCTGTAGTGTTTCGATCACTAAGCTCACGCGGCGGTCTAACAGAGTAAGTTCAATAAAAGCCTGTAATAAAAATTATGAAGTCTACTGAAATCATTTAAACTTTAATTCCGGGCGTGATTTTCAAAAGCCCTTTATTTCAGACATCCGTATAGTATAACAGATCTTGTATATTTGACAGAGTCTAATTTGGCTGATTAAATAAATTGTTGAAAGTACCTACAGCTTGTATTACTAAAGTTTTTGAAATAGTTTTAGAAGTGGGTATGCTTTAGAAAGAGATGCAAAAATAAATACAACATTAGGTATCTATATAAATTCAGCAGGTAGGTCCCTACGTCCCTATCTATATCTATTCTCCTATTATAAACAAAATTTTTTAAGTTAGTAGGTACTGTAGCATTATAATGCACTTTTAGTTCTAAACCTTTTTCTTGATTTGCTCCACCTGGCCTTCAATATAATCGTGTCTTCCGCATTTGATATTCAAAATATGATATATTCGTTTTTGATAGATAGGAAAAATTTGGTCGCTCTGGGGCCTTACCATGAGCTCTTATTGCCATGATAGTTTTACTCTTATTATGAGACACATGTATTTGACGTTTATACTGTCACTGTCACACAACTGTAATAACGTTGCAATAAGAGCTCATGGTTGGGCCCCTGGCTTTGAAAAAATAAGGTTTTTTTGCTGGTGAAACATACGTTAATTATCTTTAAATATTGTTTTTGAGATATATTTCGCTACAGTACCTACTAACTTAAAATATTTTGTTTTTCAAATGGATTACAGTTCGTCGTTAGCTTTATCTATAAAACTGTACCAGTATGTATCTCACCTATAAACTTATATAGAATTTATAATTATTATGATAACAATATGGCGCCCTCGGGAGTCGGATGACGTCACCAAGCAACTCGTGAAACCTAAATATAGGTCACCGCTCAGATAGCCTACAAATCTGTCTAAAATAGGTTCACCCAGACGGAATCTGCCACCGAACACCAAAATACCTACTCGATCTACTATATTGTGACATTAAGAGAACTGGCAAACTGGATATGGAGTTAATCAAAGATAAAGAATTTAAGAGATTTTTTACTTTATCTATGGATTAAAAATGCATGTGTTTAAAAAAATCTCAATACCATCAAATTTATGCTTTGAGCTTGGAGTCGTGGTGGCCGTGGGGTTCGAGCAGTCGCCTGTTATGCAAGCGACGCATGTTCAGTGAGGTCTGTAGCAATGAGTTTTTCTAAAAACTTCTGTAAAGTGATTTCACACCACGTGCTTTTCGGTGAAGGAAAACATCGTGACGAAACCTGCATATATCTGAGAAGTAATTCAAAACACGTATGTATAGTGCCTGAGACGGCGATAGACTAACCATTTGACACTTTTGTACTTAATCATCTTCGGTGAAAAGTGGATGTTGTTATTACAACACCTCTGCCTACCCATTCGGGCGTGAGCATGTGTTTTTATGTTTATGCTTTCATTCTTAATATTTAAAATGGCCAGAGTACATATGAAGGCGGCTCGTTAACAAGCAAATTAAGAGAAGGGAAAATTTGTCGCACGCGGTGAGCTCACGTGTAGCTTAATTGGGTTCGAATCCCGGCTCCGTGTTTTTTCTTTCAATGCTAAAAATATGTTGGTAAGTATTATATTATGTTGGGTACTTCTTTGAAAATCATTACCTTGACGAATTGTTGCTCCCACAGGAATGCAACTTAAAAAAAATCCTTAGTGTATACGACTGACTTGTGATTTTGTCAGCTTCTTTATGTATTCTATGTTCTTGTCACATTTAATTTTCTGCATTGACATCAATGGCAAAGGTGTCATATCAGTTGCCAGAAGAGCTGTCGCCAGCGCTCTATCCGAACCGTTACGACTTTCTGCGTTAGGCCTTTCGTACACAAGGCTATGCAAATCTTCGATACTGATGATGTACATTTATTTAGTGAATAGCTGAACAAATTATACGATATGATACTCTACGAATTTGTAATGCAGTAGTCGTTTAGAGACCCAAGGCGACGCAAATCCTCGATATTTGCGTCGCCTTGTGTACGAAGGGCCTTATTCTGTAAGGAATCTCAGAAACGAATTCGTCATCAAATGTCGATTTCAATCATAGGAAAATTATACATAATTTACACACAATAAAGCTCAATTTCGCATGTTTGAAAACGACCCTCGCAACGACCTTCAAGAAGAGAGCATATTAAGTTTCTGAAAGGCCGGCAACACTAGCCCCCCGATGTTGTAGAAGATCATGGGCGGCGGTGATCACTTTCCATGAGGTGAACCTCCTCCGCGTTTGCCCACTCTTATTAAAAATAAGTTACCGATTTAAGACGTACTTAATCAATTATTTAGATATTTACTAGCTGTGCCCGGCATACGTTGTATTGCCATTTTTTTTTGGGGTGGACTACCCCTAACATTTAGGGGGATGAAAAATAGATTTTGGCCGATTCTCAGACCTACCCGATCTGCACACAAAATTTCATACAAATCGGTCCAGCCGTTTCGGAGGAGTATGGCAACGAAAACTGTGACACGAGAATTTTATATATT
This sequence comes from Watsonalla binaria, assembly GCA_929442735.1. NCBI lineage: Eukaryota > Metazoa > Arthropoda > Insecta > Lepidoptera > Drepanidae > Watsonalla > Watsonalla binaria. Next base: position 10,675,093 of record OV838924.1, on the reverse strand, counting down.
AGATTTAGCACAGTAGATTTACGAAATGCTGAAGTATGGCCCCATGTTGTATATCTGTCTGCCTGTCGTCTTTTCACATCTGAACTGGTTAACAGATTATATTTAAGCTAGATTCCTAGATCTGGTAAGCTTATATAGTGTACTGTGGCCTCTATAGCGAATAATTTAGGTCATCATTCAATAAACATATCCCTTGACCCAGAGACCTAAATGGAATCAATACCATAATAATGTAAGTAGCTCTATCTAGGGACAGAAGTATGACAAATAGTTAGTTATTAAGTATGTTTATGTAGGCACTAAGTCGACTGACTTACTTATTTATACATATATTATACACACAGGATGCAAACATTTTAGGTGAAAAACTCTCTATTTAAAAATATCCAAAAAAGCTTATCTTTTTTCCTATGGCCTAGATGCGTTTTTATTGGATTATATGTGGAACAAAAGACAATGCTTATATATGTTGTAAAAAGAAATTTCTATTCGTGTTGTGATTACAACACCTCTGCCTACCCCTTCGGGGAATACAGGCGTATGTATGTGTGTACATATTAAACTTACATTTCAATGAGAATCAAACCTACCCGTAAATAGTCACAAACAGGTCGTATCTATCCATGTTGTCAAACGATAACAATGTCTATTAGTAGATGGATATTGATAGTTCAACAACTAGCACAAGTTAAATTGCCGGAAGGATTACGTTTTCGCCGTCCTAATTTACCATTGTATCCTAAGTATAGGTAAAAGGAAAATATTGATATTTTTTTATTTATCAATAATTTGATCTTGCAAGTAGGTGCTCGACTTGCACGAGGCGTTAGCTTCTTCTAGGACGCACACAGGTAGGTGGTGTCATCAGTATTTATTTCAAGGCAATTGATAGATCATCATAAAAGCCGTGGTGGCTATGGGGTTTGAGCGTCCGAGCGGGGCCTGTTCCAATTAGTTTTTCTAAAAAACTTATGTACAGTGATTTCACACCACGTGCTTTGCGGTGAAGGAAAACATCGTGAATAAATCTGCATATATCTGAGAAGAAATTCAAAGACATAATGATTTTTACTGGTACCTTAATAATAAATATACTCACGCCATCCCAGAAGGGTCCCGAAGGATTTAGAAGTGTTGTAACAGCAACACCACATTTCACCGAGTATTATTAAGTGCCTACGTGTCGTAGGGCGAGTACTTCGCCGTCTCAGGCACTAAACATTCTCAGACATATGCAGGTGTCCTCGCGAGGTTTTAAACTCATTGGTACATGCCCCGCTGGGATTCGTACTTGCGTAGCAGGCTACTACCCAAACCCCACGGCTACAGCGGCTTTTATATTCCCGAGCACGCTCAAATACATGCGCAGTTATCTCCACTATTGTCGCTTAACGCTCGAAACTCGTGACGGCCTTGTAGTTAAGTAAACGAAGCATTATCCAGTTTAATCTCAAGTCCGCAAGTGTAAAAGCACTGGGAGCTCACAACCGCATTCTCTGTGAGTCAGCTCGTCCGTGACTCACATCCGACTCGAATTCCTGCTGACGCGACGCTGACGTCACGGGGTGCGCGCGCGCCTCTATTTAAATCACATTCCTGATTTGGGCGCCCTTTTTGGCTATAGAGGAAGGTTAAGGTGAGTTGACAATATTATGTTTGTTTGAAACTCATACTAAGTATATAAGGATATATTATTTAACATACACATCCACTGCTAACTTTGCATCTTCTTCGTAAATTCCCGAACGCGTTAAAATGTAAATATAGTACTTATTTACTTTGCCAAATTAGGGACATCAACATTTTTTAATCATATTCAGACCAAAAATTATGATTTCTATGTCGGTGCATTGTGACGCATCTGTATCTACTTATTTATAAGTGCTCATATTCTGCTGACATCTATAGATTTTTTTGTGGTCGCAACACAAACATGATCATTTTAAAGGTTCAAAAACACCATGTCTAAAAATATTTTAAACTAGTTGTGCCCCGCAGTTTCACCCGCGTAGATTTAATTGTATTCCACGTTTTGTCACATTACACAGGAACGAGAAAAGTAGCCTATGTCCTTTTCCTGGATCTAAGCTACCTCTCCACCTTTTCAGCCAAATCGGTTCAGCCGTTCTTTCGTTATAAATAGTGTAACTAACACGACTTTCTTTTATATATATCCAGTATCATTCCAGTTACGATTATAAAACGGTTATTTAAAAAAAACATGCCTATCTTCTGTACAATACCAGTAAACTGAAGTGTGAAATGCAGTCGCGTGCGCGTAATTAAATGTGAAAAACGCGTCACGGCCGCGGCCGCGCGCGCGCGTTTTTGCCTTGCGGCTGCGCCTCGCATACCGGCCGGAAGCGCACGCGCGCTTTTTTACCGCCGCTGCATTAATTTTTAATGCCGCCGATCGAGAGCAATGGCCGTATTATTAATTAAATACATGAGTTAGTTAGTACCTGCACTAGTTTTTTATATAAGTATAGCAATGCCTTGATTATAATATGGATTTCTTTGCTCTGATCAATAAAACAATGAATCATTTATTTTGACTTAATGTGTAAATTTTTGGAAAGAATAATAGTATTTTTCAGAAAGGTCAAAATTGGAGCAGTCATAACTGTTTAACGTAGTTTATTCGTAGTAGTTAGCCATCTTATCACAAGATGGCGTTGCATTGTTTTACATCTCGATGGTAAGATTCTCTTTTAGTTGTGTATATAGTTCGGTGTCAATAGTGTGATCGTCAAGGCAACAAATCAATACAGCTGTCGAATCATTAAATACCAGGACTGCCCAAGTTACGGTGTTTCATTCAACCAACCAAGGTCTGCTCCGCAGGAAGTGTATGAGGAGATGCATGAATATGGATGAAGCGAAAGAATCCATTTCCAAGATTTAGATTATATACCTAACTATCTACATCTTACAAGAATTGCTTGTTTAAAGGTATTAGATATAAGTAGGTATTAGCTACCGTTGGCACCTTGCACGCGTGATATTAGGAATTCCTAATTTAACTCGAAGTTAAGTTCCTAAATACTCTATGTAAGTACTTTGTTAACTTACATAGAGTATCTAGGAACTTAACTTACCTTGCTTATGCTACTCAATGATATGCTCACGCCTGTATTCCCCAAAGGTGTGGGCAGAGGTGTTGTAACAACAAAACCCACTTTTCACACAAGATGATTAAGTGTCAACGTGACAGATGCTGAGTCTACCGCCGTCCCAGGCACTATACACACGTCTTTGAATTACTTCTCAGACATATACAGGTTTCCTTACAATGTTTTTTAGAAAAACTCATTGGTGCAGACCCCACTGGAATCCGAACTAGCGTCGTTTGCGTAGCAGGCGACTGCTCAAACCCCAAGGCCACCACGGCTCTCAATCTCAAATTTACAATTACAGTAGTTTTTAGTTTATTCTTTAGATCATGTTTTATTTTAATGTATTAATATTTTTAATAAGAGACAATAAAGAATTCTTTAGATACAACCAAAAAAGACAAGCTTTCCTCTTTATAATATAGAATAGGCGAATAGATAAGGATGATTTAAAAAATCCACAGTTATGTGTAGCATAGATTACGGAGGTCAATCACTCCGTAATTATTGGTAAGCAACTAGATACTTCCGGTATGGTTATTTGTCGTCTAATTAAGTGGGTGCTTGACGACAAGGAAGACTTAAAAATATATTGCTGAATAATTCATAACTAAATATGCTCATTCCATCCCAGAAGGTTCCGTAAAGCTGTTGTAACAACAACATCCACATTTCACCGAAGACGATTAAGTGCCAACGTGACATGGGGTGAGTCAATCGCCGTCGGCACTATATACATATACAAAGTCAAAGTCAAAGTCAAAGTCAAAAGTATCTTTATTCGATTAGACTTTTACAAAGCACTTTCAAATCGTCAGAATGACACAATTATACAGGATTATACATGCTACCGCCAGGTTCGGAAGATTGCTTTTACTGAGAAGAACCTGGCAAGAAACTCAGTAATTACTCTTTTCAAAAATATTATACAATTTAAAGAATACAAAATAAATAATTAAAAAAACGTAAGCTCATGTACAATGTTCCAATGCACAAATGTCGATAAAAATTAACATAACTAAAAATCTAGTACATCTACTTATAACTAAATGCGTAGCTTGAGATGACCAGCCCCCACACGTCTTTGAATTACTTGTGCATTCTCACATGTGCTGGTTTCCTCACGATGTTTTCCTTCACGGTAAAGCACGTGGATTGAAATTACTATAATTAAGTTTTTAGAAAACCTCATTGGTGCAGAGTGCAGGCGACTGCACAAACCCCATGGCCACCACGGCTCTTCATAGTTCAATCTTAAAACATGTAGAATTTAAATAATAAAAATTATTATGACAGCTATGTACAGTTATGAGGGATATTATGAGTCTCTCTCTGTCTTTATGTATGGCGTGAGGCGAATAAAAACATGCGTAGTATCCCCACTAATATCTCTGCACGCTCAAATCTTGTGACGGGACCTGAGGACCTAGTGTCACCCCATTGACGTAAACGCAGGTTGTATAGGATCGAAACAGCGCCATCTGTCGGCTCACGGCTAGCACTATTTTGATTACTTATCCCATACAAATCTGCGTTAACGTCAACGAGATGACTTTTGACGGCGATTTTAAGAAAACTCGCACTAGGCACTCTGGGGGATAACTATGATCGTTTAAGCAGCGCGTATTAAAGATTTCTCAGATTTAAAGTTTAATTATACAGTACCAAAATGAAACGTCAAATCTTGGAAGTCCTTAATACGCTCTGCGTATAATGATCATAGTTGCCTCTGCACCTTGTTACCTACTATGCAATGCATCTATCCATGACTGCACAAAGTTTTTCTAGCACGCTTCAACTGCCTTCTAGTAAATCATTATCATTTAATTCGTAAGCAAGTGGTTTTTGACCCATCCATGTAAATGCTTTGGCCAAAGAGAATAAATAAGAATAAGGGAAAAATATTCAGGTTGCATTATTAGTATTTGCGCGACAATAACAGACACAAAAAAACCATGGCCCAAGCATTAGTCTCAAGAAAATTAAAAACACAATTTTTAACATACTTACATACTAATGTAAGTATTCAGTGAATGAATTCCTAAGTGTTAAATTAATTGATAAGTAAGATTATTACTTCATTTTATAGTTTATAATATTAATAATATTGATAAAGGTCCTTAATATTATTTAATGTGACAATATTTGCACACTGTATAAACGGTCGACTATGTAGTACAAATCATTATTATATCTACTTACAAAATGATAACTTTAATTTCATTCAATTTCAAAATAAATATTTGCGAAATTGGTCTAGCCATTCATGCGTGATGCCGTAACCTAGGGAAATAGGGCCTTATCAGATTTATATATATTCAAACAGACTATTCTATAATTTGCCTCTTGGTGACAAACAACTTACAAAGGTGAACACGTTATGGTAGAATAATTACTTACCTTGTAAACCCCACAGAATTCCTCAGGCCTCATATCTGAGTAGGTGTTAACTAGTTATTTGATGTTTAAGAAATGTATACCCCATCTACCTACCTAGGACTGCTAAAAGTACTTACCCAAGATACCAAACCTACCTAGGTATCTTCGGCTAAGGACGCTTTCACAAAGACTTCACACCACTTGTTTTTAGTAAGGGGCTCGCGGCACAATTGCTATTTGGCTTAACATTTGATCGGCAAAGTCGGTAGATGGATAGCCCCAGCTCCCTTCGTGTCTAAGAGAGCTCAGGGCACATTAAGCCGCCAATCCCTAAACTGTTGCCAATGACAATTTATAATCCTCCTAGCTGTGCCCGCGTTAGCATACCCTAAGTTTTTTTACTAAAGTAGCCTAAACTTTCATCTCCGATTTTATCCCCTTTGGGATAGAATTAATCAAAAGCCTTTCTTAGCGGATGCCTACGCCATAACATCTACCCGCATGCCAAATTTCAGCCCGATCCGTCCAGTGGTTTGGGCTGTGCGTTGATAGATCACTATGTCAGTCAGTCAGTTACCTTTGAGTTATATATTTAAGATTTATCCTTACAATCAAGCCACATCGATTAGTGGCGAAGTATGAATATTACTGGCAAACAGATTGCACCTTACACGTATCTACCTACCTCTTCGCTTCGAAGATCCTTTGGGCAACGCGAAAACGGTTTTGGTAAACGGTCGATACCAATAGGTGTAACATTACATTACATTTGAATTTTCTGCTCTTGCAAACTATAGAAAACCGGTTTAACTTGTTTCTTACCGATTTATTTGTGGGAACCCGCTTCTTTATGCAAGTGCCCTTATCTCTGGGCAAGGACAAGTCGTTGAACCACTGACTTTGCTTCAAGGTGCCTTATTTTTACTTCACATTAATAAGAAAGTTTATCCATCCAAACAATAATGGCATTTGATGGCTTTTTTAATGGCTGGCATTCACGTCATACTTGTGAACAGGTGCTGCTTGTGGGGGCTGGTCATCTCAATCTACGCATTTAGTTATAAGCAGATGTACTAGATTTTTAGTTATGTTAATTTATATCGACATTTGTGCATTGGAACATTGTCCATGAGCTTACGATTCTTAAATTATTTATTTTGTATTCTTTAAATTGTATAATATTTTTGAAAAGAGTAACTACTGAGTTTCTTGCCAGGTTCTTCTCAATAAGAGCAACCTTCCAAACCTGGCGGTAGCATGTATAATCCTGTATAATTATGTCATTCTGACGATTTGAAAGTACTTTGTAAAAAGTCTAATCGAATAAGATACTTTTGACTTTGACTTTGACTTTGACTTTTATCAACAGTGTTAATATCAATGACTGCTTTTATTTTTATTTCTGCAATGAAAAAAAGGCTAAAAAAATTTTATATCTTATAATATGTACATTTTAGTGCAATAGTTTTGTTCCGAGAAAGTTCTCTACCATCGAACTTTTGAGTTTTGAGTCAGTGATTTGATATTCAAAGACGTTTTGAACTATATGTGTAGATACAAACCAAATATCAATAATAAGCTACAGTACCAACAGCTAGTACCTCAAATCTAAAGTATAATACAATTTTGACAATATATACAAGGAACAGTACTTAAAACTAATTACAAGTAGAAAACTTGGCCCAAATCGGTGTCTCTCGGGATCGTGCCAAGAAGGCTGGCAGCATTGCCACGTTGACTAGCAATGCTGATTCTCTGAGCGAGAAAAGCCCCAGCCCGCTTGTCACGAGAAGCTTCTACCAGACGACGTGCAACCTCTTTGAAAAGTTGATGAGCATCCGGACCCCAAGGCCCCAGGATTTTAATCTATTTGAGATCGATGTGTGAGTACAAAGTTTTAAAAAGTATAATAACGTACCAAGTGGTATATAATTATAGTGTAGCTATAATATTGTATTTTTTTTCATACAAAAATCAGTTTCAATAATATTGCAACACAATATAGTAGGTATTATGTGTTTTTTATTACTTAGTATTTTAGTACTTAGGTAATTGACGTTGAAATCTGTTCAAGTACTAGTAAAAGGTAGGATAAGCATTTGAGTAAAACAGACGAAGCCATCCATTATACCTACAGAATAATCAGAGTAAATTTTTTGTTGCTTAATACTGGCTGAACAACCATTTTTTTCAAAAGACCTAACCTCTATAATTTGGTAAACCTATTTATATAGTAACACTAGCTGTGCCGGCAAACGTTGTATTGCCATATATTTTTTTGGGGTGGTCACCCTTATCATTTAGGGGTATAAAAATAGATGTTGACCGAATCTTAGACCTACCCGATCTGCACACAAAATTTTATACAAATCGGTCCAGCCGTTTCGGAGGAGTACGGTAAGTAACGTTGTGACATGGAAATTTTATATATTAGATAATGGCAGTAATAGTCCTAAGAGTGAAAAAAAAATATTGTTCATTATTTGGCAGCTAACTCTGTCTACTGTCAATTGTTTGACAGATAAATACTTGACTTTTGACATACGTCGAAATCTTCTTTATCTATGACACTTGCACCATTTGCACATTTCGTTTTATTGCTTATCTTTAGCTCGCCTACTTTTTTAATTAAAAAATTGCATTGCTTGCTTGTTGATTGTTGGCGAATGGCCAATGAAGGTCAGAAATCAAAAACAAGTTCTAAGAAAATATTTTAGAGCTTTGCGCACGAAGTTTGTGAAGTTTTCTCATAATTATTATCAAGTATAGTTACGTATCTATCTCTACATATTAATTTAAAATGTGTAAAAGCATATTAGCTGTAGTGATATTATGCATAAGGTAAGACAAGATGATACGTGCAATTTATTTGAATACGTGTAAGACGACGTGAGTGATACCTAGTTCCTTTCGTTTTAGCTTACGAATTGGAGAGGCGAACCATACAAAGGATGATCACAGTTGGGAATTTTTAATATTCACTCAAAGTTGGCCGGTGACTGTTTGCAAGATATGGATCGAACACAAACCATCTCATACCTGCACGTATCCAAGTAAACAGGATTCCTGGACAATCCATGGGATATGGCCATCCAATCAGGGCTCCATGGGACCGTTTTTCTGTAATAGTACTTGGCAGTTCAGGCCTGAGGAAATAAAACCTATTGAACCAACTCTCATACAAAGCTGGACCAATATTGAAACAGGTACTTATGATTAATATTCATTTATTTCTATACACATAAATAAAATTGAAGAGTATATTTGTCTATATATAAAAAAACTAAGATTAAGAATTTTCTGTCTTCTGTCTCTATGCCTCATCTCTGTACCAATTTAAATGGGACTTTCACTGATGATACAAAGAGTAATTTGGGCAATGTTTGCCGAGAAAGAATATTAAAAAAATAAAGTCTATAATAAAAACTAGGTTAAACATACCTTAATAACAATCTCCATGCTCTTTCAGAAACCTCAACATATAGCCTATGGTCTCATGAATGGAGCAAACACGGAACTTGTGCGGCGTCCTTAGACGCCCTTCGTGGGGAACTGAATTACTTCTCCAAAGGCATAGAGTGGCTACAACAGTACTCAATGACTAATATACTAAACGACGCGGACATACTGCCTTCGGATACAAAAGAATATCAAATTATTGACTTTCACAATGCGATCGAATCTAAATTAGGTGTTACACCAATGATAGAGTGCATACATGATAAAGGTAAGCAGTATTTACATGAACTACGCATTTGTGTTCAGAAAAATCTTGAATTGATCAATTGTTCGAACGATGCAGCCAGTCGTAGGGACTATGGAGTATCAGTAATATCCAACTGTAGCCCTTCTAAGGGTGTAATATACCCACAAGATCCCAATCCACCCAATAAAATGATTATTCAAATGCACAAGTTTGTTACTTGGTTGCAATGGTTTACATTGTAAGGGAATTTAGAAAGGCTTTTGTATGAACAATTAGTTTTAACACATGGGCTGCAGTGGAACATATATTTGTTTTTGATGTAAAATGCATAGCATAAATGTGACTGGCATTCATGACATTAAGAGTAAAACTATTTGCTGCAGCAAGTGTTCTGGTGCTCCCACACTTCCCACACACGTTAACGAACATTTTGTAACACATAAATATTCATTTACTAAACTAAAAACTACTGAATATTGTGAACTATATTTTGTCATTCTCTTACACAAAAAAATTACAAAAATCAATAAAATTTTTGCATGTGAGGGAATATTTTACGTGTTAGGAAATGTTTCTGATGGTAGTGTGGGAGCTACTGAATAAACTTGTAGCATTTTTATATTAAAGTAATATAATGTTGTCTTGGTTACATTACCATAAAATTATAAATCCATTCTGCTATAATATGCATATTATATTTGGATTGAATATGTGTAAATGTACACTGTATAACAGTTTATTTAGGATTTTCTTAGGCTATTTCCTGTAGAATTCATTTTATCTAAGAAAAATGTTTTATTACAAATATGTAATTGTAATTTAATTATAATCCCATTATGCATACATTTTGTAAACCAAAGTTAGTTTGCTAAATATAGCAAACTAACTTTGGTTTACAAAATATATTCATAATGGGATTATAATTAAATTATCCTACTTACACAACATAAAAAGAGCTATGGTGGCCTTGGGGTTTGAGCAGTCGTTTGTTATTCAAGCGACGCAAGTTAGAATCCCAGCGAGTCTGTACCAATGAGATTTTCTATAAACTTATGTGCAGTTATTCCACACTACATGCTTTTCGGTGAAACATCATGAGGAGACCTGCATATGTCTGAGAAGTAATTCAACGACGTATGTGTCGTGCCTGACGGCGAAGGACTCACCCTGTCACGTTGGCACTTAATCATATTCAGTGAAATGTGTGTGTTACAACACCACTGCTTACCCCTTCGTGGAGCCTTCTGAGATGGCGTGAGCATATTTTATGCCACTCACTCTGGTGTAACACTACACTATATCATGCATTTCTTTAAGTTTTTTACAATATGTTTATGACTTTGTTAAAGTTATGAAAACAGCATAATAAGTTTATTTATATTTTTTTTATTATGAATTACTTGGGTTGTACTTATTGTGACTTGATGAATTTAATTAGCCCGGCTTGTGGTAAAGTTTGCTTTTACATTGATGCTAAGCAATTGTGCTTGTGGTCAGCAGTTGGTTGGATGACGATTCCATTAAATAAATTCACCTGGAAAAGCAGATATTCAGTTTAGGTCCAGGTAAGGTACCTGCAAAGGACGAAGAACTGACCACCGGTTCGGAAACCAGCCTACTGAGAAGGACCGTTATAGATATGCTGTAGGTCACTGAACCGTCCAGCCAACGCAACCTAGATGCGGGAGAACACACCCGAACCACCATTGCCACGTGTCAAATTGCGCACGAACCACCTTTAACATGTGTCAAATTGGACACGAACCACTTTTGCCACGTGTCAAATTGCGTACGAACCACCTTTGCCACGTGTCAAATTGCACACGAATCACCTTTGCCACGTGTCAAATTGCGCACGAACCACCTTTGCCACGTGTCAAATTGCACACGAACCACCTTTGCAACGTGTCTAATTGCATACGAACCACCTTTGCAACGTGTCTAATTGCACACGAACCACCTTTGCCACGTGTCAAATTGCACACGAACCACCTTTGCCACGTGTCAAATTGCACACGAACCACCTTTGCCACGTGTCAAATTGCACACGAACCACCTTTGCAACGTGTCAAATTGCACACGAACCACCTTTGCCACGTGTCAAATTGCACACGAACCACCTTTGCCACGTGTCAAATTGCACACGAACCACCTTTGCAACGTGTCAAATTGCACACGAACCACCTTTGCCACGTGTCAAATTGCACACGAACCACCTTTGCAACGTGTCAAATTGCACACGAACCACCTTTGCCACGTGTCAAATTGCACACGAACCACCTTTGCAACGTGTCAAATTGCACACGAACCACCTTTGCCACGTGTCAAATTGCACACGAACCACCTTTGCCACGTGTCAAATTGCACACGAACCACCTTTGCAACGTGTCAAATTGCACACGAACCACCTTTGCCACGTGTCAAATTGCACACGAACCACCTTTGCAACGTGTCAAATTGCGCACGAACCACCTTTGCCACGTGTCAAATTGCACACGAACCACCTTTGCCACGTGTCAAATTGCACACGAACCACCTTTGCAACGTGTCAAATTGCGCACGAACCACCTTTACCATTTGTCAAATTGCGCCCGAACTATCTTTACCAGTTGTCAATTGTATTGTTCGGGAGATGTTATCAATAAACTAACGTCGTCCAGTGATGTCGGCTTGTTCAATGACATTTTTGTTGGATTTATGTATGACGAAGTGATGTTTTTTTTTTAGTGTTGAGTTTTTATGCCATTTATTTACTGTGAAATTTCTAACAAACACAGTACCTACTAGTCGATGTAGATTTAATGCGCCTTACATGTACTAAGTACTTGACTCAAAAGTTTAGGTATACTCATATAGCAGCATAATATTTTGTAAACATCAATGTGATGAAATATTTATATATCTATGACGTGCAATAAACGATTTCTCGCTCGCTCTAACTGTGCCCAGAATGTGTATAAGCGAGATAGTTAATACTAGTACTTACTTAATTTTATCGTTTCTATAATTTTCTTCAGTATTGTTCTCTGTGAATATGTACATTTGACAATAAAATAATATATTGATGTGTTTTATAATTCAGTTCTGCTCTGTCTAAACTGTAAATTAAAATTGTATTGGGGATTTGAACCCCCTTGCAATAAATTTAAGTTCTCACAGTTTTTCACGTTTATTTTATTTAACACGTGAGCGTAGCACAAGACATCACATGACACCATTCCAGAATATAACAAAAGAGAGCTATCAAAATACATTTGAATTGACGTCTATACTATCTATGGCGTTACAAAATTTGTTTACCTATTTAACAATGTATATACTCGCCTAAGTTTACTCTTTATGATGTCAGGTGTAATATGTTTTTGCAATAAACACTTTTTTTTACCAATAATGAGTATTAATATTTTTAATCTTGTCCAATGTTTGGAAGCCTGGACACGTTTTTACACTGGCAAAGTACTTACCAGTTTTATCAAAATTCGAGAAATATACCCAGTGTGATCTCTCACAGCCAGTGGCGTAGCAAAGGGGGGCGGCGGGGGTGGACCGCATCGGGTGTCACCCACCCGGTCTCTCAACTTTAAGAACGTATCCTCCAATTGTATGACAAATCCTTTTCTGTCTTAGTTATTATTGTTATTTTATTTCTTCAATATTATAAATAATAAATGATCCATGTCCTTTATCATATAAAATTAGTTTTTTACTTTCGACGGGGTGACACCACCATCTTCCGCACCGGGTGCCACCCAAGGTAGCTACGCCATTGATCACAGCAGTTAAAATCGATCTGGTATCACTTTATATCATATACATTACGACAAAATTGGTTGCCATTTCTAAAATAAATTATAGCCAAAATGAGTGACAAAATTAAATAAGTAATTTACCTAAGATTATTATGGCAGAACCTTCGCAGGTTTTTCCTGACATAAGGATCAAGAAATAAAAAGCAGTTTTTAATGCCTAATGCCCAGGATAGAGATATTAAGAGGAAGAAAAATTGAGCAAATTTTTTTTTTCGATAACATACCACGTGCTTTTTACGGTGAAAGAATACATCGTGAGGAAACCAGGAATACAAGGTGACGACGATGGACTCACCCTCTGTCACGTTGGCACTTGATCATATTCATCACTTCGGGGACCCTTCTGGGATGGCGTGAGCAAATTTTAATTTTTTTATATTCATTAATATATCTATATGGTATTCAAATAGGTTGAGCATAACAAAATTATTTGCATATAAATGAAACAAGTAAATTAGGTAGTAGAATTTTCATTTATTCGCATATTTTGTGCCATTTCCCCCCTTAGCCATACAAAAGAAAAAAACTTTAATGTTTAGCTACTGCCCCCTCGACACTATGATCACTGCCGATGGTACCAAACCTGCAAACAACATTACAATTTGAAAACGACCTAAGTTTTTGGTAAAATAAAAAAAGACTTGAACATAAAATCCTTATAGTTGCAACATCTATAGCTATATAATATATGGATAACTTATGAGCTTTGACGTTCCATTTTTGTACCGTACATTAAAACTTCGAAGTTAAGAAGTGCGTAATATCTTAACCGAGCAATTTTATTTATTATTATATCTCGGATCGGATCGGATCCTGCATATTTCTGAGAAGTAATTCAAAGACATATGTATAGTGCCTGGGACGGCGATAGACTCACCATCTGTCACGTTGGCACTTAATCAAATTCGGTAAAAAGTGGGTGTTGTGATAACAACACCTCTGCCTACCCCTTCGGGGAATACAGACGTGAGAATATGTATGTATATCTCGGAAACAGCTCCAAAGATTTTCATGAAATCTTGCATGTAGGGTGTTTCAGGGGCAAAATATCGTACTAGCTAGGCTTCTTTTATGGAAAATATCGTTTGGACCATGTTTTCAGGCACTGAAACACTCATAAAATATTATTACAATACGACAGCAGCTTTCGCCGACATCTGTCAAGTTATGGTAGCTGTTTCTTCTTCACCATTGGTGAAGAAGAAACTGGGCACAGCTCGGTCAACCAGATACTGTGCTGCTTAAACGATCATATTTGGCCCCTGTACAAATGTTATTATATATATTATGATGTTTCTCTCAGCGATATAATGGATAGGTTACATTGGACTAATCCATTCTAAGCATTTCATAGGTATTTGGGGTGAGAAAGCCATTATATTTGAATATACCTCAGCTTAGGCAACTCACGGGAGCACTAACAGGTCATTACGGGACAAAAGGACATCTTCATAAGATGAACTTATCTAACGATGTGGTGTGTGGGTAATCAGAAGCGAGACCATGAGTCACCTAACATGCACTTGCGACGCACTGCCAAGATGGCGAACGGACCTACTGGGTAAGACATATCCGAAACTAAAGGACTACAAGCTCTTTCCCATGTCCAAGGTCTGCCGGCTTGTGCTCTTCAAATACTCCCCGTATTTGAGAAATCAGGTAGAGCATAAGGGGGAGGGCGGTACAAAAGATCCCAAGGATCGATGTGCTTACGGGCAACAGGACCCAATATTGCCACAACTAAGATAAATATTGCTGGTCCTGTATCAATCCCCCTTACATAAAACATGGTTTAAACGAAGACTAGACTAATCTCGGAATAATAATATGTCCATCCCTATCTTGGCCTATTGCTGCAATAATTTGAAATGAGTTGTACTAAAACCATCACCCACCTAATGATTCCAATGGTTTATCATAATCTTCGGGTGTGAATATCTTCTTGGGGAATGTAATCATCAGTTTGAAGTTGTCTTGTTCGGCATACTCTTGCACATGCATCTGCAGGTATAATCTGCAAGGACAGATTTCATGTACATATTTTCAACCACTTAGGCTTAGGGGTGATACAAAAGTCAGAGAGAGTAACTTTTGACAAAAGTCAAAAGTTAGAGCTGTGGTGGCTTTGAGGTTTGAGGAGTCGCCTGCTACGCAAGCGACGTAAGTTCGAATCCCAGCGGGGCCTGTACGAATGAGTTTTTCTGAAAAACCTTATGTACAGTGATTTCACACCACGTGCTTTACGGTGAAGGAAAACATCGTGAGGAAACCTGCACATGTCTGAGAAGTAATTCAATGACGTATGTATAGTGTCTGAGACGGCGATGGGCTCACCATCTGTCACGTTGGCACTTAATCATTTTCGGTGAAAAGTGGGTGTTGTTATTACAACACCTCTGCCTAGCCCTTCGGGGAATACAGGCGTGAGCATATGTACAAAAGTCAGATGGTAGTCGTTTTGACTAAAAACCAGGTGATCAGCCACATTTGGTTGAATCAAGTGCCGACCCCAACAATGTATGAGATGAACATTTCTCACCTTACGGCAGCAAGTTGTTCCTTGGCTCCGAATGTATGCGTCAAGGAGTTCCCATCGGGCAGCCTCAGTTGTATGCGCGCCTGGTCGTAGGTCGCGCAGGCCTTGGGCGGCGCCGCCACTGCCGGCGCAGGCGCTGGAGCCGCCTCCTCGGGCTTCTTGCCTTGTGCTGCTAGTCTGCGGGTTACACGACACGAGACTAATAAATACATATGCGCAGTACTGCCGTGTAATTAAGTCATTAAAAAGTCACATCGGTTTATTTTACCGCAGTTTTTGCATGTTATTCAATGCAACGGTTTTGGTAGATAACGGCATTATAGATATAGTCAAAGTCAAAAGTATCTTTATTCGATTAGACTTTTTACAAAGTACTTTCAAATCGTCAGAATGACAATTATACAGGATTATACATGCTACCGCCAGGTTCGGAAGGTTACTTTTACTGAGAAGAACCTGGCAAGAAACTCAGTAATTACTCTTTTCAAAAATATTATACAATTTAAAGAATACAAAATAAATAATTTAAAAAGACGTGAGCTCATGGACAATGTTCCAATGCACAAATGTCGATAAAAATTAACATAACTAAAAATCTAGTACTAGTAAGTAGATACTTATAACTAAATGCGTAGCTTGAGATGACCATATACTACCGCAGTGTAGTTCTCCTATGAGTCTGCCACAGTCCGTCTTGACGGCGCGACGCGAATAAAATAATGTTCAGTTACCCTCAATATTTTCATCCGCGCTCTTAACTTGTGACGCCACATACGCCTGCATTCCCCGAAGGGATAGGCAGACCCTGGGATCGAGAATCGTACCCAAGATATTTTGTTCTACAGTAGTGCCAAAGTGACAAATAAATATGTTTTGTAGCATTAATCACACAAGACCTGGGGCCTGACCATGAGCTCTTATTGCAATGACAGTTTAGCTGTGTGACAGTAACAGATGTATACACGTCAAATACATCAGTCTCATAATAAGAGTAAAACTATCATGGCAATAAGAGCTCATGGTAAGGCCCCTGCTTGAAAAATGTGGTCGACTTCATCTCACTTCCCTCTATAATGGTTGAGGAGGGCCATGGCTGGCATTCTCGTCATACTTGTGAACAGGTGCTGCTTATGGGGGCTGGTCATCTCAAGACAATATAAATAGTTTACTTCTGGATTTTATATTTTTTTTATTGACTTTTGTGCACCGGATCTGTGTCCATGGGCTTATATATCTTTTTTATAATTTATATTGTTAACTCAAAATTGTAAAATTACTTTTTTTTATTTTACCAAATACAAGAGTTATTACTGAGTTTCTTGCCAGATTCTTCTCAATAAAAGCAACCTTCCGAACCTGGCTGTAGCATGTATAACCCTGTGTAATATTGACGTTCTGACGATTTGAATGAACTTTGCAAAAGTCTGCTCAATTAAAGATATTTTGAATTTGAATTTTGAATCTATCACGCCTCAGCTCGAAACTAATTACAAGCCTTTGGAAATAGTTTGCATGTAATGAGCATATTTATTTAACCTAGTGACCGCACGGCGTCTGTCCTACCTAACACAAATATACTATCAGTTGAGTGAGTGCTGTAATCAATAAACTAGCTTCCACCAGCAAGTTAGCGTGTGTTATTACGGATCCCTTATTTTAACCTCGATTGTCAATATAGCCTATGTTACTTGCTGATGATGTAGCATTCCAACGGTAATAGATTTTTAAAATTCAGATGAGAAGTTTCGTCTATTCAATACAAATAAACAATCAAATCTTTCCTTTTACCTCCCCTTTATATTATATCCCACCACAAGTACATAAGACCAGCAGTCAGCACAGTAAATAGCGTTTTCTACTTTATTTCATCCAGGGTGAAAAAATAAAGCACCTAGGTGTTTGTGGATCAATTATCAAAAATTTTGCAAACAAAAAAAAATTGAGTCCTGCCTGGTCTGGCCATTCTTGTTCACCCCAGTATATTCTTATTTTCGGCTTTATAGTCCTATTTACGGCACTGTCGCATAGGCTTGTAACATACTAGCATATCCATGCTACAGCACACAGCACGACGCGATCCAGACAGCCTAGAAAGGCTGATGATTACGGGACGGGCAAAAGGAGCAGGGGTCGTTCGCCAACACGTTGGACGGATGCGACCCAGGCTGCAACGAGGACTACTCTTCAAGCTACCATCCAGATGGCACAAAATAGAGAGGCTTGGAAAACAATGTTAATGTAGACGTCGCGCCATGATCACGTCCCTCAGTCATGAGGTTACGATTAAGGAGAAGATCCATGCTACTTCATCTCAACAACCAATGCATATGATAAAAATAAAATTTCAGCAGTCTATTCAGTAGTTAGCTGCAAAAACTATATACAGACTGACACACTGTACATTAGTGTTATTAGTAAAGATGGAGACATATAAGCATACTTCCTAGCTTGTTTGTCTGCTTCAATCTGTGCCCGGACGCGATCCCTGGCCTTCTGGTCTTCTACCTTCTCTCTTCTCCTCTGCTCCACCAACTTCTGCATCTCTTGCTCTTGAAGACGCAAGCGAGCATCCTGCATGTCCTTGCCTGACTTTATGCGGAGACGTTCCCGCTCCAGGGCTTCAGCCTGGAATATAATATATACATTTAGTTATTGTATGTTTAACTTAACACCATTTATCTGTATATCAAAGACTGGTTTAACACATTCACTGCTAACATGTCTGTGCGTCCAACTGTTAGATAATTTACAAAGAAGATGAAATGTTAAAAGAAGACTGGACCAAACACAGATTAAATGTATATTCCTTAAATCTATAGTCCAGCTCTTTCCGTAATACAAGTTTAAATAGGGATACTTATTTAAATCTGTATCACAGAAAGAGCTAGAGCTAGTTTTAAAGAGGACCAACTTATCCTATGTTTTGTAATAAGGAGGAATTAGTACATGCTGTTTGAATCAATTCATACATATTTTTTTTATAACTTGACAAAATATTTGACAGACCCATAGCATAAAATGGATACCTGTTTGTGAAGCCAATGCTCTTAACAGTGTTCAAGTACATTGCAATTATTACCAGCAATTATGTATTCTATTTTCTAAATGAAATATTACAGTAATACATTGGATTAGTTCACTAGCATTTAATGTATTCATTTGAAATAGCTGCAAAGATCTGCATTGATGATTGATGATCTGATATCACATAATTACCTTTTCTCTTTCTTCCCTCTCTTTCCGCTTTTGTTTCATTCTCTCCTCAAGTAAAGCTAACTGGGCTTTTTTCTCTTCTTCAGATAGAGCTTTCTTCTCCTCTGTAGACTCCGAGAAGCTACTGTGATTTGATTTCGCTGCATGGAATTCCATCTCATCCTGGTTTTTGAACAATTTTCCACACTCATCACACTTGAAAGACTTGGCTTCAACTTCAGCTGTTGTTGGAGGCTCAGCTGCTGGAGGCGGTGCTGCATCAGCGCTGGAAGACGATCCAATAGTCTGTCCCGTAGCCATTACTGGCTCTTCAGAGTGCGCCAATAGCCACTCCATAGCCGGCTCTACACCCTTGAAATTCGTTACAGCCAGCGCTTTTTCTCTACAAAATATAAAACACGTAAAATTATTCTATTATTCTAACCTCATCTTTACCAAGTGCACCGCTTTTTATACTTACGCTCGCTCCTTCGAAAAACCCATCTCGATGAGGGTCTGTATCTCAGCCATAGTTATAATTATAGGATTCTTGAATATAATCTAATTTAAATCTATTGATTAATATTTTCAAATAGTTGCAAATAATCCTTCATTATCTTCACCCAACAAATCAAAATGCAATCAGCTGTTTTTTTAAAGCTGGTCGACAGATAAAACAATCTACAGAGTAAAAATTATAACGTTCCGGCCTACACAGGAATTTAAACTTTTCATGAAATTGATGTTAATAAATAAATGAACTGAAAAATTTTACTTATCAATGAAAACGAATTAAGAAATGTAAATATAACTTTGTTCATTGATATAGAAAAATGCGACAGTTAAACAAGTCAAAACTTATTTACAAAATTAACATCATGATGTAAACAAATATTAAAAAGAACGTCAACTTCGAAAATAGCTAATCAAAATACTGCAAAATAGTAAGGTTACGACAAACTTTACCTTTAAATATAATAATTTTACTGTGATATTGAATATTAATTGTGTTTTTAACATTATATTGCAAATAATCAAGAATGGCTTCTCAAAAAAAACATAAGCGAAAAAGTCTCCAATACAGCGATCCGGGAAAAATATTGGATTTAGTAATGTGCCTCTCTGATGAGAGCTGCGCTCAACTGCAAATTAAAATAAATACTTACGTAAGATCTTATATTATATCTATCACCTCTCTGCATTTACCCACCTAACGACAAATATCTATAGCTGAATAACAGAGTATACCTAACTACTTTATATAAATCTAAATAAGTGAAAAATCAGTGAAGTTATACATCAGACTTTAAAAAAGTGCACATAATTAATACTACCTACTAGCTACATAGTTATTATTAAGTCTCTGGCGCCGATATCTACCTACTCTTTGGTTCATTCTTATTCAATATTCTTGAATAAGAATGAACCAAAGAGTAGGTAGATATCGGCACAATCGGAACAATGATAGAGATAAATTTTATTGAAGTTAATTAATTTCTTCAGCTTTGTGAGGAATGCGAGGCAGAGCTGGTATTTCAAATTGTTGTGAATGGCGACCGAATGGAAGCCTACATTGAAGCCGTCGGAGCATCATCTTTGCAAAAAAAACACAAAATTAATGTAAGTTCACTAACTACCCTCAGTCAACGAAGATGCAATTCGCGGGTTCAATAACCGCTGAGATGAAAGGTAGGTAGGTCCCGTCTCGAGTAAAGTTGTGCATTCACGTCGCGCCATACATATAGAGCGAGACAGACTCATATAATTACTACTTTGCATTCAAAGGTACTCGTTCTTAGATCTTGACAGGACTTATGCTGTCAACAGAACGTACCTCCGTCATTAATGGCTGCAGGGGAAGAGCCTACTCTCTAAGTGACAGTGAACGATCAAGTACGTTGGACTATATGGCCCATTTACCCTCAACACAGCTATTGTAGTAACTTCAGATAGAACGCGTAGATGACTTTCTACCTTTCTGTTAACGTGAACTTGTAGGTCTTAGGTACCAAATAAGGACTTGAAATAAATAAATTATATCTCCTCCGCCACGCGCCGTTGATCGGCCGATAGAATTTTTGGTAATTTTAAACTGATTTTTAGATGACACCGAAATTGCTTGATGTTCTCAAAGCTACCGCGGAGCAGACCGAGTATTTGGCCAACTTTGGTCATGACTTACAGCAAATTGTTACCCCGGTAAGTGTTACTGATTCGCTCCCTATCGTCCCCGGTGGCCAAATAACTAGCTACCCTTTATTTACCTTCCATTTCCAGTTCATAGTCAAAGACAACACAAAGAAACGGACGGTGATGTTTCCCGTGTTGCACAAGCCGTTTTCTATAATCGTTTGCGTCATGGTACCGAGTATTCTCGAGGAACAAGTTGCGATTATGATACACGAATGCTTTACGTAAGTTTAAGTAACAGTCATTCGCCCTTAATAGAACTTAGGTACCAATAAATGAACAAGTGGAGAAGTCACACAAAATCAGTTGTTTAATGGTATCCGCAGCCTATGGATCTTTCCGCTTTCCTATTTCTTGACTCCATACTTCCTTGGAAAAAACACCCACAAGTACCCCGCAGTGATTGGGTGCATTCACATTGGACGATAACGGTAACGACACGATATCGTCGGACTAATAGTTTGATATAATTACTACAGTACCCCTATCACGAGTTTGCCACCGTTTTCGTAAACTATACTCGCTAGCGTCACTCGCAATATTTGTATGATATATTTTAGTTCGTCATGTCGCTGCACAATTTCTCATACAAATATTTGACTGAGACGCTAGCGAGTATAGATAATGAAAACGTGTCGTTGTAGTCAAGTATCGGCGGACGATATCGTTGTACGATACCGTGGCAGTGGGAAAGCGCCCATTGTCTGGAGAGGCAGTGCGAAACCGTTCTCGTAGCTCAGCATAATTCATCGTGTATTTTATATCGCAGGTTTTGTTGGCCGACAGTTCAGAAAACAATTGCCTGTGAATACGAGTGCACTCTGAAACAGAAATGCCAGCAATTATTGCGCGTCGCGAGGCGGTTATTTACACAGGTAAGGCACACCTCATCTTATGATATACACAAGTAAGGCAGTCTATAACTTATGCGAACATACATTTACTTTCGGATTATACTTTAGTTAGATGGGCTTCTTATGATTCGCGTCTTGATAGAGTATAGGTATGTAACAACAAAGAATGCTCATAATCCCCTCTGGCATTGCCTATATTTGACTTTTTTAGGCTTTTTTAGGTAGCCTCTCTGCAGACCCTACTGAACATAGCAACGGAGCAGGCGAAGTCCCTCATCAAGGCGGAGTACTGTACTGTCATGCTGGTGGACGTGGATCACATGGAACTGGTCGACCATGGATACATTGACACGGTTCGCATTAATACTCGCAATCACGTTTTACTTAGCAATCAAATATGTTTATGTGAAGGGCCTAGCATCCAGCAACCAGCCAACAGCACTATGTTCTTATTTAAAAGCTAGATGGAGAGAAGTAGGAACCAGTCCCAGGAGTTGGCTCCGGTTCAGTTCCGTTTATAACAGTTATAAATACCATCTACTAATTATGGGTACCTACTAAACTATAGATCCTTTCAATAATATTTTTTAGGTACCTAGTTTTTTGTATTAATATTATACCATGCAAATTATGACATGTATATCACACGTGCAAGTGTCTTTGTCGATCATTTGTTGGTTTTCAAATTGATTCCTGAGGATGAAAATGATCCTTTTCTTCCTTAGTTTACGTATGTTTTTAGCTAAGACGGTTTGTAAATGATCCGCCAGAACCGGGACGTGTTCGAGCGCCGTTTCCCCCTGGGCATGGGCATCGCGGGCGAAGTGATCAAGACCGGGGCGCTGATCAACGCGCGCTCCGCCAAGGACCATCCTTTCTACAAACCTGAAATTGATGGCCTGCCCAATGTTGATTGCAAGTATGTTTCTCTGGATGTAGTCTTTACCACAGGCTGAGAAGGCAAGAGCCTGGGGCCAGATTTGCGTGCACTTATAATATGATGTGATCTTCGGTAACTAACGAATTATAGTATACGTAGTAACGAGTTCCATTCGATCGCAGACTTTACGCTGAGTAACTGAAATTACGTTTTAGCAAATAACCTTTACAAATACTGTTTTAGCTCCGTCTTGAAATTTCTTTCGAATCCACGGGATTCGAGTATTATTTATATTACGACCTACAACCGCTTGTAAAATATAGGTGTACTAAAAGTAACCTCTGCCTATCCCTTCGGGGAATAAAGGCGTGACTAGCATATGTATGTCCCCAGAACCCTCCTGTGCTTCCCGATCCGCGAACAGACGGGCATCATAGGCGTGGGTCAGTTGATCAACAAAATAGCTGAACCTTACTTTGATGGCATGGATGAGGAGATGGCTCTGGCGTTCAGCATCTACTGCGGCGTGTGTATCGTCCACTCGGTGGTCTACCAAAAGATACAGGAGGCTCACATCAGGAATATACTCGCCAATGAACTCGTCATGTATCACATGAAGGTAATGTTTAGACCATAATAGGAAAAAGAAATCGTGTACGTTTAAGTAAGCGTAGCGTACTGCCTAAACCTCAAATTGGAGCGAAAACATCTAACTGAATGAGACATGATGACGATAACTAGGTACTAAGTTCTGTAATTGAGTCTTCAGCAGATATATTAGGAGTAAGGACTCTATTTACAGTTTAAGAGGCTACAGCTTATGAGCCTTATTCTTCAAAAAACTACTCAAGTCTTACAAATTCATAAAGGCCTCCTCATTCAATTAATTTATTATTCCTGACTCAGGTAGGAGATGCGGAGGTGGATCGTATTCTAGGGTGCACCGGATTCCACACACACCCACACATCGCCAGTCTACACTTCAACCCTCGGGCTCTGCCACTCAGGGAGCTGCCCTGCTATACTATGAAGATGTTCATCGACCTAGGACTTGATAAAAGGTGAGACACCTTATAATGGTTTAACAGGAACCATCTATTGTTGTAAATAAAACTACCTTAGTATGGTCTTGGGTTCGAGTTTCACCTCATTATTTATTCATCACATCCAAATGAGTATGGAAAATGTCAAAGCTGGCTTCCAGCACAAGATGGATAAAAATATTTATTCAGTTTAGGCCCTGGTAAGGCACTTATGAATATCGAAAATTTACCACCGTTTCGGAAACTAGCCTTCTCAGAAAAACCGGCAGGCTTCTTGAAAGAAGCCTAAAATGTTAAAAGTCTTTGTAAGCAAACCTACTTAGCTGTCATTCAAGATTCATAAGCACCGAGGTATGTGTTGTATTTCAAGATTCAACATAAAGAAGCACAAGCTGGCGCGTTTCATCCTGCACGTGAAGAAAGGTTACCGCGACGTGCCCTACCATAATTGGTTCCACGCGTTCAACGTGGCACAGTGGGCGTACGCCGCCATGATCAACTACAAACTCATACAACAGGGGTACTTGAAGTAAGCCCAAACACTTATTTGACAGCTCACGCCTGTATTCTCTGAAGGGGTAGGCAGAGGCGAACTTACAGTACCTAGGTACCCACATTTTGCCATTTAAGTTCCTATTTAATAAGGTGGTGTCCGGTTGATGCCAACAGGATGCCCGCTGCCATCAACCGTACACTAATCCAGACGGATGAAAAAACCCAATTACATATTGCCCGATCCTCGGGTCGAACCTAAGACCTCGTGATCGGCGTTTCGCAGTGGCGCTTGCGACAACACAACAGTCTCTATACTGATTACCTAATAGTGTTTCGACTGTGATAATTTTGCACTATGACCATAGGTATATTATACCTAATAATTACATATAATTATGCGCTGCGTCTGTCGACGGAGCGAATGCCGTTTAAAGAATTTTCATATTTGAGGCTTGAAGTCTAAGTTTCATGAGAAAATAAAGTCTCTTTCGGGCTGCAGGATTGGGTAGAAGTTTTGAATAGCATCATATTTATATTATTTTAGTAGATACTCGCATATGTATAATCTACTTGGCAGTGATCTGCAAGCGTTGATGTATCTTGTTGCTGCACTGGTGCATGACTTGGATCATCGAGGAACAACCAACAGCTTCCACATACAAGGAAGTGAGTTAGTTTCATATTCATATACTAATTGTCAGTATCCACCAATCTATAGGTACAACAGCAAGAGTCTTTTCTATCTGATCTGTTACTAGATTAACAGAAATGGACAGGGTGTCATCATTTGAGAGTGTCAGCATATCTCGGACATGTACTACGACATGAGCGCTACTACCTTCTCCAGAATATAATGATGGGAAAAATTGAGAGGAAGAGGCGAGTCGGAAGGAGGAAGTTGTCATGGCTCCGAAACCTAAGGCAATGGACTGGGATTAACAGCGTCGAAGAATTGTTTAAGCTTGCAAAAAATAAGGATATATTTGCGGAGCTGACGGCCAACCTCCATTAGTGGAGAGGCACCGCAATAATAAGAAGTCAACATTTGCCCTATAGACTACAAATAAACCCATATAAAATCAGAATTCGCTTTTGTATTCACGTTTAAGAGTGAATGTCAGCGTCTTCGCTGACGACTGAAGAGAAATATTAAGTCACATCACTGACTTACCGCACAGAATTGAAGCTTCACCTTCAATTCACCGGAAAACTCTTATACAAAATTAATACACAAAACTTTATAGTATGAAAATTTATTATTCCGTTTAAGCCCTGGTAAGGCACTTATGAACGTCGAAGAATTGACCAGTGGTTCAGAAACTAGCTTTCTGAGAAGAACCGGCTAGAAACTCAGCTGGCATCATGTACATTTCATTACATAGTAAATAAATGTTAATTCCAATAAAAATCATATAAAATTATTGACAAAAGTTGAGGGTTTTGTGCAGAGACAACGCTGGCGGCGCTGTACTCCAGCGAGGGCAGCGTGATGGAGCGCCACCACCTGGCGCAGGCGATGTGCATCCTCAACACGGAGGGCTGCGACATCCTCGAATGCTTGCCTCGCCGCGACTACGACCGCGCGCTGCTGCTGCTCAGGGACTACATACTGGCCTCCGACTTGGCTAACTTCTTCAAGTACTTGAGCATTCATCCATTATTATAGGGCTCAAATATCCTGAGATTGTAAGTTGATACACAAGTATCTACCTACGTATCAAAAAGGCAAGCGGCAACACTCAGTCTAGATGTAGTTGAAGAGGGTGAATATCAACCAATCGTCCCTAATTATAGATAACTAGCTGTGCCCCGCGGTTTTACCCGCGTAATTTTAGTTTTATATAATACTTTTTCTCGCAATAAAAGGTCCTTTCTCAGGGTCTAAAGATTGTCTGTGCCAAATTTCATCAAAATCGGTTGAGAGGTTTAAGCGGGAAAGTGTAAGAGACAGACAGAGCTACTTTCGCATTTACCTATAATATTAGTAGGGATAAGTAGGTACGGTGTCCACGGATGATTAGATTTCGTACGACGATAGGCTGCACTGACTATATGCATTTCTATTTGACTATTAGAGAACGCAAAAATTTCATGTTACGATTGTGTACGAGGTGACTTCTATATTTGCGTCATGCGACGTCAATATACGTTTCGATGGACCAGGCACTTAAACGAGTTCAAAGGCATTGCGTTGGACTACCAGAAGATGAACCGGCTGCACTCGTCAGCGCTGCAGGCGATGTTAATGAACGCGGCCGACCTCAGTGACCAGCTCAAGGACTGGAACAGCGTTAAGAAAACTGCGGTGGGTATCATAAGTTTTATAAGGGTTATGTACCTATAAAAAGGTCAACTTTAATCTTTAAAGATATTATATAAACTTCTAGTTCATGAAAAGTTTCAATTTTAAGTCAATTTCTTGACAGACAAACCCAACATAGGTACAACATAGACACGTAAGTACTATACCTACGTGTTTAATATAAGTACTACTAGGACACGTAGGTACTATACCTACGTGTCTAATATAAGTACTACTAGGGATTCGATAAGAACGAGGCAGTTGAATGAAAACCACTAGACCAACTGCATAGTGGTTAGTAAGTTCGCCTGCCGTTCACGAAATCGCGTCGAAACTAAATGTTGGGTTTGTCTGTCAAGAAATTCACAATAATTGCCCGGATTTTGGGTGTTGCGGGTCTTATATCCCCCGTGCCTCGGAAAGCACGTTAAGCCGTTGGTCCTAAGCCTGACCTCCCTCCGGTCGTATCGGATTGGCGCTCATGGGCCTGAGAGAGTGAGGGAGTCCACCTGTGTTAGCGCACACACACTTGTGCACTATATTATATCTCCTGTGTAGATGGCTAATCACCGTTGAGATTAGCCGCAGCAACCGAAAGTTGTTAAGATATCATTATTACTATTAGGGATCCTTATCAAGGATTTGAAGACATATTTACCTATAGGATACCATTGGAATTGCAAGATATTTATTTTTTGGTTTATCTCCTAATAAAATCTCCGCCTTCAGTACTTATCTTACAACATAACTAGTAAACTACTTATAAACACAGGTACATAGTTACTTTAATAACCAATGGGTCTCAACTTAGGCATCAGTGTTGACGGAGTTCTTCAAGCAAGGCGACGTGGAGAAGAGCCGCGGCGACCTGCCTCCCATCATCATGGACCGCGACAAGTGCGTCATACCCGACCTCGAGATTGAGTTCCTACAGACCACATGCATACCTCTCTTTGAGTTAGTAGCTCTACCTACTCACTAAGTTTTGTGTATATACTATGTTTTGGTCATATCCAGGGACGATGCTTATTGGATTATCCATACTTAAGAGCCGTGGTGGCCTCGGAGTTTGAGTAGTCGCCTGCTGCGCAACCGACGAAAGTTTGAATCCCAGCGGCGCCTGTACCGATGAGTTTCTCTATAAATATATGTGCAGTGATTTCACACCACGTGCTCTACGGTGAAGGAAAACATCCTGAGGAAACCTGCATATCTCTGAGAAGTAATTCTCAGACGCATGTATAGTGCCTGAGACAGCGATCTATCACGTTGGCACTTTATCATCTTCGGTGAAAAGTGGGTGTTGTTATAATACAACCTCCCCGTACTGACGGGGGGTCCGAGAATAAAGGGTGAAATATGTATATATTTTATGAGTAATAAAATGGTCAAGGCCGTGAGGATTGCATTGACTAGAAGCCCCGATATGGATAATCTAGCCCTGGTCATATCTTACCTTGTCCCATGTAATCCGGGGCGAGCTTATTTCCATTAGCACTAATCCAGACTCCGGGCTACTACTAGGAAATTAAAGATTGAAAACCCAATAAGACTTTACCGCACCCTGGGATCGAACCCAGGTCCTCAAGTACCGCAGCATGCGACCACTAGACCAACGAAGCGATCTTTTGGCACTATATTACTCTGACTGATATTGTGATTGTAGAACAATGGGCAAGATATTACCAAAAGCAGAAATGTGTGTGAAAATCATTGAAAATCACATCGAAAGATGGGACGCTTCTAAGCCTGTGTTTGCTGAGGTAAGTTCGCATTTAAAAACAAAACGTTACTATTAACTGTATTGCTTATAAAATGCGCATTGGAATTTAAACGACGCGACTGGTCTTCATACTTCCTTGGTTTTTTTCGAAATCATCTTTTTTGTATCTAGGCTAGAAAAAATATTTTCCAAATTTGTAAATATTTTAAGTTTCAGTTGCCATCAAAATCGGCCCCAAACATGAAACAATCACAAATCGTCAAAATGACATTAAGTCCGCCTAAGAAAATGTATTCTAAAATAATAGTCAATAAAATTCACAAAAGAATGAATAAAATTCACCATGTACCCACCTTTTTTTTTATTGACGAGGGGAAAATCTTCAAAAGGGCCTGGGAGAGGCAGATCGGGGTATGTGGGATTCTTACCGCACTAAAACCCCCCCGGTGGACATCCTCAGTGCTCCAGGGGGGACTCCGGGTAATCTGATAGATCGCAGCTGTGTCACCGCCCCTGGACACCTCGCTGTGCAAGTCACCTTCCCGGGCCCGCGGCTCGGTGGTCAAAGCTCCCACCCCGACCACCGCCAGCAGGCCCTCCGGCCCCCTTTTAGTCGCCTCTTACGACAGGTAGGGGATACCATAGGCAAATTCTTAGACCCTGGCTATTGGGTGGACCATGTACCCACCTACTATTTTGTCGTCCGTAGGTGCCAGTGACGGCGGGCCTTTCGGTACTGTTAAGCCCAGAGCTGGACAATTTGATCGAGCTCAATATCAAAGAGAAGGAGCGTCTGCGGATCGAAGCCGAAACGGCTGCAGCGGCCGCAGCTGCTGAAGCTGAAGCAGCTGCTGAGAATGATGCTTAAACACATTTATTTATTTCACTTATAAGTACATCTATTACAATTGTGTAGTAAAAAATAAAACTAAACAATAATTTATAACATAAATAAATTTGAAGTGTCTGTTTGAAGTTCCAAAATAACAGCTTTTTAATAAATGCATATGAAAATATATATGTACTTAGATACGTTAACACCATAAACAATTTCCTCTCAGTCTGTTTGTCCGATTTAACGGAACTTGCAGATAGGTGACGTAACACGTATGTAAGTTTTCCTAGTTCTTTTTTTATTTGGATTCTATTGTAAAAAAGCTATATTTATATTAATTTAAAATTATTTTACAAAAAAAAATGTTTCTAACACAGTGTGCTTGCATTATGAAAATTGTATTTATTACACACTCTTTTACAATACTTTTATGCATTTTGTAAATTACTTGTTTTATTGACCAATAAAAGTTAATGAAAATTAAACGTTCTTTTCGTTTCCTTATTTTCTTATCGTAAGAAAGTTATGTTGTCTATGCTTATGCGACAGGTATTTAAATTAATAAAAGTAAGTGCAAGAAAGTTACTCTATGGTAAAGGTTATTATAGTACAGTGGCAAACCCGAGATAGGGGATCTCGGGTTTGCCACCATTTTCGTTATCTATACTCGCTAGCGTTTTCGCCGAACATTTGTATGAGATATTGTGCAGCGACACCTAACGGTGACGTGAAGAACTAAAATATCTCGTACAAATATTGCGTGTGACGCTAGCGAGTATAGATTATAACAGTGGCAAACTTGTGATAGGGGTATTGGAATCATTCCCGTGTCGTCGATTCCCTCCACGCGGAAGGGCGTTATGTCGATAAAGGTTATAATAGTAATGTAATATAAGGCTTGTGGGGGCTGGTCATCTCAAGTCAGACCGGTCGCAGCACCCGCACCTGCGGGACCTCGCGCCTCTGCACGCGCGACCACCGGAAGGCCGGCCCTACGCGCGCGAGCTCCTTCGCGCGCAGGACGACTCCTAGGACGACGACTTCCACGCGACACCGTGAGAACACCTAGTCGCCGCCTGCTCGCTGGTCGTTAGCTGGGCCTCCCCCCACGGGGTCTCACCCGGCTGGCTTGTACCGCGCTGAGGGCGGCGTGAAGAGGACCTCTCACGCGTGCCACACTCACTGGTTGCCCAGTGTCAAGGCGACGTCATCGGCCAGCACTCCTCCGGGTGCAGGCGCATCATCCCAACGCCCCGCGCGGATCACCGCGCGGCGATGGAAACCACCGTCAGGGGGCCAAAAGCCCCGAAACGGTCTCCCCAACCCCCCTACAGGGGTTGTGAGACGACATATGTGTCATCTCAAGTTACGCATTTAGTTATAAGTAGATGTACTTGATTTTTAGTTATGTTAATTTTTATTGACATTTGTGCATTGGAACATTGTCCATGAGCTCACGGTTTTTTCAAATTATTTATTTTGTATTCTTTAAATTGTATAATATTTTTGAAAAGAGTAATTACTGAGTTTCTTGCCAGGTTCTTCTCAGTAAAAGCAACCTTCCGAACCTGGCGGTAGCATGTATAATCCAGTATAATTATGTCATTCTGACGATTTGAAAGTACTTTGTAAAAAGTCTAATCGAATAAAGATACTTTTGACTTTGACTTTGAATAGGTAAGGAAAATAGTTAAGAAATGTACAAATATTTAAAGGGACAGGGTCTGTAGATATATTAACAGTATCCTGGCGCTTCGCTAGTAGCGATATAATATGTATGGGAAGGACATTATACGTAATGTGCCTAAATTATGCCATACCCATACTTTTCGTATCACTTCAATTAGCGCAAATGAGAGATAATGTTTTTTTTTATACCAACCTGTAGGTCTTTAATAATAATAATAATAAGCCTTTATTGTTCCTTGACTTAATCCTAACGTAACAAAATTTAAAGATATGTTTGGACATATCGAAAGGATGAGTGAAAGGCGATTAACGAAAGAAATTTATAGAGCGAATGTGAGCGGAAGTGTCGGTAGAGGGCGTTCAAGGAACAACTACTATGACCAAATTAATAGTATTTTTCAGAAAGGTCAAATTCGGAGCACTCGTAACCGAAGAAAGTGTATGAAGAGATGCATGAATGTGGATGAAGCGAAAGAAGTATGTAAGGATCGTAGCATGTGGCAAACAGTGGTCTCTGCCTACCCCCATGGGATACAGGCGTGAGCATATGTATGTATGTATGTATGTAAGTAAAAGCTTCTAAATTATAGTAGTAAAATTGTCATGGTCCCTCTCGGGTGTAGGCCTCCTCCAACCGTCTCTATTGTGCTCTATCTTCTGCTGTCTCCATCCAATTGGTAGGTCTTTACTGTATTGTTATTATAAGAAAAGGTGCAACCTCATGCAGCCGCCAGACGCTCGTTTCCAGCGACAAACGTGGTCACGTGATATGTAGCGACAAATCTGAAAATGTTGAGCTTTGTCGCTGGGAAGTATCGAGAGTGTAAGTAGTCTGTTAATTGGAATGCCACCACCAACCGTCACCAACTACCACATCATGGTAAAACCATTCCATCAACCGTTAGATTTTCTGGATCGGGTACACTCATTTCTCTCTACTTGAACTTTTGGCCCATCTTTGAATCACGAAAAATGCCACCATCACCAAACGAACGACGAGCGGCTGCATGAGGTTGCAGCCTAAGTGTATGTAAGTTACTCTATGGTATAGGTGATGAAAGGAGGTTATAATAGGTAAGGAAAACAGTTAAGAAATATACACATTCACAGGTAACTCTTTATTCGTAAGTATTACATAGTATACATTTATATTTCTACACTGACGTTGTTATTCGAGAATCGAGGCGTCTTGACCTTTGCTTTTTGAGCTTGTTTTTGTATGGAGACGTCAAACTTCCTACACTCGCCGCTTGGGGCGCTTTTTAACGATCCCATGCAAAATGAGAAAAATACGCAGACGATATCGTCAACGTAAAAACATGTAAACCTTTGGGCACTGCTTTATTCGAGATTCGAATATGCGTTTAATGTTATCAAAATCAAGAGATTTGTATGTATATATATTGCGCTATTCTATCAATATAATGATAATCGTCTATCGTGTTATACGAGATAACTTAGGTCCATAAATTACAAATATTGATCTAATATATTTTTTATATATTATATATTACGGTATGGAATGTTCGCAGATGAACCTTATCACAACAGCCTAAGGTTTATTTTTCCACGATGATTCTAAGCATCGAATACGTCGAAGATTTTGTTATATTTTTCTCTTTGGAATGAAGCCCGTTGGTTCTAAAAGGGAAGGGAATTTCTTCCATATCTATAGTATTCGATATTAGGCTTTGTGTATAGGCATAGAAATTACAGGCGCCGTCACGAGTTAAGAGCGCTCATCGAAAATAGGGGGTAACTGTGCATGTACTTTATTCGTGTCGCGCCAAACAGACAGACTCATGAAATGACTGAGCATTCAAGGTCAGCGCTACTAACTTGTGACGGCACCTATTCAAAGCTTTACTCTATATAAATAAATAACTATTGTGACTTATATACAGCGCTCTCAGCCTATCAGCCCATTTTCCTTGGGTTGTAACAAATCTTCTATGAATTCTTCCACCATTTCTTTCAATTTCATGTTCATTTTTTCTTGTTCACTGAAAAAAAACAAAATACATACATACATATGCTCACGCCTGTATTCCCCGAAAGGGTAGGCAGAGTTGTTGTATTAACAATATCCACTTTTCATTGAAAATGATTATGTGCTAACGTCATAGATGGTGAGTCTATCACCGTCTCAGGCACTAAAAATACGTCTTTGAATTACTTCTCAGACACATTAAGGTTTCCTCACGATATTTTCCTTCTCCGTAAAGCACGTGGGCTGAAATCACTGGACATTAGTTTTTTAGAAAAACTCATTGGCAAAGGCCCCGCTGGGATTCGAACTTGCTTCGCTTGCGGATTTAGCAGCTCAAATCCCAATTTGTTATAGACACACACGACACGAGTGTATTCAGTCATTACAAATTGTAAGCACTGCTTATCATCTCAAGTTACGCATTTAGTTATAAGTAGATCTACAAAATTTGTAATAATGTTCATTTTTATCGACTTTTGTGCATTGGAACTGTGTCCATGAGCTTATGTGTCTTAAATAATCTATTTTGTACTCTTAAAATTATATAACATTTATGAAAATAGTAATTACTGAGTATCTTGCCAGGTTCTTCTCAGTATACACAACCTTCTGAACCTTGCGGTAGCATGTATAATCCTGTATAATTATATCATTCTGACGATTTGAAAGTACTTTGTTAAAAGTGTAATCGAATAAAGATAATATTTTTGACTTTGAGCCGCGGTTTATGACGATTTGAAAGTAGTTTGTAAAATATAGGATATTATTGAGTTTTGAGTTTGAATAAGTGGTTACCAGTGGTCGTCAGCATGGCAGATAAGTTCCGTGTAGTATTTGAGCTTAGGCTCCGTGCCGCTGGTGCGCACCGTGACGCTGAGGCCTCCCTCGGTGCGGAACATCACCATCTCGCCGCTCGTGTAGTCTTGGTCCAGACCCGTGCCCAACACGTCTGGATCACGATACATTACTTTACTACACTATACTGTATATATTACTATAAGGCCTCAGCCTTACAAGCTAGTTAAAACCTTTTTCGTTTAATACTTAAACTTTATGAAAGATATTTAAAATAATCCAAATAATAAAAGAAGCTGTGGTAGCCTCGGGGTTAGAGCAGTCGCCTGCTACGCAAGCGACGCAAGTTCGAACCCCAGCGGGGCCTGTACCAATGAGTTTTTCTAAAAAAAACTTATGTGCAGTTATTTCACACCACGTGCTTTACGGTGAAGGAAAACATCGTGAGGAAACCTGCATATTTCTGAGAAGTCATTCAAAGACGTATGTATAGTGCCTGAGACGGCGATAGACTCACCATCTGTCACGTTGGCACTTAATCATTCGGTGAAAAGTGGGTGTTGTGATAACAACACCTCTGCCTACCCCTTCGGGGAATACAGGCGTGAGCATATGTATCTAATACAGAAAGAATTCGAAAAAAGAAAATAGTAGAACTGGTCAGAGATATAGAACGGAGATGGAAGGAAAAGGAATAAAAAGTAAAAAACTGTATATTAATTTTCATTTATGGTAAATTATAGTGATCCCGGAGAGCGAGTGACCCGAGTCGGGGCTCGCTCGCCACAGTACTATAGGATGACTTCTGTATAGTGGATCCAGTCTTATTCATGATATCATCATCATACTTCAGATTCAGGTGAATTACAATTGACTCCTGTCACAGTGGTACGATTAGGAATTATGTATCTAAAACTCATTTTCCCTTCGTATAACTGATTGTAATGACAGTCAGTGTGATGTGAACTGTTAGTGTGATATACATCTATACATATAAATAAAAATTAAATGCCTGTTTTTAATTCCAGGTTTCTACAGAAAAAAAATTATGTTCAGTCTGTTTGTTCCAACTCTGAAACGGCTGGACCGATTTGAACGGGATTTTCACTCGCAGATAGCTGATGATACAAAGAGTAAGCTACTTTAATTGAAAAAAAAATAGTTTGACGCAAAGTTGAGTCTAGGCGGGTGAAACCGGGGGGAGGACAACTAGTATGTCATGTAATGTAATAACTTACTCAAATGTCCGTCCCCGTCCATCACCTCCGGTATCCTGACGCCAGCGGTGAAGTCCTTCATATACACTATCTCACTTGAACCTATCTTCTTCGGGTACTGAAACAACGGTATTAATTTAAAATCATATACTATATCTATACAGAGCCGTGGTGGCCTTGAGGTTTGAGCAGTCGCCTACTACGCAAGCGACGCAAGTTCGAATCCCAGCGGGGCCTGTACCAATGAGTTTGTCTAAAAAAACTTATGTACAGTGATTCCACACCACGTGCTTTACGGTGAAGGAAAACATCGTGAGGAAACCTGCATATTTCTGAGAAGTAATTCAACGACGTATGCAAAGTGTCTGTGACGGCGATGGACTCACCATCTGTCACGTTGGCACTTAATCATCTTCGGTGAAAAGTGGGTGTTGTGATTACAACCTCTGCCTACCCCTTCGGGGAATACAGGCGTGATCATATGTATGTATATCTATACAGATAAATAAAACTTAAGTGTCTGTTTGTAATTTCAAATTAGTTTTTAACTAAATGCATATGAATGTATAAGTATATAAGCTACTCGCATAAAAAATCCTAATAAAGTCTTTCTGTTGTCTCCGAAACGGCTGCACCGATTTTAACGGGACCTACACTACCAGATAGCTAATGTTGCAAGGAGTAACAAAGGCTACTTATATAAAAAAAACATAAGTGTTTCAAGTGTTAAAACATAATTATTTTACATACGTTTTTTTTTAAATTCATTGGTGCAAGCCACTGGGATTCGTACTTGCGTCGCTTGCGTAGCAGGTCTCAGTCAATCTCAGTTGACAGATGATTTTTTTTATACACAGTTGCCGGTTTTACTTTACATTAAGCGTAATAATATTATTATACGATTACAAACAGATAATTCAATGTTATATATCCGAAGGCCTAGCGCGAGTTTTTCACTACTGTGAGCCGACAGATGGCACTGATTCGATCCGATACAAATCTGCGTTTACGTCAACGCGGTGACTTGTGACTGCGATTTAATTAAACTGCATGTATGTATGTATGTATGTATCATCATCTCCCTGGCCTTATCCCATACATTGTCGGGGCACTTGATTCAACCCGATGTGGCTGATCACCTGATTTTTATACGAAGCGACTGTCATCTGACTTTCGCAACCCCTTTAACGAGGAAAATCTGTGATATGGGTTAAACCAGTTGTCAGGCTATTTTATGCATGTATGCATGTGTAAATTGGTAATTTGAACTCACCTCGCCGGGTCCGTGATAATTGCGTATCCTCCTGAATATCTTCTGTATAATAGCTGGCTCGTGGCACAGATAATAGCCATTGCGTGTCACGTGGTATCCATATTCTTTGTACAGAGCTTGTAGCTGGCACACTAGCGATGACCCACGCTGGTGTAAGTGGGAAGCGAGTGATGCCACCTTAAATGGGAAATTGCACAGATCTACAAAATATTTTTTTTATGTTGCCCTGGATATCATTGCAAATTTTTATGTTTCATTAGGAATATAGTCATGAAAATTCTCAATGTGTTCCTATTTCATGATTTTTGCATATCTTATATTGTTCGCGCAACCACAAGGAACAACTGGCCTTACAAGCAACGCTTCCTCAGCATGCCCACACAGCGCGGCGTAGATAACCGTAAAGGGCGAGAAAGAGATAGCAATACAACATACAACAACGTCATCATCAACGGTCGTACTCAAGAAAATAATTCCTTACATAATTCGTATTTATATTTAGAGTCGAACCATTACATTATATTTTACATTATACAGTATACAATACAGAGTTTCTCTTGTCCGCCCGGACATATATTTTGAACAATCATCAGCTTGTTAAGAATAGTATTAAATATTCAAAGCGATGTAAAAAAAATTGAGCAAATCTTACAAAATCATTGATAGTTTCATGAATAGTGTGCATAAGTAGAACAATTACTGCGCTTTCAAGGTCAGCGCTCATAACTCGTGATGGCACCTATATTTGAAAATTAATAGAAGAAATTTATTTATCTGTCTCTAAAATTCTCACCGGCTGAAAACTGGCCTCATGAAGAACTAGTATATATTTATTAGAATATACATATTGATCAGCCTTTGACCAATTACACAAAAATGCAGCAATATATCACAATATATAAAGTACAGAAAACATTGATTTATATAAATATTACATCATATTATATAAATACAAAGCCCACAGCATATAAACTCACATGTGAATTTTAAGTTTTAAGATATAATACCTGCACAGCAGCTGAGACACCATCCTTGTCAGGCACTCGCCGGTGGCACATATATCCTATAGCCTCCTCGAACGCGAACAGAGGCACTTTACCTTGCTGCACCAGAAGTAATGTTGTATTACCTGACAAAACGCAAATAATCAATTGAAATAAAACGGTGTGACATCACCCAAACTTAAAATTATCTTTATTCAATTAAACTTTTAGCCAAGTACTTTCAAATCGTCAGAATGACATAATTATACAGGATTATACATGCTACCGCCAGG
Source organism: Watsonalla binaria (assembly GCA_929442735.1). Lineage (NCBI taxonomy): Eukaryota > Metazoa > Arthropoda > Insecta > Lepidoptera > Drepanidae > Watsonalla > Watsonalla binaria. The sequence goes on along the minus strand of OV838924.1, from coordinate 10,637,796 downwards.
TTCGGAAGGTTGCTTTTACTGAGAAGAACCTGGCAAGAAACTCAGTAATTGATCTTTTCAAAAATATTATACAACTAGCTGTGCCCTGCGGTGTCACCCGCGTAGATTTAATTTAATTCCAGCGGAATCCTAACTATTTCTTTAATTAAAAGTAGCCTAGACTAAGTTACATTACCTATCATCTCCCTGGCCTTATCCCATACATTGTTGGGGTCGGCACTTGATTCAACCCGATGTGGCTGATCACCTGATTTACGAAGCAACTGCCATCTGACCTTCGCAACCTCTTTAACGAGGAATCACTCTGTGATCTAGTTAAACCAGTTGTCAGACTATTTTAGGCCTCCGACTGATCTGTAACGACTGCCAAAGATGATAAATTGGCAAAGACGTATGTAATGCCTGAGACGGTGATGGACTCACCATCTGTCACTTTGGCACTTAATCGCCTACGGGGAATAGTGGGTGTTGTTGTTACACCTCTGCCTACTCCTTCGGGAATTACAGGCGTGTGAATTTGTATGTCATCATCGTCATAATTTTAAGAGTCTGACTCTTGTCGGTGTAACCGATGCAATTTCTTGCATTCGTTTCTATCCAGTGCCATCTCCCTGACCTCCCTATACGTCATGACAGACACCTTGTCCTTAACTTGTCTCATGTATGTTATCCTGGGTTATCCTCTTCCTCTCTTTCCTTCAAACATGTTTTTAAAGAACCCGTCATGTCGTACAAGGTGGCCGATCATCTTTCCTCTTCGATTCGTCGAAAAGCAACCTTCCGAACCTGGCGGTAGCATGTATAATCCTATGTATGCTACATATGTCTTTCTGACGATTTGAAAGTACTTTGTTTAAAGTCGAATAGAATAAATATATTTTTGAATTGAATTGAATTGATTCTGGATTGTATTCCATAGTACTCTTTTTTCGTTGACTCTTTTGAGTAAATCTTCATTTGTGACTCTTTATATATGTATATGTATGTATAGTATCTTATCTTAAGATAAAGATGTATAGTAACTCACCCATCCACTTAAAGCCAGTGAGAGTTTCAACAAACTCCCCCTGCTCTCCCAGGATAGCTCGGAGCATCTTGGAGCTGACGATGCTGGCCAGCACGTACAGCTCGGCATCCGAAGGTTGTTTCCTGTGTTGCTGGAGCAGCCACCAGCCCAGCAATGCACCCATTTCATTGCCCGTGAACACTTTCCATTGCTTGTTGCTGGCAAATTAAAGACATTTTAACACGCAAGAGAATTAAATAATCGACACACGTCGTAGAGGCTCATGTAGATCGACTACACAATTTATGGGAGGTCAGAGGTTCGAGTCCCGCGTCGTGTTCGCATTGCTCCTAACCAATTGAAGAACACTAATATTTATTTATGTACTAGTTGTTTTCCGCCGTAGAATTAATTTCATGGGAACCCAATTTTTTTTTTATAATAGCCAAGGTTATTCTTTGTGAAATTAGCTATATACAAGCCGTTTCGGAGATTAAACGGAACAAACAGATAGATAGACAGACTGACAGAGAAAACAATTTAATTGATTTTTCAATATCAGTACCGTGTATACTTTCATATCCAATTGATGAAAAGCTGTTAATTTGGAATTACAAACAGACACTTCAATTTTATTTATCTGTATAGATTTGTAAAGATAATACGGAAAAGTCAAAGTTTAGTTCTAGTTTCGAAAAATTGTAACTCGAAGTAAAAATATAATGTTTACCTGACATCATACTCGGCAACGGCCAGCCGGTCAGCGTCGGGATCGTTGACGAGCACTAGGCTCGCCCCGCGACTCTCCGCCAGCTGTTTGCTCAGCTCCAAGCACTCCGGCTCTTCGGGATTAGGGAATGTCACCGTTGAAAACTCAGGGTTCGGATCTTGTTGTTCTTTTACGCTTATCGGAGCCTGGATTTTAATAAATAAATATTACAGACTTCAAAAATGGATGAGTTTTGTTTCGCCTGGATTTAATTACATACATACATATGCTTACGCCTGTATTCCCCAAAGGGGTAGGCAGAGGTGTTGTAATCACAACACACACTTTTCACCGAAGATGATTAAGTGCCAACGTGACAGATGGTGAGTCTATCGCCGTCTCAGACACTTTACATACGTCATTGAATTACTTCTCAGAAATATGCAGGTTTCCTCACGATGTTTTCCTTCGCCGTAAAGCACGTGGTGTGAAATCACTGTACATAAGTTTTTTAGATAAACTCATTGGTACAGGCCCCGCTGGGATTCGAACTTGCGTAGCAGGCGACTGCTCAAAGGCCACCACGGCTCCTTCTCTCTGGATTTAATTAAATAAAAATTACCGATTTCAAAAATGGAGGTTTTGTTTTGTTGTCTTTTATGTACGTATGATTACTCGAGAACGGAACGACCGATTTGGATAGTTTCAAGTGCATTGAATAAAAGAAGGTCCAAAGCTAGTGCCATATATTTTTTTCAGGAAGAATCTTACCCTTTACTAGGTGTCAATTTGCGTCATTAGATTCATATGGTAGGGAAAAGTTATGTGGAATATTTAGAAGATGGCTGAAGTCATTTAAAAGAGAGATTTGTTTTTTAAGATATTTTTTTTACTATATTAACAGTTTTTCGTAGGTAGTATTTAAAAAAACTAATGTACAGTAATTTAATTATAAAATAACTAAAAACTAATTACAAGTAGAAAACTTACAAATCGGTGTCTCTCGGGATCGTGCCAAGAAGGCTGGCAGCATTGCCACGTTGAATAGCAATGCTGATTCTCTGAGCGAGAAAAGCCCCAGCCCGCTTGTCACGAGAAGTTCCTACCAGACGACGTGCAACCTCTTTGAAAAGTTGATAAGCATCTGGACCCCAAGGCCCCAGAGTTTCAACCGCAAACGCGGATAATATGTATCCTTGACCGTAGCAAGCATATTTCCTATGCTTGAGGCACTACTGCTGAACATTGGCAGCACCGGCCGCCACAGCAGTGCCGGGGAGATGGGACGGAGCCAACGTATCGACTCACGTGGCATCCCACACCAGCGGCCGGCCCAATCTCCACGGCACCAGTTTTTTACTTAGTTAATTTTTTTCTTTCTCTCTCAAGTGGTTTTTGAAAAAAAAATATTCCTCTTTCTTCGTGAAACACGTGTTAAACCCCCAAAAAGGTGTCTTTGCCTTTCTACGCAGATTTAGATCGAAATCGAGAACAGATAATGAAACTAGAATAACATTAATAATTGACATAGCATTGTATGTATTCACCTTCAAATTGGCAACTTCAAACGCCTTCAATACGTATTCATAGCCGACTCCATGCATGGCACTGTATACGACGTCGATGGCCGATTGTCTGTTCTCTTCTAACAAGTCAGAGTGAAGAGTGTCGCGAATGTACTCCATGTATTTATCCGTCACCTCACTTTGGCAGTCTTTTACTAGGGGATTATTGCGAATTTCGGCTATTTCCCAATGGTCGTCTGGGATGCTGTAAAAAATAAAATAGCAATTTTTAAAAAATAAATTTTATAATTTTTTAAATACACTTGAATGAAATCACTACCCTGAAATAATATAAATTAGCTCTTATAAGTTGTTAATAAAATCGTTTGATATTTTAGAAGTCCAGTGCTATTTGAGTCAATTCGTAACATACACACAAATCTTTCCTCTTTATATTATCATATTTAATATATGCTAACATTAAATATGATAATTTTACTTGATAGTCAATTATTCATTATCTGGCACCCACATGTGAGTGCTATTTTGTCACAAAATTTAACAATCAGTGTACAAATATAGGTTTCGACACGTTCGAACGTCGTCACTTGACCTTGCGGTATGTGCTTTTTTGTATGGAGGCTCAAAACTTCCTACACTCGCCGCTTGGGGCGCTTTTTAACATTCCCATACAAAATGACGAAAATACGAAATCGATAAATCATGTCAAACACAAACAGTACCAGATTTTAATTATTCATTATTTTCTTTTTTTTTTATTCAAATTATTTTCCTAATAAAAAGGATTTTTTCCCGATTTTTTTATTGTGGAGGCCCCAGGGCTGTAGCGCTGGTTGCCGTCCCCTAAGCCCGGGACTGGGCACAGACACTGCGAAATGGATTAAAAACGACACTTGGCTTTCTACCCATTTCTTAATGTAAGTCAAATTAAATAAAAAGCTTAAATTCAAATTCAAACTTAAAATTCTAAAATATTTTTATTCGATTAGACTTTTTACAAAGTACTTTCAGATCGTCAGAAAGACACGATTACATAGGATTATACATGCTACCGCCAGGTTCGGAAGGTTGCTTTTACTGAGAAGAACCTGGCAAGAAACTCAGTAATTACTCTTTTAAAAAAAATATTTTACAGCTTTGAGTAATACAATATAAATCATAAAAAATATATATAATAAGTCCATGGACACAGTTCCAGTGCACAAGTCGATATAAAAAAATTAAAAACTAAAAATAAGTACTACGAATAATTGTGTAGCTTGAGATGACCAGCCCCTACTAGCAGCACCTGTTCACAAGTATGACGAGAATGCCAGCCATCGCCCTCCTCCACCATTAGAGGGAAGTGAGCGACCAGTCATCCGTCATTAAGAACACTTACTCCAAATAATTGTTGATCTCGTCCAATATATTGCGATCGTGGGGCGCTATGATCTGGCACCCGTTCCCCCAGTACACTTTGTACCCGTTGTCTTCCTTGGGGTTGTGTGAAGCGGTCACCATGATGCCCGCCGCGGCTGAGTACAGGATCGTGCCGAACGACACCAACGGGGTTGGACACACGGTGGAAAATATGTGGACTGGAATCGACGAGGATATAAACACTTTTGCCGTTAGCTCTGCGAATCTGGAAACAATAGGATTTACATACATACATATACTCACGCCTATTCCCCGTATTCCCCGAAGGGGTAGGCAGGGGTGTTGTAATCACAACACCCACTTTTCACCGAAGATGATTATGTGCCAACGTGACAGATGGTGAGTCTATCGCCGTCTCAGACACTATACATACGTCTTTGAATTACTTCTCAGACATATGCAGGTTTCTTCACGATGTTTTCCTTCACCGTAAAGCACATGGTGTAAAAATCACAGTACATAAGTTTTTAGAAAACTTATGTACTGTGACTCATTGGTTGCCCCGCTGGGATTCGAATTTGCGTCACTTGCGCAGCAGGCGACTACTCAAACCCCAAGGCCACCACTTCTCTCGGCAATAAGTTTTCTTTTATTTATTTGCTACCTTGTCCCTGTGGTTTCCTAATTCCCATTTGTTTAAATAAATGGCAATTTTATAAAATAAACAATTGGCCTATGTTACTCCTTGTAACATCAGCTATCTGCCAATGAAAGTCCCGTTGAAATCGGTCTTAGAAAAAAAGGGCAGGACAGAGAGAAAATAAAAATAAAAATGTAATACAAGTAAGTACCGTACATTATATTACAACCTATACATACTTTCATATGCAAAAATCATATAAGTCCATACGTAAAAAGCCGAAATTTCGGAAATACAAATAGACACCTCAATTTTAGGCTATATATAGATATAGTATAACAACAAACAAGTATTTTTTCGGAAATTGCTAAATGTTTCGAACCAACAATTTCAGTGAGTTCTCTGGACGATAGATAAAAAAAACACAGTCTTAAACGAAATCATCACACAGGCTAATACTATAAAAACCTAAATGTCACTGTCCGTCTGTATTTTCTCAGCAGTGAACTCGCACTGTAAGATAAAGTATAGAGACAGCCTTGAAACCCGAGGAGGGACACATTAGACTGTAATTACGAAGCTAATTTTCAACAGTGCGCTATTCAGTAAATCTAAAAGATGATGCGACGCTTGAGATATTTAACACATCAAGTGTATTTGTGTGTGTGTGTGCTCATTACAATGTGTATAATCATCAGTATTGTACCTTATGTAACGATACATACATACATAGAAGATGAAGATCGATAGCTATTATGTGACACTTTGAGATAAGTTTATTATTTGCTTGTGGAGGAGCTCGTGGCACAGTTGCTATTGCGCATATTATTCGGTCAGCAAGTCAAGCAACCCTAACCCAAGCCAGTAGTTGGATGGGTGACCGCCCGAGTTCCCTCCGTGAGTCGAATAGCACGTTAAGCAGTCGGTCCCGGTTACCAATTTAACATCTTTGGCAATAGTTAAAGGTCAGTCAGAGGCCTATAAAGAGTCTGACAACTGTTTTAACCCAGATTTTTCTCTCAATAGGGGTTACGACAAATCCAAGTCATGAGCCACATCGAGTTGAATCAAGTGCCGACCTCAACAATGTATGGAATAAGGCCAGGGAGATGATATAGTATCTATTTCATAGCAGATAGCAACTTCACTTCTAATCTTCTCCTTAATGGAGTGCCTAGTAATTATTAAGTTTGTCGTGAAATGTATAAGATACCAGCTGAGTTTCTTGCCGGTTCTTCTCAGAAGGACAGTATACCAACTCGTAGTCAGTTCATCGATGTTAAGTGCCTTAACTAAATAAATAATTTTCATTTTATTGGCAACAACTAAAAAGCTAGCCTAATTTTTGTAACTTTGCAAGGCCCCAGTCGGGGAAGCTTCAAAAATCGAACGCGATATCCCGTTATTCCCTAACTTTTTTTTGTATACAAATATACATACATACATACATATGCTCACGCCTGTATTACCCGAAGGGGTAGGCAGAGGTGTTGTAAAAACAACACACACTTTTCACCGAAGATGATTAAGTGCCAACGTGACAGATGGTGAGTCCATCGCCGTCTCAGACACATTACATACGTCATTGAATCAGCAGGCATACTTATCAGCAGGTTTCCTCACGATGTTTTCCTTCACCGTAAAGCACGTGGTGTGAAATCACTGTACATAAATTTTTTTAGAAAAAGTCATTGCTACAGACCCCGCTGGGATTTGAAATTGCGTCGCTTGCGTGACTGCTCAAAACTCAAGGCCACCACGGCATATATATAATGTAATCATTCAAATAGAAATAATAGTTGCAGTAAGTATTCGTTTCTAATACTGATGACCTCTGCGATCTTTTGGAGATAACTGGAACAGATTAGTAACTATTTTTGTTATGGACGAAACACACAGATCTAAACTTAACGATAATATGAGTAAGATCCATATTCTAATATCGAAGAGACATTATGAATGACGTATTCGTCCACGCCGCCAAGCGAAGGTAAACTTTGTAATTGATCACATTAGGCTGAAACAGAGTTTTGGCTAATGATTTCCTTTTTAAGGCCACTCCCCACAAAATTACTATAGTCTACACATGCGATCCACAAACTATTTTAAACCTAACAGCTTAACAAATAGGCTTCAAAGTCAAACCTCCCGATGGCCATGACCCTATAAGACCTTACCAGTAAAGATATCCAAATCAGTTTACGCCAAGCCATACACGCATACACGATATTGCGTCATTCAGACAGAATCTAAAGAATTTTTACTGATACTTTTACAGAACAACTAGTAGAACTTTTCACAAATCGACCCAATTTATGGAAGAGAGTAGATTTCAGGACCGATCGATCATCAACGCGCTAAACAACTTAAATCCCAAATTATAAAGGACTCCGTCTAATGTTCATAGGTAATTTTAAACTGCCATGGTATGCTAGGTTCGGCCCGAACAGGCACGGTGAACATGCAGTGTTCACCTTTAAGTAATTGTACATTTAGCTTCATATAAATATTGTCATTTGATTATGTGCATGTAAAAATGTAACAATTGTTGCTGATCCTAATAAATAAACTACGTGAGGACATAACGTGCAACCCCTAACATGCAAGCAGGGGCCCTACCATGGACTCTTATTGCCATGATAGTTTGAGACAGATGTATTTGACGTGTATACATCTGTCATTGTCACACAGCTGAACTATCATTGCTATAAAAGCTTTTCGCTGCGAATCCATGATCAATATTCATCGGAAAAAAGGGCGTTTTGAACACGCGAAATCCATACTGGAATGTCCCTTAACACTGACGAAATTTTTACATTGGTCTTGTAATGTTGGATAAGTCATTGTTATCAGAGACTTCAAACATTATGAAGATTGAAGGTCATATAATCAAATATTGTAATATGACATAATAAATATGACTCGTAAGATTGATTGTCGATGGAACTGACGAAATAAATTAGAGATATTAATGTTTATTGATTTCCAAACCGTGTATAACATAGCAATGCAGAAATGAGCTGGCTTAGATGAAATTTCAGACAACGACATTGAATAAATATACAAAGGTCTATCTATGGCAGATGGTAGACTTGTGGAGATGACATTAGGTAGAGGACATAACAAGGACACAAATATGAGCATTGCACAAGATTAAAGACTATTTACCTCCTGCTATTATATCTGCCATCAAATCCAACCACAACTCCATTGTGCAACTGATTCTGGTTGCATACTTTCTGTATGTAAGAACAGATACCCTGAAATTTAAATTTTAATTAAGTATTTTTTTAATAAACTTAAAAATAAATGTAACTTTTTTTGGCATACTATAGTACAATTAATTTTATGTAGATAGCAAATCTCTTTCAGCTTATGGATCAAAATCAGACGAGATTTTGATCTGCCATTCGTCATAGCAATATTTATAATGTCAAAATTACCTGAGCAGTTTGCAGTACTACTACATCATTCATACATTTATACCCAGCTCCCATGCGTCCACGCAGACCAGCTGTACCAAATTGTTGCCGGCTCAGCATAACCTTCTTCAACTTGTCCCATCTTGCATTGCTTATGTCATCTAATACTTCATCACGGGTTTTCTGATTCTAAATACAAACACATAGTATAAAATAAAGGTTGCTACGCAATAAAGTAGATGCCATGAATAGTGATTTGGTCAAATACCGAATACCGCAACGCTGTCAGCCGATGCACTGAATATTCGGCACAAAGTACATGATTGTCAAGCGCGTCGCGTCGCGTCGCGACCTGTCTCACTGTTGCGCACAGTGAGAGGTTGTTTTCCGAAGCTGGTATTATTTACGACAAGGAGCGTAATCATTTGCTACCATCAAATGCTGAAAAGCTTGCTTTTATCCATCACAAATGACCACTGATGAATTTTATTTATTAAAGTGTTGTAATTTTGGTGATAAATACTAATCTTGTGTAGTATGATGTGTCTTTTTGTCCATGATTTGGTATTCGGCCGAAAAGTACATATTATTCAGCTTAATACCGAATACCAAAACAAGTGGCGGAATAGGCAGAATACCAAATATTTGTGGCATGTCTAGTAGAAACAACAATAATTTCTAAATTCAAATATTTTGTATTTAGAAAGTCTGTTTAAATAGAGAACTGTTGAGGCCAAAAAATTTACTACAAATATATTACAATATCATCTTCTCAACAATGAAGCTCGAGAGACATTGTCTTCCTACTTTAAGAAAAAAGTAATTAAGACAAACCTCTCTCCATCTCTTCTCTCTTTACACAAGACTTCAATCTGCTATGCCTATGTTTGGCTCAGCTACATTCGGCTCAAAATAATAATAATCTATAAAAATATCTATACAATCTTAGAGTGATATGAGTATGATGAAATTTTTGTAAATGAAGCATAGAAATTTACAATGCCTTCAAGACATCTTCACACTTATATCTTTCTATTAAGTATGTTTGGCATTCAGCAACCGAAATGTATATTCAATTTATTATGATATTACATTTCATTTTGCTTGCCAGGTTACTTCTCAGTGAAAGCAATGTGGCAGTAGCATTTATAATGCTGTAAAATCATGTTGCTGTCATGATATTAAGGTTCTTTTTAAAAGTGTAAATATATTCCGAATTGATGCATCCCAGTTTAAGAGATGGTCTAGCTCGCATTCATATCCCTCGTGCGGGTCTGATTTATGCTTAATTCGTGCCAATTGAATTGTCATTACTAACTACTTCTCAATTTCATTACTTTGGCCTTCACAACTAACATGATTCAAATTCATAAATATAAATATAGTTTATCGTGTTTTTTAAGCTGCTGTAATGATATTTAACAATGAATAGTTTGTGTATAACATTCAATACTTAGAATAAATGAGACTTCATTAATATTATACGTCTGATATTTCACAAATTTGATATAAACGTAATGTTTACTTACCTTATCGTGTTTCAACCAGCTATTCACAGCGGCATCTAATTTCAAATCTCCGCTTTTACATGCAGACATTATATGATAAAAATTATAAAAATTTCAGAAATATTTTATGTGATAAATGCGATGGAAATATAGTGTTTTTTTTATATAATTTGATTGATTCGATCCAGTATTGGTGGGAAACCAAGAATCACATTACGCACATCAACACCGGTTTGAAACACAGAATTTATTGATAAAACAAACTTTCGCAGTACTCGATCGAAAGTTTCTTTCAGACAATTTCAGTTTAGTTTGACACTTTTGACAATTTTCCTTCCTTCCTGACGAATTTGACAATGTCATTGACTTGACAACTAACAGACAGAAGTTTGACATCTGGATTTAACTTTTTGTTCGTTCGGATACACGAACACGGGGTAGGTTCAATACCCCTATCACGGGTTTGCCACCGTTTTCGTAATCTATACTCGCTAGCGTCACTCGGAATATTTGTATGAAATATCGTCGGTCTTCACGTCACCGCTGGGAGTCGCTGCATAATATTTCATACTAATATTCGACGGAGACGCTAGCGAGTATAGATAACGAAAACGGTGGCAAACCTGTGATAGGGGTTCAGGTGCTATCACGAGTTAAGAGTGCTGACCTCGGATGCATAGAATCATTTTATGAGAATGTCTCTGTCTGTCTGTATTTATGGTGAGACACGAATAAAATACATGCGCAGTGATTCCCCTTATTTTCGCTGAGCGCTCAAAACTCGTGATGGCACCTGTCTATAATATAATCTATGCAATCTATACAATAATTCTGTTACATAAATATAATATGTCTGTGGATGGGTAGTCTATTTTTCATGTTCCTCATGCGAGTCTTCAGTTCAAGAAGAAACTTTAGACTCGAAGGGCACTGACTAGAAACGCCTGGTGCATATTGGTAGGCAAGTAATCTATACTCTATACTAATATTATAAAGAGGAAAGATTTGTTTGTTTTTATTGAAAAGGCTCAATCTTAAAAGATGCTTTCCGCGTCGCGGAGAGGAACTCGGGTGATCACCCGTCCAACTATTGGCTTGGGCTGGGATTGACTATTTTCGTATTTGCACATATCGCAATGGCCATTGTGTCACGAGCCCTTCACTTATACGCGTATGGTATAAGTACATCGATTATAGTGGCTATCTACTCGGAAATCGGTAACATTTGTATAGTTAGGTAAGTAAGTAGGTAGGTTAGGTAAGGTAAGATACCCACAACAAAATAATAATGTTTATATGTGTGAGGATTGGTAGGGAGAAAGAGAAATAAATTTTGTTTTACCTAGATAGTAAGAAAATTAGAGTTCAACCACTTCATAACAGTTTTTAATGCATTTTTTGAGAAGTGATGGACATCTTCAGTGTCATCTGCAAACGAAATGATTTTACATTTTGGAAGATCAAGGTTATATATACTCAATACAATTGTTTCACAAAGTAATTCAAGTACGAAACTACATAAAAGGGTCTGCGGCCTTACCATGAGCTCTTATTGCCATGATAGTTTTACTCTTATTATGAGACTGTCGTATGCATCTGTCACTGTCACAAAACTCTCCTCCTCCCTCGCCTCTGATCGGAGATTAGAATTTGTACAATATTGTAATGAGCAAAATTTGTAATAAAATATGAAATTCTATTTACCTACGCTCAGTACTTAAATACTTACTGTATATTTCAGTGCTTTGTAAACACAAATAATTTAGAAAATATGATAGTATTGATACCATATGAAATATCATTCGATATACATACACTATTTCCCCTTCATAAAATACTGTTTTAAAACCCTCGTTAAATTAAATGATCCTTCACCGAGTTGTGTGGTGACGTCACGTGCGGTTTATTAGGAAATAGTTGGTCCAATCAGCGACCAATCATATAATTGTAATTGCTGGACGGAACCAGCCACTCCAGCCTGGGGGAGCTTCCTTCTTCATCAACCGTTTGACGGTACAGCTTCAAGTACCTTGTACGTACAAATTTACATATATACATATACGCTCACACTTGTATTCCCCGAAGAGGTAGGCAGAGGTCAGCCGTGGTGGCCGTGGCGTTAGAGCAGTCGCCTGCAAAGCAAGTGACGAAAGATCGAATCCTAGCGGGGCATGTACCAATGAGTTTTTCCAAAAAAAAAAATTATTTCTCAGACATATGCTGGTTTCCTCACGATGTTTTCCTTCACCGTAAACCAAGTGGTGTGAAATGCTCATAAGTTTTTTGAGGAACTCATTAGTACAGGCCCTATAGGCTCAATAGCGCAGCAGGCGAGTGCTCAAACCCCACTGCCAGTACCTAGTTATATTTTAAACTACGTTAAACTATGCTGAGTATGTCCATTTTAAACTGGCTCAAGATTGAAGAGCTCCATTCTCAGATATGTAGTCGCTTAAAAATAAATTCAGAATATTTTATTTCCGTTCAATATAAATGATTGCCTATCATAAAATGCATACGTACACTCTAGATCACAGCTCTACATACATAACTGAATGTGCGATATAAACTAGGGCGGGCGGGCGATCGTTGGCACTTGGGCGGGCGTCAGTTGCCTTCAGCTTGGGCGGGTAGTCGCCTGCGCACTCTCTGATATATTTCACTTGTGTTTGTGTGTTTTTTTTGCTAAATATGGGCACCGATGATCCGAATACTTTGGCCGCGGTTGACTTCGAAGTTTATGGGCAAGTACAAGGTAGGTGGCTCATGAAGTATTTTGTTTGTATTTGAATATGTTGCCAATCTCGTTAAGAGGTTTCTATTATATGACCACTAGCTGTGCCTCGCGGTGTTACCTACCCGCGTAGGAGTAACAATAAAAACTACAGTAAGTAGGTCTATATCTAGCAAGCAGCAAAAAAAAATACTTAATACCTATGTACTACTAAGTAATATATATTTTTTTCTGCTTAGCTACTGAGATTAGCTGGAACGAACAGACAGACAGATAAAACAATTTAAAATGTGTTTTGTTTCAGACTCTATTATTTATCTGTATAGATTTTAGTCCTTGTAAGTAGGTACCGAAGTAATCACTACCATACTGTAGGTTCCGTGTTTTATTTTCTTCTATTAATCTCCGAAAAATTATGTCAATCTCTTGATACGATGACTAAACCGAAAGAAAAGTTTTCTAAGTGAAGTGAATAGCGAAAGTAGGATGAACTGTTACAGTTCGCATTTATAGTACAACACAGAGAATGTACTACTATTGTAAACAATATCTTACGACATACATACATAGCCTTAGGCGTGTATTCCCCGAAGGGGCAGGCAGAAATGTTATGATAAAGACATCCTCTTTACACAAAAAAATAAATAAATAAAAAAAAGTTTTAATAATTTTTTAATATTAATATACTGCTACCCGAACATACCCGAAATTTTTTTTGAACTTGGCAAGGCCCTATTTTATATAAGATGTTCTTTTTTAAAACAATATTTGCACTAAGTACCTACTATTACATAAAAAATATTTTTAAAATTACTTACTTTTTTTAATCATATTATCATACTCGTTTATCAGGTAATTAATTCAAAGTTATTTTGGATATAGTACTGATGTTTTACGTTCAAACAAATAATAATTATTAAATTTGTTTTATATAAAAAGTTTGTTTCTCGTACTTCTCAATAATAAAGACAGAAGTGACACATCAATAAACGTAAGAAAATTAACTTCAGAAAAAGCGGAATTATTTGAGTGATGTTCTACCACCTATATATACCCATGCAACACCTGACATTTGATGAGAAAAACTAATGAAGATTTGTACCGTAAAATTATACGTCAAAGCTTAGAAGTTCTTAACACGCGCTGCTTAAACGATCATAGTTGGCCCTCAGTCATATTTTAAAACAACATTATAAAGAAGGAATACGTAGAATTAATATTAAGTACTAAGAAAACTTATCACGGAATTAATGTGGGTACCTAAAATTAGTTAGTTAAATAGAAATCAATGCACCCGCGCCGGTACCAAGTGATGAGACGATATAATTAGCCGTCGTGCATCTGGGTCGATGTCAATGAGCGATTTAGATTCAAAGTCATACAATCAGTCAATCATCGTGATGATAACATACAAATATATTGGGTTCCATAAATTGTAGGTACGTGGACAGAGAGAATAGTGCTGTTTATAGGCGCCGTCATGATTTATGTGCAGTTGTCATTTTTGAGTTTGTCTCTGCCTAGCTGTATGGCGTGACACGGATTAAATACATACGTTACTCCGACTATTTTCACTGAGCGCTCATAAGTCGTGACGTACACTCTACACTTCTTACAGGACATAAATACATACATATACTCACTGTATCCCTTGAGGGTAGGCAGAGACCACCGTTTGCCACATGCTACGATCCTTACATACTTCTTTCGCTTCATCCACATTCATGAATCTCTTCACCTTACACTTCCACCGGTTACGAGTGCTCTGAATTTGACGTTTCTGAAGCTTTCTTATAGTGCTTTAATTAAAATTATAAATAAAATTTACCTTTGATAGTAAAGCAAGCCGAGAATGTATATGTATGTCTGGACAAGGCTTACGAAATCTTTAGCAATTTTTACAATTAACTTAAAATAAAATAATCGTGTTAAAAATTTCATATAACTAGAGCGAGTATTACAGAATATACGTAAGAAATTGAGTCGGAAGAAGCTCAAAGTAGTAAATTAACGTAACACCTTAATAAAAAAAATATGCTCACACTATACCAGTAGAGTCCCCGAAGGGGTAAGCAGAGGTGTTGTAATAACAACACCCAAATTCCACCGAATATGATTAAGTGCCAACGTGACAGGGTGAGTCCATCGTCATGATAGAGGATGAGTCCATCGCCGTGATAGACGATGAGTCCATCGTCGTGATAGAGGTTGAGTCCATCGCCCTTAATTCGGTGGTAATTCTGGCTTTGACACGTTCCAATGTTGTCTACTTTTTCGGAGGCGGGTTTTAGACCCATAGTATAACGCAAGGTCAAACGACGCTGTTTGAACTACTTTAGGTACTGGCATACAATACCATTCCATTACCAACATCCATTACGATTATAAGTATTATTTATTAAGAGTTGGTAACCCTTGTGAACTTGCGAGATTTTCACACATTACCACATTAGTTACATTTCTAGGTGCCTATGTCTAATGGCCTATGATATAATTTTTTATTGAGATAACTACTATGTAGGTATATAAATATAAAAGCGAAATAAAGCATTGGAATGTCTACCTTACAAATGTTTGCCCCTCAGGTTGTTACTTCACGAAGTACTGCAAGGAGCTGGCCCAGGAGATGGGCGTGGCGGGCTGGGTGAAGAATTCCAAGAAAGGCACCATCGTCGGCAAGATACAGGCGCACAGGGCCCAGCTCGACCAGATGTTAGTCTTGACCTTCCTCATACATTATTTTTTAGCAGTGATTCAACATTATGTTGCACAATGGTTAAAAATGCGAAAATGAGGGGAATTCGAGGTTTTCCTGATCATTTTATGAATGATGTGTAGACGTTGGTAGTTAATCAAAATAAAAATAAATCATTATTTTGATGTCCACTATCACCTCTACATCTAATCACACCTCGCAGTTCGTCATAACTGTCGAGCTGAATCCAAAAAAGGTTCCTCTAAGGTTCCTTTTGTGTAGCTATTGTTCTGCAAAGCTGCCCGATGTGATTTTTCCGAACCTCGGCTCCGAACGGAATAAATCAAATCAAATCAAATCAAAAAGTTTTATTCAATTCAAGGGACACTTGGAACACTT
The DNA here is from genome assembly GCA_929442735.1 of Watsonalla binaria. Taxonomy (NCBI): domain Eukaryota; kingdom Metazoa; phylum Arthropoda; class Insecta; order Lepidoptera; family Drepanidae; genus Watsonalla; species Watsonalla binaria. The sequence goes on along the minus strand of OV838924.1, from coordinate 10,621,795 downwards.
ATTGAACGTCATTTTTCTTACGTTAACTTAAGTAAATTTACTACCGTTTCCAAAAGTAAGCCTGTCAGGAGAAGAAACGGCGGAACAAACTCCCCGGTTTTTTTTTTTTTACATGTGTCCCTTCTATATACATAGGGTTGCTTAAGTACATTTCAATGGAAGAGTGAGCAACTCATTGCCATACTTGGCTATCATCAATATACTCAGTTACACTATAATATGCTTTTTCACAAAGTTTCTGTTTGATGCTTGCCTTAAAACTTAAAAATGGTAGTTCACACATTTTTAATGGTAGTTTATTGAAAAGGCGTATACTTTGCCCCACAAAAGAGTTACTAGTTTTGTGCAGTCTAGTCACAGGGACACGGAGTTTATCCCTCTTGCGTGTATTTATATTGTGCATATCACTATTTTTCTTAAAACTATCTATATTCTTTCTTACATATATCAAATTTTCAAATATGTATTGACATGCCACAGTCATTATCCCTATTTCTTTAAACTTCTCTCTGAGAGAATCTCTAGATTTGAGTTTATAGATTGCACGAACAGCCCGTTATTTACGAAAGTAATAATTTCTAAAGTGGAGAGATCACATTTTTGCAGTGATTGCAGAGCGCTGGTCATATATAAAACCTCTGTATAATTTTATCATATTACGGTCAAATAAAAAAAAATTGGCTGCAGTCTTTATAATTGTGATTACCTACCTACCATGCAGATAGGTATAGTATGCATGAGTAATAAAAAAATGATTGATCGATTCGTAATTATTTGGGAGCCATCCAAAAGTGTCGCCAAAAACTTCCGGATTCTTTTAATTAGCGTTCCTGTCTTGTTTGATCGTAAACAACATTAATGAGGGGAGGTCAGTGCCAATTTTTAAAAGATGTTTAATTTATTACATGTACTTAGTAACGTTCTGGGGCCTTACCATGAGCTCTTATCGCCATGATATTTCTACTCTTTTTATGAGACAGATGTATTTGACGTGCGTACATCTGTCACTTTCACACAACTGTAACAACATTGCAATAAGAGCTCATGGTTGGGCCCCTGATTATGTTATAGAAGGTAGAAAAAAATATTTCACTTTGAAAAATCAAGTGTAGTAAAAATAATTATTACATAGTGCATGGTTGTGAACCAGGTATGACTTCGAAAACGTAGTTGTTAATTCCTTCTGAGACATATGCAGGTTTCTCATGATGTGCTGCTTCACCATAAAGCCCTTAAAGTAAGTACTCAAGTTTGGGTGACATTGGTAGGATATGACACTTTTTAACAAACCATAGAATCGTTGTAAATTCTTAAGTTCCGTGACAAAAACCTTCTAAATTGAATAAAAAAGTATATATACTCATGCCATCCCAGAAGGAGGGACTCAGAGGTCTAGGTGTAAGCAGAGTGTTGTAACAACAACACCCACATTTCACCGAATATGATTAAGTGCCAACGTGACAGAGGGCGAGTCCATCGCCGTCTCAGGCACTATACATACATCTTTGAATTTCTTCTCAGACATTTGCAGGTTTCCTCACGATGTGTTCCTTCCCCGTAAAGCACGTGGTGTGATTACTGCCCATAAGATTTTTGAGAAACTCGTAGGTACCAGGCCATCCCAATATATACATCTCTATGCTTATAACCCTTAAAAACTATACTGCTTTCCTCTTCCAGGATACACTGGCTGAGCACCATCGGGTCCCCTGGTTGCAAGATAGAGAAATGTGACCTCACCAACTGGGAGTACCTGGCGAAGCCTGCCTATACGGACTTCACTGTGCGCTTCTGATCACAGTATGGATTTTTTATAGTTTTAATAAAAAACTGATTACGTACCTCCTGTTTTATTTTTAACAGACATGTTATTTACTCTTAATATTCAACTATCATTTTTACACATGCATGCTGATACAATGAAATAGAAAAATATAATAAAAATAAAAATTATAATAAAACACGGAATTTAAATTAGTGTCTGCGGGAATGGTGCCCAGTAAGTGGCTGCGTTACCTCGATGGATCGCTAAGCTAATCCTCTGACCGAGGTAAGAACCAGCTCGACGGTCACCAGAGACGTCAACCAGGCGTTTAGAAAGATCCTTAAAAAGGACTTTCGCATTTGGCCCCCATGGCCCCAAAGTCTCAACCCCAAACGGCAGAAATAAACATGTTATTCGTAATGTATTTGTTCTCGCACTTTATTATTAATAGCCTGCAGTTATGATTCAAGATCCACGCGTCTCAAAGACTCATTGTAATTACACATATTATACACGGTGTCGGAGAAAAAGGAGCAGTTGTCTTCTAGAAGTTGTAGGGTTTTATGAATATATCACTATGTTGAAGTCTTAAAATATCTAGCTCCCACGATAACATAGTTATAAGCTATGGTTGCTAAGGGCCGAAGAACGAGATTAAATGAATGCGCAGCCGCTTTTACCTACATTACGTACATACGGGGTAATTAAACTTCTTAAATTAAGGAGAAGTTTAATGGTTTCGAAAAATGGTTCTTTGGGAATATTTCTGGAAATATTAGTGTGAGAAAAAAAATAAAAACGGAAGAATGTCCTAATAATTTTATTTGCTTCCTAAAATTATACCCTATCACATATTTTAACAGCTGTCCTTTTTTCCCCGACTTCCTGTATACCATTAAAATACAATTTTCATACGACTAAAAATATCTACATGATCCAAGTTGTGATTTATATGACTGTAAGTGAATTTTTTTTTTATTGGAATTTTTAACGTTTTTTTTTATGAAACGGATATTTATGTACTTCTGTTCCTCTATTTGTCTATAAATGTCTCTGTGTCTATAATATATACTTATTTGCTTCTTTGGCGTCCCAGGCTACAGAAAAAAGTAAGCCTAGTTTTAGAAATATCTATACAGATAAATAAAAAGTGTCTGTTTGTAATTCCAAAATAACAGCTTTTTACTAAATGCATATGAAAGTAAGTTTATACGGTACTGACATAAAAAACCAATTTTTTTAATTGTTCTCTGTCTGTCTGTCCGTTTGTTCCGGGTAATCTCTGAAACTGCTGGACCGATTGTAATGGGACTTTCACTGACAGGTAGCTGATACAAGGAGTAACTTAGGCTAATTAATTTAAAATTAGGGTCCCGCGGGTCAATCATGAACGCAGATCAAACCGCGGGCTTAAAATAAATAAAAACAAAGTTGTTGTTGCAACCAAGTAGCGTTAACTTAATTAAATTAAACGCATTATTTTGATAACAATGGAGTAAGTTACGATAGCATTATCTACGGCGGTGTCTCAATGAAGCTACAACACATTAATCACTGCAATCCATACCTTATTAATTGATTGTTAAAGATGAAAATAGTACCATCAGTGTTATGACTGCAAAGGGCGGGGACCTTTGGTATTATTCCAAAGTCAATATTAGCACATCTGAGGTTTTTATTTACTATAAGACTGTAATAACTCGCGTCATTGTTGATAGTAGTAAAGATTTATTCATTAGTTGATTGATTGATAAAATGTCCATTATTGAATGTAGTTACAGTAGCAGTAATGTAGCAGGCTTACATTTGGAAACAGTAGTAAATTAACCCAAGTTAGCTTATGAAAAATGACGTTCAATGAGTGTTCCTTATGTTGAATAATTTTTTTTATTTTGAATTTTGATTTGCAGGCGCCCCCACTTGCTATCGCATTTATTCGCTCCCTTTGGCGCGCCAAACTAGGTTCAAAAAATGAAAGTTTATCATTGTGTAACTTTTTCGTTGTGGTTTGAGCAGTCGCGTGCTACGCAAGCGACGCAAGTTCGAATCCCAGCGGGGCCTGTACCAATGAGTTTTTCGAAATAAAATATATGCAGTAATTTCACACCACGTGCTTTACGGTGAAGGAAAACATCGTGAGGAAACCCGCATATGTCTGTGAAGTAATTCAAAGAGGTATGTATAGTGCCTTGGACGGCGATGGACTCACCCTCTCTTAATCATATTCGGTGAAATGTGGGTTTTGTTGTTACAACACCTCTGCTAACCGCTTCGGGGACCCTTCTGGGATAGCGTATATGTGTGATACATATTCATTTAAAAATTAAATAAAAAATCCCTTAAGTTTTTATTTGCCGTTATTTTTACTATTCATTTTTATAGTAAAGTGTTCAACACTTGGATGTAAAATGAAATTCTTATAAATAAAATGCCAAAAAAAATAAAAAATAAACGAACATAATAAAAATAATAATTATCGCGAATTTTAATGTATTTTATTTTAATGAATTTCTTATGTATTCTACCAGCCTATGTTATATGCCTAAAATAATACCCTCAGACCACACAAAGACTTGAGATTGGCGTCTGGCCATTCATCGTAATAGCCATAAATTGTAATAATATTCAATTAAATACGATAAGAAAAACAAGAGTATAGCAATAACCAGTTTATTACGAACCTCTTAATTAATTAATTAAAATAACTTATATCTAACATTCCTACAAATTGTTTATTTACACAACAATTCAAGTTGGGTCGTTGACTTTGAAAGTTTTACATAACAAGCTAGGTAACATTTATTAACTCACTTTACACTCATAAGGATTACATGTTCTAGAAAACATACAATTTTTGTGCTGCTTTTAGACACCTGTAGTTGGTTTATGCCATTAATTGTATTAAAACCTTAATATGAAGTTATTTAATTCTACTTTAACCACACCAAATTACATATCACACCCTTAGAACAATAGTGGCTCAACTGAAAATATTGCGAAAATATTAAAATCATAAGACAGAAAAACAATTTTTTTTAGCACTTACCGTCAATAAACTATACTTTAAAAATATAAATATTGTTTTATTTAAAACTGATAAAATAATCACTGGCTATGATTACAAAAAAAATGTGAATCGAGCCCCTATCGTCCTGAGGGTGCGATATATCAAATTGAATAGAATTGAACATGGTCATGAAACTCATTTATATATTCTTTGTTTAGGTTAGAAAAAAAATTGCGTGCTTGGCCAGCCGGCGAGGGTCACTGATATAGAAGCATGAAGCACGACGGTGCCTACAAAAAACTTATATGTGCCAAGGTGCATATTGCATATTTAACGAGTTTTTAAAAATGTGAGGCGCCAAAATAAAAATAAAAATTCCATCATTTGATTATTGATCTACGTTCTATTCAACGAATATAGTATACCTCCGTGAATATGGCATAAATGCAAAACCACATTCTGCTTATTTAAATTATCATAGCTATGGTCAGGCAAATCTATAAATCTAAAAGGTACCTGAGACGGCAATGGACTCATCCATTGCCGTCTCAGGTACCTTCCCCTCTGTCACGTTGGCACTTTATCATCTTCGGTGAAATGTGGGTGTTGTTATTACAACACCTCCTTCGGGGAATACATATTAAAAAGCAACTGTTTGGATAATAGGAATGGTAATGATCTGACTTACAGATTTCTCAATAATCAGCCATTTGTATGTGTAACAAACATCATGAATACAATTAGTTTATAGTAAAAAAATTACATAATAACTTTTATAACATAAAAAATACAATAATTGTTAAACAATCGGTTTGAAGAAAATTTGTGGCGTGTGATAAACTTTATTTCGATGATCAATATGCATCTTAGCATTATTTTTATTATGAAGATTTTTGTATTACTTACTAAATACCTGAATAAACCTATTAGGTACTTGAAACATTTGTCAGAAAACTTTATATTTACCCAAAAGACATAGTTCCATGTCAAAAAAATATGTCGTAAGAAAAATAATACGTAATCTTTGATTTTTGTCCGCTGTGCCGTGTCATACAACTATCTTACACACATGAGTATAGATTATAAAAATATATGCTTAAGAGCTAATATTTATTATGCAATTATCAACTCTATTTTTGGTCCAGTTCATCACAATATTAATTGACCCAGTGAAGTGCGTCTCGCAGTATTCACATTATAAATCCAAATATACATACCTAAGAAATTTGTATTCAAGAATCAACATTTATTATAATCTCATTGAGAACGACATACAAACATACCAGAGAATTCTAGTGATAATATTTGATTTACTCACTTTACGCATTTATTTTCTCAAATACTCAGTTAACAAAAATCACGTAAACGCCAAATTCATATAAATTTGATAATTTTCAATATACGTCTAATTTATGGGTGATAGTCCTAAAAAGTCACTTTCTTCTTACGGTAAGACGTCCAATGGTTCCAATATATTATTACTTATTAGTACTACAAAATTTTTGGTCATCATTGAACAAGCGGAAAATACATCACTGGTACTTAACAATATTATATAAATCTTTACTAAAGTAAACTAAACGCTATCACAACATTACAACGTGATAACACCATTATTGTTGTTTTTTGTTAACAGGGTTTTACCATGATCTCTCATCGTCATGAAACTCATCATAGAGATGTTCAGTTCGCCGGAAAGGATAGCCGTATTCCTCTAAAAGGTTTGTAAGCGTCGAACTCAACGTCGAGCGAGGCTTTCAACCATAGTAAAATGATACATAATGCGTACACGATAAAGTTCAAAATCGGTTGTTTGAAACTGACACTCGGTGACGAGCGTGTCGCTGACAAACCTTACAGAATAACGTGGCAGATGTATTTCATCTGTCACACAGCTGCCCCGATTCTTGTAAAACAAACGATAGAAATGTCGTTGAACGATTAATTTGAATGAAATCACCTCCAAATGTGGTATTTACCTGATCCATAATCGTAGTTCGTTAAGACTTCAAGGCAATCGGCGACGACAACTGAGCTATTCCGTATTTTTCTTTGATATAATGAATTCGAAAGCATTATCAGCGACTAAATCGCTACGACATTGTAAACTATCATCGCAATAAGAGCTCACGATACCAGGGAAATTAAGCCCTTCCTACGGCAGAGTTGTGATGAATTTCCTTATCAATTACCTCGCTAGTAACGCTATATACACAATACAAATACCTAATTTAATTATAACATGATATTTTGTAACATTTACTACTAGTAGTAACGTTAGGTAACGCTCAACAGCCGCGTTATTCTGTAAGGTTTCTGGATTACGAAATTGAACTTTATCATGTATGATATATGTATTATGTATCAATTTCCTATGATTGAACCCGACGGTGGATGTCGAGTTCGAAGCAGAACCCTTCAGAATAACGCAGCAGAACGGTACAACCTTAAATTTACAATGGTGGACTAGACTTTTTCCTCAGGACTTTGTAAGGGAAGGCTCGCGTCCTCTACTTTTCTCGCAGCAGCTGCTTGTAAAGCCTTTCTATGCCTCTTCTTAGTCCTCTCCTTGTGGAAGAACAGCCTTAGATAATGACAGGGGAACACTACACACTCTCCCGCTGGTTCTTCCGCATCAATGTACACTCCTCGAACAAGGATCGAATTGGAACAGTTCAGCAGGACTAGGAGGGCGAAGCTTATTAGGTGGGAACACCAGTTACTCAGCTTTGGTGTATCTGTAACAAAATGGGAGGGTTGTTTCATCTGTTTTATATAGTTCAAAGTAAACTTGTAAAATACACCTGAGAGTTTTGGATTTTGACGTATGGATCTCATTTACGCCATGCTTGCGCAAATGCCTTTAATGAGATAACAGAAACCTTCCAACCTACTTTGCTTGTGGTTCATTCAAATAAATATTATCATACCATACGCTAAGTATAAGATTTGTACTTCTTAAAACGATGTTTCATTACATATTTTGTGTAATCCTGTCGCTCGAAATGTTTTGATACGCCAGCTTTGGAATTCAACCCCAACTTGCCTCCGAAATAGTATCAACTACATTTTAAGCCACGCTTAAACTCAAGGTTCGCTAAAGCTTGAATGTTCAAAGCTTATACAGATCAAGATCAAAACTATATACATCTATCAAACAATTTGTTCGCAAAATATAATTGTTAAATTTTACAGTTTTTTGTGAACACAGCATTCTAAAATCAACCTTACCCGGGAAGAAATAAACGTCAAGTAAGCCCCAGACTCCTCGCCAGACGTTGACAGTGGCGACGAAGGACACCAGGTGGTAGACGTCAGCCAGCAAGAGTCGAGGGGCGCCGTGCAGCCGCGCTGCTGTCCAGCGGACTGGAGCTTGGAGCGCGAAGGTGACCACAACTAGGGCGTAGCCTACTATCTACAGACAGACCATATTTATTTCAAAAGTTTTTATCACTAGAAATTGAAAAAACGTCGTGTTTTATTGATACAATTGAAACAAAGTCGCGTAGTTCTCGGTCCCCTGGGAGAACAGGAATGATATATTGCTAAGAAACCCACTGATAACGTAACTACCCATTGATAAAATATTTTTGGAAATTTTAAGTTTATTCCATAGGTAGGTTCATAAGAAAATGCAAATATTTTCTCATTATACTTAATATTATATTAGTATTATATGTTATAGTATAGAAGAACGGCTGTAAAGATTTTGATTAATCCTGATTTATTGTATTCATCCCGAATAGCAGAATAACTACGGGGAGTTCATTTCTTAATCTTCATATCGAGAAAATGGTCTGAGATTATTTTGATTCCGAAGTGTCATGTAAATTCCCTAGCGATAGTATTAATCTTGAATTTATCTAATAATAATAAAGTTTGAATTAATCTAATACTGATATTAAACATTATTGTTACTCGAGGTTAATAAGGGGTATGTAATAAAAAGTGTAACATATAAACGTCAGTCTTATGATGGTGCGTATTACTTTCGATATTGTTGAGAGAATATAATGACGTCTCACAAGGAAGTAGGTAATTCTCTACAGAAATCTTGCAAACACACAAACAATGTATCAGTTTATTAATAATATGTGGCACACAATTATGTACGTACAATATAAACAAATCGACAGACAATACGCAAACGACGGCGCCGGCGTAATGCTGCGCAAACGCATATCTCTTCCTTATCTCGGTACTGTTTACGTACTCACAGTCAATCGTATTAAGGGCTATGTACTAAAGCCTACGAGCTTACATTGTTTGTAAACACAGTTAAATATAGCCTACGCGTAATTTACGGTGGTAAATATCTGTACTTAATACATAAATAAATATAATTGAAGTGTCTGTTTGTTATGTCAAAATAACAACCTATATATGATCACGCCTGCATTCCCCGAAGGGGTAGGCAGAGGTGTTGTAATCACAACACACACTTTTCACCGAAGATGATTAAGGGCCAACGTGGTGAGTCCATCGCGGTCTTAGACACTTTACATACGTCATTGAATTACTTCTCAGAAATATGCAGGTTTCCTCACGATGTTTTCCTTCACCGTAAAGCACGTGGTGTGAAATCACTGTACATAAGTTTTTTAGAAAAACTCATTAGTACAGGCCCCGCTGGGATTCGAACTTGCGTCACTTGCTTAGCAGGCGACTGTTCAAACCTCAACGCCACCACGGCTCTTCAACTACATCAAAATAACAACCTTTTAACATAATATATGTATTAAAGTATCTGCCTACGGTAATTATGACCAAACTAGCTGTGCCCTGCGGTTTTACCCGCGTAGATTTAATTTGATCCCCGTGGAACCCTAAATGTTTTGTGTAAATAAAGTTACTTCCTTAAGTTAAATAAGTTAAGTTAAATAAGTAACATTAGTCATCTGCCAGTGAAAGTCATGTTAAAATCGGTCCAGCCGTTTCAGAGATTACCCGGAACAGACACAGAGATTTTTTTTTTATGTCAATACCGTATTTACTTTCATATGCATTTAGTGAAATGTGTTATTTTGGAATTACAAACAGACACTTCAAAATTATTTATCTGTATAGATGAGGATTAATTTTTTTTAATTATAATAAATTTTTGGGGCGTGCTTTTGACTAAATTTTCAATTCAATTCAAAATATCTTTATTCGATTAGACTTTTTACAAAGTACTGTCAATTCGTCAGAAAGACACGATTACATAGGATTATACATGCTACCGCCAGGTTCGGAAGGTTGCTTTTACTGAGAAGAACCTGGCAAGAAACTCAATAATTACTCTTTAAAAAAAAAAAATATAGCTTTGAGTAATACAATATAAATCATAAAAAATATATATAAGCCTATGGACACAGTTCCAGTGCACAAAAGTCGATAAAAAAAAAATAAAAAAAAAATTAGTACTACGAATAATTGTGTAGCTTGAGATGATCAGCCCCTACTAGCAGCACCTGTTCACAAGTATGACGAGAATGCCAGCCATCGCCTTCCTCAACCATTATAGAAGGATTAAATGAATATAGTATTTATATGATAGGCTCATTAATAAATAGGTAACAAGGTCACAAAGGAATATTTTGTGACTAATGCTGTGTGCATATTATTAGTGGAAGCTAATCACAGAATAAATAATGGTAGGTCCCAATAATATTGATATAGGGCGAGTGATAACAAAGCTACTGTTAGAAATGTCCACATAATTATGTACACTCTAACAATTTGTACGGTGCAACAATGTTTGTAATTATTAGATCATTTACTTTTGTCAGTGACTGACTGACAGTGATCTATCAACACACAGCCCAAACCACTGGACGGATCGGGCTGAAATTTGGCATGCAGGTACATGTTATGACATAGGCATCCACTAAGAAAGGATTTTAATTAATTCTACCCCCAAGGGGATAAAATAGGGGATGAATGTTTGTATGAAACTTTGTCAATTTTAAACCGATATATTATTTAAACCTAAATCTACGCAGCTAGTTATAAATAATAGTGGACTAGTGATCAATCACGCTCTAAAATAATAAGGCTATAAGGTATCATCATCATCACCCTTCTGCCCTTATCCCATGTTATTTGGGGTCGGCGCAATGTAGTCTTCCCTTCTTTCTACAAGCCGTCATTTATGTATTCATAAGGCACCATTGACCATATTTGTTTAATTTTTTTCTTTTTATATCTTCTAGATGACGCTATATTCAGCCACAGCGGACAATAAAGACTCATCCAGCGATACCTAATTTGTCTAATTATGGTGGGTAGTTAGGGAGTAGATGAATATACAAACAGATACATACTGGTTAGAGGTGAAATTTCGGAAAGCCTTTCTTAGTGTATATTTACACCTCACCAAAATCAGACCTGCAAATTATATGTCTCCAGCGGCTAAGGTTATGCATTGACATATAAGTCAATCAGTAGGCCTTTTTTTTTGTTGACGAGGGGGAATCCTTCAAAAGGTCCCCGACCGCCCTGGGAGAGGCAGATCAGGGGTATGTGCGATTTTTACCGTACTAAAACCCCCAGGTGGCCATCCTCAGTGCTCAGGGGGAACTCCGGGTACTCTGATAGAACGCACCGGTGTCCCCCCCACACTTTGCCGGGGCACATCCCCGGGGCAGTTGTAAGGCCGCCCCTAGAGACCTCGCTGTACAAGGCGGCGCGAGCCACATCGCGCTGCCACCTTCCCGGGCCCGCGTCGGTGGTCAAAGCTCCCACCCCGACCACCGCCAGCAGGCCTAGAAATTTAGCGCGTAGGGGTTTCAGGGGCAAAAAAATTATCGTCGTTTTGACCATGTGTTCAACTCATACAACATCATTACAATACGATTGTAAATTTAGCCGACATCTGCCAAGTTATGGTAGCTCAAACGTGACGCTTCCAGCTTACGGGGTGATTATGAAACTGGAGTAGGAACCCCGGTTCGAGACTGACGTTCACCGGTTAATTTTTTTTCCAAAAGAGAAGCCGGCAGGTCCGTCAATCAAATTCTGTTATTCATTAATCGAAACGTTTGTGTCTCTGTCTGATTAATCGTTTTCCTTTTCATTCCGTATTAATAAGATATGTTAGATTCCTTTTCAAGTATCTAAACTATCCAAATTCGAACTATTTCCCGACTTTTCCTTGCAAAAAAGATTATTTTCATACCTTAGAACTAAACACCGTCTCAAATTCCAGTTGAACGAGGAACAATCGAGCAAATTAGCAACTACTCATGTCCATAAATAGCCGGGAATTATCCACTTTACGTCTTAGTTTCAGGAACCTGGGTAATGAGGTAAATGCTGGTCATGTCTTGCTAATCATAAGTAGTATTTCTGTCCGTCTGTGCGTCCCACGTGCACATTCAATGTCACCCGTTGGTATTGAACTAGTTATGGTATTATGTAGGTTCTATTCATAAGCTGTTAGGAGCAATTTAGCCTAATTTTTTTATGGCATAGCAGGTTGAATGTAGATTGAGATTGAAGGGATTTTTGATTAGAGATCGTTGGGTGCCGCAAAAAAAGTAAAGGTTTTTTTATTTGTGTGACTATATAAAGAGTTACTTTAGTTATAAGAAAATATATTATATTCACTAGCTGTGCCTCGCTGTTTTACCCTAGGAGGAGTCGGAAAAGCTCGCGGCACAGTTGCTATTGCAACCCTAGCCCTAGCCAGTAATTGGATGGGTGACCGCCCGACTTCCCTCTGTGCCTCGGAGAGCACGTTAAGCCGTCGGTCCCGGTCCCGGATCTGGGTTAAACCAGTTGTCAGCCTATTTTAGGCCTCCGACTAACCTGTAACGACTGCCAAAGGTTGATATTTTGGCAACCGGGACCGACGGCTTAACGTGCTCTCCGAGGCACGGAGGGAAATCGGGCGGTCACACATCCAATTACTGGCTAGAGGCGACGTTGCTTAACTTCGCTGATCGAATGATATGCGCAATAACAACTGTGCCATGAGCTCCTCAAGCAGACAGACCAACAGAGAAAACATAAAAGTAGATTTTTTACGTAATTATCGCCATATTATACCTTCATATGCATTGTGTGAAAAACTGTTAATTTAGAAACACAAAAAGGCATTTCAATTTAATTTATCTGTAAAGATTATATTCAACGTAGTCTGAAAACCATACAATTCTCGCTCAACTTAGGGTTACATGACTTTACGTAATAGCTGGTAGAGCGAAATGGAAGAGAACAACACATCGAGCTCACTACAAGTAACGTGGGATGGGATAGGGTGACGATAATGAACGTGCAGAATTAAAATTATTTTAAATCAAAATAATAAAATTATTTAGATCATGCTAAAAGTCAATAATACGGCCGTGGTATATGGTAGAGTGGGGGACAAGACGGGCGGAGGAAGAATCAATTGCGTGCCGCATAAGTGGTCACTGACTCAATGGCGACCACAGTACCAACCAAGAACAGTAAACAAACATTTATAAACATAGCCTTTTCTACATCTATGAAAGAAATTCATGATGCAGCGATGGCTTGGTAAGGATTTACAACCAAACCCTAACAAATATCTTAAACAACACTCAAATATGGGCTCAATTAATGGCCTGCCTGGGGACCTACCATCATCGGTTTAATCAGAGCTTATATAGAGCGATGTTAAGAGCTTCTGTAGGCCTAGGCAAAGTAATATTAAATACTTCACTAGAAGCGATATAAAATTCACGGGAATTACATTTGCCACGAGACTGGTTTATTTATTTAATTTGGACTTCCAACAAGGAATACATAATTACAAGCTTAGAACTAATTATACAAAAAGGTTTCAATATATATGTTCCCGAGAGACACCGATTTGGGCCAAGTTTTCTACTTGTAATTAGTTTTTAGTTACTATATATTTAAATAAAAGGTTTAATTAAAAAAAAAAAAAAATGTTTCCTCAATTATAGTTTATGTCATTTCCATATTCTTTTTATCGTTTCTATTAGCGCAAGCGCTAGAGCATGTTATTTTGTGTAGGCACAGAGCTTTCACGTTTCATTTGGGTATCGTAAAATTAAACGTCAAAGTCAAAAAGTTCTTAACACGCACTGCTCAAACGATCATAGTTGGCCTCCGTTGTTCCCGAATCGGCCTTCTCAAATAAACAAAGGTGTAAAACCTCTCTAAATAATCACCTGTTCACCTTATTCACGATTTTTTTGGAGACATTTTTAGATACCAGCGAAGTATGTAGAAAATCCAAAATAATAATAAATTGCGCTGAGAGACCGAATATGACATAATTACAGATCGTTAACTAACTTAACACCATTAGAACGCCTTTCTACACTATAAAGAGGAAATATTTTTGTGTGTATGTTTGTAATGTATTAACTCGATAAATACCATACCGATTTCATAAATTCTTTCATCATTGGGAAGTTACATCATCAGCGAGTAACATAGGCTTTATTTAATCCCCGTTCTCCCTCGGAAACGGGAACTACGCGGGTGAAACCGCGTGATGTCCGCTAGTATAAAATAAGGAGCGAGAAAAGAAGTTATAGGGTTGGCGTCGGCTTTGGCGCTTGTTTGTATGGAGACGTAAACTTCCTACACTCGCCGCTTGGGGCGCTTTTTAACGTTTCCATACAAAAAGAGGAAAATACCCAGACGATATCTTCAACGTAAAAACATGTTAAAACCGTGGGGGAACATGACACTTTCAACAGATTTTTTGGGCCTTCGTAATATACATTCAATTTGTTGCGGACTTGAAATACTCACTGAAACTTTATTTACTTGATCTAATACCACAAACTGTCTCGTGTAGTTTTCAAGCGACATTATAATTGTAATATCTTTGGACAACTTTTCGGAAATTTCAACGTGATTAAACGTAACTTGGGATACTGTGTCGCCTCGTTTACTGACCCAACGGTATATTATGATGACCTATATGCGGAAAGAGTTATGCGTTGAACTTCATCCTTTAAATCAGGTGCCAATGATGGCTACGGGTTACTAATATTGCAAATATAATTTTTCTCTCTCTCCCTCTATCTCTTCCTAAAACGAGTGAAGATTTTGTAAGAGTATATAGATAGAGCCTGTACCACCAAACGATAAGCGTCCGCTAACGTAAGTGGCATGTAACCACATCTGAACATTAGTATGAACTTACATATACTCACGCCTGTATTCCCAGAAGATTTGAATTACTTCTCAAAAATATGCAGGTTTCCTCACGATGTTTTCCTTCACCGTAAAGCACGTGGTGTGAAATCACTGTACATAAGTTTTTTTAGAAAAACTCATTAGTACAGGCCCCACTGGGATTCGAACTTGCGTCGCTTGCGTAGCAGGCGACTGCTCAAACCTCAAGGCCACCACGGCTCATTGTATGAACTTGTTTTTAATACAGTAAAGGAAAATTATGATAAGTATATTTTGATCAAAACTACATACCGTTCAATATCATAATATTCCTTGTCTTCTCCGTAGTCGGGTAAAAATAATGATTAAACCCGACGCATTGTATTTCATGTTTATTGAGACATAAATCACGGAGCTAAGGTGTGCTCTTAGCTTGTTAATTACATAAATATTACACAAACAATCATTACAATCTTCTTTATTAGCTAGGGTACTTATTGGATGGCTAAAAAGTATGCAATAGGTGCCATCACGAATTATGAGCGCTCAGTGAAATCTTTCAAATAGTGAGTATAACTGCTTAATTTATTTCTTCGCGCATACACTTAGCTAGTAAAAGCTATAATTTTGGCTATACCAATTCCGCAGTCAAGACTTCAATCAGTGCAATTTAACAGTAGCAAGCTAAGTTAAATATTGTAAACTTACCAATGAGGTCCAGCAGGACTTGACCTGGTCTTCGGGGAAGAGGAAGATGTCCAACAGCGCCCAGGATCCTCGCCACACGAACACAACCAGCGACCCCACCACGGTCACGGAAAATATGCAATCCAGCACGTACAGCATCGTGTCTTTGCTGTTCTGTAAATAATTATATCTGAATTATGATCACCACAGCCGGAAGACATAGACCGACCAGGGGAGCTAACTATGATCGTTTAAGAAGCGCGTATTAAGAACTTCTTAGCTTTGACGTTTAACTTTACGGCACTAAAATTAAACGTCACAGCATAGAAGCTCATCGCCATCTCAGGCACTAAGTATACATCATCGCCCTGGCCTTATCCCATACATTGTTGGGGTCGGCACTTGATTCAACTCGATGTGGCTGATCACCTGATTTTTATACGAAGCGACTGCCATCTGACCTTCGCAACCCCCTTTACGAGGAAAATCTGTGATCTGATAAATTGGCAACCGGGACCGACGGCTTAACGTGCTCTCCGAGGGTTTCAGTTTTCTATTACGTGGATGTTATTAGGAGTCAGTTTTCCTTATTTACAGTAATAATTTGGTTATTACATTATGAAACGTAGTTAAAGTTTTAGAACCGTACCGGAGGAGCTCGTGGCATAGTTGCTATTGCGCATATCATTGGATCAGTGAAGTTAAGCAACCTTAACCCTAGCCAGTAATTGGAGGGGCGACCGCCCGAGTTCCCTCCGTGCCTCGAAGAGCACGTCAAGTCTCGTCAAAGGGGTTGCGAAGATCAGTAGGCTTACTCTTGAAAACCATCCCAATCTCGACCCAATTCCAATCCGGTTCAGTTTCAATTTCAATGCCCAGAAAGTTGGCACTCTTGAACGGAATCGAGATTGAGATTAGAATCGATTGCATGTTCGAGTACACTGACTGCCATGAGGTTGCCATACACATCAAAACATATCCTACCAATTCTATAAAATACTTAATAACTCGTTAAATCTATAATTAAATTTCTTTTTGACATAGAATTATACATCGTATATCATAATCGCATTGTGTATCATGAATTATTGCATATTTATTTGCATACATTATTAACACTTATAACAAAGGAACAAAGGCGTCTGTGGATGTCAGTGCCCCGTTGTCTTTGCCTATACGTTCTATTAAAAAAACCCCGCGCCCTTGACATGTTTTGAAGAACGGCTGTGATAATGTAAACAAAGGGGAACCCAATGGGTTCTTCCACAATTTACATGATATTTTTCTCAACAATCACTTGACATTGGCGGAATAGTTTTATTTAAGCTCATCGCCATTAAATAAATTAAGGAAAGGAAAGTAAAGGTAAAAAAAGGGCAATCCAATGGGTTCCTCCACATATTTTTAACAATTTTCTAGATATTTTTCTCAACAATCACTTGACAATGGCGGAATAGTTTTACTTAAGCTCATCGCCATTAAATAAATAAAGGAAAGGAAAGGAATGTAAACAAAATTTTGAAGTTCGGAAGAACAATGTTTTTAAATGTTTCGATGAGGAATGTGTTACATTAATTGTACAAATGTTCAAGTTAGTGTTATTTAAATGCTTCTATCGGGAAGACGAGAAGATGAAGGTAAATCGCATTTAGTTCTTACGAACTTTAATATGTATAAGGTGCTTTTGCTTGATACAAATACTTATTGTTTTGACAGAATAAGCCAAAAGATGAGTAATAAGATTAAATTTTGCCTTTATTCACAGAAAAACTTCATAAATCAGTCAAAATACACAAACTCGAACCCAAAAAAGTTGCCTTTTTGAAATCGTAATATTTTTATCGCAAACTCGAATTCAAGCTCGATCTGTCATTGTCAAATCTCGTCAAGAGTACCGAAAAAGTGCATCGTTCGAGCGATGACGATTTCATTTAGTTCCGAAAATTTCCGTAATATCGAATACAATCGTGCGCTAGTGTAGCTGTCGAGAGTGCCAAATGACAAGTTCTCGATCCCAATTTCCAATTCCATTTACGATCGAGTGTCGAGATTAAGCCTACAGATGGCAGTCACTTCGTATGAAAATCAGGTGATCAGCCGCAAGAGTCTATGGGAGACCGGGGAGATGGAATTAAAGTTTTAATACCGAATATTGCTTTAAAAACAAGTAAACAATACACGTCAAGAACAACAATAGTGATATTGTATAATTAGCTTCGCCCCGCGGTTTCGCCATCGTAGATGGCGGCTTTAAATAAAAGTTGCCTCTTCTTAAATCAAAATTAAAATTATGTCACGAATTAACTGGAAAAGTATTTTTTTTATATAAGACTGAATGATCTCCGAAGGGGTAGCTACAGCTCGTACTTTCCAAAAAAAAAACGCCTATTTGTATATTTGCTATGAATTTAATTAAATTGAAAAGTACAAGTGCAAATAATGAACCCTAACCTATAGTAACATATAAATCTGAAGAATTTGTTTGTTTGCGCCAATCTCAGGAATTACTGGTCCAATTTGAAAAAATATTTCAGTGTTAGATAGCCCATTTAACGAGAAAAGCTATAGGCTATATATCATCACGCACGCTAAGACCAAACGCCAAATAAAGTTAGGGTTATCCTGAACTATACCACGTGCGGCAAATCGCAACCAGAAGCTAGAATGATATCTATTACACACATGTTGACGCCTGTATTCCCCGAAAGGGTAAGGAGAGGTGTACTCCTAGTACACCCACATTTCGCCAGTAACATTTAAGTCTCATGTAATATAGGGCGACCTTATTGCAACGGGGCAAATCTAGACTTTGTGTTGCTACTGGGAAGTTACAGTTGAAAAAATCCAATAACACTTTGCCCCACCTGATGATGGAACCTAAGACCTAAGATCCGCAGTAGCACTTGCGACCACTCGACCAACGAGGCAGGCAACATACGTACTATTACATAAACTATCTCAGTAATTTAAGGAACAATGTATGACATAATGTATTCATACATATTTATATCATTGTCTCGTTCGACTTGTTAATTTGAAACTTCAATAGAGCCTTCTCAAAAGGCGAGTTTAACGGTCATTTTACATCGCTCGTTGTAGGTACTAGGCCGTAACTGGATGAATTGAAGGTATTTTTATTTCAGAGTTTAAAATGTCTTTATGTTTTGACATTCAGGATTTCCATGAAAATCTGTTTTCACGGTGGCAAACCCGTGATAGGGGCCAACTATGATCGTTTAAGCAGAGCACGTATTAAGATATTCTTAGCAACAAGGGGCCTATTATAGTCGATTTAAGCGGAGCGTGTTAAGAACTTCTGAGCTTTGACGTTCCATTTTAGTGCCGTATAATTAAATGTCAAAGCAAAGAATATCTTAATACGTGGTGCTTAAACGATCATAGTTTGCCACCGTTTTCGTAATCTATACTCGCTAGCGTCACTCGCAATATTTGTATGAGATATTTTCGTTTTTCATGTCACTGCTGGGAGCCGCTGTACAATTTTTCAAACAAATATTCGGCGGAGACGCTAGTGAGTATAGATTACGAATACGGTGGCAAACCCGTGATAGGGGTACAGTTGTCTTCTAGAAGTTGTAGGGTATTAGGAATATATCACCCCATGATGCATATCACGATACTAACACTCAAAACCCATTATCGAACGGAGTTCAAAACATGGTTTTATGGGATCATTTCATAAAATATTAATAGGAGAAAGAAAAGAAAAAAATTTATTAGATTCATGTATACCTACTCTACGTAACAGCCATTTAATAGCCTCTTTGGTCTAGTGACTATAAAGTTAGCCTGCCGATCACTTGAATTATTCTTAAGTAAGTTAGTTATCGGCTTTGCTGTATAGTGATTAATAAAGTTACGGTTGGGATGAAACAAAGGCGGTATACTTCTGTCTGCCGTCACAAGTCACCGCGTAGACCGTAAACGCTTATTTGTATAGGATCAAAACAGCACCATCTGTCGGCTCACGGATAGCACTATTGTGGTCCCATACAAAGCTGCGTTTACGTCAAAGCGATGACTTGTGACGGCGATTTTAAGAAAGCTCGCACTGGGCATTCTGGTCTTCAATAACCAGTAATGAAAATCTTTCTCTTGTGACTTCTATACTCCCCTCACATTCGATATGAGCCATTTATCTGCGAGCCAGAACAATGTGGCATGCAAAATCAGATTTACTAAGCTTAATTACTGCATTAGCTAACCATTCTTATGTCTGTTTGTTCAAGAAATTCTTTTCTAATGGTGACGTCTCGGACTTTGGATGGCAAGGTCTTTATCGGATAATAAACATTTGAATTCTGTGTTACTGTTATTTTAATTCATACACATATTCCGAATTACATCTGCGTAGATAAAAACATATAATGGTGAAGTGTAATAAAATTAGAATACTTCTTTTTCAAGATTTTTATATAGATTTAAAGAGGTTTTATCTTGTGTGTATCGTTGTGTTCCGAAAAGTAAGTCCTATTTACTATTGCCATTAATAAATTATATCATTACAATTGCTTTGATAACTAAGGTAGATATTATAAAAGGTAATAAGGTGGTGGCCTTGAGGTTTGAGCAGTCGCCTGCTACGCAACCGACGCAAGTTCGAATCCCAGCGGGGCCTATACCAATGAGTTTTTCTAAAAAACTTATGTACAGTGAATTCACACCACGTGCTTTGCGGTGAAGGAAAACATCGTGAGGAAACCTGCATATTTCTGAGAAGTAATTCAAAGAGGTATGTATAGTGCCTGAGACGGCAATAGACTCACCATCTGTCACGTTGGCACTTAATCAAATTCGGTGAAAAGTGGGTGTTGTGATAACAACACCTCTGCCTACCCCTTCGGGGAATACAGGCGTGAGCATATGTAATAAGGTAATAATAGATTTTATTAATTGCAAGAATAATATCTTATTTTATTAAATTAGCTGTGCCCCGCGGTTTCACCCGCGTTGATTTAAAATCCCGGGACTCTAATTTTATATATAATAGTCCAAATTATTGTCTGTCATAACGTATAAGGAGGACCAAGAGATGGCACTGGACAGAGACAAATGGAAAGCATCGGTTACACCGACAAGATTCTTAAATTCATGATGATGAGTCCAAATTACTCCGTGTAACATCAGTTACCTATCAGTGAAAGTCCTGCTAAAATCGGTTCAGCCGTTTCAGAGATTACCCGGATCAAGCAGACATACAGATTTTTTTTTAATTGTTTTTTTAATTATTCATTTAGTGAAAAGCTGTTTATTTAGAATTACAAACAGACCCTTCAATCTTATTTATCTGTATAAATGTATAGATGGGTGTTGTTGTTACAACACCTCTGCCTACCCCTTCGGGGAATACAGGCGTGAGCATATGTATGTATGTAAATGTATAGATTTCCTACACTTATAATTTCGAAAACGCAGAAGTATAAATATAATATAAACACAATAGACAGGGAAAGCGACTTTGTTTTAACAAAGTCGCTTTCTCTGTCCCTATATCATGTATGCTTAAATCTTTAAAACGGATTTTGATGCAGTTTTTTTGACATATAGAGTGATTGAAGAGGGAGGTTTATATGTATAATAACATCCATTAAGTAGTGGAGAAATACTGTAATATTTGAGGTTTCTAATGGGATGCGTTTAACTGCCTCGTTGGTCTAGTGGTTAGTACGTTCGTCTGCCGATCACGAGGTCCCGGGTTCGATTCCCGGGTCGGGTCAAAAATTTATATTGGGTTTTTTCTGCCAAGAAATTCACAATAAAATGCCCGGAGTTTGGAAGTTGGCGGTGTTTCCACCCCCGTGCCTCGGAAAGCACGTTGCACCGTTGGTCCTACGCCTGATCTCTCTCCGGTCGTGTCGGATTGCCTCCCATCGGGCTATGAGAGTGAGGCAATAAAGAGTGCACCTGTGTTTGCGCACACACTTGTGCACTATATCTCCTGCGCACATGGCTGATCCTCGTTGATATAAGCCGCCGTAACCGAAATTCGGTAGGAGATCATTATTATTATTATAAAATCGTAATCGTAAATAATTACATTTATCACTGACACTGTGAACGCAGGCTGAACCCTACGAGATTTACAAAATAATGTACTAAGTTTAAAAGGTCTACAGAAAACTCCGCTACGCTATCTCTTATGGATATCCCATAATATTTTTCTATGTCATTTACTTTTTACGACAAATAATGGCTAATTTTCGAAGCGATTTTAACCAATACAGCATTAACCCATATCTAATTAAATACCTGAAATACATTGTTGATTTAATATAGATATGGCAGCCCTGTACAGCCTCTTAAATCTTTAAACGAGCAATTCTTGTATATTTATAATCAGAATCCCGAAAACGGCTCCAACGATTTTCATGATATCTTGCATGTTTCACGGGCAAAAAATAGATCTAGCTAGGTTTCATTTATGGAAAACATCGTTTTGACCATGTTTTCAGGCACTGAAAAACTCATAATATATAATTACAATACTACATCAACTTTCGCCGACATCTGTCAAGTTATGGTAGCTCAAAGGTGAGGTTTCCAGCTTACGGGGCGATAACGAATTAGAGTACTCCGGTTAGAGACTGACGTTCACTGGATTTTTTTTCTTTTTTTTGTGTGAAGAAGAAACCGAGCACAGCTCGGTTTACCAGATATTATGATTTAAATGAATATTTTCGAAGATATTACATTCGATTTAAAAATTGCGGCGGTTTCGGCTGGCCGGGGCGACGTTGTATATAAAGACATTCTGTAATACATTAATTTTTGTAAAAATAAAATAAATAGGTAAAAATTTAAAAATTATATAAGTAAAAATGATGTGTATGAATTTAGATATTCCAAAGACAGCAGGAAATCTTCATGGTTAAGGAAAAGAAGAATAATTTTTCTCTAAATTTAACGCGTGCGGGCCACGGGCAGTAATGAATAAATCAAAACTACTGGATCGATTTTAATCATTTATTCAGTGAATGACAAAGGCTATATATTATAACCCGTGTGAAGCCGGAGCGGGCCGCTAGTGTATTATAATTTTCTATTTTCTATTATAAAAATCAGTTTCATCAAGTATAATTAATTTTGTTGTTATTGATATCAAACATGAAAAATCTAGTTTTAAGGCGGAAATTCACGTCTTTTAAATTCTGGCGCTCTAGTACTTTTGGTAAATTCGGAAAAAATGTCGATAAACAAAGCTGTACGAGCAATTTAAACTGTTTGAAGTGTTTATCTCGTGACTGTACCTCTCCTCATTTCTAATATGCATAGTAATTTGTTACACAGTGTATGAAGTTTTTTTGAGAAGGCCACAACGTTACACTAAGCATCACACCCCCTATCTTCATGCAATACGGAACGGTCTACGAACTACAGCTACGAGTGCTACGAACATTTTTAAGTTACGATTTTTTTTTCTAAACCTGGGAATTATGTATGTATAGTATGATGCTACTGCTAAACTATTGATATACATATAGGTAGGTATACTAAGATAACTCGGCTAAAAAGTAAGTACTTATATGTTCTGCATTTGTCATACAATATTCACGTTTCTTATCATTTAGAAGTCAAAATCAGTGCTGTTCGATGGTGTGGACCGTGTGTAAGTACCAACCGTGCGGAACATAGTGGGGACGTCAAAATAATCCTGAGGCAAGTCGACAGCAATGGCGAAAGGGGCCGCGCAGATGTTGCGCAGAGCCCGCAGCGCGGCCAGGGAGAGCGTGGCCGCCGCCGTGGTGGACAGCAGCGTCCTCGCACTGTCCCCCGTGCACTCATTGAGCAGGTTCCACACGCCACGCCACGCTCCCACGCACGCCACACCCGCCACACACGTGTACAGCCGCGACACTACGTAGTACGTCAGCCGGCCCCGGTCGGGGCTCAGCCGCTTGGCGAGGTGAGTTTGGAACACGCACAACAGGAGGTCACAGCACAGGCCGAAGGTGGCGCAGGCGGCGGCAGAGGCAACTGGGCTGTTGGGCAGCACGTAGAGGTCCATAAGGGTCCAGGTGGACTTCCAATAGGTGACCACGGCGGGTGCCAGTACGGCGCTGGCTAAAGAAGCGTCGGCCGCGGCCAGCACGGCGCCGCGCGGGCCGCCGCCGGCGAGGGTGTCCGCGAGCCCCGCGCTGCTTCCACGCATGTCTGTCACACACTACGACCAGTAATTGCATTACCGCCGCTCCCACCCGACCCGCGCCGCACACACACCTATCTGCGTACGATTGCGACCGATAACTACATTCGACGAATGAGTTTTACACAAACGCGCGGGGAACCTCAAACATCAAATCCCGTGAAATCCGCATTCTTACAATTTCCTATGAAGGTGCTCAAATCACTAAAAAAAATAATTATGGACTAACGTCAACCTACAGGTAGCTGAAGTAAAGACTTGTAATAAAGAGATTTTCTGAACTTGGAGCTACCCAATTGAGTTAGTAGGTACTACATAGGCAATTATTAGTAGAAATTGCCAAAAAAGGAAGAAAAGAAAACATTTATAGACACATTCTGATGGTGACTAAATGTGTTAAAAAAAATATATTTGTCGCAAACTAGCTCCAATTCAGCATAGTTTACTCAACTTAGTAAAGTAGCAGGGTTCGGAGGCTAAAGCCCTTTGAAGAAGTGTATAATATGATATCCCCAACCTAATAAAACTGCTCACTACTTAGCCAATCTGCCATTTATGTCGTACAATATCATACAAGTAAATCATAATATCCGTAATAATTAAAACCGGGATAACCATATCTAACCATATTCCGGAATCCAAAATCCACATTTATTTAGAAGATACATTATAATAGTTCTTGATTACGCACTTGTACAATATAAAACAATACGGCAGGTCAGCTCCCAAAAAATGGCGGGTGGTTCTAGTATGTCACAAATTAATTTTTTTAAGCGCCAAACATCCACTTACCTGTGACCAGTGTCAGAGCTCTTGTGCGGTGGCAAGCGACCCTACGAATATGTATTTAATCACACAATACTTACTAATTTGCAAAGCGTCTCGTCACAAACGTCTCTTTTTTAAGAATAACCACAAGATTTTTTATGAGACCGAATATCACTGCCCGAATACACCTGTCACTGTCACACAGCTGATCATTGCAATAAGAGCTCATGGTTAGACCCCTGTACGCTTATTGCCAGTTTTGCCACCGTTATATCATAAATATTCCATTATTCCAGCATAAATAATACTAATTTCTTCAGGCGTGATCGGAGTGCCTAGTGCAAGTTTTCTTAAAATCGCTGTCACAAGTCATCGCGTTGATGGAAGCGTAGATTTGCATAGGATCAAACGAGCCATCTGTTGGCCGACAGATGGCGCTGTTTCCATACAAATCTACGTTTGCGTCAACGCGGTGACTTGTGAAGGCGGCAGTGAAAAACTCGCACTAGGCACTCTGAGATCCTGGTAATCGCGCTAGGATACGCAATTTAAGAAGCCGCCCTTCTGTAAATATTCTACTTTGTGGCAGTACTTAGGTAAGTACGATCAACCTAATCGCACCGGTTGTCTAGCGAAGGGACGCCGAGTGCCGGCTTCCGAAATCTACTTTGATCAGTCCCACTTTGGAAATAGACCGCCTGCTCGTGACACTTATACTATTTACTATCTGTGCCAAAGGGCTTATGCAAACCTATACAGCTATATCTGTATCTAAACAGATAAATAAAATTGAAGTGTCTGTTTGTAATTACAAATTAACAGCTTTTCATAAAAAAGTATTTTATTATATTGTAGTTTCACTGGCAGATAGCTGATATTACAAGGAGCTATTGAGGCTACTGTTATTTAAAGAAATAATTAGGGTTCCGCAAAATAAAGCTTAAGTCTAGGCGGGTGAAACCGCGGGGCACAACTAGTCAAATATTACTTCACATGGTCACTCATCGCCGATTCTCAAAGAGCTCGTAGGGTTGCTACCGCGCATGTCATTCGATCAACGTAGTTAAGCAATCCCTAGTCAGTAGTTGGATAGATGACCGCCTGAGTGATGTACTCCGAGTCCTTCCTCGGAGAGCACGTTAAGCATTGAACATCTTTGATAAACGTAACGGCATGTAGACAAAGCAGCATTATACTCACGCTTCGCTTATAGAAACGATAAAAAACGCACGAGAATTATATATATCACATGATTGATTTATGCCATGCCATGCCATGCTCACAAATATTTGTAATATTTTAGTTATTATATTTGACAATTGAGCATTTGTGCTGTGTCCATGGGCTTATATTCATGAGATATAAATACTGTAACCAAAAACATTGTATAATATATATTTTTTTAAAAGAGTAATTGTTGAGTTTCTTGCCGGGTTCTTCTCAACAAAAGCTACCTTCCGAACCCGGTGGTAACATTTATAATCATGTATAATGTATTTTGTGTCCTTCTGACGATTTGAAAGTACTTTGTAAGAAGTCTAATCAAATAAAGATATTTTTGATTTTGATTTTGATCATTTCCATACATTTATTACCGTTTTTATTAGCGCAAGCGCGGAAGAATATTCCTTTGTCTAGACTTAGAGGGCAGCCTAAACGTATGTTTAGGCTTTCGTCAAGCAGGTCATCAGTCAGTCAGTCAGTCAGTCGCTTTGTGTCGCTCAATCTATTATGAACGTCAATTTTATTAACGTTTGTAGGTAAGCACCAGGGTTAGAGAAACCTAAATAAATATATCCATAGCTCGTGGCAAAATTAATTCCGTAAACGTAGTTATATAAACGAGAAGAGCGAAAACAGTACTTCCTTAGAATGTGAAGAATCTGCTATGACATGCTGATAATTATTACGAGACGGATGTATATGACGTGTATAATTCTGTCACTATCACACAGCTAAACTATCATGAAAATATGAGCTTATGGGAAGACCGCTTAAGATTACACTGTAATCTGGGATACTTGGTACTTACAGATTTCTTAAACCTGGTGGTAAATATGTAGGTGGGCTCCTTGCCGTCTATGACGAGGAAGTATGGCGAAGCCAGGATGTTACGAGATGATCTGAGGCTTGCGATGCATATGTAGAACACGACAGCAAGCGCCGCTATCAGCACTGGTCTAGAAAAAATATTTATTAATTTTTGAATGAAATTAAATGAATCGCAGCATTTCATAGTACGGTTGCGATTGGAACTCGCGATAACGCCTTTTGATATCTTTATAGTGCTTAAGTGCTAAATGTTGCTATGATTTTTTTGCGAATGTCATTATTTTTTTTACCTATTCGTACACCATATTGGTATAAGATGAGCTCTTGGCACAGTTGCTATTGCGCATATCATTCGATCAGTTAAGCAACCCTAACCCTAGCCAGTAATTGGATGGGTAAACGCCCGAGTACCCTCCGTGCCTCGAAGAGTACATTAAGCCGTCGGTCCCGATTGCTATTTTATCATCATCGGCAATCGTTACAGGTCAGTCGGAGGCCAAAAAATATTCTGACAACTGGTTTAGCCCAGATCAGTCCAGATATTCCTCGACAAAGAGGTTGCGAAGGTCAGATGGCAGTCGCTTCGTATAAAAATCAGGTGATCAGCCACATCCAGTTTGGGATAAGGCCAGGATATAGGAATAGATATTTTAGTTCTCTACGTCACCATACAGGTCTAGATTACTAAGACGATAGCAAAACCGTGGTAGTATATACTGTACCCCATAGTGACCAGACTCGAGGACTGCCTCGTTGGTCCAGTGGTCGCAAACACTACTGCGGAACACAAACTCCTGGGCTATCGGACTTTTCAGCCCGGAATCTGGATTCCCATATTACATGGGACTATGATATGGGTGTTTTATCAGTAAATCCTTATAATACAGGCGTGAGCATATGTACTTGGGATAAAAAAAGCTTAAATGAGTATGGAACTGCTACCTATGTGGATCATCAGGTCTCCACAGCAAGACATCGGTGAGTGCATCGAGCAGCCCCCACCCTCCTCGCCAGTGCATGATGTTAGACAGGATGAAGACATAAGTGTACACCCGGGAGAGCAGCCGCTCCCGCAACCATTGACCGGCGCTTCCAGTCTCACGCCAAGCGCCCGTCGAACGTGACAGGAGATACGACCTGCAATACAAATAAAAAGGGTGTGGTACATTGGTGCCATATTTATTTATACTTTCTTCAATACAATATGCATACGCGAAATTACCTCTGCCAGTCCACCTTCGGGTGATGCAGAAACTCATAAATCAATCCTCATATTACGATAGACGTAATTTTAAGTTTGGTACGAAAGATTCGTTCGGTTCTGGGTGAAGCTGGTAGGGGCAAGAGTGTGTGTATGCATTGACACTTGCACCTAATAGGATGACAAGTAGGTGCTAGGTAGACCTACCGGGCGCGGTGTCTTTCAAAAACCATTGCCATCCGAGTGCCGTGACTGAGGGGTTTGAGCAGTCGCTTCCTACGCAAACGAAACAAGTTTGAATTCCAGCGGCCCGTACCAATGAAATTTTCTAAAAATATGAGCAGTAATTTAACCCTACGTGCTTTAATTTGAAGGAAAACGTCGTGAAGAAACCTGCATATGTTTGAGAACTAACTCAAAGACGTATGTATAGTTCCTATCACGTTGGCACTTGATCATGAAGATGACATATCTAAGGATGTTTTCTATTACCATACCACCATTGATATTTACTAGACCGCCTTTGGAAATGATTTCACAAACTCGAATTATACGAATTATGTTGACTCAAAAGTAAGTTTTATTTATTCATTTTAATAACCACAATAAAGGTTTTATTTGCTTGGCATCATTGACAGACTATGATAAGGCATCTAACTCATTTTATTATCTACAAATATTAATTTTGCGTAATACGCATAGAATTGACCCAAATCGATGCCCTCGGGTTCGTTTCAAGAAGGCTGGCAGCATTGCCACGTCGAATAGCAATGTTGATTATTTGAGCGAGAAAATCCCCAACCTCAGACCGTCACCGCAGGAACTACTGTCTTCTCTAAAATGTAGGTATAATTCCCAGTCGAAAGGGAATTCCGTTATGCCTTACTTCTCTTTATATCGAGGCACACAGATCATCATCCCCCTGGCCTTATCCTATACATTTTGGGGTTAGCGCATGGTTAAACCCGATGCGCCTGATCACCTGATTTTTTTACAATGCCAATACAAAGACATTTTTACGAGGAAAATCGGTAATCTGGGTTAAATCAGTTGTCAGACTCTCTTAGGCCTCCGAACTGACTATAAGGCCTAGACAAAGTAACACTCTCTCGCGTTTACAATAAATAGAAATAGAAACGATAAAAAATATATGGTATGGAAATTACATAAATCAGTCACGTGACAGATGTCATTCCCGTACATTTTGTAGCATTTCTACTATTCAAATGGCAACCGGCACCTTCAGCGTAACACTTACATAGATACGAGGTATTTATCCTCTATCCCTATACGTCTTTTTGAATTACTTCTCAGACGTATACAGGTTTCCTCACGATGTTTTCCTTCACCATAAAGCGCGTAGTGTACAATCTGTGCACATAAGTTTTTAGAAAAACGCATTGGTAAGGCCCCGCTGGGATTCGAACTTGCGGCACAAAACACTAACCTAGTTAAAGCAAAGCACACGTGTATGACGATGCCGAGAAGGAAGGTCTGAGCGTGCGGGAACATGTCTCTGTTTAGCTCCATCAGGCCCCAAGTGCCGCGCCACGCGCTCACCACCTGCGGCGCCACCACGAAGCTCGTGAAGAATGCGTCACCTTCAAACATAATTAAATATATTGTTATTACAAATACTAGTAGCTGTGTCACACGTGTGAAACCACGGAGATTTCATGGGTCTATATTCGCGGACCCCTAATTATAAAACATATAAATAAAGTCTTAGGTACTCCTTATAACATTAGCTATCTGCCAGTGAAAGTATCGTTAAAATCAGTCTTTCGGTTTTTTTAATTGTTGCCAAGTAAGTTGTAAATGTTGCTTGATCAAATCTGATTAGAATTGTAAGATTGTTACTAAATTTTATCAATATTTTTGTTTACCTGTTTACTATTTTCCCACCGGCATGCTGCATATATATTATAGATTATTTAATTTTGGAGACTTAATTGGTTTAAGTTTATTTTAATTATATTTAGTTTAATTTATGTTGCAATAAACTATATGTTTCTTTCACATAAATAAATAAATTTGGAATTACAAACAGACACTTCAAAATTATTTATCTGTATAGATATTTATAATTTTAATTTCTTTTTATATTTTTAATTTTCTCAATTGAGTGGTAGGTATTAGTAACCGAAATTGGAATAGCGGTTATTTAAACTGTTTCGTTGGACTAGGGAGCGGCAAGTTCGCCTGACGATCACGAGGTCCTGGGTTCGAATCCCATGTCGGGCCAAAAATAAATATTGGGTATTTCTGTTAAGAAATTGCAATAAATACTAAGTAATTCAAGGACGTGTGTATAGTGCCTGAGACGGCAACGGATTTACCCTCTGTCACGTTGGCACTTAATCTTATTCGAAATATGGGTGCTGTTGTTACAACACCTCTGCTTACCCCTTCGGGTACCCTTCTAGGATGGCGTGAGGGATTATTTATGTTATTTTTTAATTGATTTGTATCATCATCCGATGCCTTTGGGAAAAAGTGGTGACCCTATATAATGTATCATACCAATGCCATAGCTTATTTCTTGATGGTCGCAGTCCACGATTTCTTCATCGCCTGAGTCGAGATGCTCGCCGGTTTCCAAGTTCCTGGTGGTCACTTCAGATAATAAAGTTTCTGAAGCATTTTTTTGCATCTGTAACACAATATTTAAAATATATTTATTTAGAATTATACTAAAAACTAATTACGATACTCTGGGGCCTTGGGGTCCGGATGCTCATCAACTTTTCAAAGAGGTTGCACGTCGTCTGGTAGAAGCTTCTCGTGACAAGCGGGCTGGGGCTTTTCTCGCTCAGAGAATCAGCATTGCTATTCAACGTGGCAATGCTGCTAGCCTTCTTGGCACGATCCCGAGAGACACCGATTTGGGACAAGTTTTCTACTTGTAATTAGTTTTTAGTACATACACATGTTAAATTTCTAAATTCTAAAAAATGGTCAAGAATAATACCAACACGAGGCGGGACTCAACCCCACGACCTCTGCAAACAGTGCAGTTGCTCTTCCAACTGAGCTACTCGTAATCCTTCTTCATGCAGTTCATCCTTACCTTGATTTGCGGTTTTCCCTTCTTTCGTGGGTTCGAGTCCGTATTATTCCTGACCTTTTTTGAGAATTTAGAATGTTAACACAGTGTTTCCCAAACACCCGATAGACTCCCGATAGACTCACCGTCTACCACGTTGGCGCTTAATCATCTACGGTGAAAAGTGGGTGTTGATATTACAACATCTCGGCCTACCCCTTCGGGGAATACAGGCATTGACACTGCTCGTAGATTGTATCCATGATGATTGCCATGATAGTTTGACTCATATTGTTCTCTCCAAGGCACGGAGGGAACTCGGGCGTTCACCCATCCAATTACTGGCTAGGGCTAGGGCTGCTTAACTTCGCTGATCGAATGATATGCGCAATAGCAACTGTGCCACGAGCTCCTCCTTGGAATATACGGTACAGAAATGAAAAAAATTTTTTTTTCTCTTTCTGTCTGTCTGTTTGTTGGCTAATCTCTGAAACGGCTGTACTTGCTATTTTTTTGAACATGAAATTAGCTCTACACCAGTAAAACCGCGGGACACATCTAATCGTCTCATATTATAAAGAGGAAATGTTTGTACGTATTTTTGTAACGAATTCGCACAAAAACTACAAAGCCAATTTTAAAAATTCTTTCATCATTAGAATTTTACATTATCACTGATTGATATAAGCTAAATTTATCACCGTATCAACTACACGCGTGACGTCCTCTAGTTTTTGCTTGCTTGAACGCGTTAATCTCAGAAACTACTGATCCGCTTTGAAATTTTCCTTCAGTGTTAGATAGCCCAGTTATCGAGGAAGGCTATAGCGTATATATCATCACGCTAAGCCAAAAGTAACTATTCCACGCAGAAGATAAAAATAATCTGCCGAATCTACAAAAACGCAACATCATCATCATAAAAAGTGTACAATAAAGCCGGGTGGCTTTATTTTGCGACGACGATTATTTTACGAAATAAAGTCTTAATAAATAAATAAAGTCAGGTGAAACCGCAGAGCACAGCTAGTCATTAATAAACTACATATTGTCTATTAAGTTTAAATCTTGTATTTAAATCAAGTTCAAACTCAAACCGGTGGCACCCGGTAGCTTGTTCGAATGTTAAATATCTAATTTTGACATTACTTACCGTAGTTTATCTGTCAACTATTTTGACAAGTCTAAAACGTTGCCTCCTTGTTGCCTTGAGGAGCTCGTGGCACAGTTGTTATTGCGCATATCATTCAATCAGCGAAGTTAAGCAACCTTACCTCTAGCCAGTAATTGGATGGGTGACCGCCCGAGTTCCCTCCGTGCCTCGGAGAGCACGTTAAGCCGTCGGTCCCGGTTGCCAATTTATCATCTTTGGCAATCGTTACAGGTCAGTTGGAGGCCTAAAATAGTCTGACAACTGGTTCGATCATTGATTTTCCTCGTTGAAGGGGTTGCGAAGGTCACATGGCAGTAGTTTTGTATAAGGCCAGGGAGATGAAAAATCTGCCTTATTTGCTGAATCCAGATTTAAATAATCGATTTCAAAGTAGAACTAGTAGAAGAAGTATACACGATATTAGCATACCAAGTGGCCAGTTAGCTCGAGATTTAGGCAGTTTTTATCCAACTGAGTATTTTCTTTGTGCATTTTGTGTTTCGGTTACCTTTTACGAAGACCGGACGTAGCGAGAATCCCCATATTATATTTAAGCTTTGAAAACGATTTTGGTATTGAGTCTCAAATACCTCTGTACTTCTTCGTGTCCAAGATATCAATGCTAAAGGGTCTAGCCTCCGGGGAAATTATAAGGGTATGTTGTATTTTATGTTTGGTATTGGGGTCACCCTTGGCAACCATTGTACGCCAACCAGTGTACTTAAAAGGTTTTTATGTAACACTAGTTTTTCGCCCACGATTTTGACGATAAACGTGCTTATATTATTTCGTAACACGATAAACTATACTATTAGAATGTATTGTTTAAGAGCCATGGTGGCCTCTGGGTTTGAGCAGTCGCCTGCTACGCAACCGACGCAAGTTCGAATCCCGGCAGGGCCTGTACCAATAAGTTTTTCTAAAAGCTTATGTGCAGTGATATCACACCACGGGCTTTTCAGTGAAGGAAAACATCGTGAGGAAACCTGCATATGTCTGAGAAGTAATTCAAAGACGTATGCTTAGTGCCGGAGACGGCGATGAACTCACCCTCTGTCATGTTGGAACTTAATCATATTCGGTTAAACGCGGATGTTGTTGTTACAACACCTCTGTTTACACCTTCGGGGACTTCTTTGGGATGGCGTGAGCATATTTATTTATTGTTTTAACTAGAGTGCGTTTCATATGACCACGGCTATCCTCTGAACATCATCTGTATCATACTTTTAAGTGCTTGCTTTTTAGCAGTCGGTTGTTAGTTTTTAAACTTAATTTTCCTCAGACTTAAAAGAAGCATCTTTAAGCAATATCTGTTGTAAAACATTGTCTCGTATTATATATAAATACATGTGTAGGTAAGATAATGTATGATAATTCAAGAATTGATGAAGTTTTTACGATTTGAAATTAGAAAATCATGGACATATCTTTACTTGATAAGACATCATATAAAGTACATTCAAATGCAATACATATTCATAGTTTTATTTCAAACTGCTATGGGTTTGTAAATATTTGATTAATAACAAAATTTACGTCAAAGTAATTTTCTTTAGTAACTATTACCATTCTTGGGTACAAAGCTGCAATGCAAAGTATTTCTTAGTGCTGGTTAATTTTCCCCGCGCGTTTGAGATACTATATTTATTAAGTCACGGTAAAAAGTACCCTAACTATATATACACAGAGCTTATATTTAATTATACTGTGCCAACCAATATTTATACTGTGGTATTTCAAAGATTCACGCCTGTTTCTCCGAAGGGGTAGGCACGAGTATTTTAATAACAACACCTAGTTTTCACCGTAGATGATTAAGGGCCAACGTGACTGATGGTGAGCCAATCGCCGTTTCATGCACTATACATACGACTTCGAATTACTTGTAAGACATAATATGCAGGTTTCCTCAAGATGTTTTCCTTCACCGTAAAGCATGTGGATTGAATGGTGTGATATCACCGCACATAAGTTTTTAAAGAGCCGTGGTGGCCTTGAGGTTAGAGCAGTCGCCTGCTACGCAACCGACGCAAGTGCGAATCCCAGCGGGGCCTGTACTAATGAGTTTTTCTAAAAAAACTTATGTACAGTGATTTCACACCACGTGCTTTACAGTGAAGGAAAACATCGTGAGGAAACCTGCATATTTCTGAGAAGTAATTCAATGACGTATGTAAAGTGTCTGTGACGGCGATGGACTCATCATCTGTCACGTTGGCACTTAATCATCTTCGGTGAAAAGTGGGTGTTGTGATTACAACACCTCTGCCCTACCCCTTCGGGGAATACAGGCGTGAGCATATGTATGTATGTATGTGTATAACTTTTACGAAATACTCTTTATATCGTTATACATGAACAGTCCTGTAGCCTTACCATGGCCTCTTATTGCCATGATAGTTTTACTCATTCATATTATGAGACAGATGTATATGACGTGTACACATCTGTCACTGTCACACAGCTGAACTAACAATGCAAGGGTCATGATCAGGTTCCTGTTCCGGGAACGTCGATTAATATGAAAGTAACATATTATTATCTAATTATTCTTACAATATCATTGGTAGTGTTTGCGTGTTGCGAGCATTGACAAACAGACACAAATTTGGTGATTACATCGATTAAAATTTACAAAAACAGTTCATATACATACAGATACGACCTCGCGATAGTTTAATTATATATACATTTTTATTTTTAAAAGGAATAAAACAAGTACTACTAGTTTATTAGTCGTGAATAATTTAAGATAAAACTTGTTGTTATAGCGAGACTAGTTCTGTCGATACAGACATACATGTGACACGTGTTTGTAGATATTTTTTATACTATGACCACAAGTGGACTTATACTTACTTAGAGGAGCTCGTGGCACAGTTGTTATTGCGCATATCATTCGATCAGCGAAGTTAAGCAACCTTACCTCTAGCCAGTAATTGGATGAGTGACCGCCCGAGTTCCCTCCGTGCCTCGGAGAGCACGTTAAGCCGTCGGTCCCGGTTGCCAATTTATCATCTTTGGCAGTCGTTACAGGTTAGTCGGAGGCCTAAAATAGTCTGACAAGTGGCTTAACCCAGATCACAGATTTTCCTCGTAAAAAGGGTTGCGAAGGTCAGGTGGCAGTCGTTTGGTATACAAATCAGGTGATCAGCCACATAGGGTTGAATCAAGTGCCGACCCCAACAAAGTATGGGATAAGGCCAGGGAGATGATGATAAGCAGAAGTGGACTTATCCGGCTACGCACGCGTATGTTTGATGAATATTATTCGTAACTAACTGTGCCTTACGGTTACACCCGCGTAGATTTTATTTCATTCCGGCGGAACCCTAAATGAAAGTAGCCTAAATTACTCCTTGTGCTATTTGCTATCTGTCAGTGAAAGTCCCCTTAAAATCGATCCAGTCGTTTCAGAGATTACCCGGAACAAACAAACAGACAGAGAAAAATTTGGGAATTTTTTTTTTTCCATATACTTACCGTATATAAATACTTTCATGAGCATTTAGTGAAAATCTGTTATTTTGGAATTACAAAGAGACACTTCAATTTTGTTTATGTGTATAGATTTACTTTGATTAGTAGCTGCGGTTTCACCCGTGTAGATTTAATTTAATGGGTGACCCGCGAACCCTAATGTTTTTTTTTAAATTAGTCTATGTTATTTCTTGTAACATTAGTTATCTATCCGTAGAAATATCATCTTTTAGGAGATTGTTCAGAACAGATTTTTTTCTGGAAGTTTCTATAAACAGACACTTAAATTTTATTTATATGTAGGTATTGATTAGCTTTTCCTAAGTCTTTGTCATTTGTTTGTTTGTTTAGCATAGAATAATAATTGTGATAATTACTGGGCCCCAAGGCTGACTATTACCAATTTCTCTCTCAGACTGGACAGGACCCACTGGGCCCCCAATAGACGACTATTGGGGGCCCAGTGGGTCCTGTCCTTTTATTCTAGGGTACGAACCCTAGAATAAAAGTTGTAAACTCGACCCCTATAACTGTAACAGCGCCAACGATTTTCATGAAATTTTGTGTAGGGGGTTTCAGAGGCAAAAAATAGATCTAACTAGGTTAAATATTTGGAAAACCTTGTTTTGACCATGTCTTCAGGCACTGAAAAACTCTTACGATATCATTTCAATACGACAGAAATTTTCGCCGACATCTGTCAAGTTATGGTAGTGAACGTGAGACTTCCAGCCTACGGGGCGATAACGAAACTAGAGTACCCCGGATCGAGACTGACGTTCACCGGTAATTTTTTTCTTTTTCAGCATGCATATATGCTGTCAACTATGTTATTTTATTTATCTGTATAGATGTATAGATATAGGAATATAGGATAGTGTTGAGGCATGTCAAAACCTACCTATACAGAGGGGATTGGTGACCGGCGACCGCGTTACAAGATCTTACACAATCTATCTAATTGTTAATGAATAATACAAGCGTCGTGTCACGAGATAATTCATTTCATTCATAGTATTGTAAGACAAAACAAATGCCGTTGGTAAACAGTTTCTTGCAGTACTGCGCTTACGTGACGCACGCCAATAATCCTCTCTTAGGATTGCTGCATACATCTATATAGATAAATAAAATTGAAGTGTCTGTTTGTGGATAGTTACTGACAAAAAAATATAATTTTTCTCTGTCTCTCTTTCCGTTTGTTCCGGCTAATCTCCGAAACGGCTGGACCGATTTTAACCATAGTTGCACGAGCAGAAAGCTAACGTTACAAGGAGGAACGCTACTTTTATTTAAAAAATGTCATTGGTATTCCGCTGGTTACCCATGAAATTAAGTCTATGGGTCTATTTAATTTATTTATTTCAAATAAACGAGACAAAATCTTATACCTAAAACCACTGAGGTTTGTCCGGCATGCCGTACAGTCTGCTTT
Source organism: Watsonalla binaria (assembly GCA_929442735.1). Lineage (NCBI taxonomy): Eukaryota > Metazoa > Arthropoda > Insecta > Lepidoptera > Drepanidae > Watsonalla > Watsonalla binaria. The sequence goes on along the minus strand of OV838924.1, from coordinate 10,584,927 downwards.
AATGCTAACATACTACATATACAATAGATAACTATTATAGCCTATGTGTTATTCTGATGTATACAGTATAAGCTATAGTATTATTGTAAAGTTTCAATAAAATCGATTCAGTAGTTTTTGCGTGGAAGAGTAACAAACATACATCCATTCAAACAAACTTTCGCGTTTATAATACTAGTAGGATAGGATATATTACTGTTAATATTCACATATTATTGAGTGTGGGCATCTAGCCTTACTAGTTAACACTGCTTAAAAATGAGAGGTGTAAGGTAACGGAACCTATGTTGGACGCGGACCAGTGATGGAATTTTTTTGTTTTTTCTACTAAAATTAAGCAAAGGCATAGTGTCAATACCGATCAGTTGTGCCAGTATTATAGCTGTCATAACAACTGTTTTTGACTACTGACACCCATTTTGATTGTGGCCAACGGTTGTAAGTTTCGCGGTGTCATTTGGTGTCGGGAATCGTAATAGATCGAAATTATCGTACTAGAATCGCGATGTAGGTACACTTATCATCTTATTATGTGTCTGTTGTATTGTCGTTGTTGAAAATTATTATTATTTAATGATTTATCAATAGAAATGCATCAATTTTATAATATAACCCCTACTATAAATTATAATTTAGCCCTAAAACACAAGACTGGATTTTTACTGTCCATTACTGATGTCTAAGTAGGAGTGTTGTTTATTTATATTATTTTATTGTACTAAGTACTAAACTGAAATTAAACATTAAATACTGATTGAGTAAAGAGCTTTTAATTTACCTCCAAATCCCTAAGAATATATGTCAAAAAATAAAGAAATTTCAGAGCAAATATGAAAAAAAATCGCTAATACTGTCCATGACTGGTGACTTTACCTTACCTACTACAAACATCTTTTAAAAATAGCCTTGCCTATTACTAATCCTCACTCCGGGCTGTATCTGGGAAATAACAGATTCATTCATTCAATAATTATTGCTTGTGGCAATGCTGCCAGCCTTCTTGGCACGATCCTGAGAGACACCGATTTGAACTGATTACAAGTAGACAACTTGGCCATTGGTATTATAACTTGTACGAGTAAATATAATTAAGTTTCTATTCAATAAATGAGTTAATTGAATGCCTAGTATTGAAATAAAAAAATCTACGTACATAATTCGATCCGTTGCACTTTTATTATAAATAGTAATATATGGATTATATTTCTAAAGACACATCTTATTTAAAAGTTCAACGTTCGGAAAACTGGAAAGATTACAAAGTCACGAGAGGACAAAAAATATATAAAAAAATTCACCTACCTCATCATTCCCCTGTTGCTTCATTGAACTTATTCAAAACGCGTAAAAAAATGCTTCCTGTGACTAATTACAGATAACTAGCTTTTCTATTAACTGATTATCACTTGAAAATTTTTGATCACGTGAAAACTAGGCGATCTAACTTTGTTAATTTCCTAAGTGACACACAACATTCTTACACGTTATTTGAATATAATCTGTAGCCCGGCGCGGGTTCAATTTAGGCTCTGCGGCTAAGTCCTGCTCAGACGAAGGTCACTAATGCACTGGACGAGACATCGACTTTACTGAAACGATTCTCTTTTATCATTAATCGATTGGTTTGATTGATTTTCACGCTCGCTTCTAATAAAAACCCTTCATTGTCAGATCTTTACAATACATTTTCTTTGAACGAAAATACACTGAGAGCTCAACATATGTTTTTGTTTGTTCATTCAGAAAACAGTTGAAGATCAAAATATATTATTTAATACTCATTTATGTAGATTTAAAATCTACATTAAAAGCCTTATCGCATACATTGTTGGTGTCGGCACGTGATTCAACCCGATGTGGCTGATCCGTTGATTTTTAAACGAAGCGACTGCCATCTGACGTTCGGAACCCTTATTACGAGGACATCCACTGATTTTCCATATTTTTCTTTTTTTTTTGTTGACGAGGGGAAAACCTTCCAAAGGTCCCCGACCGCCCTAGGAGAGGCAGGAGGCAGGTGCTCAGGGGGGACTCCGGGTACTCTGATAGAACGAACCGGTGTCCCCCCACACTTTGCCGGGGCACATCCCCGGGGCAGTTTTGACGCCGCCCCTAGAGACCTCGCTGTGCAAGGCAGCGCGAGCCACATCGCGATCCACTGATTTTCCTAGTTCAACCCATATCACTGATGTGGGTTGAACTAGTCATCAGAATTTCTTAGGCTTCCGATGGACCATTTACCTAATTCAGCCATTTAATGATAAGTATAATATTATCTTTCACTTCTCGTATGTATCAAATGGCGAATTCTATTCAACTGAGTGACGTTGATAAATGTATATAGTATATCAATATATTAAGCATTCATATCTCGTAGTCTCATTAATTAAATCGAACTAACGTCATTATAATTGATGGTACAGCTTTACCACCAAAGTGTTACAAGAATATATAGATATGAAGTGAATAGCGGTCGTCACGCGGTTTCACCCGCGTAGTCCCTGTCCCCGTTAGAGTACGGGGATAAAATATAGCCTATATTAATCTGTGATAATGTAGCATTTTAAATGTGAAAGAATTTTTAAAATCGGTCCAGTACTTTATGAGCCAATTCGTTACATATATACATACAAACCTTTCCTCTTTATACTAATAGTATAGATAAGGATATATAGATACAGACTTCCGCATTATTGAGAGTTGTATTCGTTAAACAGCAAATAAACAAATTTAAAATAAATAGAATAAATTATTATGATTTAAAGTAAAATTATTATTAAAATAATAAATTTCAAATATATTGAATAAATTAATACGGAATCACTCAGCTAAAAACTGGACACAGTTATGGCACAAAATAATGGCAATCACATTAAAATATGCATTAATAAATATTGATAGGAAGTCAAACTATACTAGTTGAGCCCCTCAGTTCCACCCGAGTATACATTTATTTCTTTCATTTATTTATTTAATGGCGACGAGCTTGAGTACAACTATTCCGCAAATGTCAAGAGATTATTGAGAACAAAAATCTTGTGAATTGTTAAAAATATGTGGAGAAACCCATTGCATTCCTCTCGAAAATATCCTCAATCCTTCGAGTATAACTTTATTTACATTTTAGGAAATTTTAGGAAATTATGGATATGCGTATAAACTTACCCCTTCAGAGGGAGATTCAAATAAAACCTATTTTTGATACTTCTACCCTTCACAACAGATACACTCACCAATTCTCTATTCATCTGCGTTGATACATCATTTCTACAGACATGACAAGTAATTATATATGCATATATTGTTATCACGTTCATTTGTTTCATGGGAAAATTATGTTAAAGCGATATCTAATCGGAAAGCTAATATGCAAGTGCCTATTGCGTATGGGATTTAAATCATAAAACTATATTAGAACACATTAGTACACATTAATGTAATACAGCCTTATGATATGGCTACACGTTATTTTATTACAGAGGTGAATAATCGTGGAAACTATTTGCAACTAAAGTATATAATATTATATGCTGATAAATATAATGAGGGGCTATTGCCCTAAATGGCTACCATTCAGAGCTATTATGTCTGTCTTTCAATAAAGTTTCTTCTAAGAATCTCTAGTAGTTTTTATTCTACCAATTACTGCCTCGTTGATCTAGTGATCATGAACTGGGGTGCAAGGCCAGGAGACCTCCTCGTGTGCCCGATCCATTGTTTGTCCTAAGGATACGTCCGAGGGAACGACAATGGCTTCGGGACGGTGCACCCTGGACGTCGCCGACAGTCTCTTCGGGGGCCTCCATCGAGTGACTTAGCTCCTCGATGGCGATCCCTGGGGACACTGTCGTCGATGACCAACACCTGGCACTCGACGCAGGTGGCGGAGGTGGAATTCGCTCCTTGTGCGTCTCTGTTCAGCAGAGATGACAACGGATGCGAGCCTGCGTCACCCATTCCCAAGGCCCGGCGTGCCTATGGGAACTAGACCTTCTGTCTAGGGCTGGGGGGTGATACCCAGCCAAACGTCAGGGGGATGGGGAGGCACTCCGAAAGGGGTGCCCGGGGTTGACGCTATCTCGCTCGTCACCCCGTGAATGCCGTAATCACCGGCTCTTCCTTCAACGATTCCAGTTAGCGAGGCTGGATACGTCGGGGAGTCGGTGACCGGAGAGGGCTTGCCTTAATTGGCCGGCCTGCGAGGAGCAAACCTCTATAAAAATCCGACAGCGAAGTCGTGAAAACCTGAGAGGCTCTGGGCCACCTCTCAGTATATAAGTCCCCCATTGTCGGAATGGGCGTCACCCGGCAATGGTTTTTTTATATCGACCCATAATCGTGGGAACAGTCATGGAACCAATCAAAAACCAAAAAAAATCAACAACGATGGCGGAAGGAGAAAAAAAGGACGAAGGCGTAGAGGGAGTAGAATCCCTACAAGGAAAGGAGTCTACGGGGGGGAAGCAGTCGCGGACCCCCGTAGTTGTACTGGAGAGCTGCAGCAGCGTAGCAGCAGCAGGGACGGCCCGACCAAGGTCGCAGAAAAGGGGCAGGACAAATTCCGGCTCCTCCTGTGGCGAACAGGCAGTTGCCAAGGTCGGCACGGCGACACGTGGCCGCACGCGGTCGGGCGCAGCAGCGCGAGTAACGCGCGATGCGTCTGGCCGCTTCATCCGGCCTCCCACACCGTGCGCAGGGAGCGAGCGGGACGAGGACAGCGACGCGATGTCCGACATGTCCCTCGTGTCGCTGACCTCCGGGGAGGCTGAGGTAGCGCCCGGGGCAGGCCCGTCCGGGACTTGCCGTGCGGCCTACTTCAAGGACGATGCGGACGACCTGTCCGGCCCTGAATTGGCCCTGACAAATACCAGGGCCAAAAAGAAGCTGCCCTCGATAGAGGAGCTTATGAAGAGGATGGAAGGGCTGCCCACCGACGAGCTGGGCACCCTTATAAAGGAGCAGCAGACGGCGGTAGAACGGGTTGCGGACAGGTCGAAGCACCTGAAGGGCAACTTCGTGCACCAGCTTCGTGTGAGTGCACGAAGGACCGAGGCGGCGTCGCTTGTTCTAGCGATGCGCACATCCGCGGGCGCCAACACCGAAAGGTTGGAGCGCGAAAACGCGGATTTGCGCTCGCAGATGGCGGCTCTCTCTGCCCGCATGGAGAAGCTCACGGAGGAGCTCTCTACCCTCCGTGGGGCGGGCAGGGTGGGGGCCAGTGATGCCGCTTCGGTACTGCCCTCGGGTGTGGAGGACCTCACGCGCGCTATCATGGTCCAGGTCGGGACCATGATTAGCGCGCGGTTCGAGGCTCTGGAGGAGCGGCTGCTCCCAGAGAGGCGCATACGTCCCCCATTGGCTGCTGATGCCAGGAGGGCAGCTCAAGCGCCTGCCGCGCCACCCGCCGGACTGCCTACCGGGCCACCCTCTTGCCCGGCGGCCCCGACCATTGGGGCACCTGCCCCGACCATTGGGGCACCTGCCCCGACCATTGGGGCACCTGCCCCGATGACACGGGGGCGTAGGAGGGGCGGGAAGAAAAGCAGGAGGAGCAAGCAGAGCTCGGCCGCTGCCGCAGTGCTGCCGACCGCTGCTCCTCCTGCAGCTCCGCGGGCAGTGCAGGCGCCACCCCCCCAGGTGGCGTGGAGCACCGTTGTGGGGCGTAAGGCCCAACCAAAGGCTGGGCCGAGCACAGGGCCCCAACGGGCTCCAACTGCCAAGCCTGCGTCGCGGCCCCCGCCGTCGCGCAAGCCGGAGAGGGCTCCCGCGCGGCCGCCAACTGTCGCAGCGATCACCGTGACGATCCCGGAAGGATCGAACGTCACGTACGCTGCGGTATTGGCTGCTGCGAGGGAGAGGATCAAGCTCGCCGACCTCGGCATTCCGAGTCTTCGGAACCGGAAGGCCATAACCGGCGGGCTGATCCTCGAGGTCCCGGATCCGGATTCTGCCTCCAAGGCCGACGCGCTCGCGAGTCGCATGCGCGAGTCCCTCGCGGACCTGGGCGTGCGAATAGTGCGCCCAGTGAAGATGGGGGACATGAGGGTGCTGGACCTCAATGAGGCCATCACCCCCGAGGACGTAGCGACCGCGATCGCGGAGGCTGGAGGCTGCGCGGCGGCGGATGTGAAGGTGGGCCAAATTAAGCGCCCCTCACGTCTGGCCCTCGGGACGGTGTGGGTCCGATGCCCACTCACCGTGGTGCGCAAACTGTTTTCAGTTGGGCGCATACAGGTGGGGTGTGTATCGGTGAGGGTCGAGGCACTGGAGGCACGGCCTCTGCAGTGCTTCCGGTGCCTCGAAATCGGCCACGTGCGTAGCACATGTCCGAGCTCGACGGACAGGAGCACCATGTGCTACGCATGTGGAGAGGCGGACCACCGGGCGAGTGAGTGCACTCGCCCGCTAAAGTGCCCGCTCTGCGCGGACCTGGGCCGGCCCTCTGGCCACAGGATGGGGGGCAAGAAGTGCTCCGCTCCTCGTGGCAAGAGGGGCCGTAAGGCGGGTCCCGCGCTGCCGAGCGGCACGGGTCCGGCCCGGTCGGGTTCTGCCCCGACCGAGGCGGCAGCAAAGGCCCCAGCACGGCCTTAAGGCCCCAGCGAGCCCTGCAGTGCAACCTGAACCACTGTCGCGCGGCGCAGGACTTGTTCCAGCAGTCCGTCGCGCAGTGGTCGGTTGCACTGGCGGTGGTGGCGGAGCCATATCGCGTCGTCCCAAACCACCCTCGCTGGTTTGGTGACGACATGGACTCCGTCGCCATATATTGGGGTGGCGGTAGCGGCGACCCTCCCTGCTCCCTCATTGAGAGGGGGCTGGGATACGTCGCCGTGAGCTGGGGCCGCATAGTCGTTGTGGGCTGCTATGTCTCCCCCAACTGTACCCTCGCCGTCTACGAGGCGTACCTGGACGGGGTGGCCAACTGCATTCGCAGATGTCTGCCTCGTCCCGTGCTCGTCCTGGGCGACTTCAACGCTCACTCTCGTGAGTGGGGGAGCGCCCGGGATGACCCAAAGGGGGAGACAGTGCTGGAATGGGCGGCGGCGCTGGACCTCCGGTTGCTTAACCGGGGGTCCGTCAGCACCTGCGTGCGCTGGCAGGGGGAGTCGATCGTGGACCTCTCGTGGGCGACTCCCCAGGCCGCGCGCATGGTGACGGGGTGGAGAGTGGCGGAAGAGATGGTCACATTATCCGACCATCGCTACATAGCGATGGATGTGGCCATCCGCCCTCCCCGCCCCGACAGCCGCCGCCGTAGCAGCCCGCCGCGACGATGGTCTCTCAAGCGGCTCGACATAGATCGTCTCTGCGCCGCAGCCATCATCGCGGCCTGGCCTGAGAGCCAAGCGGATGGGATCCTGCCCGATCCTGAAAGGGAAGCCGCCTGGTTCCGGGACACGATGACGTCCATATGTGACGCGTCGATGCCCCGGACCAGACCTGCCAAGCCCCGGGCCGTGTACTGGTGGTCGGAGAGCATCGCGGAGCTGCGCGAGATATGCCTCCGCGCCCGACGCCAGTACACGCGTGCCCGGAGAAGAAGGCGAGCCACAGCCGAAGAGTTGGGTGGAGCCTACGTGGCATACCGAGGCGCCACGAAGGCGCTGCAGGCAGCCATTGCCAGCGCCAAGGCTCGGTCGTGGGATAAGCTCATCGGGGGACTGGAGAGGGATCCATGGGGCCGCCCGTACAGGATGGTACTGGGCAAGCTGCGCCCGTGGGTCCCTCCGTTGACGGAAACTCTGGACCCGGCATTCGTGGAGAGGGTAGTCGATACCCTCTTCCCCAGGGTCCAGAGCAGTCCCGCGCCCCCCTCTCCTTCGGAACCGACCATCTGGTCCGAAGAGATGGGGGTGACGACCGATGAGCTGGACCGAGCCGTGAGGCGCCTCGGAGCCCGAAACACGGCACCAGGCCCCGACGGAATTCCTGGTCGGGCCTGGGTGTTGGCTCTACCCAACGGACTGGGGGACAGGCTGCGGCGGCTGTTCAACGACTGCCTACGCTGCGGCGTGTTCCCCAGTGGCTGGAAAGTGGCTGGGTTGGTTCTCCTCCATAAGGATGGAAGACCCGCGGACTCTTCCTCCGCGTATCGTCCTCTCTGCCTACTAGATGAGGCGGGAAAGCTGCTCGAAAGAGTGTTGGCTGACCGCCTCAGTACGCACCTGACGAGCGTCGGGCCGGACCTGTCGGAAGACCAGTATGGCTTCCGACGCGCGCGGTCGACAGTGGACGCGATCATACGCGTCCGAACACTGTCGACGCAGGCTGTATCCCGGGGCGGTGTGGCGTTGGCTGTCAGCCTTGACATAGTCAACGCCTTCAACAGCCTGCCCTGGGATGCAATATGGGGGGCTCTGGTGTACCACCGCGTGCCCCCCTACCTGCAGCGCGTGGTCCGCGCCTACTTGCACGACAGGTGCGTGCAATATGTGGGCGGAGATGGACGACTTCACCGGAGGAAGGTGTACTGCGGGGTCCCACAGGGATCGGTCCTAGGGCCACTCCTGTGGAACCTCGCGTACGATGCGGTCCTGCGGGTCGACCGCCCCGACGGCGTTAGCGTCGTCTGCTATGCGGACGACACGCTGGTGCTAGCCGTCGGGGCGACCTTCGAGGAGACCAACCGGCTCGCCGAGCTTGGCGTGGCATGCGTCGTGGAGAAAATCCACGAGCTGGGCCTTCGGGTAGCGCCGGAGAAGACCGAGGCGCTGTGGTTCCACAAACTCCCGAGGGGAAGGGAACCACCCAGCTCGTCGGTTCGCGTAGGTGACGTGGAGGTCCGGGTGGGACGGTACTTGAAGTACCTAGGTCTCACCCTGGACGGTCGCTGGGGCTTCGAGGAGCACTTCAGCCGCATGGTCCCCCGGATCAAGAGGGTAGCGGGTGCATTGCACAGACTGCTGCCCAATCTCGGGGGGCCGAGTGAAGGAGTCCGCCGCCTATATGCGGGGGTCGTGCGATCCGTGGCTCTCTACGGAGCACCCGTCTGGTCTTCCAGACTGGGTGTTAGGCGCTGCAGAACTATGTATAATAGTATGCAGCGTCCTATGGCCATCCGGGTCGCACGAGGGTATCGTACCCTGTCCTTCGAGGCGGCCACTGTCCTGGCGCGGTTTCCGCCCCTGGACATCCTGGCGGAGATGGATGCTCGTGTCTACGACCGTCTCCGCCGGGCGGACGGAGCCGCGCCTCCTAATGCGGCTGAAGTGCGCAGGCAGGAGCACCGACGTGCGCTTTTGGCGTGGCGGGAGCGGCTGTGTGAGCCGCAGAACGCCCGCCAACGCGCTGTCGGTGCAATTTTGCCGAGCCTCGGGCCCTGGCTAAAGAGGAAGGACCACGTCACCTTCCGGCTGACGCAGGTACTCACCGGACACGGGTGTTTCGGTGAGTACCTGAATCGGATCGGTCGCGAACCGACGGCGCAATGCCACCACTGCGGCAGTGACCGGGATTCCGCACAGCACACGCTGGAGCAGTGCCCAGCGTGGAGCTCGGAGCGTCGAGTCCTGGTCACCAGGATCGGGCAGGACCTCTCTCTGCCACGCGTAGTGACGGCTATGCTGGCAGACAGAGAGGCATGGAGGGCCGTAGTCTCCTTCTGCGAGACGGTAATGTCCCAGAAGGAGACCTCCGAGCGGGATCGGGAGAGAGCCGATCCCTCTCGGAGACGACGGCGACGGCGGGGCGGAGGCAACGCACGCCCCGGTCCGTCCACCCAATAGCCAGGGTCTAAGAATATGGCTATGGTATCCCCTGCCTGTCGTAAGAGGCGACTAAAAGGGGGCCGGAGGGCCTGCTGGCGGTGGTCGGGGTGGGAGCTTTGACCACCGGCGCGGGCCCGGGAAGGTGGCAGCGCGATGTGGCTCGCGCTGCCTTGCACAGCGAGGTCTCTAGGGGCGGCGTCACAGCTGCCCCGGGGATGTGCCCCGGCAAAGTGTGGGGGGACACCGGTGCGTTCTATTAGAGTACCCGGAGTCCCCCCTGAGCACTGAGGACGGCCACCGGGGGGGTTTTAGTGCGGTAAGAATCCCACATACCCCGATCTGCCTCTCCCAGGGCGGTCGGGGACCTTTTGAAGGTTTCCCCCTCGTCAACAAAAAAAAAAAAAAAAAAAAAAAAAAAAAAAAAGTGATCATGAACTACTGCGGAATTCGAGGACCTGGGTTAGATTTCAAAGGCAAATTCTATCGAATTTTCCATCTGTTATTTCGCAGTAGCCCCCACAGTCTGGATTAGAGCCAGGTTAAAGGCTAGACTCGCCCCGTACATGGAACTTATATATAACTGGCTGAATGTGTGTATACTATAATTAGCTTCTGCATACCTCTTTCGGGAATACAGGCGTGAGAAGGTATTTATGTATATTATTTTATTTCAATAGAGTTTTAATCGATTTCCAGTGGAAAGTCATCACAGAATACTAGAATCAAACATGAGAGAATATTAGTTACAATTTCGAATCATTAAGAACGCTACGCATAATCCGGGGCACAGTATATTTATAATCTGAGTTTCTTGCCGGTTCTTCTCAGAAGGCTGGTTTCCGAACCGGTGATAAATTTCATATGTGCCTTACCAAGACACAAACTGAATGAATTATTTCCATTTTCAAACTAATTTAGCAGTATGGAAACTAATATATTTTTTAAGAAAGAGCCTTTGCTCTATTTAGCGTAAGGGTTGTCACCTTTAAATTTTTAAATTCACTCTTTAATTAACTGTCTATTAATAAATCCAATTTAAGCGGGGCCTGAACCAATGAGTTTTTCTAAAAAACTTATGTACAGCGATTTCACACCAATTTACACCTCAGCTTATGCTATTTAAGAATTAGTAAGTATGTAGGTATAGATACACGTTTTTAATAAGTTTTTTTTGAGAAACAAACCAGTCTATTTTAATTATTTTTGTAGAGAAAACATGTAAATTCTTATTTTATGAGCTTAGTAATTTATTTAACATGCTTTCTAAATAAATTAGTACGAAAATATATAATTAGTGACAAGTACTTTGAAAGTAGGTAAGTGATATATGAATTGGCATATTGGTCAAACCAGTTATTTCTCTTGACATGGGCTCAATCCAACCACTGACCCCAAAGAAAGTTGTTTAACTTCTAAAGTAACTGACAGCATCAGTAGATCTAGACAAAACAACATTCTCTCACGCTTGCTCATTTAGAAGCGCTACGAAATGTATAGAATAACATAAGTATCGTTAGTATAAGCGAAGCCGGAGGTTAGTGTTACGAGTACTTTGTCTAGAGCCGAGTTTTTGAATTACTTCGCAGACATATGCAGGTTTCCTCACGATGTTTTCCTTCAACCTAAAACACGTGGTGTGCAATCACTGGACATAAGTTTTTGGAAAAACTCATAGGTTCAAGCCCCGCTGGGATTCGAACTTGCGTAGCAGGCGACTACTCAAACCCCAAGGCCACCACGGCTTTTTTGATAAAGTTCGCAAATGATTGTTATTAAAGGTGATTACATAGGTGCGAAATGAAAAGACGGTATTTATATACCATGATATACATATTAATATTTATTAACACTAATTGGCTCAACAAACCGAACAACATTGCTAATAACATTACACTAACACATAACGCGTGATTTAATATTTATATCTACTCCATTTAATATTTGTAAATAATTTAATAATGTCGTGGCGGGCTAATAACTAAATATTTGTAGTAAAATGTCAAGAGTTCGTCTTTGAAAAAATTACAATATAGATCAATTACAGTTAAATAGCAATGCGCAGTGATCTAACGTGGATCTTGTTAGAATAAATAATCCTCATACTACCAGTAGAATATTCTGGTGGTATCACAAGGAACTAAATACCAGCACAAAATAGATTACCTACTTAAATACAGCAAAAGTTCTCAAAATTATACATTTATTTATAGGAGAGATAAAAAAATATACAAAAAGATTATTAGAAATAATAATGCTACAATACATTTAAATACATTTATTTGTATCTTAAAATATAAAATGTATTATATTTTATCTTAAAAAAATTATCATAGATAGCTCTCAAATCAAAGCCAAGGAAATACTAGCGAAAGCGTAACATTTTGTCTAATAAAAATTGAGCACGTAAATAAATACATACGTATACATATTTGTATTGTAACATTGGAAAGTTTTTTTTTTAAACATTTATAATAATTACGAGTATAACATTATTTTAAATACATCAGAAAGAGAGCTAATAAATCCGTTTTAAGTAAGTATAATATAATATAAGTATGTTAGGTTGTATTTCCACTAAATAATGTATGAATACATAATTTTTCGGTAAATATTAATTACAAAGGGCAATGTAACTTTTTTCTGAATTCTGTATCAATCGAATTTATCTCGATCAAAAATAAAATATCCCAAATTACTTGAAGGCAGAATAATGTTTGCCAGTTAAATTTTAACGTTATTTCAATATAAATAGGGTGAAAAATACAACCATATTTTAATAATTAATAATAGGGTACCTATGATATTATAAAGGCACATATAAACCGTATTCGAGAAAAGCATATAAATCAATATATATATATACACGGAGCTTACTTACTTGTAACTTAGCATAGAAAATTGTCGACAGTTAAGTAAGGGTAGGTGAATATGTTATGCTTATCAATAAATAGGAAAAATAACATATTAGGAAATGTGAAGCTGTTATTCTAAGGGAGTGTTAAAAACTATGACGTTATTATATATTATATTTTATGCTCCAATAAAGTATGAATACTTCTATATAATTAAATATGTTACCTAAGCTGCATACAAGGGCTTATGGCTTGCTTTCCAGTCAAAGTAAATCCAAAATAAATGAACATTCGATTATTAATATATTTTTTTTATATATACATATGTGATACGACGGTATGTAAATGTTATTGTCACTTATACAAGTAGCTTCTCTCAACTACAGTGTCTTTTGTAATTAACCATTTAGTGATGCAATGAAATCTCGGATTTTTTTGAGAAAGATTTAGAAGAGCCTAAAATGTATGTATAATTGGAAATTTTGATATTAAGTTATTTATACGGTCAGAGAATCAGCATTCCTATTTGGAACTAAGTACTTTACCTATATCTATCTATACAGATAAGTAAAATTTAAGTGTCTGTATGTAATTCCAAAAATTACAACTTTTGACTCAATGCATATTATGAAAGAATACGCGGTACTGAAATAGAAAAATCTATTTATCAAACAATTCTCTGTCTGTGTGTCTGCTTGTTCCGGGTAATCTCGGAAACGGCTGGACCGATTTTAGCGGCACTTTCACTGGCTGATAGCTAATATTACAAGGAGTAACTTAGGGCTGCCTTCATTTAATAAAACATCGGTTCCGTGGGCCACCCATACAATTAAGTCACAGCAAGGCACAGCTAGTAGTGTAATGTTTCTTGCAGACATAATTAAGTTTTTGTTCAATATCTGCATTGATTTTATATAGAGGAGCTCGTGGCACAGTTGCTATTGCGCATATCATTCGATCAGCGAAGTTAAGCAACCCTAACCCTAGCCAGTAATTAGATGGGCGACCGCCCGAGTTCCCTCCGTGCGTCGGAGAACACGTTAAGCCGTCGGTCTTGGTTGCCAATTTATCATCTTTGGCAATCATTACAGCTCAGCCATAAAATAGTCTGACAACTTGTTTAACAAAGATCATAGATTTTCCTCGTCAAAGGGGTTGCGAAGGTCAGATGGCCGTCGCTTCGTATAAAAATCAGGTGATCAGCCACATCGAGTTGAATCAAGTGCTGACCCCAACAATGTATGGGATAAGGCCAGAACGATGATGATGTCTGCATTGATTTTATTTTGTATTGTATTGATTATTTAATCACGTTTTGAATGTCGTCTACTAGTGGTAACACTTCGTAAACTAATTTTGACATTAAACCTTTTTATTTTATAATAGAAAATAGTCATTATATAACTACAATAACATTTGAAGGTACGACATATTTTAGTTGACTTTACAACCGGTTAGACAACCTTGAACTTGAAGTAAAATAACTTATAAAAAGTTTAATCGCAAATTCGCTATTTCTAGCAAAAAACAAATCAACTGTATGTTAGTTATACTCTTTTCATATAAAACAGAATTCTCTCGACAGTGACAGAAAAAATACTATTGTTGCGTTAAAATTACGTAACTCAGATCAATTTCTTACAACACTATTAACTTTTTCCATCTATCTAGTCAACTTACTTGAAATACGTAATTTGACAAAAAAAACGAATATGAAACTTTTAAAAACTTATCTTTTTTTACATAAGCACAACAAAATTCAAAAACGTTGTTTCTGCATTATTGTTTTTTTTTTTAATTACATACATACATACATATGCTCACGCCTGTATTCCCCGAAGGGGTAGCCAGAGGTGTTGTAATCACAACACCCACTTTTCACCGAATATGATTAAGTGCCAACGTGACAGATGGTGAGTCCATCGCAGCCCAGACACTTTTACATACGTCATTGAATTACTTCTCAGAAATATGCAGGTTTCCTCACGATGTTTTCCTTCACCGTAAAGCACGTGGTGTGAAATCACTGTACATAAGTTTTTTAGAAAAACTCCTTGGTATAGGCCCCGCTGGGATTCGAACTTGCGTCGCTTGCGTAGAGGACGACTGCTCAAACCTCAGGGCCACCACGGCTCTTTTTTAATTACACTTTGAAACTATTCGAAGCGAGCGGATCGTACTGTGCCTCAAGAAGAGGTTTCCACATGTTTTTACGTTGAAGCTACCACCCACGTATTTCCTCATTGTGTGTTGGAACGTTAAAAAGCGCCCCAAGCGGTGAGAACAAGAAGTTTTGAGTCTCTATACAAAAAAAGCTCAAAACGCAAGGTCAAGCAACGACGTTTGAACGTGCAAAATACTGTGTACTAACGCTTCATTCTCTTTGTTGCATTTCTCCAACTGATTTCTCAGGCAGAAGAACTCACCAATAGATTCGGAGGGAAATAATCTTATCATCAAGAAATTATCTTTCAAAAAGAGGAACTTATATTATACTTTTATACTACTATAGGTTACGATCGCTCATATTTTTACGACTTGTTTCAAGTTATAAATAAAATATCATTGTGATGAATGTACAACAAAGTAGATAAGATTTGTTTCAAATTATTTTCGTGACTCAAAAGACAATAAATTTATATTTCTTTATCTTCTGTCTTCATTGTATATACTTTATATGCAAACAGTCAGAGCTCATCCTATAGCCTCACTGTATCGTGTCTTCGATATAACATTAATCACACAATTAAGAGCCGTGGTAGCCTCGGGGTTTGAGCAGTCGCCTGCTACACAAGCGATGCAAGTTCGAATCCTAGCGGGGCCTGTACCAATGAGTTTTTCTAAAAACTTATGTGCGGTGATTTCACACCACGTGCTTTACGGTGAAGGAATACATCGTGAGGAAAATGTCTGAGAAGTAATTTACAGACGTATGTACAGTGCCTGAGACGGCGATGGACTCACCGTCTGTCACGTTGGCACTTAATCATATTCTGCTTACCCTTTCGGGGATCCTTCTGGGATGGCGTGAGCATGGTTATTTTCATCACACAAAGTGAAGTTCTAATTCCACTTTACTTACTTTATCTTTAGATACGGGAAAAGTAATTAATAAACAATATTGCCGATAATCACGGTGTTAATGTTATTACGATGCACTTTCACTTGTACCAACTTGCTTGGATTTATTAAAATAAAGAAACGTGTGGTTTGAATGAATTGTAATTGACGACTAACTTATACAATATTATTAATAAATGTAAAAATTAAAAACATAGCTAGTAGCAACAATATTTAATTCAGTACTCATGTTCCCTTGATTATGGTGTTGTATACTAATGCAAAATAGAGGTTAAATTGGTTCCAAGCACGCACACGCGTATAAGGTGTAATCGAGTCGTGCTAATTCTTCCAGTATCGGCCTTCCGCAAGTGACACCCTGCGCAAGTGATGCGTTCTTGTTATTGCAGGCGTCCGCAGGGGTAGCCGCTTAACTTAAAAAGGTCCGTAGAATTTGTAACCACCGCAGCGGTAAATAATAATTCTAATTGTAAAATAAGCGCTAGACGCTACGATACGACTTAGATGTCTCATCGTGAAACCTCTGTGATTGATGAGCTACAAGTTTGCATTGAAATTACTATCGCCTGAAGCCGCAATACACATTGATGATTTTGAAGGCTCACTCAGTTCGGATGTGATCAGTGATACGAATTTTGCCGACGCTACCGCTTCTTCCCCACCGCTCGACTCAAACTGCTCAACTGCATCAAGTTGAGCAGTGGGTAATACCATCTGCTCAACTATTAATTGCTCAACTAATCAATTCAGCAGTGGGTAATACCTTCTGATGAACTCACTCCTCAACTAGATTAGTCAAATTTGAGCAGATAAGCAGATACATTTAACTAAGCTGTATCGAACAGAGTAGCGCCAATGTATGAGAGCTGTCTCTGTGTCAAATTTTATTTTGTGATAATAATCTCAACGAGGATTAGCCATGTGTGCAGGAGATATTATAGTGCACAAGTGTGTGCGCAAACACAGATGCACTCTTTATAGCCTCACTCTCATAGTGCGATGGGAGGCAATCCGACACGACCGGAGAGAGATCAGGCGGAGGACTAACGGCTTAACGTGCTTTCCGAGGCACGGGGGTGGAAACACCGCCAACTTCCAAATTCCGGGCATTTTATTGTGAATTGTGAATTTCTTGACAGAAAAAACCAATATTTTTTTTTTGACCCGACCCGGGAATCGAACCCGGGACCTCGTGATCGGCAGACGAACGTACTAACCACTAGACCAACGAGGCAGTTATTTTGTGATACATAGTATGTAGTCACGGCAATGTCCAGCCTCTACATATAGCAGCTGTTGAGTTGGAAACGGTTTGCGATGTATGACCAATGTCATCCATTGCCCCCATTAAGGATTACAAAGCAAACAATGGAAACTATTTTAGTTTACTTAGAATAACATGGTTATAACTAACGCACGTTTATATAATGAAACTATTTGAAACTATTTCTATAATTATATACAACGTTGTTCAGACGAGATATACATGTACCTCCAAATTTGTCTAGCACAGAAACACAAAATACGTTTCTTTAGGTAATAATGATATTTTTGCCTACAATCACAACACAAATAAAGCAATATAAAATACAAAAAAATACATTGTTACTGGTAAGTTCCCGACAAGTTATGAACACGTATATAGAATTACATTCAGTCATTTGATGAGTTTGCCTCTGTCTAGCACCATACATACAGAAAGAGACAGACTCATGAAATGCCCCAATGAAATTCAGGGCACGCTTTCCCAATATAAAGCGTTCAATAACTCGAAAATGGTTGACATTTGCCTAGGGGCTATGAAGGGTATTTGGTTGCAAATAACCGCCCCTGTCCCTTAACACATTATCGATAATTTTTCATGTAAATCAAATATACATTCTGTCATATTAACAGGTAAAAATCATATTTTATTGTCCGTTAAACAGCTGCTTCAATCATCGTCATTCGTTTTGGTTCCGCCTTCAAAAAATAGTTAAGATGTGTCATATTAACAGGTAAAAATCATATTTTATTGTCCGTTAAACAGCTGCTTCAATCATCGTCATTCGTTTTGGTTCCGCCTTCAAAAAATAGTTAAGATGTGTCATCACATGTATTTTAGGTTCATTGTTAGCAATAAGTTACTCAAATGTTTTTAAATTTAAACTAACGGTGTACGTTGTATTGCCATATATTTTTTTGGGGTGGTCACCCTTATCACCTTAGGGGTATGAAAAAAAGATGTTGGCCGATTCTCAGACCTACCCGATCTGCACACAAACTTTCATACAAATCGGTCCAGCCGTTTCGGAGTACGGTAAGTAACATTGTGACATGGAAATTGTATATATTAAATTAAATGAGACGGTCCTAAAATTTAACCCTACGGGACGCCGAAAAATATAGGGAGTCTTTAGAACTACACCAATAATCTAATGCATTAACGAAATTTCACATAAATTGTACTCTAGTAGGTTTTGATACGGTTACGTAAAATTATTTAATACATTATTATGTTAATAGAGTACACTCCAGGCTAAATAGTATATATATTTTATGATTCCAACGCCAGCATTTGATAGAATATAAACCTTATAATACGCAGAATACAGTTAACATTAGCTAATCAACAACTCACGTCTAGTCTATACAATTTACGAATATTATACCTTTAATCTCTCTTGACAGATAACATCTTAAATATAGTATAAGAAGATTATTTTATTATTTATATATAGTTGAATTGAAATACGGCAAATAAGTCACATTAATATATTGTACGTTTAATGTCAGTGAAACAGTTATATACTTTAATTAACTATTCTTGTTCAACGAATGAGTAGCCCTAAGGATCTTTAATTCAAATTCGATTCAAAATATCTTTATTAAATTTTAACAAAGTACTTTCAAATCGTCAGAACGACATGATTATACAGAATTATACATGCTACCGCCAGGTTCGGTAGGTTGCTTTTACTGAGAAGAATTTTAAGTTATTTATTTTCTGCCAATTAAAGTTAAAGTTAAATTTACCTAACTACAAATCGAAACAATCGCAATACGAAACAACGAAATCGAATATCAATGAGTTAAATCGATACTCGCTTAATCGAATCGTACGGCATAGGGCATTACTTTTGGTTCTATCTCATTCGTTGGACAAGTTATAATTATACTTTGAATAAGTTTCTCACAAGGGTAAATTGTATTACTATTTCGACAATATTTTACAAAGACGAATAATATGATGATGTGCGTTCTTTGATATGTTTTATAAATTCACACATGTAATAGTAAATAGTAACTACGATTTACCCACATGTTAAAACAGGAATGAGATGAACGATTTATTTACAATAATACGTACCTATACCACTACATCAACATCAAACATATAACAATTATGTATTTATTTGCATAATCCTGCCTTTACTATGCCCAGTTATTTGACTATAAAATGTTCATATCGATCCAATGGTAGCAATTCAGTAATCGTCCCTTTAGTTTGCTTTACCACTGTAGAATTTTCTTAATACTTAAGTTTCAAGAAATTCGCTTAGTAATTGCAACTAAGAGAATAACATTTCAGCGTACATTAATCGTTATTTAAATAACCCCATCTTTTTATGCATACGTTAAAACTCGATTGTAGTGTATCGATTAGAAGAATTCTAAGTTTTGTACAATTTGCGATTCATCGTTCACTTTCATACGTTTTTGAATAGTCTGTTCATATATGGATAATAATTAAAACACCGTCCCGGATAGAGAAATACAGTTATTTAATGGGTTTTCATATTCCCTCCCAAAATCCATTACGTCAATCGACCATAGACGTCGGTAGTGTCGCGTCATACTCAATCTATGGTACACTCCACAGATTTACATATGTCAGTCAGAGTAGGCCAAATATACATCAGTTTTACTTCCAAGTGCGATATCATGTCAATAACCTATAGCTTCACTGATTAAGCGAACATAAGATATGTGTGTGCGCTGCACCCCAAACTATGGCCCTCCGTATATCGTGCCCAACATCTCCACGCGGGAAGATCTGATGGCTGCCACCAATAATGCAGTTCAAGAAGCCAATTTCTGGGCTACAACAATTTTAATAGTCTGTCATCGACACGATAAGAAGAAGAGCTATAGCTTCACAACTCATGATAAGCTCAGTCCTCCCTGCCCCTGCTCAGACTAAACCTACGATGAAATTTGAACGCCTTTTTCTTCTCCGGTCTTTCCTCAAGTGGTTTTCCCTCAGCCAGATTGTCAGCACTCTTCGCTACTTGAACACTTTTCCTTCGATTCTTCATAGACTTCACTAGTTTATAGAACTTCCCTTTTTTCTTTGCTTCGTGTGTCTCCTCCTCTACTTCTACGCTGAACTCGGAAGATATGTCTCCAAGGTCCTCGACACTGTGGCTCTCGATTTCTTTGGGTGGAACTTTTAATTCTGGTTTGGTTTTAGAAGTGTCTGGTTTTGGTTCCTCAGGAGGTGGCGCGTCAGGATCGATGCACTGGAAGTGAATAAAGTGCATTAGATCAATAATGGTAGCACCTCAATGGACCAGTGATTCCCGGGCCGGGCAAAATATTATTGGGTTTTTGTACATCCGTTATTTCGTACCCGGTTAATGGCACTAGTACTCGTCCCCTATTATGTGGGACTTAAACATCACTGTCGAAATGTTGGTGTACTATAATTAAATATTTGCCTACCCTTTTGGAGAATACAGACCATAACGTCTTTAATACGTATGTATTAATATTGACATATAAGAAACTCGTCAGCATCATCATGCTTCTGCCCTTATCTTGCCTTTATTTAATTTGTGTATTCGCTCGCGAAGCATAAAATTTCTTCACAATGTATAATGTGGTTAAGTACCTCCTACGCAATTTTATAACTTTAAATTAGTTTACCGCGAAACTATTTACTCAACCGTGACACGAATACAATTTATTGAATCGACTGTTTTTTGTCATTCTCATTTAAAGTTATGTGAGAAAAAATCTTATCTGTTAGTTTTTAAATTGAAATTGTTTATATTCTTGAATAATCTTGGTTTTTTTTATATGTTAGCGTCGGACTGATAGACAGTAAATTGCTACTGCAGCCTATGCACGCTTTCGACAGAAAGGGCAGGTATCCTACATTATTTATAATTGTGTACTTACGTTATATTATAATTTACAGTATTGTATATGCGTGATTATTTTTAAATACAGTTAATATTAAAAATTGTACTCGTATACTCGGACAATACCTCACCTATTCCTATACCTATGATGTCCTTCCTAGAGATGCGTGATTGCGAGATGTTTCAACAATCGAAATAATCGAAGTCGGTCAAATTTACGACTCGCCCTGGTGTAGAAACAATCCAGGGATTTTCCGACTGTCTGGATTGGATGCAAGCAATTGGTCCGAGTCGGGCCGAATGGAACCGATCGTCGGTCGAAGCGATGCATCGCGCCGTGTTCGATGAGTGGTGACTACACGCGAGTCTGACTCGGTACCATCGACTGTGATTGAAAATAATCTCGATGTCTCGATACATTTTTGAATAAACGAACAATTGCGATTAACCTTTCGCCATCGCGCATCGCTAGTCATTATTAAAATAATTAATTGCTTTTCGTGTTAAATACTGAATACTGCTTAACTGGGTCTACATATATCTATACAAATAGAATTACAAACTCTGACAAACTGTCTGACTTATTATCAACGCACACCCTAAACCGCTTCTTGGAGTAGTACTAAGTGCTCCCATACGTAAAAGGGGTTTTTCGAAATTCCTCTCCTAAACTCGAAAAAGAAGTGGACGTTGGTATTTTACTAGTACCTTTTAACTCTCTGAATGTTCACGGCGTGGAAGGTCAATGGATGCGTGGAGCATTTACAATAATATATTAATAATAATATGGGGAATAGTTCGCTCCTCTTAGTTTCCAAATTTTGTTAACTAGAAGAAAGTTCCCGAGCTGATTAGGAGCAAACTTTGAGGGTTGACGAAGTATTCAGAAGTTAGAAAGCGAAATAGTGAGGGTTCAGTTTGTGTAGCAAATACTTCAAAGATTTGATTATTGCCTAACAATTTCTGTGGCAAATTAAAGATTGATCAGGCGGACAGTTTTATTCAAACACCACATTTCTTACCAAAAATTCGGGTCTTACTTTGACGAGCCAGTGTGTAAGCCTCCCCCTAACTTCTCTCTATTAACAAATAAACACTTAAATGTATTTATCTGTATAGACATATTTTCTTTACGCATTGATAAACATATGTCTTATATCAAAGATTGTAAAGCTGTGGTATGAATCTCGAGCTAAATTCTCAGCTCAGGAGGTACGTAATACGATTAGTACCCCTAAGTATGTTATTAGCACCATTCTGTCGTAAAAGTCTGTGCCACAGTCCGTGGGTTTGAGCAGTCGCCTGCGACGCAAGCGACGCAAGTTTGAACCTTAGTGGGACCTGTATCAATTAGTTTTTCTTTAAAAAACTTATGTGCAGTGATATCACACCACGTTCTTTATGGTGAAGTAAAACATCGTAGTATATTATTATAACATCATCGGAGTTGTCACACCCCAAAATATACGAGACATCTTAAGGCCAAGAATCAATTGAAAGATTTTTTTTTCTCAAAAACTAAGTTATGTAACCATTTTTGGCGAAGAGTTAGTTTTGTACGGGCGCCGTCACGAGTTTTGAGCAGTAATAATAAAATACGCGCTCGCGCTATACAACAAGACCTAAGAAATTACTACTGCGTATTCAAGGCCAGCTCTTAAAACTCGTGACGGAACCTGTCTTACTGACTACACTAAACCCATTAAAATGTTATGGAAATACTAACGTCATCAAGCGAGATCCTATAGGGTGGGACTTGTTCCGGGTTTCTCCAAGGCTTGTGATAGGGCAGGTCTGTGAGCGCCTTCCAGCCAGGGTACCGGCGCGAAGCTGCTTGTAGCTGATGGACTAGACGAGGAGCTAATTGAGCTGTCACTCTGCAATTTATAAAACGTTGTACTAGGTAAGGAATTCATAATAAACATAGCTGCTGGGTTGCATAAACAAATTTTATTTTTGTCAAACACACAGTATCAGTTAGGTAAAATTGAGTTCCGACGCGCCCTGCCCGTGAGTAAGCCGGGTACAGCCCGGGCCAAAATAGAGCCCCAACGGCAAATCGTTAGGGGGGCAACGCAAGCTTGCAAACACGATTGCACATCGCCCCTGTAAAGCAACGATGAGGAACAATTTTATTTTTTATGGGTTTTAGCCGGTATGAGTTCAACATAACCCTTCCGCTACCCCGAGGCTGTTGGTGTATCCATGACTTATATCCACGAAAAAAAGTAAAATATTAGTTGCAACCGCCCAACCTTCGCTTAAAGCTGATTTTGAGCCGACGAAAAAAAGAGAAGATGTTCTAGTCTACCCGTACATACGTTTTTATTGTTATGAATATGAACACGCATATTTTTTTACGAAAGCAGTAGGATTTAATTACATTAAAAAAAAACTCAAAACTTACTACCTCAAGTATTTAGTACATGAGCTTTTGGTTCCAAACATCGTGAGCAAATATATTCAGCATATAAGACGATATTTAACAATTTATTTGAAGTACTGCATAAGAGACGTACATTATCTCATTTCGGTATAAAGCCTCTTCTGTAAAAAAATGGGACTTATTTTGCTACACCTTAGCCTCAGCTAAGAGCAACCACATATCCTAACTTATATTATAAATTTCAAAATGAGTTCACTCATTCATACCTCAGCTATACAATTCAACAGATAATCATGAAATTTTGCACACACATTGTCAGGGGTTCACAAAAGGACAAAGCGGCATTACTACGAGGACAGAGCCACGAGGGGAAGCTAGTTATTTAATAAACACTGGAAAAATTGTTTTCTATTGTACCTTATAACAACATCCCCTAACTCCGCTCAGTGATTAATGTTCTGCTTGCCCTTCTAAGTTCTCAATAAATACATTTTGTACGGCTTTGTTTGATTTTGAAACATCATCTAAGTGGAAACTTGTTTGTTCAAAACCGATGGAACTTCGTATTACAATACATTTATAGCTGTTGTTTGGTTATTTAACATGTGTTGTTTGGCTTCGGAGTAAGGCAATCTTCTCAGCAAAAGCAACCTTCCGAACCTGGCGGTAGCATATAATCCTGTGTAATCGTGTCGTTCTGACGATTTGAAAGTACCTACTTTGTTAAAAGTCTAATCAAATAAAGATATTTTGATGAATGTCGATATTTATTTGTAACATAAATAGAAGAATTAATTAATAATACCATAAGTAACGTAACTAAAAACCTTAAAAATATAATCTTATAACTAAAAACCTTAAAAATATAATCTAATAACTAAAAACCTTTAAAAAAAATTTATAACTAAAATATATTATTAAAACTTCGGTTCCTTGCCTTCAGGGGGAGTCCCTGTAGGCAAGGATCCGAAGTTACTGGCAGCATACCTTTGGATGGCAAGACTAATTCTTTGACCGAGGTAGCTGCCAGCTCTTCGGTCTCCTGTGATGTCGACTAACCTTTTAGTTATTTCTATAAAATGTATTTTTGAATTTGAATCTGAATTCGGATCAACATTTAGCAAGCTTAAGAAAAGATCCAATGAAGGAAGAATCAAGAAAATTAATAAAAAGAGAGGAGCTAAGGTTTTATTGATTCTTAAATAGTAGCAAGAAAGCGCCCAGTCTTTCTGATAGTAATCGCTACTGTAGCCTATGACCGTCATCGACAGCAATAATAGCTAGTGAGAAGCAAAGGTGTGCTACCATAAGAAACAAAACACCCCCCCCTCCCCTTCCCTCATGGACTGCTGGCCCCGAAGATCCCGTGATTCTATTCTTCTTAGAATGATCGAAATTGTCTATCCACACCGATACCTAAATGACCTGATTTCTACATGAAAATTCCTTTTATCATGGTATCACTATTACAGACTAAATTAATTTATAAACTTTCTAGGGTAAGGGTTATTTCGATAGCTAAGAAAAAAATTGTGACCATAATAAGGATTTTCAAATATCCAACTAAAAAACCTTTTCGGGTGATAGCTATCTATCCAATAACGACCCAAGTTGGTTAACTTTATACATTGTAAGTGGGAACCGGCATAGCAACAGTACTTAGGAACATTTATCCTTATGTATAAATAAAATCAATTCGCAGGAAATTGTTTCTGGGAAAACGAATAGGCATTTATCTACGAGTTACAAACGAACGACGGAAGACTTTCTACCGTAACGTATTTCAGTCCAATTTATTGTTTTACTTCGCAGTGAAGTACCTATACAAAATAAATTGCAATGTGCGAAACTCGGGCAAACACAAATCCTTATTAGTAAATACATACGCTGACGCTCTGGGAATTGCCCACAAAATTAATGTGTGCTTCCACAGTATAATTCTCATTGTAACAGAAATATATCTTTATTCAATACAATATACTACTTTGAAGAGGTTGCCGATCTCAATCTTTGAAAACTTCAGCAGTATCTGCAAGATTTTGTCCTTAATACCTGAAGAATTCTTATTGAGTCCGATAGAAAATGCAACAAATACTACTCTTCTCCGTAAACCCGTAAAGTGTTTGCAATTTTTTGTGATCATCACCAGATCACACCATTCTTCCTATCTTCGCGGCTATCGGCTATAGCGATCGCTACAAGGGTTAGTCACGCTAACGTTTAAGGCTGAGGTCTTCGCATTCAGACCAATTTTCGGCTAATGACTCCTATAGGTACCTCTTCAAGACTTTCTTCAAAGATGTGCCGTTTCTGCACATCCTTGTACCGCAAAAGCAGTCCTACATAGTAAAAATACGCTCCGAAGCTATTCAAAACTTCGGGCATGAAACACGTGACCACACTACGCGAAGTTCTAGGGCCATACCCTAAGCTCTCATTACCATCATAGTTTCACTGTGTGAGAAGTGGAACTGTGGAATAAGAGCTCATGGCCTCTGATCCTTGCCGTAATAAAGCTATAATATGCCTCACAAGTTCACCACATAATAGCAAACACATAGTTCTGAACTGATGACGTGGCTTTAAATACGCCAGGCGTTCCAATTTATCTTGAAATTTCATGCAATTTATTAACATGGAGGCAAATTTTTATAAGCTTTCTGCTGGTATAGCATCTATTCTTTGTATGTAATACGCGACTACAGAAATCTTGTATTAGTACAATTTTTTTCACGTAATAAACTCGTATATTACACTGATCGAAGACCATTCTACGTGTAGAGTGAGAGTCGATTTAGACATCAGCACTCCAAGTATAATGCTTGAACAAGTTATAAGTTAATTCACCATCATTGGATTTCAACCACAACCCGCCTCTAAAAAGTATCATCACAGTTTGAGCTACAGTAACCCGCAACAAAGCCTATACTTGGAGGTACTGCAAAGAGAGAACGCGAAAAAAGGTATTTTCTCAGTAAATATTACATTTCAGATATTTGACACAACCTTTATAATCAACTTTATTATGCAAATTCTTCGCCAACCCTAACTGTTTTCATACCATAATGACATTATAGAGTCAAAAGGCAAGGCCAACAACGACGTAACTTCTGAGCTCTGACTTCGAAGGAATCCAGAAACCAATAATGAATTCGTACAAACTCCAATGATTGGGAAGTAAAGTAATTACTTTTTGTTTGCAGATTAGAGGCTTGAGGAGGCTTATGGTTTCTTCCCTTCTTGATTAGTTTCACAAAACGTGACGCAATTGATCTGGGATGAAGTTGTTTTGTTTAGAACTGATGGGGAACAAAACAAAGATTGGGGATTACCACCAAACTAGACGTCTAGGTAGGTACATACATACATAATGGGCTCACAACTGTGCTCCCTCGAAGGGGTAGGCAGGTATACATCCAAATTAAACCAATTATTTTTAAGTGAAATGTAATAGGGGGCGAGCCTGTTTACATTTAGCGGGCACTAATCCATACTTTTGCCTGCTAATTGGGATTGGTCATCTCAAGCTACGCATTTAGTTATAAGTAGAACTACTAGATTTTTGATTATGTTAATTTTATCGATATTTGTGCATTGGAACTGTGTCCATGGAGCTTATGTTTCTTAAGCGATTTATTTTGTACTCTTAAAATTGTAAAATCTTTTTTTTTGAAAAGAGTATTTACTGAGTTTCTTGCCAGGTTCTTCTCAGTAAAAGCAACCTTCCGAACCTGGCGTTAGCATGCATAATCTTGTAAATGTCTTTCTGACGATTTGAAAGTGCTTTGTAAAAAGTCTAATCGAATAAAGATATTTTTGACTTTTGACTTTGACTTTACTGGGAAATTACGAATGAAAAAACCCAATAACACTTTGCCCGACCGATCGCACCCAGGACCTCGTACTCCCCAATATCGCTTCCGCTAACTAGACCAACTAGCCAGGTCAGAGAAGTCCAGTCCAAAAATGTATAACAGTCTTACTGTGGCCTAAACTAAATAAACCATTTTCATCAGATAAGTGAGAACAGTATGGGGTTCTTCAAAAAGAGTGTGAGATTCATATGGGGTTATGCAAGCATCGATAAACCACTTACCATCGGGGAGGCCATATGCCAGTTTGCCACCTAAGCCAAGTTAAAAACAATTCCATGCAATAAAAACAAAGTAAAGCTCAATTACCTGTTAACCAGCCATGCGGGCAGGGCGCCTCGAGGGTCCGACCGCGACACGTACCCGAGCCAGCTGCCGGCGCCTCGCGTGCGTACCACAAACCCTGTTAGTAGAGATACCGCCCTGAGGAGTAAAACGACATTCTTAAAGCAAAAATATATTTTAAACGGACGGAGGAAGCAGGAAGTTAGCTTTCGCCGTATTTTTTCAGTGATTGATGAGTAGGTGGTTTATGTGGCCTTGTAACTTCAAAATATAAAATCAGTTATATATATTTTCTTAATTCTATATATTCTACAAATCCATTGTTTGCCTAAAATCTTTTGTAAGATACAGCGCAGTGGCCCAAGTATAGATTTTAGCATGTTTCGACGTGGAGAAAATGCGTGTTACTTTTTCGGAGGCGGGATAATGGTTTAAATCTGAAGATGGGACAGTCTCAATCGAGCAGCCCTTTGACCGAGCGGAGTCCGAGCTGGGTCCGAACCAATCGTAGCGTTAGCCTTAGCATGTTAAATCAATATTACATACATCTTTTATGGACAGCCGAGCAACAAGATCTAATTACTGTCGAAGCTCGACCCGGGCTAGGCACGGTCTAGCGTATAAGTCCTCATTAATCCTCATTTTTCATTTGTCTCACTTCCGGATAATTCATCGCAAACAGCAACAAAGTAAACAAAACTAGAGAAGTTCCTTTGAATACAAATCCGTCTTTGCAAGACTAAAATTACCGGAGCAAGTTTCACCGGAACAGCCGCGCCTGTCCGCAGGGACTGTGGCGTGAATGACGCACAAAGGCGTCTATCCACATGACGCTCATTCCGTGTGGAGTCTGAACTAAGTAGGTCGAGTATACAACCTATACTTAGGTATTATATATGATATTACTAGCTGTGCCCCGCTGTCTCATCCACGTAGGCTTAACTTCATGAGTGCCTTTATTTCACGAACCCGAAAAAGTAGCCTAAGTTCTGTCATCAGCTATCTACCAGCGAGTCTCGTTAAAATCAATCCAGCCACTTCATAGATTACCAGTGAGTCTCGTTAAAATAAATCATAGATTAGCCGGAATAAACGAACTGAAATCCAGGGAAATTTTAATGTAAGTACCAACCTATCGTATATAATTCTAAAGCTATTTTTCAAACACAATTTGCGACGCTTCCAGATAAGGTACAATGGGGATAAGAACGGCATATCTCAAAATAAATGGTTGATTTAAGTACATTACAACGTCACAGACATACCTATTTCACAGACACTTCGGATTTATTTATCTGTATAGATATTGCAGTATGCTAAGGTTTAGTTTAAGACGGGATTTACTTACAGAGCTCTATTAAGTAAGTAAATAAATAATGTTCCGGTCTCGTAACACAGCGACATCTAGTCCCAGAATAAGTTCAGCTTGTACTATAGGTACCAGACAAGGGACTTGTATACTTCTTATTGTTGTACACAATTAAACGTTATCAATCGCCGGAAATATGCTTGCATTGGTCAAGGATACATATTTTCTGCGTTTGCGGTTGAAACTCTGGGGCCTTGGGGTCCAGATGCTCATCAACTTTTCAAAGAGGTTGCACGTCGTCTGGTAGAAGCTTCTCGTGACAAGCGGGCTGGGGCTTTTCTCGCTGAGCGAATCAGCATTGCTATTCAACGTGGCAATGCTGCCAGCCTTTTTGGCACGATCCCGAGAGACACCGATTTGAGCCAAGTTTTCTACTTGTAATTAGTTTTTAGCTACTTATTAGTTTAAATAAAAGCCAATATGCGCACGTTATCAATGAATGAAGATCGCATTGATGACTCTCCGTTGAACCGTGAATGTGAGCTGAACCGTATCTTGCTCAAAGAATCAGCATTAATTTCCAACGAAGTAGCTAATGCTTTTTGTCAAGCTCCCGTGAGACATTAACGTAAACACCGTAATTTGTTTTATCACTCTATTTATATATTGTTGTTCTTGAAAATTGTACAAATGTGTATATTATGTTATGATTCAATACCTAGTTGTAGTAGTAGAATACTTAGTTCTAATCAAACCCTACATCACTACCACTGTTTTTATTTTTTTATTGACAAAGTGGAAACTGTCAAAAGGTCCCCGACCACCCTGGGAGCACTAAAACCTCCCCGTTGGTCATCCTCCGTGCTTAGGGGTGACTCCGGGTACTCTGATAGATCGCACCGGTGTCCCTCAAACTTTGCCGGGGCACATCCCCGGAGACATTACTACCACCTGCATTATGTCGGCTAGATTATATAACTAGAGGTGCATATTGTCAATAATATTGTATGTGTGCGGGCCTGCATTGCGTCACACATTTTATTTTAATTTAAACTTAATGAACTAATTACAGTACAGAGTCGGAGTTGCTGTGGACATTGTTCCATAATTTGTGAATATTGAAAATATTATTGTATGTGTGCGGCTAGCCTAATAATGACAATACTGTATTGACAATAATATCATGTATGCGACTATCCTTAAACAAGCTAGAACAAGGGAAATCAACATAAGAGACACTTGGTTAAACATATCTTATATCATACCACTTGGAACACTCATTGAAATATTAAAGAAAGAATAAAAATACTACCTTAAGTTAATGTACTACCGTTTCCAAAGTAAAGCCTGAAAAGAGAAAACACGGCGAAACAAACTCCCTGATATTTTTTTAACATGTATTATAACTACTAGTTAACCAGAGTTTAAAACTAGGCGTTGAATATCAACACAATGACAAGTACATGAAAACAGACTGAAATTCATCGTATGCGATGAACATACCACAAAATAAATAAAATACAGAAGGTCAGCTGCCAAACAATGACGCATATTTACGAACGGAGTGAGCCAACTTGAACCAAGTTCCGTGCCGTGCCCCAAATGTTTTGAAATGTTTCAACGTTGACGAACATGGTCTGGTATTTGCGTGTTCGTCGTTGAATTCCAGATTCCATGTTGGCGCATCAACACATCCACGCCAATAGGCAACAAAATTCGTCTACACATATCAAAACCAGTATCCCGATTCAAGTAACGATGTCATAGCGACTTAGTCTTTGTCAGTGTTATTGTAATCATTATGTACTTTCCTAACCACTGATGCTGTTAAAATCATCTTTCATATATGTATAAAAGCCTGTATATTTGTACAAGAGAATAACTTAATAGCTCAGTCGTTGTCGCGCAATCGTCCTATTGAGTTAAAGTCCTATCGAAACATTTGATTCGGATCACGTGAATACCACGATTTCATTCATCGCCCTGACCTTATCCCATACATTGTTGGGGTCGGCACTTGATTCAACCCGATGTGGCTGATCACCTGATTTTTATACAAACTGACTGCCATCTGACCTTCGCAACCCCTTTAACAAGGAAAATCTGTGATCTGGGTTAAACCAGTTGTCAGACTATTTTAGGCCTCCGACTGACCTGTAACGATTGCCAAAGATGATAAATTGGCAACCGGGACCGACGGCTTAACGTGCTCTCCGAGGCACGGAGGGAACTCGGGCGGTCACCCATCCAATTACTGGCTAGGCTTAGGGTTGCTTAACTTCGCTGATCGAATGATATGCGCAATAGCAACTGTGCCACGAGCTCTTCCTAGTACTTTAATCGTTTAGCGATATTTCGATTGTTTTACGTGAATTGGGCACTGTTAAGAACCAACAGTGCCCAATTCACGTACATTGTCGTCCATTGGAGCCGGCCTTCTGTAACTCTACTATTTGGTGAACATACCGTGTAAATGTGTAATAGTGATCCGAAGGTCGCCACTCGGTCACGGATTGACGCGCATCGCATCCTATCTAATCACTCGAGTGGGTAGCAAATTGTGCAAATACGGTAATGACACGACCTACCTACCGCGAATGTTATGGGAATAAAATCCACCCGATAACTTAACAGATGTCGACGAAATTTACCTTCGTGTTGTAGCAATTTTTCATTGCCTCAAAACATGGTTAAAACGATGTTTTCTGAAGATGAAACATAGCTGAATCCATTTATTGCCCCTAAATTTCATGAAAATCGTTGGAGCCGTTTCCGAGATTCCGATTCTATATATACAAGAATCTCACTTTTAAGGTTTGAGAATTCTATTTGAACGGGGGATTCCTCTAGGCTGTAATTACCTCGCTTCACTAATTATAATTGTTTACTTTATTCCCTTGTAGAACATTAAACATTAGACTCGCTAATGGTAAATCCCGTGATCCCGATCTGTTTATTGCTAAAATATTTATACGTTTTCATTTGACCTTTCGGATAAAATCCAATTGGCCATTAGCATTACCTTTGATAGCAGATTCGTTATCACAATCTCCGTATCATTTTCAATACATACTAACTGTGCCCCTTTGTTTCACTCGCGTAGACTTAATTTCAGGACTGTATTTTTATGCGAAATACAGTCCTACAGGGCTACTTAGCTGAAGAGCTGTATACCTATGAAAGTCCCGTTAAATCGGTCCAGCTGTTTCAGAGATTATCCGGAACAAACAGACAGACAGAGAATCATTTTGAATATTTTTTTTATATATAAGAACCAAATATACTTTCGTATGCATTTAGTAAAAAGATGTTATTTTGGAATTACAAAAAGACACTTCAATTGTATTTATCTGTAGTTTAGATAAATAAATAAATTATTTTGGACAAAATCGGTGACTCAAAATTTTTTTTTAAAGTTCAATCATTTTATATGACGTGAATAAATCTGTCGCTGTCACACTGTCAATTAATCACGTAGCCATCGCAATACGATTTGATGATTGAGCGCATTTATATCATAGGTAGCACACTTTTATCACGAGCTTTGCACCATTTTTGGAATCTGTACCCCTATCAAGGGTTTGCCACCGTTTTCGTAATCTATATATTCCCTAGCGTCTCCGCCGAATATTAGTATGAGAAACTGTACAGCGCCTCCTACCGGTGACGTGAAGAACTAAAATATCACATACAAATATTGCGAGTGACGCTAGTGAGATCACGAAAACGGTGGCAAACCCGTGATAGGGGTACTGTACTCGCTAACGTCACCGACAATATTTTTAAGACTTTTTTAGTTC
The DNA here is from genome assembly GCA_929442735.1 of Watsonalla binaria. NCBI lineage: Eukaryota > Metazoa > Arthropoda > Insecta > Lepidoptera > Drepanidae > Watsonalla > Watsonalla binaria. The sequence goes on along the minus strand of OV838924.1, from coordinate 10,552,512 downwards.
TTCAAATCAGCGCTAGGAGGCATACATACATATGCTCACGCCTGTATTCCCCGTAGGGGTAGGCACCCACTTTTCACCGAATTTGATTAAGTGCCAACGTGACAGATGGTGAGTCTATCGCCATCTCAGGCACTATACATACGTATTTGAATTACTTCTCAGACATATGCAGGTTTCCTCACGATGTTTTCCTTCACCGTAAAGCACGTGGTGTGAAATCACTATACATAAGTTTTTTAGAAAAACTCATTGGCACAGGCCCCGCTGGGATTCGAACTTGCGAACGAGTATAGATTAAGTAAACTCGTGGTAGGGGTGATATTCTTAAAAGTTACCGCTACTTTGAAATCGTGGAACTTTCCTCTTAAGGTAATACTTTAAGACAATCCGTTTAAAACGTACCAAATTGTGCAAAGAAATATATCTTCAATTCAGTTGGAAACTCTTAACGGTTTAGAAATGACCTTCAGTAAATCCCTTGAAGGACTCTCTAGACCAATTCAAAGTGGCCCGAGAGCTGCTCGTATTTCAAGAGTTCTCATTTTGCTTGAAACGCTGACTCACTAATTATTTTGTGAAAATGTACCAGCCAAGTGAAATATTTCGCGAAATAGTTAATAGGCACTGAAGAAAGGTTTACGACTCGAGTCTCAGAAAAAATGGGATCTTCTACGAAACTGTGCAATCTGCTTCGTAATGAATAATTATTCAGAGTTCTAATGAATTTGTTAAGGCTCTATAGAATGAGTCTATAGAAACGAGAAAATGTATATTTTATTTCTATATATAATGTTATACAACTTAAAGAGGAGCTCGTGGCACAGTTGCTATTGCGCATATCATTCGATCAGCGAAGTTAAGCAACCCTAAGCCTAGCCGGTAATTGGATGGGTGACCGCCCGAGTTCCCTCCGTGCCTCGGAGAGCACGTTAAGCCGTCGGTCCCGGTTGCCAATTTATCATCTTTGGCAATCGTTACAGGTTAGTCGAAGGCCTAAAATAGTCTGACAACTGGTTTGGCCCAGATCACAGATTTTTCCTCGTTAAAGGGGTTGCGAAGGTCAGATGGCAGTCGCTTCGTATAAAAATCAGGTGATCAGCCACATCGCGTTGAATCAAGTGCCGACCCCAACAATGTATGGGATAATGCCAGGGTGATGATGATATAATGTTATACAAAATGCTGCTTTATTGCTAATGATAAGCATATTGAATTTGCTAACAACGTATATAGGATTGAATTTGTAATTTTTCCCACGATTTGAAATAAACTTGAACGTTAAAGAAGTGAGCCGGCGATGAACTCACTATCTGTTAAGTTGGCACTTAATCATCTTCTATGAAAAGTGGATGTTGTGACACCGCTTTGGGGACCATTCTCGGATGGTGTTAGCATAAATATTTATTTTATTTGAATATCAAATGTTTGATTCCATGATCTATGGTGCTTCGTGCATTTAGTACAAATGTAAAGAATTATTATCACGCATATTAGGAATATTTTAAGTATTGGTGACGTCACGAGCTGAGAGCGTTGATCTTGAATTGGCAGTTGTCCAAAGATACCCCCTCTATTTTCACTAAGCACTCAACTTGTGACGGCAAATGTTGCAACATTATATATCAAGTAAGAAAAAAAAATATTATAATGATATTGAGATTACCTAACAAATCCCTTCCTGGGTGGAAAGTCCTTGTGGTAGACGGAGTGGTTGAGGATCATCTTCTCATCGCCGGTGTCCAGCCACGAGCGCTGGAGAACGAAGTCGCGGTTCTTGAGCGGCGCCGGACACGACACTGCAATTAAAGCAACCCTTTAAGGTGCAACCTGATGTAAGCCGCTCGACGCCCGTTTCCAGCGACAAATGTGGTCACGTGATATCTAGCGATACGTGATAGGAGCGGCTGCATGATGTAGTTCCTTTTTGTGTCGGGGGAAATTATAAATGGGGTCACCTTTGTACAGAGTCGGGACATTTAAGGTGCACATTTTTATCACAGAGCATCAGCTGGTAGTCATTACCAATCTATACAGTTAATTAAATTGTATAAAATTGTCACACTACCGCATTAGATTATAAGTCTGTAATGGTAGATGTAAGGTTTGTAAATAAATAAATAAATAAAAAAAATTTGTCTTCATTATACTTACTAAGTATTTTTGTGATAAAGTTTAATTGTTAGAGGTTACTAAAGTTTCAATGCTTATTGAATAAACTCTGGAACATAAGACAATACTTATCCCTAATAATTATAAATGCTAAAGTAACTCTGTCTGTCTGTTACGCTTTCCCGCTTAACGCGTTCACTGCTAACGACGCGTATGTGCGTCCAACTGTTAGAGAATTTACGAAGAAATTGAAATGTTAGCAGTGAATGTGTTAAACCTCTCAACCGATGAAATTTGGCACAGACAATCTTTAGACCCTGAGAAGGGACATAGGCTACCTTTTATTGTGAAAAAAGTATTATATAAAACTAAATCCACGCAGGTGAAACCGCGGGGCACAGCTAGATTTGTTATAAAATGAAATTCTTAAAACTGAAAAGCCTCTAAAATTTATAAAAAGAATGAAAAAAATTGATTTTATATGTTATTAAATTTATATCCACCATCCAATGCTCTGTGACAAAAATGTTCGGTTAAAAAGTCGTATATATCGTAAATAAATTATATTTATTTCGATCGATTTGATAGTACTTTATTAAGGGTGGGTTGTGTCAATGACTACGTTGAAATGACTTTAACTATTAAAAAAAAAAAAGCGCAATTGCAACTGCCATTTTCATATGACGTCATGACTTTAACTTTGAACCGAATTTTTTTTTCTGAGTAAACTTATTGCTAAAGTTACAACTTTTACATATACGAAAAATTACGCTGACAGCAAAATTCGCTAAATTAGGCTTAGGCAATTTAGTGCCATGCATTTCGCCGTCTATGTCATAGCAATAGCTATTGCTATCGTCAAATTTCAGCTTTGTGTAACTAAGCCTAAAAGTCTAATAGAAAAAAGAAAAAAAAGCCGTGGTGGCCTTGAGGTTAGAGTAGTCGCCTGCAACGCAAGCGACGCAAGTTCGAATCCCAGCGGGGCCTGTACCAATGAGTTTTTCTAAAAAACTTATGTGCAGTTGTATCACACCACGTGCTTTACAGTGAAGGAAAACATCGTGAGGAAACCTGCATATGTCTGAGAAGTAATTCAAAGACGTACGTATAGTGCCTGAGACGGCGATGGACTCACCCTCTGTCACGTTGGCACTTGATCATATTCGGTGAAATTCGGTAAGGGTGTTGTTACAACACTTCGGGGACCCTTCTGGGATGGCGTGAGCATATCTTTTATTATATATTTATATAGAAAAAAGATATTTTGAATTTGAATTTCCATAAGTATTGATACAAACAGCCGGTCTCACTCCTTGTAAAAGGAACACTGGCTCTATCGATCCACGAGTGGATTAATTCAAAGCACTCTCCGAAACACATTTGGCAGAGGAAAGATTTTCAATAGCTTCTCGACAAGGGTGGATTGATAAATGTCCGAATTCCCTCAAAGCCGATAATCCCAAGATCGGCACGAAACCCGACCTTTATTAAAGCTCCTTCATTATAAATGAGCGCTGAAGTTACCGCATCAAAATAAATTGTTGATTCAGAAGACCTTTAGGAAATAAAGTGTCAGAGGTTTACCAAGAAACTTTGAAGAGGTGCTAAGTTAGGAGTTATTACGATTTGTTTAAATGGCACAGTAAGATTTAAAGGTCATCTTGATTTAAATGTTCTACATCTATACATCTATATCTATACGAATAAAATTGATCTATACGAAAGTGTCTGTTCGTAATTCCAAATTAACAGCTTTTCACTATATGCATATTATGTAAGTACACACATCAAAAAAAAAAAAAATTCCGTGTGTCAGTTTATTCCGTCTAATCTCTAAAATGACTGGATAGATTTTAAAGGGACTGGTAGACAGCTGATGTTACATTGAGTAACTTAGGCTACTTTTATTTAATACTAGCTGAGCCCCGCGGTTTCACCTGCGTAGATTTAGTTTTATATAATATATATGTTTAAAATTGACAAAGTTTCATCCCCTATTTTATCCCCTTGGGGGTAGAATTGATCAAAATAATCAGAATTAATCGTCGTCATAACATTTAAAATTAATTAATAACATTTAAATTTCAACCCGATCCGTCCAGTGATTTACGCTGTGCGTTATTAGATCACTATGTCAGTTAGTCAGTCACCTTTGAGTTATATACATTTAGACTTCATTAATAGAGCTTCGCGAAATAAAGCCACCAATGAAATTAACTCTACACGCGTCAATTCCCTGGGGCACATCTAGTCAATAATCATTTATTCTATAAAGAGTTTGTAAGTGACTGGCGACTTATTTTACTTATAAAAGGCTACATCAACTTTAAGCGGTAAATAAAGCCTGATGAATTAGTTCCCCATGTATATAGGTTATGACGGTATCAAACTCGAGAAATTTTGTTGTTATGACGCGAAATGTGTTGGAATCCAAATACAAGCCACCTCTGTAAAAGTATCAAGACATTTCGTTCCGTCCCAATACGCATCGAAATTCGTTAACGTTGGAACATGATAAAAAGCTTACGGAAGAGTGGCCAACCAGCACTGCTGACACATGACAGACCGGGGTGACTAAAGATGCCTACACTAACTCTATAGTGACACCGATGAGGGACATTTTTACATTTACATTTTGTATATACAGTTGTCACCCAAAAGCGTACTGATGTTTCATCATCCTCCTGCTCTTATCCCATGTTATTTGGTGTCGGCGCAATGTGTTCTTCTCTTCCATTTCTCTCTATCAGCCGTATTCAATCCTATTTTATCCATATCATCTTTCACACAATCCATCCATCGTTTCTTAGGTCTTCCTTTCCCCTTGTTACCATCCACATTCATAAACAAAACTTTTTTGGCAACATTATCCTCATCTCTCCGCATAACATGTCCATACCACGACAAATGTTTATTCTTCAACTTTTCAGTCACTGGTGCTACATTCAGACTTCCCCAGCGTACTGATTCTTGAAGATGGTAAATCTTGAAGCCAGATCAGGCTCCCTCTGAGCTACCAAACAAAGGGAGCACGATCATTTAACAAAAAGTGTATTATAAGACTGCTGACAGGCTCGTCCCACTGATTTTGAGACTGCGCTCTCAGCTTTCAAATTATAATTGAGTGTCAGTTGAAAGCTTCCTTTTGGTCCGACCACAAACAAAATTAGGTCACAAAAGAAAATAAAAATATGAGATATCCCGGTAAGTTATGAATTATTTTCACCCCATAAAATCTAAATTGGACCGTAAAGTAAAAGAAATACATCATGGAAACCATATTACGAAATGACCATGTTAAAACGTGTTTGTTTATGACTATCTCTTGTCCGCGCATCAAGTTTTATGATCGGTCCAGTAGTTTTGAATTTATGAATTACATACAAAAAATTAAAATCTTATCTCTTAATAAGTTAATATCTGATTGACCGAGCTGTTCTTCACAAAAAAAGAGGAAAACAGCCTCACCTTTGAGCTACCATAACTTGACAGATGTCGGCAAAATTTGCTGTCGTATTGTAATGATATTTTATGAGTTTTTCAGTGCCTGAAAACATGATCAAGACGACGTTTTCCATAAATGAAACCAAGCTAGATCAATTTTTTGCCCCTGAAGCACCCTACATGCAAAATTTCATGAAAATCGATGGAGCCGTTTCCAAGATTCCGATTATATATATACAATAATTGCTCGTTTAAAGATATAAGATATGTATAAAAGAAAGTCGTGCTAGTTACACTATTTATAACTCAAGAACGGCTCAACTAATTTGGCTGAAAATTGGAGGGAGGTAGCTTAGAACCAGGAGATGGACGTATGACATTCATCCCGTGGTATTATACCACGGGATGAATATGAACTTGTACTTGTAGTACTTGTATAAATATATAGTAGCTTAAAATGTATTAACCAATGCAAAATGAACTCTAATACACTAACAATAACGCAGTAAACACTTTGTTGTTTGATAAGCAAACACCTAGAGTTTGATCACGATTTAAACTTAAGTAAACAAACACCCAAAGCGCTTCAAAATTACCTATTCAACACCTCCATGTTATTGTTACGCCTTAAGTTTATCCATTATTACAATCCGTTTAATGCCAGTGTATGTTTGTCGAATGAATTCATAGCAAACAACTAAGTGTTGGAGAACTTATCTATATCTACACAGATAAAAAAATTACATTCACAAGTAATTGTCTCTCAGAAAACTACCAAATATCCGAGTCTTCACACCCGTAGCTCCTTAAATCATAGACAGAAGCTTAGACAATCTAAAATAAAAAAATATATATATGTTACTTAGCTATTGAGAGTGATATTCAAATACTCTGGATAATGACCATTTGTACTATAAAAATATTTCTTTGACTATAACCCTTCCTTTAGTCGCGTAAAAAACAATCAGTCACGTAAACTAACCTTCTTATTGTACATTTAGCGGAATACATTTTAACGAGGCTGTTGCGGTTGAATCTCTGGGGCTTTGGGGTCCGGATGCTCATCAACTTTTCAAAGAGGTTGCACGTCGTCTGGTAGAAGCTTCTCGTGACAAGCGGGCTGGGGCTTTTCTCCCTCAGAGAATCAGCATTGCTATTCAACGTGGCAATGCGGCCAGCCTTCTTGGTACGATCCCGAGAGACCCCGATTTGGGCCAAGTTTTCTACTTGTAATTATTAATAAACATTTGGTTTATTAAAAACGAGAATAAATCCGTTTGAATCTGTCAATCATACTGATAATAGCTCTTTTTGGTAGTAAGTCCACTCGGGTTTCATCTCTTATGAGAAAATGTATTATAAATATTAGGTCGTAGTTAGTATTAGTACGGAACAAATTAATTCATGTACTTTCCTAACGTTTCCCAAAGTCGTGAGACACCCTGTTTACGTATTTGAATATACAATATGTATACAAATAACCGTAAACTTAAGCCAGCCATGGCAGCCACACAATGGACCCTAATAAAGAAATTATGATTCCATGAGTATATTCCCGTTCTCGACTGCTTTCATTTCTTCACAGACCCTCAGTAAACGAACAAATATTTGACATTCGTATGCTCATCATAACTGCTATTGAGTGGAATTAGTACTTGTACTCACGTAGCGTCGTTGTGGCTTCATAGCCGTAGGGTTACGTTCTCACAAGCAAGCCATAGCACCTAGAGCTTAGCCCAAATGTCCTAAAATATTCGCGACCAGTCACACTGCGTCCATAGCGCCTAGTTAGTCGCTTAAATAATTGCTAGATTATTTTCGGTAAAAGCAACCTTCCGCACCAGGTGGTAACATATATAATCCTGTGTTGCTAATGTAATCATGTCATTCTGACAATTTGAAAGTGCTTTTTAAATTCTATAAAAACGAAGCCCCTTTATGCTGGTAACGCTAAAACTTGAGAACAGCTTTGCTGATATCGTTCATATTATATATTATATTAATTTTTTAAAGTTTTCTAATACTTTGAAGAAGGTTAAAGGAAAAAAGTGGGTTCCGTGAATTAAAGCTCTCATGAAATTTTGTCTACGCGGGTAAATATAGATATTTTGCTAAATGCGCTAGTCAGCCGGTTGGAACACTTTATAACGTTCGTTTTACTAAGCTACTTACTCGTTAGGTGACAGGACAAACTAGGTTCTAGGTCTGTGCGAAGCTTAAGGCACACACATAGCTCGATTCAATATCGAGTGATAGGATAGATAACTCGATTTTAAAATCCATTTCAATTTTAATCACTCGCTTACAAAGTGTGCAGTCGATTGAGATGTGATTAGAAGTAATTCTCTCAACCGTGGCAAAATTCATTCCGAGTGAAGTTAATTGCGTGTTGTTAATATGGCTTTGGGCGTAATTTATTCATTAAATTTACGTGTTTCACACATAACCGTATACGGTTTGTAATTAACAAAGGGTTAGTTAAACTGTTATTGAATTAATTTTACATGATTTTCGACCTACAGTTGGACGAAAATCATTGAATAAAATTTATGGCATGTATTATAATAAAATCAATAAACCGCCGATGGATAAAATAGTGACTGGAAAATACTAAAAACAGCTGAAATTACTGATAGAGCTGATACTAATAAGCCTTTGTAAATTTTATTTCATGTAACAACGTAAATAGCATAAAATAAATAAATATTTCAGTTCCTTCACGTGGCAACCCTAGTGTTCCCAAGAAAACGCAACGTAGCTATATTCCGGCTCTGCCCGGACATTCCGAGCACTCGTCACGTCACGTCGGCTATATTCATTCCCTTTGCCAGCTGCCTCCGGAATGACTCCGAACCAATATTACCAGTTATTATAGCCTGAGTGGATAATCACAATGACATCTATGGTTACAATTCGTTGCCTTATTTTAGTGACGCAAATAGACAGGTGTTTAGGTTTCGTACCTTAAAAGAAAAATAGTAATTTAGGAAGCCCGTTTGCCTTATCGGTTTTAAAAAAGTTGTTTAGATGTCTTTGATCAAGGTTTTAATGCCCTTGAGACTGTCAAATTACGATCATTTTATTTTACACCAAGACTGAGTTTCTTCAAGGATGATCGCCATGAAAAAAAAGAGAAGATTGTCTAGTTAACCCTAGTTGTTTGTAAATGTACTAAATTATTTATTATTGGCACCTAATGCTGTTCCTATTCACAAAGATATGTATCTTTACATATATGTAGATATAATAAGATAAAATAAAAGAGCTTTTATACAATTTGCATATGATAATTCATTTATTTTCTATACCTGTCTGGTTGTTCCGGCTAATCTCCGTTAATATTACAAGGAGTAACTTGGACTTCTTTTATGGAAAAAAGAACATTAGGATTCCGCGGCCCACCCATGAAACAGCGGGGCACAACTACTTATTGAATAAATAATAACTTGTGTCAGAAAATCTGACTTCAAAAAAAATATATTTGTATTTGTAGGGGTTACTTTGATGTTGAAAAATACACTATCTATAAAATCGCAACAACATCAGTTCGACCGCTTAGGTCCAGCTGATTTGTTCTGAGCTGATGTTTGCATAATCTACCACTAAGAGATTCTGTCTCAACATTGATTATCTGTTCCCCACAATTAATATAATCACTTTGATATGAACCGCCTAAGAATCACCTCCCCTTTGTTGCCAGGACGATATAAAGGAACGAATACCGCCCAGAAAATATGAGCAATATTTCTTCGAGATATTTCCTTTCGCCCCTAATTAGGGTATTGATATAAGAGTATGGGAATGTTTTGTAGATCAGTTTATTATATTATTCTCTTCCTTTGAAGCACATTCGGAATATAACTGCTGCTTTAATATATTTAACTAGCTGTGGCCTGCAGTTTCACCCGCGTAGATTTAATTTAATTCTAGTTTTTTTTATTAAAGCTGCGTGTGTTACTCCTTGTATTATTAGCTATCTGCCAGTGAAAGTCACGATAAAATCGCTCCAGGCGTTTCGGAGATTAACTGGAACGAACAGACCGACAGCCAGAAATTGGTTTCTCTGTGTCAGGACCGTGCATACTTTCATATGCATTTAGTCAAAAGCTGTTATTTTGGAATTACAAACAGACACTTCAATTTTATTTATCTGTATAGATATAGATATAGGTGTATAGGTGACATAATTACAGATGTCGTTATGAGTTTTGAGCGCTCAGCGAATGTATGCTCCGTACAAGACCTCCATACCAATTAAGTGCATAATGAGGGCCGGAGTATCCGAGTGGTCTTAGGAGGCGCCTGTTTTGATATCCTCGATTTCTTATACAACGCTCAAAACTTGTGACGGGTGTAGCTAGCTAATGCTTACTGGCATAATATCCGACGTCATTGTTGACGTTGATGTGTCCGGCGTCCTCCGCGCACAGCATGTGTGTGTCCCACACTGACCGGTACTCTGGGTCGTGGAGCACGTCGTACAGCGCGTCAGGCTCCACGTCCTCAAACTCAGCCACCACCTTACCAACAAATATATACACTTAATGACATTTACTATAAAATGCGGGAAATTGTGGTGTTAACATTGTCAGAACTCTAGCCTCTGTATTCAGGGGCCCTACCATCATCTATCGTCTACTTGGGGCCTTACCATAACAGATGTATATACGTCATATACATCTGTCTAACAATATGAGTAAAACTATCAAGGCAATAAAAGGTCACGGTAAGGGTCCAGTATTACTTCTTTGACAAGTGACAAACTACGTACGTGTAAGTACCACTCGGTGATAAGCGGTTAATTAAAGTAAGTAAATTAAAATAATTAATTTACTGCTATCATAAATTAATATCGTTAGACGTCGCTTTTCAACGAAAAATTAATTTTCCTATTACTTATTTAAGGTTTCTCTTTGAAATTAAATATTAATGAATTCGCTTTATAAAGTCCATCTTTTTAGACATGGTAATAAAGTAGCACATATTTTATCGATGAAAGAAAAGACATCTCTGTAAAGAAGCAATCATCTGAGAAATATTCATGGAATTAGCGTACTGCCGCGTTATTCACTAAGGTTTCTCTGCGTGACACTCGTCGTCGAGTGTCGGTTTTAAAGAAACTAAATTGAACCTTATTCTCTAAGTATTATGTATACATTTCCTATGATGGATGGAACCAACGCTCATCGTCGAATTCGACGGTGTAATCCGATTAGTGTTCGCGTGCGTTTCGTAGACTTCGCTACGAAGCTACGCAGTAGGTGCTACGAAATATGGAAAATGTATAAAGACTTCCAAAGCTACATTTCGTAGAACATCTTATGAATTACTTTAGATATTTTTACAGTCTTTTGCTCGTCAATTATGCTTATGAAATACGAAGCATAAAATAGTAATTATATTAAATGCCCAGGGTAGGGTCCTTCGAGACATACTTTCCGTCACGTAGGCACTTTGTTACCAAACTTACTAGGCACTGGCCACTTAGGATTTAATAATGTTATAAATATCTTTTTTAAGTGTATAGAATATGTACAGAATATTGGTTCTTAGTTACAGTGTAAATATAAACTTTATAAAAAGAAAGGACCAATTTTTTTAAATAAGAACGGTTGAATTTAAGCGTGAGGATTCAGCGGGGCCAGTACCAATGAGATTATCTTAAAAAAATGATTTGCTGTGATTTCTAACCACGTGCTTTACGCTGAAGGAAAACATCGTGAGGAAACCTGCATATGTCTGAGAAATAATTCAAATACGTGTGTATAGTGCCCGAGACGACGATGGACTCGCCCTCTGTCACGTTGGTACTTAATCATTTTTGCTTATTACAACACCTCTACCTACCCCTTGGGGAAATACAGGCGTGAGCATATGTATGTATGTATGTCTTTTATTTACTGTCAATAGAATGTAAATATATTGCTTTGGAATTTAAATAAATGTCGGTAAAACACGTGCATGATATAGACGCGATCGGTCACGATGTGACACCTCTAGCTGTTATTTCACCTATTCCGCTTATTTTCTCAAAGCAAGCGTCTGTGTGTAAACGATACAAGAACGATTTTTGTAAAGGTTATATGGATGCTGATAAGCAATAATGTGTCAACCCACAAAAAGTCAAATTCAAAGGTTTTGATATATTTTGATAATGCATCACGTATTTAACATTCTAAAAAAGTGTTTCAAGTCATCTGAAACATAAAAGTACGTAAAAAATGGATTTATGTCATAAAACAAATCTTAAATCACGTATACAATCATCTTAAGACGCCATTTTCTCAAAACCAAGTTTATGCGGGTTGACACATTATTGCTTATCTGCATCCATATTTGATGATTAAAAGGTAAAACGTAACTTTGTTTAGTGCCAAGAGAACATTCATAGTTTCTTTAATATTTACGTGTTACCAACGAAAGTGAATGAATTAGTGTCGCAGGAACTTTGAAAGACTTACTCCGAATTCGTAAATTCGTTTTGAGGTTATACAGTTGGAATTATTGAATGAGAAACAGCGTGCCTACATCTGATTCCATTTCCATCCTTTATTGGATATATAAATTTGATCAAGAAATTCGGTACGTGAGCTTGTATGCCCATAATTTAAAGGTTTTTGGTAAATTATGTACAATCTGAGAGCTGAATCTTGCAAGTAAATATATATAATTGTAAATCTTGATCATTATATACGACCCTTTAGTTACAGAAAAAGGAGAAATAATTGGATACGTGACTTTCGTCTGGATACCTAGTTGTTAGCTTACACCGAAGTTCATGAACCGGCCCGTATTTCACTAAGTAAATCAATTATTAAGCGAGAAAATTTTATTATAGATCTTGATTAATTCTGAAGAAGTTTTTATTTCATTCTCTAACCTCATCCAGTAAATTTTATTCTTATTTTAGACGATTGTTGATCGTATGAAAAATTGTGTGATAAGAGACAGTTGCAAGTTAAAGAATGATGTGGTGACCAGAATTGAAAAAGTAAAGTTTGGACATATCGAAAGGATGAGTGAAAGGCGATTAACGAAAGAAATTTATAGAGCGAATGTGAGCGGAAGTGTCGGTAGAGGGCGTCCAAGGAACAACTACTATGACCAAATTAATAGTATTTTTCAGAAAGGTCAAATTCGGAGCACTCGTAACCGAAGAAAGTGTTTGAAGAGATGCATGAATGCGGATGAAGCGAAAGAAGTATGTAAGGATCGTAGCATGTGGCAAACGGTGGTCTCTGCCTACTCCCATGGGATACAGGCGTGAGCATATGTATGTATTTTTTAGACGATATCTTATTTTTTATTTTAATCTCAAACTGCGTCCACGGGGCCAACTATGATCGAGTATTCCGCGCGTATTAAGAACTTCTTAGTCTTTTTCCGTTACAAAGATGAAACATCAAAGCTCAGAAATTCTTAATACGCTTTTAAACCCATGATGGTAGGCCCCCAGTACATTTTTCTACTCGCTTTAAAATTTCAATCCAACAAATCTCTTCCCTCCTCTTAAAAGTATAAACCGTAGTCACCATTCCATAGAAAATAATTTAGTCTCTTTAAACGCATCGTTATTTTAATATAAAATAAGTCACGGTTTTTGATGCAGTTTTTATTAATATGTACGAGTTGAACTCTAATGAAAAGAACCGTATAATTTTATAGATAGTAGAGAAAAGTTTTAAAGTTTTAATTGCATTAAAACATCGTAGCCCCAAATGAAGCGAGCCCGCCATCGCTCAGAGTTCCCTAGTTCAGACCTTTTATTTATCTATACGCTTACTAATCAATAAACTACGAGAAAAGAAAAATAAAATAAAAATAAAGATAATAAATAGAACACAGAATTTCAATTAGTGTCTGCGGGAATGGATCCTCGTCGCCACGTGTTAGATACTTATACGGGAAAACAGGAAGGGAGATGCGTCAATCAAACTCGCTAGTTGGTTGCACACTACTTTATTATTGCAATGCAATATTAATACGCGCGGGGCGGTGCGGGGGAGGCGGGACGCAGCCCGTCCCGTACCCTTGCGCCTAGGCAGGACGCAGCCTGATTTACTATACTACGTATCTCACTATAAATATATAACAGTGCCCATTAAGCTGGCTGCGTTACCTCGCTGGATCTCTAAACTAATCCTCTGACCGAGGTAAGAACCAGCTCGACCCTCACCAGAGACGTCAACCAGGCGTTTTGAAAGATCCTTTAAAAGGACTTTCGCATTTGGCCCCCATGGCCCCAAAGTCGCAACTAGTTCATACGTAAGCTCACTATTTTTGAGCATTGTTCACATCCTCACTATCCCGTAAACAATGACATCCCTAAATAGCCTCTACGAATAATCTTGGAAAACTACCGCACAAACAAACCCATCGAAATCCAATTACTGACAATTAATTTAACCCACATCGCCACATTGACACATCGCCGTATAGTTGGACACAATTAAACAGTAGCTACAGTACAGGATAGTTACAATCGGGTAAGTAAATAGGGAAGATGTTCCGGGGATTCTGGATATTTACTAACAATCTTGAGGTGTGGTAATCTAACGAGCCCGGGTGAGTAGGCCTTAATCTATTCATATTGGGATTGTTATTCGCATAAGGGACCATCCATAAATTACGCCACACGTTAAGGGGGAGGGAGGGTTCAACGAAGTGTGACATTGTGTGACTACGGGGTGGGAGGGGTTCTAAATTTCGTGACATCACATTTCAAAAGTGTTAAGACACGAACAATAAACTATTACATTCAATCATTTGTATATATTTATTTAAAAAAAACACTAGGGAGGGGTGAGACTCTCACACATGTGATCAGCTGTGCAAGGACGGGGGGAGGGAAGAGGAAAGAAATTCGTGTGACGTAATTTATGAATAACCCCTCGAGTCGAGACTTATTAGGCTTTTGGATAAAAGAACTAAAAAAAAATAAAAATAAATCCCGTACCATTTAAAAGACTGTATGTATAGTGTCTGAGACGGCGATAGACTCACCTTCTGTCACGTTGGCACCTAATCATTTTCGGTGAAAAGTTGGCGTTAATATTATAACACCTCTGCCTATCACTTCGCGGAATACACATGTGAACATAAATGTACGTATAAAATTCATATTAATTCCATTATTATCAATACCCCTATCAAGGGGTTGCCACCGTTTTCGTAAACTATACTCACTAGCGTCACTCGCAATATTTGTATGAGATATTTTTTGTTCTATACGTCACCGCTGGGAATCGCTGCACAATTTCTCATTCTAATACTCGGCGGAGACGATAGCGAGTATATACGATCACGATGGCAAACCCGTGATAGGGGCACTGACTTAAAGGAACTTTACCATATAAATATTAAGTCAAAGCTGGAAACAAAACAACCGCAGGCCAGTTGGAAAACCTACAAAGTTAAAAAGCAACGTTGAACATTATCAGCACAAAGTTAAACAAAGGGTGAACCAAAGAGCTGACACAATCCGCTTTGGTTCTTTTCGTTTATTAAATCTAGTTTGGCCGCAGAGTGAACCGTAACGGATGGCACTGGACTATTCATCAGTAATAGGGTTGGCAACGATGGATATTTAATTCTTTAACATTATTGTATTCGAGTTTTAATTTATTTTTAACTTACTAAAAAATAAGGACGAGGCCATTTTGTCAACCGTGATTCACATCCTCGCTATCCCTTATGTATATTTTTTATGTATGACATTCCATAACTTTCCACAACTATCTATTTATCAGTCATCTGACAGTCAAAGTCCCGCTAAAATCGGTCCAGCCGTTTCAGAGATTATCCGGAACAAACACACAGACGGATCGACTGAAAATTAAAAAAAAATAGTTTTTCTATATCAGTACCGTGTATACTTTCATATGCATTTAGTGAAAAGCTGTTATTTTCGAATTACAAAATTCTATTACAGAATTATAAAAACTTCAATTTATTTATCTGTATCTAAAGAAATAGATTTCTGACCATACAAACAAATCTAAACATAATATTTACCATGATTTTGTGTAGTAAATGTGTGAATACCGTGATCACCTTATGATTCCTATACAAAAATATATCTGTAATAAATATATTCTGGACATTAAAAATGTGTGATAAAACTAATAAGTATCAAACTAGCTGGTAGTGGTAGCCCTAGTACTGTAATCGTTTTATCGGATTTTATTCTTAGCTATCTTTCCGTCGCAATTTCACGGAAGTCTGTTCTTGTTTAAGATGATTATACTCATACCAACAAACGTACATACTTTATCAATTTAATATTGCACTGAAGATTCAACTTCACAATGTTTATTAAAATTGATAAGATTATATTATGATGTATAAATTGTCTTCTAGATCAATATAATGCTAAACTGATTTCACACCACGTGCTTTACGGTGAAGGAAAACATCGTGAAGAAACCAGCATATGTCTGAGACGGCGATAGACTCACGTCGGCACTCAATAATCTTCGGTGAAAAGTGTGTGTTGTTATTACAACACCTCTGCCTACCCTTTCGGGGAATACAGGCGTGAGCATATGTATGAATGTACAAACAGTAAGGTATTTAGGCCTATTTATTGAAATAGGAACGTTTGCTCCATCGAGCGTGACGATTGTCAAAATTCACTTTATTTGCTGTCAAAATAATGTAGATCAATCATTTTGAAGTTTTGAAAAATGTCGGTAAAACACGTGAATGACGTATACGCCGATCGCGTATGACGAGACACCTCAATCTTACAATCATTACGCCTATTCCGCTTATTTTCCGGTGATGCACGTGTTGTGTCAGTATGTTATTTTGATTGATTTGTTTCTAGCCTCCTAACTGATTATAATGCATATATTTTAACTGTGTCTCCGTAAAAGGGTAACTTGCGTAACAAAATGACTTTGGTCTTCCCCGCTCGCCAAACATTTTACCGGCCGCTTTCATAACTAAAGCTCATGTTCAAATTCCAGTAGCAAACCTTAGAAAGTCTATATCACGCCTTCATTTTATGATGGAAATAATAAATAAAACGTTTCCGCTGGTTTCTGCCGCTTTTATTGCGGGAATCGAATCGTATTCGAGAAGAGCTGTTAAATATCATTAATTACCCTCTCGAGGATGGAGGAACGGTTTAATGTTTAGGTTAATGCTATCGAATTGTTGATTGCCTCGTTGGCCGTTCACGTGGATTCTGATTGAACCACATATATATAGTCTGTGGATATCTAAAGGGTAAAACGGGACCATACTACAATACCCCGCTCTCCGCCTGTCTGTGTATTTCTGTAGCCGGAAAACAAAAACTAAAAAACAGAATAAAATTTATATTTAAGAAGACTCCCATACAATAAACGTGATGTTTTGCCGTTTTTATAGATAATGGTAATTTTATTTTGAATTTATATCCAAGAAATAAATACTTTTATTAGTTTCTAGTATTTGCATTTAAAATATTTTTTAATCTTATGCATTTTATGCAAAGTGACCAATGAATGGTTAGGTTGAGACCGATTATCAGATTGAGACCATACAGTAAAAATAAACCTTAAGGACTGAAGGGATGGTAAAGTTTGCAAATGTGATATACAACATCCGAAAGGTTCAATTTACTTTGCACATATTAAAGTTACCCGGAGTCTATTAGCTGCTGACACAGCGCAATATATTTGGTCCATAATATCCAAGCTAAATAATATTGATGGCATAGAAAGACTACCTCTATAAATAGCGTTTATTATTCTGACCCTTAGTCACATCTTCCATTTAAGAGAGGAAGGTCATAAGTATCTCCCTTTCCGGTTGCTGATTTGCAAAGAGAAATTCGTAAATTTAAAACATACAAATCGGTCAATTGCAAGTCGGACTCGCGCAGAAAGAGTTCTGTACCATTATGTATAAAAACGCCAAAATCTCATTTGTTGTAACATATAGTATATATAAAATAGAAAGAATAGTTTTGTTTGTGTTTATCTGTGGATATGCCATTGGAATTATCTTAATGTCAATTTAATGATATAGAGTAGTATTGTCTAACTTTAGATCACTACGGGGGATTTTCGAACGTCTCAAGGGTTGTGACCGTTAACTGTGCGTGCAAACCTTTCTGCAACTCCAACTTACGCGTTCAAAGGACTTGTATGCTATAATGTTGTAGTATAATAAACGTTCTACAAGTTGACACCAGTCTCCTCATTTCACAGTAGTTATAACGGTATGTGATACGGAATTCAAAACGGATGGCCATAGTCTTAGTCGAAGTTTTATCTAGTCTTGGTTTACACCATGTTTTGTAATAAGGGGGTTAAATCTGAGCTACATGTTGCATGAGAGCCGTGGTGGCCTAGAGGTTTGAGCAGTCGCCTGCTACGCAAGCGACGCAAGATCGAATCTCAACGGGGCCTGTACCAATTAGGTTTTTTTTAAAAACTTATGTACAGTGATTTCACACCACGTTACGGTGAAGGAAACTATCGTGAGGAAACCTGCATATTTCTGAGAAGAAATTCAAAGACGTATGTATGTGCCGCATATATTACCATCGGTCACGTTGTAACTTAATTATCTTCGGTGAAAACTGGGTCTTGTGATAACAACACCTCAGCCTACCCCTTCGAGGAATACAGGCGTGAGCATATGTATGTATGTACATGTTGAAAGTGTTATTATTCATAAAGAAGAATAAACGATTTGAACTTCCTTATCTACCGAAATAGACTTCCTTTGATGTAGTAAGCGAATAAATGAGATGTCCATTATGATCCATTATAAAGGGCGGGTACCAATACATTATTGTTATCTCCAATAAAAGTTAGGAAACAGCTAGCCAGGCACACCTGTCCCACGAATGATTAACGTCAGTAATACTTTAGCGTTTTGGCTCACTGCCAGTTAAGGCACATTAACACTAAAAATACGTTTAATATCTGCATAAGAACCTGCGGGAGAATTAATTCAATATAAATCACCGGGGACTTATTAGCATAAAGATCCGTGCAGGCACGAATTAGTCACCTGCAAAACGTTGATATGCCAGGACCTGTAGACAATGTAACATTATCCTCGCTTCGGTACAAAATATATGTCACGTGTCTGATTTATGTAATTCCCATACATTTTGTATCGCTGCTATCAGCGCACTCGCGAGAGAATGTTTCTTTATCTAGGCCTATAGTATGCTTAGACAAAGTAACGATTAAACAAACAGATTTTGAAGAGATGCATGTATGTGGATAAATTGAAAGAAGCATGTTAGGATCGTAGCACATGTCAAGTAGTGGTCTCTGCCTACAGACGTGAACATATGTATGTATGGGAAGAGCGAGTGATCATGCTTATCCCCAGCAAAGGGAAGATTTACCAGCCAGACGGAACAGCGGCTCCAACTTTTCTAGTTGTAAACTTGTATATATACTGCAATACGCTTGAAATCTCTTATTGCGCGATTTAGGTTCTCGTGTATTTGTACTCAAACTACGCATTCGTTAGCGAATAGCGCCATCTATGTAGCGAGAAACGCTGCTACATATGTATATGTATGTATGCTTGTAGACTTTGCGGTTTGTAGCTACGAGTTTTTATAAAGATACATTTATAGTTGACACATACACCACAAGCTTTATTGTACTGGCAATAATGAGTCTAAGCCTTGACAGATTGGTCTCTAAATACTTTGTATTCAAAGGAACACCTTTAGAGCCACTATACAGCGAAATAACAACGAGGAGACATGCATATATCATCATGTGAATCCATACATCATCACGCATCTACTCACACTATCTCCCGCGCTTAAATCCTTCACCCACTACAAAGAACAGATCATCGGCACATTCAAACTCTTCAACAATACCTTATCAAAATGTAATAATACCATACTTACCTATATAAATACTCCATATACCATACGTTCTGTATCAAATCGCAGAAATAAATTCCCCCAGAAGGTGGGTAACATTTTGGGGATGAAAAAAAAACCTTTAAAGTCCACCCTGACTAGTAAATGTGACTTACCACAAATATGACAAGCCTTCCAAACTCCTACTTACTTTACAAATGCTACATCTTAGGAATATAACTCAATCCAAGACATATTACCACGTATAAAAATAAATGTTTTGCAGAAAAGCCGTCGAATCTCAAGTTCCGTTCCGTTGCTAACGCTCGCATTCCCACGGGAATCGTAAAGGTGCCATAACGCTTAAGCCTTAGGAAGTCATTATACGACGGAGCTACAGTTTACGGCCTATAAATACCTCTACTGTATACATTTATTATTGTATTCAAGCTGATTGCGCAATAATACTTTTTTATTTGTTTGCTAAATATCTGTGAAATAGGCCTAGTAATAGAGACACGTACCTAATAATTTTCGAAACCACTAACTTCCGACGCGTAGTGATAAAACTTAATATAATATAATTAATCTATACTGATATTATAAAGATGAAAGATTTGTATGTAAGTATGTTTGTAACGAATTGGCTCGAAAAGTAGTAAAGTCTTCCACCATTTGAATGTTACATTATCAGCGAGTGACAAAGGCTATAATTTATCTCCGTACTCCCAAGGAAACGGGAACTACGCGGGTGAAACAGGGTGACGTCCGCTAGTAATATATAATATAGTGAATATACGAAAACATACCAATTGGAACATTCTTAAATGATACTCTCTTTAACTCGCGTGCTTATCCAATCTTTTGTAATGTTCATCATCGTGGCACCAGATTTAAAATGTCGATTACTATGAACGTAAAATATCTAGTGTGTCCTTTTCAGTGCCCCCAAACAACGTGTGTGCCAAATTTCATGAGGGTCGGTAAAATCTGTAATCATAATCACCATCATCATCCTCCTGCCCTTATCCTATATTATTTGTGGTCGGCGCAATGTGTTTTTCTCTTCCATTTCTCTCTATCAGCCGTCATATCTGTATTCACTCCCATTCTAGCCATATTATCTTATCAACCATCCATGTAATATTAATCACAAAAATGATTAAAATAAAGCTTGTTTGTGCAAATTAATTATCTACTACTATTTTCACTATATAAAGACCACGGTGCTACCGACGATATCTCCAGAAAATAAAAACGTCCGAATCGTTTTAGCGGAAGGGTGCTAAGATTCTTAATTGCTACACGGTGTGGTTGATCGTTCGGGCACAGAACATTACATTCCATTCCCTTTAGAAGCTTACACTATCTATATCTACATATTATATTACTTTGTGGATTCTATTGTACCCATATTTCAGTTATATTACTGAAATCAGTTCATCATTCAGGGTCATCAGTTCAAAGTCGCAAACAAATTTTTGAAAAGGCTTAGTTGGTGAGATTTTTACCAGATTCTTCGCAGTTTTCCTGATATAATCCAGTGGGTATAGAATTTGTACTTGAACTATAATTTTAAAGTATGAGAATACCCACAGAGCATAGATCCGTTCCTATCTTCCAGTTTCCATAAGACTAGCCAGAACGAGTCCGTAATTTACTTTATAAACGACCTTCATATTAAAAAACCTATCCAAAACAATATCCTTTGAACCCCTTAAGCCCAACCCCCAATTCCAAAGATACCTACCGCTCTTGTAACTTCAAAGACATGTGGTTAATCAAATAGAACAAGTAGGCCGATAGGAAAATGTAAAAAATAATGTTAATGTACTTGTGCCTTTTATCGAAATCCCTCGGGTGCGTCGGAAAATCCAGTTTTATAATTTAACTACAATGAAAAAGGAGCGTATTTTATAGACATTACAATTGTTAGGGTTGTCTCCTGCGAAATGTGGGAAATAAGAATACGTTTATATCGAAGTTTTTATTTGATTTAAAAAATAAGAAATCATCGTCACCTTAATTTTACTGAAGATTTACATCACCACCATATATATCTACTAGCGGACGCCCCGCGGTTTCACCCGCGTAGTTCCCGTTCCCGTGGGAGTAATGGGATAAAATATAGTCTTTGCGACTATAATTTGAGATTTAAACTATCCTATCTCTCAAGTTGGATCGAACTGCACATGGTGTGCGAATTTTATTATAATCGGTTAAGTGGTTTAGGAGTCCATTGAGGACAAACATTGTGACACGAGATTTATATATATTAAGAATGTAAGTACAAGACTCAACTATTAATTAAGATATCTATATTATTAAATAGTAGGTAGGTACATGAAAGGCAAACGAGTCTCCACATAAAGGCACAAATCGTAATTAACATGAATACATCCCTTCAGAATGTCTGACGCGTTCTAGTAAATAAATTTATTAATAATTTGAATCCTTTTATCTGGCCATCTAAACCACTCAAACTGGTAGGTTATCATACATCTGCCATCCACATACATACATAAGTAAGTACATAATATGCTCATGCCTAGCCAGAAACCACTGTTTGCCACATATTACTCCATACATACTTCTTCCGCTTCGTCCACATTCATGCATCTCCATTCTTCCTTAAGGTAGTTACTGATCCTGTGAAACGTGAGAGTTATAAATGAATGACGCATAGACTAAAACCGCTCGAGTTTTCATTATATTTTCTAAAGGACCCGAGTAACTTCAAGTACTTATTTTTTATATTACTTATTTATTATACACTCACCAACAATGAAACGGTATATAAACCTATTTTTTTTCTCAATCTATACATATAGATATACATACATACAGATAAATAAAATTGAAGCGTCTGTTTGTAATTCCAAAATTACAGCTTTTCACTAAATACACGTGAAAGTATACACGGTAATGACATAAAACAAATATTGACTAATCTCCGAAATACCCAGACCGATTTAGCGGGACTCTCACTGGCGGATAGCTAATGATAAAAGGAGTTACTAAGGCTAAATGTACTTTTAAAAAAAATGGGGTTGAAACGCGGGTGAAACCTTGCACAGCTGCTATTCTAACATAATACAATCTTCAAAATGTATAAGGACTCGACGACTCAAGTAGCATTGTGGGCTCCTACAAAAAACAAAACAAAGAACATTCAGAAGAAGGTTTTTACCTTGAACCACCAGCCCTATCTCCCCATCAAATTCCTATATATAGTAGAATGTGCCCATACTTAGGTAGCCGTTAAATAAAGTATTAGGTCAACCGGCAATTATTTGCCGTCCCACTTGTTTGGGACAGCTACAATCGATATTATGCCTTGTTTGACAACAGGCAAATCATATATTCATAGCGAACATCGCAACAAACTCCTAACTTATAATCCCTCTTTGTAAACATTACGGCATTCTATAGAAAAAAATCACTGATAATTACTTTGATTTTATATTCAACAATATCACGAAATTAGTATAATTTACGTAGAACCAGCAGTTAATAACTTTAATTTTAGTACTTATTAAAATCTAAATGTATCCCAAAGGTACAAAGCCAGCCCAAGTTTTCCCTAGTCCATAAATCATACATAAGCAAAACATTAAAAAGGGGGAAATTCTAAATCGTTTCGGGGAAAATTGTTTCTAAAAAATAAAGCAGTTAATTATTTATTTTGAATGGTGACATACCTTGACAGTTCTGAGCGCGCCATGGGCAGCATCCTCCACCCAGACCTTGACGCCGTCTTTTTCATACTCCAGATTCCAGCCAGTTTCGGAAGCTAATAGGTTTTTTAGCGTTTCAAAGTCAGAGTCATCGGCGACCCGCGCTTGGCCGCGCGGCCATCCTGCGGCGCCCATCCGACCGCGGACATCACAGAGCGACTGCTGAGTGCCGAACCTCACTGCTGCACCGAGACCCCCGCTTCACGTTCGATGGCACACGCATGCGCGGGAATACCGTCGCCATGTTGATTTTCTTTTTTAAATTTTAAAATCAGATCTAACACTTTTTTTCATGGCTCGCTGGGTTTTCATTTCCAGCCTGTGAGTGATTTTAAATCTGTTTTTAAATGTCAGGATTGGACTGAGATATTTTTATGCTTTACCGACTTAATTATATTGGTGTAAGTATATTTAATTAACATTGAGTATTTAAACCCCATAAATATCTAGTTAACGTTAGCCCCCTCGTTGCAAAACATGGTTTTAACCAAAACTAGACCAAGCTCGGACTAAAATTATGTCCTTATATTAACCTTATAGTACTTAGTATTCCATTTCTGCGTTATTATATTACTAGCTTCTGCGCGCATGGAATATTTTGGAATACTTTGGGCTAACGGTAACTTTAACCTTATTCAACAACATGCATATATATTTACTACAATTAATATAAAATAATACCGGGAATCACACTATATATATATATGTATATATATATATATAGTGTGATATATATATATATATATATGTATATATGTATATATATATATACTTAGACTTATAATACCTCCATCGATGGATTATTTCTGTACATACATCATGACCTAATTAATCCCTAATTAAGTGTTTTGATGAAATTTGTCGGAAAATGCCGAAACTGATTTTGAAGTAGGCGTTATAAAGCGAAATTAAGCTTTAAATATGTTCTAAATGTGGTATTACATACTTTGAAATGTACTTTGGGAATGGTTGAGGGCAGACATTGATTCAGGAGGGTCGAGTGTGGTATTGAAATGAGTTTGTATGCGATAATGATAGGCATTGTGTGAAATAATATTGACGAATGATTGAAAAAACGAAGGAATACGATGGACGGGAACAACGGATAAGAGAAGAAGTTTTAATAAGAGAAGAAGTAAAGTATTGAAACCTTTATTTGAAGTCTATTTATTCTACTTCAAACGCACCAAACCACATAAATTGTATTTAACAACTTTTCGTAGGTAAATGCTTGCTAATATTATCGTTGTGACAACATATATATCAACATAACACCTTTTTTTCATAGTATGTTCTTGACATACATATGCTCACGCCTGTATTCCCCGAATGGGTCGGCAGAGGTGTTGTAATCACAACACCCACTTTTCACCGAATTTGATTAAGTGCCAACGTGACAGATGGTGAGCCTATCGCCGTCTTCAGGCACTATACATACGTCTTTGAATTACTTCTCAGAAATATGCAGGTTTCCTCACGATGTTTTTTCCTTCACCGTAAAGCACGGTGTGAAATCACTGTACATAAGTTTTCTTAGAAAAAGTCATTGATACAGGCCCCGCTGGGATTCGAACTTGCGTCGCTTGCGTAGCAGGCGACTGCTCAAACCCCGAGGCCACCACGGCTCTAGTTCTTGAATAATATTTAATTAATTACATGTTCCTAACAAATGGCAATACTGCCGTAAACCTGTATATATTCACAGTGAGCAACTTATAATATCTACCAGAATAATAAATTTATAAGCAACTAGCTTCTGTCCGCGACTTCACCCGCGAGGAATAGTTATTATAGGCTAAAGCTAATTTTAAGCCGCGATTGGTCTCAGCTTGATGATATATAGCCTTCCTCGATAAATGGACTAGTATTTAGTTCCTATGATTAGCGCGTTCAAGCAAACAAACAAACAAATTCTTCAGCTTTATTTATTAGTATAGATTAGCTTAATAAACAATAAATTATTAAATATCTTTGTAACTTTGAGAATAGACTTCACACGGTGTCTTTTTAATATTCAACTGAGGCATGTTTTCCATATTTTAAGACAAATAATTTTCATCTGCAACGCAACTGCCTTATATTTTTGCAATAATTATTTTGTTATTTGTATGTACAATTTTAAGGAAATTTTCGTAATTTTAATGTGCCGAACAGCTACAGACGAATTAAATCATTGAGAATCTAGGTAGCTGGCTATTGTAAAAATTGTCTATGGGTAAATGCCTCAGTTCGAATTAAAAAATGACGTTAAATCTTAACATTTGCTAATGTCGGGAAGGGGTTTGCCGTTGCAGTGGTTCTTCCAGCCGTACCAGGCGTTGAAGCCATGTCGCTTGAAGATTTTCTTAGCGCAAGTTGCCGCTTTCGTGATGTCGTCAGTGATTAGCTCTGAAAATAATCAAAGGCGTTGAAGTTTTAATGCAATTAATCGAATTTAAGAAAAGCTATGTTTCTGATTTCGTATATGTTTTATTATTTTTCAGTTTTCCTGTTGAATCCTGCTTTATGCCTACCCCGTTCAAAAATCTAGAGGATTGTGTTAGAGGGACCTTACCATGACCTCTTATCGCCATGATAGTTTTACTCTTAGTATGAGACAGATGTATTTGACGGGTATACATCTGTCACTGTCACACAGCTGAAATATAATAAGATGCAATAAGAGTTGATGGTTGGGCCCCAGATACTATACAACATAATAATAATGGGGATTACTGCGCGTGTAGGTATTATTGTGCTCGCGCCATTCAAGACCCTACTACTGTGCATTCAAGGCCAGCGCTCAAAATACATGACGGCACCTTATACTACATTACAGAAAACAGAAACATCTTTACCACTGCAGATTATTAGTATATGTTAGTTTCTCGTAGTATCGAGATGGCTGGCATTCACGTCATACTTGTGAACAGGTGCTGCTAGTGGGGGCTGGTCATCTCAGGCTACGCATTTAGATATAAGTAGAACTACTAGACTGTTATTTTGTTAATTTTTATCGACATTTGTGCATTGCAACTGTGTCCATGGGCTTACATTTCTCAAGTGATTATTTTTGTTTTTTTTTTAAATTGTATAATATTTTTGAGAAGAGTATATAATTACCGAGTTTCTTCTCAGTAAAAGCAACCTTCCGAACCTGGCGGTAGCATGTATATTCCGGTAAATTATGTGATTCTGACGATTTGAAAGTGCTTTGTAAAATGTCTAATCGAATAAAGTAATTTTTGACTTTGACTTTGAGCCCCGGCGAGGTAAGGCAACAAGGCAAAGAAACCTTGGTTTACGAGAATACGCTCTTTATATATAAAGTAGTAGTCAATTGGCTCGACATGAAAAGGCTCGAAGTGGAGGGAATCAACGACACGGGTATAATTAAATACATCAATGTACATTAATACCTATATAGGCATGTATATCAATGGAACTAGGTCATTTTCTGTGAAATTGTCCCAAGATCATTATCAACTCGCGCTATCAACCGAATCTAAAGATAGCAAAATGGCAATGTGAACGAATTAGATTTAGCTAAATTTATGAACATTATATAGCCTACACCTCATTATAATGAGGTTGATATAGCGGTCTCAGAAACCGGCACTAGATTTAAACATTGTGTCCTTACCATAACGGCATCTGTGCCCCAAGTATAGAATTTGACAGGTTCGAACGTCGACGCTTGACTTTGATCTTTTTTGTATGGAGACGTCAAACTTCCTACACTCGCCGCTTGGGGCGCTTTTTAAAGTTCCAATACAAAATGAGGAAAATACGCAGACGATATCGTCAACGCAAAAACACGTAAGTAAAAACCTACCTTGGGACATTGAAGGAGTGGGCAGAGAGGTAACAACATCCACATTTTGAAAATGTCGACGTAACGGTGATTCCTTCGCCATTTTATGCACTATTAATGATAAATACTTAAAGCAATAATTTAAAATGAAATTAGATAATTATATTATGTTATTTTTGGAAAAAGTTAACTTGACCCAAGATTGTGTAAAATATATAGATAGTAATAATGATTTATAGACATAAGGTAATTTTGTAAAATAATTATATTGCACGCCTCCACAGGCAGATTGCATTGATGCACTATATAAATAAACTGTCATCTTTATACATTACATGCATTTCACGCAATAAATAATCTTTGAACTTTGAACCTTGAATGTCTTCTCAGACATGCAGGTTACCTCACGATATTTGCCTTCATCGTAAAGCTCGTGGTATAACATCACTACACTGCTCTAGAACTTATTGCTAATTACAAGGCGGTGAGATTGTAACCCAGCTTTGAAACTATAACCTATATTTTCTACCTATTTATTAGCTAGACTAGTTGCCAGAGAGTTGTTGCGACAATCTCGAGCCAGTTTGCGAGCGAACTTCGTTAGTCACTTAAATGAGTTGCTTATCTAGCCTCCATCCATGGATCCCAAAACATAAATGTAAAAATGAAAGCGAATTTAACTACCGTTACTTAAATTGCAGAATCAAATTCCCTCGAAAGGTATAGTAGAGATCTTTTGGGGATAGAATAAAAAAATGTTAATCATCAAGAACGTGTGTGGTTGTCCATTTCGCCGAGAAAATAGAAATCTCAATGGGCGCGAAGTTCTGTACAACAGGCGTGCATTGGATTTTCAGAGGGGTTACCATAAACAATAAATAGGGTACATACCAATGCAGTGCGGCGTAGGTACATACGTTTTGGTATAGACACACACACGACACGAGTGTAATCGGTCATCACAAATGGTAAGCACTGCTTATTTGCTTATGTGGAATGCACGCCACGCTAGGTATAAGTACTATAATGTTACGTTTTAGGCGAAAGAAAGTAAACCCTCGGACCCTAGAGTTCCAAAGCAATCCATAAATTTTTTTTACAAAGTTCCCATGACGTGCTCTCACGTGCACACTCCACAAATAGTAACACACCTCCTCGAACAATGCCCACAATACACTATACAGAGAAATAACCACGAACAAACATCCACATATCACCAAGTAAATCCATACAACATCACGGATCTACCGACTCGATCTTCCGCACTGAAATCCCTCATCCACTACATACAACAGATCATCAGAACTCTCAAACACTTCAACAATGAAAATGTAATAATACCATACCTAATAATGTAATATACCATACCTAATACTACATACATACATATGCTCACGCCTGTATTCCCCGAAAGGGTAGGCAGAGGTGATAATAACACCTCTGCCTACCCTTTCGGGGAATACAGGCGTGAGCATATGTATGTATGTAGTATTAGGTATGGTATATTACATTATTAGGTATGTTAGGTGTTGTTAGAGCCGTGGTGGCCTCGGGGTTTGAGCAGTCGCCTGCTACGCAAGCGACGCAAGTACGGATCCCAGCAGGGCCTGTACCAATGAGTTTTTCTAAAAAAACTTATGTACAGTGATTTCACACCACGTGCTTTACGGTGAAGGAAAACATCGTGAGGAAACCTGCATATTTCTGAGAAGTAATTCAAAGACGTATGTATAGTGCCTGAGACGGCGATAGACTCACCATCTGTCACGTTGGCACTTAATCAAATTCGGTGAAAAGTGGGTGTTGTGATTATAACACCTCAGCCTAAATACACATTAATTTTAATTATTATATATATATGCAACGTGTTCTGTATCAAAAAGCAGAAATAAATACCCCCAGAAGGTGGGTAACCTTTTGGGGACAAAATAAAAACTCACGTGCACAAGTGACATTGCAGTCTTTCCCCGGCGAGCTAGTGTTGGAGCACCAGTACTTGTCGTTGATCTGGAAGAGCCCGTAATCCCGGGAGCCGTTGCTGTTCACAGGACCCACCTTGTTGGTCGTGCTGTTGCTCTCGTTCTCCACTAGACAGACCCCTGGAATCACAGGCATTTGCTTTTTAAGGCTTCGCCGGAGTTTCATAAGGAATCCCTAAGTTGACTCGATTCACAATATAGCCTATGTACTCCGTACCGCTTGTGAGGGCTGGTCATCTCAAGCTACACATTTAGATATGAGTGGAACTACTAGATTTTGAAGAGTAATTACCGAGTTTCTTGTCAGGTTCTTCTCAATAAAAGCAACCTTCCGAACCTGACGGTAGCATGTATAATTATGTCATTCTGACGATTTGAAAGTACTTTGTAAAAAGTCTAATCCTGAAGAATGTAACTGTAATTGAGAAATCCAATCCACGTATTTTTAACAATTTACAAGATATTTTTCTCAACAATCACTTGACATTGGCGGAATAGTTTTACTTAAGCTCATCGCCATTAAATAAATAAAGGAAAGGAAAGGTCTAATCCAATAATTTAGACTTATATTTCTCAAGGGAGTTATTTTTAAAATTGTATAATACTTTTGAGAAGAGTAATTACTGAGTTTCTTGCCAATTCTCTGTAAAAGCAACCTTCCGAACTTGGAGTTAGCATGTATAATCCTGTATAATTACGACATTCTGAAGATTTGAAAGTACTTTATTTTTGAGTTTGAGAATGTTTGAATATTATTTAGAGAAAAAAAATTCCAGAGCAGTAGTTTTCGAGCGTATTCATAACAATACAAACACAAACAAAAAAATAATTTTCCTCTTTATAATATTAGTGGGTAGTGCAGTAAAGTAATGGTCTCCTAACAAGTTTACTTTTAACTTGTAGGTTGCATTTGATACCAGACAACGAGGTATGGCTTACATAGACGGTGGTAATTTTTCAAAGTACTGGGGCCTGACCACTTATTGCAATGATAATTCAGCTGTGTGACAGTGACAGATGCATGTACGTCAAATACATCTGTCCCATAAGAAGATTAAAACTACGATGGCAATAAGAGCATGAGCTCTTACCATGAGGTAAGGCCCCAGATTTCAACTTATGACTCCCAAAATTACATTACACGTACAGAAAAACTAAAAGCGTCAAAATATAACTATTCAAAAGTTTATTAATATCTAACATTAATGAATATCAATGACTATCAAGAATTGGCACTATTTTTTTTATTTCAATAAAAATAATAAATATGCTCACGCCACCCCAGAAGGGTCCCCGAATGGCTTAGCAGAAGTGTTGTAATAACAACACCCACATTTTACCGAATATATTTAAGTGCCAACGTGACAGAGGGTTAATCCACTGCCGTCTCAGGCACTATACATACGTCTTTGAATTACTTCTCAGACATATGCAGGTTACCTCACGATGTTTTCCTTCACCGTAAAGCACGTGATGTGAAATCACGGCAAATAAGTTTTTTTTTAGAAAAACGCAATGGTACAGGACCTTCTGTGATTCGAACTTGCGTCGCTTGCGTTGGCCACCACAGCTCATTCTTTGTTTATAATCCTGTTAAATTAAGTACTTACAGTCTCTCAACTTGCTGGCTTCGAATCCTTGTCTTCGGAGCTCCCTCACGAGCTCACACCTTGAGAACCGCTTGGCCTCACTAAAAGCGACCACAGCGAGAACTAACAACAAGTTGATAATTTTTCCGTTCATTTTGAAGAACAAAACTAAATAAATTCAAACTAGTCTTCTCTGGCTGAAAGTCGGCAAAGGAATGATGTTTCGAAGCGGGATCCGTGATTTTATATCGCAGTTGTGCGTACATTATCCTCATGTGTGTGGAAAGGGGATTCCTTCGTATCGCTTCGTTGGTCGAGAATGTAGGTGATTGACACTGTGTTGGTATACCTAAAGCGGATTTTTTAAAGGTCAATATTTTAATGATTTTCTCTCGAGAGTAGGTAAATACATAGATAGTACCACGTTCTAAAAAAGCTGAATTGCGAATTAGAATCTTGCTTTATCGGTTCCGTACCTAAAAGATAGGTATCTCAATCGGGAACACATTTTGAACCGTGTTTTAATTTTTAATTTCTTGCCGGATTTTTTCTCAACGAAAGCAACCTTCCGTACGCGGTAGTAGCATTTTTTTAGCTAGCATAAGCCAGTGGTAAAAAAAATGTGTGTTCCGACGATTTGAAAGCTCTTTTTAAGAAGTGTAATAAAATAAAATAAGTTTTTGTTTTTTTTTAAACGATACTTGGATTAATTATGCTCTTACTCCGACAGTGGCAACATTACTAGCTGTGTCTCGCGGGTGTACCTGCATATGATTAACAATAAAAACTGTTACTTAATGATAATTTTGTAATATTTTCTGATGAATGAACAGAGAAGCTCGTGGCACAGTTGCTATTGCGCATATAATTCGATCAGCGAAGTTAAGCAACCCTAAGCCTAGCCAGTAATTGGATGGGTGACCGCCCGAGTTCCCTCCGTGCCTCGGAGAGCACGTTAAGACGTCGGTCCCGGTTGCCAATTTATCATCTTTGGCAATCGTTACAGGTCAGTCGGAGGCCTAAAATTGTCTGACAACTAGTTTAACCCAGATCACAGATTTTCCTCGTTAAAGGGGTTGCGAAGGTCCGATGGCAGTCGCTTCGTATAAAAATCAGGTGATCAGCCACATCGGGTTGAATCAAGTGCCGACCCCAACAATGTATGGGATAAGGCCAGGGAGATGATGATGAATGAACAAAACAATAATATTTTTTTCAGTTTTATTCAGTAGTTCCTGAGTTTAGCCATACAAAAGAAATCTTCAGCTTTATAATTTTAGTAGTAGGTTAGCGCCAGCCAATAGATTTGCAATATCAAAAGCCTCCTACGGTATTCCTATACCTACAAGTTTTGCTATGTCAATATTATCAACAGAATGGTTTTAAATTAATAGTACAGTTTACTGTTAAAATATCTAAATTTAGTACTTAAATATCTAATCACATTCATTTACTTCCAACATAAATAAATCTTTACGAAACAATTAATATAACGAAAGTAAAAAATATAAATATACTTGATCATTTTATATTAATTATTAACATACTTTATATTAAGTATATAAACATGTGTTTACTTAAAACACATAAGTGCTGGTACCTGATATGTTTATGTAAGTTTATAAATAATAATAATAAGAGCTCATGGTAGGTATACACCTACATATTCAACTGACTGTACCCAAAAATCTTAGCATTTAACGGTACCTAATTATTTTAAAATACAAGTTCAAACCAGGTTGAGCAAATAAAAATTGATAGTCAGTTTGTCTGATTTTAGATTTCTCCAAACCTCCTTCCTGCTTTTTAACTGATTCGAGAAAAAGGAGAGTGTGATGTTTTCAATTTTTTTTTTTACCCACAAGCTATACGTATACGCCGCGTTATTCACTAAGGCTTCTCAGCGTCGCACTCGTCGTCGAGTATCGGATTTAAACAAATGAAATTGAACCTTATACTCCATGTATCATGTATCAATTTCCTATGATTGAAACCGATGTTCGACGTCGAATGCTCAGCGTCACAACGCAACACTGAGAAACCTTAGTAAATAACGCGGCTGGTGTTGTCGCGTGTTAGGAGCACTCAGTGAGAATAATACTATAAAATAAAATAAATATGCTCACGCCATCCCAGAAGGGTCCCCGAAGGGGTAGGCAGACATTTCACCGAATATGATTAAATGCCAACGTGACAGAGGGTGAGTCCATCGCCGACTCAGCCACTATAAATGTTTTTTTGGCAGGTTTCCTCACGATGTTTTCCTTCACCGTAAAGCACGTGGTGTGAAGTCACTGCACATAACTTTTTAGAAAAACTGGTACAGGGTCCGCTGGGATTCGAACTGGCGTCGCTTGCGTAGCAGGCGACTGCTCAAACTCCGAGGCCACCGCGGCAAAATAATAATATTGCTACTATTAAAAATAATAATGTTATCGAAGTATTGTCGCGGCTAGTAACAGTTTATTTATTAATTGTGATGTATGTATCAAAGCAATGAGCATAGCAAACTCCGATAAGGGGATTTACTTTGCACATTGCGCGACGAACCCGATTTGTAATGCTTGCGCCTACGGTCTATGTATGTTGTGACCATTTTCCTTAATA
Source organism: Watsonalla binaria (assembly GCA_929442735.1). Classification (NCBI taxonomy): domain Eukaryota; kingdom Metazoa; phylum Arthropoda; class Insecta; order Lepidoptera; family Drepanidae; genus Watsonalla; species Watsonalla binaria. The sequence continues at coordinate 10,519,420 of OV838924.1, read as the reverse complement.
CCTATCATGTACCTATCGTATAAGTAATATGCCCCAAGTAGGTTTTGACTAGGGAATGCAATCTCGATCTCGCGAGATTTCGGCCTTTTTTAGCGATATTGGTCTCGGACGAAAAAAGGGCGAGATCTCGCGAGTTTAACGAGATTACACTCGAACATTGGTCTTATTCAAAGCGCAGATTGACACTGTAATTTTTTTTATATTAGACGGCGACTGGTTGTTTCTTGAATTTGTTATTTGATAGATATATACGTGAGAGTATGCTACTTCTTAGAAGTTTATTAAAAATTTTGGACAAATTCGTGAAATTATGTTTGACGCATAAAGTCGATTGACCTACTTATTTTTGTCCTAATTTATACAAATATAGTGATTATATGCAAAAAAAAAACTTGTTAAACTGCTGATCTCGCGAGATCTCGAAATTGGCAAAATCTTGTGAGATGTCATTCGCGAGATCACGCTTGAGCCCCAATCTCGCGAGATTTGCATTCCCTAGTTTTGACACGTTACACTTTTTGTATGGAGACTTCAAGCTTCCTGCAATTGCCGCTTCGGGCGCTTTTTAACGTTCCCATTAAAAAAGGCCCACTGGGGTTCGAACTTGCGTCGCTTGCGTAGCAGGCGACTGCTCAAACCCCAAGAACACCACGACTCCTTAGTATATGTTAAATATTGTTTTATAGTCAGTAGGTACCTAGAGAATGTTTAAAAAATAGTAACTCCAAATGAAGCGAGAGCGGGCTATCCGAAGTTGATGATAAAATTCGAATATATTTGAATTAAAATAACATTTATTTATACAAAAATACGAATCCCTTAACTATTACATGTGATATTTACACTCGAGTCTTTAAATTTGGTCCGATTTTTAGTACTCCTGCTCACTGCTGTGACTGTTCTGAAAAATAAATGATTTGAGAAAAGATCAATAAAATTGAGTTAGCATCGTAATTCCGAGTATATATTGTACTTAAATAAAAAAATATATTTCTCTTATTATGCCTGTCTGTCTGCTTGACTGATGTTACAAAGAATAATTTTTATTAAAAAAATAGGATTTCGTGAAATAAAGTCTACGCGGTTGAAACCGCGAGGCACGGCTGGTCATTTCTATAGCTTACCAATAGCAACAAACTTACCTCCTTAGAAAATATTCCTTTGTTCTTCAGTCTCCCGCCGTCTTTTGTTCAAATCTGAGAGCGTATTCCTTCTTTGACTTCTCCCGACATCTCTTGTCCTTCTCTTCTACTTCACGGAGAGCGCTAAAACATTCATAAAAGCAGTAGATTAGAGTTTAAAATCGTGTACAACACGAAAAAATTTGTATTGTTCTAACATCACACACCTCCATCTAGCCCTAAATGAAAATGAAATTGAAAATATTTATTCAGTTTAGGCGCTGGTAAGGCATATATGAATGTCGAGAATTTACCACCGGTTCGGAAACTATGCCAGGCATCATGTACATTTCAAATCATACAAAAATCAAATTTGATAACAGGTACACATATTCACAAATTCAGCAAAGCTTGTACTATGGGTAACAGACAACGGATATTATAGTTTTAAATTATTTACATTTTTGCTTGCGTGCTTTTTACGAAGTTTAACATCAACAATTCAAAGTCGTATGTATGCATAGTAATATTATAATGGCCTATCCATCTGTCACGTTGGAACTTAATCATCTTCGGTCAAATGTGGGTGTTATTATTTATAACAACACATTTTTATTTTCTTTTTCTCCCATTATTTTTTTTCTTATATGTTCGTAATTTGTAAACATTTACGAGTATTATATTATCCTGTGTTATACTTAATATACTTGAGAGGAGCTCGTGGCACAGTTGTGACGAAGTTAAGGAATCCTAACCCTAGCCAGTAATTGGATGGGTGACCGCCCGAGTTGCCTCTGTGCCTCGGAGAGCACGTTAAGCCGTCGGTCCCGGTTGCCAATTTATCATCTTTGGCAATCGTTACAGGTCGATCGGAGGCCTAAAATAGTCTGACAACTGGTTTAACCCAGATCACAGATTTTTCTCGCTAAAAGGGTTGCAAAGGACAGATTGCGGTCGTTTCGTAAAAAAATCAGGTGACCAGCAGCATCGGTTTGAATCAAGTGCCGACCCCAACAATGTATGGAATAAGGCCGGGGAGATGATGATACTTAGTATACCTGTGCGCCACGTTGTGGTTCCTCACTTGATCTGCCAACCGTTTCTGGACCTCTGCTGTTCTCTTCTTTATTGTATCTTCCACTGACTTCAACTGGAAACATATTATTTGGTGAGGAATGTTACATAGAAGATACTAAATAGGACGAATAAATGTGTTTGTTTTATCTGTAGATGTAAAGTAAGATAAAGCTCAGGTAACTCCTTGTATTATCAGCTATCTTGGCAGATAGCGGGACCGATTTTCACGGGACTTGCAAGTCAGTGGATCGAAATCAGTCGAGCCGTTTTTATGTACATACGTATCATTTTTATATATATAACTGTACTGCACGTGTGTATGTCACTGAACTCCTAAACGCCTGGACCGATTTTCTTGTATGCGTTTGGGTGGCGCCCTGGATGGACGAGATTCACAAATCAGCCCGGCAGATGGCGCTGCAGTCAGTATGCAGGACACCGTCCGTTGCGCCCGCTATCTAATATATAAAATTCTTGTGTCACAGTTTTCGTTGCTATACTCCTCCGAAACGGCTTGACCGATTTTGATGAAATTTTTTGTGCTTATCCGGTATCTATGAGAATCGGCCAACATCTATTTTTCATCCCCCTAAATGTTAGGGGTAGTCCACCCCAAAAAAATATATGGCAATACAACGTTTGCCGGGCACAGCTAGCTATAATATAAACTTTCAAATCCGGGTAGTGAAAAGTTTTGGAGCCGTCATTCCCCAGGATGCCTGGAAGATGCCTGGAAGATCAGGAAGCCTGGAAGATCCTGTGAGGAAAACCCTCACTCTCCCACATGTCTATTGCCAATGAATGAGTTTCAAGCTCTCTTGTAATGAGATCTCTCTGCACCAGATTACAGCAGTTTTACCTGAGTAGTGAATGTATTCTGTATGTTGTTGAGTTGTTCGACCGCCGAGGCCTTGTCCTGTTCGTGTTGGAGTGTGAGCGCCTTCAGCTCTTCGGTGCGATGGAGAGCCTTCTTACAAGCCTCGCGACATCTCTTGTCTTTCTCTTCCGCGTCTCGCAAAGCGCTATAAAACGATAAAAATCTTGTAGTTGCCAGCCTACCCTCTTTTCGATTCGACTTTCAAATGATAGCTCTTAGCTTGCGTCCGCGGCGACATCCGGGTTATAATAGGAATTTTAACCTTCTATTTGTGAAGTTCTAAAATGTACGCCTAGATTCTGATCGAAAAAAAATGTTCTAGAAAATTCTAAAATGATCCAGAAATTTCTAGGATGATCTGGGTTGTATTAAAAAAAATCTCAAATAATCTAGAACATCCAAGAATAAATGAAAAAAATGACCTAGCGGGTATTCACAGCTGTCCTTACTATAAATTCGAAAGTAACTCTGTCTGTCTGTTACGCTTTCCCGCTAAAACCTCTCAACCGATTTTGATGAAATTTGGCACAGACTTTAGACCCTGAGAAAGGACATAGACCACCTTTTATTGCGAAAAAAAGTATTATATAAAACTAAATCTACGCGGGTGAAACCGCGGGGCACAGTTAGTTAAAAATGAATTGTAATATATTTTTATATTTTTTTTTAATTGCCTATAAAATGTCGACTCTGTAGAGTACCTGTGTGCCATATTAGTGTCGTGTTGCCTCCGTTGTGCGGCCAGGCTGCGTTCTTGTTGATGGGAGGCTCTCGAGGCTTGCAGCTCGCCCAACTGGCCACACAACTCGTCTAGAGCTGCCTGAGCACTTTTCATCTCACATTCCAACACACGCTCCTCCGTCTCCGACGATCCTGTCTCCAACTGTCTACCAACATAATGATCACTTGATCCCACGATAGACCCTCCCTTACAAGTATGTCACTGACACTACATCTGTACATGCACTAGCTCCTGCACACGATTAGTGAAATAGTTACTTTGGGCTAAAGCTAGCTTTAACCCGCGACTTCGGTTACGTAGCATTATGATAAACGAGTTATCTAATACAGATTTTTTCTAATCGGATCAGTAACAAACAAACAAATTCTTCAATTTTATAAATTAATATAGAAGTATATGCACACGCCAATATTCTTCAGAGGGCAGAGGTGTACTTATATTACACCCACATTTCACCAGTTATTTAAGTCCCATGTAATAGGGGAGAGCATAATCCAAAATTTTATATAATTTCACAGTGTTTCTTGTATAAACTTGATATTTTGTTACTAATTTTGCAGTACTATTTAAAAAAAAACTAGCATTTTTTTCTAAAGATGACTAATTTGACAATCTTATTGCTGAATTTCATTCAACCATTATTCAGTATGTTAGCTGAATGAACTTACTTGAGATTATCCGACAGCTTCATAATCTCATGTAGAAGGTTGTTAGCCAAATCCAGGTGAGGTTTAATGGTCTGCAAGTTCTTGAGACTGCTTTCCTTCTGTTTGAGGGTCTCGCTGAGAGAGTTTAGCTTCTCGTCCGCTTCCTGTACGCTTTGGGACGCTTGTTCTGCTTGCGCTTTTATGTCATCCGCGTCGTACACCCTGGGATAATTACAATGAAATTTATTACTTCCTAACCAAATTTTGGTTAAGGCAGCTAATCAACAGGGACTAGCCATGTGCGCAGGAGATATTATAGTGCACAAGTGTGTGCGCAAACACAGGTGCACTCTTTATTCCCTCACTCTCATAGTCCAATGGGAGGCAATCCGACACGACTGGAGAGAAGTCAGGAGGAGGACCAATGGTGCAACGTGCGTTACGAGGCACGGGGGTGGAACCAGCCAATTTCCAAACTCTCTGGAGTATGGAATGGTGGTTCCACTGCTTATTGTGAATTTCTTGACAGATAAACCCAATATCAATTTTAAATCCGACTCAGGAATCGAACCCGGGACCTCGTGATCGGCAGGCGAACATACTAAGCAATAAAGCAACGACGGCAGTCTTTTTCTTATGTGCATATGAAAGTATATGTTCAATTTTATTTTTAGATTTATTACATATTCTCACCTAAGAGCTTTCTTCCTAGCCACCTCAGCCATAAGAGCATCTCTCTGACTTTTCTTCTGTTCCACCAATAACTCTCCCTGGCGGTTCTCTTTCATCATAATGTCTAACTCTTGCTTCTCTACGTCATATCTCTCTTTCTCATGTTTCAACTCTTCTTCCAATTGTTTTACATCATGATCCAGCTGAAATAAATGTATGTTTTCACTTGTATTAAGAAGGTACCTTTAGGTTCTCTGTATTGTTTATGGCAACAAATAAATGGAATATCTATCTACGTATCTAAATCATATGGCGGTTAGTATTTCCTCATTCACTTTGAATCATGATTAAATAAGTATATGGATAGCTTTTTAGGGTTTATGCCAGTGGTAGTCAAAGTGCGGCGCGCGGGCAATATTTCTGCAGCCCGCGACAAAGCAAATAGTATAGTAGAAAATCGCCTCAATTCCCAACAAAAATATGCATAAGGTAAGTTTAGGTTGCCTGTTACTTAATTAGCAATAAATTATATTTACTTAGAATATAAGTCATTTGACTAAGTAATCCGCAGTGATACTTCACACTGTGCTATGTGGACTGATCAGAAATGTTTTTGTGTGTTGTTCACACCAGTATTCCTCCAAGAAGTGCCATTATAAGCCCCTGGGAAGGGGGGCACTGATCCAGACTCCGGGCTGCTTAGATTACCATATATAAACCCTATAACATGTTGCGCCACTCCAGATGAGACCTCATGTTTCAAAGTATCACTAGACCAAGAGGATGTGAAAAGTGGTAATTGTAACACTTCTGCTTATCCCTTCAGTTCAGGGACCCTTCTGGGATGACGTGAGCATAAGCCTAAACTGAAAACATAAATATGAGAATGAAAATCATTTCATTCTCATATTTATATTTATGATTTATTTGTGGTAGGTAATTCCTCACCTTTTCCAATCTCTCAGCACGTTTGCCCTTTTCAACAGCTTGTTCATTCAACATTTCCAACAACTGATTTTTCTTGTCTTCCAAAGTTTTTACCTGGAACATTATAAAATATTAATATAATAGAGTGCTTCTGTATGTATAATGGGGCTGTTACAAAAAAGGCCAGTGCCATTGTACTAATATTATCTATACTCTATCCATACAGATAAATAAAATTGAAGTGTCTGTTTGTAATTCTAAAATTACAGCTTTTCACTATATGCGTATGAAAGTTTATATGCTACTGACTTAAAAAAAACACATTTAATAAAATTCTCCCTCTGGATGTCTGTCCATCTGTCCAAAAAGTAACTTAGGCTAGTTTTATTAAAAAAAACATGTAGGGAATGAAATTAAACACTCTGCGGATGAAACCACAGGGCACAGCTAGTTAAAAATAAAAATTACATGTTCGGTCTTTGCAAACAGTTCCTCTTCATGCGGTGCGATGTCTCTGAGCCTTCCCTCATAAAACACCATCAAGTTGAAGAGCAGCAGCAGTATGGAGTGTGATGTTGTTGACGTCGGCTGGAGGAGGTGTGTCACACTTATCGTGGCATCCACTTTCGGTATCACCGAGACCAAATGGTTGATGACACGTGTCATGTTGATGACGGGCAGCAAGTCCCAGTAGTAAATCATGTGCTCGTTGCGACTGTCTTCTGGTGGCGGCTGCAGTAAAAATATTAGTTTGGTAGTAACATTTATAATCTACACTACTATTATAAAGAGCAAAGATTTGTATTTTTGTGTGTATGTTTGTAATAAATAAACTATAAACTACTGCCAATTAAAAATAATCTTTCACCATTGGAAAGCTACAAAACTACATCAGTGAGTAACATAGACTTTATTGTATGTCCATTCTCCGGGTACTATGCAGGTGATGATGATCATGATGTCCGCTGGCTCATTATAATGTATTTTCTCTGTATCCTTCAATGGATTGATTTGAAAGTACTTCGTAAGAAGTCTTAACAAATAAAGATAATTTGAATAAAGAATAATTTTAGGCAGCACTCTTTTTATCAGTGGTGCAGGGCAAATTTTTCGTAACACCCTTGGACTTTCTTGGCTTGGACAGTCAGATGCCTGGCGATTAGGCATTACGGGAGTCCATCATGCGCTTATAGGGTCATCTAATTTTTTTAATGAAATTAGGAGGAACATAAATGTTACTTGGAATAAATTTAGGTCCAGTACCCCTATCACAAGTTTGCCACTGTTTTTGTAAACTTTACTCGCTAACATCATTCGCAATATATGTATGAGCTATTTCAGTACTTCACGTCACCGACAGGTATCGCACAATTTCTCATACAAATCAACGGAGACGCTAACGAGAACGGTGGCAAACCCGTGATAGGGGTATTGAAATTCTGAGTAACAAAAGGTCGGCACCGCGTGAACACCCATTTGAACACCCATCAGGAGGGTTGTAGCCTCTTTTGCGATGTTAGTTTAAAAAGTTTCAATATTTACCGCCAGTACCACGTCTCTATCAATACCAAGTCTGTCGAAGATTTGAAGCAGAGCGCCCATCATAGCCCTAGGGCTTTTGAGGTCCTGGGCTGTTAAAGCATAATTGGGAAAGTCTTCATTCCAATTGCCGATAAAGTTTTCCACAGTGAAAGCTTGTTCTGAAATATAAATGATAGTCCTATAAATATTTGAACCAAATTTAAAAAGCATCGGAATACAGTAAACACTCACTCCGTTCCATATTTCCGTTCACTACACTTTCTTTATCACTTCTTTCGTGAATCGATTATTTTGTTAATAAAGCAAAACAAACACTATAAAAGAATTCAGATCTACAAACTTTCGTTGGGATTTGAATTGAAATTTGAATGAAACCATAGTTTGATTTGATTGATGCTGTCATAGTTCAAAACAAAACAAATTGCCAGACCCAATAACTGTTTTTATTCATAGATCAATAGAAATGTGACCCTAGTCTACTGAACTACAAAATAAGTCAAAAAATGTATGTTGCGGCACTCCAAGAACTTCAGCGAACAAAACTAGTAGTAGTAGAAACACAAAATTCGGTTATGAATAATCATATAAAGATTTGAACCGTAGAGGTGCAACCTCATGCAGCCGCCCGACGCTCGTACCCAGCGACAAATGTTGAGCTTTATCGCTGGGAAGTAACGAGAGTGTAAGTAGTCTGTTAATTGGAATGCCCCGTCACCAACTACCACATATGGTAAAGCCATTCCATCTACCGTTAGCATTTCTGGATCGGGTACTCTCCTTTCTCTCTACTTAAACTTTTAGCCCATCTTTGAATCATAAAAATGCCACCATCACCAAACGAGCGACTGATTATCGCTGAAAACGAGCGGCGAGTGGCTGCATGACGTAGTTCGTTTTTGAGTCGCGGGAAATTTACAATGGGGTCACTTGACCACATTTGTAGCTGGAAACGAGCGTCGAGGGGCTGCATGTGGTTGCACCTTAATATTACGTTCACTCCATGATCGATAATTTTCGCTCAACTGCTTACAAATGTGAAGAAAAACCGAAATAAAATTTTCACAGACTACTATGCCATATAGTTAAAGCCAATTTTTTTATATCTATTTTTAATACCTTAAAAATCTGTGGCCTGGAAAACACCTTGACATTTTTGTAAATTTGATGTGATAGTGAAATAAGATGTCAAGTAAACGTCATTCAGTCACATCCGTAAACGCAAAATAGTTGTATGTCAATTTTCATTTGTCTCTTTCGAACGGTACATAACTGTTGTTGTGGATTAAATATTCACGAATAACTAAAATAATATTTTATCTCAATACTGTTATGTGGTAATATTTAAATCCTTCCAAAATGAGGATAACTAACGTTCGTCGCGGAAGGATAATTCGCATGGCTTCAGCATGCGCTATCTTATTAGTATTGCTGTATGCACTGCACAAGTGGTCTAGCGAAAATGCTGCCGTGGACTCAGGAGGGATACTTCTTCCTGACTCGCTGCCGAGCTATTACAAGTTCCATCGGGATGTTTATCCAACTTTAAAGACAGGTTAGTGAGATGGGGTGTATGTGTTCGCTAGTTCGTGACATTATACAGTTATGTGGCCGAGTAGCCGGCCTAGTATTGTTGTGCTACGTCAGTAAACTGTTAACTATACGTACGTTAAAACACCTAGCTTATATTGATGTCGTAAACCAGATTAGGTGATTGTTTTCACTTTTCTCCTTGTGTATACATACATGTTTATTGAACACAACCCACAACAACTTCTCTTAAATAAGCAAATGTCTCGTTAATTATTATTATTCTATCTATTAGAATGTGTTAGAGTCCACATATTAATTATTGACCTATCAAGTCTATTCATTCTAACTTACACCTGTTAGATCCCATCTGAGCCTCAGTAATCTGAGGCCTAACCATAAGCTCTTATGCCATCATAGTTCCACGGTGCGACAGCAACAGACTTACACAAGTCATATACATCTGTCTCATAATAAGGGTTATGCTATCATGGCAATAGGAAGTCATGAAAAGGCCACTGGCTTAAGCTAATGATTCTGGTAATTAAAACATCATGAATGGTGAACAATGAATAATTAAAAAATATATATTTATTGATATTGAAAATCACTTAAGGTTTCTAATGATTCTGAAACCAGATAAATTACTTATATACTTTTAATCTGTACCAACTCCATTTAATTCTGATAGTTTTTTTTTTATGTATTACAGAATTAGGTAACTTTGAGCCCCGTGACCTGAAAACGGTGATGGGTCCAGGAGAAGGGGGCAAACCCTATCAAATGAGCCAAGAGAGAGCGAACGACATAGCTGAGTCGGAGAGTGAATATGGAATGAACATTGCTGCTTCTGATGATATTGCAATGAATAGGTAACTATTACATATATTTTATTATCTACAATACTATTATAAAGAGGATAGGTTTGTATTTTTGAGTGTAATAAAGAAACTCAAAAACTGCTGAAATTCTTTCACCATTGGATAGATACATTATCAGTGAGTAACATAGGCTTTATTTTATCCCCATACTCCCATGGGAATGGGAACTATGCGGATATGTAACCGCGTCATGTCTGCTAGTTTTAGATAAAGCACTATGAAACAGAATTTTGCCTAGTTCCTGAGGTTCATGTGCAGTATATATATCCTTGGTGTTACGTCTAATAAAACACCAATTCACTGGAATCACTATAGGATATTTACAACTACCCTATGCATACATTCTTGGTTATTCTTGTTTCAAAAAGAATTAACAAGTATGCATCGTCACAAGCTTTGAGCATTGACCATGAATGCACACTAGTGTTATTATGAATCTAGCTGTCTCTCTGTCTGACTGTACGACACAAATAAAATGTCAAACAGCTCTGAAAAATTACATGGAAATTGGTAATTTTTCAAAATTGTAACTGCTTTAAATTTATCACTCATTTAACAACATCATAACATATGAAACATTTTCATAAATCACGCAGCCTTTAACAAACAGTAATTTATTGAAATATAACAAATTATTTCTTGCAGATCAATCCCAGACACTCGTAGCGATGAGTGTAAATATTGGCATTATCCCGAGGACTTGCCCAGTACATCGGTAATCATCGTGTTCCACAATGAAGGGTTCTCAGTACTCATGAGAACTGTGCATACCGTGATAGAACGGTCGCCCCCTAATGCTCTACATGAAGTTGTATTGGTAAGTTTTTATTAAAATAACTCCATATACATACAAACATACATATGCTCAGTATTCTCCCAAAGGGGTAGGTAGCTGTGTTGTAATAACAACACCCACTTTTCACCGAAGATGATTAAGTGCAAATATGACAGATGGTGTGTCTATTGTCATCTCAGGCACTATATGTGTGTCTTTGAATTACTGATCATATATATGCAGGTTTCCTCACGATGTTCCTTCACTGTAAAGCATGTGGTGTGAAATCATTGCACATAAGTTGATTTTAGAAAATCTCATTGATACAGGCCCCTCTGGGATTCGAATTTACGTCGCTTGCTTAGCAGGCGACTGGTCAAACCCCGAGGCCACCACATCTTTTTAGGTTAAATTCAGTACAAATTAATATTATCAAGCCTCAAAGCAATTTGTCGGCAATGATGCAATTAGATAAATATTCTCGGAATCATGAAAACTAATCAAAAATCATTCATATCTACACGATAAATTAATTAATGCTTTTCTGTCAAATCTACGATATATTATTGCTACATAATAGAGTACAACTCGAAATCAAATATCTTTGCATTGAAATTGTTTTTGAGTAAGAACTGAAATATCCGGACCAATTGTTAAGATAATTCAGAAGGAAAGTAAAGATATAGATTTTTGGCAATTACTGCAGGGATATTATACTCTTAGGTCGGTCGACGCCAGGAGAGCTGCGGTTTCTACTCGCGCAAACAAAATTTACGGCCTTTAAATTTGTATAATTTATTATGGGCTAAAAAATCTAGTTATATGTTTCTAATAGTAATCACCGGATGATTTTTCTCAAACTGCCGATCGGATTTAGATAACATTTTAAACCCCTTACAAAACATGGTTTAAACGCAAACAAGACTAAACTCGGTACTAGAACTATGTCCAACATTTAAATCCGTATCACAGAAAGAGATGGAGCTACTATTAAACCAAAGTCTATCGTAGTCCATGTTTTGTAATAAGCGGGATATAGTTTATTACCTGGATTAACACAAATAGTACTTGTTGTCGCCGTCGAGCCATGGTGACCTCGCGGTTTGAGCTGTCGCCTGCTACTCAAGTGACGCAAGTTCTAATCCCAGCGGGGCCTGTACCAAAGAGTTTTTCTAAAAACTCATGTGGAGTGTTTTCACACCACGTGCTTTGCTAAGAAGAAAAAATCGTGAGGAAACCTGCATATGTCAGAGAAGTAATTCAAAGACGTATGTATAGTGCCTGAGACGGCGATGGACTCACCCTCTATCGCGTTGACACTTAATCATATTCGGTTAAATGTGCGTGTTATTGTTACAACACCTCTGCTTACACCTTCGGGGTAACTACTCTACTGGGATGGCGCGAGCTTATTATTTTTTTTATTTTACTTATTGTCCTGGAAGTAAGATACCCGTGGGGTTGTCATAAAAAAGTACCGTGCACGCGAGCCAACTATTCATATTGGGACTTGCATAGAGCGACGTGAAAAATACATACTCATATGGCAGCTAAACTGGCGGCATCTGTAGGCCTTGACTAACTGATCCTCTCTCGCGGTAATAGAAACGTTAGAAAATGTATGGAAATTACATAAATCAGTCACGTGACATATGTCATTTTTATCGTGTCTACTGGCGAAGCGTGAGGATAATGTTACTTTGTCTACAAGCCCTGTAATTTATGGTGGTAATTCTCATAAAAACAGGGACGTGAATTTCTTACGAAAACCTTCCAAATTGCAAGCGCAAATACAGTTGTCGAAACGAAACAATTAAATCAAGGTAATTACTAGATATCGCCGCTTGATATTTATAAAACAGCTAGGAATTCACCTTCCGACTGTGTTCGCATACAAAAAACTTAGTTCTCACTATAGCTAGGCTTGTGAGAGAATTGTGTTCTCAGGAATTGTGTTTGAGCAGTTCGAATCCCAGCAGGGCCTGTACCAATGAGTTTTTCTAAAAACTTATGTGAAGTGATTTCACACCACGAAACCTGCATAGTCTGAGAAGTAATTCAAAGACGTATGTATAGTGCCTGCGACGGCGCGGCGATGGACTCACCATCTGTCACGTGGGCTAATATATAACAATAATATATATTCTATAAATATATATTCGGGTGAGTGTTTATGTTACAACACCTCTGCGTAACCCTTCGGGGACCCTTCTGGGATGGCGTGAGCATATACATAAAAAGTAAGGCGAAATTATTTTCCGCGTATGTAATGCTTCAACGATGCGTTGGCTAACGTGCTCATCTGTGTTTGTAGGTAGACGATTTCTCAGAGAAAGAAAACTTGAAGAGCAACTTAGACAACTATATAAAGCGTTGGAAAGGCAAAGTACGCTTGATAAGGAACACCCAACGCGAAGGATTAATACGAACGAGATCGAGGGGCGCGCAGGAAGCGACCGGTGACGTCATTGTATTCCTAGACGCTCACTGCGAGGTCAACTTAAACTGGCTCCCACCACTCCTAGCCCCCATCTACAGGGACTATAGAATCATGACAGTACCAGTTATAGACGGCATTGACCACAAAACGTTCGAGTACAGGCCAGTATACCAACACGGCACCAACTACAGAGGCATATTCGAATGGGGAATGCTATATAAAGAAAATGAAGTCCCAGATAAGGAGGCAGACCGGCACAAGTACAAATCTGAGCCTTACAAAAGTCCCACACACGCCGGAGGCTTATTCGCGATAAACAGGAGGTATTTCCTGGAGATTGGCGCGTACGACCCCGGTCTGCTTGTATGGGGAGGGGAGAATTTCGAACTCAGCTTTAAGATTTGGCAGTGCGGAGGCAGCATCGAATGGGTGCCGTGTTCCAGAGTAGGGCACGTTTACAGAGGGTTCATGCCTTACAACTTTGGCAACTTGGCGAAGAACCGCAAAGGTTCTTTGATTACAATCAATTACAAACGCGTCATAGAGACCTGGTTTGATGATGAGCATAAGGAGTATTTTTATACTAGAGAGCCAATGGCCAGGTTTTTGGATATGGGTGATATTTCAGAGCAAGTAGCCTTGAAGGAGAGGTTGCAATGTAAAAGTTTCAGTTGGTTCATGGAGAATGTGGCTTACGACGTGTACGACAAGTTCCCCAAACTGCCGAAGAATGTTCACTGGGGAATGGTGAAGAACAAGGCGTTGGGCGTATGTTTGGATACCATGGGCAAGGCTGCGCCCGCGTATATCGGTGAGTTTTCAATTCAAATGGCGCCTGCTGTGATTAGACTAATAAGGTTAGGTTCGATACCTGTGTTAGGCCAAACCTTTTATAAGGCCTTAAAACAGACAAAGACAGACTCATAAAATGACTACTGCGCATTCAAGGACAGCGCTCACAACTTGTGCCGGTACCTAAATTATATCCGTTGTCCTATAGTATCCAATATTTGTCCCATAGTTTGTGATTTGACTCAATTTACACATTATATTTAACGGAAAATGTATGGAAATGACATAAATCGGTCACGTGACATATGTCATTCCCAAACATTTTTCGTTTCAATAGCGTGAGTGGGCGAGAATGTTAGTTTGTATAGGCCTGCTGTGACTTGAATTAGTTTTTATTTAAATTAGTTATGGTGTGTGAATATAGTATTGGATATATAACAACACTTGTGCCAACATGGGCTTGGAATTTAGTTGTAACGATATGTTTACAATACGCAGGTGCGCGAACTGATTGATGTGGATCAGAATATAATTATCACACCAAAAGGTTATTAGCTAAGATTTTTTTTCTAATTATTTATCTATGTGTTTGTATATTGTTTTTGTTACGGGCATAGTGCACATATATTTAGTTTATACAAAATATATTTTATACTACTAAAGAGGCATATATTATGTCATTAGGGCGTAAAAGACTATATATTTTCCTCACGATGCTATAAATGGGTTAGCTGAGGAGCTCGTGGCACAGTTGCTATTGCGCATATCATTCGATCAGCGAAGTTAAGCAACCCTAATCCTAGCCAGTAATTGGATGGGTGACCGCCCGAGTACCCTCCGTGCCTCGGAGAGCACGTTAAGCCGTCGGTCCCGGTTGCCAATTTATCATCTTTGGTAGTCGTTACAGGTCAGTCGGAGGTCCAAAATAGTCTGACAACTGGTTTAACCCAGATCATAGATTTTCCTCGTTAAAGGGGTTGCGAAGGTCAGATGGCAGTCGCTTCGTATAAAAATCAGGTGATCAGCCGCATCGGGTTGAATCAAGTGCCGACCCCAACAATGTATGGGATAAGGCCAGGAACGATGATGCTATAAATGGTTTACCTATGTCATAAGGAGAGAATTTACAGATTTAAGAAAACAATCACTGATATGTGGCGGCATGTTGTGAGTAACTAGAGAGGTCGTGGGTTCGAGTCCCGATTCGTGTTCGTATTTTTCCTTAGCATTATCATTTTGACCTAGGTACGTCATCGTGCCACGGTATGGGCAACAACCAGCTGTTCCGGCTGAACGAGGCTGGTCAGATAGGAGTGGGCGAGCGATGTATGGAGGCCGATGCTGACAACGTGAAGCAAGCCATCTGCCGTCTCGGCACTGTCGACGGGCCTTGGAGGTAATCTCATCTCTCATACATATATCTATACATATTCATACAATTTATGTGTCTGTTCGTAATTCCAATTAAATAGCTTTTCAATCGCTAGAAGAAGTATATTTTTTAATATTGTCTGTACCGACATTTTTCAATCCTCTGAAAAGGCTCCGATTTTAACAAGACTCACTGATAAGTAACTGATGTTACGAGCCGTTTCTTAGAATTTCATTAAACAAATTTGGGTTGCGCGAAATAAATCGAAATTTTATACATATGCTCACGCCTGTATTCCCCGAAGGGGTAGGCAGAGGTGTTGTTATCACAACACCCACTTTTCACCGATTAAGTGCCAACGTGACAGATGGTCAGTCTATCGCCGTCGCAGGCACTATACATACGTCTTTGAATTACTTCTCAGAAATATGCAGGTTTCCTCACGATGTTTTCCTTCACCGTAAAGTACGTGGTGTGAAATCACTGTACATAAGTTTTTTAGAAAAACTTATTGGTACAGGCCCCGCTGTGATTCGAACTTGCGTCGCTTGCGTAGCAGGCGACTGCTCTAACCCCGAAGCCACCACGGCTCTCGAAATTTTATGGATGAAATTATTATGTTATTATGACATAACGCGAACCATGTATAGGATAAAATCTAGCAGGTACATAAATGAGTTAATTATTTGGTTGCAGCTACGACGAGCAGCACAACCACCTGATCCACAGGCTTCACGGCTATTGTCTAACTCTCCAGCCGCACTCCAGGCAGCTAGGCCTCGCTCCCTGTGACCCCAACAATACCTACCAACAATGGACTATAACCCACAAAAAACCCAACTGGTGAGATTATTTTTATAGCTCTACTCGAATACAGCCACTGTCAGGGTTGTTTCAAAATCAAATAAGATTTGTCTTCATACAAATCGTCAGAAGGACACGGAAAAATTACATTATACAGGATTATAAATGTTAGTGATACTCGCGTTATTATGCACTGTATCCGAAGGTTTGGACATCTTACAACGCTGAATTTCGTTGCGTATAAAGCGATATCCATCATAAATGTGCATGAATGTGCGTAGCCAGGGATTTGTTTGTCAACAGCCAATGTAATCGCTTTATTTAGCCTCGTGATAATGAAGGAATTGGTCTTATTGTCGATGGAAAATGCACTCAACACATTTCTAGCCACGAATTTTCTAACACGCAACGAATTTCTTCAACGTTGAAACATGTCAAAACTTACTTAAGGCCCCTTTGCAACCTTTTTCGTAATCTCATTAATATCGCTTGACTGTATTTGTACGAAAAATTTACCTACAGCGCCTCCTAGCGGTCAGATAAAGAACTAACATTTGCTTCAATATTTAGTCGAATGTAAATTACGAAAGTTTACTAACTTATTATACAGGCGCTGATAATTATGATATTGTGTCTTTCTATCGTTTCTTGGATTGAGGGTAGTTTTATAAAGATGAGAATTTAGAATTTTATGCTCAGACTAACTGAGTCCAGGGTTCACCCGTGTATAATTTAACTACTTTAAGTGTCTTAATTTTTTGGGATAATATATAGTTGTTATTGCGCATATCATTCGATCAGCGAAGTTGAGGGTGACCGCCCCAGTTCCCTCTGTGCCTCGGAGAGGACGCTAAGTCGTCAGTCCCGGTTGCCAATTTATCATCTTTGGCAATCGACACAGGTCAGTTGGAGGCCTAGAATAGTCTGACAACTGGTTCAACCCAGATCACAGGTTGTCCTCGTCCAAGGGGTTGCGAAGTTCAGATGGCAGTCGCTTCGTATAAAAATCAGGTGATCAGCCACATCGGGTTGAATCAAGTGCAGACCCTAATAGCGTATGGGATAAGGCCAGGGAGATGATGAATATATAGTATACAGACCCACGTCACTCACAAATAACGTAAAAATCTATAGGTAAAAGAATTACCTAAATCCAAATCCTGAAATTACCTCTCAAACAAATACAAACTCACAAACTTTACCTCCTTCTAATATTAGTATAGATTTGATAAAAAAAAATTGTTCTTAAATTTGATAGTGTTGTAGCACCCAAAAAAATATGAAACGGATTTGAATCGCCAACCTAGTAAAGCTAGTGGTCATTAACACGTTACATATTCGTACACATGAATGAATAATTATTGAATTAGAAACCATATTCTTCAAACTGGTAAAGATATAAATAAATAATGATAATGATAAAAATTTAATAGTCTAGAGCTCGAAGGACCACTTTTTTACCGTAAGCATAACTTAATTTAAGGTGAACAGGTTAAAGAGAATTAATATAGTAATAGTCTGCTAACTAGCGCGTGCACATCTAGTATCTTTGTCTAACACAGGAGTGCAAGTGAGATGGAAGAATAGCCCACAGGCGTAGATGCTTCTAACGGATTTAGATTATCATCAGCAGCTTACACACACACGCACCAATTGGGTATATTTCAAAGAGAGCATGTCGCCTTAACTTGGAATTTGTGTTCCTACGTGTTCTACCCGCTTGTACAGAGTGAGACGGAGAGATGTGTGTGATTTTTGTACGTTAGAGGAACCTCAGTCACATTTTAATGGTGATTTCGTATTGACGCTTTGAGCGAATGAAAAACACAAGAGATTTTTTTTAAATATATGCCAAGACAATGTTTCAAAGTCATTGTTAATGTCAAGTTCACAAATAAGTAAAAAAAAAAATACTACTTTTTTAACATTTCAATATGAACCTAAATGTATGTTAAGTAAAGTTTATTTTGCTAAATTATACCCATCTCCGTGTCACAGCAATAGCGAGTTAGCGACCTTATGAGAAATTGTTGAATACATTATTTAATACTTATTATTATAAGTGATTCGCTTGTCAATATTATTAATAAATTTACAGTAATTATAAAAAAAAATGTGCACTGTACTTCTTAAACTGATGTCGATTAAAGATCAACTAGATAAATTCTAATGAAATAATCTGGATTACATATACTTTGAAATGCCACCGCAAGAAACACTTATTGAATAACTTGCCTTGATTGATAGTAATTTTAGATATATAAAATATAAAAAAGTTGTCTTAAGAAATAAATAAGTACTTAATTCTATAATAAAACTATCTTCATTTCAATGATAAAATTTTTCTTTGTTTTTGTTGAAATTTTCTTAGAATCTCAATAATTTCATAATTGCATTTATGTAATTAATTTGGTGATACAGTTCTCGTCGTGTGTTACGCATTTGAACTGACTCTGTCTGTCTGTATGGCGCCAGACAGAGACAGACTCATTACATTACCGAATGAAAAAAAATCTTAACTCATGACGTGACCAGTATCATGGGAAACTTATTGTATATAACGTGACACTGCCAATAGACATCTATATCTATACAGATAAATAATAATTGAAGTGTCCCGTTTGTAATTCCAAAATAACAGCTGTTCACTAAATGCATATCTATGAAAGTATATACAAAACCGACTTAAAAAAAACAAATTATCAAAATTTTTCGCTGTCTGTTTGTTCGACCGATTTTAAAGGGACTTTCACTGTCATCATAGCTGATATTACTAGGAGTAACTTAGGCTACTTTTAAGTTAATAAAAATCAGGGCTCCGCGGGCCACCCATGAAATCACGCGGGTGAAATTGCGGGGCACAGCTAGTACTAGAATACAATTAAAATAAGAAGAAAATAAAATTTAATTAATAAACATCGCGCAAATTGTAGTTCCATATATTTTTATGACATGGAACCAGAAAGGGACGGGCTTTATAAAGCTTAAGCTTTTATAAAATATGGCATTTTTTTTAATAAATAGTATGTATGGTATAATATCGGATTTACCTAATTCGAATCTGTTTCAAAAGGCTTTTGTGCATTGTTTTATTTATAACTTAGTGTTCTTTTTTAAGATGCAACCAAGTGCAGCCTCTTGACGCTCGTTTCCAGCGACAAATGTGGTCACGTGACCACATATGTCGCTGGAAACGAGCGTCGAGCGGCTTACATCAGGTTGCACCTTTATAGTTATTTTGTCATAGACAATTTCATCTCCATTGTGCCCACTCTCTTCATCTCGGCACCCATTATATGTGTCACAATTATAGTTAATATTTATTTATTATATTCATACTAAGCATTTTTTCTTCAATGTCTCCGTAGATTTAATAAAGCGACATGTACGTACAACTGAGCGCTGTTTGTTTGGTGCGTTGTTTACTTTAGCTGAGCGCTCAAAACTTGTGGCATGTACATGAATATTTCACGTCTCAACTGTTCTATTGTATAATTTAATTATGTGATTATACTACTTGTATGATATATATATCTATAATTGTTTAATCCAAACTCAACTATTATGATTTTTTAAGTGATTTCCATATTTGGATAAATAAGAATTATTCACAAGTGTTATAACTACCGTTTACTTTAAATTGTCTGTGGAATTAATGTATTATTATATTTATAGATTTATATGTTTCATAGATATATAAATTTTAATTATATTGACTATTTATTTATAATTTTAGAGAATAACTAATTGGTTCAATTTAGGTAGAATATTGTGTCCAATTTCGGACATTCTATTGTATCAGTATTCCAGATTTCTATGTATATTTTTGTAAGAAAGCAATATATTACCCATCTTTTCTTAACAGTGTGGACTTAACAAAAAACCTGGCTCGTTTGCACTATAGCTACTGAGAGTTCTGAGGCCGAAGGATTGAAAGTTTTGTAAGATTGTGCGTTATTGGTCCGTCCAGTAAATATGTTTATATTTCAGACTTTATGGCCAAAATAAAACTGACATGAATTTATTAAGTACCAAATGAAAAAAAATCCTTCGTTATATTTAAAGGCGACTCACTCTATACCGTATCGGGGTATAGTGTGTGTCCATACAAAGTATATGTAATTTAGTTGACTACGTGCTACGGCCCACGGTGAGCTCGGACCCGGCATGGTCTAACGTGAGTCATCCTTTAACTCGTTCACTGCTAACGACGCGCCTGCGCGTTTATCCAAATTTCCCTATATGCTAACGATGCTTATGTGAGTTAAAGCCGACTCTTCGCGTCTATTGTTTAAATACAACGAAGGATTCTTTTTCGTTTTGGGCCATACATACAGTGGACTTGCATATCACCGCCGTCCCAAGTGGGCACACACTCTTCACGATTAGAGGGCTTAGTACGGGTTTTTCACTGCCGCTGTCACAAGTCATCGCGACAACATAAAGACAGATTTGTATAGGATCGAAACAGCGCCATCTGTCGACCTAAAGATGACACTATTGTGAGCCCATACACATCTGCGTTTACGACGACGCGATGACTTGTGACGTGGATTTAAGAAAACTCGCACTCTGTAAGGTTTAAGCTAAATCTTCGTGTTCCATTATGTATATATAAAGAATACAAGTTACTTCCAGCTTATAGCATTTTGTGTTGTCAAATTACGTATAATTAATGCTACTGCTACTGTATACTTCAGTTATGAGATTAATATTGCTTCCTCAAAACAAAAGACAATCTTATTAGACTGATAATATTATATTAAAATTCTTTGCCATAAATCATATATTATTGAATACATTATTTCTAGTCTGCATATTCCTTTAATTCTTTTATATATTTTAAAATAAAATGGCCAGAAAGCTATTATAATACTGAATGGAACCTTAATTATTTCATAAAGATTAAGATAAAAATTGCAAGATATATAGTCCGGAAAATTTAATAATATAATTTTAACTATGTGTGTGTATTTCTAAGGCGTATAATGGCAGGTCTATTGCAATGAATAGAGGGAGAATGCTCAAAATTGTATGGTAAGGAAACACGGTACAAGTATTACGAATTGTGTGAAGATAGATTGCTTCAAGCTAATTAGTAACATAATCTACGTACAGACACGCCTCGGGCGGGACTACTGTTCTAGCCAAGTACCAGCATTAGGAATGAATCAGATTTCTTTGGCAAAAGGTCTAAAAAGTATTTTTTTCTGTAAATTCAGTTTTACAGCACCTGTTTTTGGGCATTGTCCTTTCTTCAGATCGCATATACCTGAAATGCATACTTGTATATAATGTTCTGTGTAAATTCCCTGTGATGTTTTCATCGACGGTTTTATATATTTCCAATAAATTGATATTTTATTGTTGATTGTAATTTTATTTATGTATCCTTAAAATAATATACGTTTTATGGCGTTTTATGAAAAAAAATAGTTTAAAAGGCATAAGGTAAATCAGTACATTATTTTTATTAAATTTTAATAAATGCTATTATATAGACCAACAGTAAGCTACATTGAGTTATTACTAATAATAGTAATGGCTCCCTTGAAACTTTAGTAGACACGTCATGTAAAATTAAATCCAAATACATAATAGTTTTCAAATAAAAATGTTTATAAAATGCTGTAGGTAGGTATAGTCCCAAGTTATTTTAATATTTTCAGTATTAAGTATTATTTATAAATAACATTGTTATTTGTGTTAGTTTGATAGTGTTAGAAGCCGAGTTGCAAGTTGGCAAAAATTAAGAATATAAATTATAGCGTTTTCTTTAATGGCAACATTTCTTCAAAGTTACTTTGTTTTCCTTACTCAAATGGCTGTGGGATATTGATATAACAATGAGGCTATCATGTTTTCGCATATTCTAAGTGAATGAGACAGCAATAGTTCATACATTTGTCTTCTCATGCATACTTTCATAGCATAACGTTGAAATATTAACAGTATTATCATTCATTAGGATGGAACTCTAGTCCACCATTCACCCCAATTAGGAATGCGTTGGGCCGGGTCTAAAATGGACCAGTTAGGTGACGGAGTGTCCGGTGCCAGCCAATTGAAGTCATCTAAGCAATTCCAATTGTTGCTCTTCTTATCTAACATTGACATATCGAAATGCTTTTCTAAGTCTCCATAGTGTAGGTTATATGGCGCAGTTCTTATTTCAGTGCAGTCTTCGACAATACCTTTACTCGTCACATGGAGATATATATCGCATTTAGTTGACGTGTGCATACGTAGTTGCTGACAAGCAGTGACAATCTTACAATCAGTGCATTTCTCCATGAATACTGACGATGTCACTGGACCAGAGAGTATAACACAATTTTGTAAATTTGTCATGTGTAATGTCCCCATAACACCTTTCAGACCAATAGTGCAATTCTTTAGGTTACGTAAAGCAACATCCCTTTGATACAACTCGTCGTTTTCAAGCATGAGCACTTTATTTTCTTGCATATCAAAACCAAATAGCTTGTCTTCCCATTTGTTGTCAATTTTGTTAGCACTGTCAGCTTCATCTAACAAACTCTGCTTATGACTGTCAGATTTCGGTAACTTCTTCTTACTGAAGCCAAATTTCTTTCTTGGGACATACCTGTCTTCTAACTCGTAACAATTTGCCTCCAAATTTTGCACCATACCTAAATATTTACGCATATTAAACTCTTTTAGGAAAAACGATGATGTGACTACATGTTTCTGTAATTCATTCACTTCCCTCTTAATGTTGTCAAAATGTGACGGAAGAGAATTTTTTTCTAGGGTTGGGATCTGCGATAATAAGTCTTCAATGTATTCAGATTTAATTTTGAATGTGCCTGAGAAGTAATCCTCATTCTCGTTGGATGCGTCAACCTCTTCCCTTGCTTTATGTGCCTTCTGAAGTTTCTCCATACGTTGTGCATCTCTCCTACTGAGTCTATCTAAAACTGTATTTTTATCGCTCATTTTCCTCTCTTTAACAATTCTTCTATTTTCTTATTCAATTCAGAATCTTGGTTTGCAGAGTCTTTTAAAACTGATATTGTTTGATGAGTAAGCCTCCTGGCGTCCGTGTGTTTGGACCCTGAGTCAAACTGGAAACATTCAAACTAATTTTTAGTTATGTCATCAAATGGTTATAAAGTAATCTGTCACAAATTTTAATAAAGGCATCAAAATGGTCCAAACATGATGAGTATTTGATGAAAATTCAATGACAATGAATTCTTAAGATGGGGACACTGATATCAGAATTGTGATTTTAATACAATTCTGCAGGTAATATTATCTTTTGAATGAAAAACAGAACAAAACATGCATAAGTTAGTTCCACAAGAAACACCTCTCTCCCTTTCTTCTACAGTGAAGCATGTTAACAATCAGTGACCACAACAATATTAAATATAAAGTTATTCACAAACAGGAAATAAGATACTAAACACACATGTATCCAGTTGGTGAAGCTCAAAATGAATATAACTTATATTTGTCTTCCTCTGGATACACCACAATTTTTAAATTTTTATGCGGATCTGTATAGGAAAGAATCTGAAGAAAACATAAGAGTACCTAATTATTTTTTATAATTGGGTACTCCTATGTTTTTTTTCACCAGCTGTAGTGGTAAATATGGAAGAAAAATGGAGGGAAAAGAGAGATAAGAGTGTGGGACTTTTATAACAGTAGGCTTTTGTCCATAGCCATAAACATTTACATTTCAGAATTGGAATTGATATGCAAAAGTGTGGCAAGAAAAAGATTAATAAAGAAGGCAATTATTGTGCCGACTGAACACATTTTACATGTGTCCCGATGACAAAATAATAAATGGTATAAATTTTGAGTTTCCCCAAGTGTGATCAGTGTCTCATGTCCAGTTGGCGAATCACTCTAAACATCAATCAAAAACAACAATAATGACCTTTTTGAGGAGTTCATCATCAGGTTTGACCCACTTGAACAGTGCATAACCAAGACCTCCGAATGTGACCACCCAAAATGTGGCCCTAATTGCAATATTCATCTCACCGGCAGTTTAGAGCTTGCCCTCGTTATTCCAGACCTTAAGATCCAGGTCGCGGGTTTTTAGGTCGGCAAGTTTCTCACCCAATCCGTAGTAGCCTTCTAACACCCAGTTGTGGTTTTTGAACATATACAGACGAAAATCTGGAATATATTTATAGTTTTAAACCGGTGAGGGTGGATTGATTAATGTTGAGGAAACAAAAGAGGTTTAAAGTCTATTGGTGACATTTATCATCGCTAGTCACTCACACCCTGGCTTCAAGGGAAGACCAGTACTGGCTTAAAGCCAGCATTATGCTGTTTTAAGCCTTTTATGACAATTAGCAAGATATTTCTTTGTATGCAACATATATTTCTGTTACTATGCCTTTAGTCACAAATAAACTGGCAATGTGTGGGTGTAATATGGGACACCTCTGCATACTTTTTGGAGAATATAAGTGTGAACATGAAAATAATTAAGATATATTGGAATAACATAGAATAATAATGCCAGTAACTATACTTAAATGTTAAATTGCTAAAATTAGATCAATCTTAGTGACTTATAGGTTCAATGTCTTTAGAATGTTCAAGAATACAATTTCTCAAAAGCGCAATGTCAAATAGAAGCGATTTCGGTTCGCTGGCTAAAACAATAAATTCAAGAATCGCCGCTTACAACAGGAATGTGAAAAGATAAAAATGTATATATATAAAAGCTGTATTTAGTATAAAGGATTTCACCTACCTCGGTCACGATTCAGTTTATACCAAAGAGCATATGACACCGCAAAAGCTATTCCTTCGGCAATGAACAAAGATTTCACAGTAAAACCAATTACTTTTTTGTATGTAGGTTTTGGAGTCTTCGTTAGCATAATCAATTTGAAATAAAAGACGGATTTTTTTAAAGATCTCTGCAGAAATGCATTCGGAAATTTTTTCGCTCACGAATCACGATGAATAATGACGAAATGACGTAAGGTAAGAAAGACTGCAGCACAATTTTACTGTCACTGAGAACTATCATGTAGTTGTCAAAATGACATTTTGTTCATATTCTCAAATCGAAGTTTATTCTATAGAGGTGTTTGCTTTAGTTTGGTACAGTCGAGTACGAAAATGTTTTTTGATATTTATTTAAGTCTATGTTATCAAGTTTGCTGACATCGAAAGTAAGGAATTCTTTAAAATTATAAGGTTTAGTATACGAAAATAATACTATAAATGGATTAAGATTTATTTATGTTTAGACAAATATCGCGCTTGCTCGCTGTTTGCTTGTTTAAATACAAGTTTTAGGATGTAAGCATATCAACTCTCATCTTCTTCTTCATCTTCTTCTGCTTTGTTTTCTTCACAATCCTCCTCACAAGCAGCATACTCTGAGTCAGGGAAATTCTGTATGCAATAACGCGATGCTCCTTCGCCCTTAAGATGTAAAACATAAAGTAAATTAAGACCAATTGTTGGGTCAATTGTTTCGGATAGATGATGCAATGTGTAATAACTCGTTTAAGAGCAGAATATAATAAAAACTGATTGAAGGATTTTAATAACTAGTCGTTTGTTATCTGTGGTTTGAAATTCACACTCACTTTTTCTACCGCGACATTGTCAACCATGTGTTTCCGAAATCTGCTGTGGTACCCGTGAACTTTTCCATCAATGCAATCTCCCTCGCACAACCCCCAGTCCTGCCACGTGGTCATGGGACAACGGTCTGATGATTCTGGGTCCAACGCTGTAGGTTGTTCACTAGTTTCGTCACTAGAACACAATACACATTGCGTTTACTCCTTTTTATACTCCCTGGCATAAAAAAATATTTTTTATCATAATTGTATTGTATGTACCTCGCTGATGCTACTGGTGGTTCTTGTGTTCTTTCAACTGGTTCAGTGTTATCATCTTCTATGTTTCTCTCCTCTCCTGAAAATCATTGATAAATTGTAGGTATATTTGTTAGGAATTCCGCAGAAACATGGGTGTCATGCAAGATCATGTGATCAGTGAATTATTGCTCACCCATAAGATACAATGCTATGATACGCAAAGTCAAAGTTTTGCTACTTTTTTTTAAGAAATAAATTGCTTATGTCGTCATAAATTTACCTTTTTCAGTAGTAGCAGATGCTTCCGAGGTACACCTAGAGTCGTATGTACGTACTAAGTCAAACTGCAATCTAGCAAAAGGTTTCATGCTTTCTTTTGATTCTGACGAACTTTTCTGTATTTCTGCTACTGATATTGGTTGGTGCGGGGACGTTTCTTCATTTGCAGACTGTAAAAATAATGATAACAATGTTAAATTTTAGAGTTCAATTGTAACAAACCCTATAAATATAGGGCCGTTACAACAACTGTGGCCATATCTAGCCACGAATACATAGTTTAAAGAAACGGTTTAGCATATACATAGGTCTACCTTTATAGCATAGTTACCTCAAAAGTGGTCCCTTTATCCGTGCCAGCATCCAGAGGGTATAGATTGAATCTGAGAGTTTTAACCCAGTATTTAGTAGTGACATCGCAAAGTTCGAAGTTAGCCACTCCCAAGAACCAATCAGGGGATGGCAGTAAAGCAGTCACTAACGACACGAAGTGATGCTCTCGCGTGACACGGAAATGCGTGACAGTTGACATGTTAGTCTTGGGTGGGCTTGTCGCTTTTATTACCGTACGCACATTGATACCGAGCTGTAAAACATGCAAAAGGCAATTTTATTACAAATATGAAATGCAAACACAATAAGGGGATTATAACAATACATCGCCATAAATAATCCTTGGTTTAGCTTAGACTTTTTAAAAATAGTTAGAACTTCTTTTTGTGATACGGATACCAAAAAGGATGGAGAAATCATCAAATCATGTTTTGGAGAATAAGGGGATAAACGGTATGTATAAAAAAAATTAAATGGGTTGTAAGTTTGCAATTAACTAATAAAAATGGTTGTTTCAGATCTGCTTAAACTCCAAAACGACTGTACACATTTTTTTGGAACTATTACTAGCAGATATCTGTCAAGGAATATCTTAGCCTGTATCTTTTATTTCAGAAGAATAATAATATTCGCTGGAAAAAAAATGGTTAAATTAAGTCTAAGTGAAGACGCAGGTCACAGTCACAAAATATGTACAATAACTTGCGTTCATTCATTAATGCATGAGTTTACTTACCCAATCCTGAATTTCATTTTCCATTTGTGTAGTATTCCCTTGTTCTGCTAGCATCTTGAGCCCTTCACTGGCTTCAGAATTATACTTGTAAAGTGGAAAATTTTTGTTGTGAGAGGCACCAACCACGTCACTAAATCTGGCCAGTTCTTCGGCTTTGGGGAACGAATTTTGATGTGTATTGTAAGACCACATTCCTTCAAATGTAAGCTGCAAAAAATGGAGTAAACATGATGATGACTTCAATATTACATTATAAAAAAATATTTTGAAATTTCATATACAACGCATTGCATCTACCAAAACGTAGGCAAGTATCATAGGGATCAGAGGTATCTTTTTTCTTTTGGAGTTCTCAAGAATTTGTTTTGTTTACCCTATATCGAGCATCCTCGCATACTTCGCAGTTATCATTTTCTATAGGAGGCATATCTTCAGCCTTCCGTCGATCTTCACAAACTCGCTGTGACAGTGGTTCTTCGTATGTATACCACTCGTCGGGTTTGGTAGCCACTACTGCAAATACGGTAACGCATTTGTTACCCTTATCCGGGGCTACCCATAAAACCTGAATAGCAAAATAATAAAGTTGCCAAATTATTCCTTGTATAATATTAATGTTGAAAAGTTTTGCAGATTCATAGTTCACACCTCGCATTACAAAATCGCAATAATTAACTGACCATTAAAATTATCACATTAGTTGCGATAGCATTCAAACTTGGGGTCTTTGGGTCCAAAGTCCAAACGCTCATACTTTTAAATAGTTTTCTTCTCAATTTAGTTCATGGTAGGCTCCCTAAACAAGCACGCTTAGTTGAATCAACATTGCTATTCAGCGTTGTAATACTGCTAGACTTCTTGGGACAATTCAAGGTATTTTTTTCTATTAATAACTACTGTTTTTTGTTTATACCTATAATTAAGGCCTACCTCAACCTCCTTCTTTGGTGATATATCGGTTTCAACGATGGTGTTGCTGCAATGGCGTTTGTACTTTGTATTTGTGGCATTACGCAAAGTCTCAAGTCGACCAGCTTTTAGCATGATTGGTCTTCGAGGGTTGATTTCGTTTACTGTTGTGTCTTCTTGGAGGGATATTGTAAATGCAATAAATGTAGATTGATCTCGTGAAAATAAGCGAACTGAAAATAAAAGATCTAACGTTTCACCCACAGAACGCACAAAGTCGCCTCTCTGTTATTGTTTCACTCTATTCCTCATTACTAACTACATAACTTTTAAATTATAGTGATCATCTCGAAAGTGTTAGTTATATAAGTACTACCTTCCTAGATTTCTCTCAAAATATAAAACAGACTTTAAAAAAGGACGGGTTAAAATTCTAAAGCAATTTTAATATTCACTACTAAATGCATGATGCTAATATATGTAGGTCATATGTATACCTGTATAATTTTCTTGTGGAATATAATGTTCATCGCGAATTCCCAATATTTCGATAGCGAATCTATTGTCCGGTGGCAGGGGATCAGTCTTCGTGCCGAGCGGTCGTCGGTCGCATGTAGTGTCCTCGTCACACATACATAATATTACTAGTGACACCAAAACTATTGTGCCTGGAAGCATTGATATTTTAAGAAAACATAATTAATCGTCAATTTTATTATTTAATATCTGGGTAGGTATTTCCTTAGAGTCTGCACTGGAACGAGATCAAATATTTTTGATTAAAATAACAGTTTGTACTAATGATGTCGACTGTACATTCTTACCAAGACTACTTCTCAATAATCCAATAACCAAATAATTCAGCAGAAGCTATCACAAGTGCATCATCAGATCATTTGTGATCTAAAGCTCATGTTTTTAAAAACCTTTTTATTTTCGATAATAGCAATAAGTATCATTAGTAGGTATGGTAACGTAGGTACTCACTTTTGAAAATCAATTTCATCGCGAACTGTTCCATTGAAATTTACTACCTATGTAATTTGTGTGTTATAATTATGTTTCTGTTTCGGTAAATCTTTGTTAACAAGCACGACTTAAAATTTGTAAAAACAAAGTCGAGTTTCTGTCAGTCCAATTGCTGTAGCGCGACTAAAAACAGTGTCAATTAGTGTTAAATTCACACTAAGCGCGTTCAATTGCATCTCTTCAGCGTTATCCTGTCCATTAAATACATTGATGTCTAAAATAGATCCTAGTATGATGCAATAAGAACGAAAATCTTTTAATCCATCCGCATATCTAGTAACACAAACTTGTGAAACAAAATTAAGCTTAATTCAATGTGGGAATAATGTTACTATTCTAACACGTAATTAGTTCTAGGCGTTAAGAAAATTGCATGGAAATATATGCCATTTTCATTTCACATTTAATAAAATACAAGAATTGATTTAATAAAACTCAAATAACTAGCTATAGATCTTTAATTAAATCAAATTTGGTAACATTTTTGGTCTTAATAAATGGACTATATTTCGCAATGCAGTGTGCCTTACCTTTCTAATCTTATCAATACAAATCATCAAAATCAATACAAGGTAATCAACATAAGCAAATTTAATATACAACATGAATATAGGAATATACATTTTTTATCTATATGTAGGTATAATTATATCGACGTCTCTACTATTCGCAGTCCTCTTCGCATTCCATCTTCTGAAAGGTTTCGATATTGCTTTTGCAGTATTTTGATACAACACCCTTCCGATGACCACGCTTTCTCTAGACAAGAAGAAAAAAAGTAAGTCATTGGCTGTCATTATTACATTCATAATAAATTAAACTACAACTACAGGCTAGGTAGATAAAAAATATAATTATATTGCATCATCATACAGGATTTGACTCACCGCTGCCTGCCCGTATACTACCATTTTAATATTTTGCTCAAATTCAGTCCCAGTGTCTCAAAAATGTCACTTTTGGCAATTTAAATTGTGAAAAATTAAGATTACTTTAGCCACTGACTCGTAAAACTCCAGCTCAATGCTTAAACGTATCGTTCAAGAATCATCAGACTGACAGATTACTATCTGCGTCATGTCTTATAGATTGATGAAGAAGCTTACATTAGGATCATATTTCTCGACAGCCACTCCATTGACCAGATGGTATCGTTCCCTCCACTTTAGACCCAAGATCTTCCCATCCTCACAGGGCCCGTCGCAAGAGCTCCACTCCTGCCACTCGCTCACTGGACATTTTTCTTCAGGTGCCTCAGTTACAATCGGTGCTTCACTGAACACAAAATGACAAGTTACTAGAATTGAAAAGCTTTGACTATAGTAATTTCTTAGTCACACTCCAGGAGCGCGAGGCAATAATTGCATTTATTTCAAAATCCTATTATTATATGTGAGATTTGGTAGTCTATGATTATGTTAAATTGGTTGCATCATCCCAGGACTAATGATAGACTAAATAAATACGTATCTAGGTGCGTCTATAAGCATAGGTTTGCTGAACACGATCAAGGTGACTTCAATTAATTACTATTATGTAAGCATGAATTTGAATGTGAACAATAAATTATCAAGCTAGTCTCACCCCTCATCGCTAGTAAAAGCCCCTATTTCAGAAGTTTCAGGTTCCGTTGGGTTTGACTCTGGTTCTCCTGTTTCTTCAATCTGACCCCCATTACTTCCTTCTGTCGTCGTTTCACTACCCTCGTCTGGGAAAACCATATATAAAAGTTTAGAACTTGGTATCTAACTAATGTACCTTAGTGATACATGAAATTTTTACCAAATAAAAAAATTTGATTTTATGAGGTGTATAAAGGGAAGAGTAAGCCATTGAACAGTTGAATGGCACGATTACATAAAAGATACAAACGTACCTGGTTCCTCCTCTTCGCAATCCCTATGGTAAGTGCGTATGAGTTTTATGTGCAATTTACCAAATGGGTGCATTTCTGTCATGTCCGTTTCGTAAAAGGGAGAATTTTTGTCATACGAACTCAGAGCTACACGATTCACTGCGTCTTGTGGGAAAGTCACGATGTTAGGGGACTGAAAATAACTGTATAATAAATATATCTGTATAATGAAAAAATTTTTATAATATATCAATTCTTATATGATTGTGAATCTAATTTAGAATTAGTCTGCGGTTTTTATAATCTAATAATAATAATAATAATCTGAAAATAACTGTATAATATATCAATTCTTATATGATTGTGAATCAAATTTTGAATTAGTTTGCGGTTTTTATAATCTTCATGCGAAAATGAAAAGTCATAAAGCTAATGCTATGTAGTAATACCAAGTAACCTACCTCATATGATACGCCACTGTCAGTCCCAGCATCCCAAGGATATAAATTCAGTTCTCTCTCCGGCAGCCACGTATTATCTTCTTGACAGAGTTCAAACCTGGTTACTCCTAAAAACCAATCTGGGGAAGGACTAAATGCCACTACCACGGTCATGAGATGGTTCTCCTTATCCACGCGAAAGAGCGCGTATGAAGGATTACTCAATTTACGGTAACCGTGACCTTTGCCTTTTATTAATGTGCGCACACCATCACCAATCTACAAACGTAAAAACAATTATGTAGTTTGATTTCATGTTGTAAGCTCCCAACAATATATAGGATAACTTTCTTTTGCCTTACTTTTTCTCTGATCTCAGCTTCAAGTTGACTCGAGTTTGCGTGTTCAGCCAAATCTTTGAACCCATCTGATACCAAGTTACCAGGAGACCATAAAACGAAGTCGGTTGTATGAGAAGCGCCAACCATATCGCTATATCGAGGTATCCAGTCGTTTTCAGGATACAGTCGAGGGTGCGTGTTTCGAGACCAAATACCGGTGAAAGCCACCTAAAAGACATCGTAAATTGACTTATGTATTAGTATAGTCCATGCAGTCCACACAATTATTCATTAGTGAACCTTTAGTAAGTATGGCAAGCACTGAAACAATAAGGTTACCTCATATTTAGCTTCATCACAAATACCACATTCATAGTTCACTTGTGGCGCGACGTCATCCGGCTGTCTCATGTCTTCACAGACCTTGTGTGTAAGTGGGAAGCCATCCTCAAACCATACTTCACTATTCTCAGCCACCATAGCTCGGAGAGTTACACATCCATTGCCTGATGGTGGTGCTTGCCAGTAAACCTTGATTAAGCAAAAATAATCAGTTTAATAAAAATAACGCTCATTTACTATGCACACTATTATCTTGTACTTTGTATACTCAGTATGAGGTACCTCAATAGAAGCTTTCGATAATCCCATAACTTGTTCCACTGTGTAAGGACATCTATCGCTAAATTTTGCTGTGTTCTGATTCTGTGGCCTTAATTCTCCGGGATTTAAAGACACGATCCTCCTTGGGTTCCTTGGATCAGGCTTCGTATCACCTTCAGCAGATATCATGAACCCCACAAATCTGGATTCATCATCCGTGTTTGTAATTTGAACTGTTATACAAAAATATCTGCGTTTACAAAATTTCTTACAAAATTTAACTTTCCTCACATTCTTTGGTAGTTAATTTGTTTTTAGTTATTGAAGTAACTCGCCTGTATAAAGTTGTTCCGGTATATAAGCATTATCTATGTTCAAAATTGACAATTTAAACCGGCCATCTGAGGGCGACGCTTGGGACATTGTCCCATACGGCCTTCTATCACAGCGGAAAGAAGTTGCTTCATGAAGGATAAGGGAGAAGCTAATTGCAAAAAATATTTTCGCATTCGCCTTATGACGAAATCTGCAAAGTAAAGTGAATTCCCATGAGAGGTGCTGCAATAGAATCGTATTATGTACTACATTCAGTAGGCAATGGCCTACAAGATAATAGATAATAGATTTAAAAAGTTTTTCAAATAAAAATCAGGTATGGGATAACACTTTTGTTGTTTAGTGTACTTGAGATAGAAACTAAATAAAATACGTAATTAATCCTTAATCTATTACTTTTAACGTTTACTCGAGCGAAAAGATCATAAAAATTATTTAAATACTTACTTGAGATATCTTAATACCATTACGGTTAACGTGTTGTCAGAGAGAAATCTATTGCACAACTACGAGACGTGAACACAGATGCACTAAGTATTATTTATCAAGTCATTAGGATCAAGTATCAGTTCTAAATTGGCAAATAAAACGGATCATCTAGCCCATATAACTGTCTATATTTATTTGTTTTGTAATCTAAGACCAACTGACCTTAATTAGTCATTCTAGGTTCTATAAATTAAAATAATTTTAATGAGAGGGCAAAATAATACTTAAGTATCCATGAAGTCCTATTAGTATGTCAATTTTAATTGCCATTAAATGATGAATAACATTTATTCATCATTTAATGGCAGTTAAAATACTTATGCCCTCAATTCAACTAATACTGTTTTTGATAGTTTTGTTAATATTAATACTCCTTCCAGCTTTTAATATAATATTACGAACAAACTGAACATATTTTGAAATTAACCGCCTTATATTTTAGTAAATTGTGCATGCTTCTTTTATTATAAACTAATAAAATGTTCCTTCATTAATATACTTTTCACGACCACGACTGAAAAAGGAAAAGTTTTATTATGTATTCGTAGGTCTAAACTTTTAAATATTTTGGAGACAAGCCGACATTTATCAAGTGTAAAATAAAAAAATCAATCCGTCAGTTTTGGATTTTGACATTTCATGGTGCGTCATGTTGTCACGGGAAAATAACAAAATATAATTTTGTTCGCGAGGTGTGGTGTGTTGTGGTGATTGTATTCGTGTCAAATGGTGAATAAATGTCTGCAAAACCAATAAAAATGCCGTCGGCAACCAAAGAGAAAGACTCTACGATACTGAAGATTGCTGTGGAAATGCTCACAGCCCCTGAGGGGCTAAAAGTTCCACAGCTAATCGAGTTCGACCAAAGCCAGCCTTTATCGAGTATAATTCAGTTGCTTTGTAAACCTTGGGGTCTTCCGGACCCTGAGAACTACGCCCTCAAGTTTTCAGAGAGCAACAACCAGAACTACATCACTGAGAAAAACCGAAACGAGATTAAAAACGGATCAGTTTTGAGATTGGAGCTGTCGCCTATGAAAACGGTACAGGATATTCTAAGTAAGATCAATTCTAATAACGAAACCAATCAAATATCCGCCTTGCACACGCTGTCCGTCTTGAGCAGTGATCTGACGTTTGCCCTGGAGTTTATTAACAAGAAGGGCTTGTCTCTCATCATCACGAACATTGAGAGTGGGAAATTCAAAGGAAAGCTGCTAATGTACGCTTTAGCAACGTTTGTCGAGCTCATGGACCATGGCATTATATTTTGGGATATACTTGAAAATCAGTTCATAAACAAAGTGGCCAGTTTTGTAAATAATCAGAAAGAACCACAAGATACCAAGGTTATTCAATCTGCCTTATCAATACTTGAAAACATAGTGTTAAACAGCTCTAAGAATTCTCATGTGGAGAAAGAAGTTACCATTCCCAGTTTGATTGCCCTTCTTCAGAACTCACAGGATAGCATCCTACAACAGAACACCATAGCACTTATCAATGCTATTTTCTTGAAAGCTGATGTCACCAAACGAAAAACAATAGCAGCCACATTGTCCTCAAAGCAAGTGCGTAATGTGATTTACGAGAACCTCGTTGGCCCGTGTGATTTCTCAAAAACAACGTCCACTGAACTCGCACACCAACTCTATGTGCTCCAAACACTGCTTCTCAGCTTACTGGAACCCAAAATGAGACAAAGAGCAGACTCACAAGAACAAGAATCCCAAGAGAAGATAAAAGAGTTGAGGAAAATTGCATTTGACATTGATAATTTGAATGCTGAAGTTACCACAAGACGTCAAATTGGTAGTTTCTCCAAGGACTTCAAGAAACTTGGCTTCAAATGTGAGATTGATCCTATTAAGGACTTCAATGAAGTACCCCCTGGGGTACTTGCTTTAGACTGTATGCTTTATTTTGGTAGGAATTACTGTGAAGATTACACAAAGATTGTTTTGGAAAACAGCTGTAGAGCTGATGAGCATGAGTGTCCATTTGGCAAGACAAGTGTAGAACTAGTGAAGCAACTGTGTGATATTTTACACATTGGAGAACCTCCCAGCGAGCAGGGGCAAACATACCACCCCTTGTTTTTCACCCATGACCATCCATTCGAAGAGTTATTCTGCATTTGTATTGTCTTGCTCAATAAAACTTGGAAAGAAATGAGGGCTACCACAGAGGACTTTATCAAAGTATCCAGTGTTGTCAGAGAGCAGATCAGCAGGGCTTTGTCATCTTCACCTAAAGGCTTTGATAAGTTCAGGCAGAAGATAAACCAGCTGACCTATGCGGAGATTACTCAGATTTGGCAACAGGAGAGGAATAACAGAGAAATACTGGAGTCAAGGCCTATTGTTGAGCTCAAAGAGAAAATAA
This sequence comes from Watsonalla binaria, assembly GCA_929442735.1. Taxonomy (NCBI): domain Eukaryota; kingdom Metazoa; phylum Arthropoda; class Insecta; order Lepidoptera; family Drepanidae; genus Watsonalla; species Watsonalla binaria. Next base: position 10,483,653 of record OV838924.1, on the reverse strand, counting down.
CACCAGAGATCATTGACCTGATCCAGCAGCAAAGATTAGGGGTATTAGTAGGTGGGACCAGGTTCAAGAAGTACTCCAAAGGCCAAACAAGGATTAAGGACAAGTTCTGGTTTGTTCGCCTTTCACCAAACCATAAGGTGCTACATTACGGGGATTGTGACGAAAAGAGCACACCAAGCTTAGAGGAACTTGGTAACAAGCTGCCGGTGGCTGATATAAAGTGTGTTGTTACAGGCAAAGACTGTCCTCATATGAAAGAGTTGAGGGGCAGGAAAATCACACCTCATTTAGCATTCTCCCTGATCCTTAAATCTGCTGAGGTCACATCACTAGATTTCGTAGCACCTGATGAGCAGATATTTGATTATTGGACTGACGGCGTCAATGCATTGTTGAAAGAAAAAATGTCAAGTAAATCATTTGAGTGTGATCTTCAAACTTTGTTGTCTATGGATATCAAAGTAAGGCTGCTTGACGCAGAAGGCATAGACATTCCACAGGACCCACCCTCAATCCCAGATGAGCCAGAGGACTATGATTTCTATTATGACACTAATTAAAAACTATTCTTCCATTATGTAATAGTTAGTTGATAACTGTAAATAGATGTGTCATGTGTCTTGTAAGTTGAATTTATATCATAAATATTATAGTTATATCAATACCGTGATTCATGCGCTTTTGTCTGGACGATGGAATCGCCGTGCGATTATCGACAGTATTTTATTCTCTTTAAGACTCATTTAATTTAAATTGATTGTGTAATTTGTAGTCAATTAAGTTACGGAATTGGGTGTGTTGGATTTTGAATGTGGATGTGCGTTACAGACTTTGAATATTAATCAGTCTTGTACTCATTGACTCGTATCTGCAAGTAGTTTTGGGAAACACTGGTGATTGTATTAATTTCACGAATATTATATTTTGAAATACTAGTGCCGACGCTAGTTATGAGCGCTCAGCGAAAATAGTCCTAACTTCGGATCTATTTTCTTCGCGTCGCACCAAACAGACAGACAGAGACGACTCGTAAAATGACTACTGCATATCCAAAATCAGCGCTCATAACTCTTGACAGCACCTGTACCTAAAATGGGGAAAATAATGAATTAAATATTTTATAATGTTGCAATGTATACTGTTATATTCCCATTTAATTGTATTGACTGAATTATATATAGTACTTCCATATAATCTAATTATCAAATGTATTGTGGCCATATACCAATATTATATTTTATATACCAAAGATCATGTCTAAAGAACAAATTATATTTAACATGTAACAAATAAAGTTTAAAGACTAAAATATGCCATTTGTTTCAAGCTTTACCTATTTGGATGGAGTACATTTTTATAGGATTTTAAATCTTACCAAGTAACTAGTAAACCAATTTGTAATAACATTTTTGTAAAGAGTTTCTTCTCAGTAAAACAACATTTGGAAGCCGACGGGAACATTCATCATATAGTTCTGACGATTCGAAAGTAATTTGTACACAGTCTGATCTAATAAAGATAGTTTGAATTGAATTAAGCTTAGGCCAGTGGCTATCAAACTGCGGTCGGTAACAAAGCAAAAAAAAATTAAAAATGTCTTCGATTCCCTATAATAACACGCTATGAGCTAAGTCGTTTGACACTTTCATGTATGCCAACAGGAAAAAGGACAAAGTATTCGGTATAAAATTATATGTCACTTCATAATTGAAGATAATGTAGAACTAAAAACCTTAAAAATATAATAGGGAATATAGTAGGCAAGGTTCCGAAGATACTGGCAACATTCCCCCTTTGAATGGCAAGACTAATACTATGACCGAGGTGCTGCCAGCCCTTCGGTCTCCTGTGATGTCGACTAACCTTTTAGTTATTTCTTTAAAAAGCCGATATGTCAATTCTCTTGTGGACAAATAAATAATCCAAGAATTTGCTGCCTGCAGTGATACCTCATATGATCAGTAGCAGGTATTTTTGCGAGACTCGACGTAACGCCCTTCGGCGTAAAGCGACTCGGCGTGGAGGGAATCGACAACACGGGATAATTCTTCCTACGTGGCCTTTGACCAGAAGTTTGACGACCACTGGCTTAGACGTCATCCGCCGCCTGGCCTCCAACATGTTCGCGCGGGCAGACCGGTCGCAGCACCCGCACCTGCGGGAACTCGCGCCTCTGCACGCGCGACCACCGGAAGGCCGGCCCTACGCGCGCAGTACGACGACTTCCACGCGACACCGTGAGAACACCTAGTCGCCGCCTGCTCGCTGGTCGTTAGCTGGGCCTCCCCCCACGGGGTCTCACCCGGCTGGCTTGTACCGCGCTGAGGGCGGCGTGAAGAGGATCTCTCACGCGTGCCACACTCACTGGTTGCCCAGTGTCCACGCGACGTCATCGGCCAGCACTCCTCCGGGTGCAGGCACAATAACCCAACGCCCCGCGCGGATCACCGCGCGGCGATAGAAACTTCAGTCAGGGGGCCAAAAGCCCCGAAACGGTATCCCCAGCTCCCCTACAGTGGTTGTGAGAAGAAATGTGAATGACTTAGACGTTTCTGAAGAAACATACCTAACCTAAAAAAACTCAAATTGATCCTACTTTTTGTAGTCGGTAAAGAAGATCTATCCTCGGGGGTATTAAAACACATAGTACATTCGAATTAATACTTTATACAGGTTAAATAGTTATTGCATTTTAGAGACTTCAAACTTAGTATTAATGATTTCTTCATCGGAGTCTAGTAAGGGGAGAGAGCTAGTGGGGATATTTTCCTCCACCCAGCGGAGATCAGAATCCAGCGTGTTCGTGTCCTCTCTAGGCTCGGAGTGGTCTGCGCTGGCGCTGGTCGATCCACGCATTTTCACTCCATAAGCGTCGTTCACGAATTGTTCTTCCTCTTCTGAAAATATATGAAAAGTTACAGCCCCGTTTTGTGTATAGAGGCTTATTTATCAATTTCAATAGGCTTATGAAATAACATAATTTTAGTGGAAAAACAATATTTGCCATTGTGTAGTATACCTCCAAGTGGCAGTAACCACGGGAGCGATCGAGAATAAATAAATTATAAGACCTTTTTAAATTGACTGCACGTATGTACTATTCAACTTCTTAACACCAGTCAAACCTGATTGTATAATTTTAAGAAGCCGTGGTGGCCTTGGTGTTTGAACATTCGCCTACTACGCTAGCGACGCAAGTTCGAATCCCAGCGGAGCCTGTACCAAAGAGTTTTTCTAAAAAACTTATGTGCAGTTATTTCACACCACGTGCTTTACGGTGAAGGAAAACATCGTGAGGAAACCTGCATATGTCTGAGAAGTAATTCAAAGACATATGTATAGTGCCTGAGACGGCGATGGACTCACCCTCTCTCACGTTGGCACTTGATCATATTCGGTGAAATGTGGGTTTTGTTACAACATCTTACTCTGCTTACCCCTTCGAGAACCCTTCTGGGATGGCGTGAGCATATTTATTATTTAAAAATTTATATACAATTGTATACTATATCGGGCGAACATCGCGATGGAACAATCTTACGAACACGTCGAGTGCAAAATATCTATTAATAATTTACTTAATTTGTTTCTTAACAAATACCACCAAGTCCCGCCCTGTAGTTGATTAAGTCACTTGTCAATTTGGAATTTTCAGGATAACCTGTAATAAGGATGACTCACGGTACACCGTATCGGGTCCGAGTCGAGCGCCGGCCGTATCACGGTCAACTAAACATCACATACAATTTGTATGGACAGTCGAATGACGTGCGAGTCAACGATCGAAGCTCGGCTCGGACCCGACAAGATCTCATTTCAGACCTACCATACCCAGGGGCGTGCATTCCATATAAGCAGATACGCAGTGCTTACCATTTGTGATGAATTAATACACTCGTGTCGTGTGTACCTACACCGCGCCATATTGGTATGTGCTTAACCTACCTACCTACCACCTTCCTACTTAATGTTTACGCTTACCCCTCTGAAAATACAATGCACGCCCCTGACCGTACCCGTTGCCAGTCTATAGGGGGTAATACCCTTGGTGGTACGTTGGGTATTGTATTATCGTAAAATCCTCGACATTCATAAATGCCTTACCAGGGCCGACACTGAATAAATCATTTTCATAATTCAACTTTAAAATAGGCAAGTATATGGCCCGGGGTACGGCGCCTCTATAGCGTTTGTAATCCTTGATGTGGTGTGCAATGTGCTTACCATCGTCATCCTCAGCGTTGTCCAGTAGCGGTGTGAAGGCGTATCGCTGGTTGTTGTTGGTCGGCCGCCACAGCACCATGATGGCGATGAGGACGCTCGCGAACAGAATGTGCCAGTACGCCTCGTCCATCCATACTTCCTTCCATTCCTATAATTGTAATGACGTCATGAGATAGTCACAAGTGTGAAAGTATATATAAATCCACTTTCATTATAAACATTATAAATTGGGAGGCCAAGGATTAGTTATACACAACAGTTGAAGGTGAAAGTCAGCGACATGTCTCAAGACAATATAATAATAATTAATAACGTTACTTTGATCTCGCGCTTCGCACTTTTTTTTTTTGGGGTGGTCACTCGTATCATTTAGGGGTGTGAAAAATAGATGTTGGCCGATTCTCAGACCTACCCGATCTGCACACAAAATTTCATAAAAATCGGTCCAGCCGTTTCGGAGGAATACGGTAACTAACATTGTGACTTGAAAATTGTATGTATTAGACTATATGCGAATGAAATATGTCACATTACTGACTTATGTCATTCCCGCATTCCCATACATTATGGAGGTAACGCTTCTATTAGCGAAGTGCCAGCGAATGTTACATAAACAAAGTAACATTCTAAATACTAGATTTTTATGCTTGACACACATTGTTTGTATTCTAAATTCTTAAAAATTGTTAACAAAAATCCGAACACGAAGCGGGACTAGAAGGCACGACCTCTGCAAACCGTGCAGTTGCTCTGCCAAGTGAATTATGCGTCGAATTTTTCCTTTGCTTGTTTTGCGGTTTTGGGGCCGCCTTGCGTCATCTGTTAGTTGGCGTACCAAACTCCCGCCGAGTCCTGCCTCTAGTCATTTTTAAGAATTTACAGTGACATTCTGACTAGGCCTCGAAGTCCAAATGTTTGGAAATAAAAGAGAGGGTTGACGATTAAATAAATAATGATGAAAATAATAGACACACATGTGTTTCAAATAGCTTATTATAAAATGTAAATGTACTCACAGTAATACAGGGCAGCACGCGATAGGATCGGATGGAGTAGAGCATGAACACCACGGACGATATCACGGCGAATATCAGCGTGTTCGTGAAGTGACGGTACAGGGACAGTTTGATCGTGTTTCTGGAACAAACAGAATCAACCGGTTCTTATACGTGTCTTTCACAGATAATACAATGTAGGGGGAGCGAGTGATCATTCTCATCCCCAGCAAAGGGAAGATCGATCCAGGCGAATCCAGACAGCCAGAAGAAACAGCGCCTCCTAGCGCTCAAGTAAAAAAAGTAACATTGTCATACAAAAAATGTGTCGTGTCAAACAAAATAATTTTATTCAATATACCTAAGAGGCATGATTTTTAAGACTAATTTAATTTACTACCGTTACAGGAATACAGTGAAGTATGTAATACGAATTATATCTCTTTGCATACGCGTTAAGGTTTAATTTTGTATGACATAAAATAATTCATTACTATTCGCTTACACCAAGTTACGCAAAGTAATAAAGATTATAGTGTGGTGGACATATATAGTGCTTACCTCCTCAGTTGTAGGGTGCGCATGGTGTGCGCGAGCGAGACGAAAACCCACCAGCACACGGCGCTGTCGAGCAAAGACAGCGGCACCTCGGAGAGCAGAAGGTCGCGATTGCCCGCGGCCGCCTTGTGCCGCAGTCGCAGGTAGGCGTTGATGGCGGCCAGCGCGCCCCACAGCACGCCCGTGCCCACCACGCGCTGCAGCGCCGGGCCCAGCCGAGGCCTCACAACGAACACAATAATCATTCATTTCTTATAGTACTAGCGAACGTCACGCGCTTTCACCCGCGTAGTTCCCGTTCCCTTGGGAGGACGGGGATAAAATATAGACTATGTTACTCGCTAATGATGTAGCTATCCATTGCTGAAAGAATTTTTCAGTTCGGTCAAGTAGTTTTGGAGCCTATTCAATGCAAACAAACAAAATAACAATCAATTCTTTATTCGGCTCAAAATTATTCGGCGTAGGGCTAATATGCGTATCCGTGATTCGGAAAGTACGTTAAGCCGTTGGTCTTACGCCTGAGGGCCTAGTGCAAGTTTTCACACAATGCCATTATAAACAGATAAATACTATTAAATAACTGACATACAATATGTCACCACAGACAACAAACCATTCATGCCACTCATAACATTATATTTTCCTAACATCTCACAAAAAATATTTCCTTAGATATTAATGCTAAAAGCAATCAAGTTAATACTCACTTAACGATCCCGAAGCCCAAGGACACAATGATGACTAGCATTCTAGCGAGCGCCCGCTTCCCTACGGACACCCACTCGGCGAACATGTACGCTTCCACGTTGAACAACCTACACAATACATAATATGTGAATCAAACGCCAAAAACTACCGTAAAGGTGGGATCTGATGCAGTCGCTCAACGCTCGTTTCCAGCAACAAATGCGGTTAAAAGTGTTGAGCTTTGTCGCTGGGAATTATCGAGAGTGTAAGTAGTCTGTTAATTGGAATGCCTCGTCACCAACTAGCACATTATGGTGAAGCTATTCCATCAACCGTTAACTTTTCTGGATCGGGTACACTCATTTCTCTCTACTTGAACTTTTAGCCCATCTTTGTATCACGAAAAATGCCACCATCACCAAACGAACGACCAGCGACTGCATGAGGCGTCAACTTTTTGAGTCGCGGGAAATTTAAAATGGGGTCACGTGAACACATTTGTCGCTGGAATCGAGCGTCGAGCGGCAGCATGTGGTTGCGCCCAAGGCTTCATTCAAATAGAAACGTTACAAAATGTATGGAAATGTCTAGCGACGGCCTTAGGTGGCGCTCTCCAGCATCCCGAGCAGCGCCACGGCTCCGATCCAGTACTGGTGATGATGATGATGATGATAATGATGAGGCAGTACTGACCCGGATCTGTTGATGGCGGCGTACACGGCGTAGTAGGTGGCGCTCTCCAGCATCCCGAGCAGCGCCACGGCTCCGATCCAGTACTGGTGATGATGATGATGATGATAATGATGAGGCAGTACTGACCCGGATCTGTTGATGGCGGCGTACACGGCGTAGTAGGTGGCGCTCTCCAGCATCCCGAGCAGCGCCACGGCTCCGATCCAGTACTGGTGATGATGATGATGATGATAATGATGAGGCAGTACTGACCCGGATCTGTTGATGGCGGCGTACACGGCGTAGTAGGTGGCGCTCTCCAGCATCCCAAGCAGCGCCACGGCTCCGATCCAGTACTGGTGATGATGATGATGATGATAATGATGAGGCAGTACTGACCCGGATCTGTTGATGGCGGCGTACACGGCGTAGTAGGTGGCGCTCTCCAGCATCCCGAGCAGCGCCACGGCTCCGATCCAGTACTAGTGATGATGATGATGATGATAATGATGAGGCAGTACTGACCCGGATCTGTTGATGGCGGCGTACACGGCGTAGTAGGTGGCGCTCTCCAGCATCCCGAGCAGCGCCACGGCTCCGATCCAGTACTGGTGATGATGATGATGATGATAATGATGAGGCAGTACTGACCCGGATCTGTTGATGGCGGCGTACACGGCGTAGTAGGTGGCGCTCTCCAGCATCCCGAGCAGCGCCACGGCTCCGATCCAGTACTAGTGATGATGATGATGATGATAATGATGAGGCAGTACTGACCCGGATCTGTTGATGGCGGCGTACACGGCGTAGTAGGTGGCGCTCTCCAGCATCCCGAGCAGCGCCACGGCTCCGATCCAGTACTAGTGATGATGATGATGATGATAATGATGAGGCAGTACTGACCCGGATCTGTTGATGGCGGCGTACACGGCGTAGTAGGTGGCGCTCTCCAGCATCCCGAGCAGCGCCACGGCTCCGATCCAGTACTGGAGCCGCAGCAGCTCCCTCCAGCGCGCCGCACACACTCCCAGCCACGCCGCGCAAGCCACGCCATACACGCCGCACATTACGCCGAAGAACTGAGACATACACAAGAGCCCTCGCATCATTCTATAGGTTTACCAAGTATGCAAGGTACTTAAGGTGACGGAAATAAGAGTACTATGCATCTGCCCTTATGTTATAACCTTAGAGGATGACTTACGCTAGATAGAGCTCGGTCAGGGCCCGAGCCGAGCGTTGACCTCAGCACGGTCAACTAATACTACGTATATTTGTAATGGACAAACTCACGCTATCAACCGACTGAAGGTCGAGCAACGACCGGCCTAAGCTAAGAGCAACGCTCGGCTCGGACTCGGCTCGGTCTATGGCAGTAAGCGTTTCCAGCTTAAATCAAATTTGCGTTAGGTATTCTAAATACTCGTACATGCGAATAACATGGTGATAGAGCTGAGCAAGATTAGTCAACTTTCATTAAGTTTGTACCAAAAATCGACACTCGATCGCTATAACATTCGCTAGTCAAATATCAAAATACATATACCTACATAAGTCTATGAACAGACAATGGATATTCGAAAATGTAAGTGTTTCTAAGAGTAATTTACCGGTAGTAGGGGCCATATAGCAGCGGAGAGGTATCCGGAAGGCGCCACCATTTCAACGCGCATGGTCGCATTGAAGTTGGTATTGGCTTTCGCCGTTACTTGCAACATGTAGATACCCTCTCGCCCCACCGTTAGCAGTGCCGGTGCTTTCTGCATAAAACAATGTACACAAATAAAAAAAAAGCCACGATGGTCGTGGGCTTGGGCAGTAGCGTGCTACGCAAGCCACGCAAATACGAATCCAAGCGGCGTATGTAAGTGCACTGATTTCACACCACGTGCTTTATGGTAAAGGAAAACATCTTGGGGAAACCTGCATATGTCTGAGAAGAAATTCAAAGATATTATAAAGGGGAAAACTTTGTTTTTTTGGTTGTAATGAATAGGCTCAAAAACTACTGGACCGATTTCAAAAATTCTTTCACCATTGGATAGCTACATCATCAGCGAGTAGCATAAAGCTTTATTTTATCCCCGTTGTCCCACGGGCACGGGAACTACGCGGGTGAAACCGCGTGAGGTCCGCTAGTAAGCAATATATTATTAGCCAGTGTACTTTCACCTCAGTGAAATACCTGCTAAATGCGGAATAATTTGCAGTATTGAAAATAGGTCACTCACAGACTGCGTCACACTGTTGTCAATCTTATCATTTTCCGGAACTTTGTTTTCGTCATAGAAGAAAATTGAGTGCTTCTCTGTGCATGTGTGCGTTTGTTCCGCCTTCACATAAGGTACTATAGGCAGTGAGCTCGAATTGCCTTCCCCCACGGACCTCTGTACTCGATTTGTGCATGATACTACTTGCTGGAACGAGACAAATGTATATTTATTAATTCAACCTTTTCCAACCAGACAGACCGATGCACTGAAGGAAGGCAGGGTGTCTACTATCTGAATCAAAACCAATCCCCCTCAATACAAAACATGGCTTAAACAAAGACTGGACCAAACTCAGACTTAAACTATGTCCGTCCCTTTTTAATATGTATCACAGAAAGAGATTGAGCTACTTTTAAACAAACGACTATCATAGTCTGATATGTTAGAATTATATCAAACGTATGGATACGTTATGCGCTCATAAAACGAACGCAAAAATGTTCCGTACGCAATTTTTCACTTATAAAGTATCTAGTACAAAAACTAGATCTCAACTGAGGAATGAGGCTAGAGTTCTGTACCCCTATCACGGGTTTGCCTCCGTTTTCGTAATCTACTCGCTAGCGTCTCCGCCGAATATTAGTATGAGAAATTGTGCAGCGACTCCCAGCGGTGACGTGAAGAACTAATATATCTACAAATATTGCGAGTGACGCTAGCGAGTATAGAGTACGAAAACGGTGGAAAACACGTGATTGGGGTACTGATAACTCTAACGCCTCAATGTCAGCACGATAATAGTGGCTTGAATTGAGTTCCTCTTTTTAAGAAAGTTTTACTACATTGGTTAAACTAGTGATAAATTATTTTAGAAGCACATATTAGAACGAATTGGTAATATTAAACAAAACATTTTCCACTATATTTTACCTGTTCAAAATAATGCAAATAGTCCGGCGAGCATTGTGTGGGCACCCATTCATAACCGATTGTTATATTCGTTGGCTCAGACACATCACACTGTACTGTAACAAATATATTAACATGAAATCAATGCAATCATACATATGACTACTTACTCTAGGAATAACAAACTTCTACCCAATAGCCAGGGTCTAAGTATATGGCTATGGTATCCTCTGCCTGTCATAAGAGGCGACTAAAATGGGGCCGGAGGGCCTGCTGGCGGTGGTCGGGGTGGGAGCTTTGAAAACCGAGCTACGGGCCCGGGCAGGTGGCAGCGCGATGTGCGACGCGCTGCCGCCCACAGCGAGGTCTCCAGGGGCGGCCATACGGCTGCATCGGGGATGTGCCCCGGCAAAGTGTGGGGGGACACCGGTGCGTTCTATCAGTGTATCCGGAGTCCCCCCTGAGCACTGAGGATGGCCACCGGGGGGGTTTTAGTGCGGTAAAAATCCCAAATACCCCGATCTGCCTCTCCCAGGGCGGTCGGGGACCTTTTGAAGGCTTTTCCCTCGTCAATAAAAAAAAATAACAAACTTGTACACTCAATCTTAACTTAAACCAGCCTTCCCCAACCTTTTTAGGATTGTTACAGTTGCCGTCATGAGTGCGTACCCTAAATGCGCAGTAGTCGTTCTATGAACCTGTCTCTTTTTTTTTATATCGTGTCTTGCAGTTGGTAGGGGGGAGTTACCTCCACTGCTTAACCGGATTAAAATTAAAAAAATATTAAACATAAAACTTAAGGGCGCCCCGGTGTGGGGCTCGGACCTCGGCTTATGGCGTTGCTAGGGGATGAGCTAGGGAACCGGATCGAGTTGTATTATCATGTTTGAGGCTAGTGGCTCTAGCAAGGGTCGAGGAGGACGGTGATCTAGAGTTCACGACGCGACGGCAATACCACGACTTCTCAGTCACTGGTGCTAAATATATATTTATATGTATGTTCTGTGATAGTATATGTACGATATTCATAATTCACAACTAACCGTCGTACTTGTCAATTAATATGAACGGATATACATCCTTATCTGAAATGCCTAATAACATTAACATGTACTATTTATGAATCTTCACGAGCATCGCATGCGTGATTCAAGCCATGGTACTAAATAACTTGTTGATGCTATCGACAGCAGATAACAGATAATAGCCGGTCTGATATTATCTGTTACCATCATTTACAGTTTAAAATGTGTGTATTAATAAGTTGGCCTTGAAGTGGAATAGTTTGTTTAACTCTGCTCATCCAAACTCATTGTTTCGATTATAATATCAATAACTAAATCAGTAACATTTTATAATCGGACTAAAATTAAAAATATATATTTAGGGTGTCCCAGGAGCCAAAACCGCATGATGGCATAGTAGATTAGTCATAATAATTGACAGAAAAATATTTAAAAATATGAAGTTATATTATATTGTATACATTTGAAAAAATGTCCATGGAACTGGCCTGATAACTAGCAAGTGTTATACCACTTTGGAATCCTTGTTAAATGCATCAACTTTCAAAGTCACTTCTCATACTAGAAATTGACGTCACCTTCTGGGACACCTGTATACAACCTCGTTAAAGATTATACATACATACACTGCCCATGCCTTTACTCCCCGGAGGGGTAGTAGGAAGATGATTAAGCATTAAAGTTTGAGATGATGTGTCTATCGCCATCTCAGGCACTATACATACGCCTTTAAATAATTTTTCAGGCATATGCAGGTTTCCTCACAATATTTTTCTTCATCATAAAGCATGAGGTATGAAAGCACTACACATAAGTTTTTAGAAAAACTCATTGGTACATGCATGCATGTATTCATACTTGCGTAGCAGGCGACTGTTCAAACCCTACGGGTCTTAAGGAGGAGTGTATCTAGATATATAATTAAAGAATATTCTAATATACTCACATACTAAAATTAATTTGGAGTCCTTAAATAATGACTTAGCTAATGTGAATGTACACGATTCCTGAAAATAAAGAAAGGTCAAAGTTAAAACCCGCAGGAAGTTAAGTTGCTTCCCAACTTTATCACAGATCCACGGTTGACTTAACTTTGTGGTCAAGCTTGACTTAACTAAACTCAGGGTTACTTCAGACATAAAAGAAATCTAGTTTGTGGGGGCTGGTCATCTCAAACTACACATTTAGATATAAGTAGAACTAGTAGATTCTCACTGTGTGTTAACTTTTATCGACATATGTGCATTGGAACTGTGCCCAACATTTCTCAAATTAATTATTTCGCATTTGTAAAATTGTATAATATTTTTAAAAAGAGTATTTATGGAGTTCCTTGCCAGGTTCTACTCAGTAAAAAGCAACCTTTCCAACCGTGCAATAGCATGTATAATCCTGTCATTATGTCATTCTGACCATTTGAAACTACTTTGTTAAAAGTCTAATTGAATAAAGATATTTTTAAATCTATGCAAAATGTTGTGTTGATCTGAGTGAAAGGTCAAACCAACAAAAAATTCACTTTTGATCATAAGTAGGATACAGGACATACTGAATTAATATCTTTGCCTACAATGAAATATTTTATACATTAATGATTAAATAATAAATTTATATTATTTTTAAAACTTGTCTCAATTTAAAGATTTCTATGACCAACATTCAGATACATGAAACAGTTGGTATATAATAACAATGCTACTAATATTATGAACCTGAAGGAGATAAAGAATGTGTGTGTGTTACACTTTCATGCAAAAACTACTGAATGGATTTTGACAAAACTTTACAATAATATAGTTATAATTTATAAAGATTTTATGTGAATGTTCCAAAATACATATACATTAAATACATACATATGCTCACGCCTGTATTCCTCGAAGGGGTAGGCAGATGTGTTGTAATCTCAACACCCACTTTTCACCGAAGATGATTAAGTGCCAATGTGACAGATGGTGAGTCCATCGCCATCTCAGACACTTTACATACGTCATTGAATTACTCAGAAATATGCAGGTTTCCTCACGATGTTTTCCTTCACCGTAAAGCATGTGGTGTGAAATCACTGTACATATGTTTTTTAGAAAATCTCATTGCTACAGGACCCGCTGGGATTCGAACTTGCGTCGCTTGAGTAGCAGGCGACTGCTACCAAGGCGACCCAAGGCCACCACGGCTCTTCCAAAATATTAAGTTATGACTTGCAGGATATGTCCTGCGCAGACAAAGTTGTAGGCACCAGCTGGTAATCTATACATATTATAAAATTGAGTGTCTGTTTATAATTACAAATTAGCAGCTCTTCATTAAATGCAAATAAGAAAGTATGTTTATATTTTTAGCTGATCCATTAGGTTTTAATCTAGGTATTGCTAAGTAAAGCTGAGATAAGCACAATTCATTAAAATTTTAATGATTATTTGTCATTTTTACAGACTAGATGTGTGGTTATGTTCTGTATAATTACCTACATAGTTGGCTGAAAATAACATTATGTTAATCTAACGGGATTATGAACAGTAAGAAATTACAAATATTTTTTAAGAACAGCAAATGATGACTCAAAATTTAATGATTAACCTAAATGTGAAGAAATAATATTTTACTACTAGACCTAAGAGATTTTATATGTATGGAGCAAAAATTTATTGATTACCATAGTTCAGAAAGGATTTCTATCCTAAGAGTTCTAATGAATGATTTTGTAAATACAGTGATGTAAATTACACATGTTTTTTTTAACTATTGTCAACTATTTTTAATAAATTTCATGATATGATTCATGATTGTTTTTTTATTACTGGAAGTATTTCGTGATAGGTGTGATCTTCTAAAAGGTGAAAGAGGTCCGCTAGTCAACCAGAATTCGGAATAGGTACTTTACAATAAATAATTAATTTTAAGAATTGTGAAAGGTTGGGCATTCCAAAATTACCTTCTCCAACTATAGAGAAACGAATTGTATTAACTACTGCATCAGATATGGCCACGATAATATTGTGTTAATAGTTAAAACACCTTTATTTTAAGTAACAATAACATTTACTTACCCCACTCATCGGTAAATTCCATTTTCCGACATCGGAAAAACTGTGCGATAGTTTCACGATTGTAACCGCTAATATAAATAAGCTTCGTAGCATCGTAAGAGAAGTAGGTAAGTAAGGAACTAAGGTTTGTTTAATAAACACGATTTATTACCAATCATCACTAAATCTTAATTATTTATCAAAATAACAATGATTGATTGTTAGAAGCTCAAACTTCACTTGACATTTTACATAGAAAAGAAAACAAAAAAGTGTGTACCTGAGATGGATGACAAAGAAAAGAATGATTAAGTGAACGAGTAGAGTAACAAGAATGTGATGTAATTTGCCCCCAAGATAAAAAATCGATGTTTTTCGATAGACCATAGATTTTATTTTCAAATTGAAAATAAATGGAATGAATTATGAACGCTGACCACAAACTTTAACCTTTAGTGGTGTAATTTTTTTATAGATCCATGCATGTGATAATCAATCACATTGAATTGCCAGTTGTGTTGCAAATTAGCTTTTGTCTTGGGCAAATTTTCAATTCCAAAGGAAAGTATAGCCGATGCCCTGTGTTGAGCGGTATCACGACATACAAGAGAAAATCGAATCATCATTCCCCCAATGCTAACAAAGAAGTCGGTACTCTAATTGTGTTTAGTCTATTCGTAGAACCGACGATCAATTTGACATATTTTTTGACAGTGACAACTGATTGATTGTCAAATAGACTTAAAAAAATCATAATTGTCGCGTCAAAATATTTTTGTTTGGTTCGTCTCTTAATTATTAAAAAATACACTTTAAAATGATTTAAGTCTTATATTCTTAGTTTATTTTAGTACCGTAATGTGTAAGTTAGCTAAAAACCAATAAATATCAAAGAAACTTATCATGTTTTGGTGACACAATACAAGTCTTGTTAGCTTGGTGCTGTGGTAGTCATGTCAGATTGCGCGCTGGTGGCTAATGTAAATGAACACGATGCCAGTATGGACGTTGGGAACGATAAGTCTCTCTTCGAGCCTACTGTTGATATGATGGTAAATGATTTCGACGACGAGAGAACATTAGACGAAGAAGAAGCACTAGCCGCTGGCGAACAACAGGACCCTAAGGCGGAACTGAATAGTTTGCAGAGGGAGGGTGATATGCCTTTGGAGGAACTCCTTGCACTGTACGGATACGACAGAACCATGGACAAGCCAGTCCCAGAGCAAGCGCCAGAGGTGGTCGAGCCTATGGAGGTAGAGAAACAGGAATCTGCATTACAGCAGTTATACACTGAAACGACGAGTCCTGAAGCCACTCGCTGCCTTAGGTCGGGCTCCCGACCGCCTTCAGAAGAAGAGGATGATTACGACTACAGTCCAGACGAAGACGACTGGAAGAAGACTATAATGGTTGGCAGCGACTTCCAGGCTGCTATTCCTGAGGGTCTATGCAGTTATGATGATGCACTCCCTTATGAAAATGAGGATAAATTACTATGGAATCCAAGTATATTGGAGGAAAAGGATACAGAAGATTATATGAGAAAAATATGTACAATGAATTCAACTACGGGTATAGATGCAGTACCTAAAGGGAAGCAGCTACGAGATGATGAGGAGGCCCTATTCTTATTGCAACAATGTGGTCACAATGTTGACGAGGCTTTAAGAAGGAGGCGCATATCAGCTCAGACCCCAGCACATGCAAGTCTGTGGTCCGAGGAGGAGTGTCGTAACTTTGAAAATGGCCTTAAAGCTCATGGCAAAGACTTCCATTTAATCCGACAACATAAAGTTCGGACACGGTCTGTGGGTGAGCTGGTACAATTTTATTACATTTGGAAAAAGACAGAGAGGCACGATATATTTGCCAATAAGGCCCGATTAGAGAAGAAGAAGTATACATTGCACCCGGGTCACACA
This sequence comes from Watsonalla binaria, assembly GCA_929442735.1. NCBI lineage: Eukaryota > Metazoa > Arthropoda > Insecta > Lepidoptera > Drepanidae > Watsonalla > Watsonalla binaria. Next base: position 10,467,413 of record OV838924.1, on the reverse strand, counting down.
GACTATATGGATAGATTCCTGGAGGAACAGGAAGCTACTGGGGCTGGTATGGTGAGGCCGGTATCACCATCTCCAATGATGGTATACCCTCCCTCACCACCAGCCCAGCCAGATCCATTAGCATTGGGAGAGAAGGAAGTGTTCTCCCAGCTCAATGCCCACACACCTCCCCGAGCACTTTCAACAGAGGAACAGGAGGCAGACACTGGCTCCTAATACGTATATGTATTATAAGCTAGGCCACTAGTAGAATGCACTGTTTCTAACATAACTATGATTTTATTTAGGTGTAATGGTATTCCCTTATTCATAAATACTTTTTTATATTTTTTAATATTGACTGGTTTTATAATGAATGCCTGCCATTTTGCAGGAAGTAATGTTTTATACTGTAACAAATGCAACAGTACAATGTAAATAAATAACTATATTTAATAATTATGTTATTAGTCTGTTTGTGAATAAGGGAGTTGATACAATACAATTATTGACATAAATATGAAAGTTTACCTATCCAGTTAAAAGGGTAATGTATAAAATATTGTGAGATTGTTTTAAGAATAAACAGTGCAAAAATAAATGATTAATTATTTTACCCCAATGAAAATGCATACTCTATGAGGAAATATTTCTTGATATTACAATACTATTTTCCTTCCTGGAAACTTTTACACTTTTGTGTTAGTCATATTATTTGGTTTTTTCCAGTACCTATAAACTATTCAGTTCTACAGCATGTGTAGAATATGTGAAAGAAAATTTCGATAATTTCGTTAAATTTACTGTTTCTAACTCAAGCTGCATGATGAATTTTTTTTACACATTAACAAACAAGTACCTACTCTTCACACATAGGTAAGTAGGTATCATGGTAACATAGATAATAAATATACCAAACCATAGGTTTGTTTGGTTAGTTCTGAAGCGTTCGGAAACGATTTTTTTGGTAAACCATTTTCGGTTACGTACCTACCGGTATTTACCATTGAATGAAGGAAACTAGTTCTTCATCAATATCGATTCTATTGAGACATCTCAACTCAAAAGCATGGTTTATAAATATGATTTTAAACATCAGCGTATAACGATAAACTTTATTGTTTTGCTTCTTTTCCTAGTACTTATCTTTAATTACGTTAATTCGTCTTATTAGATTAAACCAGTTACCAAATTGTGTTATTTTGAAAAGTGAGTATGACTGTTAAAACACCTTGCTTACTCCTTCTGGGATGGCGTGAGCATATTACTTATTAATCGAATTGATTTCAATTATAAATTTTCTCTTTTCGGTTAAAACAGAACTCCATTGGTTCCTTTACCAATATGTAAAAATAATTACATAACCCGTCGGAGAAAGAACATTCATTTAAGTGAAGTTAGTTTCGTTATAAAATCATATAACTTAATTTGGTAAAAGCATAATGAAACTTAAGTTTTTTAATTTATAATGCTTACCTACCCTGTGGATGAGTTATCTAATTAATAACCTATTGTTATCTGTGATCGACTTGCATGACAGACAGACAGCAAAGTTTGACAGATGTAGTAGTTGCCGTATGTAAATCAACAATCCAAAATTCAATAAATCAATAAAGTGTAATAAAATAAAATTTCTCAACATCACATAAAATTCGATAAAGTTTTGATGAATTTTACATTAGAAATAATATTAACCATATTTTCAGATAGTTGTGATTTTTTTTAATTTTTCATTGGTTTAGATATGTTTTTGATTCTGTGTAATCAATAATCAATCAATCAAATCAAGTTGTAAACAAGTTGGTAGGCGTAAATATTGTAGGTTAATATTGATTTTTTATTATTTCTAATTCGCTGAAGGTCTTTTAAAAGAAAAACCATGACGGTCTCTGCTGATATGACGGCGAAAGAAATACTTAACGATTTCAAAGAAAACTACGGTAAGGTCCGTAAATTATTGGATGAAGATAGTAAAAATGATCCAGAAAACGAACCTTACTGTTCGAAGTATAAGGCAAAGGATATTCTTTCAAATATGCGTGATTCTTTGACTGAAAAGGTAACTTCCGAGGCTATTATGGATCGAACCAAGTTGGATGCTATGTTGGGAACAGTTTTACTGAACATTGGTATCATAGACATGGAAACAGAAGAGCTTACGAGCAGTGAAAAAGTTCTGACTGAGGCAGTCAACCTACTTGCTCCGAATGCATCAAAACCTGAAATTGTGTTGACCCTAATCAATGTTTACAATAACTTGGGCATTTTGTGGTCTAACAGAGATGCACCCGTGGATGCTAAGACCTTTTTACTCAAATCAAAAGACTTGTATGAGTCTTTTAAGTGTACTCTAGAAATGCCTCTTCCCATAGAACACATAATTAACAGCAGCGGCGAAGCAATTGGAGACATTATGGCTCTGGAAAAAGCATATACACTAACTCTATATTATTTGGCCCAAGTCTATGGTTCGTTGAAAGAAAACTTGAAGTCCGCTGTGTATTGTCATGTAACATTGAGGAGGCAGCTTCAGTATTCAGACTATGAGCCTATAGACTGGGCGTTGAACTCTGCAACATTATCACAATTTTTCGCTGAGCAGAATGGGTTTTACCAATCGAGACATCATTTGGCTTCTGCTTCAAAGATCCTGGATGATTATGAAGAGAAGTTACGGTCAACAGAGAGTACTGAAGAGGTTTACTTGGCTAAGATTGAGACATTTAAACATAGGTCTGCAGATGTGGCGAGGTGTTGGGCGAAATACTGCATATTGCTGATGACGGCTTCGAAGGCTAGGCTCATGAATGATGCTGAGAGGATGACTGAGGCTATCACAGGTTTGTTTCTTATTTTTTAAGATGATACTCATGATTTTGCACATTGGATTCGCACTTAGTACAAAACATTGCCCGAGATAATACTTGGCTTATGAGTAGTTCCATTTCTATTTGTGATATAGATTTCAAAAGGGATTGACATAGATTCACTCTAGTTTGGATAAGTTTATAGAAATAATTCTAGTTAGTGTATCACAATCTGTGGATGATAAATTTGTTTTATACTAGCTGTGGCCCGTAGTTTCACCCGCATAGGCTTAATAGGTGGCCTGCGGTACCCAATTTTATTTTTAAAATTAATAATAACTTAAGCTACTCCTTGTAACATTAGCTATCCGCCAGTGAAGGTCCCGTTCAAATCGGTCCAGCCATTTCAGAGATTAGCCGGAATAAATAGCCAGACAGAGATTTTTAGTAAATATACATTTTCTAACTCTATACCGTGTATACGTTTATATACAGTTAGTAAATTGTTATTAAGTTGTTAAGTGTCTGTTTGTAATTAAAACTGTTATTTTTTAATTACAAACAGACACTTCAATTTTATTTATCTGCATAGAGTATAGATATAATATTTCTATTACAGATATGTCTAACTTAACTCTCGAAGACAATGAAAATATATGCGGAGGAGACATGAAGAGTCTAATATTCCCAAGTCTTGATGTTTCAAAATACGAAAGTAAAATTGGCGATAAGTTCTTGCTAACGTACCAAGATGCTCGCGAAGTTTTCCTGTGTTGTCAAACATGGCTGAACAAGGCTAAAGAGTATTATAAACTGGAGACCCTTGCTTCAGATTACATAGAACTAGTACAAGATAGCTCTCAGTCGTATAGTTACTTGGCGTTCTTCGAAGAAGACGATGAAAGGAGAGCGAAAATGCACAAACGACGCGCGGACATGCTCGAAGACCTGATCAAGGAAGTTAATCCTACTTATTACATGCAGTATTGCAGGCAGCTTTGGTATGAACTAGGCGAGGTGTATTCTGATATTCTTAATATTAAACTGGAGAAGTTAAACAGAACAAAAGAAAAGCCAATGCCTAATGCATTGAAGAAAGTAAACATATTATGTGAAAAAAGTATTGAGAATTATGATAAATTCCTTGATTCCGTTAAGGATAAAAATGGAATGATGCCAGTTAAGTTAGAATTTGATTTAATAAGGCCTGTAGTGAGTGTTTATGCATTCATTGGCAGGAATAGCATGAAACGCATAGCTTTGGATAAGACTACTCAGTTGAGTAATGTCAAAAAGAGTTTTGATTGTTATCAGGCTGTTGTGGATATTTGTAAGAGTGACGAGAATGCAGCAGCTATGATGAAAGAAGAGTTTAGCTTATGTCAAGAAATGGTGAACATTTTACCAATAAAAATTAAAAGGCTTGAAGTTGAGATATCTGCTTAACTTCACAATCTATCCAATGGGTACTGCTAATCTGCTATTAATAATTGACAAAACTAAATATGTTTGCTTTTTATAGTACAGTAATTTTCATACCATGTGCTTTACGGTGAAGGAAAACATCGTGAGGAAACCTGCATATGTCTGAGAAGTAATTCAAAGACAGTATGTACAGTGCCTGAGACGACGATAGACTCACCATCTGTCATTTTGGCACATAATTATCTTTGGTGAAAAGTGTGTGTTGTGATTACAACACCTCTACCTACCCCTTCGGGGGATACAGGCGTGAGTATATGTACCGAGTACTTACTCATTGAAATAGTTTTTAATATTATGCTTTTTTTATTATAACAGTTCTATAATGAAATAATTACGCAGCTTATCCGCATAATATTGCGGTCCCTCAAAAAAGTGCAATATTTGTAATGGCAACGTTTTGGTAATGTTGCTCACGCTTATTGCTTTTATATGTATCAAATAAAGTGTTATTGAAAGCAAAGGCTACTGTTGTGATTGAAGTATTAAAATAAATGTATTTATTAAAAGCTTTATTATTTTTAACAATAAAACGTAACATGTTTAAGAATATTTCATAAACAATGTGCATCAGAACAAATGCGATCCCAAAAGGATTTAGTTGTTTCCTTCTTCGGACATTATTATGCTGTGGAATGAGCTCCCCGATGTTATGTTTTATGCTGAAAAGTAACCAGTACCCCTATCACGGGTTTGGCTCCTTTTGCGTAATCTATTCTCGCTAGCGTCTCCGCCGAATTAGTATGTATTAGTATGAGAAATTGTGCAGCGACTCCCAGCGGTGACGTGAAGAACTAAAATATCTCATACAAATATTGCGAGTGACGCTAGCGAGTATAGAACGGTAGCAAACCCGTGATAGGGGTACAGTTATAAAAATACGGTGAAAAAAGAAGTCAGAATGTCGTATTTACCAAATTTACATTCGTAAAATGCCATGGGGTACCTACTAAAACACTTAAGAAATTTATTCTAAAAAAATTTTTTTGTAGTTAATGTTTTAACGAGAAAATTTTATTACCTACTTGTTATTTAAGAATTTTCGTAGATGGGTACTTATAAAATTGTAATAATGTGTAATACCTACTTAATAATAAACCAACATGTAATTTTAAAATAATTGCACATCACTTTGGGTTGGGCTGTCACAATTTTATTACTATCAATCTAATATCACACGGACGTAGGTATAGTTTATTATTTTTTACAAAAATAATCATTTGATTATAACTAATTATTAAAACAGATTTCAATATAAATAACTACCTACACATTACACTATAAATAGGTAAATTAAAATGAGCAAAATAAATTTTACAGTTTAGCTTTGTGGCCTCTTCGAACTTAAAATTTGTGAATTTAATAATACATTTCGCATTTTCTACGCTAGATGGCAGTAGTTGTTTTAATTACATATTTAACTAACATGCTTTGTCGAGCGAACTCATGGGAGCTAAAAGCGTAGATATACGTATCAGTAGGACTACACAAAGTAACTAATACAAACCTACTATGTATGGAAGTGACATATGTCATTCCCATTCACTTGTTACTTTGTCTACAGGCCCTGGGGCCCAACACTGAGCTCTTATTGCAGTGATCATTCATTCATATCATTGCACCTAGAGCTTGACAGTGACATGTGTACACGTCATATATCTACATCTGTCTCATAATATGAGTCAAACTATCATGGCAATAATAATAGCTCAAGGAAGGGCTCTGAAACGTAGTTCGACGTAGCAGACCAAAATGGCAGAGAAATTCTTGCTTATAATTTTTTGGCTCTCTTTTTAATATATATATTTTTTAATCAGACTGAGTAATAAAAAAATATAACTGTTCTTACTAAATAAATTTCGTATCAGATCCTGTCGAAAATTGAAATATTATTAAAAATAAACGTCATGCAGATCATGTTATCTGAAAATGTTCAATATGGTCCTGACCTCTTATCTATGTACATGGAGTAAACGTAGTCGATTATTGCGCAAGTCCGCGCAGCTAATATTAATATTGTATTCTAGCTGAGCCCCGCGGTTTCACCCGCGTAGACTTTAATTTTAATTTAATGGGTGCCTTATTGCGGTCATCTATTTTTATTTTTGAAAATAAATAGTGCCTTAATAACTCCTTGTAACACCGCCACTGAAAATCCCGTTAAAATCGGCCCAGCCGTTTCATGGATTATCCAGAACAAACAGACAGACAGAGTATTTTTTTTGATAGTACGTCAGTAAATTAGTAAGTAAGTTACTTTGATATGCATTTAGTAAAAACTGTTAATTTGGAATTACAAACAGACACTTCAATTTTGTTTATCTGTATAGATACAATCTACATTGCGTAAGGTAAGAGAAAACGTATTATTTATCTGTCCGTAGGGTACTAGCGCTATAAGGATTTTTAAAGAAATACGAAACAGGTTAGTCGAAATAACAGGAGACCGAAGAGCTGGCAGCTGTCTCGGACAAATAATAAGTCTACCCATGCTGCTAGTATCTTCGGACCCTTGCCTATAGGGACTCCTTTTAATAATATATTTTAGTTATTAGATTATATTTTTTGAGGTTTCTGATTAAAGTCACCAATACATTGGTGCAATAATCTGTCTGAATGAATATAGTTTTAATTTGTTTAATAGATATCGAGCTTGACGAGGTTTTTGGCGTCGCATTCCGCGAGCGTGATCAGCAGTCGATGTAATAGGTCATTACAACACTATAAAAGGTATTTTCCTCAAATACAAATGTAATCGGAACAGCAATTAACCTAATGGACCTTCTCCTTACTAACAGTGCCGCTTAAAAATCTAATTACAGCAACAAAAAATATTCTCAACATTAAAACGAGAATTATAAAAGCTAGAAGGAACACTAATGACACATCAAGCAGCGCGTATTGGAAGAAGCTAAGATTCCTGGATACTGCGAATAGAGGGTCTTTGTCCCCCCAACGTATGGCTCTTTCAGTATGGTATACAGCGGTGTCGAGCGGGTCCGCTTGCCTGTCTCGCCAAATCTTTGACGCGCGTCGTGCACTCAAACGCATTCTGCAAAAATAAATATAAGTAGGTAACTGATTAGGTAAACATAAAATATATTCGCTTATGCATTATATTATATATTAACTGTGGATTAACGGTTTAACAATCTCCTCCTGACTGACATAGTGATCTATCAACGCACAGCCCAAACCACTGGACGGATTGGGCTGAAATTTGGCATGCAGGTAGATGTTATGACGTAGGCGTCAGCTAAGAAAGGATTTTGATTAATTCTACCCCCAAGGGGTTAAAATAGGGGATGAAAGTTTTTAACACTAAATCTACGCGGGTGATACCGCGGGGCACAGCTGGTAAAATCTATGTTAGGGTGAATATATTTTTCTAAAATGAATGGAACTTAAATTACTCCTTATAACGTCAGGTAGCTGCTAGTCAAAGTCCCGTTAGAATCGCTCTAGTCGTTTCAGAGTTTAGCTGGAGAGACATACTGACATACAAGTTACTTACCTTTACTGTAACGCTCGTGGTATGAAATATTATTAGTTAAACTCATTAGTACAGACGCTAGGATTCGAGCTTGCAAACTTAGCCGGTGATTATTGAAACCATACGGCCACCCCCATCAATGAATATTATGTCGGTAGATAAATGTCAGAACCTGGTTGACCGAGCTGTTCAAAACTATGTTTTCCAAAAATGTTTTGCCCCTGAAACCCCCTACACGCAAAATTTCATGAAAATCGTTGGAGCAGTTTCCGAGATTCAGATTCTATATATGTACATATATACAAGAATTGCTCGTTTAGAGCCGTGGTGGCCTTGAGGTTTGAGCAGTCTCCTGCTACGCAAGCGACGCAAGTTCGAATCCCAGCGGGGCCTGTACCAATGAATTTTTCTAAAAAACTTATGTGCAGTGATTTCACACTACGTGCTTTACGGTGAAGGAAAACATCGTGAGGAAACCTGCATATTTCTGAGAAGTAATTCAATGACGTATGTAAAGTGTCTGAGACGGCGATGGACTCAATATCTTCACGTTGGCACTTAATCATCTTCGGTGAAAAGTGGGTGTTGTGATTACAACACATCTACCTTCGGGGAATACAGGCGTGAGCATATGTATGTATGTTGCTCGTTTAAAGGTAAGTATAAGATTATGGCTGTTAAACTCACTCAGCAGATAAAACGCTCTGCAGTCCGTCGTACATGGATTTCTCGCTGAGGGTCTCATAGGACACGACCTTCCCGAAGCCAGCGTCAGCCGCCGCCACCGCGTTGTTGGGCTGGTCTCCGAAGAAGGGCACCACTAGCATCGGCTTCCCTGCAGATATCGCCTCTGTCATCCCTAGCAGGCCGCCGTGACCAACAAATGCTATCACTTTCTTGTGCTCTGCGGATTGAAAAAACATAGAACCTATATTATGTATTAACGAGCTGTGCCCCGCGATTTTTACCCTCGTAGACTTACTTTTATAATGCGTTTCTTTATTTTGCGAAAATCTATTTAAAAAAAAATACGTAGTCTATGTTACTCCTTGTAAAACTTATTTAGTAAAAAAGCCACACCAATATTAATTATATCTAAATAATAAGTCTATCTAATATTGATAATATGAGCCGTGGTGGCCTTGAGGTTTGAGCAGTCGCCTGCTACGCAAGCGACGCAAGTTCGAATCCCAGCGGGGCCTGAAAAATAAGTTTTTCAAAAAAAAAAAATTTTGTACAGTGATTTCACACCACGTGCTTTACGGTGAAGGAAAACATCGTGAGGAAACCTGCATATTTCTGAGAAGTAATTTCAAAGACGTATGTATAGTGCCTGAGACGGCGATAGTCTCACCATCTGTCACGTTGGCACTTAATCATCTTCGGTGGAAAGTGGGTGTTGTGATTACAACACCTCTGCCTACCCCTTCGAGGAATACAGGCGTGAGCACATGTATGTATCTAATATTAAGTAAATCTTCATGTGAAAGTTCCGTTTCGGAACAAACAGACAGATATATATTTTTTTTAAATTTTATTATCGAACCTATGTAAGTAGATACACTTAGGTACTTATATACTTTAATTTGCAATTAGTTAGAATCTTTTAATTTGATATTAAAAACATGCACTTCAATTTTAATTATCTGTATCGATTTCCTATGATGGAAACCAACGCCGTCGAGTGAGATCCTTAGAGACCTTACAGAATAATGCGGCTTTCTGCCCTAACTGCATTTATATTGTTTTTCTTTACGTCTAGTCCCCACACTACGGTGGAATAGTTTAGTCCCACCCGACCCCCCCAGGGTATAGTCAGAGTATGGTGGGTCCGTCACGAAATACAACATGTATGGAAATGTCATAAATCAGGCACGTGACATACCTTTAATGTTATTCTCATATGCGAATCGAGAGGATAATGTTACTTAGTTTACAGGTCCAGAGGGGATCGCACCCATGACCGCTACCCGCTCCGGTTACAGACGGGGCCACTGACCAAAATTACCTATTATCTACTTTCTAAATGTTAGCGCAGAATTCAATTATTAACGGACACGTGATATACTCATGATCATGCTCTGAAACGTGTAGGTATTGAGGAAAACAAAGCACGTACGTATGCAAATCTGAGCTAGGTAGATATAACTACCTATTTTTATTTTTATTTTAAATAACTATTAAAACAATTGTTTTTAACAATCGCATATGAGGTATTGATGATAGCAACAGTTTCAGCATAAATATAATAAGTATGTAACGAACATCTACATAAATTATACAACACAAAGCAAGTAAATTATGTAGTCAGTCAGGTGACTGACGTCTGTATGTAGGTACATACATAAGAACCTACGGCAGTGGACATCTAATCTATCTAATCGAATACCTTTAAAAGAATTCTAGTAGGTACATATTATATATATGTAATGTATTTGAATCTCGAAAATGGCTACAATTATTTTTATGAATTCTGTATACAGGAGGTTTTGGAGACAATAAATTGATCTAATTAGGTTTCATCCGTGTTTTCGGGCATTGAAAAACTGCTAAAGTACCATAAAAATATGACTCTTCCTGACATCTATTCATCTATTGGCGAGTTGTAAAGCAATGGCATTAAGTATTAAAGCAAATATATATATATATATTTAATTTTTTAGATTAAAAAGAAGAAATATACATGTCATCCTAGGTACTAAAATAAATATATATGAAATGAATAAATACATACCAATTTATTAACATTAATAATAATATTCATTGCCACCAAGCGTGTGATTTCCTGGTTATGGCCATAATAGTTAAATTCATCTTATAAGACAGATTTATAGGTGTGACGTGTATAAATATGTCACTGTCACACAGTCATACACTTACTTAAAATATGAGCGAGCATATGACAAGACAACCATTGAATCCGGAGCTCTCATGATTCAGATTGTGGTATGTAGATATGAGCGTACCTATCTAATATTCACACATATTTCTTCTACATTTTCGGACACCCAAATATAAACGCATTGGCATTACCTATAAGTATATATGGATAAATTATAAATCTATACAGTTAAATAAAATTTAATTGTCTTTCTGTCGTTTTTCATTTTCATTTCACTGAATTATACCCAAAACTAAGGTAAATAAAAAAATATCTGTGTCCGTTTGTTCCGTCTGATCTCTAAAACGGCATGATCGATTTTAGCGCGACTTTCATGGGATTATAGCTGATGTTACAAGGGGCTAATAAGTCTACTTTTATTTTTGGACCGATTAAATGAAGTCTGCGTATGAAACAAAAACGTCAATAACTAAATAGCTTTAAACGACGTTTTGTGATAAGGGGACGAGGGTCTTGGGCGAGATGGGCGGTTACTTATCTCACTTATGGCCATAAGTGAGATAATTAGCTGCTCTGATAATTGAATGTTCACCTCGTATTGTTTATAATTATTCAAATCAAATCAAATAATTGTATTTATTATAAGGGGCACTTGGAATACTCAATGAACGTTATCTATAACACTAACTTAAGTTTATGTACTACAGTTTCAACATTAAGGAGAAGAAACGGCGAAACAAACTCCCTGTTTTTTCAACATTTTCCCTCTTAATAAAAGTGGCTAATTAAATACAATTTTAAATTTTAGAGTGAGCAACTTATTGCCATGCTTGGCTATCATCTATATAATCTAGATGATGGAAATAAATTTAAAATAGAAAAATACTTTAGTTATTCTAGTAGTGCCTCTCTTGTTCCTGTGCCCTAACCTGGTTTATGTTAGTTTAGTTAGGATAGTTGCTATTGCGCATATCATTCGATCAGCGAAGTTAAGCAACCCTAGCCAGTAATTGGATGGGTGACCGCTCGAGTTACCTCCGTGCCTCGGAGAGCACGTTAAGCGGTCGGTACCGGTTGCCAATTTATCATCTTTGGCAATCGTTACAGGTCAGTCGGAGGCCTAATATAGTCTGACAACTGGTTTAACCCAGACCACAGATTTTCCTCGTCAAAAGGGGTTGCGAAGGTCAGATGGCAGTCGCTTCGTATAAAAATCAGATGATCAGCCACATCGGGTTGGATCAAGTGCCGACCCCAACACTGTATGGGATAAGGTCAGGGAGATGGAGTTAGGATACCATTATAATTAAGATTATTTTGTATATATATACAAACATAAATGCAATAAATATGTAATCGGAGACAGTATAATACGCTTTCTTAAAAAGTTTTTGTTTGATGATAGCCTTAAAACTAGCAATAGGTAATTCACAAAGTTCCAACGGAAGTTTGTTGAAACAGCGTACATACTGTGTTATTATGTACGCTGCACGCCCTAACAATCTAGAACGTTATTTGCCAGATGCATAGATGTAGGTAGAGTGATGTTACATTTTTATCATTGCATGCCTACCTCGATTGTAACAACTACATTTACTGCCAATTTCAATTGAGACTGCAATTGACTCTAGAAGATTACAAGGACTATTATCGTTAAACGCAATAGGTCGGACACAAATCTGTGGAACAGATCATATCCATCCAATGTCACCAGTCTATATCAATGCGTTTTCCAGCATTGCTAATCCTTTCACTCGTGGTGCATAAGTTTTTAGAAAATGTCATTGGTACAGCCTCTGGGATTTGTATAGTGACGCTTGCGGAGCAGGTGACTACACAAATCACTCGTCCACAAGGCCTAAATCAATTTAAAGAACAATACTCACGGAGTAGTTCATACTGGGGCAGCCATTTCACTTTCAGGATGTTTCCATTAAGGGTACCCTCTTCACCGCTATTCTCGAACTTCCAGATGACTCTTTGCTTCAACTTGGATAAGGCGTTCACTATCATATCCTCCTTATATTTGGGAATCGTAGCAGTCTTGATCAGCGAGCCAAAGCTGAACAGAACCACTCCATGTTCAGACTCGTTGAGGAATTTCTCGATATACTGGAATGGGAAAATTGTCGGAATTTACTTCGGTGACAGAAGTTATAGCTACTCTTATGGAAAGTTGAGTTGAGTTTATTCCTAATTTGACTGACATTTACATGAATTCCTTATTTTAGTTCAAAAGCCTCTAAATATATACTCAGCGGTTCTTTCAAGCCTGAATCCAAGTCTTCCAATTTGGTAATCTCTAGATGTAAGCAAAATTCCTCAAGACGTTTTCCTTCTCTGTAAAGCTTATAGTGTTTACAGATGCCATCACAAGTTATTTATGATCTAAGTCTGTCCTTATGGCGACTACAATTACGGCACGTGTAGGTTCCGTAAACATCTTTGGTTCAAATCTACCAACAGAATAGCTGTATATTTAAAATTGTGTCTATTTCTTCTATTTCATAATAGATACTTGAACCAATAATATCTGGCAAGAGAACAACTGATTACATATTTCAGCGATTGAAATATCTAAAAATGCTCCTTGCGTAAACATTTAAAATCACTCGTAATTGCGTGTGGAATTCCAAAATGTATTCCTATTGTTATCATTGGCCTTTTGACCCTATGTTTAACAGAACGAGTCCCAATTCCGCAGACAATTGAACACCGTTTAACCTATTTAAAACTAATAGGTATAGAACGTACATTGAGCCAATAGTGTACTCTCACGCCTGTATTCCCCGAAGGGCACAGATGTACCTACTTATAGTGGACCTATATATCCTCCGGCAAAGTGAGTGGGGGACACCGGTGCGATTTATCAGAGTACCCGGAGTCCCCTCTGAGCACGGATGACCTCCAAGGGGGTTTTAGTGCGGTAAAGACCCAAATGCCCCGCCACCAGTTGCCTCTCCCAGGGCGGTCGGGGACCTTTTGAGGGTTTCCCACTCATCAATAAAAAAAAATAGACATATCGTCAGTAATCTTTAAGTCACATAGGATTAGGAGAGCTTATTGCCATTAACCGGGCACTAATCCAGACTCTGGACTGCTACTGGGGATCGACCCCAGGACCTCGTGTTAGCAACCACTACTGAGGCAGTTTGGCAGTTTTGCTTATGGATAAATATGTGGACAGATGCTACTCGGGTTTCACATGAATGAATGATAAAGGTACCAAATTCTAAGCAGTAATCCCTACTAATATTATAAATGCGAAAGCAACTCTGTCTGTCAGTTACGCTTTCCCGCTTAAACAGCTCTACCGATTTTGATGAAATTTGGCACAGACAATCTTTAGACCCTGAGAAAGGACATAGGCTACCTTTTATTGCGCAAAAAAGTATTATATGAAACTAAATATACGCGGATGAAACCGCGGGGCAGAGCTAGTTCCGAATAAAAGTGGAGTGGGCTATGAAACAATATTTTGATTTTAAACACTAAATTAGGATCTTAGTGATTTGTATAGTTACAGATTGCAGTATCATTACTACTAGTAAACAATTCCTCATCATTAATGTTATCGATCATCAGTAACTTTTACCAACCTTTCAAATTATCAATTGCTATTTTATCGGCTGATAGATACTTGTGATATACGGCTATTAAGATATGTAAGCATTTTGCTTAACTATGACTCATTCCATTTGTTTTTAATTAGCCTCAAACAAAAACGGGTGCCGCTACGAATTATTATATATATAAACAGGGCTTATTCCCAGACATCCTTGATTTTATTCCCACCACCTCAACGGCTCTTGTTTTGTACACAAATTAATTCTCACAACATCCAAGAAATTGAATTGTCGTGGAGGTCGCGGGAATTTATGTATCAAAGTTTATTTTTCAAAATCTATGGGCTGTGGATGTCTTTGAATAAGCCGAAAATAGTGGTAGTAACTCTACATGTATTTTCAGACAGACAGAGACAGACTCAAGAACTAATATGTTAGCGCGCAAAACTCGTGACGGCAACTTAAAAGCGGTCCAGCGTTCAGCGGTTGAGTCGAGAAAAATCTGTGATCTAGGTTAAACCAGAATATAAATGATACCAATGGCGGTATCACGTATAATCCTATATAATTATGTCATTCTGACGATTTGAAAGGACCAAGTTTGAGTTTACAGCCTAAAACGCATATTGTACCTACGATATGATTAAAATCTTTCTAGTTATGTGAACCATATGAATCATATTATATTTTCCAACATAATGTTCTTTTATGTAATTCTCTCATTCGTGTGCAACTTTCTGCACTTTATCATGTATTTTCAGAATAACACAGTCTCAGTTTGTTGTGATGATTGGCAAATATTTATCATAAATGTCGCGACATGACGCTTCTAGATAACTAAATCTTTAAGCCAATTTTCGATATCTTTCAATTTGTCGATACCAGATTACCATGATTCTATAATAACTAGTATAATAATAAACTTCAGACAAGTGCATATATACCTATCTTTAAGCAACAGCAGGCTATCTGGCCCCATTTTAGTCGCCTCTTACGACAGGCAGGGGATACCATAGCCAAATTCTTAGACCCTGGCTATTGGGTGGGGTTACTGGAGACCTACTTATCCCGTCAGATGTAAGTCGCAGACAGAAGAGCCTATCCACCAAAATACCCTACCCGACTAATGAATGTGTTAAGTTATCAATATAACTTCTGCACTAATATTATAAAGAGGAATGAATTGATTGTTTTTTGTTTATTTGCATTGAATGGGCTCCGAAAATACTTGACCGATTTGAAAAATTCATCATTAGCGAGTAACATAGGCCATATTTTATCCCCGTACTCCCACGGGAACGGGAACTACGCGGGTGAAACCGCGTGACGTTTGCTAGTAATTGATAGACGGAAAATATGTATATTTTCATCTATACTGATATTATAAAGGGTAAATACTTATTTATATTATTTGTTTGCATTTGCTGTGAAACTACTGGACCTGACTGAAGAATTATTTCATAAATGAATAATATGTATAGCTACATTATCAGCGAGTAATATGCAACTACACGGGTAAAACCGCGTGTCGTCCGCTAGTTTTGTATATTTTAGGGGCCACCGAAATATGCTTTCCCAATTTCCGAATACGGGAATACTGAAATAATTTGTAATTCGAGCATGTTTCTAAAATATTGCGTTATTACATTGCAATTCTTACGTCATTAATATTGTCAAAGTCAAAAGTATCTTTATTCGATTAGACTTTTTACAAAGTACTTTCAAATCGTCAGAATGAAATAATTATACAGGATTATACATGCTACCGCCAGGTTCGGAAGGTTGCTTTTACTGAGAAGAACCTGGCAAGAAACTCAGTAATTACTCTTTTCAAAGATATTATACAATTTAAAGAATACAAAATAAATAATTTAAAAAAAACGTGTGTCATATTGTTATGGATACTTGTCTGGTTTTATGGGTAACTTTGTGCCCATGTTGTTCAAATGTTGGTGGTTGAAAGTTTCATATAACATCTTACTACCACCGTGTGAAACTGTTGGCGCAAGCTACTTAGAAAATAGTTTAAATTAGCTTCGATATAAAATTGAGCACTTAGCGATTATAAGCCGAATTCAAAAAAGAGGGGGTTTAATGTTCGTCGCGTATGATTTTTTGCTAATTTGTTTTAAACTGTGCTTATTAGATTAGTTGCGCTGCGCTGGAAGGAAACAGCGATTTATTAATCTAAGGAAATCTTGAAACAATACTAATTGGTGACTGATTATTCGATAAGTAAGTACTTTCCAAATCACGTGTTTGTATATATTATTTTCCAGTCTCACTAACCGCAGTACTGCAAATGCAGTGAGTTCTATCGGATCCGTCATGCACTATTAACATTTGAACTGAGAGAAAGTAATGTAGAAAATTATAGTTTCTTTATCTATTCTATTACCCGCCAATGAGACAAGACATAGCTATTCATAAAGCATCAACTTGTTTATCTTTTTGTCAGACATTAACTTCGCAATATTATAAACCTATCACTTTCTAATGAAATCCCGAAGACAGCTTGAAAGTTAGGGTCAACAATGTATAGTTTTTCGGCTATAATTATTTGCATACAACTTCACTTCACTTGTCACCTTCGTAGCGCAGTATCTAAAGATTGTATGTTTATAAGTAGGAGATAATAATTTTCAAAATTACTCATTTGATTTAAAAAAAAAACATATATGTCAAACATTGACATAAATATACATTTTGAGTGACCATTCAGGATTGACTTATGCTATTGGTATGCCCTATATATCAACATATACCCACCATGCGGAAATAGCCGCGATGCCTGCCTACCCACTTAGTCCGAAAATGTGTTTATGTCGACTTGACACGAAGTTAAAGTAGGTCACTGCTAAATCTCATTTGCCATTCCATATTATGAGCCCAGCTCTTTTATTCAAGTTCCCTGCATACAAAGTGCTCACAAAATCAAGACAATATTGATTTTTCATTAACCTACTGCATAGCGGTAACATCAGTTCTGCTAAGGGTTGTAAAATAGTTGAATTACTTACATGAGGTATTGTTTTCTTGCTGTGGTCCAAATGCATTCCTCCCACTTCAACAATACCAGGGAGGACAGGTTTTACACCGTTTAGGGAGTGGAAAGTATTCATCAGCATCACGGTCATATTCTTAGCCAGGTCGTGTAAGTCTGGGATCTTAATATCAAAGTGATTTTCAATTATTTCCATTTCCTTCAACTGGATGGTATATCGATACCAGAGTTTGAAGTAAATATTAAGGAAGCTGTTCTCCAGGCGTTGAATGAAGGACATCTTGGAAGTGAAGTCCTCGCTGATGACAGGCACGTACGAGGGGTTATCATTAGCCCCGATGCGGTCTGGGGTCCAGGGCATCAGTCCGCTTGATAACAAGCCGACTGTAGGCGCCTTGACCCCGTATACATGCATCAACCCAAGCATACAGTCACTGTTAAAGCTCTCCACTAAAACTACGTCATACTCCTTCTTCAGAACCTCAGCTAGAGGGGGAAAGTCTACAATCTTACTGCAAACTTCACGAGCGAATTCCCCTAAGGGAAGGAATTCGTTCATCTGCTTTATAATTTTGCTGAGACCAAGGAGTTCCAACACTCTGCTTTTGTCTTCATAGAATTGCAAATCGAACACTTCCAACCCCACTCCAGCCAAGCCTTCCAGGCTGACTTGCGTGTAATTCTTCGGTGGATCGTTTATGGGAAAGAATGTGACTGCAGTGACTTCGTGGCCTCTATCTGCGAGTCTTCTGAGTAGGGGGTCGAACACCATCTGATGACTCTTGCCCGTGTGTGGGAAGAGGCCGAGTACGCGGGCTCCATCACCGAGATGTATAGCGCAAAATGCGGCGAGAATAAGCAATAGAGTGCGCATCGCGTCGGTTCTGCTAGCACACTGAGACGTAGGTCACGAGCCGATCGACTGCCGGCTATTTTCAGTCATCTGTTACGCGATAGCATACGCGTAGGGTAAAAGTACATTTAACTAACAAAAGGGACGACGAGGGTACGAGTTGTAATCTCATTTACTTGTAGCTGATGGAAAAGATAACATATTTTTAGTATGAACACATATTATGAAATCTGACAGATAAAATAAATTATATCTAGGTAAGTACGAAGCTACTTTTATTTCACACGGGATAGTTTTCTTACGAGTTTTGCCTTGAATTTGCAGTAGTAATTTTTTGGATTTGTATGGCTCGAACAAATCCATGCGTAATTCATCACCTCCCTGACCTCATCCCATACATTGTTGGGGTCGACACTTGATTCAACCGATGGGGCTGATTACCTGATTTTTATACGAAGCGACTACCATTTGACCTTTGCAACCCATTTGACGAGAAAATTCTGTGATCTGGGTTAAAGCAGTTATCAGACAATTTTTGGCCTCCGACTGTCCTGTAACGATTGCCAAAGATGATAAATTGGCAACCGGACCGACGGCTTAACGTGCTCTTCGAGGCACGGACGGACCTCGGGCGGTCACCCATCCAGTTACTGGCTAGGGTTGCTTAACTTCGCTGATCGAATGATATGCGCAAAAGAAATTGTGCCACGAGCTCCTCTCCATCCACGCACACGGGTAGGTGTGCAAAATCAAATGGAATTCATGAATACTCACGATTACATGTAACAAAGAGCTAACAACTTGAGTAGTTAACACGTAGTTAATCATCTCACTGTGTAGGTTTAATAACTCCTTGATGTGGTTATCTTTAATATAATTAGGTCGTTAGGAATAATGAGGCCACTTTTCAATTTGAAGAACATGCAGATAAAACTACTGATAATAATATGCATTGTATATTTTAAGTACCTAGGTAATTATTAATCAGGACCAAATGAAAAAAATATACCATAATATTATTGTGTCGGTGACAGAGAATACAGTATATTGGCGTAAACATTTTATAGAGCATGTTTGTTAACTCAACGACTGTCAATCAATGCCCCGGGTAGGTTTGCCGTATAGGTTTTGACACGTTCGTAACCGTCAGCGGCGTGCATTCCACTTAAGCAAATAAGCAGCACTTACCATTTGTGATGACTGAGTACACCCGTGTCGTGTGTGTGTCTGTCTATATAAAAAAATATGTACCTACGCAACCTACTTATTGCTTACAACTCAGTACCCCTATCGCGGGTTTGCCACCGTTTTCGTAATCTATACTCGCTGGCGTCACTCACAATATTTGTATGAGATATTTTAGTTTTGAAAAACTAAAATATCTCATACACTCGTCACCGTTGGGAGGCGCTGCACAATTTCTCATACTTCGGCGGAGACGCTAGCGAGTATAGATTGGAAACGGTGGCAAACCCGTGATAGGGGTACTGAATATCTAATGCACTCCATATTTTTTTAAAACTCCCCCGGTGGCCATCCTCAGTGCTCAGGGGGGACTCCGGGTACTCTGATAGAACGCACCGGTGTCCCCCCACACTTTGCCGGGCACATCCCCTGGGCAGCTGTGACGCCGCCCCTAGAGACCTCGCTCTGCAAGGCAGCGCGAGCCACGTCGCACTGCCACCTTCCCGGGCCCGCGGCTCGGTGGTCAAAGCTCCCACCCCGACCACCGCCAGCAGGCCCTCCGGCCCCTTTTAGTCGCCTCTTACGACAGGCAGGAGATACCATAGCCATATTCCTAGACCCTGGCTATTGGGTGGATCTAATGCACGCCTGTGCCTACCGTACCTATACTTTCTTAATAAGTGTGGAGATTTTATAAGAGAGCGAGTGATCATGCCATCCCCAGCAAAGGGAAGACTTGGAGAACCGCGGCTCCAATTGTGCTAGTTGGAAATAATATTTTAACTGGAGTACTTACGTAAGTTTACAATACCTATATAAACTTCAAAGAATTTTATAGTAAACTACGTTTGGTTCGGGTTACCTAATTTTACAACCAATAAGAATCGTGGTAGGAACATTGCCAACGTTCGGTCGAAGTTTGGTTATTCATATACAGCGAGTAGACCCCCATACCTTTATAAATTTTTTTGAACCTAAGAGTCTGCACCTCCGTAAATTCTCTTATCGGGTTTTAATCCATAATTATTATGTAATGTATTTATGTAACTCAATGCTTGCTTCATATGACCCGATTTGATAAACTTCAAAACGTATAGGTACCTACTTAAACCATATTATTATCTAACCGGACATGTCATAATATAATAAAACTAATCAAGCAATACAAAAACAATTTTCTACATATTTAAGCGTAATATAACATTTGATTTGATAAACTTTAAAACGTATAGCTACTAATACCCAGCGGCGGCCTTACCCATTGCGAGGCTCCGAGCGGCAGGTCTTTGCGAGCCTTTTTGTCCTAAAGAAAAGTATTTATGTGATGCAAAAGTAGGTCTGGTCTGGTTGTTTGATAGGTATTTGTTATGTTTGCTATGTATATTAAAAAAAATATAGTTAAAAAAACCTTTTTTTACGCGAGTACTCTGCAAGAGCGAGGCCCCGGGCAATTGCCCTGGGGCCTTACCATGACCTGTTATTGTCATGATAGTTTTACTCTTATTATGAGACAGATGTATTTGACATGTCACTCTACATACATCTGTCACTCTCACACAGCTGAAATATCATTGCAATAAGAGCTCATGGTCGGGCCCCTGATCGCCATCCCGTAAGGCCGCCGCTGCTTATGCTATATTATCTAACCCGACACATAATATAATAATAGTGATCAAGATATACAATAACTATTTTTCATATATTTAAGCGTAAAATAACGTTAATTAATTAGAAAAGCTCTTACGTCCGTTTTCAATGTTCTATCCCTCTGTCATTTAGGTAACTGAAGATAAGATAAACAAATCTATCATTTTGTCCTTACTTTCATCCCAATAACTTATCGCTAGTTAATATTATTATGTGATTGAAGGTAGAGATAAATCAAATCTGACGGATAACAATCCATCTGTAAACTTCGATAGGTTATTAAAAATGGCCGTTAGTGTTTAGGGACTATTTTATCAATCTATGTCAATACAGATAAATAAAATTGAGTAAGAAAATATATAGGTATATAACTGACATTAAAATATATATTTAAAAAAAAAATCTCTGTGACTGTTTGTTCCGGCTAATCACTGAAACGGCTGGGTCGATTTTAACGGGACTTTCACTGGCAGGTAGCCGATGTTTCAAGGAGTAACTTAGACTAATTATTTTTTAAAAAATATATACATTAAAACATAAAAATAAATGAAACTAAATAGAGTACTAAAGTAGTACTAAATATGCGGTCAAGAGTGATGAAGGCGCAGCGAAAATTGTGGAGATACTTCGCATGTTTTTAACCGACTTCAAAGAAAGGAGGTTATCAGGTATGTTTGTTACCTACTTCAGAACGTTGACTTTTGAACGGATTTCGATGATTATTTTTTGAAAGATGATGGTTTCCATGTGCTCCCATTCAGTTCGAATAATGACATCTATGACAAATCAAGAGGAACCTTCGAAAATCTTAGTGGCGATTAGTGCGTATGTTAATATAGATAAGTATTCTAAGCACTAGTACCTACTACCTACTTAATAAAGGTGTGGAGTCGAAAGGCAGTCGACGGAACTCCTCAAAGATTTACAGCAAATACCTGTACCTATTTGTATTTAATCAATTCGTACTGATGAGAATTTAAACTATTGGTAGATATTATCCGCGTAGAGTTAATTTCATGGGTGACCGGAGGAACACTAATGTTTTTTTTAAATAAAAGTAGTCTCCCCAATGTATGAGATAAGGCCAGGGAAATGGATGGTAGACTGAACTAATGCTGATTTGTTGATAGCCTACATCTATTCAATTGGTATATTTGGGTATTTGCTAAGTAGGTTGTTATACCTAGTTACTCCCTATAAAAATAGCTTCTCTTTAAAATTAGCTTAAATTCCCTTTAAAATCGGTCCAGTCGTTTCGGAGATTAGTCGGAACAAACAGACAGACAGACAGTATATTTATATAATTCTACTGTACGTGTGTATGTCACTGAACTCCTAAACGGCTGAATCGATTTGAATGATTTTTCTATGCATTTGGGTGCGCCCTGGATAGTTTAGATTGACAAATCCGGCCGGTAGATGGCGCTGCAATTGGTGTTTAGGTTATTTATCTATGCAGGACAACGTCTGTCTGGTCCGCTAGTTAACCATAAAATTAATACTGCACATTCAAGGTCAGCGCTCATAACTCGCGACAGCACCTATAGTTGGTTCAATTACATTAATGCAAACACGTATTTTGTAAACCTGGGTATTTTGCTACCTTATTATAATGGAGGAAAAGGAATTTATGATATTTCCTAGAATGTGTTATTTCATAAAATTTTAGTTATAGGTACAATGATTTTCCCTCGTCCTTAGAACGAATGAGGAAAACGTCAGTCTCGAACCGGGTTACTCTAGTTTTGTTATCGTCCCGTAAGCTGGAAGCTTCACGTTTGAGCTACCATAACTTGACAGATGTCGGCGAAATTTACTGTCGTATTGTAATCATAGTGTATGAGTTATTCAGTGCCTGAAATCTTTTCCTAAAATGAAACCTAGCTAGGTCAATTTATTGACCCCGAAACCCCTTACATACAAAATTTCATGAAAATAATTGAAGCCTTCTATTCTCTCTCTTCTAAGAATTAAATATATATATTTAAGTATTCTATAATGTGAAGGTACAGTCCCCAGTAGGCCACTTGTCGTATCTCTCGATCCCAGCAGCAGCCTGCATTTGTGTATAGTAATTAATTTACTAGTTTCGAGTACAATACAAATTTGTCGACAAATAAAAACACAAATTTTATTGACTTATAAAAAAAAAATTGCCTAGAGCATAAATTTTTGGTCTGCTTATGATCTCAACAAATTTTCGCAAAATTTGGGCCCCTATTGCTCTGAGTGTGCTATATGTGATGTCATTCCCGTACGTTTTGTTTATATCGTTTGTACTGGCGAAGCGTGAGGTGACGATAATGTTACTTTGTCTACAGGCCTTGTTACATAGGAGAGATGATAATTCATAAGAAATACGCTTCGATAAGCCAACGATGCAGTCATGGTACAGTACAAGGTTATTCCAAGGAAAATATTTGCCTACGTCTGCCTATTATTAATGGGTAACTAACTACGTTTTCGTACCTACAAGCTATGCACTGCCGTAATAAAAATATATTGTCTTTATAACATTGTGATAATATTTTTGGTTCGTGTACGATTTAATATGATAGCTAGAGGGGTAGGGCATAACTTGATCTTCCGTTCGTAATTCAGAGTTACCCGACTGGGTACCTCCATCTTGCAGACTTATACAGCAAGATAATGAAAATGAAAATTATTTATTCAGTTCAGGCCCTGGGGCTGGGGGAATATAGGGGCTGTTAGTTATTGTGGGATCCTCTGGTACATTGATTCGATTATTTATCACTAGATGGTAAAGACAAAGTCGCTTCCCGCTGTGTGTCTGTCCCTATGTATGCTTAGATATTTAACATGCATACAATATTACAACATACAATATTTAACATTTAATAAAAGTATGCAACAGTTATTTTAATTGTGATTCAATAGTCTTCTTAGGCCCAGAGTATCAACTAGTTGAACAGTTAAGCAGTAGGACATTGTTTATATTACTGAACATTTTATGCACTATAGCTCAACTATTTGGACTAACAGTGAAAATAGTAAAAAAGTCATTAACGAATATCTTATTGCTCAACTGGCTAAGCAGTGGTTACATCAGAAGGTTTACCCACTGCTCAACTTGCTGGAGTTGAGCAGTGGGACATATCAATTTGAAAATAAATGTGTAGTAGAGGTTACAAAAAGATCGATGCTTTTCGGATTTATTTCTTTATAGTTAATTATTGCGGACATACCAATTACAATAATTAACATTGACATTTTAAAATGGTGATAGGCATAATGCCTCATAAAATTGTGGATTCTCTTGCATACCTCACAGAATCTCAAAAAATCAGCAAAATATAATTCCATGCATCTGCAAATAAATCACATTCAGGGTTGGCATCTAGGAGGGCATTGAGTATGGTCAGGGTATGTAACATGAGACAATGCTTATTTTAGTTGTAAGTAATTATTTAATGTTTTTAAATTGATATGTATCACCAACGCCTAAAAAGTCTCGACTCAGTATATGATACCATAAATTATATAAAACCATGGTGTGTTATTCTTACATAGTTTTATTATCAAAATATCGCATCAAACAGTCACTATCCAACACTCAACTTGTTCGCTTGACACTTTACAACCGAGGACTTTAACAATAAATTAAGACTTATGGAGACCAAATTACAATTAATTATATTCCTTGACACATTACGCCGCAATCAAAACCACGATCATTCTGAAACAAAATTAATATAAAATTAAATATGCTCACGTCATCCCTAAAACAATCTGACAACTGGTTCAACCCAGATCACAGATTTTCCTCGTTAAAGGGGTTGCGAAGGTTAGATGGCAGTCGCTTCGTATAAAAATCAGGTGATCAGCCACATCGGGTTGAATCAAATGCCGACCCCAACAATGTATGGGATAAGGCCAGGGTGATGATGATGCTCATGTTATCCTAGAAGTGTCCCCGAACGAATAAGCAGAGGTGTTTCACTGCTGGGATTAGAACTTGCGTCGCTTGCGTAGCAGGTGACTGCTCTAACCCCACGGCCACTACAATCCTTCTTTAGTGTCATCAATTTAAAAGTGACTATTGCACAATTTTTTGAAGTTCTGCTCATTTTCAATGATCATTATCTAGATACTAGCTTTATCTATACAGATAAATAAAATTGTAAATAACATTCAATAGCACATACCATTCAATCAGTGAAGTTAAGCAACCCAAGCCAAGTAGTGGGATGGGTGACCGTTGGCAATTTATTATCTTTGGCAATCATTAGGAATGTTAGTCGGAGACATAAGACAATCTGATTACTGGTATAACCCCAATTTTCCTCGTAAAACGGGTAATGAAGGTCAGATGGAAGTTTCTTTGTATAAGTGACATCAGTTGAATCAAGTGCCGACCCCAACAAAGTTAAGCCAGGGAATTAATGATGTAAGAAACAATGAAGGATCTTACCCATAAAGATAGAAGAAGAATGACAAAAGATAGAAAGCAAGTTTAATCCAGCCTTCTCGTTGACAGATAGTCAGGACATCTGCGTTCATTATGCTCGTGGGGTCATAGAGACCGGGGCCTGACATCACTGGCCTGGTGTAATATCTGCAATCAAGTTAAAAGTAAATTAGACTTGTCTATGATTAAACTTCAAATGCAAGAGAAAAGTGGTCAGGCAGACAATGTGATGAGATGACAACATTATAAACACAGCAGACAAAATTGGATCAATACAGTCAAGGACAGGGAAACATAACAGAGGAGCAGTGACTAAACCATATTCGAAATAACACAATAATTATAAGAAATAATTAATACTTCCTTCCACTGCATTCTTACACCTTGACCTAAACTGTGTGTAAAATGTGAAAAATGCATTTATAAAGTTGTATTAATTTATTTATAATTTGGATATATAAACTTACAGCTATTGCCAAAGTGCTTATATATAAAACAAAAGAAAATTATAATAGACACTATTTACAAATATATATTCTCAAACTCTGTATGAGTGATGGCAGCGAATCTGCGACTACGTCAGCATCTTGGATCATGGCGACAAAGTCGTTGAGAAAACTATGCGCCCGAGCAGTGGGACTGTTTTTGGCGTGACAAGAACGTAACGCGGGAATGGCAAACAGTGGATGTATCATGGACAATATTTGAATGCCCAACTATATAAAAGTAAATTGGGGCCAGTTTCATTTCTTCATCAATTGCAACAATAATTTGTCACTCTCAAGGATAACTTGTTACAAATTAATAAAAGAGAAATCAAATAACTTTTAGCTTAGGAAAATTTATGTATGTAAGTCATAAATTCAAAATATCTTTATTTGATTAGACTTCTTACAAAGTACTTTCAAATCGTCAGAAGGACACAAAATACATTATACATGATTATAAATGTTACCACCGGGTTCGGAAGGTTACTTTCGTTGAGAAGAACCCGGCAAGAAACTCAACAATTACTCTTTTAAAAAATATATATTATTCAATGTTTGTGGTTACAGTATTTATATGTCATGAATATAAGCCCATGGACACAGTTCAAATGCTCAATTGTCAAATATAATAACTAAAATATTACAAATATTTGTGTATAAAAAAATAACAAATATAAATCATGAATGAACTCCATAAGTTGCTCATATAAGAAGTAATCACTATACTCATGTTCAAATTTACTTAGAACTAGCTGTGTCCCGTGGTTTCATCCGCATTGACTAAATTTTTTGGATGGCATACGGAAGCCTTATATTATTTTTAATTTAAATAGTAGCTTCAGCCTTGTAACATTAGCTATCCAACAGTGAAAGTCTCGTTCAAAGTGGTCCAGCCGTTTCAGAGATTAGTTAGAACAAACAGACGGACAGACAGACAAAGAGAGAAAAATTGGATTTTCTTTGTCAGTACTGTATACTTTCATATGTATGTTGTCAAAAGGTGTAATTTTGGAATTACAAACAGACACTTCAATTTAATTTATCAGTATGAAGTATGTATGTGTATGTATAGATGTGAGGTGTAATGTATAATTACTATACATATTTACATTAATTATCATCAATTTGAGTAACAAATTTACTGCTAACAGTACAAAGTTGATATTGCTTATACACACCACTGATATAAGACTTCTTAAGGGGTACAGGTGCCATCACAAATGATGAGTGTTCAGTGAAAATAGGGGGGGTAACACTGCATGTAATTTATATTCAACATGCCACAGATAGACAGATTGATGTATATTCAGCCTACTCCCACTGACATCTGTAAGTCTGTGGAGTATACCATAGATTGAGTATGACGCGGCACTACCGATGTCTATGGTCGAATGACGGAAAGGAATTTCGGGAGGGAATATGAAAACCCATTTCCTATCTGGGATGGTATTTTAATTATTATCCATATATCAGCAGATTCGTAAAATTACTACTTACTTCAAGGTCAGCGCTCATAACTGGTGACGGCACTGTAGATATGTCTAGCGTGCCGAATTTGGGGCGTTAACGTTATCAGTACTCTCACCAATGTCCTCAGTTGCTCTCAAGATTTTAAGCTACTTATTTGACAAATGATAAACTGTGTATGGATCATTTTTCAGTCGTTTTGTGGGAGCTTATGTATGTATACATTAAATATCAATGATAGTTACATACCTGTGAATGTGGTATAAGATCAATGGAATATTTATCAACAAAGAGAACCATTCTCCTGATAACAAGAACAGCACGTTGATTAAGAGATGCAATAAATACTCAGGTAGCACAAGCTGAAATATGAAACACACTTTTTAGTACCTTCATTAATTCAATGGCATTGACCGAACCTCAACTAAGGTTAAGTTACACTTACCGGGTTTAGACTATTGCACTGATCTATTGGGTTTTTGTAATCGGTTTTTAATTCATCGAACGCTATAACATGAAATATTGAGAAGAATATCAAAAATGCGTCAACAATTAACGCTATTATATACGAAAACGCTGGGAAGCTAAACGCCATTTTTACTAAATAACTTGATTTTTGATTGATTCATCATCATGACAGTGATGACAGACACTGTCTGACATTAAGCACCTGCTTGTCTGCTCCTCATGTCAAAAATGTCATGTGACTCCTTCACAGATCTAGCTATTAACCACGGGCTATAAAATGTATAGTATAAATACTAAGTGAGTGCTAATTCTACAAAGTTGTGAATTTCTGCCTCTATTTTATTTTGTTTGGCTATCTAGAATATAATATTCCATCTAATTATAAATTTATTTTATTTTATTTATAAATTTAAATTTTGTACTCATCTTTGTAAACGCACCTTCTGATTGACAAATGACAGATTTCCAGCTCATATCAACATTTATACGACTAAATCTTAAAGTGCTTATGTCCAAAAGCTAAGCTAATTAGAAAACGTAGTTCTAACTTAGTAGTGTAATATATTATATTTTGTTTGCAATGTAAGAGATTTTCAGTTTCGTAGATTTTCATAAATTATTCCAATGATATGTTGTTTTAGTGGCTCAAAATGAAGTGCATAGGGTTTCTAGTGTTAAGTGCCGTTGGATTAGTAAGGTGTATAGAACATGATTTCAAAGGATTTGATGATAGCATACTATTTGGTATAAACTGGCCTGGTAGCCAAAATGTTATTGAAAATTTGGTCGAGGGTGAAGTTAGTAAGCCTCAGGTAATTACTTCGTATGACAGCGAAATAACTAATAGTCATAATAATAAAATATCATTCATAAATCAATATTGGAATGAAATAAAAATATAAAAAATTAAAAAGTATTTCTTAATTCAGTTCCCTTAAATATTAAGTATTGTACTAACCGCAACTTTAACACACTTTTTTTTGCAGCAGTTAAATAAAGAACTTTTAAAGGTGGTAACATCAAACAAGGAGCAGTATGAGTGCCACATTCCTGAGCTGCGTACCAAAGAGACAGTTGGTATTGAAGAGTATGAGGGTCCATCACCAATTAACCTCCTGAAGCCTTTATTCGCTCAAAAAATATGCTCGTACAGACTGGAGAGCTATTGGAGCTATGAAGTCTGCCATGGAAGGTACATCAGGCAGTATCATGAAGAGAGAGATGGTTTGTAGCTAAATTACTTTCAATATTTCTAATTAAGACTCCTGGTGGCTGTGTGGTATGAGCAGTCGCCTGCTACTAAGCGATACAAGTTTGAATCCAAGTGGCTAGTACCAATAAGTTTTTGTAAAAATTTAATGCAGAGGAGTCCTTTCCTTTCCTTTATTTATTTAATGGCGATGAGCTTAAGTAAAACTATTCCGCCAATGTCAAGTGATTGTTGTGAAAAATATCTTGTAAATTGTTAAAAATATGTAGAGGAACCCATTGGATTCCTCACTATATATTTCTGCAGAGCAGTCATTTCACCCCACATGCAAAACTATGAAGAAAAATATTGAGAGGAAGCCTGCATATATCTGAAAAGTAATTCAAAGACATATGTATAGAGGGACAGACAAACTATCTATCACTTTGGCACTTAATCATATTTTGGTGAAAAGTGGGTGTTTTTATTACAACACCTCTGCCTACACCTTTGGGGAATACAGGCGTGAGCATATGTGTGTATGTAAGTCTGTCACTGTTACATATTGGAACTATCATTATAAGAGCTTAGGTAAGGCCTCAGGTGCTAAACATTAGCAAAACTATTATGATTACAGGTAAGCAAGTGAAATCCCAGGAATATTTCCTTGGTCACTGGAGCATTGAGAAACAAACTAAGCTGGAGGCTGAAATGAAAGCCGCTCAGGAATCTAAGGCATCCTTGAAGACCACTAAAGTGGATGGACTGACATTGCCTTTTGTGGAGATGATTATGGAAGATGGTAAGTAATCTATTTCTTCCATACAGATAAATAAAATCAAAGTGTCTGTTTGTGATTCCAAATTAATAGCTATTCACTAAATGCATATGAAGACGATGTAGATATGTTACTAACTAAGATAAAATAAAGTTTTAAAGAAGGAAAGAAAAAATGTATTTCATAAAAATCAATGCAGCATTAAATAAAATTAGATCAGGTACTAAATGGATGGTTATTTTAAGTAAGTAAATTATAACATAAAAAAATTATAAAAATCTCTTTCTGTGTGTCTGTTCCGGTTAACTCTGAAGCCGCTGGACTGATTTTAGCAGGGTTTTCACTGACAGATAGCTGATGTTAAAAGGAGAGACTTAGGCTATATAATTTTTTAATAGGGGTCCAAAAAACCATCTATTAAATAAAATTAAAGTCTTTGCAGGTGAAAGCATGCTAGTTTTGAATTGAAATAAATTAATTGTATTTCTAAAATATACAATATTATTTGTTCAGGTTTATTTTATATTCATTTAATGACTATGCTATTAAAATTCTCACCTTGAGACAACACTTGCAATCTGCTTACATTACTGAAACATATTTTAATAATAGGAATTGTGGTGGAGTGTTTTGAGTAGCTGCTTGTAATGCAAGTGATGTGTGTTAATTCTCTGGTTTATTTATGACATTGAGATTTTTAATAACACCTTATTGCAACCCCACAAGCTTTATGGTAAGGGAAAACATCGAACAGTGACCTGATAAATAACTAGGTTTTCAATTTCGTCTGCAAAATAAAAATGTCTTTGGAGTCCTTGTATTTAAAGCAATCCTGTGTAATTTATACTTTGTTAAAAGTATAATGAAATAAAGATATAACGAATTGAATTGAATCCCTATTGAAAACTTCAAAAAGAAATAGTTTTATCTGAAAGACAGAGACATTTTCCCTTTTATTTATTACTAGCTGTGCGCCGCGGTTTCACCCACGTAGGCTTAATTTTATTTTGCGAAACCTTATTTTTTTTTAAATAGTGCTATTTAAAAGCTTCTCCTTGTAACATCAGCTATCTCCCGGTGAAAGTCGTTAAGATCGGTCCAGAAGTTTCAGAGACTAACCGGAACAAACAGACAAGTTTGGACAGACAGACAAGTTTAAAATTTTTTTTATGTAGGTAAGGTATATACATATATAATATATGTATATTTAGTGAAATGCTGCGAATGCAAATGCTGGAAAAGAAATAATGCATATATGCATCTAGTGAAAAGCTGTTAATTTGGCATTAGAAACAGACACTTCAAGACATCCGTATCATTCCACACGGATGTCTGTGGAGGAGAAGGAAGAAGAAAAGGAGAAGAGGATAATGGTCTTCAATGAAAATTGGGTGTTTATAGGCCATTTTTAACATTTCAGGTACAATCTGCGACTTAAGTGGCAAACCACGCAAAACAAAAGTCCTTTACGTCTGCTACACTCATGGAAAGCATGAAGTCTACTCCTTTAAGGAGACGTCTACTTGCGAATACGAAATCATCATCCTTTCACCGTTATTATGTGAACATCCTCAATTTAAGCCCAAGGATGTTACCGAGAACAACATAGACTGTTACCCTGTAGGAGATGCGCCGAAGAAGCCGCGCAGTTTGCTCACATTGGAGGTGGAAAGTTTGAGGTTTCATCACCAGTCTATAAAGTTGGTGAACACTGTGAGTTGTTATAATTGTATATATATATATGTTTTTGTTGCTTATTTTGATATTTTTGTGGCTTGTTTTTGCAATTTTTTTAATATTTTTTTTTATTTGCAGGACTTTTATTTAATATCTGTAGTCGTTGTAATATAAGCTATAGAGATACTAAATGTAATGTAATTAACTGAACAATCCTAGGTTTTAAATGGGACCAGCAGGTCTAAAAAGGCCACTTTGGGAGAATCATAATATGATCCGAATATGACTCATTATCGAAATATCAAAATGGTCACTTAGGTGCAATTCATATTATGATCCACGACTGATTACAATAATTGTAGATGTTAGTCCCTAACTAACTTTTTGTGATACTATTTATCACAAAAGCCAATTCATATTTTGTGGACCATTTTAGGAATCTTCATAGGAAAGTGTGAAACAGGTGAATTGCGAAATATTTATCATTCGTGAATTATAATATGAATTGCACCTAAGTGACCATTTTGTCATTTCGATGATGAATCATATTCGGATCACATTATGATTCTCCCAAAGTGGCCTTTTTAGACCTACAGGAATCATATGTGATACATGATATGATATTTAAAATTAATGTAAAATATTCTAAAAATATATTATTCCATCTTAGGTGTGTGATACCGACAATATAATTACTTTTTTGAGTTAGGTAAATGAAGAAATACTATAAAACAAAAACATCCCTCGCTCCGCAAGCTCGCACGTCTTTGGTGGAATCTCACCCTAATACTATGAACAAGTTCTGCACAATTTCTTTCAGTTATATATTATTGATAATTTTAGTGTAGTTATGCTTGAATAACATTTTTGTTGGCATGTCCTGCAGGATAAGGATCCTAAGGACGTCTTAGCTGTATTGAAAGTTGCAAAAATTGATAAGGTAATTCCTATTCTGTTGAATTTCGTTGTTACTGTTTAGCTGTTATTGTCATTGTTATTGAGTTCATTTTCGCATGCAAGTTCAGTATTCCTAGTGCGAGTTTTTTACTGTCGGATCAAAATAGTGCCATCTGTGGGCCGACAGATGGCGCTGTTTCGATCCTATACAAATCTGCGTTTACGTCAACGCAAAACTCGCACAAGGCCCTCTGAGCTTGAACAAAGTAATTAATCTCACGCTTCACTTAGAGAAACGATACTAAATGAATGTAATGACGTAAGTCAGGCACGTGACATATGTCATTCCCATACATTTTGTATCGTTGCTATTCGCGCTAGAGCATGTTACTTTGTCCAGGCTGGCTTATATGTGAGTAATCTTTGTGTATTGTGGATATACATGGCTGTTTAAAGAATTTATTTACTTTGAAAGCATGAGTACTATGAAAGTCGTGAACAGGCCACATGTTATAAGTCAATTCATAAGTATTGGATGACTCATACCGCTATCATATAATAAACGTTAGTATTTTATTGAGTCTATGGCGAATGATATTGAAATTTTGAGTATCTGGAATTCTGTTTAGAAGTCATCAATTAGAATTTCTGATGGTCGACGTTTGTATATTTGATCTATTTGAAAAACCCTGAAAGCCTTAACGTTAAGATTCTTATGTAAGCATACTTAAAAAAAAGAAGTTTGTATGTCTATGGTGATATTGAAATTATGGGATATCTATTTTGCAGTCATAGAATGGAAATTTCTGAAAGCCGAAATTTTTATCCTTCTTTTTGGTATTTGATATATTTATCTCTGGAAACCAGTGTGCTTATTTTAAGAATAAGAATACTTAAAAAGTAAGTTTAGATTCGTTATCAATTTCCGAACAGGATGGTGAAACGCATCTCAAGTTCGAGTTGCATCCATTGAACGATGACGATGATCTGACGAGTGGACAGAAGCCGGTTGACAAGCCGCTGCCCGCCATCATCACCGACGACTCACCGGTGCGGGCCTTCCTCAATGGCGAGAATTGCTTGAATGGGGTTAGTCTATAGTCTATTCACGGTGTTGTCACTAGTTTTGAGAGCTCAGTGAAAATAGTGTGTAATAGTCAGGTAACTATGCATGTGATCGTGCCAAACAAACCTGAAATATAAACTTATAAGAGCCATGGTGGCTTTGAGGTTTGAGCAGTCGCCTGCTACGCAAGCGACGCAAGTTCAAATCCCAGCGGGGTCTGCACCAATGAGTTTTTTCTAAAAAACTTATGTACAGTGATTTCACACCACGTGCTTTACGGTGAAGGAAGCATCGTGAGGAAACCTGCATATTTCTGAGAAGTAATTCAATGACGTATGTAAAGTGTCTAAGACCGCGATGGACTCACCATCTGTCACGTTGGCCCTTAATCATCTTCGGTGGAAAGTGGATGTTGTGATTACAACACCTCTGCCTACCCCTTCGGGGAATACAGGCGTGAGCATAAGTATGTAAAAACTCAATATAATTTTTTAACCCGACCCGGGAATCGAACTCCGGGACCTCTTGATCGGCAGGAGAACGTACTATCCAATAGACCAACGAGGCAGTTAAACTTAGAACTTTAAATAACATTATTTTAATAAATATAAATGAAGTTAGTTTTTAAGTTATTTTCGTTCCCCAGGGTACAGGCTGGTGGAAGTACGAGTTTTGCTACGGCAAGCACGTAGTACAGTACCATGTGGACCGTGCTGGGGAGAAGAACACTCTCCTGCTGGGCACCTTCGACGAACAGGCTCACCTCGACTGGATACGGGACAACAAGGGGAAGGCGCCCAAACCAGCTGGTCTGTTTTACTGATACTCACTCAAACAATCACATACACTCACGCCTGTATCCCCCGAAGGGGTACACAGAGGTGTTGTAATCACAACACTTTTCACTGAAGATGATTAAGTGCCAACGTCATAGATGAGTCTATCGCCGTCTCAGACATATGCAGGTTTATTCACGATGTTTTCTTTCACCGTAAAGCACATGGTGTGAAAATCACTGTAAATAAGTTTTTAGAAAAACGCATTGGCACAACCCGCTTTATCTATACAGATAAGTAAAAAAGAAGTGTCTGTTTGTAATTCCAAAATAACAGCTTTTCACTAAATATATATTGGAAGTATATATAGGTATAGAGTATTGGCATAAAAAAAATCAATATTTTTTTTTCTGTCTGTCTATCTGTATATCTCTGTTAGAAATCGACAACTCGTCGTCGAGTTCGCTGTCCGAATATCTTACAGAACAACACAGTTGATAGGAGGTCAATAGTGATTCAAGCTTAGTCACGAATCATATATGATTCATGGTTGACGAGGCTGTTGACCATCATCTTCCTGGCCTTATCCCATACATTGATCACATGATATTTATACGAAGCGACCATCTGACCTTCGCAACCCCTTTGACGAGGAAAATCTGTGATCTGGGTTAAACTAGTTGTCAGACCATTTTAGGCCTCCGACTGACCTGTAACGATTGCCAAAGATGATAAATTGGTAACCGGGACCGACGGCTTAACGTGCTCACCGAGGCACGGAGGGAACTAGGGCTTATTAACGCGTTCACTGCTAATGACGTGTATGTGCGTCCAACTGTTCGAGAATTTACGAAGAAGTTGAAATGTTAGCAGTGAATGTGTTAATAACTGGTTTGGATTAGGTTTGCTTAACTTTGCTGATCGAATGAGATGCGCAATAGCAACTGTGCCACGAGCTCCTTGATTGATGAGGCTGTTGACATGAAGTGTATATTTCCAGATCAACGCACTTCAGTATCCCACTTCTATTCTGGCGGCGATGTTTGCGACAAAACAGGCAAACCGCGACAGACTGAGGTCAAACTAAAATGTTTAGAGAACTCGTCAAGTCCTGCACAAGTGTCTCTCTATCTTCTAGAACCAAGAACTTGTCACTATATCCTAGGGGTGGAGTCTCCATTAATATGCGACATACTGCCCCTAGCAGACAGTAATGGGCTCATCAAAACTACCTCACCAGTATTGGAGAGCCAAGACGCGGTTGATGAGTCGGAAGAGGACGATGGTGTGAACGAGAATGATGTACATAAATATGGCAACGATTAGAGAAATAATTGTTTGGTTGTTATTAAACTTTAGTCCTACAAATATGTTATTTTATTTACTCATACTAACACTTAGTTTAATCCTGTTTTTTAAATTAAATATGCTCACGCCATCCCAGAAGGGTCCCCGAAGGGGTAACAGAGGTGTTGTAACAACACCCACATTTCAACGAATATGATCAAGTGCCAAAGTGACAGAGGGTGAGTCCATCGCCGTCTCAGGCACTATACATACGTCTTTGAATTACTTCTCAGACATATGCAGGTTTCCTTACGATGTTTTCCTTCACCGTAAAGCACGTGGTGTGAAATAATTGCACATAAGTTTTTTAGAAAAACTCATTGGAACAGGCCCCGCTTAATTTTAATTAAATTACAATAAAATTTATTCTATACAGGTTTAGACATTTTAGGTGTACATTTTTGGCACAAGGCTTCGGTTGACTAACTTGACGTCAAGCTAGTTTACCAAAAACGATGTCCTATAATTCCGTAAATATAGCACTATTTGTTGAGGCTACTCCCAACCCTGAATTCCACCATGTGTACTAGTACGCAAGCTTGACGCACACAGTATATTTACATCTCAGGGTAATGTTCCAGCGGAATATTTTGGATGACTTTGGAATTGGGGTGTAAAGGTCATTGGTGGTAAAATTTAGGTAAGCCCTGATATGTGTGGGCTCTCTTAAAGGTGTTAAAATTTTCACAAATTTTGAACTAGGACGTACAGTCTCAGAGATAATTAGATATTTCCAAAATTACTAACAATTCATATTTTTGTCTATCAAAGTAATGTTCCAGCGGAATGTTTTAGTTGACTTTTTTGGGATTGGGACGTTGAGATCATTAGTGGTAAAATTTTGATAGACCCTGAGGTACGCAGTGTTATTTTTCCACCAGAGCGATATATTATCGAGTGACGCATTTGTTTTAAGAACCAATAGAATCGCTCCGGGGAGCCGTGGTGGCCGTGGGGTTTGAGCAGTCGCCAGCTACCCAAGTGCCGCAGCAGTTCGAATCCTAGCGTCCCGCACGAATGAGTTTTCCTCAAAACTTACGTGCAGTGATTGATCTCGTGCTTTACGTTGAAGGAAAAAATCGTGAGGAAACCTGCATATGTCTGAGAAGTAATTCAAAGACTGTATAGCGCCTGAGACGGCAATGGACTCACCCTATGTCACGTTGGCACTTAATCATATAATATTTGGTGAAAAGTGGGTGTTGTTGTTATAAGACCTCTGTCTGCCTCTTCGGGGACCCTTCTGGGATAGCGTGAGCATATTTTTTTTCTTATAATCACTTAATTTTTCTAGCCTCGATCAGCGCATAGATGTTATAGCGATATGCGCTGGGATAGCGCAGCCTGGCTCATCTCTCGTGCTTCGGAGACTTCTCGTTGAGAAGAGGTCTCACATTTCGGTCATGACGGGGATAAATAACAACATAATATTTTTTTAAACTTGACATTTATTTACATTCATATCAACAAAACGGGTGTTGTATAAAACAGTTCTTTTATATTAATTTTCCCATACCAATTGTATGTTTATACTAGTAAACATGGTGCCTCGAATATGTGTAAAAATAAATTTTGCGTCTGTGTTCAGGATATGACTTAGTACCGTGACTCGACTCGTTCGATTTTAGAACCTATTGACACTCGTCCATTGAAATCGATCACCACTTCCGTTTCCGAGAAATAATAAACTTAAA
This sequence comes from Watsonalla binaria, assembly GCA_929442735.1. Lineage (NCBI taxonomy): Eukaryota > Metazoa > Arthropoda > Insecta > Lepidoptera > Drepanidae > Watsonalla > Watsonalla binaria. Next base: position 10,430,279 of record OV838924.1, on the reverse strand, counting down.
GCGTAATCGATTAAAAAAGCATCGTAATGTCAATGAATTATCGATACATCGGATAGTAGGTAAATTTCATAATAAAATTAAGCTATATACATACTCCTTTGATGGTTGGAAATGGTTTCATTCTAACTATAGTATTCCGCACTGCGAAGGAAATAATCAAAACATTGCTGGGAACCGCTTTTTGATGGAATTCAATCGAAAGTCTTGGGATATTTATTATGTAACTAAACCATTAATATTCAAAAGACAATAGTAAGTATCTGAATTAATTAGCTTCCTGCCCAGAAATATCTGCCACCTATCATATAGTATCAGCGATTTGGTCTGTGCATGCGTATAAAATCGATTCATACTAAATACAAAATAAAGTACCTTTTCGTTTGAGCCTTGATTATAAATGTTCACGAACAACAGAATGAGTCGCGTTCACATCTATGAAAAATGTGTCAAAGTCAATATAAAAATTGCCTTCACATTTTCTGCAGTTTCTTTGTAAATGTGAACAGAGGCTTACACGACGCAACAACAATGAGGAGTCCCATTTAATACATTAAATTATGTACCTAGAATATAGAAAAATAATTCTTAAGCACATCCATTTTATTATCAAAAAACAATTTTATCGATGTCGATAAACTCTACAATTTTACTAAAGTCAATAAGATCGGTCACTGCGGGGTGTCCGTTTCTCTTATTTGTAATCAAGCCATTTTTTACTTTTATGCGGTGTATTTTGTATGCGGTTACAAGTTTCAATTGACATAAGTATATATCGATATCGATAAGATTGTTAAGGGTAGAATCCAGGCTTTTATATTTGTCCGCAAAATATATTCACAATGTCGATTTTTAACAATACGTACATACTTTTTATAATAATTTACTATCTTAATTAAGAAGAAAACAATAAAGACATGAAAGGATGTTGCTAATGAACTTACTAAAAAGAATCACAAGTGTTGACGTAACACCAAGAGGAAACTTACTCAGTCTAAATATTGTCTTTCTTTAGACATTTCAAAACATGACTATATTTTTAAACTATAAATAATGATAGGTATCATTTCCACATAAATCGATCATACGCGGCGGATCGGGCGCTTCGCATCCATCATCGGTATTGCGTTCATCATGGCGTGTATTGCGGTTATCATGGGTATTGCGGTCATCATGAGTATTGCGTCCATAATTACGTTACTGCGTTCATCATGGGTATTGCGTTCTTTGTTTTTTTTTTCAAAATATGTGTCGAGACAGTGGTTATTTAAGATATGACGACTTTGAAAAAGCAATAGATACAAATAAAATGAATGTCAAGAGACCGAATAACCGTGTTCTGTGAAAATGCTACCCATTAAAACAAACATATTTCCCTTTGAAATACAATATAATACTCAACTAAATTTGTAATAACGTGTAGTGATGCGCTTGCTACATCAGTTCTTTAGACGACAAAGGTTTATGTTTAAAACTAAATAAAACATAACTGTAGATTGGTCGCAATGTTCCATAATTGTTGACAAACAATCGCATTGGCACAAGTCATTAACAAAATAATATACATACACATATACAATACTCTTAAATATTTTTCCGAAACGTAAACCTAATAAATTTCAAGCGATATCATCTATAAATCCTTAACAGTTCGATCTATTGAGCTGGGCGATTTTTAACAATTCAAATGTGGTCGTATTCAAGAAAGCAATAGAGGTATTATTGTAAATAAGTAAGTAACTTTTATATTTACGGAGTAATGGCCGCAATGAAAATGAGCCAAACAAATAAATAAGATACTGTATAATTCATTATCTTTTTCACCCCTTCTAAAAGGGTCCGAGAATCTTGAAGCCTTGAAGAACATAACAACGAGTTTGGCGCACTCTTCAGTCAGATAAATGTTTGCCGAGCTTGATTATAACATATCTAGCAGATGACAAATATACTTGATAATATATTTATATAATAAATATAAAATTTAAACTCCGTAAATAAAAAAATACATTCAAATAGAAGTAATAAAAATGTGGATTACAAGAATTCCAAAATTACCAGGAAGAAGAGTGACGAAATATGTTGGTACGAGGAAACAATTTTTCACGTTAATATTGAATGAAATACATCAAAAACTTACTCACAAAAATTATGTTCTACATCATTAAATACTTATATGCTAACAAAAATTTCCTTAATTTTTGACTAAAAAGTCAGTGTTCGATGTGTTAAAGATGACTGAAGTTAAAATATACATTGAAATACAGAAACAAGTAGATTAAACAAGTGATAGATAGACATCTCAGTACTTTTTACTCAAATTGTTATTGACACTTCTTGAAAAATGGGTTTGCCCCTTAATTTTACTATATTTCCTTATGGTTACACTTTGACCGTAAATGAATTACCATAAAGTTTTTATCCAAATATAGTTCGGCTGTGTAACAGTGACAGACCTGCATAAGTCATATACATCTGTCTATTTCATTGTCAATGTATAATCTTGATGGAACGACAGTTAAGCAGCCGTTGCATATACCCAGTAAAAAGTTTAGCGCTTATTATTTACACTTCATTTAGTAATAATATTGTCCCTTGCTAAGTTAGCATAGCTTATTCCCAGAAATCCACAGCCTCCGTGACCTCCACGACAATTCAATTTCTTGGATGTCGTGAGAATTCATTTGTATACCAAAACAAAAGCCGTGGATGTAGTGGTAATAAAACCATGGATGTCTGGGAATAAGCCGTTAATATACTAGATGGTTTGTTGACGTAAATGTGTGCTTCGCGTCATTGATGGAATGATACTTAAGGCGCTGATGTTGTTTATTAAAAATAATTAAGATACGATGTTTGATAAAAAAGTGCCTGAGATATCTATTCCATTATCCATTATTCCAAGCTTTTCAGGAGCGCTCCCTCTTAAGTACACTATTGACAACATGTAAAGGCGCCTATACATTTGCTAGATTTTCATGTAACGTCATGTTCACGTCAGAAAAGTATCATCGAACGTGTCGGTAGACAAGAATCTAGTAAAATAGACACCCCAAGGCAGACATATACATTGATCGTGTTGAGATCATAAATTGTTGTTAATCTAAATACCTTAAAATTTTAAACGAACAAGACTGACTGCAAAAAAACTGACATGGCCACATCGATTACTTTTACTATACAAGTGGTAACGTAAAATTATTATTGAACACAACTATAACAAAGAATATTTAAAATATTAAATAGTGACATACTTGATACACTTAAAAGGGCTATTTAGTATCGCTAAATGACCTACTATTCTCATTATTTGAAGTTCGCACAATCATGGTATAAATCTGTGTGAACATTTAAAATATTTTTCTATTACTTGATCATATTGTTTGATTACTAAATAACCCTGGGCGTTTGACCAAAATCATCAGCAACAACGAAACCAGTAGAAGTCGTTCAAAAAGAACGAAATTAATCCATTAACAAGTGTAGCAATACTTTTATGGTACTTTGTCGTCGGTACCGATGCTTTGGATGAAACGAACACATACATTTCATATTCAATAAAACATGATAAAATGGAGAATTTCCAGCATTAACTAAGTACCAGCTCTTTGGCGTTTGTATCGATCGATTCCTGAACGCGTTCACCTTAAACTTATTAAATGTGACTAAAGCTTATAAGTTAAGAAAAGAAAAATAATTATTTTATAATAATAATATAATAAACAATTTGGGGAATACTTTGGAAACGATAAATCCTTTGACACAAACCTTAATCTTATGCTTAATAGTTAACAACTGTGCACGTGGCCTCGTCGCGGACCCAGCCCCACATTCCCACATCCTCACATCCTCACCAAGTGCACCGAATACATCACAACAAACGTTCAGAATCTTACAACCTCCTTGCTTAGTGTTCGCTTTTTTTTGTAAATTCACTAGGAACGAGTTTTGGAATATACTAGTACGGTCTCGAAAGTTCCTTGGATCGTTTTAACTGTACCTTGAGTCTCTTTGTACCTATTTGGAAGCCGTTCATCGCTTGAATGGCGGCCTGTGCCGAGGCGGCGTTGTCGTACGATACGAAGCCAAAGCACTTTGACAGGTTGGTCTGTTTGTCTATAAACACTTTGGCCGATATAACGTGTCCGAAAGGCAGGAACGTAGACGCCAGGTCCGTATCCGTGAACTCCTGCGGCAGGTGGTATATGAAAAGGTTACCGCCTTCGGGACCTGCAAAATACAGGTCATACATAACCAAGATAGTATTTTGTCACTCTGGAAAAGCAAAATGTAACAATTTCACCGTACCACGAATCACATATGATTCATGAACGCTACATGTAGGAGTCAAATGTGATACATATCTAAAACAGGGACTGAGATAACTCAGTGCAAACGTTAATAGTAAATTAAATAAAATATTAAAGCAAATGGGTCGTGACTTTAACTGGAAACCATCGATTGTCTTTTATGAAATAAACTCATACACAAAAATATCTTTATTCGATTTGACTTTTAACATAGTACTTTCAAATCGCCAGAATGACATAATTATACAGGATTATAAATGCTAGCACCAGGTTCAGAAGGTTGCTTTCACTTTCGGCTCAATATCGATTGCAGTTAAGACATCGAGATATTAAATACATTTTCTTTCTTTCAAAAGTGATTGAGGGTACTTAGTAATAATTAGGGATCTATTAATTACCTTCGACCTGCTTCCCCGCGGCTGCGGCGGCGGCAGTTCCCAGCACCGAGCCGAGCGGCGCGGCCGCAAATGCGGTGCCGAACTGCGTCGCGTATGCAGATCCTAGAGGTTCCGCTGTAGACCCTGTTAATATACATCATCATTATTATCTTTACCAATTATTTTAAGAGAACTATGTACAAATCTTTGTTTATAGTTGGAACAATTAAAATAAAATTGGATCGATTGAAAAAAAAACCTAACAAGCACTAACCTAGAAATACTACATTATCAGAAATATGGGTATCCAAAAATAAAGATAGTCATTAATCAAAATCAAAATTAAAGAAAAAAAAATAAGCCGAATTGATAACCTCCTCCTATTTATTAAGTCGGTTAAAAATAGATTAGGGTCGGAAAATTACTTTAACATCCATTCGATTCTATTTACCTATTGGCGAATGATTAATGTCTCGATTAGTTTAAATTTTCAAAAATTACCTACAAGTATCAAAAAAACTTAGGTGATGCACAACATATTAATTCCATTTAAAAAAAATATGTGAAGGTAATCCGATAACGTTTAGAGAATACTAGACTGATTTTTATGCTAATATTTTCTTGAGAATTGAGAATAGTGATACTTTCCGGAGGTACGTTTGGATAATAGCAACCCTGTGCTATAACATAGTAGGTAACTAGGTAGTTACATATTAAATATAGGTAGATAAGTAGGTAAATAGCACGGCGTCTAGTCAACCGCCTGACTAATTGAATACCAGTGACGACACTACACGACCTAATTACAATAACAAATCAACAAATACCTTCGGTGAATACCTACCAACTAACATGTACGTACACTTAAGGACACCTATACGTCAAACGCATTATAATGTATGTACATTGTACAACACTCAGTTGAAATTTGTAAAGACTGATAATACTGGCACGTAAGAAAAACCTAATTCATATTTTTTTATTCTCCACTCGAAATATAAAATGTAAAAACGTACATTAAGGTGCGGCCTCATGCAGCCGCTCGACGCTAGTTTCCAGGGACAAATGTGGTCACGTGACCCCATTTTAAATATCCCGCGACTCAAAAAGGAACTACGTCATGCAGCGGCTTGTCGTCGGAAACGAGTGACGAGCGGCTGCATGTGGTTGCACCTTTACATTGGATACAAAACAAGAAAAAAAAACCAACGCTGACATTCACGACTCCTCGTAAAACAACAAATTTTAGTTACTTTTAGCACTTTCATGCAAATACAATCAAACATCAAACAGTGTTGTTAATATGACACGAAACGGTTTATGTCGCAATCGTTTACAGTTTAGAAATAAGTAGATAACCATTTTCATTTTATATACGAACAATGTATAAAAATCATGCAAAAAAATAACATTCATTCCAAGTAACCATATAACAGTTAACTACAAAAAAAAAGAAATATTAACACAAAAATAAGAATAAAAGCCAACCAAATGTTTATTTAAATTCTGTTATTTATATCGATTCGATTTACTTGATTTCAAGCCATCAATGACTCGACTATAGACTAGTAAAATCGATATAAAATACAGATTTATGAAAGTCCCTATGGTTGCAACAAACCAATATTTTTCGTAATACACGTAGCTAAATAGCTAGTAGAGTTTCTATAATATTTTTTATCTGAATAAAATCTATTTATCTAACTATGAAACAAAATTTGTAGGTATAATCTTGAACAAATATAAGATGCGTATTTCTGAAACACCTACGACACAGTCAGTTCCATCAAGAAGCCAAGCAACGCCAGGCAGCTACATATAGTATAGAATGCCAACATGTAAATGTCAAACCAAGCCATCATAGTATCGCGCGGGGAATGAGGTAAACACGAGTGTTATTGGCACAGCAGCCTTGGCCACCCAACATTGTTTTCCTGCACGATCAACTCAAGACAACAATATACACACAATAGCGCACTATACCTTATGAAGATGTGCTAATAATATTAATTATAATATTAATTAACGTATGACTTATGCAATGTCACAGCGTAAGGACACTTTGTATTGAAATGAGGGTAACCTTTACAAATGGTATTGTCTATGCTTAGAATAATCTTATGATTCAAATAATCATTATATTTGAGTACGATTTTCCTTATGTTATCGTTTTATTGAAATTATTTATTACATTTGGCCCGGCATTTTGAGAAATAGCATAATTTGTAGCTGAATCATTTCGGACAGGGTGATTTTCAAGAGAAAGATAGATTTTGAATTGAAAATGGTGCAATATATAACTAAGTCGCGTTTATCTCATTCCCAACGCGCATGTCAATGCCAACGATCAGTCATAACAGTTTAAAAATAAACACACACTTTTGTATTTTGCATTGCATTTTTTACCTGTGATGTTAGTCTTCCCGAGAAGACCTGAAGTGTGAAAAATGTTCATCGTTAATTACGTTTTTTTTTATTTTTTAAGTCCAACCTGAAATAGGAAAGGTTGCGGACAAAATAGATCGTAATGGTTTTATTATTCGTTTCGGCTTAACTTACTGCAGCGAATGTGGTACAATTCCAATTAGGGATTTGGACGGGTGCCGCAATTAGTGCGGAATTTATAGTGCTGAGTGCAAGCCTCGTAGATACAGGACGAATTTACTGACGGTCGTGCGGCGAAAGAAAAAGATTTGGCCACCGATTTTTTTCCATGTAAAAGAAGCAAGAACATCCAGTCACTGACTAAAAAAATTTCCCGCTGCCATCTCGGTAACTGCTATAGTTTAGTGGTAGACCTTAAAACCACGCGGTCTCAAAAATCCCACGTTTTGTATTTGAATGTGATACAGTGTTTTCAATCAGCAGCGCGCGTGTAATACGTTGCTAGCATCCATAGGCCACTTCTCCTTTAACGGACTGTATACTTGTTTGCTTCTGCAAAAAAGTGATGTGCATATTTGAAGCCCGCCTATACCTTAAGTTATAATAGAGTACTCCGAGTTTTGACATATTAAAACGTCAACGAATTTCATTTTGTATTAACGCGGCTCGAAATGTATTGTTCAGCCATCTTTGGAATTCAACCGAAAAAGTATCAACACTTTTTGTGTTAATACGAAATGATAATTCTCGTCGTTGAAACATGTTAAGACCCTGGCACTCTCTGTACCCTAATCTTGGCATAACTGTTAAGCGTTAGGTGGATGAGTGTACTGACATAAAGGTGGAGCGGCGGGCTGAGGCGCCGCGGCGGGTGCGATGGGTGCCGCCTGAGTGACAACGGGTTGCGTCATGGCGGCGAGTGCGGCCAGGTTCTGCACCGACACCGGCGCCAGTAGACCGCCCAGCTGATCAGCTGCGCCACCCACACCGCCCCCACTCAGTCCTGCACCATTGAAACCGATATCCTGGTAGTTCACACCTAGCGGGATAAAACATTGTGCAACTTAAAAACGGGGACAAAATAAAAAAGGAAATTAGGTAAGGGTAAAAAAAGCTGTGAAAAAAGAAATGGACATGGATTCGAACAGGATTTTGCATTTTCACAATTTATTCATCTCAGCACAGTGGCTTACACTGCTAGGAAAGCTAGATCTTTGGCTCCATGTCTACGTGTATTTATCTATTTATTGCAGTTAATCCCAATCGTTGTCTTCGTGGTGCCCACCCATATTAATAATAATTTAGTTAAGGTTAAACTATTAAGGTTACAAAGGGCAAGTTTCTGGAATAACGAATAGATTGTAGCTATTACATTGGTTGCCTTCGCTTAAGTTGGTTTTAGACCAAGGCTGAAGGATAGATAAAGGTGCTTAAAACAATGGGCTTGTACGTGTGACTGTTAACTTAACACAACACAACTGTACCCCTTAAGCGAGTTAACGCTGTGGCGTCATGAGTACATTTATTATTATTTATGTATATAAAACGATGACATTGTTACGTTAAGGACACACAACGTGCAGTAAATCATTAATTTAACTAACATGTTATTAAGTAAAATTAGCATAGGTGTATAAAATTAATTCTATTTTTAAACGAAGGACTTGTAATAAGGTCCAACCTACTAAGAATCTGCCAATATCTACATATCACTATCAAATTAATTTCTTCCTAGACTGATGTTGATGAATTTTGAAAGATTGCGTGATTTAATTTATGCAGTTGCATTAGAAAAAACTTTAATTTCCTACATCTTTTAAGGGGTAAAGGGGGAGGAGAGGATATTTCAAACAGAAGAAGGTATGTCAGAAATCAAGGAATAAGTGCTTGCGCTGTGATTTTAAAATGAATAGAAATGTATAGATTTAGGATTTTACATTTACAAAAATTTATATGATAATGTGTACAGCACCGTAGACGGTTACACATATTAATTGTTTTGAAAAAGTTACGGGTATGTTCTACTTCTTACACTGGTTAGTAAGTTAGCAGAATTATTCTACTCAAAATATTCTACCCATGTGGCAAACTACGAAACTATTAGGTACTTACCTAATTTACTAAAACACAAACATTGATGTTGATAATAAAATAATATAATCGCACACACCCCACATACCTTGCAACAGCGTTGACCCCTGACCCTGCAACAACTGCTGTTGCAAGCCGACGGCCTGCAGTTGCTGCAACAGTTGTAGTTGGGTCGCCGGCGACAGCGCTGCCTCAGACGCCAAGTACGTCGCAGGCGCAACCGGCGTGGTCAAACCCCACAGGCTCGCTTGCATCGCTTGTAATTTCTTCTGTTCCTTTTCTTTTTGCGTGTCCGCGAATTTAACTACTAGCGGGGCTGAACACCCCTCCATTGTTTGACTGTGGTGTAGCGCCTGGAAACATCAGGTGGCAGTTTTAAATCGTGAGTGAAAGGGAAAAAGTACAAAGTTGTCGCTTATAAATCATCATCCTCCTCTTCTCTTCCATTTCTCTCTATCAGCCGTCGTATCTGTATTCACTCCTATTTTAACCATATCGTCTTTCACACAATCCATCTATCGTTTCTTAGTTATCCAAATTTACGAACAAAATTTTTGTGGCAACATTTTCCGCATAACATTTCGCTTATAGATTAAGATATATTTAAGACATGTGTTGGTTTGCAAGCGTACATTGTCTTTGGTAGCCGCTCACAATCAGGCAGACTGTATGATTATTTACTGATCTACCATAGTGGTAGGTGCCTATCAAAACACGAATCACATACACATCTAGATTTAGTAATTGGGGTGCCTCTTTGTAATTCCAAATTAACAGTTTTTCACTAAATGCATATGAAAGAATATAAGTACGATACTATCAAAATTATCTCTGTCTCTCTGTCTCCTGCTAGTTAATCTCTGAAACGGCTGAACCGATTTTAACGGGATTTTCACTGACAAGTAGCTGGTTATAAGAGGGCTTAACGGCTTAGCTTAGGCTACTTGTCTTTAGAAAAAAGAAAGGAAAGAGTTTCGGGAAATAAAGCCACCCACGAAATGAAGACACAGCTGGTCAGAAATATATGTCACCTTAATAGCAGCAATAGCCGCTTGCTTCGACACGAACGTGACGAACGCGCAGCCCTTGCTCTGCCCCTGCGCATCTCTGAGCACCGTGCACTCCTCGATCGCGCCATGCCCCGCGAACAGCGCGCGCACGTCGTTCTCTGACAACTTCTTGTTCAACATGCCCACGAATAGCTTGCGTTCTGTTGACAAATGAGACAGGATATTAGTTTTGTATTCGATTTTATTGAGCTATTTTTGTTGAGTGTGTGACGAGGAGACCTAAAAAGGGAATAGACAATGAATGAACACGATAAAAATAAAAATAAGAATTAAAATACATTTTAAGGTCCTTTCATATTAAAAAAAATTATAATCATTAATTATAAGGCACATAGCTCTGTATGCCTAGAAAAAGTTATCATTAGTAAACATTATCTCGCGCTTGCGCTAATAGAAACGATAATATCAACCGGGATTAGCCATCTGTGCAGGAGATATTATAGTGCACAAATGTGTGCGCAAACACCTTTATTCCCTCACTCTCATAGTTTTCCGACACTCCGGACATTTATTGTGAATTTCTTGACAGAAAATCGAATACAATATGCAGGGATAGATTAAGTACCTACGCGTAATAATGACTACTTAACCTGATAAGAACTAACTAGCATTCACGTATTCCCGTAGAACCGAAATCGCCGCCCGATCTTGATACAAAAAAAAATCGATACGAGATAGTTATCTATCTACGGTTTAATAACGTTATGAATACAAAAGAGTGCTTGACCGTTCAGACGTGTATGAAATATTAAACAGTTTGAAAAAGTCGCGTTTTATTATTGTGATCACGGCTGCAACATCATTTACCTTTGCGAAAGCACGGAAACAGACTTCCTTTTGACTGTCTAGGTAAGCTATGACGGACGTACAAGAATATTATAATAGTATCTATATTATGAATAGATTCGTATTTATTTCAAGATATCGAGATAATTTGTAAATTTTCAATTTTTGCATTGCAGGTATGAATTGAAATTCAAAAAGCTGATTTGAGTTACATAAAGAAATATTATTTTTGTCAAAATTTAGGTGATAGTGTCACGGAGCGAAGTATAATGACGTTTTAAGCATCGCGTATTAAGAACTCTAAGCTTTGACGTTTCATTAAGTATGGTCGCTACCTAAGCTAAGGACTTCTAAATAATTTTAAATTTATATTCCTTCGTGACCAACGTTTTGACCAACTTCTAAACAATAAAAGGAGGTTCATTTAATTATTCAATACTTATATATTGTTTACTGTTAAGGTTTGATTGTGAAAGATATACGTTTTAAATGGCTAGTATTCGAGTATATATTATTCGAATCTGACATACATATGATCTGTGAAACCGGCGCCCAGACTGCGCAAAACATAGCCTGTCCGAAATCCTTCATGCTGATTCTAAAATATGTAGTCCGCTCGACTCACGGGGGTTAACTGGGAATTTACGACTCCCGACGCGCCACAGGTCATAAAATATTTTTACCATCATGCATACGAGTTTTGACGGGCTTAAATCTTTATGAAATCAATACAGTAGGTACGCACTTCCCTGCATAATATATCGTGGTCAGATGTAATAAATTTACGACTGTACTGTGTCAATTTTTTAATTTATATTTTCAGATTAATAAGCTGTAATGTTTAAGCCTTCTCTTTCATGTGTACATGTATGAAAGTTCGTATGTAGGAGATGGATAATCTTAGAGACTACTCGGATTAAAAAATATTTTACCTTCTTCTTTATTTTATCCTCAATAGTTTATACTGTAATCGCCAGTTCCATACAAGATTATTAAGTTGTGATGCTTCTAATAAATTACATTACGAGATGAGTCCCGATGGGTTCATAGTTAAAAAATACTAATTATATTCATAGAAGAGTCATTAATCGTATTCCGACTGAAACGAAGTCAGGTCTCACTAGCGTGACTAGTGAGACCTGACTTCGTTTTAGGCTCCGAAATTACTTGACCGATTTGGAAAAAAGAAACAGCAATGGATAGCTACATAATCAGCGAGTAACAAACGCTATATTTTATCCCCATACGAGAACGGGAACTACGCGTGTGAAACCGTGTGTCGTTCGTTAGTATCACATAAAGTGTACCTACGTATTGAGTATCTAAAATAATTCCCCTACCTTGTATTCTTCACCTGCCCTATTTATTGAGGAATCACCTTCGAAAACAGAAACAGGAAAAATATTTTACGTCGTGCCTACAATAAGACTTACGTATTGCGTTTGCGTTAAATTCAACATTCGGCGTTTTAAGCCCCTGGGGGTAAGGTGGGGTGGGGTGAATTGAAAAGTTGGTGAAGGTAGCTGCGGCGGGGTAACAAATATTTCATGCCCGCGAAATCAGCACGCTTGCGAGCAGATTAGCATGAGAATGGCTGCTGAAAACGATATGGGATTTGAGCGGCTAAGGCTGCACTCACAAATCATTTGAGACTGAGTGAGCGGTAAAGCTGTTAGCTGCTAGCGAGTTTATTACGAGTTTGTACCTAACAAGGTTCAACCTCACAAATCTATACTTTAATACATAACGCTGAAGAATTGTTTGAACGCGCAAATCTCAAGAACTACTAATCCGATTTGAAAAATTCTTTCAGTGTTAGATAGCCCATTTATCGAGGAAGGTTATACGTTAACTTTAGCTTAAAGTAACTTTTTCATGCGGACGAAATCGCGGATCGTAGCTAGCAAAGCTTATAAATATAATCAAACTTCCGAACCCATGTATAGTCATGTTGTTGCGAAGCTTAGAAAATGGTTTGTTAGAAGTCTAATAAAAATAAAGATATTGTGAATTGGAATTGTAATATAATTTTTCACGTTTGTAATAATTATTGACTTTACTGAGTACAAATCTGTTGTGTCGTCGTCTCAACAGATACAAGAGAAAATAATATTGACGCTGTGAATCATGTGGTCTATACTCTAAAGAGATTATAAATAAGGTGAGGTTGTCTTTGTGTATACTCGCTTAGGTTTGAGGAATTTAAATAAAAAGTCGAAAATATCTAATATATTTTTACGATCTTCAAACCTTCCGCCTTCCTTGCTTATTAATTTTAATGTGATTTCATATTTCTGGGATATTTGTATTCATATAAAGTATGTTGATGGAGGATATGTTGGAGGAGCTCGAGGCACAGTTGCTTTTGCGCATATCATTGGATCAGCGAAGTTAAGCAACCATTACCCAAGCTAGTAGCTGGATGGGTCCGAGTTCCCTCCGTGCCTCGGAGAGCACGTTAGGTCGTCGGTCCCGGTTGCTAATTTAACATCTTTGGCAATCGTTACAGGTAAGTGTAACCGATTTTTAGGTTGCGAGGGTCAGATGGCAGTCGCTTCGTATAAAAATCAGGTCATTAAATATGTCGACGCATTATAATATTTCACATAAAAATATCATATATTGCATTTGTTTATCGACAGCGCGTTCGTTGGAAACGACTACAAAATTAAACTCGTAAGTAACTTCTCGATTCACCAATTCGCTCGGTCGGTATAATCGAGTGAAGCAATCGAATAATCGTTGCTCCAGTGTAATTGCAACTCTAAACTATGTTCTAATGAAATAAACGCGCCAGTAAAGGACTCGGCAACAACTAATTACAATATTTAAAGTGAATCTCTGAAGAACACGAAGTGTAATCAGTTTGAATGCACAAGTAATTGTGTACTTAGCACAAATAAGGCTTTAAAATGTTAATGTCTTAAGTGCTCCATCGGCCCCTAACGGCGTCGTTCGTTAAACAATTTACATTGCTTCTTGACTGGGGGGGGGGGGGGGCGCCACTTGTACCACGATTTATGTCTCATGGCCAGAACGTTCAGACTCTTCTATCGAGCTTTTGTCTTCAAAATAAGTATGATTTTTTTGTTGAGTTAGGGTATTGTTGTGTGTTTTAGTGAAACAGTAAAAGACTAGAGAATAATATTTTTTTTAAAAGAGTAATTACTGAGTTTCTTTCCAGGTTCTTCTCAGTAAAAGCAACCTTCCGAACCTGGCGGTAGCATGTATAATCTTGTAAATTATGTCATTCTGACGATTTGAAAGTGCTTTGTAAAAAGTCTAATCGAATAAAGATATTCTTGACTTTGACAAGTGAGTTATGATTTTTTTTGATGAGGCTTTTCTCATCCTTAATAATCTATATCTACTGATTGTTATTCCAAAATAACAGCTTTTCACTAAGTCTATATGAAAGTATAGAAGAACTATATTGAAAAAAAAAACAAGTTTTAAAAATGTTCTGTGTCTGTCTCTCTGTCCGTCCGTCAGTCTGTCTGTCTGTCGGTTTGCACCGGTTTTTTTTCGGGATTTTCACTGGTAGCTAATGATACAAGGAGTAACTTAGGCTACATTTATTTAAAAAAACATTAGGGTTCAGCGGGTCACCCATGAAATTATGTCTACGCGGGTGTAGCCGTGGGCCACAGATATATACAGAGATATATATATCCTAGTACCCGGTTAATGGCTCGAACTTCAAAGATAGTCACAAATTGTACATAATCACTGCTGCTTGAATTAAAGGCAACTCAAATCGTTAGCCTAGATTATGTTAATGAATACATTTACACCTGTTAAACAACATTTAGGTAAGTAAAAAGTAATGACCTATACAAACATACATTATACATATATAATAGTTGTAGACAAAATGTCACATGCTACGATTATAAATCTAAATTTATTCATCTATAATTCTATACAGATGAATAAATTTGAAGTTTCTGTTTATAATTCCAAGTTTTCACTAAATGCATCTCAAACCTTTGTTATATTATATTTAAAAGCAAAATTTTTCTCTGTTTTTCTGTCTGTTTGTTCTGGCTAATGTCTGAAACGGTTTTTACGGGACTTTCAGTAGCAGAATAGATGCTTCAAGGAGTAAGGCTACTTTAATTTAGGCTATATATTACTTTGCATTGGCCTGAGTTGAAAACAGGTATAAACTACGGAATCACTAGTAAACTACTTATTTGCAATATATTTCTTTGCGCCATAAACTGGCCAGAAGGGAAATATATAGCCCGAAACCCTTGGAGGTTCATAGAGAGCTTTTTATACACATCACGGATGGTAATGTGTTTTTGTTCGGAGCGGTATTTTCCTTCCTCGTTCGTTACCCTTTATATGAAATGTGCACGAATTAATTCATATTAGTTACAAAAATTATTCTGATCTCATGAATATTTCATCGTTGCCTATTGTTGATTTACCTAACTTGATTGAAAAATCTTTATCACAATCATTTAAAAAAAAAGTAACATACATACATATGCTCACGCCTGTATTCCCCGAAGGGGTAGGCAGAGTTGTGGTAATCACAACACCCACTTTTCACCGAAGATGATTAAGTGCCAACGTGACAGATTACGAGTCCATCGCCGTCTCAGACGCTTTAAATACGTCATTGAATTACTTCTCAGAAATATGCAAGTTTCCTCACGATGTTTTCCTTCTCTGTAAATCACGTGGTGTGAAATCACTGTACATAAGTTTTTTAGATAAACTCATTGGTACAGGCCCCGCTGGGATTCGAACTTGCGTCGCTTGCGTAGCAGGCGACTACTCAAACCTCAAGGCCACGCAAAAGGCAAGCACCACGGCCCTTAAATAAAAGTAACCTTTTGTAATATTAGTTAGCCAGTGAACAACCCGTTAAAATCAGTCCAGCTGTTTCGGAGATTTGCCGTAACAAACAGACAGACAGATAGAGAATTGTTTTTATTATGTGAGTTCCGTACACTTATACACTTATATATATAGATTTGAGAAAATTTCCGTTGGTGCCTTTAACGAGACCACTTCGTCACGTAACTAGGAAGATATTATATTTTATCCTTCAGGACGTCAGAGTGCGTATGCTTGTACTTGGAGTCGGGATCGTGTCGTTAAGTTACAAGTTATGGGATGAGTGCTCGTGAATTATCCACGCATACACTGTATTACTGGAGAGCCTAGTCTGTATATATATTATTGCATATACCCCCACTAACAATATCATTGTTAAGTAGCTGTGACCGCGCATACTTAATTTCATGGGTGATCCGCGGCACCCAGATATTATCTTCTATATATATGAAAATGAATTGCTGTTCGTTAGTCTCGCTAAAACTTGGGAATGGCTGGACCGATTTGGGTAATTTTGATTTTGATATATTTTTGAAAGTTCAGGGAAGGTTTAAACGGTGAAAAACATTAATAATAAGTAAAGGAAACCGTGGTACGAAGTTCACCGGGTCAACTAGTTTTAAATAAAATAAGCCTTATTTATTCCTTGTAACATTAGCTATCTACTAGTGAAAATCCCGTTAAAAATACAGCCGTTTCGGAGTGTGGCTATTACAAACAGACTGACGGACTTTTACTCAAAAAAACATTTAAGGAGCCGTGGTGGCTTCGAGGTTTGAGCAGTCGCCTGCTACGCAAGCGACGCAAGTTCGAATCCCGGCGGGGCTTGTACCAATGAGTTTTCTAAAAAACTTATGTACAGTGATTTCACACCACGTGCTTTACGGTGAAGGCAAACATCGTGAGGAAACCTGCATATTTCTGATAAGTAATTCAAAGACGTATGTGTAGTGCCTGAGACGGCGATGGACATCTGTCACGTTGGCACTCAATCATCTTCGGTGAAAAGTGGGTGTTGTGATTACAACACCTCTGCCTACCCCTTGGTGGAGTACAGGCGTGAGCATATGTATGTAACATTTAAGGTTCCGCTGGAGTGAAATTAAATCTACGCGAGTGAACCCGCAGGGCACAGGTCACATAAAATACCTTATTCAAATCGCTTGCATTGAAAAGTATACGTAAAAGCACGATCTCGTATTTCACAAGCAACAACCTGTGTCACACACACAAACAAAAGGCAATGATATAAGCGCTCTCATATGCTCTAAGTTATGATAATGTATTGCCCTATTGTGCAAGGAGAGACAATGAACGCGTTAATTTATAAATTTTGTTAGACTTCTTCGAAGCGTATAGATTGTTAATGTCAAAAATATTTTTTGTAACAAATAACTTAGTTTGAGCATGAAATTTTACTGTCTACAGCAGACATTAATTAATTGAGGTAGTATGTCTTTATTTCAGAATCTATTGATTATCATTGTCTTTTCCAGAATTTTTTTGGGACATGACTTCAAGCCGGTAATATGAATGATCTTCCATTTTAGCGTGGCTCATAATGTTTTGATACTTTTTGGGGAGCGGGTTGTGGTTCAATTCCAATGATCAACATATTCAACAACAAGAGCTGTGGTGGCGTCGGGGTTTGAGCAGTCGCCTGCTACGCAAGCGACGCAAATTGGAATCCCAGCGAGGCTGTAAGATTGAGTTTTTCTAAAAATTACTTTACGGGGCTTTCACTGGTAGATAGCTAATGTTACAAGGAAACTTAGGCTACTTTTATTTATAAAATAATTAGGGTATTATAGTAGGTATTATATTTGTGATAAGGGAGCCTGGGATGTGTCTTTGTCGGAAAATTGTTGTAAATAATCCCATTGGCACTGTACTTTTGCTAAAATTAATTAATCTTAGTTTGATCTTTGCTTTGACTGGCTAGAATTTGCCATGCTCACAAATAATTGTAATATTTTAGTTATTATAAAATTGAGCATTTGAACTGTGTCCATGGGCTTATATTCATGAGATATAAATACTGTAACCAATAACATTGTATAATATATATTTTTTAAAGAGTAATTGTTGAGCTTCTTGCCGGGTTCTTCCCGATGGTAATATTTATAATCATGTATAATGTACTTTGTGTCCTTCTGACGATTTGTAAGAAGTCAAATCAAATAAAGATATTTTGAATTGAATTTTGAACTCGAAAAATTTATTGGACGCGGGTAAAACCGCGGGCCACATCTAGTAGATTAATGTAATTCGTTTCAAGTTTTTATTTTTCTTTCTCGTCGTCCTCGACGTCCTTGTATTTTTATAGAAGGTAGAGATAGAAGTGTAGAACATGGGAAGACTTATCTACTTGACGCCGAAGGCAGAAGTTGGTGTCAGTCAAAATAACGAAGTTATAACATTTAACTTCGTTATTTTGACTGACACCGACTTCTGCCTTATTAAGCAATGAATAAATTGTAATACCTAATGGGTATATTATATTCTAAAATTTATCAAATACATGACTGAACATTTATTTTTAGCTTATGACTAAAACGATTAGTGCTCACGTACCTACTTAAGCACGTTTTGATACAACACTTCTAATAGGATGCCACTTGTGTTAATGTATTTTTAATCTGTTTTCTTGCATTGGGTATTTCTATAGCACGTCTGTTTGTTCTTTGGACCGTATTACACTTATGTAATGCATTTAAATATTTATTATAACACTAGCGGCACGCTCCGGCTTCGCACGGGTATACAATATATAGCCTTTGTCATTCATTGAATAAATGATTGATGTATGACAAATTAGGCCTGGGAGCCAGGATCAGTCGGAGCAGACCTTGGTTGGTTGAATGAAACACCGTAACTTGGGCAGTCCTGGTATTTAATGATTCGACAACTGTATTGATTTGTTCCCTTGACGACCACTTGAAGACCACAGTATTGACGTTTGACAACGAACTATATACACAACTAAAAGAGAATCTTAACATCGAGATGTAAAATGATAAGGCGCCATCTTGTGAGAAGATGGCTAACTACTAACATATAAACTACGTTAAACAATTAAAATCGATCCAGTAGTTTTGATTTATTCATTACTGCCCGTGGCCCGCACGCGTTCAATTTAGAGTAAAATAATTCTTCTTTCCCTAAACCATGAAGATGTCACTCTCATAGACATATACCATAGTGGAGTTTTCCATACCATAGTAGACCTTTTCAATGTGTACAATACTTAGTACATTATGTTGATAAATCTCGTAGAGTTCAGCCTGCGTTTGCAATGTAAGGGGAAAAAATGTAATTATTTACGACATCACGTAGCAGTATTTCTCCACTATTTAATGGATACTATTATACACATAAACTTTTCTCTTCAATTACTATATCTATTTAAAAAACCGCATCAAAATCCGTTGCGTCGTTTTAAAGATTTAAGCATACATAGGGATATAGGGACAGAGAAAGCGACTTTGTTTTATACAAATATATGTAGTGATAATTATTTTCATAAACGAAAAGTTGAAATTAAAAAAAAACATTCGCATTAAGCATAGAACCTCCTCCTTTTTTGACGCTGTTTTATAAATGCATTGTCAAAATATATTTAAAAAAAAACAATATGCGCGTATTGTATAATAACGTTCAAAATAAGAATGGAATAAATTCTCTCGCTTCAACAAACAAAATTCGAATACTTCATCGCGTTCCAAAACCGAGGACGGAGCAATGCTTTTGAAATTGGCGCGCAAACAGTGCACAATTCGAGCATTGTTCTACGAGAGGATTCGCGTAGCCGTGTTTATCTCGCGTACTTATTTGACGAGACTTTATTATGTGCGCTAGCTTACAGAGATATCCTGCGGCGAAGAGAACGGGAATCAAGGAAACCACCCAACAACGGGGTACATAGAAATAAAACTGAAGTGTCTGTTTGTAATTCCAAAATAATCCTCCCTGAAGTTCGAACAATCAACTATAATCACGTCAGGAAAATTTCTAGGTCTTGACGAATTGCTTATGAAGACGATTTTATGTATTTAGTTAAGGCCCCGGCTAAGAAGGGGAGGTTTATTAATACAACTCCAATCACTTAATCTAACCACCTTTATGGCATAGTAAAAAATGATTACTTCGTATTGATTCCTTTCCCCTGTGACGCCATTTTGCGTATCCGAGGGCTCAGGCGACTGGGACCGCAACATACATATGCTCACGCCTGTATTCCCCGAAGAGGTAGGCAGAGGTGTTGTAATCACAACACCCACTTTTCACCGAAGATGATTAAATACCAAAGTGACAGGTGAGTCTAGACACTTTACATACGTCATTGAATTACTTCTCAGAAATATGCAGGTTTCCTCACGACATGTTTTCCTTCACCGTAAAGCACGTGGTGTGAAATCACTGTACGTAAGTTTTTTTTAGATAAACTCATTGGTACAGGCCCCGCTGGGATTCGAACTAGAAGACGACTGCTCAAACCTCAAGGACCGCAAATTATTTTTATTATCAGGCGAGTGGGACCACTCGTAATTTTAGTAGCTTGTTAGATACAACTATACATAATTCTTACGATAACTTTTAACTTTATCACATTCACTGCTAACATTTCAACTTCTTCGTAAATTCTCTAACAGTTGGACGCACATACGCGTCGTTAGCAATGAACGCGTTAATATATTAGGCTGTCTGTATATATATGTATAGATGTAAAGATTACTGCACATTCACAGCTACTCGTTCAGTACTTACAACGTGTACTGTGTAATGAGCGATCAATTTGTATAGAGAATTGTTCCTATTCGGGTTGGTGGCACTGCAAACCGTTCGATGCTATGATTACGTTAACATAAATTAAACTTGATTTGTTAGAGTTGCATTCTGCGCATGCCCCGCCCAGTGCCCCGAGGGTGCTGCACTGAATACTTTAAATACAAAATATTTAATTAGCCGTCTAACAAAGTAGCTACTTTCGAATCTTCAGAGTGACATGTGAGCACAAATGATTTCATATTTATAATAAGTTGGACACCTATAATAAGTTGAAGAGCCGTGGTGGCCTTGAGGTTTAAGCAGTCGCCTGCTACGCAAGCGGCGCAAGTTCGAATCCCAGCGGGGCCTATAAAAATTAGTTTTTCTAAAAAACTTATGTACAGTGATTTCACACCACGTGCTTTACGGTGAAGGAAAACATCGTGAGGAAACCTGCATATTTCTGAGAAGTAATTCAATGACGTATGTAAAGTGTCTGAAACGGCGATGGACTCACCATCTGTCACGTTGGCACTTAATCAAATTCGGTGAAAAGTGGGTGCTGTGATTACCACACCTCTACCAACCCCTTCGGGGAATACAGGCGTGATCATATGTATGTATGTATTAATAGGTGCAATAATAAAAGGAGCTTTTTGGATTATTACTACATAGGTATTTACACGTTTTGGGGGGTCAGGGCGAAGCATGTGAAGACATATCACGTGCGTTTATAACCCTTCCGCTGCCCCCGCGGCGGTTGGTGTATCCATAACGGATTCTCCACGTATAAAAAAAGGTATTACTCGTTTGAGCGTTCAATGAACGTTTACAAAGGAGTAGAACGGATATAACTCTCTGGATCATCCCCTAGAATTCTACGCGATGATTTATGTATGTATTTTCGTTCACGCAATCAATACTTACTCAAAATCACTCGAGCGCCATTGACACTCACCGACGCGTGAAAGATAAAACGCATTTAATTTGCCAACTTTCGTCGCGTTTGACATTCTTGACACAATCTCTGCTGTCAGAGACGTCAGCTTGACGTTTCAAAACCGACGGCACAGAGTAGAAAGTTAATAGGAGGGCGGCTTCCAACATTGCTCGAGGATCGTCACATATTACGTGTATTTGGATCTTGGATAAAGTCTTGATTACATTTCAGTGCCTCAGATTTTGAAATGATTCAACGCATACGCAACGCAAGCGTAATGTGATGCAACGCATTTCGCCGTCAAATCTAAAGTCATAGCTGTACCCCTATCACGGGTTTTCCACCGTTTTCGTAACTATACTCGCTAGCGTCACACGAAATATTTGTATGAGATATTTTAGTACTGTTGTCCTTGTCAAATTTGCCTTTAGCTTTAGCTTTAACATGATGACTCATTTCCAGTATAAGGGAGCTATCATACTGTAAATATTTATTTTGTGTTCACAAAGGGGGAGAAACCTTTTGGATAAGTTTATTTCACTTGGGCTCACATTACGACATTTCCTCGGGTGTGACATTTTATTGCAGACGTAAATACGTTATTATTTTATATATGGAACCATATTTTCACATTTCATTTATGCAAATAGTTTAGTATACGAGTGTTGTGCTGTCTAAGAGAAGATAGTAACTTGCGAATTATTTGTTTGTCGTTGCCGATACCAAAAACTTTTCACATATTTCGATTTCAAAAATAGGCCGTTTGTAAGTTACTCTAACTTAAAGTTTACCCAGAAGGATGTTACAATACCCACTTTTCGGTGAATTTAATGAGTCAATTTGATAGTGAAAGAGTTCATCGACGTCTCAGGCACTTTATTTATATGAAAAGCTCTTGGTCAGTTTTCATACTAATTACTTTTAGTTCATACTAATTATTATGTTTATCTACCTGTAATGATTCGGCGTCTTCTGTGACATTGTAATAATATATTGTATCCTTTAAAAAAAGGAAATAAGAAACGCAAATTCAAATAATGACTGCCTCTTTTTTGATATAGTGGTCAGAAAGCGCTATTGCGGAACATGAGATTCTGGGTTCTATATCCTGGTCGTCCAGTGTTAAAAGACTATATGCTCGCCCTCTATTACGTCAGACTTAACTGGAGAAATGCCTCAGCCTACCTCTCGGAGAATACAGACGTGAGCATAAGTATGTACTTCCATAAAATTATTTTAATAAAGCGCGGTCGCATAAAGAAACGCGCCATTTTCCCAATCTTCAGACTGCGACATGACAGCGAATGCTAATAGAGAAGGAAAACGTGGCATACGTATGGCAGACGTTTCATTTCCACCCGGCTCGCTCTCACAACTGAATAAATTTGAATACCGTGAACAAGGGACTTCAAGGAGTTTCAATTATGATCGCGTCGATTATGTGCAGAGTGGCTGCGGTTGTGACGAGCACCGATGGAAGGATTATTCGTATTATTACCAACGATATTATAAGCATAGATATGTCATCATCATTTATTTAAGAGCTAGGCTCTTGTCGGTGAAGCAATCGCCAACCCTCTCTATTGTCCGCCAAAACTTTAACTTCCTTCTACGACATGACGTTGACTTTTTCCTTCAGCTGTTGTATATAACTAATCCTTGGTCTCCCTCTTCTACGCCTTCGTTCTATCTTCCCTTCTATGATGTTTTTGATGAAAGCGTCATGTCGTAATAGGTGTCCAATCATCTTGCCCCTCCTGTTTTCTATAGTCCGGATTATCATTCTTTCTTCTTCTACTCTTTCCAATACTTCGTCGTTTGTGACCATCTCTGTCCAACTTATACCCTCCGTCCTTCTCCAGCACCACATTTCATTTCACAGATATGTCATGCGCTCACAAAATCAACAAAATTTTTTTTCCTTACGCAGTGTGTCGCTTGTCAAAGAAGTTGTATAAACATACATATGCTCACGTCTGTATTCCCCGAAGGGGTAGGCAGAGGTGTTGTAATAACAACCCCATTTTACACCGAATATTATTAAGTGCCAACGTGACAGATGGTGAGTATCAGCTTCTCAGGCGCTACACAACGTCTTTGAATTACTTCTCAGACATAATATGTAGGTTTCCTCACGATGTTTTCCCTCGCCGTAAATCACGTGGTGTGTAATCACAGCACATAAGTTTTTAGAAAACTCTTTGGTACAGACCCCGCTATTGTAAACACTAAACTTAAAATACAACTCGAGACCGAGGCCAGTTCTGACAACTTTAACTTCTCAATTTCGGCACTAAAACAAAAAGTCTTCAAAGATAGTTGAACAGGTCGTGTGGTGGTTATTATGGAGAAATGGTACATTATAATCAAAGTCAAAGTCAAAAATATCTTTAATCGATTAGACTTTTTACAAAGTACTTTCAAATCGTCAGAATGACATAATTATACAGGCTTATACATGCTACCGTCAGGTTCGGAAGGTTGCTTTTACTAAGAAGAACCTGGCAAGAAACTCAGTAATTACTCTTTTAAAAAATAAATTTACAGCTTTGAGTAATACAATATAATCATAATATATATAAGCCCAGTTCCAGTGCACAAAAGTCGATATAAAAAATTAAAAAACTAAAAATAAGTACTACGAATCGTGTCTATGTAATCGTGTCTTTCTGACGATTTTAAAATACTTTGTAAAAAGTCTAATCGAATAAAGATATTTTTGAATTTGAATTTGTATTCAAAACATTGCAAGTATCACAAGGAAGCTTTCAGGACCACTTATACCTTCACACACCGAATCCTATCACTTATCGCTCGCAAACATCAAAATAAAAAATTCAATTTATACGTACCTTTCTCATAAAAGAGTAACAAAAACCTAATTTGCGAATACAATTTTAGACATGGTTTTGTTTTACGACCGGTTACATATTAAGGTTCGTATTTCAATACAATTATGTTTCTATAGGTGAGTACAGGGTGTGTTACACTGCCACGGTTACAACACTTGACTTCACATTTAGGCCATACATTTCGCTCACCTAGCAATAAAATTGCATATCTATATAATAATATTAATAATAATAATGTTTATTTGGCATAACTCTTAGTACAGTATACAGAGGAACGGTGACAGTCGCAGAAGTTTGAAAACTGTGTTGCGTCTGACAACGACCACCTTAAGTAATATTAACAAATTTTTGTAACTTCTGTTTAGTACAGTATTTTTATAAACAAAATGTGTAACTTAGGTTTAACTTTAGGTGTGTGTGTGTGTATGTGTGTAATAATATAACTAGCGGATTTCATGCGGTTTTACCCGCGTAGTTCCCGTTCCCGTGGGAGAACGGGGATAAAATAAAGCCTATGTTACTCGCTGATGATGTAGCTATACAATGGTGAAAGAATTTTTGAAATCGGTCCAGTAGTTTTTGAGCATATTCATTACAACCAAAACAAAAAAAAATCCTATTTATAATATTAGTGCGAATTTGTCATTATATTGATAGACCAGCTGTACCATTTAGATTTAGTTTAATGCTCCATTTCGCGGAAAGCCAATATTATTTCCAAACAAAACTTACTTCTTGAAACATCAGCTATCTGCCAGTGAAAAACCCGTTAAAATTGGTCCTGCCGTTTCTGAGATTAATCAGAACAATCAGACAGACGGACTAGTTATAAGCATGAACCGCTTACATACAAAAAATTACACTGACAGCAAGTATTTCCAATTGAAAGCGTAATTTGGTCCGATGCTTTTCGCTATCAAAGCCAAAGTGCTCATCGTCAAATTTGCCTCTATGAATAATAATGCTATTAGCATGAAGCTTATAATGTAAAGTATATACGAAGAAAATTCATGTCAGTCACGTGTTTTTTTACTTATTTTCTATGAGCCTGATTCTTTCAAGTTTCTATCGAAACGTGTATATTATACACGATTCGAATCACTCGATATATCGTAGTGCCCTGCGGGTACACCACATTGCCTCTTTTGTTGATTTGCGACGTGAAAAGATACGAATTTGCGTTTAATAAAATAAATGGCAATATTATTGTGAGCGTAGGGCTGCCACCAGTCCAAATCGTGGAGCTGAAGTATGCCACTTAATTTGCTACTATGTAGCGACCTCAGAGCTAATAAGTATTGACTGTATTACATTCAGACTGCCAATAGAATTTAAATGATATTTTGCATTAATAAAAAAAAATATCAATGTTATTGCCTTGTTTTAAAAACAAAATTCGTCTGCATTGAAAGTCTTAGAAAAGCTATCCACGTAAAAAAATATTTAACATTTAAAACTTTTTTTATACTGATGTCACAAACGACAACCCTGCGTCGTTACATAGCCGCCTAAGGGCTGGAATTATTTTAGACGAACATCACAATAGGTACATACTCATACATAGGTAAATATGTATATTCTATACCTCCTCCGTCAACAATAGACCGTCGCAATACATTTTTTCATCTCCCCCGTGTCGCAGCCAATTCACTCGATTGTTGCGAGATATACCAAAAATATATTCGGTTTTATTCAGAGCACCTGAGCGAATTGGAAATGATGATATTTTATCGTCTTTCTAATGAAAGTGTTCTATATTATGCGAGTTTGAATTGAACCATCGAATCGACGTAAAACGGTACCTTTTTTGACAGATGTCAACTGCCAGACATAAGATTTGTAGTAGTAAGTAAAAAAAAATCATATACATATGCAGATATAAAAAATTTAAGTGTCTGTTTGTAATTCCAAAACTGCTTTCCACTAAATGCATATTATGAAGGTACGGTACTGAAGAAAAAAAAACATTTATTGAAAAAAGTTCTGTCTGTCTGTTTGTTTGTTCCGGCTAATCTCTAAAATGGCTGGTCCGATTTTAACGGGACTTTCACTGACATATAGCTAAAGTTAAAAGGAGTAATCTAGGCTAATCTACATTTTATTTAATAATACTATTGGGATGCGCGGGCCACCCATGAAATTATGACAACGCGGGTGAAACTGCGGGGCACAGCTAGTTTTTATATATACATTTTCACTCTTTGGTATCTGATGTGGGTTTTATTTTTATCTAAATAGACCTCTCCACGTCAAAGGCACATGTATGTAATATCACCTAACAAAACAAACGTGAACGTGGAGTCGAAAACAGTAGAACATTTACGTATCTACTCAAAACATCTCATTGAATTGACCAAACAAACGGAGTTCACCTAAAAAGTAAGGACGCGGCCACCGCAGGTATCTCTGGCCCGTAGTTAAATCAAACAGGCGCGGTACAATGAGACGGAAAGATATGATATTTGTTGAAACAAGCACAATGGTGTAGTCATTGTTTGTCCGACAGATTTGCGCGACGATCGTGATAGCGAACACCCTCGTAGCTCGTAGAGGGTACACACTGCCGTAGCGATCGGGTGACTATTTGCAAATTGTAGCCTGCCGCGTTATTCTCTAATGTTTCTCAGCATCGCGCTGGACGTCGAGCGTCGATTTTAATAGTTAGAAATTGATACTTAATACATAGACGATAATGTTTAATTTCGTATCTTTGAAACTGACACTGGACGTGGGACGCTGAGAGACCTTGCAGAATAACGCGGCTTTGCAGCAGACATGTTTGGCGCAATATTGAATTTCAACTTAGGTGATATTACTTAATTGAAATTAAAAGTTTTGACTCTAGGATAGTAGTGCGGATAAATTCTAAATATATATTGAATGCCCATAACTTTGCATCTAACAAAAATGCTTACATTAAAATTAACAATTTTCACCATTATAAAAAATATTCACAGAAAAAAATCACCCCGTGAAATTATCCGGGATTACCTACTAGTTAAGAAATTACTCAATTATTTTAAGCTCCTTACATGCAACAAATTTTACATAAATAAAAAAGCAGAAAAGATCTATATAATGCGAATAAATGCAACTCATTTTCTTATCTATGAATTTTAAGTTGCTAGTGTGCAATTTTTATACGTATGTGTTAATTTCATATAATAATCATTTCTTGATTAAATTGTCATTCGTACACACAGTACAGTACATTAAATCAATAAGTTTCACGCACGATCGAGCCGTGAGTGGCGATACGAAATGCGTGAGAAAATTAAACAAGAGCTTTCCATTTCACTTGGCGTTATGGCATCGCCTATCCCGCACCAAATGAGCACGCATTGTAAAATGTCGCGCAAACAGCTTCGAGATACGAATATTAACTCGACAAGGGAAGATCAAATCTGCGTGTCAAGTGATATGGTCTAATTCAATTTGAATCTGCTTTGCTGTTAATTTGATATCATTTTCGAATGTAATACCTACCTACTTCTGTGTGTGATTGTGTTCTCATGAGGGTAGTTTGTTAGGATTTGTGAGCTTTTATTTCTCTTCGTATAGAAATTAAGTCTCAACATTATAAAAAATATTCAAAGATAATTGATACTTTTGAGTGGATATGTGAGCTTGTGCGTTGTGAAGTATTTTTAAAGACAATAAATTTTAATGCGATTATAATGAATTTTTTTTTTAATTTAACTATGTACGATCTTTCTTTCACCTACCATTTGCGATGAAAATTTATAGAAATCATAGTTTCGTACCCAAGTCGAGCATTTACTACAAAATTCAAAATACCTTTATTTGATTAGACTTCTTACAAAGTACTTTCAAATCGTAAAGACACAAAAAATACATTATACTTGATTAGACACAGGGTTTGGAAGGTTGCTTTCGTTAGAAGAAGAAACCGGAAAGAAAATCAATAAAAACACTTCAAAAAAAAATATAAAATTTTAATGTTGTCAGTATTATATATTTCACTAGCGGACATCACGCGGTTTCACACGCGTAGTTCTCGTTCCCGTGAGAGTACGGTGATAACATAAAGCCTATGCTACTCGCTGATGACGTAGCATTCCAATGACGAAATAATTTTTGGAATCAGCACAGTAGTTTTTGAGTTCATTCATTACAAACTATCACCGAAAAATACAAATCTTTCTTCTTTATAATAGTGTAGATGAATATAAGCCCATGGACACAGTTCCAATGCTCAATTGTGAGACAACAACATTAATGCGGATGAAGCTGCGGATCTCAGTCAGCAGAAGATAATAAACGAAACATGAAAAAAGAGTAAATTAAAATAAATAAATCCGCAAATGTTGGATCAAACATTCGTCAGCTAAATACCAATGTGACAATATTCTGTTATTTGCGTAAAGCGAACGCCCCGTTCGCCCGGACGCGACCCGGGCGTCAATTCGATATCTCGTGTCAATATTTGAAATCGCCAGCGATCCGAGTGAGACTATCGAATCGATTCGAGTCCACCTGATAATTCCAGGTATCGAGTGGGGCTTAATTGGGGATCGAGTTGTCGCTGTGACGTATTATAAGCCTGCGTTTGCAGTATTATGTATCAGAGAATGACATGTTATTCAAAGGAATTTTGTCGTGGTAGTATGAGATAGAGATAAAGACACGAGGGAGATGTACATTACAATAATATATCTAGGAGTTTTATAAAAAATATATGATGAGTCCATGTTATATACGTAAATATAAAAAAAATATAAAAATAACTTATTTTGAAACCATCGGAACAAGCGTGCGTATCGAGTTAAAGTTGCTTAAAAAGAAGATACTTTGTGTGTATTATTTTATCAATGCAAGTGATTTATTCAGTTTATGACTTGGTAAGGCACTTATGAACGTCGAAGAATCGACCAACAGTTCGGAAACTAGCCTTCTGAGAAGAACCGGTTATAATTAGTATTGAACCGGATTAATGTCACACAATAATCTAATAAAAAAATATCGGTGAAAACAAGTCATAAAACTGCTTTTAACCATTTTCTAAGCCCGCTATCCGCTCCGCCATTCGCTATATCTAATACCATAAGAGCACTGCTACAGAGCCAATCGAGAAGTGGAACGTTTTTGATAGAATTACTTCATCAATATAGCTCACCGGTGCGAAGTCACGGAGCTCATTGTTTGCACTGCGCTACGAACGAGCTAATTGGGAATTTAAAAAGGCGGATGGTCGATTAAATAAATATTTAAAGGCGTGGTTGGAATAAACGGAGGTCTTATTAAAACATAGAATATGCACATCGGTAGATTTCGGCGGAACATTGTGAAAAATGAATTGTTAGAGGAAATTTATAAAATCTTGTAAGTATTTCTTTGTAAGTTTTGCTAGCTGATCTAACACACAAAAATACCTAAAATTATAAGAAGTACCTGATTGACTTTTTTCTAAAAATTAAACCTAATTGATAAATCGATCTTGACGATCGATTTGTCGTCCCCGAAACCCCCTGCATACAAAATTTCGTGATAATCGTTGGAGTCGTTTTCGACATTAAAATCATCTATACATGTAACCGGAGACAATAAAATTGAAGTGTCTGTTTGTGATTCCAAAATATTAGCTTTCCACTAAATGCATATGACAGTCCCGTCGGTACAGACACCGAAAGATTTTTTTTTGCATTGTTTCTCTGTGTCCAAATAATATCGGATCGACTGGATCGATTTTAACGGGACTTTCACTGGCGGATAGCTAATAATACAAGGAATAACTTAGGCTTTTATTCAAAAAAACATTACTGTTCCGCAGGCCACTCAATAAATAAACTCTACACGGGTAAAACCGCGGCTAAAGAATTGCTCTTTGAGACGTTTAAATTAATTAATCATTCATGACAATGCCAAGATTATTATTAAAACTTATTTTGCCCGTGTCATGTCAACTGTCATAGCTTTTCGCCACAATGCCGTTTGAAAGAAAAACGTCGAGCTAATACATTGTTGATTATAAAACAAAATGTATTTTAGGAATTCGTACTAATTGTGCAGTCCGTGCTCTAGTTGCATTTAATTTTGTGTTTTGTTGCCATATCTATTACCCCTGTTACAGTCAACATTACGGGCATTTTGCGAAGGTAGTTCCTATCAGCTTTAATTAGAATTTTTTAACGGGAATTTATGATTAAATTTTTTTTTAATATCATTAATTTTATTTGGAATAACAAGTGTCAATATGAATTGTATTTAACTGGAAACTTTTAAATAAATTCATTTACAACCAGTTAGGCCCCGCTGTTTCATCCGCGTAGACTTAATTTCGTCATTTCGAGAGCCTTGTGATAGTTCAAGAGTGCATTCGTTACAGAGAACAGCCGGACAGATATATTAAAAAATCGTCTTAGTATCTTAAAGTATCATATTATGCAATTAGTGAAAAGAAGTTTATTTGGAATTGACAACAGAAATTTCATTTTATTCACCTGTATATAAGTATATAGATTAAAATAACCTGTTATCAATCTCTCTTAGTTGACAGTAGATGTCTGTCAGTTGTATTGTATCTAAAGTCAGTTCTCACGAGCAACGAGCACAATAAACAAACCATGCCATTATAAGTAGAAGTTGTTGCGATAGAAAGTGAAATAATATTTGTTTTCTTCTCTCACGGTAGGCAAACGGTTATCATTATTTCCGTATTATATTAAAATACACTTAGGTTCGTAATCGCAAATTTTCCGAAGATGATACTTGTTGTAAGCAGTATTGTATTATTAATATATCGAAACACTGACTGGACTGTTTGGAAGACGAGGTCCTGCCGCGTTATTCGGAGTATCGGTTTCAATCGAAGGACATCTAAATATATATGACCCAAAGGTGACTGACTGACTGACTCACCGACATAGTGATCTATCAACGCACAGCCGTAACCACTGGACGGATCGGGCTGAAATGTGGCATGCAAGTAGATGTTACGTAGGCATCCGCTAAAATTTTGATTAATTCTACCCCCAAGGGGATAAAATAGGGGATGAAAACTTTGTAAATCTTTAACCGATATATTATATAAAACTAAATCTATAGTGAAACCGAGAGGCACAGCTAGTTGATACATAAAAAATACATGATAACGTTAAATTTCGTATCTTTAAAACCGACACTTGACGTTGAGTGACGCTGAGAAGCCTGACAGAATAACGCTGCATGACTTTCACTAGGTCGGGTAAAAAGGGGTTACTTATCCATCTGTAATGTCTCAGTAGCAGCCTGGATTCTGGATTAGCTCCTTTTTAATGGCAATATGCTCGCGCGCGAAATGTTTAGTTGAACTGCTGAAATTGATGTAGTTAGAAAATTATTATACTCTATATGTCCTAAATACATATTATAGCCTAAAATGTATTTAGGACTGAGATCTAAGATTACCGATGGTGTTGTCTGTCAGTCACTCATTATATTATTTAATAGATATGTTCTAGGAAAATCTATTATTTGTCTATAATGAGTTCAGCCTTAATCATTAATAGCGCTGTCAGACAAATAATGTTATATTGCGAGGGACATTAATAAGAAAATGTAATTACGTCAGACGCATGTGAAAAGCAGTTTTTTTTTGGTATTACAAACACACTTCAATTGTATTTATCTATATATAATAGATTACAGAAAGTTAATTTTAAGAAAGGATACCCTCTTAATTAATTCTTGCAATACCAACATAAGAACATAACCAAGTCAGCAAATATCCTTCAACCAAAAAGGAAGGCAACAGTTCTAAAAGCTTATAATAGATAATATAATAAACCAGTCGATACCGCAAACGTATCCCACCCGAGGGATTAACGGATGTATCCGCTGAGAGGCAGCTCTGCGGATATATCCGATAATACCAGGCGGATACAGGTGGAGCTTGTTACGTGATCTACACTAATCTCTCCCTTGTCCGAGTGCTCTTATATTATAAGCAGTTGAAGGCTAAATTAGGGTATTAATTGGTTATTTAGCGTTTTGCTTTTTCAGTGCTGCAGGCCTAGACAAAGTATAAGGTAATATTTAGTATATGGTAATGACGTAAATCAGTCACGTGACATATCTCAATCCCGTACATTTTGAATCATTTCTACTAGCGAAACGTGCGGATAATGTTACTTTGTCTACAGGCCTTGAGGCCCAACCATGAGCTCTTATTGCCATGATTTAACTCTTATCGTGAGATAGGTGTAAATGACGTTTATAAGTATGTCGTATCGTCGGTAAAACACGTAAATGACGTATACGCGATCGAACATGACGTGACTATAGTAACGCTATTATAATTCTGCTTACAATCTCGTAGATGCGCGCGTCTGTGTGTGTGTGTGTCATTTTGAAAGATTTGCTTCTGGGTGCCTTACTGTTGAAAAGCTTATGTTAATGCTGTGTAACCTAAGTCGATATTTGATCGGGTAATTGCTGAATTGTGCGACATGACCGGTACTCTAAGCCATAGACCATTATGATGGGAAAACTATCAGGAAAGCGGACGTTACAGGAGTGGACAGGAATTAAGACATTGCAACGCCTGTTAAGACTGGCGCTGGACAAGGTAAACTATGACTGCCTTCAGTAATGGGGAGGCACAAAAGAAGAGGGAATTGCTGAATCAGTGTCGGTTGAAATGTAGTTGAATTCTATATTTGAATTATTATTACATACATATGCTCACGCCTGTATTCCCCGAAGGGGTAGGCAGAGGTGTTGTTATTACAACACCCACTTTTCATCGGATTTGATTAAGTGCCAGCGTGACAGATTGTGAGTCTATCGCCGTTTCAGGCACTATACATACATCTTTAGCACGTAAAGCAACGTAACGTGGTTTAAAATCACTGTACATAAGTTTTTTTTAGAAAAACTCATTGGTACAGGCCCCGCTGGGATTCGAACTTGCGTCGCTTGCGTAGCAGGCGATAGCTCAAACCCCGAGGCCACCACGGCTCTTGTGGCACGTGAATTATTATTCGACAAATATAACGCTCTACGAAGCTTATTCCACCAAATAACGTTGCGTTTCCTTTGAAGCTATTCAATGGACGTCAATACCATTACAATTCACAGTATTGTACCAATTCTATTCGAGGAACAAAGGACCAAGAGACATCTCAGTACCGTTCAATATTAATTAGAATCTGAGGTGGTGCGACCTCAAGCCTTTGAATATTTCACTCCGCTCCCATCTTGCGGGTAGCTGTAAAAGTATACCCTTAATTGTATTGCACCGCTACAAATGCGGGTAGTTGGGTAAATATGTTACTTACGGTTTTAACACAAATTAAATTGTATAATGTTTCAAAGAATAGGCTATATACAAACATTAGATTCATAATATATATTTAATGGTTCATGTTATAGGCAAACCTTTAGCCGGGCAGTAATCCAGTCTTTGGGATGCAATTGGGAAATTACAGATGAAAAACATACAATATATTTTCCTCATTTAAAAATTGTTTAAGCCGTTTCAGAGTTTAGCTGAAAAAAAAGGTAATATTGTCTTATATGCATGTAACGTATAAAGAGAATCAATTCTATTTCAATTAATCAAATTATTTTTCTGCAAGTCAGATATTGTGTAGGCATTAGTAATGCACGACGCTAATTAGTTAGGAAGCCAATAAATTGTCAGTCAAACATTGGTCCAAATGGCCAACACTTGGCATAGCGTTGGCCATTGGCACCAACGTGTACAATTAGGGCATGGCTAGCTATCATACATGTACGATTGGTCACAAAACAATGGTGTACGTGTATCGCACACAGCGCCTTGAGGGAGTATTGCTAACTGGAGGTGTGAAGTCGACGTAACAGTTGTATTGTTAACGCGTTCGTGTCACACTCCCGTTAGGGTTGGCAATTATAATAAGAAATTAGGCTTATTAAATTGGCATATTTTGAATTCCACTTGATATTCTAGAAATTGGCAAATATGTACTTCTAATAATGTATTATTTATGTATATTCCATGACTAATGTCAGAAAGAACTCATAACGACTGTTTAAATGTTTCATCGTTGCTTATTTACACAAATATATAGCTACCAAACATAGGAATGAAATTACAAATATATATATTGTCATTCATGAGAATATGTCTTAGCCGACAACCCTATGCACACATTCATCAAGCGCACACACAGTAGGCACACAAATACAAATTTACCTGTCGACACACACTAATTCAACGTGTACTCAAAGCGTATTAGCTAAACAGTCACAATCACGCACACAAATACATCAACATACGTAGTTATATGTAACCACAAACGTATTATATTATAGGGACATAAATGTCACATTACGTTCTGGGAAATTCGTAAATGCTACAAATGACTAATGATGCTCGTAATGGGGTAGTTCACTGACAATTTGTTAATTTATTACATAATAGAAAGCGAACAGGCTAAGAGTTTGAAGTAGAAAAGGCATAGAAGATAGTCTTCCCAGAAGTATTTACGATGCAGTAGGCAGAGCTGCCGTGATAACACCCACTTTTAGCCACAGATGATTGGGTGCCAACATGACAGAGGGTGAGTCCATATTTGATTTACTTCTCGGATATATACAGTTTTCCTTCAACGTAAAACTATTTTCAAATAAAATGTTTGCCCTGACGCGAGAATCGAACCCACCACACCTAGTGTAGCAGTCAGTTACACTAACCACTAGACCATTTGTGTCGCCAAATAGTGACGTAACGTGCTTCGACACATTTACGGATGCTTCATACATTTTTTTCGCATGTTGTCAATTACACTGCATTGTAGGAGACAGAACTGAAGGAAGATTATAGGGATCCAATGGATGAGATCAACTGTGGAACGATTGTAGTATTTTGTTAAACTATCAAGGATAGCTTGGTACAACTTAGTATCTGGTCCACATTGTCGATGGATCCAATTACGGGTGATCTATACTAATATTATAAAGAGGAAAGGTTATTAGCCAATATGTTTGTATTGAATAGGCTCGGAAACTACTGGATCGATTAGAAAAAATCTTTCAGCAATGGATAGCTGCATCATCAGTGAGTAACTTAGTAGTATATTTTGTCCTCATGCACCCACGGGAACGAGAACTACGCAATTGAAACCGCGTGACGTCCGCTAGTTTCTTATAAGGTAATATAATTAAGCTCTGCTTACACTGTTACTATTATACTTTGATGAGGTCAGCTGTCACCAAATCTATACTAATATTGTAAAGAGGAAAGATTAGTTTGTTTGTATTGAAAAGGCTCTGAAACTACTAGATTGATATTAATAAATCTTTCAGCAACGAATAGCAAAATTATCACTGAGTAATATGGGCTATATATCCCCGTACTCCCATGGGAACGGGAACTACGCAGGTGAAACCGTGTGACGTCCGCTAGTAATATATAAGCTGTGTTTGTAATATCTCCCAGAGGTGATATACTGTCGCGGATCAATCAATAACAACTAATCCGACCATTCTGGTGGAATTAGTCGCTTGTTCCGCTCACATCTACCGCACAGGGCTGCCAATACAAAGACTTGTTTTCAAACAAATATTTATAACTGTAAAAAACGTTGTATTTTAGAATCGCATACGAATAATAAAGGAATTAATACTCAAGGAACAGTAGTGCCAAGAAGGCTGGCAGCATTGCCACGTTGAATAGCAATGCTGATTCTCTGAGCGAGAAAAGCCCCAGCCCGCTTGTCACGAGAAGCTTCTACCAGACGACGTGCAACCTCTTTGAAAAGTTGATGAACATCCAGACCCCAAGGCCCCAGCAGTGGTCGATGTACTAACAATAGAATGAATAATGGAATACTAATGTGAGATTTGTCAAATAGGTTATAATATAAAGTACATACTATTAATAGAAAGAAGTAATTAAAAACCATGTTAATACGAAGCGTATTTTCAATTACTAAAAGTAAGATAAAACATGCGACAAGAACTTTCCAGCGAGATATTATGGGGAAATGTATCTATCAATATTTTTTGACGCCAATAGATTCGATACAAAATGTATGGGAATGACATATGTCACGAGACTGATTTATGTAAAAAAAATATATCGTGTCTACTAGCGAAGCGTGAGGATAATGTTACTTTGTCTACAGGTTTAGGGTTATTTTACAAGTCGAAACTGAATGAATAAAATTAATTAAGTGTTACTGGATTGACAGCCCTAACTGATCGATTCCGATTTGACAAGTGGTGTGATTCACTCGCGGTGCCACGGGCCGTGCGGTGAACCGAGCGACGCGCGACATACGTGCCTCTAGGGCTGTCACTACACAATCGTTGCAAGATATTGACAAAATGTGAAGAGTAAGTACTGCGTGCTTGCATGCTTATTGATCAATGCTTGAAATATCTGAATAACAAGAATATATCTCTCTACTTTCATCGAACTTCCACCGAAATTAGAAAATATACAAATACAAATAAAGTATTTTGTAAATATAGATATATGTTTCAACGACAAATTTATATTGTTCCCTAACCGTTAGAGGCGCTATTCACATTCTCAGAAAGATATTGTCCAATGACGCGTCGAGTGTAAATAACGAAGGGGTTGCTAACACCCAATTGATAGGTATATAACAGAGGACCTAGTGCGAGTTTTTCACTGCCACCGACACAAGTAATCGCGTTGACATAAACGCAGACTTGTATGGGATCGAAGCAGCGGCATCTGTCGCCTTAAAGATGACACTATTGTGAGCCTATACAAATCTGACTCGTCTCAGTCGTCGCGATTACTTGTGACGGCGATTTTAAGAAAATTAGCACTAGGTACTCAGAACAACACCAAACAAAAAGTTATGCGCTTTTCATTACTGGCAACCCTACAAAGTAGGCATATAATTATCTACTCATTTGTTTCTCCTCGATCTGTGGAACGCTTCGCAGATAATTGTGAAACTGTACCCCTATCACGAGTTTCCCACTATTTTCGTAATTTATACTCGCTAGCGTCACTCGCAATTTTTGTATGAGATATTTTAGTTCTGCACGTCACCTGGGAGTCGATGCACAATTTCTCATACTAATATTCGGTGGAGACGCTAGCGAGTATATATTACGAAAACGGTGGCAAACCCGTGATAGGGGTACAGAACATCCATGTACCTACACTTGTCGCTGTTCGTGCGAAATACTCGATATAAATACTATTCATCGTTTTCGAAATAAGAGAGTTCGAATTACAAAACGTGTAAGCGGAGCAAAATACATAAATAAATAGATATGCTCACATCATTCCAGAAGGGTCTCCGAAGTGGTAAGCAGAAGTGTTGTAAGAACAACACCCACATTTCACCGAATATGATTAAGTGCCAAGAGGGTTAGGCGATCGCCGTCTCAGGCACTATAAATATGTCTTTGAATTACTTCTCAGATATATGCAGGTTTACTCAAGATGTTTTCCTTCACCGTAAAGCACGTGTTGTGAAATCACTGCACATAAGTTTTTAGAAAACTCATTGGTACAGGCCCTGGTGGGGTTCGAACTTGCGTCGCTTGCGTAGCAGGCGACTGCTCAAACCCCGACGCCACGACGGCTCCATTGCGTATACTTGGAAAGGCAATACTACAGTAGCCGCCATGAGTAATGAGCGCTGATAGTCATTTTATGAGTCTGTCCTTGTCTGTATGTATGGCGCGAAGCGAATAAAATATAAGCACAGTTTCACCCACAATTTCACTAAGCGCTCAAAGCTCGTGACGGCACCTGCGACATACCACACTTTTCAAATGAGTATAAGAACGTGCTGCTTACGCATGTAATGATAAAAATCAACCAAAATAAAACATTGTAGAAAACTTTACTCTTTACAGATAAATAAAGTTGTCTGTTTTTAATTCCAAAATAACAGCTTTTACTAAATACATATGAAAGTATATACGATAATGAAATTAAAAAACCAATTATTTTTCAGTCCATCTGTTTGTTTGTTCCGGCTAATATCTGAAACAGCTGGACCGATTTTAACGGGACTTTCACTGGCGGGTAGCTAATTTTACAGGAGTAATTTAGGTTACTTTTTATTTTAAAAAATCATAAAGTTTCATGAAATTAACTCTACACGGGTAAAACCGTGATTCACAGCTAGTTTTGTAATAACTTTATTTCCATACGCATTTCAATTACTGAGAGCCATGTTAAGTAAATAATGAAAAAACGTAACTGACACACCACTTCCAATTCGGATAATTACATTAACACATATCGATTGTGAGTCGATTTGCATCGAAGCATACAACACTATCGGATCGGCTTAATCAAAGCAATTTAACCCAATCAAAGTAGTCGAATGCAAAACAGGCTTTAGGTAACCCTTCACCGCACAAATAGCACTCTAATACGCATTCTCGTTCATTTATCATTCATTCGCTCTTCCAAAGTTCCAAATTTGAAATGAGAATGAGCTTCCTTGAGATTAACATTAGTCAAAGGGTTTCGATACCGCGGAGGGTAGGTTGCGTAGCCTTGTTAGTTAGGTAGAGTTTCAAATTTTGCAAATGGAAACCGCGTTATTCACTAAGGTTTCTCAGCGTCGCATTCGTCGTCGAGTGTCGGTTTTTTCAAGAAACGAAATTGAACCTTATCCTATACTAGCCGACGTCACGCGGTTTCACCCGCATATTTACCGTTCCCGTGGGAGTACGGGGATAAAATATAGCCTAAATAAATCGGTGATAATGTAGCATTCAAATGGTGAAGGATTTTTTAAAAATCGGTCCAGTACTTTTTGAGCCAACTCGTTACAAAGATAATTACATACAAATCTTTTCTCTTTATAATATTAGTATAGATAGCAACGCTAGTCGTCGAGATCGACG
Source organism: Watsonalla binaria (assembly GCA_929442735.1). NCBI lineage: Eukaryota > Metazoa > Arthropoda > Insecta > Lepidoptera > Drepanidae > Watsonalla > Watsonalla binaria. Next base: position 10,391,018 of record OV838924.1, on the reverse strand, counting down.
CTGAGAAACCTTAGTGAATAACGCGGCTGGTATAAAAGCGTACTGTTCAATTTAATGGTTCATTGAAGTGAGTGGTTAGGTGAGCTAGAGAACAAAGTCGTGAACTAAACAGTACCCCTATCACGGGTTTGCCACCGTTGTCGTAATCTATACTCGCTAGCGTCTCCGCCGAATATTAGTATGAGAAATACAAATATTGCGAGTGACGCTAGCGAGTATAGTTTACGGAAACGGTGACAAACCCGTGATAGAGGAACTGGTGCCTTTTGTTGGTACGAAATGTTGATCAGTGACGACATGGTAACGTTGAATGTCTATCTATTGTAATCGATGGAGAATTTTAATGTATACTTCCAGGTGTCCAAATTAAAATTTAAATGCCTCATACTGATAACACATTTTCATTGAATACGTGTGGATTAAATAAATACATTATTTATCATACCGTAATGAATATTTCGCTTGTAGGTATAGATATGATAGTCAAGTCGCTAGTAATACATTATTACACGTTTGTAAGACAATTAAAGGGAATTTTAATGTAAAGTATCTATATGTCATTCATAGTCATGTCATTCTGACGATTTGAAGGTATTTAGTTAAAAGTATCTCATCTTATACCTTTAAACTTTTATTTAGAGCACTTGTAACCGAAGAAAGTGTATAAAGAAATGCATGAATGTGGATGAAGCGAAAGAAGTATGTAGCATGTGGCTAACGGTGGTCTCTGCCTACCCCCATGGGATACAGGCACGAGCATATGTATGTATGTATATTTATATATAATTTGAATCTTGTAAACGGCTCCAATGATTTTTATGAAATTTAGTATGCTGGGGGTTTGACGTTAAAATTCGAATGCAAGTATTTTCAAAGTCTCCAGTAAGGTGCGCATACGCAGGTACGGGATCGAGGCGCGGCGGCGGTCGCAGAGCGCGCTATGAATTTTAAAACGTTTAACAAGGATCAATAACCTACAAGTGGATCCACGTAGACGGAGACAATGCTATGGGGACCTTACCTATTAAAACTTACATTCACACAAATACATTTGAATCAATACATTTCAATCCCCGAATCATATAACTTACTAGCGAACGTCACGCGGTTTCACCCTCGTAGTTCCCGTTCCCGTAGGAGTACGGGGATAAAATAGAGCATATATTACTCGCTGATAATGCAGCTTTCCAATGGTGAAAGAATTTTTGAAATCAGCATAGTCGTTTTTGAGTTTATTCATTACAAATATATACACAAAAATACAAATCTTTCTTCTTTATAATAGTGGTAAAGATGTCGATTATAAAATCACATAATTGATCATCCTCATGGTTTATTTAGAGCAACAATATCTACAGTGAATTCGGTGCAGCAGTTCATCCGTGAAAAGGTAACAGTCAACAGACAGACAGTCAGACAGAGCTATTCCCGTCCGATTAGATGGTATCTTAGCCCGACGGACAGAAACAATTTTTAAAACGTCGAAGAAGTCTGGTAAGCCTAGTGGTGGAGTTGCAACTGTACTTTTTAATAAAATATAATACAACGGTAGTCCAAAGGATTCATTTAAATAGGTATATTTTTGGTTTGGAATTATGTATAGAACAGTTAAATTCATCAAAACTTGGTATTACAGGATCTCTGACAGTTCGCATTCAAAACACAAAAAAATGGAAATATTAAAATCGATTTTTAGAATCGATTATTCTATTGTTAAAGCTTAACGGCAAAGTGTTGTGGCCCATTAAATTTATCGATATTCGAAAGTATTCGAAACCTAATCGAAAATATTCGATTAGGTACATCTTATAAATAAGTATACAGCTGTCTTAAAGACTTATAACTGCCCAGATATTGTCAGAAACTCAAAATTAATTCAGCAAAATGTGTAATTACCATTCAAAATGATTTACAAAGTGTATGAGCGCTGCTGTGCTCGAGGCGCGCAGATTGTAAATCAGCTTCGTGATTTATTTATTAGCTGTTAAAACATCTTTAGGAACGGTCTCATAACATAAAATGCATACGAAACGTCAGCTTCTATTCATTGGCTGGTTTCTTTCACTTAAAATTTGAATTTGAAATACCTTTATTGCAATAACATTATTATGAAGGATTATGTTACCGCTGCGGTCGGAAGGTTGTTTTTACAAAAATGAACCCGGCAAGAAACATACGATATTGAAATTAGTCCATGGATACAATATCAATGCTCAAAATGTTAATTAAAAGTAAAAATTATGTTTTCTATATCTAGACCGTTAATTTATACAAATTTTAAGGCACGAAAAGACGAACAGTCCTGTTCAGTAGCATAACGCCAACCATCGCCTTCTTCAACGACAACTGATAAACACGGTTGGAGATCTTCGTAAGCGTACATCTATGCGTGAGTCAATTCACTGCTGTAGAAAGCTGACCATGTGTTACACTACAACTTTGTGATCATAATGAGAGACGAGCAAAAATCAACGTGGACGCGTTCCGAAGAGTGTTCGTAATGTGACATGTGAATTATACTAATGATGATGTTTAAATAAATGGAACACACGGTGTAGTGACTAGAGTGTTTACGGATGGTGTTTTAGACTATTTTCTCTTTTTATTTTATCTCTTACTCTTCTGATATCTACACGGGCCCAACCATGAGCTCTTATTGCATTGATAGTGCAGCTGTGTGGCAGAGACAGATGTATCCACGTCATATACATCTGTCTCATAATATGAGTCAAATTATCATGGCAATAAGAGCTCATGGCAAGGCTAGTATTTCCTTCTTATCGTGTATAGCTTATATACATTTTGTGCAATTAAAGTGTTGTAGCCCAGAACTTGGCTACTGTAACAGCTTTATTGGTAGCAGCCATCAGATCTAATGCTTCTAATCATCAGCTTGGTGGGGCATGCATATAATGTGGGCTAAAGTTTCAGGTCCCTGTAGGCCTAGACAAAACATTCTCTCGCGCTTTCGCCTTTGTATCTTTTCTATTAGCGAAAGTATAAAGTTACATGTCGTCGTGGCTTGAGGTTTGAGCAATCGCCTGCTACGCAAGCGGCGCAAGTTCGAATCCCAGCGGGGCCTATACCAATGAGTTTTTCTAAAAAACTTATGTACAGTAATTTCACACCACGTGTTTTACGGTGAAGGAAAACATCGTGAGGAAACCTGCATATTTCTGAGAAGTAATTCAATGACGTATGTACAGTGTCTGAGACGGCGATGGACTCACCATCTGTCACGTTGGCACTTAATCATCGTCGGTGAAAAGTGAGTGTTGTGATTACAACACCTCTGCCTACTCCTTCGGGGAATACAGGCGTGAGCATATGTATGTATGTATGTAATAAAGTTACAGACCCTGTTGTCTACAGGCCCTGTTAAAATCAATTTTTATCTATGCAGCATTTTTTACAATAGGTTTACTTCCGTTGAATATTTGGATGTTAGCAAGGTGATAATTCCATATACTTTGCCTGATATCCTCATTCCTTGAATGAACAGGCTTACGTCACGAACCGTGTTGTCAAGTGCTGTAATTTATTGACTTTCTCAATACAATTCAGAAGCGCATTGCAGCTGGTGTCATCAAATCGTTTTCAATCACGTGATCTAGCTATCAAGCGACAGGTATAAGTGGGTTTTTTCTAAACCATTAACTCTTTACAAAGCAAATGACGGAACTAAAAATCCTCGTCGTTTCCCTTGAGTATATTTTATAGATCCAAATCTGTAGGTTTATTTGATAACGGCTTTATCATACGGTAGTCAGTCAGTGCCTGCTGATTTATAGAAACCGGGAAATGTTGTGTTGAAAGACGATTCAGGTACCCTATTCAATTACTAAACAGAAAATGGTTTGAGATCCGACAACACTATATTATAACGATTTATATACACAATCAAATGAAAGCATAACAACAACAAATCTACCCATGCTCCAGTGAGCACAAGTGCTATCATTAGTTTTGAGCGCTGGCCTTGACCACGCAGTAATCATTTTTTACGCACAAATAAAAACATGGGCAGTTATCTCCATTATTTTAGCTGAGCGCCCATAACGTCGTGACGTGATGGCACGCTTACCATTCAAAGATGTCTTGTAAACTGGTCACCCGACAGATGAGATTAACGTCGTACATCATACGGAAACCAGAATTGTTCACCAAAATAAACCCAATTCAAGAGATCTTGACGCTTACAGAAATAAACATTTTAATTATATCCACAAAGCCACTTGACACTTGGAAAACATCGGGCGATATTTGTTTACTACTCGTGGCGTTTAAAACAGGGGAACCTGGCTGACCGGTTTCTTTTCAATGACTTTTTCTCATATATGCAGGAAAAAAATTAGCGGTGACAGTCAGTCTCGAACCGTGGTACTCTAGTTTCGTTATCGCCTCGTAAGCTGGAAGCCTCACGTTTGAGCTACCATAACTTGACAGATGTCGGCGTTATTTGCTATCATGTTGTAATGATATTGTATGAGTTTTTCAGTGCCTAAAAACATGGTCAAAACGATGTTTTCCAAAAATGAACTTAGTGGGATGTATTTTTTTGCCCCTGAAAACACAAAATTCATGAAAATCGTTGGAGCCGAGATTCAGATTATATATACAAGAATTACTCGTTTAAAGGTATAAGATCCATCCGATTAATAACAATCTACAAAGAGCCTTACCATGAGCTCTTATCATCGTGACGGTTTTATACATATTATGAGAAATATGACGTGAATATCTGTCATTGTACATTGTACACAAAGCCAAACAATCATTGCAACAAAATCTCAGGGTTGGATCAAATGAAAGAGCGGTCACTATTAACACGAAAAAGGAAATTTGAAAATTCATGTTCATACATATGCTCACGACTATTCCCCGAAGGAGACAGAGCTGTTGCAATAACAGCACCCATTTTTACCGAAGACGATTAAGTGCCAATGAAACAGACACCGTCTCGGGCAGACCTATGCATATTTCGTTACAATGTCTTCCTTAACCGTAAAGCATGTGACGTGACATCACTGCACATAAGTTTTTAAAAGAACTCATTAGTACAGGCCCCGCTGGAATTGGAACCTGCTTCGTTTGCGTTGCAGGCGATTAGTCCAACCCCACGGCCATCACGCCTTTGTCATCAAATTCATATTCAAAGGGGCTTATTAAGAGGTCTACAAACAGCTTTTATTGAAAAAATCATTGCTTTATGGTCAAACTGCAATACAAGTCTGCATGTATTTATAAAAGCATAGTTACAGAATATTGAATTGAGCTCTCAAATATCTCCCAGGGTGATTCCCGCTCCCGATGAGTACATTCTTATAAGGAATGTTAATTTCACTTTAAAATGAGGGCAACAAGATTAATTTTCGCCTGAAATCAGGTACAACAAGAATCATTTAGCAAATCTGAGGGGCGGGAAGTTTCTATTAAGCCTGTGACGCTATTCACGTAATTGACTTATGCCACGAAAAATAAAGGCAACAGAAAGGCGGCTTCGTACACTGATCGAGACTCGTCACACTCGCACGTAGGAGGATTTCCGATCAACTCGAATCATTCCCGTAGTAACTTTTGAGACACGCAAAACTAGAGTGCAATGGCTTTGCACCACGAACTTTACGGTAAAGGAAACATTATTAGAAAACCTGCAATTGACTGTGAATCAAAGACTTGTGTATAGCGCCTGGGTTGGCAATGGAATCACCTACCGTCTGTCACGATGGCACTTAATCATCTTATCTTCGTGGAAAAGTGGGTGTTGTAACACCTCTGGTTACCCTTCTCCCCGTGCTTCGGAAACCCTTCTGGGATGGCGTAGGCATACATCAATAATTTGCATTGCTTATCGCTGTCCGCGCCGGTGCACGAGCTTGTGCGGTCTGACCTTCTGTAAGTTTTTATTTTGTACTCCTAGGTTTGTGACCTCGTGTGGCCGTGAACAGCTGGTTTTAGGAGACTACTAACGAACAGTAATATTGTTATTAGACCTTTATGACCTCAGGGAGCAGAATATAGTAAATAAGTTTACTTTAGAACGAGTATAACAAATTTACGACACTTAATGACTTGGACACATTTTTAAAAGCAATGTAATGGTCTCTTTTGGGTCCAAATAAGTGAATTCACCGAATGTGGATTGAACACTCAGACTAGTATTTTTCCAAGCGAATTTCATGAAGAATATATTTCTTTCTTCATGTGCTTTTTCTTAACGTATAACGCCCCATATTGCATTTAAAATTACGCGTTGTAAATAAAAACCGTAAAAACTCAAGTTCCGGACACTAGGAAACCGAATACAATCGTAAAGGTGTCAAATTTAGAACTACTCAGAATGCATTTCCCAATGTATTTATAAGTAGACGGATAAGAACATCAAAGAAAATGATAAATGACTAACGTAATTTATAATGGTTTTGGAAATTTAGCGATGGTGTTAATTTCGGATGTTGAGTCACGTCGCGGTCACGAAGCAAAATATTGGTATTTATGAACATTTAAAGGGCTAATGTTTTTTTTTAGTTTTCATACATTCAAAATATGCTCACGCCTGTATTCTCCGCAGAGGTGGGCAGAGGTATTGCAATAACAATACACACTTTTCTCCTTAATCTCATAATATGATAGAACCTGGTTTACCGAGCTGTGCTCGGAATCTCACAAAAAACTAAACTTTTTCACACAGAAGAAAAATACTTGACGTTTTCTCTTAACAAAAGAACCCTAAAAAAACTGGACCGGTGTCATTTGGATTCGAACCGGGGTATAGTCTAATCTCATCATCAATATAATTGCTCATTTAAAGGTAAAAGATACCGGGAATCAAACCGCAATCCGCTAGACGTCTGTACTACAAAGCTTACTGGCGAGTAACTTGAAGTACCTATATAAATACGAGATTTAATAATTAAAATTCCTAGTCACAGATTAACATAGGTATATAGTTACTTACTGGGTGTCGGATCGCAAACAGCTATCTAATTACATTACGCAACACGAAGTCCCGACGGTCGCAATATTATCACACAATAGGTTGACTAATCAGGGTTGAAACACCTCTGACTTTGCACGTTTGATCAAAACTTAATTTTAATTAAACTCAGACTAGAAATACAATTTAAGCAAAGTTTCCTTTAGTATAGTTACACACTTTTTTTACACTTACAATAGATTTTAGTAATTCAATGAATAATCTCTTTATAAGTAGTAACTGGATAACCGAGCGTTCTTGCTTTTTATTTCAAATCGGTGCAGCCGTATAGGGGGAGATCAGTGACATACACACGTACAGGAAAATTATATATATATATATATATATAAATACGTATATACATTTACAAGAATTGCCCGTGTAAAGGTAAGATAAGAAGAAAGATTACATAATATAGATAGATAAGATTTTTGGAATGTATTTTTTGCATGCAACTTGTCAATAATATATTATCATTCAGCTTGAACCTACATGAATGAAAAATAACTATTCAGTTTAAAACTTGGTACGACATTTATCAATCTCGAAAAAATAAGCACATGTTCCATTACACCTAAAAAACTAAATCATCCTTTACAATACACCAGTCATTAGCAATACCACCCACGTTCATCTATTCCTAGTTGGACACAGCCCTGACACACCTCTCAATATTGACTTATCTTGGCGTGACGCTGTGGATGCTTCGAATTGCCAGTGGTGATTGACATCCAACCACGTGGGCACAGTATAAATATAAGCTTCACAATCAGTAAGGAATCCAGGAACGAGTCGCTCAAAATTACACACACTGACGGCACATCTAAGAGATTATAAGTATCATGGCAGTAGCGTCAATAAGGGTCAAGTCATGTCCGATTGCGTCAACCGTTTACATGTTATGACGACTTTTTTCAAAACTTATATCTCTCTAGTCGTTCCCTCATGACTGAGGATCGTGGTCATCAACGAGAGGTCCACACTATTTGTTTCCATCGGCTTCTGTCCATCGCAGCCCTGACGACGGAGCCAAACCTCGGGGACCTAGAGTCTATTTGGTCGGTCCATCTGGTAGGAGACCGGCCTCGGGTTCGTTTGCCCGATTATTATTTGCTGTTATGTGTGATATTATTTTTGTGAATCAAAACTTGTAGTAATACATTATTTTGACAGTATATCAAATTGACAAATTTTAATCTTACGCTCAATAGAACAAACATTCTTATTAAGAAAAATAAGCCTAGATTCCTTACTGAATTAAAAGCGTATACTTATACTGTGACGTGGCTCCACGTATCTCCTGTATGTACGGCAAGAACGGCCTGGTTTCGGGGCGAAGTCTACGTGCCTAATGTCAAACTATATCCGATCGTTACTCATGATCGCATTGTGTGACTATGAATAGCGCTTACGATTCCGTGAAAAGGGCATAAGATAGTTATGAAAGTTCTCTAAGATAAGACACATTTTGTAAAGAGATCGCCTAATCTTTATGTGAGGAAAAAGTGCGCTAAATGTAGTTTGAATTCCACACGAATTCCACCAAAAGTGGAGCAAAAAAACTTAACTACAGTTTTGACAAACGTCGAAAATTTGACCTCCTGTATCTGGCGTAAAGTGTTCAGTACTTTCAGTTCAGCTTTGTTCAGCTAATTTGGACAGTTTAAGAATGGCGTGAAACGGCGATGTGCCTCTGGCAAGTATCGTCTACCACTAATTACCTAGTAAGCATCAGGACCTGTAGAGAAAGTAACATTATTCTCAAAACTTCGTTAAAATTGCTGACCATGTAAATAACTTTACAATGCACGGTGTTGCACCGTACACTATAAGTGCAAGCGCCAGAGTATTTTACTTTGTCTAGGCCTACTGGTGTGCTACCTGTGTGAAGTTGGCAACTGAAGTGAAGGAAAAAATTTTTTTCGTCATGTGTTCGATTGTGCCCGGTATGTACCGGATTGTACCGCTTTTTAAATCGTTTGTACCCCTAGGGGGTAAAAGTTATAGGGGGGGTAAATATTTTGGCAACTAAGTATAAAATATTGAAAGTTTGTAAATGCCATTCGATAGTACCCAGCACGTAGAGGATTGTACCGTTTTTTATTTCGTTTGTACCCCAAGGGGACAAAAGTTATGGGGGGTTAAACATTTTGAAATCGAAATATTGTAAATTTGTACATGCCATTCGATTGTACCCAGCACGTAGAGGATTGTACCGTTTTTTGTTTCGTTTGTACCTCAAAGGGCCCCGAGATATGGGGGTTGAAAGTTTCAAACTTTCCACTGTCATATCTCGGGGCCCTTGGAGGTACAAACGAAATAAAAAGCGGTACAATCCTCCACGTATATGGTACTATCCAATGCAAAAATAAAAAACGTTGGTACCTCAAAACATTCCGAATTAGCCCGAGTTGCCAGATGTCCCCACGGATATCTCTGGACCCCATGGGGTACAAACGACATTTATACGCATACCGGATTGTGCCGAGTACGGAGAGGATTGTACCGCTTTTTGTTTCGTTTGTACCCCAAAGGGCCCCGAGATATGGGGGTTGAAAGTTTCAAACTTTCCACTGTCATATCTCGGGGCCCTTGGAGGTACAAACGAAATAAAAAGCGGTACAATCCTCCACGTATATGGTACTATCCAATGCAAAAATAAAAAACGTTGGTACCTCAAAACATTCCGAATTAGCCCGAGTTGCCAGTTGTCCCCACGGATATCTCTGGACCCCATGGGGTACAAACGATATTTATACGCATACCGGATTGTGCCGAGTACGGAGAGGATTGTACCGCTTTTTGTTTCGTTTGTACCTCAAAGGGCCCCGAGATATGGGGGTTGAAAGTTTCAAACTTTCCACTGTCATATCTCGGGGCCCTTGGAGGTACAAACGAAATAAAAAGCGGTACAATCCTCCACGTATATGGTACTATCCAATGCAAAAATAAAAAACGTTGGTACCTCAAAACATTCCGAATTAGCCCGAGTTGCCAGTTGTCCCCACGGATATCTCTGGACCCCATGGGGTACAAACGATATTTATACGCATACCGGATTGTGCCGAGTACGGAGAGGATTGTACCGCTTTTTGTTTCGTTTGTACCTCAAAGGGCCCCGAGATATGGGGGTTGAAAGTTTCAAACTTTCCACTGTCATATCTCGGGGCCCTTGGAGGTACAAACGAAATAAAAAGCGGTACAATCCTCCACGTATATGGTACTATCCAATGCAAAAATAAAAAACGTTGGTACCTCAAAACATTCCGAATTAGCCCGAGTTGCCAGTTGTCCCCACGGATATCTCTGGACCCCATGGGGTACAAACGATATTTATACGCATACCGGATTGTGCCGAGTACGGAGAGGATTGTACCGCTTTTTGTTTCGTTTGTACCTCAAAGGGCCCCGAGATATGGGGGTTGAAAGTTTCAAACTTTCCACTGTCATATCTCGGGGCCCTTGGAGGTACAAACGAAATAAAAAGCGGTACAATCCTCCACGTATATGGTACTATCCAATGCAAAAATAAAAAACGTTGGTACCTCAAAACATTCCGAATTAGCCCGAGTTGCCAGTTGTCCCCACGGATATCTCTGGACCCCATGGGGTACAAACGATATTTTTACGCATACCGGATTGTGCCGAGTACGGAGAGGATTGTACCGCTTTTTGTTTCGTTTGTACCTCAAAGGGCCCCGAGATATGACAGTGGAAAGTTTGAAACTTTCAACCCCCATATCTCGGGGCCCTTTGGGGTACAAACGAAACAAAAAGCGGTACAATCCTCTCCGTACTCGGCACAATCCGGTATGCGTATAAATGTCGTTTGTACCCCATGGGGTCCAGAGATATCCGTGGGGACAACTGGCAACTCGGGCTAATTCGGAATGTTTTGAGGTACCAACGTTTTTTATTTTTGCATTGGATAGTACCATATACGTGGAGGATTGTACCGCTTTTTATTTCGTTTGTACCTCCAAGGGCCCCGAGATATGACAGTGGAAAGTTTGAAACTTTCAACCCCCATATCTCGGGGCCCTTTGAGGTACAAACGAAACAAAAAGCGGTACAATCCTCTCCGTACTCGGCACAATCCGGTATGCGTATAAATATCGTTTGTACCCCATGGGGTCCAGAGATATCCGTGGGGACAACTGGCAACTCGGGCTAATTCGGAATGTTTTGAGGTACCAACGTTTTTTATTTTTGCATTGGATAGTACCATATACGTGGAGGATTGTACCGCTTTTTATTTCGTTTGTACCTCCAAGGGCCCCGAGATATGACAGTGGAAAGTTTGAAACTTTCAACCCCCATATCTCGGGGCCCTTTGAGGTACAAACGAAACAAAAAGCGGTACAATCCTCTCCGTACTCGGCACAATCCGGTATGCGTATAAATATCGTTTGTACCCCATGGGGTCCAGAGATATCCGTGGGGACAACTGGCAACTCGGGCTAATTCGGAATGTTTTGAGGTACCAACGTTTTTTATTTTTTGCATTGGATAGTACTATATACGTGGAGGATTGTACCGCTTTTTATTTCGTTTGTACCTCCAAGGGCCCCGAGATATGACAGTGGAAAGTTTGAAACTTTCAACCCCCATATCTCGGGGCCCTTTGAGGTACAAACGAAACAAAAAGCGGTACAATCCTCTCCGTACTCGGCACAATCCGGTATGCGTATAAATATCGTTTGTACCCCATGGGGTCCAGAGATATCCGTGGGGACAACTGGCAACTCGGGCTAATTCGGAATGTTTTGAGGTACCAACGTTTTTTATTTTTGCATTGGATAGTACCATATACGTGGAGGATTGTACCGCTTTTTATTTCGTTTGTACCTCCAAGGGCCCCGAGATATGACAGTGGAAAGTTTGAAACTTTCAACCCCCATATCTCGGGGCCCTTTGAGGTACAAACGAAACAAAAAGCGGTACAATCCTCTCCGTACTCGGCACAATCCGGTATGCGTATAAATATCGTTTGTACCCCATGGGGTCCAGAGATATCCGTGGGGACAACTGGCAACTCGGGCTAATTCGGAATGTTTTGAGGTACCAACGTTTTTTATTTTTGCATTGGATAGTACCATATACGTGGAGGATTGTACCGCTTTTTATTTCGTTTGTACCTCCAAGGGCCCCGAGATATGACAGTGGAAAGTTTGAAACTTTCAACCCCCATATCTCGGGGCCCTTTGAGGTACAAACGAAACAAAAAGCGGTACAATCCTCTCCGTACTCGGCACAATCCGGTATGCGTATAAATATCGTTTGTACCCCATGGGGTCCAGAGATATCCGTGGGGACAACTGGCAACTCGGGCTAATTCGGAATGTTTTGAGGTACCAACGTTTTTTATTTTTGCATTGGATAGTACCATATACGTGGAGGATTGTACCGCTTTTTATTTCGTTTGTACCTCCAAGGGCCCCGAGATATGACAGTGGAAAGTTTGAAACTTTCAACCCCCATATCTCGGGGCCCTTTGAGGTACAAACGAAACAAAAAGCGGTACAATCCTCTCCGTACTCGGCACAATCCGGTATGCGTATAAATGTCGTTTGTACCCCATGGGGTCCAGAGATATCCGTGGGGACATCTGGCAACTCGGGCTAATTCGGAATGTTTTGAGGTACCAACGTTTTTTATTTTTGCATTGGATAGTACCATATACGTGGAGGATTGTACCGCTTTTTATTTCGTTTGTACCTCCAAGGGCCCCGAGATATGACAGTGGAAAGTTTGAAACTTTCAACCCCCATATCTCGGGGCCCTTTGAGGTACAAACGAAACAAAAAGCGGTACAATCCTCTCCGTACTCGGCACAATCCGGTATGCGTGTAAATATCGTTTGTACCCCATGGGGTCCAGAGATATCCGTGGGGACAACTGGCAACTCGGGCTAATTCGGAATGTTTTGAGGTACCAACGTTTTTTATTTTTGCATTGGATAGTACCATATACGTGGAGGATTGTACCGCTTTTTATTTCGTTTGTACCTCCAAGGGCCCCGAGATATGACAGTGGAAAGTTTGAAACTTTCAACCCCCATATCTCGGGGCCCTTTGAGGTACAAACGAAACAAAAAGCGGTACAATCCTCTCCGTACTCGGCACAATCCGGTATGCGTATAAATATCGTTTGTACCCCATGGGGTCCAGAGATATCCGTGGGGACATCTGGCAACTCGGGCTAATTCGGAATGTTTTGAGGTACCAACGTTTTTTATTTTTGCATTGGATAGTACCATATACGTGGAGGATTGTACCGCTTTTTATTTCGTTTGTACCTCCAAGGGCCCCGAGATATGACAGTGGAAAGTTTGAAACTTTCAACCCCCATATCTCGGGGCCCTTTGAGGTACAAACGAAACAAAAAACGGTACAATCCTCTACGTGCTGGGTACAATCGAATGGCATGTACAAATTTACAATAATTCGATTTCAAAATGTTTAACCCCCCATAACTTTTGTCCCCTTGGGGTACAAACGAAATAAAAAACGGTACAATCCTCTACGTGCTGGGTACTATCGAATGGCATTTACAAACTTTCAATATTTTATACTTAGTTGCCAAAATATTTACCCCCCCTATAACTTTTACCCCCTAGGGGTACAAACGATTTAAAAAGCGGTACAATCCGGTACATACCGGGTACAATCGAATACATGACGAAAAAAATTTTTTTCTTCACTTCAGTTGCCAACTTCACACAGGTTGGTGTGCTGAATTAGTTCAAACGACGCAAACGAGATTGTAAAAAAAAAATATGTCAAAACATAATGATTATATTACACTAATACCTGTATAATATATACAGGTATTAGTGTACGCGTAGGATTAATAATTAAAAACAATGTTGCTTATCGATATTTTTTCTTGTTTTTGTACCATTTTCCAATGACCCTAAAGTCATCTTAGGTGAATGAACAAAAACGATCATTAAATTGAAACCAGTTCCTGAGATTACCGTGGTCAATCAAACAAACAAACCCTTCAGTTTTATAATATTAGTATAGATTAGCTAGTAAGTCACGCCAATAATCAGATAGGTGTCTCACTAGAACAGAGCAGTGCTAGATTTTGGCACCAATTAATGATTGCGTCGACAATTCAATGAGATGGCATCCGTCAACATGTGATTGGATTTAATTAGCTCTTGTCACTGCGGCTTAGTTGAGTAATCTTCACTTTTCGTAAGTGATATAAGCGTATGTTCAAATACTAATCACTTCTCCACCCTTCTCGTATGGAAAAAGTGGCTTTATCTCGCGACATCGTTCGCGTAAGAATTGTTTGAGTGTATCATATCCGACGTAGGGTTAAACTATATCTATTACAAATTTCAGCAAAATTGCTTCAGTTGTGAAACCAGACCGACAATTCTATGCTTTTTATTCTAATTATGACGCCGCAAGTCACTTAAATCGCGTAATGATTAAGTTTTCTTACCTAAATATATAAATACTTCTCAGCGTCCAACTCGACGACTAGCGTTGATTCCATCAGAGGAAATTTATACATAATACATATAGAATAAGGTTCAATTTCTTTTCTCTACACTCGACGAGTGCCACTAATGCGGTAGACTCGAAATTTGGAATAGCCTTTAGCCCTAAGGTCGGACGTAAGATAATTACTTTAAACGTGGGAAATATTAAGCTTATATGAAAATATCGCATCAATTAAAGAGAATAATATTTTATCTTATTTTCCTAAGCAAGCCCTTACGTTTGATACCCATACTGTGGTAGAACAAAAAAAATATTTACTACACCGCCATCTTGGATTATCGGCCATGTTGGAATTAGAATGACGTTACATAGCTAAGAATGCATTCGTCCAAAATAAGCGACTACACTTAAAATGTCACCTTAATTGTTTAAGCTAACTGATTTGATATTCACTTGCAAGATTCTATATTATTATGCGTTAAATATAAGCTTGTAAAAAAGGGGAAAATCTTCGAAATTGTTATACAATATACTCTTTAAATTTTATGTTACAACGTTTACTAGCAGTAAGTAGTTTTATTTTCATTGTTCAACTAAAAACACAGGCAGCGGGCGCACGTTAGACCGGCATTAGGTACTTTACATTGTCACAGAATTGCTATTGTCTTTAAATACTCAAAAAAATAACAGACATGACGCGTCGGTCATTAGTACTTTAGTCTGACTTAAAATACTCCAGCCACCAGTTTACGTAGAGCTGCAACTATCGTTATCGATGTACTGGACAATGTATGTTAGGTGCAGGTGACAAGGCTCTCGTAGAGTTAGCGGGTTGTATAAATAGTGTTGTCAGTTAACGCGTGGAGCTCGGTTCCCGAATGCCGATGCAGGACTAATGTGGGACAGTGGTCGTCCATCGCCACCTCTGGAGTTTCCAACAAAACCATTTGGGTGGAACATTTGGTTTCGGTGTCGGATATCGGCATTGTTTGAGATATGGGGAATATGAATCAGAATTACTTGGAAGTGTATTTTTCGTACTAAACATACGTACCTATTCCGGTAGTACACTCTCCGTCGAAAGTGGCTTAACAAATGTATAACTATTATATATACTATTGCAATTTAATAAAAAAAATATGCTCACGCCATCCCATAAGGGTCTCCGAAGGGGTAAACAAAGGTGTTGTAACAGCAACACCCAAATTTCACCGAATATGATTAAGTGCCAACGTGACAGAGGGTGGGTCCATCGCAGTTTCAGGCACTATTACTTTTCAGACATAAGCAGGTTTCCTCACGATGTTTTCCTTCACCGTAAAGCAAGTGGTGTGAAATCACTGCACATAAGTTTTTTAGGAAAACTCATTGGTACAGGCTCCGCTGGGATTTGAACTTGCGTCGCTTACGTAGTTGACATTAATAAAATTTCATAAATCAAAATGCAAGCCCATTGACTAAAACAAATTATGTCAAGACAGCATAACATAATGCAAGTTCAAGAACGATATGACAATGATAATGTTATTAAATATTAATTTATACATCAACCTTACCACATGAAACGGTTAACTAATAACACTCACTCTTTCAAAGCCTCCAAATACCTTTACCAAAGAGCCTTTTGCCAATAGATGACCTTCCTTGACCCGACCCCGCACGCATATATCATTGTATTCAGTACTTTTCATACAAAATATAAAACCTAGTGAGCCGTGAACGACGTTTATATCAGTTTTCGACCTTCACAATAATACCTGTCGTATTTGCACGAGCGGCGAACCCATCCGGACGGCGTCCGGCCACCGTCCGGGCAGCGTCCGGATGCCGTCCGGCGGGTGATTGATAATAGCGTCACAAAACTAAAATATACAAAAGGTCGGCTTCTATTCATTAGCGCTCACAGCCATATGCACACACATCTATATACGTACTATGAGCGTCTCGCTGTTAAGTTATTATTGAAATAAGCTCGACTTGATCCTATATTCTCGCACGTTCGCCTCTGTATATGTAAGAAAACTATAGACGAATTTCAAATAAGATGCTCTTCTGTTACGTTTTTATTTCTAGATAACATGAATGTGTGCGTATGTGTATCAATCACCGTCGGTCACACCCACTCTGGCAATGGTTGGGACTCTATGATATTCATTGAACGAGACACATTTCGCGTAACTCGACTCCAGCTTTTCTTTCGTACCTATTGTATTTGGATGTAATGGTATTCTATTATTTAAATGTACATACATATGTCTACGCCTGTATACCCCAAAGGGGTGGGTTTTTTACCGAAGATGATTAAGTGCCAATGTGACAGATGGTAAGTCTATCACCATCTCGGACACTATACATACGTCTTTGAATTACTTCTCAGACATGTGCAGATTTCCTTACAATGTTTTCCTTTACCGTAAGTGTGAGATCAATGCACATACGTTTTTAGAATATATATTAGAAAATTTTAGTATTGCTCTATGTGGTTAGCACTGCGTTTTTGAGGAGGAAAATAATAATCTTTGTCAAAAAACTCATCAAACGTGACACGAAACGAACATTTGCCAGAGACCAAGGAAATAATCACACACAAGCAAAATCCAATTTCCAACAAAAACCAAAACGAAGACTCCAACAATATTTACTTTCAATTTCACAAGCCATTGTCACGTCATAGCAACATTGGACACCTGTCTTATATAAAACGCGTTAAAATAAAAAATAACACAACAAAAAACAGAAGCAAATGAAAATCTTAATGAAAGTACGCCACGTTGACGTCTACAGTCGTTTAGTTTAATAATGAACCTTATTGTCCTTGTTTTAAGAATTAAATAAAACTATTTATTATTGTTGTTTAATCTGATCTGCGAGTGATATAAGCACCATGTCGTGACGGTTCACATCTGCGAACAGATGGACTCAATAATGTGACGTTTTATTCTATTCTCTATATACAATTTTCCCCGAGTGACCCCTTTATTTAAACATAGGTGAGTCGTGGTGGCCGTCGGGTTTGAGCAGTTGCAACAATGAGTTTTGCAAAAAACATTAGTGTAGTAATTTCACCCCATGTGTATGTCTGAGAAGTAATTCTAAAATACACCTATAGTGCCTGAGACGGCGATCCTGCGGCGCGAATCATATTTAGTGAAATGTGGGCGTTGTTGTTACAGCTCCTCGACCTACCCCTTCGGGGACCCTTTTGGAGTGGCGTGAACATATTATATTTTGATAGAAATTTAGAATTCCTACGACAAATATGTAGACGATTAATAGGTACTCGTATATTATAGAGTATACATATACCTAACGACGTTTTGAAACAGATATACTTTTTTGTTCGTTCTTGTTACACATTTCAACTCTTAAAAATAATAGTTAAAATCTTAGTTGTTTTTATCTTAAATATCCTGTTACGAGATGAGTATCATTATTTACCATCAACTTTATGACATACGATTAAACTCATACATTTCTATGATGCAGTGTATTCATAAATCATACATTCCTGAAAGAATAACTTGAAACTCAACGTCCATTGACCTATCAAATACATACATTGAGGAAACATCCTCCGGGAAACACGCAACGTATAATGATTCCAGTTGAACGTACAACGGCGTATCAGTGCCCTAGTGGCTATAAAACACCGGTACAGAAGCTTCGTTGTATAAGATATACATTATTCTAATCGGCCGAGTACTTACTGCAAGACAAATGGCCCGATGATAATGCTCGTTTGTATTTGTCACGTGTATTCAAAGCGGTTCGCAGTCTGCTTCTAGATTTAGAATAATAAGAAGGTGTGGAGTTCAAGAATCGATTTCGTGTCTCGTTATCGAATACATTCCGTGAAACGTTATTTAATCGAATCGTCCAATACTTAATTTTCGAAATTCAAATTCAAATCGATTGGTGATTTGAGATTGAAATAAATAGGACCGTCATTACTGTGTATAATATACACCAACCTATTGCATAGATTATTTTACTTTTCGCAAATTTTCTATTAGATTCCCTACGATAATATTGACGGATAAACAATGTAATTATGTATGTAAATAAAAATAATAGCATATCACTGGAATACATGTGTTTTAGTTACCAACCTCTCAATTTATTATTTGTTTAGTTCACAGAGATGCAAATTCTACCAGGTAAAGTACAATCGACTCGTTGATATAATACAATACAAAATGAAGATTTGATCAGGTATCGATAAAAAGCTAGGTGAAAATCGATCACTAAGTTTCGAATGCACACTTTTTGCTAGCGATCTGCTTTGGTTCAGATGCATGTTTTTTTCGCTCCAGGAAAGTCTGAATAATGTAAATTTTTTGTGTCTTCGAAACGTCTCCTACTTTTATTTTTAATGGCAACAACCTAACTGTTTATGAAACATTTGATCTAGTTATAAATTGAAGTGCAATTTTACATTTTAATATTCAAAGTATATACGTCTAAGTTAGGATCGAAGTATTTGAAGCCTAAACCATTGTAAGTCTAAATACGTTTACAACTCTACAAGTTTAGAAAGCTAGCATCACACTCTCAATTATATTGTCAATAAAGTGCATATTGACATTAATAATGTGTGTGTGTGCGGTTAGCCTAATACCGCAGTGACGACTATATTAACGCGTTCACTGCTAACGACGCGTATGTGCGTCCAACTGTTAGAGAATTTATGAAGAAGTTGAAATGCTAGCAGTGAATGTGTTAACCGGCTATTATAAACCGGCTTCTGAATTTTGTTCTAAGAAGTACCTTCCGGCGGTAACGTTTAGATACCCGTATATTTAAATGCAATGTTCTTCAGACGACGTTTTAACATTGCATTGTACCAATCTACTTTTAAATAAAGTGTAATTAAATGAAGATATTTTGATTATAAAAACGCAAAGAAAATAAATATAATGCAAATTATTCGCTCTGTCCGAAACAAACCATCGTAAATATTAAATAAAGCAGATTTTACGCAATACACAATCAACACACGATTTTAAAGCAATCACTTGTTAATTTATTTAGTTCATCGCGAGCGTACGTCAAATGAGAGGTCCCACTCAAAATTGTCGCTATAAATAAAACCGTACGAATTTTCGCCGAAAAACAACCAGCTTCGTCCAACGATACATTGACTTATAATTACAAACATACATATGCTCACGCCTGTATTCCCCGAAGGAGTAGGCAGAGGTGTTATACAATACAACACCCACTTTTGACCGAATTTGATTAAGTGCCAACGTGACAGATGGTGAGTCTATCGCCGTCTCAGGCACTATACATGCGTCTTTGAATTACTTCTCAGAAATATGCAGGTTTCCTCACGATGTTTTCCTTCACCGTAAAGTTCGTGGTGTGAAATCACTGTTTTTTAGAAAAACTCATTGGTACAATTGGTGGCTCCGCTGGGATTCGAACTTGCGTCGCTTGCGTAGCAGGTGACTGCTCAAACCCCGAAGCCATCACGGCTGCGCTTCTGACTTATAATTCAGAAGTGGAAATTACAATGCTGGAAAAAGTTTCCCTATTGCCAATATTAAGCCACGAGGGGTGAAAATGTATTGTGAGGGGGTAAAGTGAAACTGGCGGTTGGAATAGTGAATTATTACCCCCCAGTGTGGTGGTTAGCACTGTGTATTGTCATAACGTTCGGAATTCAAAAAATATTATTTTCTTTAGTGACGTAAAATATTGGCTCGTGTGCTTTTCTGGCTAGGTTAGATAGATGTGAAGGTCGGGGGGTCGAGGGGTTGGACGTTAATAGTTCACGTATCCTTCTTCACACAAGTATATTCAATACATTCATTGAATGCTAAAAAAAATACAAACAAATGCTTTAACCATCAAAAAAAAATTAAAATAAAAATTATATATAGAATGGCAATTTAAAAAAAAAATCCTATAAAAAAGTAAAAAAAAAATCGGATTGTTTGAAGTCATCCTATCAGGCTAGAGCAATAGATAATAGATAAATGCATACAAAGTCGATGTTTCTTACTTTTTTACAGTATTCGTATGCTGGAAATGTTCGTGGCACAGTTGCTATTGCGCATATCATTCTATCAGCGAAGTTAAGCAATCCTAACCCTAGCCAGTAATGAGATGGCTGACCGCCCGAGTTCTCTCCGTGCCTCGGAGAGCACGTTAAGCCGTCAGTCTTGGTTGCCAATTTATCATCTTTGGCAGTCGTTACAGGTCAGTCGGAGGCCTAAAATAGTCTGACAACTGGTTTAACCCAGATCACAGATATTCCTCGTTAAAGGGGTTGCGAAGGTCAGATGGCAATCGCTTCGTATAAAAATCAGGTGATCAGCCACATCGGGTTGAATGAAGTGCCGACCCCAACAATGTATGGGATAAGGCTAGGGAGATGATGAGCATGCTGAAAAAATTGTGATTTATGCTATGTAACTAACTTTAATAGAAAATCCGTTGTATTATGAAAATTGCGTTCAGCCTACCAAGCAGATTACAAAACAATTTTTGCATCCATTTATCCTCAACCTTAATGCAAGAAGGCTGCGGGAACACTGTACAAGGTCACATTATGAAACGACACTTGTAAACAATTTTATATCCATTGACCGTTTATTCAGTAGATAAATATACCAAGTGTTTAGTATAACAGTAATGTTACGTAACCATAGCGGTTTATAAGTAAATAAATAGTTACGAAAGGGCGGTTTACTATATTGGTTGATAATTGTCGCAATCATTATCGCGTTCTGACACTCATTTCCAACTGAGTTAAAAAAAAGAAGAGGATCTCAAATATTTTTGTAATATGTAATTATTAATTAAGTAGGTATACTATTGTATGACCGATCCGGGTAGAAAATGATCCGGATATATTATTGACTAATTTACTGTCAGATTTTGTGAAACATATGTTCATCGAAATATTTTTTTTTATTCCATAAAGTTGAACTAATTCCAGTACTTAGACACACTGATCCAGAAGCAATTTCATATGCGTTTATGTATATCTTTTGCACCTAATATGTGAGAACGGGCCTTACGTTAATATTAATTTTGTACTGTAAGTAAGGTCGCATTACAAAACATTACCAGCGAACAATAAAAATTACGCATAATGTCCATTGATGGTTTACTTACGAGAGAATCGTCTTAATCGCTTTACAGCGGAGCAAGGTATCGCGAACAATGGGGTTTGGTAGTTAACTGTAATTCTTGTCGATTTCACTGGTCTTACTTACGGTGTGACCTCTACTTAGATTTGCTTATTTCATTGCCGTAGTGTTAAGTTAAACATCGTGTATTTACAAATAATGTCCGTGGCTTAGATCCAAGTATTATTTGTGTGTCTATTTTAGTGTTATTTTTGTTCGTCATGCCGTTGGAGCTTGATAATATTTTATTTAAACTTAAAATATTTTTATGGTAGGTTACTTAAATTCATGGAGAGTTTCCGTACCAGAAGGAATTATTACAGATGTAATATTCTTTTCCTGTTATCTATACCTGTTACCTATATATATATATTCAGATTAATAAAATTGAAGCTGTTAATAATTCCAAAGTAACAGCTTTTTACTAAATGCATATGTAAGTATATACGTAACTGACTTAAGAAAAATAATAAACACCTTTCCCTGTCTGTCTGTTTGTTCCGGCTAATGTCCGAAACTGCTGGACCGATTCTAACGGGACTTTCACTGGCAGACAGCTGATGTAAAAAACTTAGGCTACTTTTATTAAACAATAAACATTTCGGATTCCGCGGGAATGAAATTGAATCTACGCGGGTGAAATCGCAGGACACAGCTATTTATTCTATTATAAAGTTTGAAAATAATAACTCATCGAGAGTACCGCTGTTGATTTGACATTGCAAAAAGACACTACAATTGTATTTATCTGTATATATGTACCACCAACCTATACTCTGTGACAAAATTGTTCGTCTTAAAGTCTAAGGCCTTTATAACCAGCCTATATAATATGTAGTCAGTATTAGTTACCATACGGCTCCGTGCAGCCTTCTGCCTTGATTAGCGAAGACTCGCAAAGTGTAGATGCACGCATACTCTGATTATACGTTACTTAATACGGCACCGTGGTGCTTGAAATATCTTATGTTACTTATGTTACCGTCTTAACTGGTTATATTTGATTTAAGCACCTATAAGTGTACGTATAATAATATCTGTATTCCTCGAAGGGGAAGGCAGAGGTGTTGTAATAACAGCACCCACTTTTCACCAAAGATGATTAAGTGCCAACGCTACAGATGGCGAGTCCATCGCCGTCTCAGACACTATACATACGTTTTTGAAATACTTCCTCTCGATGAGTGAGTCTCCTCTCGATGTTTTCCTTCACCGTTTTTTATAAATTGGTAGAGGCTGGGATTCGCTTGGGTAGCAGGCAACTACTTAAAGACCACTGCTCTTGTTCTGTGATGTCTACGAGGATAATGCTGCGGCAATCATTTTATTTTAATGTAGTAAGTAATGGCGCTAATCAAAGCTGGAATGTTACTAAGCGACTAACATTGGACCTGCATTGAACTAACTTTCGTCATCGCGACCTTCAATTTAAAGTACTTTAGTCAACACGAATAAGCCATAAATTTTAGCACATTTCTTGTGCAATTTGTACCTAATAATACAATTGTTTTGTTGCATAATTTACAAGTATATGAATACTAAACAAGTAATATGCAATTGCAACGTACTGGCCAGAGAAACCAGAGGACTACAAGCTCATCCCCATGGGCAAGATCTGCCGGCTTGTTCAGGGAGTATTTGAGGAGTCAGGTACGTAGTGCAAAAGGGCAAGGGCGGCACAAAAGATCCCAATAATGCCACAAAAAGAAAAGATAAGATAAAAATTGTGTAGACAAAGTATATACTAACACAAATCGCATGAATATATTGACAACTAGCGGACGTCACGCGGTTTCACCCGCGTAGTTCCCGTTCCCGTGGGAGTACGGACATAAAATAGAGCCTATATTACTCGCTGATGATGAAGCTATCTACTGCTGAACGAATTTTCAAGATCGGTCCAGTACTTTTTGAGAGAGAATTCGATGCAAAAACACACACAAAAATACAAATCTTTCTTCTTTATGAAAGTAATGTAGATGTAATATATAGTGTTATCATCTCCCTGGCATTATCCCATACATTGTTGGGGTCGGCACTTGATTAAAGCAAATGCGGCTGATCACCTGATTTTTATACGAAGCAACTGCCATCTGACCTTCGCAACCTCTTTGGGTTAAACCAGTTGTCAGACATTTTTGGTCCCCGACTGACCAGTAACGATTGCCAAAGATGATAAATTGGCAAACGGGACCGAAAGACAGACAAAAAAAAAATGATTTTATTATGTAAGTACCCTAGGTTTAGCGTAACCTATGTACTTTCATATCAGCATCAGTATTTAGTGAAAAGATGTCAATGTGGACTTACAAACAGACACATCAATTTGATTTATCTGTATAGATACTAAAGCATGCATTTGACAATCGAGTAGGTAATCGCGTGTGCATCGATGCAACGTAATCGATTGTCTGCGACCGTCTCGTTTGGAACTGGGTCAACTCAAATTGAAAATACACCATTTAAGGATAAGCAAAAAAAAAACAAAAAAAAAATATTCAGGTGATTGAGCGCTCCTCCGATTATGATGAAGCTATTGGCACAGTTTAAATATAAGCTTTAAAAGCAGTTTGGAAACTAGGGACAAATTGTTCATAATGACACACCCACACAGAAGCTACGAAACACTACGAAATTATACGCAGAATAGCTGTAGCGTCAACGGAGGGGTGTCACGCCGTGTCCGATCGCGTATACGTCATTTACGTGATTTACCGCAGATTTTCAAACTTACAAAAAGAACATATCTATGTATTTTGACAGTAAATAAAAGTGTAATTTGTTTTATTCTTTATGATTGACAACCCTCTCGCTCAATGGAGTAAACGTTCTTATTTCAAAAAATAGGCCTAGACTCCTTACTGCCAAAAAGGTCTATACTGTTAGTATACTGTATTACTGGGGGCCTACCATCATCAGCCTATGCAGATTAAAAACTTCTGAGCTTTAGCGTTTCAATTAGGTATCTTAAATTGAAACGTCTAGGTAACAATCATATTTGGTCCTTTGGACCCTCTCGCAAATGGTCCGCCATGTTGACATATTACAAATTCTCATAAAAATATTTTGAGGTGACGCTATTTAGCATAGATTACAAAAAAAGGAATCAAATTCGCTACAGGACTGATAAGGCTCAACTCAAAGTACCAATTCACAGCCTAAAGAAGTTTTTTTTTACTTAGGATACCATAGTAGGGGCATCGAGTGGTTCTACCGGGTTCTCACCGGCTTAACCCCATGCTGTTTCTCCACCTCGCTTTTGGGGGGGACACGTGATACGCTTAGATATAGTACTTCACCTCGCTAAACTTCACAACGACGTGCTAACCCTAATCTTAAATGACACACATACCGTATTTCTGCGTGAAACTACTATTAGATACAATCGTTAGTGCGCACGACTGGAGTAGGCCGGTATTGAATTATCACCTCGAGTACACGAGTTTCACTAGCCAGTCACCAAAACACACAGGTAAGATATAAGGTGCCATAGATTACAAAGAAAAATTAGCCTAGAAGAGAATCGAATGACTTAAAGAACTGTACGTAACTGCTCATTTAAAGTATGTGATCATAAATGTATTATTAAATATAGTAAATCTCCAGTTTTTCCAAAAAAAAAATTATATAAGAACAGTTACGCAAGCTCGAATCCCAGCGGGGCCTGATTTAACATCACGTGCTGTACAGCGAAGGAAAAAATCGTGAGGAAACCTGCATATGCCTGAGAAGTAATTCAAAAGACGTATTTATAGTGCCTGATACGGCGATAGACACCATCTGTCACGTTGGCACTTACTCATCTCCGGTGAAAAGTGGGTGTTGTTATTAGGGCACCTCTGCCTTCGGGGAATACAGGCATGTGTATGTATTTTTTTTTAAAATAAGATTTGTAAAAAATAAAAAAAAATTGCCCTAAAAAATGTAATTACCTGAATGACAATATAAACTATTGAAAATTAATAACAGAATGAAAATTTTCATGAGACTATGTATTATTAAAGGGATTTGTACTGCAGAAGCGGCGCGAGTGATGCGACGACGTAGCCAGCATCAACATTTCATACCCTCACTCCTTGTGAATTGTATCGCGAGACGCGTTAATATTTGAATGAAAAACTTGGCCCGACTTCGACAGATTTGTTTGAAAGGTTCCGTATTATTGTCATACCATATCAATTGGTATATTGTTATATTGTCGTCAATGTGGATGACGTATCGTAACAAATGAACGCGAGATGATGATATGGTACACGAAGTACCAGGCGCACATAACGGAGAAGAAGTTAATAAGTTGATTGTGACTAACATAGAGCTACATCTAGTTGAATCAAGTGCCGACCCCAACAATGTATGGGATAAGGCCAGGGAGATGATGATATGGTACACGGAGTACCAGGCGCACATAACGGACAAGGAGTTAATAAGTTGATTGTGACCAACATGGAGCTACATCGGGTTGAATCAAGTGCCAACCCCAACAGTGTATGGGATAAGGTTAGGGAGATGATGATAAGATATACGAGTTATTTGCGTTTGAAGACGAAAGCGCAGCCGCCAACCTTCTCAAACTATTTTCCACTCGCGGATCCTTAAAACGGCTCGCGGCTCGCACAAAGTTCCGATAAGGCGTTCCAACTGTCCAGTGTTCCTGTCATATATTTTGCAGCAGTTTCAAACTCGTAGCCTTTAAGTCGCTCTCAGTCTCAACTCCGTCAATTGCTTAGTCGTCCGCAAAGGAAAACTATGGAGATTTGAGGAAATACATTTTACAAACAATACCCCAAGAATAGGTTCGGATACCTTTGAACGTCGCTTGGCCCTGCGTTTTGCGCTAATGAGGAAAATACGCAGACGATATCGTCAATGTTAAAACATTTAACAACCAATTTATTTAAATATCTAGCTGCACCCGGTTTCACCTGCATATACGTAATTTCAATATAGTTCGCGGAACCCTCAAATAAAAGTAGCCTAATAAGCTTGTCGTAACATCTGCTAACTGCTCGTGGATGTCGCGTGAAATTTGGTTCAGCTTTTTGAAAGATTAGCCGGAACAAACGGGCAGAGATTATTTTATAAATACTTTTTTTATCGAAATACTTTGTATTTACATTAGTAGATAGTAGCATCTAGTTGTTAATTTGAGATTACGCACACAGACATTTCAGTTTTGTATTTTTTATCAGTCAACCTTTGGATGAAGGTAACATAAAAATATTCTAAAAGTTTTTTGAAGTCTGTGAAAATATTTTCATTGGTTCGGCAGCGTTATGCCCAAGATTTTTCAAGTGTCCTCAGACCGCTAACCTGCATGTTTAAAAATGTTACTTTTATAATATCTATGATTATGCAAACGTTCAGCTTACTATTGATTCTCTCACAGCATATCCAAATACTACGAACCCAGACGTCATAGCGTGTTTAGTGACGATATTTCACGACCGATTTATTCGCTATGCAATTTTGGCAAGGATTTCTGAGCGTGATGTATATGGCACGCAGTTCCGATGTCCAACTTCCATACGTCTCACTTCCTACTATATTATCTTGTTACGATTTCGGGTCAAATGCCAAGAAAATAATAAAACAAGCTGCTGCAATGTGTATTTCTAGTGTGTCACTTTCTGAACAGAATCAGGTGGTACTGTGCCCATGTTTACGGTTATAGTTTCTTTAACCTTCTAAATTAGTAGTCCTTTTAGGTAGCCCACTACTATATTTGTCAGTCACAGTGACTCCATTATTTCAAGGTAAGGTAAGTAACGCTCCAGTGATGCCCTCGGTGTTGCAAGCTTTCATGAGCTGCCGTGACCGCTTAGATTCATGTGGGTCGGGCCGTACGCTAGTTTGAGAGATTTGCAGCATAAAAAAATCCAGTATAACGAAATCTTTGTTTTTAAAATATATATACATAATACAAGGTGAATTTCCAGAACACGATCTCCTGCAAACATCATGCAAAAGATAAAGTCATTACACATTGCCTCGTTTCCGACGTCGACTGTCTCGTTGTTAAGTTGTATAACTGTTTAGTTTTCTATAATATATCGGTTTAAAATTGACAAAGTTTCATCCCCTATTTTATCCCCTTGGGGGTAGATCAAAATTCTGCCTACGTCATAACATCTACCTGCATGCCAAATTTCAGTCCGATCCGTCCAGCGGTTTGGGCTGTGCGTTGATTTGATAGATCACTGTGTCAGTTAGGCAGTCAGTCAGTCACCTTTGAGTTATATATATTCAGATTTTCTAGTAGCGGTTCGGTGCCTGGACTAGTGCACTCAATCATAACTGGCAATATGTATGGTGTGTACTATAAGTACACCTCTGCCTATACTTCGGGCAATACAGGCGAGAGTATACGTATGTATGAATGTACAGTCACAATCTTACGACGGACTAGCTTTAAACGGACTAGGTTAACTCTTTCACAGCTGTATGTCAAATCCTATTAGAAACTTCAACCCACTTCAACTTTCCACAATAAACAAAACCGCACACTCGTCTTCGGTGAAGTTTGCTCGATAACAATCCATTAGCTTATGACTCTAGTGGCCTCACTCCCTCGCACTACTGCCGTCAAATGTATACTGTGTCAAAGACCCGTAATAAGGACACCTGACATTGCATGGTAAGCGTACCTCCTAGTACTATTTACTCCTATTACATAACCTAACAATGCTCGTGCCGTGGTGGTCGTGGAGTTTGAGCAGTCGCCTGCTATCCATCGAATCCCAGCGGATGTGCCAATGAGTTTTTCTAAAAACTTTAGTACAGTGTGAGAGACGGCGATAGACTTACCATCTATCACATTTGTCATCTTCAGTGAAAAGTGGGTGTTGTTATTACAACACCTCTGCCTCTTATGGAAATACAGGCGTGAGCACGGGCATATATATGTATTGTCTTCGGCGAAGTTTTATATGAATGGGGTATAAGTTTGAGTCCTTAATTATATCTAGAATGGACTTTCAGGTTGAACCTAGACTGTATAATAGTAACGGCATATGACGCGAACATATTCGGGCGAATATAAAGAATAATAAAAAATAAATAAATCTATATATTTGTTTTTAAATGATTTGTTAATGTATTCACATTTCAGTAGTAATCATAATCTATTTCAATTGCTCAAGATTTTTTTTAATTTTTGCTGAATCATACGAATAACGCAGAATATTAATATGTTAGATATAGAGAGATATATTTAAGATTAAATAACTTGGTACGATACCTGCTCTGCCAACAATATCTCTGAGGCAGGAGGCATGATAAGGCACATCGTCGGCTTTGGAGCACCTCCCATGGGCTTTACGCAAACAGATACTAGGGATGATAGACAGTCGATAACCTATGTCGATCTTACATATCGACAGCCAATCTACGTCCAACGTCTAATATTAACGATAGAAGTATTAAGTTTACAACAGGTCAGGACCCACTGGGCCCCTAATGTACCTTAGAATAAAATATGTAGACTGGTGGGAGGCTGGTATTTTCAAACACTGTCATTCCATAACAAGAGAGGAGATTGCCGTTCATATTTATCAGTCCCAACGTAAAGTACTGGAAAGTACATACAGTAAATTCAAATGATCCCCGAAATTCGTTTGAAGAAAGATCTCAGACAATTGTTCAAAATGCTGTTCAAAAACCATGAAACTATATTTAACAACAGACGAAAGTTTATCAAATAAACATATTCTATGACGCTATGAAACTTTCAGCTGAATATTCATAATTTCATGTTTTATATAAAGTAAAGACATCTAACAAAATAAAGTCGATGAAATCGCTACAGCACTATCCGTTAGTTCCGGAAGTGACGCAGTGATAAGGATCTCGAGATCGGTTCGTGCCCTCTCCGTGGGGTTGTCGCCGACAGTCGAGCAAATAGTGCTCGAAAAAACGCTTTTGGCTCGAGATGCCGACTCGAGAGCTACTTTGGGAAATTACTGTTCACTTTGAATTCAAAGAATGCTGTGCGAACTAATAGTGTAAGCAATTATTTTGTTAAGTACTTTTGAGGAGAATTATAATTGCTACGATAAAAATATAATTCAAGAGGTCACATAAGAGCTGCATGAGAAACACTTGAAGAAGCTTGAGAACAGTGGTAATCTGTAAACACTGTCGCAACTCAAAATCAAATAAGATTACATAAAATCTACTCATGGGAGACTCCGAAAACTCAATGAAGAACAATAAAACTAACCTTAGGTTAATTTACTGCCCTAAGTAATAAGCCAAACGTAAAGCACATTTTTCTTCTGTCAGTCACGTTTATATTCTGGAAGTAGTAAGGTATTGAAAAAAATTATGTCAAAGTTTGCTAGAGCCGCTACATATCCCAAAAGAAGACTTTCTTAGTATCCACAACCAATCTATGCAGATAAGTAAAATAGATGGAGGAAATGTCTGTTTGTATGCAAAATTTACAGAAATTCACTGAATGCATATGAAAGTAAACACAATACTCATAAAAAAAAACTCATCTAACTGTTTGTCTCCGAAACGGCCGAAAATTTTACGGGACCTAAACCTATTTTATTTAAAAAAAACATTACTGCGGGCTAAAAAAGAACTTAAGTTTAGTCTACGCGGGTAGATACCCGCGTTATTAAATAAAAACCCATTTATTTAATAATTAAATACCCGTAGATAACACAAAAATGTAACAATTTCATGCAAGCAAACTTTAGTTGGTCTATCCAAGAGAATTAGCCGCCGCAATCCCCTAGGTGGATCCGTCAAATCCTCAAGTCTCTGTAGTTACCTTGTCCAGTTTAGCGACACCGCTATCCGTTCGTCTTTTGTTCTACAACTCAATTAAAACTTGCCGACTCTCACGGCGCACTCTGAAGGTTACTACCACTACAGAATGATGTCGATGAAACACACCGGTGCAGCGTTTACTCGAGATAAAATCGTTGATTTTAATTATTTTGTAGTTTTACTACAATATTTTGAGGTGGCGTACAGAACCTAAATTGTTGACGACCCAAAGTCATTAATAAAATTAATGGGCTTAGCAAGCCCATTAATAAACACAATAGCTTATCCCACCCTTACTTTCTCTGTGCTCTCTACTAAATAGCGGTTGCTCAAAGCAAATGCGCGCTTAACGGTAAGATTAGCAGGTACCGACACGAGTTATGAGCGCTCAGGGAAAATAGGGGGTAACTATGCACGTATTCGCGCCAGATAGACACAGGATCATACTACGCACACGACATATGCTAATGATCAAGAGGATTTATAAGGTATATGTACCTATGGCTTGGTTATAAGTAAACTATGAATGATCCCCGTAAGGAGGGCTGCTGTTTTTGCAATTATGGAATAAAAAAGAAATAAACATATTTTTTATTACAATCTATATTTTTAATAATATATTCTAAATAGACTGATATATTCTGAAGAGGAGCTCGTGGCATAGTTGCTATTGCGCATATCATTCGATCAGCGAAGTTAAGCAACCCTAAACCTAGCCAGTAATTGGATGGGTGACCGCCCGAGTACCCGCCGTGCCTCGGAGAGCACGTTAAGCCGTCGGTCCCGGTTGCCAATTTATCATCTTTGGGAATCCTTACAAGTCAGTCGGAGGCCTAAAATAGTCTGACAACTGGCTTAACCCAGGATCACATATTTTCTTCGTAAAAGGGGTTGCGAAGGTCAGATGGCAGTCGCTTCGTATAAAAATCAGGTCATCAGCCGCATCGGGTTGAATCAAGTGCCGACCCCAACAATGTATGGGATAAGGCCAGGGAGATGATTCTAAATAGACTTAAAGATAATATAATTATACTCAGCAGATAATTTCCTGTGATACGCAGCGTCTGTGTGTACAAAGTACACGATTTGCAACAAACAGTGAGTCGTAGATCAGGCGGCAAAGTGGATTTTGGCGGATTGTTGTGTTTGCAATCTCCCATCTCGGGGTAACTTTAACTTAGCGCTAAGAAAGCCGTGACAAGTTGCGGCTTGGAATACGTTTTAAACTACCAAAATTCAAGTTATTTACACGACCTCTGATGCCTTTAAATGTAACTTAACATCAAATTAAACCGAAGAGTTCCTAAAGCTGGTTCAATCCAAGAGTAATGTAATAATCGACTTAGAGAAATTAACTCCTTTATTTACCACACAAAAGGTTGAATTTAAATGCTGTCGAAGCGTACGTCGAAAAGCGTTCAAATCACGATTACACAGTTCTGGTTTACTAGCTGTGGCACAGATTAAAGAGAATAGATGCATCGCGTAGCACACTGCCGATTAAATACTAGCTCGTTTGCTTTAGGGATGTCACCAAAATTACGTCACAAATACATTTTGTTCAATTTATTATGAGAGACAAGAAGGTTCAGACCTACTCGTTGCTGGCCATGTAAATACAGAAGAATAAATAATTCAAATATTGAATTATTATTGATTGTCATTTGTTTTATCTACATTATTGCTATTGAATTCATATATTGGTGTTGTAAAATCTTCTTGTAGCTATTGTTTTTATGTGAATATAATATAGTTATTGAAAGTTATTTATTTTATTGGAATTGGTTACAATAATTGGTTAAAATAGTGTGATAAGAGACAGTTGCAAGTTGAAGAATGATGTAGTGACCAGAATTGAAAAAAATATGTTGAGATGGTTTGGACATATCGAAAGGATGAGTGAAAGGCGATTAACGAAATAAATTTATAGAGCGAATGTGACCGGAAGTGTCGGTAGAGGGCGTCCAAGGAAGAACTACTATGACCAAATTAATAGTATTTTTCAGAAAGGTCAAATCGGAGCACTCGTAATCGAAGAAAGTGTATGAAGAGATGCATGAATGAGGATGAAGCGAAAGAAGTATGTAAGGATCGTAGCATGTGGCAAACAGTGGTGTCTGCCTACCCCCATGGGATACAGGCGTGAGCATATGTATGTATGTATGGTTACAACTACCGAAGAAAATATTCATGAATAAACTTAAGGTTTATTCACATTTTGATTTGAGCAGTGCCTGCTGTGCAAGTGACGCAAAATCCCAGAGGGGCCTGTACCAATGTTTACTCGTTTATTACTTTTTAAAACATATGTTTAGTGATTTCACACTACGCGCTTTACGGTGAAGGAAAACATCGTAAGGAAACCTGCAAACGTCAGAGAAATAATTGAATGACATGATGTATAAGTGCCTGATATGGCGATAGAATCACTATCTGTCACGTTTTCGAAACTGGTATGCAAGCATTGGAATTGTTTATAGTTATAATATAGTTTTTGTTTTGTCTATGGATAAGATGGCGTGAGAAAAGATTTACACTTTTACACACAAGAACATTGTAAATAATGTTGGAGTTTTACTGGAATATCTACAATAGACACAATTAGTTTCGCTGGCCCCTTCCCATCTACATGGAACCAACAATAGAGTTGGTGCGGCATGTGAAGCGGCTGAAAAAGCCAAAGCCTGCAAATACAGGGGTCTCGGCTCCGAATATGACTTTGTCCCATTCGGAGTCGAGACCCTTGGTCCGTGGGGTCCTAGCGCTATTAGGCTTTTTAAAGAAATAACCGAAAGGTTAGTCGACATCACAGGAGTGCGAAGAGCTGGCAGCTACCTCGGTCAAAGAATTAGTCTTGCCATCCAAAGGGGGAATGCTGCCTGTATCTTCGGAACCTTGCCTACAGGGACTGCTTTTAATAATATATTTTAGTTATAAGATTGTTTTTTTAAGGTTTTTAGTTATTAGATTATATTTGTAAGGTTTTTAGCTTATCTTATGAAATTTGAATAAAATTAGTTTCGTCAACAGCATTACTTGCTAATTTTTCACTACTTAATGTACTACTTCACTATAAAAGGCACTTATAACGATCAAAAATTCACCGGTTCGGAAACTAGCCTTCTCAGAAGAACCGGTAAGAAACTCAGCTAGGCATTATGTACAATTCATCAATACAATATTATATTTAAACTATTGAATGTCAGTAGGTATTGGTACATATTATTCTTACTCTTAAGATAACACTGAGTTATTGTTAAGTAAATAGGCAAACACTATTTATGTGTTAATCATAGATTAATGAAGTGGAATGATGATTTTAAAGTGTTTTGGAAAAATTCTTATTAAATAAGCATATTGAATTCGAAAATAATTTTAATACATATAGAAAAAATGTTCCGTACTGCGTAACACAATTTTATGCGTAATATAAATGCATTTGATAAATCGTAACATAATTAGAAAGCTATGATTATTTCCTTTCGAGCTCTGGCGTGAAAATAGTTAAATAAGTGATATTTGTTAGTAAATTTCAATTTGACCCTAAATACAAACATGTAGGTAATATTAGTCCATTAAAATAATTATTCAATTAGCTGTTAATGACAGTAACAACATAACAAGCGAAGTGTAATTAGCTATCAAATTATTAACTAGCTGCTATAAGCATTGACCATGCTACTATTAAGGCTTAATTAATAAATTTACTGTTGTGATATTTGCATTTTTTTTAAAGCAATACCATTAAACGAGCAATTCTTGTATATATACAAAAATCTGAATCTCTGAAACGGCTTCAACGATTTTGATAAAATTTTGTGTGTATCATTACAATACGAAGGTAAATTTCGCCGACATCTGTCAAGTTAGACGTGAAGCTTCCAGCTTATCGAGTGATGACGAAGTTAGACTTATACCCCGGTTCGATTCTAAATGACACGGGTCTGATTTTTTCCTTCTTTCTGGTGTTTTTTAAACTTATTTATGATTACGACTAATCATAAATAAAGATTTTTCTTTTGTGGGAAAATATTTGGTTTTTTTTTAAGAAAAAGAAACCGATCGCAGCTCGGTAAACAAGGTTCTGATATTGAATTGGGACAGAGATTTAAGCACTTTAACTATCAAGTTAGTGAGAAAATGTAAATGATGTGTTTGCTAAGGTGAACGTCGACAAAATTCAGCTCGGTTCGCAAACCAGCCTTCTGAGAAGAATCGACAAGAAATCCAGTCAGGCTTTTATTACAACCGATTGTTCAAAGACCATTTCATTATACTAGTTTGAGTTCTTCAATTCAATGTTTTTTTTCATTAAATAATCGATGTCAAACATATGTGTCAACCCTAAAATCAGGCAGACTACACTGTGCAATAGAACGCAGCGTACGTCGCGCTTCGAGTCTATATTTTACAGCGCCGTGTTTACATGGCTCGCTTAGTGCGTGCCATACTTCCTAGTGTTGCTTCTAGCGAGCATTGTAATATGAAGTTATACGTTGTCACTCCTCCGCGTTGGCATACGCGCCTAGAAGCGTGGAATTTGATGATGTTAGTAAATTATAAGTAAATATTCGATATTATTTTATAATCACTTTTGCAGGAGTTATCACAAAAGGGGATGTACCTAGTTAATATAATATAAGTGAAGACTACAATAAAGATAAGTGTTTTTTTTTTAATATTTTAATTTTTTATAATTAAAATAGTAACTTGTGTAATCATAAGTGTTGCAAACAATTAATTTCTAAATAAATAAGTAAATATTTTTTTAAATAAAAGTAGCCTATGTTACACCTTGTAACATTAGCTATCTGCCAATGAATGCCCCGTTTACCCGGGACAAACAAACAGACTGACAGACTACGAATTTTTTTTAAGTCAGTACCGTATATTACTTACGTATGCATTTAGTGAAAAACGGTTATTTTGGCATTAAAAACAGACACTTCAAATTTATTTATCTGTATAGAGGTATAGATTTCAAGTCAAAACAATTAATGTATAATGTTGAGTTTATAGCACGATACAAATAGTTAACTTTGCATTAATTCGATACAATCAGATCTACAAATATTGTAACTCACAAACGTTATAGAGCTGCAACGCTATTCGATGCAGTATCTGTTGGATTTTGGGTAAATTTAGCTAAAGCACGATATTTATATAGATGACACGGCCGAGGTATGTGTGTGTGAACAATGCTTGGTGTCGTAATGTTTGGCTTGCAATGCAACCCGATGCGTCGAGGTGTGCGTTAGAGCATTATCACTCGGTATATACATGCTTGTTGGAATTTTTGTCAGCTGACGTTATAATCGGAATTCCTGTGGCGACGTGGATTCCTTTTCTTAAAGAAAACGTCTTTCTTTTACTATATCTATACAGATAAAATTGATGTGTCCGTTTGTAATTCCAAAATAACAGCTTTTCGTTAAATGCATATGAAAGTATATACGGCACTGTGTATGTTTGTCTCGGGTAATCTCTGAATCGCCTGGAACGATTTTAACGGGACTTTAAAAAAACTTTAACAGTTCCGCGATAATCAAATTAAATCAACGCGAGTGAAACCGCAGGACACAGCTAGTTTTTAATTATAGCCTATATTAATGAGTGATAATGAAGCATTATAATGGTTAAAGGATTTTTAAAATCGGTCCAGTAGTTTTTGTGTCAATTCATTACAAACATACATATAAACCTTTCGTCTTTATCTTATATATTTAAACGAATAATTCTTGTATATATTTAATTAAAATCTCGAAAAGGGCTGCAATGATTTTCATGAAATTTTGCATGTAGGGGATTTCAGGGGCAAAAATCTAGCTAGGTTTTATTTATGGAAAGCATCGTTTTGACCATGTTTTCAGGCACTGAAAAACTCATAAAGTATCATTACAATAGGACAACAATTTTCGCCGACATCTGTCAAGTTATGGTAGCTCAGACGTGAGGCTTCCAGCTTACGGGACGATAACGAAACTAGAGTACCCTGGTTCGACATTGACGTTTATCGGATTTTTTTTCTTTTTTTTGTGTGAAGAAGAAACCGAGCACAGCTCGGTCAACCAGATATTAATATTTATAAGACAAAGGGTACGCTCTTGGTACGCTAGTAACAAGCATCGCTTACGCAAGCGGTAAGCACGCACTTGTTCAAACATCGGCGCGCACGCAGCCTACTGCGATAAAGATCTACAGATTACACGGAATAAGGCCGTAAGGAGCCGTTTATCGTTGTATGGTGTGAATTATAAAGATATACAGTGTTAGGATTAGGCTTGTTTAGTAACACGTACTTATAATGGTATTTTAGATAGAAATACATATTATTTGAAGAAACAAATTGTCTGTCCTTATCAGTAACTAGCTGTGCCCCGCGGTTTTACCCGCGTATAGTAAAATTTATGCGAAACATTAATGATTGTTTTTCAAATAAATGTAGCCTATATTATTCCTTGTATAATTTGCTATCTGCCAGTGAAAATCTCTTTAGAATCGGTCCGTCCGTTTCGGAGATTAGCCGGAATAAACAAAAGACAGAGAGACAGAGATAAAAAAACTAGTTTCTTCTAGAAAAGCTATTACTTTGG
The DNA here is from genome assembly GCA_929442735.1 of Watsonalla binaria. Lineage (NCBI taxonomy): Eukaryota > Metazoa > Arthropoda > Insecta > Lepidoptera > Drepanidae > Watsonalla > Watsonalla binaria. The sequence goes on along the minus strand of OV838924.1, from coordinate 10,354,069 downwards.
AAGACACTATTTTATTACTCACGCCATCTACTTACAATGAATCAAACTAAAACATACATAACAATTCGTAAAATACTAATATGTTTGGTACTGTCGTATTCTATGCTTTCTCTGCCTGCAAAATATACTTGTAGTGTCAAACATTCCGGGCGTTTTATTACATACACCGCTAAGAAAATATGATTCTCAATACAATTATGTATATTTTAAGTTTTAATTCATAACGGCACGTGTCACTGACTAAATTGTGATCGCACCGTATCAGATTAATACAAGAAAATGTATTACACATACCCATTGTTATAAATAATTTAAAAAAATACTCGTGTTCGTTACTCACAGCAAATAGTTACTCATAGTTACATTCACACAATTCAAATTCTTTATTTACTTGTACTCGTAGTCACAGATAAGCATTATCTTACTTAATGGTAGCCACTTGGAGTGACGCTCATGGTGTTAACTATCGTTGAGAGCTATCACCTTATGTTAATGCCTTCTCAACTCAGACTTTATTAATGTTATAAAGAGTTTGAATGTATGTTTGTAACGAATTCGCTCAAAAAGTACTGGACCGATATACAACATACTTTGACCGTTTGATTGCTACATTATCACAGATTAATATATGCTATGTTTTATCCTAGTACTCCCACGGGAACGAGAACTACGCGGGTGAAACCGCGTGGTGTCCGCTAGTCGGAGATAATGGCATAATAAAAAACTCCCTTAAATTTTTCGCTGCAAATCAAACATCAAGGAACGACCTTCGAAGATGACGTGAATGAAAATGAAAAATACTTAAAATTACTTATTCAGTTTTGACGTCCGTATCGAATCGTATACTAACTTAATGCTATCGGTAAAAAAGAGGTGTTTATTTTATTTTTCGTGATAGAGTTAATATGGTATTACGAAGTCTTTAACATTTTCATTCGTTCAAGCTTATACCATACGATAGTTTGGAAATGACGCATTTGAAAACAAAGCAAAATATTAATGAATATTATTTATTCAGTTGTGGCCCTGGGCTTGTAGACAAAGTAACATTATCCTCACGCTTCGCTAGTAGCAACGATAGAAAATGTAGGGGAATGACATCTGTCAAGTGACTTTACTTTTGTCAAGTGATTAGCGCAAGCGCGGGCGAATGTAACTTTGTCTAGGCCTACTGGTGTTCCTATCGTGTCGTATGTCATTAGGGTTACCAGCAAATAAAAATAATATTGTATTTTTTTAATAAGAATCCGAACCACCACTTGACAAGTTGAACCAATCATTAAACAATCAGTTTATTGTCACAGTAAATGAATCCCAATCGTAAATAAACACTCTCCATTAATCTCTGCGAGACTGAGTAATGACAATGTTTATGGTTAGCCAGATTCCTTGTTTGTTTGTTTATTTTACACTGGTGTAAACAACAAACGATCTGTAGGAATGCTCGATTGTGGCTGCATCAACAAATATATATTGGTACTAACTGTGCCCCGCGGTTTTACCCGCATAGAGCCAATTTCATGGACGACCCGAGGGACCAAATTTTTTTGTTATATTAGCTATCTCCCAGTGAAAGTCCCATTAAAATCAGTTCTACAAGCGACCATAGGTTGCTAGGTTGGTAGGTTGGTAAGTATATTTTTTTTATAGAAGTATATACTTGGGGTACTGAACTTAGACGACATGTCAAAACCTTGGGTCCTGATCTCTACATCGACTTTATCAATACTCCGAGCCCGTTATTAACTATGGTGTCTCAGCGTCGCACTCGTCGTGGAGTGTTGTTTTTAAAGAAACAAAAATGAAAATGATTCATCCAGTTTAGGCCCTGTCGAGCCACTTATGAATATCGAGGAATTTATCACCGGTTCGGAAACTAGCCTTCTAAGACCGGCAAGAAACTCAGCTGGTATCATGTACATTTAATTACATAGTAAATAATGATTAAATACGTTATCATTAAAATAAAAATTTTCGCAAATAATTTTACCTCTGCAGAGGATATACTCTAGTTTGTCTAGAGGATATCTATGGATTATGTATCAAATTATTATTATTGAAACCATCGCTCGTCGTCGAGTTCAACGCTTAGAAACCTTACACTTACAGAATCACGCACCTGTAAGCAGCAATATCAGCTTACTATCAGGCTGACTATTGTGTTTAATGCTAAGCATTCGTGTTAAGTAAATTGTGTTATTCTTAGCGCTGTACCCACCCACTGTCCGGTCTAAGCTGAGCTTGAACTAAGTAAAGCGTCGTCACTTCGAGTACTTTTATATTAATTTCCACTGCTTGTTAAGCTAAGTAAAAACAGAGAGAGGTTAACTGAGCTCAAACTTTACTACGTCGAACACCCACGCCACAACCACAGCAAATGCAAGCGAGTGGTTTTCCCAACCAGAATCTTTTTATTTCAGTGATGTAGATAATTTCAGCTAAACAATATCGCTTAGCCTATTTCAGTACACAATATCGTTAATGTCACCAATGATTTGAAATTATTCGGAGGCGCTCGTGGTTTAGTTGCTATTGCGCATATCATTCGATCAGCGAAGTTAAGCAACCCTAACCCTAGCCAGTATTCAATTCAAAAATATCTTTATTCGACTAGACTTTTTAAGTACTTTCAAATCGTCAGAAAGTCACCATTACACAGGATTATACATGCTACCGCCAGCTTCGGAAGGTTGCTTTTACCTCCGTGCCTCGGAGAGTACGTTAACCTGTCGGTCCCGGTTGCCAATATCATATATGGCAATCGTACAGCTGGTTTAACCCAGATCACAGATTTTGCTCGTTAAATAGCTAATAAATAAAAATCAGATGATCAGCCACATCGGGTTGAATCAAGTGCCGACCCCAACAATATATGGGATAAGGCCAGGGAGATGATGATGATTTGAAATGATGGGGCTGAGAACTTCCAATTGGCCATAACGTAAGGTGCATGATCATTGAAATATTAATATTACTAGTTCAAACATTCGATTGTAGGTATCGATGCGACTCTAACTCAAGGATAAATTAAAACAAGGAAATATACAGATTTATTACATTTGCCTCATATTTAACTAGTAGCAGTATTGAAATTCAACAATGGGTTTTATATATAAGTACTAGCTGTTCCCAGCGTATTTTATCATTTAATTTCATTCCCGCAGAACCCAAATATTTTTTAAAATGGTTACTCTTGCTAACATTAGCTATCCGCCAGTGAAAGTCCCGTTAAAATCGGTCCAGCCATTTCGGAGATTAGCCGGAACAAACAGACAGACAGGCAGATAGAGAAACATTATAAAAATTGGTTTTTCTATATCCCTACCGTTTATACTTTCATATGTATATATAGTCAAAAGGTATAATTTAGGAATTATAAACAGACACTTCAATTGTATTTATCATATAGATGTATAGATAGATTTTGCCGTACAATTATTAGGCACATAGTAGGTAAAGCTAGCCAATAGAATAAATACTCAACGGATAGGGCCCATGCTAGCGCGATGTAGGATTACATTTATGTATTAAATTCGACAGCGCCATCTATTGCTTTAATTGGTTTTAAAGTTGTAATTATGTTGCAAAGACTTACTCAATGTCGTTTTAGTCACGTTTGTAATGAAAATGCTAATTAAAAGTCATGTTATTTTTATCGCAGCTGTTTCGAATTACTTATTGCATTCGTTCAAATATCTACAGGTCCTGTACGAGACTTCGTCCATGTGAAATAGTTACTTTGGGGCAACGCTAACTTTAGCCCGCGATTGGTCTTAGCGTGGTTATAGGCTTTATAAATGGGCTATCTATCTAACACAAAAACTTTTTCAAATCGGATCATTAGTTCCTGAAATTAGTGCGTTCAAGCAACCAAGCAAACTCAGCTGTATCTACACATACATCTATATCTACACATATAAATGAAATTGAAGTGTCCGTTTGTTATTTAAAATTAACTGCTTTTCACTAAATAGTACATAAAACTATACGCTACTATCAGAAAAAAAAATTTTTTTATTTTCCTCTGTCTGTCTTTCAGTTTGTTTCGGGTGACAGATGGCTGTTATTACAAGGAGTAAAATAGACTCCTTTTGGTTTAAAAAAAAGCGTTTGGCGTAATTAGCCAACGCGTTTGAAACCGCAGCTAGTTAGTAAGTATATAGACGAACCAACCAACGGTTGGTACATATTCTAGCTGTGGTTTTGAGTACACAGTCTGGCTAGTCGGTCGAGAAACTTTAATTTTGAAAATCAATATTGGAACAATCTTAATTTTGTATGCGAACAAATTGTAACTAAGAATTTTACTCCTGTAATGTTGGAAACAATGAAATTGCTTTTGGCTTTGCGCTTTGTAAGTAGGTACAGTGAGTTTTAAAACTAATTTGATAGCTGAAGTAATATTAAGATTCTTCAGTTCATTAATATCTATACAGAATGAAATTGAAGTGTCTGTATTTCCAAATTGGCAGCTTTTCACAAAATTGCATTTGCAAATATATACGCTACTGACATAAAAAAAACAATTTATATTTTTTCTCTGTCTGTCTGTTTGTTCCGGCTAATCTCCGAAACGGCTGGACCGATTTTAACAGGGCTTTCACTGGTAGATAGCTAATTTTACATGGAGTAACTTAGGCTACATTTATTTAAATAAAAATAGGGTTTCGCGGGTCACCCATGAAATTAAGTCTACGCCGGTAAAACCGCAGGGTACAGTTAGTATCGTAATATTTTGAATAGAAACTATTTTCTATTCGAGTTCACTGACACGTTTTCCTATTGTTCGAGTATATTTAATGTCTATCCTCCTTATTACAAAACATAAACGAATACGCGCTTATTACTATGTTTTGTGCTATGTGACTCAGCACTTGCTTATTTCAATAAATTCTCGATTTGGTTATTCATATTCTCAAAGGTTTCGGCAAATTACGTTGAAATTTGTGTGTGGTTTAACTTTCACAAGACTTGTAGACAAAGAAACATTATCCTAACGCTCGTAGTAACGACACAAAATGTATGGGAATGTCATATTTCACGTGACTGATATATGTCAATTGCATACATTTTGTACCGTTTCTACTAGCGCAAGCGCGAGATAATGGTACTTTGTTCAGCAAGCAAAAGAAAAAAGCCTCATTACACTGCATATTATGATGCTAATGGACGTAACTAGCTGCCTTACACAAATCGTTTACTCAATTACATTATGCGCCCAGTATGATTTATAGTCAGGAAAATACTAGCGAGCGTGAGGAAAGTCCATGAATCGCTCGGTTGTCCTGAATGTGACCATGTTTCTGTGCGTTGAATGCGGCTTGCGTTAAGGATTACGTGCGACACTCGGATTCGGCATATCGAGTTGACTTCAGCCTTTGTCCTCGACACATTGTTATCTAACTGGCCACGCTCATTACACTAACAAATGTAGTGTGAAATTTAAATAGCATGCATAGGTATGAAAAATCGCTCCTCAATTTTCACAGAGACGCGCATTCACAAGAGATATAGTTTTTCAGCGAGCATATCGGTCAATGCCAGCCACGCTTTCCATTTCGAACGGATGGGAAAAAAGTCGCGTAAAAACAAACGACGCTGTTTTGACTGGTACACGTCATTCAGTTACCTGGCTTTGCGGTAATTGTTGCAATTACGTACGCGGCCGTGTAACGAGGTACGTAAAAACATTTGTCCAAATATTGGTGGCACAATTGGCAGTATCGGTTTTCACGTACAACACGTGCGCAGACGGCTGAAACGCTGAGTGGAGTATATCGCACCTGGCACGTGATAGGGGGTAGGGTTTGAAGGCGGTAGCCAGTAGGCGGCGCTGATAGGCGGATAGTTGCTGCTGTTGCGGCCCCCGCCCGCCTTGCCGCGTGCGCCGCCCGCCTCACCTCGCATCCTTTTCACTTCACTCCACTCACATCACATGACACACACACGTCTGCATTCACCCGCGGCCGGGACACGACTAGTCACGCGACGTGTTCGACTGCGCGCGCGCTCACTGACGACAACCATCAGTAATTCTTCGCGGGTCTGTGTCACCTCAAATGCCCCCCTCTCGACCCGCGCAAGTTAATGAGCTCCGTCCTGTCACACCAAGCAAACCATTGCACCTTTGGCCGCGACTGTTCTCTCTATATATAAACAATCACACAATGTGACACAAACGTCAAAACAGCCGGCGGGTATCGTCGCCGTGACAAATGCCTCTCACACTATAACACTTTATTGCTCAATGCCTTGTCATAACACATGCCATTTCGTATATTTATTTGAGTGATATTGCAAAGATTTTTTTGAAACGCATTTATCGGACCAATAAGGTAAGTCTGCAAACAGTGCATTCCATTCTAAGAGGTTTCTACGGAACACAGTGTTCGACTGATGGAATACGATATGAGTGTGTAAAAATCGTCACGCTCCCACTTTGAGTGGTGGTCGCTACGTGATTGGGATTCTAAGGCGAGCTGTTGGTTTGTTCCTAAAGGTGACTACACGCCGATTCGGTCCGGACGTTACCGCGGCGGGCACAGTACGTGAACAGATTCAATTACCAACATTTTTTTTATAATAATAGACACGTCAATAATGCACCACTGTTATGACGTCAGAGGTCAATAGAAATCTTAATTGTAATGTTTCCATTTGTTTTGACACATAGTCCATGTTTTCTTAGCTGACAGTTTTTGGACATAATCAGATAAACGAGACAACCACTTCTATTATAAAAAAAAGTAAATAGCAAACATTTCTCACATAACATTATCTAAATGAAACAAATACTGAGTCACTCGTTGACTTCATAACACAATCGATAACACTCGCATTAAACAAAATATTTATGTGAGAAATCGAATAAGTAGTTAGGTGTTGCTAAGTACAGTGTAAAAGGCATAGTATAGTGATTGATAGATTTATTCGACTCAAAATCAGACAATTGTTTTTTAAATTTCTAATACTGGCCGGTTTTAGAATCGTTGCAATGTGGTTTCACCCTAGCATATGCCAGAATGTATTGGCTCGCACGATTGATGTTGGATGTATGGAGCGCTAATCCGTTCAACGACTGTATAAATAGAATAGAATAATGTCTGCCATCCTGTAGATCGTATTGTATCTAATGCACGTGTCTCCGTGTTCTACAGAACTATGTAAAATAAAACACATCGTTGTACAACAGTACAAGGTACATCGAACATGACTGTCCACTGACAGCCATTTTGCACATCGTTAATCGATAAAGCACGAAGGACCTTGACGGTTAAATTTAAAAAATATATAAATTTTTATTTAATTAATGGTTTGAAAATATATAAAAAGTCAACATCATCATCTCCCTGGCCTTATCCCATACATTGTTGGGATCACCTGATTTTTATACGAAGCAACTGCCATCTGACCTTCGCAATTCTTTTAATGAGTAAAATCTGTGATCTGGGTTAAGCCAGTTTTCAGACTATATTAGGCCTCCGACTGACCTGTAACGATTGCCAAAGATGATAAATTGGCAACCGGAACCGATGGCTTAACGTGTTCTGCGAGGCTCGGAGGGAGCTCGGGCGGTCACCCATCTAATTACTGGCTAGAGTTAGGGTTGCTAAACATCTCTGATATGTGCAATAGCAACTCTCAATCCTCAGAAAAAGCCAACATATCTCTCTAAATTTTACAACGTAATTAATTAAAAGTATTAGTATAATGCCTACTTGCACCTGTGTGACTAATACAAGTATAAAAGCGTGTCGTCATAGAATACAATTCTCCAAGCGAATGTAAGCATTGAATAACTTGTTCATATTTCAAGGTATTTAGCTAATTATTTCACCATCTCCAATATACTTGTATAACCTTACAATATTTCTAGTTTCTTTAGATACATACATACAGATGGTCACGCCTGTATTCCCCGAAGGGGTGGGCAGAGGTATTGTTATCACAACACCCACTTTTCACCGAATTTTGATTAAGTTCCAACGGGACAGATGGTGAGTCTATCGCCGTCTCAGGCACTATACATACGTCTTTGAATTACTTCACAGAAATATGCAGGTTTCCTCACGATGTTTTCCTTCACTGTAAAGCACGTGGTGTGAAATCACTGTACATAAGTTTTTTAGAAAAAGTCATTGGTACAGGCCCCGCTGGGATTCGAACTTGCGTCGCTTGCGTAGCAGGCGACTGCTCAAACCCCGAGGCCATCTCGGCTCTTATATGAAAATTTTAATAAAAAATTTTTTTTTTAGATTTGTTATCATTTGATACTTCCTTATTCTATTAAGTTTCACACTCTTAAAGTCACAACTCGACAAATAGTATTGAGTGTTTAATTATTGATTAACCACAATCGATTCGACTCGATGAGGAGTCCTTGAATACTCAGCCTTATCGTAGTTCGGCTAACATCGACACAGTTTGAATATAAGCTCTTTACATGGAGTTAGGAAACTAGGAACATATCGTTCGAAATGACACACACACGATACGTGCGCATACTATGGGAAAATAAGCGGAATTAGGCGTAATCACAGTAGGAGGTGAATGACGTATTCGCGATCGGCCACGATCGTCACGTGTTTCACTGACATTTTCCAAAGTACATAAGTATCTAAATTATTAGGATTGAGGAGGGCTGGCATTCTCGTCATACTTGTGAACAGGGTACACACTTATATGTAGTAAGTACCTACTATGAGTTGCATATTTTTTTTATCGACTTTTGTGCTCTGGAACTGTGTCCATGGGCTCATATATATTTTTTATGATTTATATTGTATTACTCCAACTAGTAAAATAACTTTTTTTTAAAAGAGCACTGCTACTGAGTTTCTAAAACCTGGTGGTAGCATGTATAATCCTGTGTAATCGTGTCGTTCTCACGATTTGAAAGTACTTTGTTAAAAGTCTAATCAAATAAAGTTATTTCGATTTTTTTGAACTGAATTGAATAATGACAGTACTAAGTAAAGAAGTTAATTTTAAAATCTTTACAATTGATAACCCTCACGTTCAATAGAGCAAAGGTTCTTATTAAAAAAAATAGGCCTAGATTCCTTACTGCTTGTAATGCGTATATTTATACTGTGGTATCGGTGCGCAAACACAGGTAGGTAGGTAGCAGTGCCCACGACGCAGACGTCGGCTAGGGCCTTGGTCTTACAAATATACTTAGTATGTGTTATATACTTTAATCATTTTAATTACCTAATTGGTTTCGCTTTGAAAATTGTGTCTTCATTTATTATTAGATTAGGTACATTATCCTCCCAGCGACTTCGTCCACGAGGTGATTTGATATCATAAAAATATTTACCAACCTTTTTATCAAATGTGGTCGAGTAAGTTCGTGTAAGCATTCCCGTTGAATTACGATATTTTCCAATTACTAAATTATCACCATTCTAAAAACCACCTACATCTACGTAATAATAAGTAGGTATGATGTTAAAATTATTATTAATCTCAGGAAAATGTTTACCAAGTAGACAATAAAATTATGTCTACTTCAGGACAAGCTTCATACTAAGTACTTCAAAATACTGCATATTTTGCGTTCATCATGATGAATTTATGAGTTCATTTGTCTCTGTCCAGTGCCATCTCTTTGGCCTCCCAATTCGTCATGTCAGACACCTTTTCCTTAACATATATGGTAGCCTTTATTTTCTTCTATCAGGGGCGTGCATTCCACATAAGCAGTGCTTACCATTTGTGATGACTGAATGCACTCGTGTTGTATGTATGTGTATGTATACCAAAACGTATGTACCTACGCGTCACATTGATATGTAATTTACCTACCTACCCCACTTATTGTTCATGCTTACCCCTCGGAAAATCCATACACGCCCCTGCCTTCTATGACGTATTTAAAGAAGATGTCATGTCGCACCAGGTGGCTAATCATCTTTCCCATTTGATTGTGGATTGCGCCCCATAGTACTTCTTTAACTATTTTGAGTACATTTTATTAATTATTGTTAGTATACAAAAACGTAAAAATATGGGTAACATAGTACTCACTCAACAAAACAAGATGTTTATATACACCATCTTTATCATTGCAATAAATATCTGCCCACAAACAATAACTAATCATAAATATAGAACATAATCGAGTTGGAATTTGATGGAGTCTACCTATTAGTGTCCAATTAATGTAACACAAATAATAAATTCGACGTGATCACGTTGACAGAGTATCCGAATATTTTTGACGTAGTGCCAAGAAATGTTAATCTATCGCGGCGACATCTCTTGCCGAATTGAGAAAACACGTGACTTCACAATTTCACTCGATAATTATATTTCTATTCGTATTTGTATTGACTAATTTAAAAAAAAAAACATATTTTTCTCTTTGACCATTACACGTTTACATTATTATTTTTTCCAATCACAATTTTAATTAATTTTTATTTAATTGAATATTTTTTTCATGAATATTTGGATGCAGATAAGCAATAATGTGTCAACCCGCATAAACTTGGTTTTGAGAAAATGGCGTCTTAAGATGATTGTATACGTGATTTAAGATTTGTTTTATGACATAAATCCATTTTTTACGTACTTTTATGTTTCAGATGACTTGAAACACTTTTTTAGAATGTTAAATACGTGATGCATTATCAAAATATATCAAAACCTTTGAATTTGACTTTTTGTGGGTTGACACATTATTGCTTATCAGCATCCATTTAAAAGTTTAATCGTATCTAAATTTAAACAAAATAAGTTATACCCTCTATGTCGAAATTAAAAGTAATTGGATCATGCAAGTACCAGATCGTTCGTTTTTTGTACTATACAAATAATTATCAAATTTATATAAATTTCAACGAATTTTTTCAGTGTTTTTTTTTTACATCTTGTGTGTAAATATTAATGGCATAATCACTTACCATTTCTGTTTTCACTGTCAGCCGGCTTCATCTGAATGGGATGATGCATCTGCAAAGATAGATAAAGCCACTTTTAAGATCCAAGTACATAATTTGAATATTGTTTGTGTATACAGCTTGGCATTGAGTGTTGGCGGACCTTTAGACCAAATGAATTTCTTCATACGATTAACTATGAATATGCCCACTAACTCCAAAAGTATATAATAACATAATAGTGAATTTTTTGTTTTAAATACGTAGTTTCAGTGCTTAGGGTTTAGTCGACAAAATGACAGATACTACTAACGCGCAATTCTAAAAATTCTACCATTTGTAGAACTCTATAAATGCCAGACTATATTATTGCGAGATACTACTAATGTCTGCTATCGAAATTTTTATAAATCTGACCATACATATATGAGAGAATATACCATATCATAAATGCATATTCATACCCCCATAGCTTTCGCATAAAATAGCCGTGCAAATTCTGTACGCAGATTCAGCATCATTCCATTAAACCAAATCCCTGTTGCAATTTTAACACGTTTACGAAGGCAAACAAAATTAACCCTATTTAGGGGTTGATCAACACAACATTGACGTACAATGGCATTATGTGTGTATATTAACAACGCAGTCATTTTAAACAAGAGTGAACTATTTTAATTATTCGTAAACACAGTGTGTGTATTCATATCGCTGTCAATATTGTGGTAATGATCGACCTGATTGGTGTTCGTGAGCATAAAATGTACTTTTACAGATTCTTGGTTCAAATTAATTGCTGTTGTAATTTCTAATTACCTTTTACTAGATTTTGGGTTTTTCTGTCAAGAAATTTACAATAAATGGTTGGAAGTTTGGAAGTTGGCGGTTGGCGCCCGTGCCTCGGGGCGCACGTTGCACCGTTGGTCCTACGCCTGATCTCACTCGGGTCGTGTCGGATTTCCTCCCATCGGACTATGAGAGTGAGGGAATAAAGAGTGCACCTGTGTTTGCGTACTATAATATCTCTTGCACAGATGGCTAATCCTCTTTGAGAATATCCGTCGTAACCGAAATCATTATTAAGTAAGGGGGACTACCTTGGGTGAAGGTTCAGCCAAATGAGTACCTCATTAAAATATTTTAGGAAGACCACGTTCTAGTTTCCATTATCAATTTCATCGACCAATAAAATGTATTGTATATCTATAATAAATTACATACGTTAAAAGGACTGCGAAGGCAGTCCCTTCGTATAAAAATCAGGTGATCAGCCCGCATCGGGTTGAATCAAGTGCCGACCCCAACAATGTATGGGATAAGGCCAGGGAGATGAATAAATTACATACATCCATAATAGGTTCACACCTGTATATAAATGGGGGACTACAGGCGTGAGCATATATACGTGTATGATTTTCTGTCTGAGAAAATTGTTCACTGGATGTGGATTCAAATAGAATTTCAGTAAATATCATCATCATCACCCTGGTCTTAGCCCATACATTGTTGGGGTCGGCACTTGATTCAACCCGATGTGGCTGATCACCAGATTTTTATACGAAGCGACTGCCATCTGACCTTCACAACCCCTTTAACGAGGAAAATCTGTGATCTGGGTTAAACCAGTTGTCAGACTATTTTAGGCCTCCGACTGACCTGTAACGATTGCCAAAGATGATAAATTGGCAAGCGTGGCAATTTCCGTAAATGTACAAACATGAAACAACCGATAGTTATTAGTATCGACAAATTTGTTCGGAGACGAACACACGTGTCCGTCTGTCAACAAATGCGTTTATTTTTACATGAACGGCCATCGATGCTCGTTGGGAAACGACAAGAGACAGATTGGCAGGCAAATCACCGCGGCGATTGTATGTGCCTAGAAACACATTTTACACATTTAGTCCAAACATTTTAGTCTGGCCCTTATCACTTTTATTATTATACTAGCTGTGCCCCACGGTTTCACCCGCGTAGATTTAGTTTTATGTAATATATCGGTTTAAAATTAACAAAGTTTCATCCCCTATTTTATCCCCTTGGGGTAGAATTAATCAAAATCCTTTCTTGGCGGATGCCTACGTCATAACATCTACCTGCATGCCAAATTTCAGCCCGATCCGTCCAGTGGTTTGGGCTGTGCGTTGATAGATCGCTATGTCAGTCAGTCAGTCAGTCACCTTTGAGTATTTAGATTTTACGACGTTTATATAACTCGAAGGAGTAGGCAGAGATATTGTAAAAACAACACCCACTTTTCACCGAACATGATTAAGTGGCAAAGGGTTCTATTAGTGATTATAGCTAATATTTGAAATACTCTTAAATTCACAAGATTATGGTCGATTAACCTCGTTAATATATCATTTGTTCTACACAGTCAACTTCGCACATTATTTATTACATGCTATTTTTTGCAAATACAATATTTGTGAAGTTTTTTTATTAACCCCTAAAGAACTCGTTCAAAGAATATATATTATCAGTCAGTGTATCTTCTAGATATAATGAGTTATGAGCGGTCAGAGAATATTATAGGGGCAAATGCGCGTATATTTTGTACTCCTGCGCATTCAAGGCCAACGTTACGGTACCTGATGCATTATTCTGTAAATTTTCTCAGCGTCGCACTCGACGTCGGTTTCAGTCATAGGAAATTATTGTTATAGAACACATAGACGATAAAGTTCCGTTACGTATCTTTGAAACTGACACTCGACGTCGAGTGCCACGTCGAGAGAACATGGCTGTATTGCACGAATCGATGCGCAGGAGTCTCCGGCCCATGACGTCAGAACACAACGCATCGCGCGCCGCAGTTGTTTAAATAAACAAAGGAGATTTATATCGACTGCGATATAGAGTTACCTTTCCATTCGCCTGTCTCGTAAAATGATAGATAGATAGCTAGATTAAAACATAGCGGATGAATAATGTTGTACACGTGACGTGATGGAAGATTATGAAAACATTCATATTTTATATCTTTTAAATAAAGTTGAATAATTTGTTTTTCCGCTCGTTCGTGTTATTCGTGTTTCTTTAACGATAGATTACAGTAAAACTTTTTAACTGTTTAAGATTATATTTAATAAAAAAAACTGGGTTACTATAATATATGCAATACAGAAAAAAAAAACACTTAAGACTGAAAATCTGTCTAAAATATTGTGACTCTCTCAAAATCTCAATAAACTCGATAACTGTTTTAATAGCGTACGATTTGACTCATTCCCCCTTGTAACAAAACATAGAGTAGGATAAGATAGTCCTTGGCTAATAAGTAGATTTAAAAAGGGATGCGCATATTTTTAGTCCGCTTTGGTATAGTCTTCGTTAAAACCAGGTTTGCTAATAAGAAGGATGTAAATGAAATCCATTTACAAGTATTTTCCCCTCCCGTATTATTTTAAATTCTATGCTCAATTTACCCTATGTAATCTATGTAAAATTTCCCGCATTTGGGTTTATTAGATAAAATTGTTCATTTATTAAAATTATTATGTAAAACTATTCGTGCATCGTAGTTACCCATAACAATTTTCCGATATCTATTTGTGGAATTAATTTAAATATATCCACTTTAGTGACTTACTACGATATAATACTGTGTTCATATACTTCGAGGTTGAGGAGCTTAGCTATAATGAGTCAATTTCAAAGGGCACAGGACAGGATCTAAGAATTCGGGTATAGTAATCTTTGTTTGTCGTAAGAGGCGACTAATAGTGCCGGCCTGCCGGCGGTAGTCGGGGTGGGGGCTGCGGGCCCGGGAAGGTTGCAGCGCGATGAGGCTCGCGTCGCCATGCACAGCGAGGTCTCCAGGGCTGGCGACACATCTGCCCCGGCGGTGCCCCAGCAAAATGCGGGGGGACGCCGGTAAAATCTATCAGAGTACCCAGGTTCACATATAAGCACGGAGCATGGTCACCGTGGGGGTTAAAAAAGGGAAGGGCCTGTAGCACTCAAAGCTTTCATACACGGACTGCTTGACACAGTGAGGGAATCTACATATGTCTGAGAAGTAATTCAAAGACGTATGTATAGTGCCTGAGACGGCGATGGACTCACCCTCTATCACGTTGGCACTGAATCATGTTACAATATCTCTTTTTGGACCCCTTCTGGGATGGCGTGAGTATATTTTATTTTAACATGAATAAAATTAATATCAGCGGTTTGCTCGGCACCATCATTAATTTTACTAATACCATAGGAAGTAAATGTAAAATCTTAGTGTCTTAGCTGTTCCGCATATCAATAACCTAGAAGCCCACTTACGCTATCAATCCATCGCCCTTGGGGCACCATCGATGCATCTTATTATAAGAGCACTATCACAAAAATATACATACAGAAAGACAGCTTCCTTACATACGCAAGCATACATCTTTTATGCAAATAAATAAAAAAAAGTTTGTTTTTGTGATATCAAAATAAAACCGATTCAATAATTGCACACTATGAAGTAAGTAAAAAACATTTATTTGTCTTTCTGTCTGTTGACGGCTGAACTTATTTCGACGAGGCTTCTGTACCCTTTATACGAATGTTTGTAATCTAAACTTGCTAGCGTCACCCGCAATATTAGTATGAGATATTTTAGTTCTTCACGTCACCGGTATGAGGCGCTGTATTTCATACAAATATTCGGCGGTGGCTAGCCTCTGATAGGGAAACTGATATTACTGAAAATAACGCAGTAACGCAGGCTACTTTTATGTTTGAAAGAATATTAATGATTATGAGGAAATAAATACCTATGTAAGTGAGCCAACTAATAGATACATAATACATATTCACAAATTCCTCGGACTATAGCTATGGAATACGTCCGAATTGATGCGAGATATTTGATTTATTATTGGGGCGTGTGTGTCAGTGTTATAATCTGTATTTCATATAGCTGAAGAGTTTGTTTGTTTTCTTCAGCGCGCTAATCTAAACTTACTCTACTGGTCCGATTTGAAAAAAATATTTCAGTGCCTATTTATCGAGGAAGGCTATTTGCTATATTTGCTGCACGCTAAGATTAATCGTTGGTCAAAGTTAGCGTTAGTCCAAAGTAACTCCTTCCGCGCGGATGAAATCGTGGGCTAGTATTAATAATAATAATAATATATGTTGGAAGTCGCCCTTCCGTATCGTTTCTACTTTGTATCTTCCGTTATCTAATTGCACTAAGTGTTAATCAATCACTGTACTAACATGGACACAAACATTGTCATCAAATTATCTCAGAGGTTACATATTACTGAAAACATTCGCACAGTAAGTACGTAATTTATTACACATGTTTATAAGTATTTTTTATTTTTTAATGTGTAGCGAACAATTTTTTTGGAGTCGGTTACAAACACAACATATTTGCGCAAATGGCTCGTACCACAATCTCTGTAAGAAATAGTCGGAGAAAATTTCTTGTGGAGGTGAACGGACTTCGTACAAGGGGGTCACTATAGGGGTGAATCTGACTAGTGGCTTAGAAGTGATAAGTGGTTTATTTTGGACACGGTTAGCCACAGGTTTTCCTCATACGAGTCTTAAGGGGATTACGTAAATGAAATGTAAGGGCCACTTTATGGGGACGCTACACTTTGCTAAAGACATTTTTAGGGTTTTGTACCCAAGGACTAAAAATCGGGACCCCATTACCAAGACTTCGTTGACCGTCGTCAGTCTGTCTGTTCGTCTGACACCGGGCTGTATTTCATGAACCGTGATATGTGAGAAAGAAGTGGATTTTTTTACCAGAAGATGTATTTTTGCAGCCGCTATAAAACCAAAAAATTTATTAAAAAAAACAGATATTTTTTGTTGTGCTCTCTATATATTAAACGTGATTTTGTTGCGGTTAATATTATCATCAGTACGAAACCCTTCGCGCGCGAGTCCGTCTCACACTTGACAGTATTTTATATCTAATTACTACATAGATATTGTCTCTGACGTAAAACCCCTCAATATTTCTAAAGGTAACACAAATAGTCTACGTTTTGCTTTTCTTACAAGTATCTTTATATAAATATGCTCACACATCCACATTTCACCGAATATGATCAAGTGCCAACGTGACAGAGGGTGAGTCTATCGCCGTCTCAGGCACTATACATACGTCTTTGAATTACTTCTCAGACATATGCAGGTTTCCTCACGATGTTTTCCTTCACAGTAAAGCATATGGTGTGAAATCACTGTACATGAGTTTTTAGAAAAACTCGTAGGTATAGGCCCCGCTGGGATTCGAACTTGCGTCGCTTGCGTAGCAAGCGATTGCTCTAACCCCGAGGCCACCACGGCTCTCTTAGTATCTTTACATGCAGTAAAAACCCAGTTGTTCAAACCTAATTGGTTTAAATTTTTTTTGATCCCGCCTTGCCAAAGCACAATACAGACATTCGAAATAACAAAGGTTACCTCTATACTATTAATTTGTTGACATTCAACTACGTAATGTACTTAGAAGCTAGGTAGCGAATGAAAACGCCTAGTAAGCACTTCACTTAAACCTTAGATCACAAGAGGTACCAATAAGTGTCCGTGGGAGTCGGGCTGTGAGTGGGTTTCACTTTGTTAAAGTTCAATAAATTTAATAGAAGCGAAATTCAAGGATATTTAGAGAAATGCTAGCTGTGCCCGGCAAACGTTGTATTGCCATATATTTTTTTGGGGTGGTCACCCTTATCATTAAGGGGTATGAAAAAAAGATGTTGGCCGATTCTCAAACCTACCCGATCTACACACAAAATTTCATACAAATCGGTCCAGCTGTTCCGGAGGAGTACGGTAACTAACATTGTGACGTGAATTTTTTTTTATATTAGACTATATTTCTCATTCTAAAGGTTTTTTTTTACCCTGGTTATTTTTTAATTAAAACTAGCCTAAGCGGTAAACGGTACAAACATAGAAATTTTTTTTTCTGTAAGTCTGTGCGTTTGTTCCGGCTAATCTCCGAAGCGGCTGGACCGATTTTAGCGGGACTTTCACTGGCAGATAGTTAAAGTTACTCAAACTTTTATTATGAAGTGAAATTAATTGACGCGAAATTGCCATGCAATGAAATTAACTTAACGCGGCTCGTTTTTAATATGAAACTAAGAAGAGGCGGATATAATTATATACCGATATCAGCATAGTCTTGGATTAAAAATACATTATTAATGTAGCAAATATTTGCAGTATTTAGCTGTTGCGTTGACAATAAACTAGTACATATTAAATGGTGATATTTAGTGCATTGTAAATCTAGGATTTGGCAGAGTCCCAACACAACTGTATAATTAATTTCAAATAACACGAGAATTCGTGTAGTCATAGCATATGGATTTTATAATCTAATGAAGATCAGTTTTGATCTTAGTTATTTAAAAATAATATATACATATAAATAAAATTGAAGTGTCTGTTTGTAATTCTAAATTAATAGCTTTTCACTAAATGCATATGGAAGAATTCACGGCCCGATAGAAAAAAAAAATTGTTTTTTTTTTTCAAAAAAAAATTAGCTCATGGTAAGGACCCTGTTATTTGTAAAGTCTGATGTTTATAGAATCCGCGTCATTCATAGAATAAGAGTAAGTACCATATTAAGCTGGCCTGTTACTCACAGAATATGACATATATTGTCGACCTAACCTTATGAGTAGCTCGTGGCACAGTTGCTATTGCGCACATCATTCGATCAGTGAAGTTAAGCAATCCTACCCCAAGCCAGTTGGATGGGTGGCCGCCCGAGTTCCCTCCCAGCCTCGGAGAGCACGTTAAGCCATCCGTCTCGATTGCAAATTTATCATCTTTGGCAATCGTTACAGGTCAGTCGGAAGTCTAATATAGTCTGACAACTGGTTTAACATATATCACAGATATTCCTCGTTAAAGGGATTGCGAAGGTCAGATGGCAGTCGTTTCGTATAAAAATCTGGTGATCAGCCGCATCCGCAAGTGCCGACCCCAACAATGTATGGGATAAGGCCAGGGAAATGATGATTGTCGACCTAAACCGTTAAAGTTTTGCATATTAAAAAAATTATTATGCTCCCATCTTGCATAGAGCTATGTTCATACATATATCTATACATATGGCACGCATCTCACGGACGGACAGATAGGCCATTTAAAAATAAATGAGGCGTGTCGATTCTCGCCAAGACCACCGTCCGAAGCTCATTAGAGCCGCGAGCAAATTAATTTATAGCCTGGAGCCTCGTAAAACTGGTGCTTCTTACAAATAACATGCATATTTAAGAAGTAGTTTTATAACTATTTAGATTAGTGCTCGCGGTCAGAATGTCTTTATTTATATGCGAAATATTTATCTCATGTTTTTTTTTTTTTTTTTAATAGGCTTCACGTTATTTTATGATATCTTAAAGAGAGTAGGGATAATAGTGGGGATCTTGCGCATGTTTTTATTCGACTCGCGCCATACATATAGATAGAGATAGATCCATAATTCTACGCATTGAAGGTATTTGACGGGGCCTGTAAAGTTTACCCATTGATATGAAATTATGAAAGTGAAATAATTAAAAATGTTTCATCGACATGGGTTCATCCAGTCGAATGGTCTCAGGTTGCAAATATAAAAAAAACACATCCTACCTACGAATTGATAACCTATTATTCCTTTTTTTGAAGTTGGTTTACAATAGGTAAACTGCTACCGCTATTCGGGGTTCCCTTTTTAAAGGGAACTAGCAACCTACGTACGAACGTAAGAACTACTCTTACTGTTAACTCAAAAAGCACACCTCCATGATTTTTAAGAAGCCTTCTTAACCTATAACCTGTATCAAAGTTTCGCGTAAATATAGAAACAACGACTAATTAATATCAGAAGTCTCTAGAAATATGCCACCGTAACAATGATGCATTTTGTAGGTCCATACAAAAGGGATAAAACGAAACCCTGCCAAGACTCCGCTATCTGTCCGTCTGTCGTCATTAGGCTGCATCTTATGAACAGTGACAGTAAGGCAGTTGAAATGTTCATAAAAGTACATTGATAGTATTTATTTTTAAAAGAGTTATTGTTGAGTTTCTTGCCGCGTTCTCCCCAACAAAAGCAACCTTCGAACCCGGTGGTAACATTTATAATCATGTATAATGTATTTTGTGTCCTTCTGACGATTTGAAAGTACTTTGTAAGAAGTCTAATCAAATAAATATATTTTGAATTTGAATTTGAAAGGAAAAAAATATATTTGAGGGAGCTTCCACACAGCACACGTTTGCCGTCTTTGTAAATAACTAGTAGACGACACGCAGTTTCACCCGCGTTTCCGTGGGAGTACGGTGATAAAATATAACCTATATTAATCGGTAATAATGTAGCATTCAAGTGGTGAAAGATATTTAAATCGGTGCAGTTACTTTTTTCAGACCTTTCCTCTTTAGTATAGATGGTACGTAATAATTCTTCCGCAAGTCCGATTTGCACTTGGCCGAACCTATTGTCCATTTACTACTTTATACATTCAATTGACCAAGCAAAGCCACGTTACCAAGAATACACCCATAAGTCTTCTCGCCAAGTTCCTCTCAACAACGGTTTCCATAGGAAGTGACGCGCTGAAATATATTTTATTCCCGAGCGATCGGAATTCAAACATTTTTACTGATCTTATTTTAGTTAAATCTATTTTCATAGCACTTTCACGGCAGGCGTTGTGCAATGCGATTGCTATAAAATATCCGCGCTCTTTGATAACACGCGACGAACACATTCTAATGGACGTATCTACAAGACAAATTGGAGAGAACTGAGTGTAAAATACTAGAGCTCACGTCAATTGCAATAACAACAGATATTTTTTTCGGTGACATTGTAAATGAAGAAAAATTTACATATACTAGATACCTACGTTTCATGTCGGTGTATGATAAATTAGGCCTGGGAGCCAGGATCAGTTGGAGCAGAGCTTGGTTGGTTGAATGAAACACCGTAACTTGGGCAGTCCTGGTATTGATTACTTCGACAACTTGTATTGATTTGACTACACACATGACAATTATTACTAAAATATATACGTACATAAAGGAGAATCTTAACATCGAGATGTAAAACAATACAGCGCCATCTTGTGAGAAGATGGCTAATTACTACAAATAAACTACGTTAAACAGTCTTTCTAATGGTAAGTGGCAACCAATGAATGAAACACAAAGGCTTGGTTGCACGAAGCTAAAGTTTAACGCAAATTTGACGATGATAATAGCTCTATGACTTTAGATTTGACAGCGAAACGCGTTACACCAAATTACGCTGTAAATTGGCACCTATTAAAATATGGGCGGTTACAGGTACTCATTGGTACAGGCTAAGGGATTCGAACTTGCGTCGCTTGCGTAGCAGGCGACTGCTCCAACCCCAAGGCTACCATGGCACTATTGACACTGTATTAGCCTCTTGCCATCAGGCGTTTGCTTGTCGTATTATAAATAAAATAAATAAACATGCTCACGCCATCCCAGAAGGGTCCCCGAAGGGGTAAGCAGAGGTGTTGTAACAAAACCCACATTTCACCGAATATGATCAACTGCAAACGTGACAGAGGGCGAGTCCATCGCCGTCTCAGGCACTATACATACGTCTTTGAATTACTTCTCAGACATATGCAGGTTTCCTCACGATGTTTTCCTTCACCGTAATCTACGTATTAATTGTAAAAACTATTTACTGCTGTGGCGTAACGCAAATTAACCTATTCTTTCCTTAAGACTCTTAAGTGCTCGAATCGGTACGTACAGAATAAAATAAAACCGGGTCCACTTAATATCATTGTAAACGTCACGGGGCGCGCGGCCGGTCAAAGTGGTCTCGACGATTTCGCGTTACCAAATCGTTAGCCGACTCAAAGGTGAATGGAAAACCTACATTTAAAAGCCAGCGGTGAATCAAAGGAGGCCCCTTTTAGGCTTATTACACGGTTGGAGGGACGGTGGAAAAAAGTCCCTTGTTTCTGGTCGGAGCGGGACGATCGCTAATGCCCGCCGGACGGCAATTACGATGAGAGCCGCATTGTCTCGATAGACGTTTCGATTGATGACGCTGGCTAATTTATAGCGTAAAAAATAGAGTCGTGGTGGTTTTAACCTCAAGAGGTTTGAGCAGTCGCCTGCTACGCAAGCTACGCAAGTTCGAATCCTAGGGGGGCCTGTACCAATGAGTTTTTCTAAAAAAATTATTAAGTGCCAAAAGATGATTAAGTGCCAACGTGACAGATGGTGAGTCAGTCACCGCCTCAGGTAATATGCATACGTCTTTGAAACATCTCAGAGATACGCAGGTTTCCTTACGACGTTTTCCTTCACCATAAAGCACGTGATGTGAAATCACTGCACATACTTTTTTAGAAAAACTCATTGGTACAGGTCCCGCTGGGATTCGAACTTGCGTCACTTGCGTAGCAGGCGACTGCTGAAACCCCATGGCCACCACGGCTTTTATTGGGAGATAGAACCAAAATTCCCCTTTCGCGTTTATATTTATAGTAAGTATTATAGTAATTAGTAATATTATGGACCGCGATAAAATAAATAAATAACTTCGAAGTATACATACATACGAGTACGTTACGTAAGAGTCTACCAAAAACTAACAATGTACTCTATTCACCCAACAAGTCGTAAAAGTATGGAACATTTCCATCTCTTATTGTGGGACTGTCGACGTTACTTCCCTATAGTTTGACCCTGTTCCAGAGTTAAGTGAATTGTATCCTGCGAGTGGCGGTGCTGGGAACTTGCGATTGTGACTCCAGTAATTTCCCCTGACGAAAAGTTACCATTCCACCGCTGTTTTTGCTTAGTTCTACCCTGTATGTACCTAATATGTGTGAGAGAGAGCTATATAATAATTTCATACAAATATACATAGTTAGGGTGACAAACAAAATTGTTCAATGTTCCCTATAATACTTAAACATTTCACAGACCTTTTCTTACATACAAATCTTTGCATGACACTAAACGTAAGAAAACAATAATGTGCTATAACTATGCGTATGTGACACTGTATACGCATACCATACAGTGTCAACTTAATGAATCAATAGAGAAAAAACAAATGGTTAAGTATTTTTTCATAACTTTACTGTAAATGCGAAAAACATTATTAAGTACATACATACATATGCTCACGCCTGTATTCCCCGAAGGGGTAGGCAGAGGTGTTGTTATCACAACACCCACTTTGCGACGAATTTGACTAAGTGCCAACGTGACAGATGGTGAGTCTATCGCCGTCTCAGGCCCTATACATACGTCTTTGAATTACTTCTCAGAAATATGCAGGTTTCCTCACGATGTTTTCCTTCACCGTAAAGCACGTGGTGTGAAATCACTGTACATAAGTTTTTTTAGAAAAACTCATTGGTACAGGCCCCGCTGACATTCTAACTTGCGACGCTTGCGTAGTAGGCGACTGCTCAAACCCCGAGGCCACCACGGCACTATTAAGTATTAAGTATAAAAAAACACACATTATTAAGTATAAAAAAAATAAGCTCACGTTATACCAGAAGCGCCACCATGGTGTTGTAATAACATCCAAATTTTACCGAATATGATTCAGTGACAACGTGACACGCGGGTGAGGCCATCGCTGTCACAGGCACTATATATACGTCATTGAATTACTTCTCAGACATACGCAGGTGTCAAATTAATGAATCAATAGAGGAAATAGAGAGGGTTAATTATTTTTTTCATAACTTTACCGTCATCGCGAAAGACATTGTTATTATGTACACTGCCAAGATATCTGCATACGTTTAAAACGAAAATTGCTTTTCCAATTAACTTCGCAAGATAAATCTTCGTATAACAATAACGAAATGTCGGCCTTAACTAGCGAAGGAGAACGCCCTTAGAAGTGGATGCAGATAAGCAATAATGTGTCAACCCGCATAAACTTGGTTTTGAGAAAATGGCGTCTTAAGATGATTGTATACGTGATTTAAGATTTGTTTTATGACATAAATCCATTTTTTACGTACTTTTATGTTTCAGATGACTTGAAACACTTTTTTAGAATGTTAAATCCGTGATGCATTATCAAAATATATCAAAACCTTTGAATTTGACTTTTTGTGGGTTGACACATTATTGCTTATCAGCATCCAACTAGCGAAGGAGAACGCCCTTAGAAGTATAATATGAAAAGTGGCAATTTTGACAAACCACCGACAAACTATTCGTCTCAGCAACATAATTAACTAAGGGATTACGCTTAATAATCGTCTCGCACACTATTATCCCGACGAGGTATAACTGGAGAAGCAATTTGTTAATGTAGTTTTCCCTTACGGCTTTGTTCGGGATTAGGGCAAGATTTGAGCACTACCTACTATAATAAATTATACTTCAAATTCACAGAATTATCTGACTATTTAGCTTGAGAGAACTTTTCGCGATTTAGAAGTACAGAAATAAAAAAAAATCACATCAGACTGCCGTGAGAGAGCCGTTGCGGCTGTGTGGTTCAACTTGTAGCCTACTCACGTAATGTAACTCAAATTCGATACTCAAATCCCAGCGCTCTGTTAGTGAATGATTTCACATCACGAGCTTTCCGGTGAAGGAACACATCGTGAGGAAACCTGCATAATGTTTGAGAAGAAATTCAAAGACGTACGCACAGTGCCTTAAACGGCGATAGACTTACCATCTGTCACATTGACAATCAATCAGCGTCATAAAGTGTTCTTTTTGGATAGTATAATGTGAGAATTCATCAAGTTATTTACGGATTATTTATTATGCAACTGTGAAAACGTCTGATATGTGAACTTTATTGTCAACGAGGAAGTGCATACAATTATTATTCACAATACTTCGACAATCATGGGAATACAAAATATTGATATAACCATGTTTGTTTAATTATACATTTTGTATACAACTTGTATTCATGACATCACAAATATGGTTAATTACTCGGCTTAAACAGAAGAACCTGGTTGACTGAGCTGTGCTCGGTTTCTTTTCAATGACGTTGGCTCAAATATGTATGGTGAATAC
This sequence comes from Watsonalla binaria, assembly GCA_929442735.1. Taxonomy (NCBI): domain Eukaryota; kingdom Metazoa; phylum Arthropoda; class Insecta; order Lepidoptera; family Drepanidae; genus Watsonalla; species Watsonalla binaria. Next base: position 10,329,155 of record OV838924.1, on the reverse strand, counting down.
AAACAGACACTTAAATTTTATTTATCTGCCATCATCGTCCCTGGCCTTATCCCATACATTGTTGGGTTCGGCACTTGATTCAACCGATGTGGCTGATCACCTGATTTTTATACGAAGCGACTGCCATCTGACCTTCGCAACCGCTTATCGAGTTAAATCTGTGATCTAGTAACTATTTAGGCCTCCGACTGACCTGTAACGATTGCCAAAGATGATAATTTGTCAATTTTATTTATCTGTATAGGTATAAAAGTATTGCTCGTATAAAGGTATAAGATATGACGGGCAAACGAGTAGTTAATAAATAAATAGTCTGTGCTACATCCGACTGCGAGAATCCGACATTCGACATACTATCAAGTCAAAGCACACGACAGGAAAATAAACCGCTTGTGACAGACCAAGTGAAAGTAATCGTGGAAATATCCCCTGATCCGTGTTTATTTTCGCCAGTAAACCAGTAGCCGGACCCCAAAACTTAGAGGGTTGGAAAAATCGGCCTAGCTAATGGAGCGAACGAAGAAATGAACTTTTAAACTTACCAACGCAGCCCTTTTGCGTAAAGCGGCCCATTCACTCGTGACAAAATGTCGAAATCGACATTCTTGTGTCGCGACGATTATCCTTTATTCAATTATCGGTCGGAGTTTTTTTTTACTTCGTATTTTTGTGGCGGTTCGAGATTTTCTTGTGATTTGAATATCACAATTCGTTTTATTACAATAAAGAACCGTTCTTTATTAATATGCGATTTATAATCGATATCGATATTTTAAAAACTAGCTATGCCTCGCGGTTTCTCCCGCGTAGGCTAAACTTCGTGTAACCTTAATGTTTTTTAAATAAAAGTAGCCAAAATTAGTCCTTGTAACATTGGCTATCAGCCAATGAAAGTCCCATCAAAATCGGTTAAGCCTCGGAGGTTCAGAAAAACAGAGAGACAGAAAAAAAAATGTTTTTATGCGAGTACCGTATAAACTTTCTTATGCATTTAGTGAAAAGCTGTTAATTTGAAATAACAAACAAACACTTCAATTTTATTTATATGTATGGATGCATAGATAATAATGAAGTAATCGTTTTCTACTCCAACAGTCATAGACAAAGCATGCTAAATCTTATCCACGTGTTCTCAGTCTATCTGTATATACCTACAGAATATTGCACATAGACAAACTAATTCTATTGTTGAGTGCAAACGCAAATACAATTCGCTCGCAACAGCCTCTCGCTTATTTTAGCAGCAAAACCTGGCTTTATTTTATTTATTCATGGAATAAAATCGAATATAGAATACAAAAGTTTTCACGCATATATAAAATAGGCGCGACCAGAAATAACTAAATCGTCAAATGAATGGCCAGTTTTATGACGTGCCCAGTTTGCAAATGTCAATACAAGGAAAATATTACTATAAATAGTCCTCCATCTGAAAATGGAGGTATTATTTCTACAGAACACTGTAACGTACTGCACGAAACGTATTATTATTGTAAGCGACGATCAGGGGACTTACCATGACCTCTTATTGCCATGAGACAGATGTATTTGACTTGCATACATCTGTCACTGTCACACAACTGTAATAACATCACAATAAGAGCTCGTGGTTGGGCCCCAGAGTGCCTAGTGCGAGTTTTCTTAAAATCACTGCCGCCGTCACAAAACCTCGCGTTGACGTAAACGCAGATTTGTATGGGATCAAAATAGTGTCATCTTTTTGCCGACAGACGGCGCTGTCTCGATCCTATTAACTCACACTAGATTTCAGGGTTATATATAGTAAAAGGGTATTTTATACTTTTTTTGCTACAAAGGTAGCAATCAAGCATAGATTCCGTCTGATGGTAAGTGACCACTGCAGCCTATGAATATGACCAACACCAGAGTGTCAGTCACGCACTGCCCACCTTATAAAGAATGGAATCGCTGTGCCAACATATCTATGCATCTCTATACAGATAAATAAAATGGAAGTGTCTGTTTTTAATTCCAAAATAATAGCTTTTCACAAATTGTATATGAAATAATATTCGGTACTGACGTGAAAAAAACAAATTTGAATTTTTTTTCTCTGTCTGTCGCTCTCTCTATCTCCGAATCGGCTGAACGGATTTTAACGGGACCTTCACTGGCAGATAGCTAATTTTACAAGGAGTAACTTATATTAAAAAAAAATCAAAACCCGGGACACTCATGCAGTTAAATCTTCGCGAGTAAAACCGCGGGGTCTAGCTGTAGATACAAGATAAGAGTCCTACTGTACGTTAGCACACTGACTCCACTCTTCCCCTACCTCCCATGGAGCACTGGCGACCATACTCACCGCAGGAACACTACTAGATTCTTGAAAGGCTTGATTTAATCGTCGGTTAAGGTCAACATTTTAATATACATAACATAAAAACCACTTATTCAATGAGCTGGTTTTATTATATATATTATATTGAATCCGCTTAAGGGTAAGTTATCGAGCACACTCTTTAGGGTTAGTACGCTCTGAGTGGTTTTATTAGAAGCATCTATAAAAGTGTTGAAAAACTTATAAAAAAGTCCTTTTTATTATATCTTAGGGTTAAATTTATTGAGATTTCTGTAAGGTTAAGAGGATTTGAAACATTACTAACATTATAAACGTTTCGATGTACGTTACTCAACCGCGCAAAAAAATTCATTACATGAGAAGATTTAATTTTACTAGTTAAGAAAGAAAGAAAATATTGTATTTCCAGACAAATATCGAGCGTCATAGAAACAAGAAAAAAGTGGACACAATTATTATATTTATCTTTTAATATATATATAAAGGATAGGAGCCGTGGTGGCCTTGAGGTTTGAGCAGTTCGAATCCCAGCGGGGCCTGTACCAATGAGTTTTTCTAAAAGACTAATGTACAGTGATTTCACACCACGTGCTTTACGGTGAAGAAAAACATCGTGAGGAAACCTGCATATTTCTGAGAAGTACTTCAATGACGTATGTAAAGTGTCTGAGACGGCGATGGACTCACCATCTGTCACGTTGGCACTTACCTAATCATCTTCGGTGAAAAGTGGGTGTTATGATTACAACACCTCTGCCTACCCCTTCGGGAAATACAGGCGTGAGCATATGTATGTATATATATATATATATAGCAAGCAATTTGATGAGGGCCGATAACATATTTTTGTTCCGAAAATGAACCGGAATTTGTGTGTTTATGTGAATGAGTGAATTATTTAGGTAACTTTAAATACTCATACTTTTGTATTGTTAGAAGAAAAAAAATATATCTGTAAATTTTTATTTCTTTAGCAATTTTGTAAATTTTATTCAAAATGAAAGTCAAAAATATCTTTATTCGATTAGACTTTTTACAAAGTACTTTAAATTAGTCAGAGTGACATAATTATACAGGATTATACGTGCTACCTCCAGGTTCGGAGGGTTGCTTTAAATGAGATTAACCTGGCAAGAAACTCTGTAATTACTCTTTTCAAAAAAATATAAGAAATATAAGCCCATAAAGACAGTTCCATTGCACAAATGTCGATAAAAAAATCTAGTAGTTCTACTTATATCCAAATGTGTAGTGTGTAGCTTGAGATGACCAGCCCCCATAATTATATTCTTCATATGGATATGACCCAGTTATAAAGAAGTTCCTTGTTCAAAAATATAATATATTGGAAGTTAGACGGCAGTTATGCCAAGATTGAATTCTATCGCGACTAGACGGTTCCCGTTCAGCATGCGCAATATCCACTTTGAATACCCGTATATCCGGATGGCAGCATTGTTTACTTACTCTACACTATATATTATTATGCGTTTCCTTGTTTAAAAATAAATTGATTTCGAAAGGGATTCTCTATGGAAAATGTTCTTTAATGTACATATGCTCACGCCTGTATTCCCCGAAGGGGTAGGCAGAGGTGTTGTAATCACAACACCCACTTATCACCGAAGATGATTAAGTGCCAACGTGATAGATGGTGAGTCCATCGCCGTCTCAGACACTTTACATACGTCATTGAATTTCTTCTCAGAAATATGCAGGCTTCCTCACGATGTTTTCCTTCACACATTTGAGAATGGACCTTTAAGACTTTTAAGGCTTTGTGTAAAGTATTACAGCATATGGGCTTCTGTATTGTATGTTTGTATAATCGCGACATTGAATTTCAGCGAAAAGGTAAGTAGGTACATGAAGGAGAGCCTTTAAAATTTTCCTGTAAAGTGCGCTCGGTCAGCAAAGTAGGGTTGAATCCCAAGCCTTGCTCGTGTTTGCCAATAGTCTTATATTTGCAATATAAAGCCTTAAACTGGAAATATCGGCCTTACCCTGGCAATATAAGCAATGTTAGAGCATTCAACCGACGGATTAAAAAGGATATATAACAACTGGTATTCTTCTTATAAGTTCAGCTTTAAGTAAACTTTGAATATAAAGGTAGAATGCAACGCTTGAGTGGAATTTAATATTGGATGTAGCGGGTAATCTGGTAACAAAGAATTTTTACATTCATCTATACAGATATACATATAAATACATACATATTCATACATTATATTATATTATAAACATATTGTATACATCTATCTCGTAATCTGAGTTAAACTGTCATGGCAATAATAGCTTGTTATTTAGATATTATGGGAAAGAATATGATGGAAAATATAAATCAACTATGTATTTTAATAAATTTAAAGCTATTTCATTATTTTCTATTGTTATAATAAAGGGTTTTACAGAGGAATAACTAATGAAATATGGTAACTTCCGAGCCTCACATGTTTATTATTTCTTACAATCCCTCCAATTAATAGCTAGAACCAATAACACTAGGCCTATTTGTCCTCGTTATTACAGTTTTACCTAGAATAAAGTAAGCTGTAGGTCCCGAGCTTTGTATAATCTAACAAGCTCCTGGTCTGGCCCCTGTTCTTCTGCTGTGCTCGGTTTCTACTTCACACCAAAAAAGGAAAAAGCAAGAAAAAAAATATTCCGCGGAACGTCAGTCTCGATCCGGGGTACTCTAGTTTCGTTATCATCCTGTAAGCTGGAAGCCTCACCTTTGAGCTACCATAACTTAACAGATATCGGCGAAATTTGCTGTCGTATTGTAATGATATTTTATGAGTTTTTCAGTGCTCGGGCACAGTCAAAACGATGTTTTCCATAAATGAAACCTAGCTAGATCAATTTTTTTCCCCACATGCAAAATTTCATGAAAATCGTTCGAGCCGTTTCCGAGATTCCGATTATATATACACAAGAATTGCTCGTTTAAAGATATAAGATACAAACTGACCACCGCGTAACAACTACGATCGACAACTCTATAACAAGTGAAATATAGGCATGTGAAATATACATTTCACGTTGGAAACTCGCTGTAAACCGATAGATCGACGATTTCAATCCTCAAACACGTGAACCGAATACAGTGGGATACTGTATACAATACCTTATATCTCACGTACCAACATAACTAGTGATATCTAATCTCGGTATAATCTATGCTTAGATGAAAATAAACCGTAGCGGACAATTGGTTTGAGTAGTCGCCTGCTACGCATTCTACGCAAGTTCAAATCCCATCAAAATGTTATCTAAGAACTTAAGCGTAGTAATGTCACATAAATTCTGTCTAAATATATATAACTCAAAGGTGAATGACTGACTGACTGACATAGTGATCTATCAACGCACAGCCCAAACCACTAGACGGATCGATTTTGATTATTTCTACCCCCAAGGGGATAAAATAGGGGATGAAAGTTTTTATGAAACTATATCAATTTTAAACCGATATATTATATACAACTAAATCTACGCGGGTAAAACCGCGGGGCACAGCTAGTTTCCATATAAACATGTCAGAGACGAAATTTAAAGTCAACTTCTTTCAACTGAAACATCTACGGAAAAGTGGGTGTCGTAGCACCTCTACCTACCTTTTCGGGGTCCCTTCTTGGAAGGCGTAAGCTTACAATAAAAATAAAACTATAATAGAAAATATACATAAGTATGTCATCGTCCCTGGCCTTATCCCATACATTGTTGGGGTCCGCACTTGATTCAACCCGATGTGGCTGATCACCTGATTTTTATACGAAGAGACTGCCATCTGACCTTCGCAACTTAAGCGAGGAAAATCTGTGATCTGGGTTAAACCAGTTCTCAGACTTTTTTGCGCCTCCGACCGACCTGTAACGATTGCCATAGCTGCATAAATTGGCACCCGGGACCGACGGCTTAACGTGCTCTCCGAGGCATGGAGGGAACTCGGGCGGTCACCCTTCCAATTACTGGCTAGGGTTATGGTTGCTTAACTTCGCTGATCGAATGATACGCGCAATAGCAACTGTGCCACGAGCTGCTACATACATAAGTATAAGTTGAGCTATATACATAAGTATGAAATATCACAATAACATATCGGCGTAGTCGTTACGCTACACGAAAGCCTACGAAACGCGCGAGTGCTACGAATATCACGTATCAGCCACAAAGAACACAAGTTAATGGGTGCTCGCGTATTTGTAACAATATGAAAATCGGCCTAATCTGGCTTCAAATATATTATACTCTAAACAGATAAATAAAATTGAAGTGTCTGTTTGTAATTCCAAAATAACAGCTTTATATATACAGTACTGACACAAAGAAACATTTTTTTTTAAATTTCAATGTCTGTTTGTTCCGGCTAATCTCCGAAACGACTGGACTGGTTTTAGCGGGACTTTAACTGGTAGATAGTTAATTTAACAAAGAGTAACTAATTTTATTTCAAATTAGGGTACCGCGGGTCACCAATGAAATTAAGTCTACGCGGGTGAAACCCCAGGGCACAGCTAGTATTAAATAATTATGACAGCATTCCCAACTTCCAACCTAGGGAGGAGGATTATGTTGGACGATAGGAATAAGTCTTCACTGTTTGATTTGATTGATGTGAAAAATAAATGAATTCCCTGGGCCTTTAGACAGAGTAACATTATCCTCGCGCTTCGCTTATTGCAGCGATATATAATGTATGGAAGTGACATGTATCGCTTCTACTAGCGCAAGCGCGAGATAATGTTACTTAACTTTATTATTATTATTATTTGTATTTTATTTATTTCTAAATTTTTTTTTATTTATTTTAGTTATTCTCGCCTGGTACATCACATTTATCTAATATCATGTTTAATGTGTCATGTTATGTTTAATGTTTATGCCATGTTTTCTCATGTTATTTCATTTGTTTGTTTGGTGTGTTTTTAAGCAAAGTTTGTATCGATTAGTTAAGGCTTATGTGTTTAAAAACATTTATAGGGGAAGATTTGTTATTAGCATATAATTACATATAAGATCATTATACTTGTTCACTTGCTGTAAATCTTCCTAATAAAATAACCTAGACTTAAAAGCGTCGCCAAGAGTTATGAGCGCTCAGCATAAAAGTGGGGTACGCATTGTATTTGCGTCGCGCCATACAGACTGACTTGTGGGAAGAGCGAGTGATCGTGCTCATCCCCAGCTAAGGGGACATCTTCCAGCAAGCCGGGTGTCATACCTCGGGAACCGCGGCCCCGACTGTTCTAGTTGGAAACTTGTATATATACATACGCTCGAAAACTCTTATTGTGCGATTTAGGTTCCCGTATATTTGTTCTCAAACTTTGCATTTGTTAGCGAGTAGCGCCATCTATGTAACAAGTGAAGAAGCGCTGCTACAGATACAAACAAAAACATTAAAAAAAATCTGCGCATTCAAGGTCAGCGCTCATTAGTTGCGGCACCTGTCTTTGATATTAGAATAGGCCGGAAAAGTAGAATTATATACTCTATTACTCCATTGGGTACGATCACTATGGAACAAGTAAACGTATAATATACAACCTACGGCAGAAAGGCAATATGATTGATGTATGACTATCCAATTTGATAGGGAAAATAAAGTGAGCTGAAAAAATACTGCCAACGTTTGTTTGGCGAGGAAATGGGGTGTGCGCACGGTGTTTTATTACTGTGGATGTTATTACAATACTAGGTTTCTGGCCGTGACTTTTCCCGGCAATTATTTGATACATTTAAGTATAACTTTTTGTAAATTTGCGAAGTATTTCCTACAAATTGTGACATAACTACGATTTTTATCGGGTTACTCTCGCAGTACCCCGTTTTTTTATTCTTAAATGTAACATCAGCTGAAAATATATAAATAAATTGAAGTGTCTGTTTGTAATTGTAAACAGCTTTTCACTAAATGCCTATGAAAGTATATACCAACCTACATATATAAAACAATTCTATCTGTCTGTTTGTTCCGGCAAATTTCCGAACCGGACCGATTCTAACGGGACTTTCATTGGCTGATGGCTGATTTTACAAGAAGTAACAGAGGCTACGTTTATGTATCAAAACCCCTAATGTTTTCCGCGGGCCAACCATGGAATTAGTCTACGGGGGTGAAACCGCGTGCCACAACCCAGGACAAACATCTAAACATGGCATCATTCACAATCACAATACTAGTAGTTATTCAATAATAATTTTCATTTTATAAATTTAGGTATCGATATACTCGAATAACATGAACACAGACTAGATGTTACGTCACTAGTACCCGCTTCGATGATTGATGTAAGGTCAACTTGTCCCGGATAAGACTATGTACCGGAAGACCGGACCAACTATTGTACCGCCCTGGTTTTGTACGAATAACCCTTTCTCCATAAAGATAAATGTTTCTTATAATCTTTGAAATGTTTATATATATCTTTTAACTTTAAACGAGCAATTCTATATATATAGAAACTGAATCTCGGAAATGGCTACAACGATTTTCATGAAGTTTTGTGTGTTTCAGGATTTATTTTTTAGAAAACATCGTTTTGACCATGAAAAACTCATACAATATCATTCATACATACAGTACGACAGTAAAATTTGCCGACATCTATAAAGTTATGGTAGCCAAACGTGAGGCTTCCAGCTTGCGGGGCGATAACGAAACTAGAGTACCCCGGTTAAAGACTGACACTCTTACCGGTTCAGTTTTTTTCAACATACATACATATGCTCACGTCTGTTTCCCATGGGAGTAGACAGAGATCACCTTCTACCACACGCTACGATCATTACATACTTCTTTCGCTTCGGCCAGATTCATGCGTCTCCTCCCTTTATGATCACAATGCCTACGCCGCAAAACGACTTTGAAGGACTTATTATGACATTCACTTCCTTCGAATTTGAGAAAACGTCAAACTCTCTAATTGTGAATAAAAATAAACACGCTCGTAACGGTTAAATAATAATGTCTCAAATCATTTGACTTGAAGCAAAATTCTTTGACAACCCACAACGCTTTCAACCCGAGAATTCACATTCAAATCGGTGTGTAGTGACCATAGGAAATCATCAGGGTCATGTAGATAAAGAAATAAAGACGGCGATATAGCTCGACCCGGGCAATCAAGGAAATTGAAAGGTCGACCCGGGTACCTTTCCGCTACATTGTCTTATCCGGCCGTGCATCATCTTAGACCGTTACGCTGGGACCGATCCTATGCCGATAACCAATAACCCCTTCGAGACTACGTACGTACGCTGCGGCTATTTTAATATACCTATGGTTTCATGACGCCCCGCTACCATTATCATGTCGGGGTGAGAATGAACATATTTTTATCATGTGGGAAAAAGGTTGCAAATTATTATGGATAATTTTCTCGTATTTGCGATCATATTGTATTTGTTATAAACCCATAAATTAAATATTGATTCATAATCTCACCCCTTTTACTGAAAAGCTACACTCAACGTTGAATCATTGCTTCATAAGCGATTGAAGAAATCTCACTCATAAACTTAATCAATTCAAACATTTACTCGGCGATATGTTAAAACGGCGAAAATCTCAGAATATGTGACATTTGCCATGGATCATATGACATTTTAACTTATAATCTTATCTTACTAATAATATCAGAGCAAAGTAAACTATTCCAGATTCCGGTCAAGTCGTGAAGTTTACAGCAATGGCAGTCATAAACACAATCAAGCCGGGGGTCTTAATAAACATATCAGGAATCGGACGAGTATGTAAGACCTTTTGGGGTCACCCGCCCGGCATTATCGTGTAAACGAGGGGGAGTGGGGAGGGGTCAGGGGGAAGTAGGTACGGACTGCCGGGCATTATGAAATATGAGGGCCACATCTCCGCCCGATACTCGGATTAAGGGGCCCGCGCTAATCTCTCGCTGACTCCGACAAAATTGCTCATTTCCACCGACAATAGAGTAACAAATTCGATCGCACCTGTTCGTGAAATTAAAAAAGTTTCCGACTCAACCCGTTGGCGATTAGGATTCGGCTTTTAAAAAGAGAAAATAAAAATTTACTTTTTTCCTCGGTTGACATAATTATCGCCTTGAGAGCGCAAAGGAAAGCGATTAATTTTATTTTTAGTAGCTGTTTGGGAGGGGGGAGTCGTAAAAATTTTACGTCCCTTGATTGCTTCTCATTCTCTGTGAGTTTAACAATAATGTCTCCAAAGATTAATTTTCGTTAAATTACTCGACAAATTAATTCCCGAAAGCCGTCAGAAGTGATAATTGCTTTTGGACTTATCAGCTTTTTATTAAATGAGACATCATTTAAGGAAACTTTGAACGTTCGAGATCAGACGAAATCATTTCTTTGGTATTTGTTTGTATTTAAGCTGACAAACAAAATGTGCAATTAACGTAATTGTACAGTCCATTATTAATATTAATGACTATTGTAGTATAAAAGGTATTGTGATATGATATGTAGGAAACAGCATGTTACAAACCCGACAATGTATCTGAGTTTGACCAACAAGAGTTAACGAAGGGATGGGCTTAAAGTGTTCTCGAAACGTTTCAAATAAGTAAATTATGACTATTATTTTTCGCGAGCTAATTTTATTTGGGAGGTGCAATACATTTTCCGAGTGCTTGGAATAAGAACTATATTAAAGGTAGGTGTTTACTTAATGCTTTAACGTTATTGTGGCCATCAGTTATTTCGTTATTTTAACACAGTTTCGGCTTCGCAACGGATGCTGCCTTAAAATCCACTGAAAATTTTAAAAGATCCAAGCGGACAGACAGCCGAAGCAACTTCATTTTATACTTACGCAATTAACCTCATACATTTTCTTCATCCCACCTATCAATAAAATTGACCTTTATCGACCGTTCATCTCGATAAGAGCTCGCGCCATCACTATGGAGGTCAGCCGACCGCAGAGTGGTAGCCACCGCATACGTGAGGCGCTTACTAATTGACTAATTGGGTTACAAGCAACATATATATAATTACTCATATAATTACAAGGGTCCCGAGGGAGCCCGAGTGCTTTGTCGATTCCGCCGCAAAGTGCCCGAGAGGAAAGCACTTTTTCCCGTGATTTGAATTTGTAGGAGCCGGTCAGGTAATATTGTAGGCTAAATTTTTCGTGCCTTATCTCCGGAAAAAATATTTTATTATTGAGAGGCTTCAGGTGAATATTCCATGTATTAAGAAAGGTCGTGTATAAGGAAGGGTTTCCGAAGATATAGGTTACAACACCCACAAAATGGTGTGGTAGCACCCACTTTTTACCGAAGACGATTATGTTCCACCGACAGATGGTGAGACCATAGCCGTTTTCAGACTTATAAAGATGTGCCCTGCAGTTTCACCCGCGAAAATGTAATTACTCAGATTTAATTTAATTTCTGCGGTCCCTAAAAGTTTTATTAAATAAAGGTAGCACTCCTTGTAAAATTTGCTATCAGCCAGTTTAAGTTCCGTTAAAATCGGTCCAGCCGTTTCAGAGATTTTCCGAGACATTACATACAGACAGACAGACAGAGAAAAAAATAAAAAATTGGTTTTACTATTTCATTACCGCGTATACTTTCATGTGGATATCGTGAAATTACAAACAGATACTTCAATTTTGTTTATCTGCATAGATGTATAGATTAATGGGCCTTGGCAAACATTCCCGTAACGTATACAAATACAATACAAATACTGTATTCCCCGAAGGGGTAAGCAGAGATGTTGTAACAACACCCACATTTCACCGAATATGATCAAGTGCCAACGTGACAGAGGGTGAGTCCTTCGCCGTCTCAGGCACTATACATACGTCTTTGAATTACTTCTCAGACATATGCAGGTTTCCTCACGATGTCTTCCTTCACCGTAAAGCACGTAATACAAGTAATAAGTTACATACAATATACAGACATACATTATACATATCCCTCATCGCCTAACAATAAGAAGTACCGTGCAAAACTTTCAATATTAATACTTCCCAAGTAAACTAGTGCACAACAAAACATGAGCGCAACTAAGAAAGGCTTCTCCCTTACTAATGGAGCTAGTCAATTACTTAAGACGGGGGAACTCGATCATAAATCCCGGTTATCGATCAAAGTTCGCCCGCGTCCACCCGGTCACAGCGCCCGGATAATACCAAAGGTGTATCCATGTGATTGATTTATTTCATACATTCTTCTGTTTGACCGGGTTTCAGTTTCATAGTGCCAACAAAATATGTATAAGGCTTTTGGAAAGTAAAGGTATACATATGCTCACGCCTGTATTCCCCGAAGATGGCAGAGGAAGATAATTAAGTACCAACGTGGCACTCAGGCACTATACATACGTCTTTGAATTACTTCTTAGAAATATGTAGGTTTCCTCAACATGTTTTCCTTCACTTTAAAGCTCCGTAAAAGGTGTGAAATCATTGCTCACAAGTTTTTAGAAAAACTCATGGGTACAGGCTGCTGAGATTTGAACCTGCGTCGGACATCACGGCTCTCGGTATTGCTATTATTGAATTGCCTGCTTAATTGCTCGTAAAACGGCTGACGCTCGCAGGTCAGGTGGCAGTATCTTCTTATAAAAATCAGGTGATCAGCCACATCTGGTTGAATCAAGTGCTAACCCCAACAATGTATGGGATAAGGCCAGGGAGATGTAAAACTCTACCCTATTACAGGCAACTAATGTACGTAGTCCATGAGTATAACTTTGTATTTATGCATTAATCCACTTGTCTACTTCCCTCTATGATGGTTGAGGAGGTCAATAGCTGGCATTCACGTCACACTTGTGAACAGGTGCTGCTTGTGGGGGCTGGTCATCTCAAGCTACGCATTTAGTTAAAGTAGATGTACTAGATTTTTAGTTATGTTAATTTTTATTGACATTTGTGCATTGGGAACATTGTCCATGAACTTACGTTTCTTAAATTATTTATTTTGTATTCTTTAAATTGTATAATATTTTTGAAAAGAGTAATTACTGAGTTTCTTCCCAGATTCTTCTCAGTAAAAGCAACCTTCCGAACCTGGCGGTAGCATGTATAATCCTGTATAATTATGTCATTCTGACGATTTAAAAGTACTTTGTAAAAAAGTCTAATCGAATAAAGATCCTTTTGAATTTGACTTTGAAGGTATTTTTGAATAAATATCATTATTACGAGACAATAATTAATCAAATAATAATTATTTGCTTAGCACTTGGCAATATCATTATTTTTATGTTATTTTTACACGTTTTCTGGTCTTTTTCAGTAACTTAATAGCAGACAAAGTCACAAGAGCATGTATAATGTAAATAAAGGGACTTAATCCTGAAATTCCTGACGTCTGACCCCATCCTTTGGTCAGCCAAGCAACCGAGGTCTGCATTCCAAACTATGTCAGAATTTTCCAAGACATTAGTTACAGTGTAACTTTTGGGACTTGCTCTTTACTTTTTAAATAATTTGGTTCAAGTATGCTCAGACTACTTGGCGGTTTTATTTACTTAGTAAGTACGCAGTTTAAGTTCGAGGATACAGGCGACTGGGACTACTAGCTAACTGGAACCGCGTTCCCAGTTGGCTGATTCGTTTTTATTTATTTTTATTGTCAGGCAAATGGAACCACTGTCAGGCAGATGATTAAGTGCCATTGTAACAGAACAGATGGTGAGTCTATCGCCGTCACAGGCATCTGTAGGCATATGTAGGCTTCCTCACAATGTTTTCCCTCACCGTAGAGCACGTGGTGTGAAATCGCTGCATATAAGTTTTTGGAAAAAATCATTAGTACAGGCCCCGCTGGGATTCGAACTTGCGTCACGCAAGTGATCTGCGGCGATCTCGGCTCTCGTTATGTCTAATCTAAAAGGCATGATTCACAAGTAAAGTCCAGAATTTGCTTAGCTTTGAGCTATTTTAAATGATGGCAACACTGACAAACTCGGGAGATAATTTCTGGTGGTACATTTTCAGTCTAATAATTTATGTTTTGTCCTCAATACTATAACTTACACTCAGTTTCAAAGGCGGGAACCATTAATTATTCGAACGGTTTGGCGTACCTATTAGGTATTATTTGCGTAAAGTTATATAGTTAGACGAGTTCCCTGATACCTTGTTAAGACTGGTTTCTGGTTATTATGTCCGACGGTTTGTATGAGTATTAACCCTGCCTAGGTTTCTCTAAGGGGTAACTAGAGTTAAAATGCTCACTTAAATTGAGTTCACTATCTGTCGCTTCTGTGCATGTATGAATTTTAGGGGCTCAACTCCAAATTTTGCGAAAATGAGTTACGGTCATAGACAGCCTAGACATAACTATTAAAATAATAACTGTCAATGTAATTAATCGACTATAATAACTTGGCTAGCTAAGTTTGCCTTTTCCAAAAAGTTCTTATTTTTAGTTTGGTCTAGTTATTGGTTGGTGGTACTTATCAATTTGAAAAAGTCCCATAAAATTTGTTTTTTAGTTTTTTGAATTTAATTCACAATAAAATAAGCATTCTTATGTTCCACGTAATATGGTAGTATTCAAAGAGAAGATTAGGAAAATATTTCAAGATACTGTGACCTATGTAAAAGTCATGAATGGCAGGTGAAACAACAAAGGGAACGGGATTATCGCTCGAGCTGGATCTCGATTCATATACACCGCTATAGGGGTATACAGGTGTGTGCATAAGTATATAGGTACCCCAACTTGGATCGCTAGCTACTCCGGGACGAACTATGTAAAATATACTCATGCCATCCCAGAGAGGTCCCCGAAGGGGTAAGCAGAGGTGTTGTAACAACAACACCCATATTTCACCGAGAACGAAATTAAGTGCCAAAGTGACAGAGGGTGAGTCCATCGCCGTCTCAGGCACTATACAAACGTCTTTCAATTTCTTCTCAGACACATGCTATATGCAGAATCGCTTGCGCAGCAGACGACTGCTCAAACCCCTACGCCACCACGTCTCCTATATTCTTTTTTAAAAATTTGTTTGTTATTTTGTGTGAAGAAATTAATATCGAATTGTGCTTAGAAAACCCAAACAATCTGGCAACACACGCTGTTATCTTTAATTAAATACTTGACAACCCACACGAACCTATAAACTGATTAGACAGAACCAACGAAAGCCCCCATTGAGAAAGAAGTTAATAAATAGGAGACAACAATGCGACCAATCAACAAATATTCCCCACCCTCCCCACCTGCCACTTCCATCAAAAGAGCGGCCCTTTCCGAATCAATCGAGAGAGAAAAAACCCCGATAATATAATGGAATTGAATTATCGCCGAGATGAAGACGAAACGCAGGGTAGGGCTGCACGCACTTGCCGAGCGGACAGCTATGAGCGGAAACACCTATACGGATGAATAAAATTCAGTTGTCTGTTTGTAATTCCAAATTAAGAGGTTTTCACTAAATGCATATGCAAGTACTTATATACGATAGGTACTAAAAAAATATATATATTAAAGAAAACTCAGTCCACTTATCTGTCTGTCTGTTTTTGCCGCTAATTTCTGAAACTCTTCTCAGAAGGTTAGTTTCCGAACCGTAACCGTGGTAAATTCTCGACATTCATAAGTGCCTTACCAGGACCTAAGCTGAATAAATATTTTTAATTCACAGTTAGACAGATTTTTTTACTTTTAGATATGCATTTACTGAGGAGCTGTCAATTTGGCATTACAAACAGACACTTAAATTTATTTTTTCTGTATATGTATACAGATTTCCTTTCCGCTATCGCTCCCCCACCCAACAACGATCTACCGCGGCCAAAGACGCGCTCGGAAGGAGTCGGTAATTCGATTGTATTCGGTAACAATCGGAGTATCGGATAGAATGTTTGTACGCCCACCCCTCATTCCAGTAATGTTATAAAGAAAATTGTTATAGAACTCGACTTTGCAACAGGTTTGACGTCGCGACGTTACTCAAGGAAATACGAGTACAGTCGCGAAGGGCGTTTTATGCAATGGATAATTTCACTGGTATTTTGTGACGCCTTAAATTGCTTTGCCTCCTGAAATATTCAGTTCATTATTGAGGCATGGCGGCGGTTTGGGAAAAACTTATGAAATTATATATACATTTAGATTCGAGCATTTCCATTGATGTAATTTTACTTTTATTTTTTTAGTTAAGTCAGAGTGGGTAATCAGGGCGATGGACACTGTACTTATGTTACAATTCTTAATATTAATTAGTTTTGATCTTTGTTTGACTGGCTTGAGTTGTCATGCTCACTAAAATGCCTTTGCTTGCGGCGGCGTCTGGATGACGGGTTGTCCACTTCTCTCTATGATGGTTGAGGAGGTCCATGGGGCTGGTCATCTCAAGCTACGCATTTAGTTATAAGTAGATGCACTAGATTTTTAGTTATGTTAATTTTTATCGACATTTGTGCATTGGGAACATTGTCCATGAGCTTACGTTTCGTAAATTATTTATTTTGTATTCTTTAAATTGTATAATATTTTTGAAAAGAGTAATTACTGAGTTTCTTGCCAGGTTCTTCTCAGTAAAAGCAACCTTCCGAGCCTGGCGGTAGCATGTATAATCCTGTATAATCATGTAATTCTGACGATTTGAAAGTACTTTGTAAAAAGTCTAATCGAATAAAGATACTTTTGACTTTGACTTTGATATGAATTAAACCTTTTCTTACCATTAACACATTAAATAAAGATCAGAGATCTGCACGGAGTAATAAGCTGGCTTAAATAAGTTTTCTTGACACTTGAAGACTATTTGTTTCTATACTACAAAGGCATTCCACCTAATGGTACGCTGCTACTGGAGGCTTTGAGCATGACCAACATCAGAGTGTCACTCATACCTACCGTACAAAGAATGGAATCGCTGTACCAGCATAGTTAAAGACAAGAGCCTATACGCTAGCACAGTGCCTCCACTTTTCTCCATCGAGCACTGGCTTCTTTACACTGTTACGATGTTCTGTAAGGAGGACGAACATTCCCGAACAAATACCGTTATAAAGATATATATATTTATAGGTAATATAACATTGGAAACATTGCTATTTTCTCTGATAGCCTCATTAAATTCAAACGTAATGTAAATAAATTAACAAATTAATAAAGATTCTTTAATATTTTATATTATTTTCACATCTTCTCTTTTTTTATTGAATATACATTTTTTCTAACGCATGCCTTTCACATATAATTAAGATAACATTCGTTACGTTTCAGCTTACTATATCCCTATATTAAGTGTGTTGATGTATATATTGTGTGTGACCGTGCTGTGACGTCTCGACTTGGTCCTAGCGGTTGTCATCACCGTGACACCCAGATTATGCTGAGTTTTGTCCAATTCGTAACAACTATAATCTATTGTTACGACAAACCTTTTCGCTCCTTTATGTATATTGTTATGAATTCATTTATTTTCTTTCTTTCTTTATATTGTTGGTGAATAAATATATGACGATTCAGTCTAATGTTATATACGAACTCCGGTGGCAACAACGGGCACAGTTCAATAAGAAAAATACATATAAAAACAAACTTACCCCACTCAATGTTTTGATATTGTGCAAAGCGTCCTGGGCTTTCAGCGCCGCTTTGCGCGTGAAAAACGTCACAAAACAGCACCCTGTAACAGAAGCGCACACATACATAACATGACACACACAGGACCGTGACATACAAAGGGGCCTGTCAGTTTGTGTAACATTTTCCATGTTGGTTTAAAAAAAAAATGTTTGAAATTTGAAGCAACTCAAGTAGATTTAAATAACATCATAGGTCTACCAATTTGCCATTTAAAAAGAAATTAGACTTTATTTTATTTTTAATAATTATTCAATATATTTTTTATTCATTTTATAAAACAAGGTATAAATATTTTAACAAATAGATTTTATCAAATTGGAAAATGTTACTGGTAACACAAATAAACATACATTTGCAACACAAAATCGGTACATATATCTATGAATACTAAAGTTGGAACATTTAAATTACTGAGTAGCGAAGCGACATAATGACGTAAATATATTTTGTTTTGGTTTCAGAAGAAGAAGTCAAATAATCACATACACATTTAAGACCAATTTGTTTTTGATTCAAACACAGAGCATTTTTTTCTTTTTTGGAAAATATTTCTTATTGCATTTTGTATTCAGAGTAATGATGCTGTCTTCTAGACAGTTGACACTCAATTCTGATTTGGGTCAAGTTTTTTATATATTTTTATACTAGCTGTGTCCCGCGGATTTACCGGTGTTTTTAGCGGTGTAGAATTTCATGCGTGACCCGAGGAACACTAATGTTTTCCTTTAAATAAGTTACTCCTACATTAGCTATCTGCTTGTGAGAGTTCCGGAAAAATCTAGGTAAGCTTAGCCGGTACAAGACAGACAGAGAAAAAAAAAACAAATTCGTTTTTTTATATGAGTACCGTATTTACATTCTTATGCATTTAGTGAAAATGCTGTCAATATTAAATAAACCAACGGACACTTCAATCATAATTATATGATATAGATTACATAAAAGTTTTTGCCTAGCTATTAACGTTTATATTCCACTTTAACCCCTTAATAAATACTCGTTGCATGTCATTAATTAATCGTATAGCACAACCTATCGACAATTAAGTCCAGGGTGTGTCTGAAGCTCATTTAACAAAATGATCGACAAGGCATTAACGGGTGCATACCTCAAGGCACGCAACGGCTACGCTAACGAGTTTACCTATGAAATTTAATTATATACCATCTAGTTAATTGTGAGGGGTGACAATCGGGTGATAATAGGGGGAGGATATAGATAATTTTTATATTTGATTTTCTATGCATCTTTATTAAAAAACTAGCTGTGCCCTTTGGTTTCACCCGTGTAGACTTACTTTCATAGGTGACCCGCAAAAGTCTATTTAAAAAAAGAGTAGCCTAAGTTACTCCTACCAGTGAAATTCCCGTTAAAATCGGTCCAAACGTTTTGGAAATCAGACAGACAAACAGATAAGAGAAAAAAATTAAAAATTGTTTTTTATATCAGTATCGTATATAGTTCCATATGTATTTAGTGAAAAACTGTTATTTCGGAATTACAAACAGACACTGCAATTTTATTTATCTTTATATAGATGTATAGATATAGATACAACTAAAGGATCTGTTCGTTATGTCAAATTAACAACTTTTTACTAAATGTACACGACAGTAAGAGGGCTTTATAAAAAAATCTTTAAACATTTTTAACCGACTACAAAAATAGGAAAAGGATACTCAATTCGACCGTTCATTTTTTTTATATTTTTTTCCCAAATTTTGGACAGTGTAAACCGCGGGGCAGACCTTTTACCTACTAACGTATTTTTTCACGTTTTTGTTGCCTTGTTTGGTAATATATACATTTTTTCTACAAAAAATCTATAGACAAGATGGTACTTAATACAAAGTCATACTTATAGCGTAGACTGATTACAAAATAGAAATGAATAAATTCGAGTCTCTCATGTATACCGAAATAAAATTGCCTATTGTAGTACCATGGTCAGTATTCGGTTACAAAACCTCGAGTACCAACAAATGTGACCCTGCACGAGTCAACAAAAGGAGTTTTACACACAAAATACAAACAAACAAAAATGACAAAATATACGGGACACATTGTTGTAACGCAAAACAATGATACGCAACACGACACGAGCTCAAAAGACGACATAATTACTGCTACAGTACGTAATGTGCAATGTATTTTTTTATATGAACAAACACGTCTCACTTCGGTTGCGGCTTTCACTCCATAGATGGCGGTGTTCTTTGCTGGAAAATCTTGACAAGAAAAGTTTGGATATCAGAAAATGTGTCTCAATGACATAAAACTGACACTTCTCGTCTCTCTTTCTCTCAAATAAAAACAAAATATATATATATGCTCACGCCATCCCAGAAGGGTCCCCGAAGGGAAAAGCAGAGGTGCTGTAACAACACCCACATTTCACCGAATATGATCAAGTGTCCATCGCCGTTTCAGGCACTATACATACGTCTTTGAATTACTTCTCAGACATATGCAGGTTTCCTCACGATGTTTTCCTTCACCGAAAAGCACGTGTTGTGAAATAACCGCACATAAGTTAAATTTTTTTTCGAAATGGTCACTGGTACAAGCCCCTCTGGGATTCGAACTTGCGTCGCTTGCGTAGGCGACTGCTCAAGCCTCAAGGCCACTACGGCTCCTAACTTCGTCCCTTTTTATATATTCAGTAGGCTTATAAGTAAGTGTGGGTAGCACACTGCCCTAGTTTGATGTTTCAAAACGGAGATAAGATGGTGTATATCTTTGGAATGCCAAAAACTAAGTTCATCACATTGAGGTGAAGTCTCGTGCTACCAGCATAAAGTCACAGTAATAGAAACCCTTAGGAGTACCCTACGTTAAGTGATCAAATGGCTAAAAAGACTTTACTATTCTTAGATATCAATTCGTTGATAAAACTCTCGCTACGGCACAAATTACAAAATAATATATTCGAACTAGCTATACCCTGCGGTTTCACCCACATAAATTTAACTTCATTCCCGTGGAACGCAAAATCTTTTTTTTAAAGTAGCCTAAGTGACTCCTTGTAACATTAGCTATGTGCCAGTGAAAGTCCCGTTAAATCGATCCAGTCGTTTCAGAAATTACCCGGAACAAACAGACAGACAGAGAAACGTTTTGAAAATCCGTATATACTTTTGTATGCATTTAATGTAAAGCTGTTATTTTGGAATTACAAACAGACACTTCTACTTTATGTATCTATGTAGATGTATAGATGACACCAATAATTCCCAAACTTCCCCAATTCGACTAAGCACCCATTCCAAAGACAGAATGATCGTGCTTCATTCATAGGTATTGTGAATAAAAAATTCAAGATATAATCGGAACAAATATTAATTTTGCTGAAGCGTTTAGTAAAAAAGTTATTTTTTTTGTTTTTATTTCAACATACGAATTAAAAAAAAATTACCTAGTATTGCATCCACTTAGGTATAGTCAGTATACTATAAATAAAGCTACAAATATGTATATACTATAAATAAAGCGTCATCATACAATTATATATTAATTATATAAAATACAGTAAGTCTTTAAGTGTTCTTGTACGAAGATGCAACATTATTAAATACAGAGCGAGTGTTTAATTATATTCATTATCTCCCTTATCCCATACATTGTTGAGGTCGGCACTTGATTCAACCCGATGTGGCTGATCACCTGATTTTTATACGAAGCGACTGCCATCTGACCTTCGCAAACCCTTTAACGAGGAAAATCTGTGATCTGGGTTAAACCAGTTGTCAGACTATTTTAGGCCTCCGACTGACCTGTAACGATTGCCAAAGATAATGAATTGGCAACCGGGACCGACGGCTTAACGTGCTCTCCGAGGCACGGAGGGAACTCGGGCGGTCACCCATCCAATTACTGGCTAGGGTTAGGGTTGCTTAACTTCGCTGATTGAATGATATGCGCAATAGCAACTGTGCCACGAGGTCCTCGAGTGTTTAATTATATTAATATAATAAATTTAATGCCGAACTCATTAACAAAATACAAAAAAAAATATCGTTTTTTTTTGTATTTTATAAGTAAGGGACTTGTTACATTACACTATCAGTAACTATAATTCAAGCTTTCTTTTTCATTAAACAACAATTTTGCCTAAAGTATAACGCCTCTTATTCCTAACCTACACTCATGTAGTATATATATATATAGACTTAAATTGTTAAGTCCCGTAAGTACAGCACTTATATCATTACAACTATCAAATTCTTAGAGAATTCTTATATATTTCCGTATTTATGTTTTCTTGTACAACGTATATCCTATAGTACCTACATGCTGATTTCTACTTAATATCATAATATACATGGCGGTTTCATCTTGAGTGTACATGGTGTAGAAGTTTTGGGCGTACATTTTAGGCACAGGACATCCGTGACATATAAATAAAAAAAACCCTTAAATAAAGAAAAAATAATTTAGGTACAGGGCATCCGTGGGTGCTATATATAAATAAAAAAAGACCCTTAAATAAAGAAAAAATAAAAAAAATAATTTAGGTACAGGGCATCCGTGGGTGCTATATATAAATAAAAAAAAACCCTTAAATAAAGAAAAAAAAACATTTTATTTTATTTTTATTTGGGGTAGCTTTGTTCTAAGAATTTTATTTTACATCATAAGTATAAGCGTGAAAGAAAAAGTAAAAAAAAAAATTAAACGTACAGATGAACTGTGTCACAAATGGTCGCCTAAAAACTCTGCACCATAAATATAAAAAATCAACTACAAAATAAGAATACAAATAATACTAAAGTGACCAACCTTTACTCGCGCCGGTGATCTTATCCCGAAGCACGTTGATCTGGTGCACTCTGCCAAACTCTTCGAACATAAGTCGGAGGTCATTCTCGTCCATACTTCGCGGCACTTGGCCGACGAACATCTGTAATTTGCAAAAATACGTGTTATACTAACATATTAATAGCTGTGCTCCGTGATTTCACCCGAATAGACATAATTTCTTTTTGAAAATTGCTTGTCATAACTTTCCATCTGTCACGTTTGTACTTAATCATCTTCAGTCAATAATTCTCTCTCTAATTCTTGCTAAGTCTCTTATTAACTAGAGTCGTATTCATGTTTGTAGATTAAGCCATTGCGATGTTATAGTGATAAGAATAAAATCAATAAAAACGAAATTGGACCGTAAAACAATTAGGTATAATCAAATTGCATTGAAAATAAAGGCCCTTATTAACATGGTTAATAAGTGACCGTCGACAAATGTACGGACAAAAGCAATCATGCGTCGGTAATTGGCGCCGTGCGTCGGTAATAGCAATGGCGCGGTACCGCGGCGCTTGGAGTGGCAACGTGGCATCGGGTGCCAGAGTGGAACCTTTTTAATTACCCTCGTATATCACACTTCATTTGCAAATTGCAACATTTCATTCTCAATGAGGGTGAAATTGCAAAACGCTTCCAAGGTACTTATGGACCTACTGGGCAATAATTATGGGGTATTCTAGAATAACCCTCTAGCACTAAGTAAGACGCAGATGAAAATGTATAATTGAAATTAATTTATGAAGTTACTGGGACAAAAGGTCCTCGGTTCGATCTCCAGGTTGGACATATTATTATTGGGTTTTTGCATCTGTAATTTCCCAGTAACAGCCCTGTTACTGTCATATGCATTTAGTGAAAACCCGTTAATTTAAAATTACAAACAGACACTTCAATTTTATTTATCTGTATAGATGTATTAATATAGATCAGTTTACCGTATAACTGCCTTATTAGATGTTAATAAGTTTGGAGCCGTGGTGGCCTTGAATTTTGAGCAGTCGCCTGCTACGCAAGCGACGCAAGTTCGAATCCCAGTGGGGTCTGTACCAATGCGTTTTTTCTAAAAAAAAATTATGTACAGTGATTTCACACCACCTGCTTTACGGTGAAGGAAAACATCGTGAGGAAACCTGCATATTTCTGAGAAGTAATTCAATGACGTATGTAAAGTGTCTGAGACGGCGATGGACTCACCACCTGTCACGTTGGCACTTAATCATCTTCGGTGAAAAGTGGGTGTTGTTATTACAATACCTCTGCCTACCCCTTCGGGGAATACAGGCCTGAGCATATGTATGTAAGTTTGGAAGTTGAGAGTGTTTCCAACCCCGTGCCTCGTAACGCACGTTGCACCGTTGGTCCTACGCCTGATCTCTCTCCGGTCGTGTCTGATTGCCTCCCATCCCACTATGAGAGTGAGGGAATAAAGAGTGCACCTGTGTTCGCACACACTTGTGCACTATTACGAAAGCGGTGGCAAACTCTTGATAGGGGTACTGTGCTCTGAAAGTCAATATACAAATTAAAACTACCTTGATGTAATCAGGATCAGGCATGTCTGGTTTCTCTTCATTGTTGTTGTTATTGTTGATACTCGTTATATTGTTATTGTTGTTCGTTATGTTCATCCCACTGGAACAAAAAAAACATTGAATTAAGTACGAAACAATTTAAGGGCGTCTATCTAATCAAGACCATGAAACTATTTCGGGCGATTGATAAAACATGTTAAAATATACGAATGTTGAAAAAAACCCGTTTGATAGTAATCAAAATTGAAAATAAAATGAAAAAAATAAGTTTGGACCCTTTGGTAAGGCATTTTTGGATGTCGAAAATTTACCACCGGTTCGGAAACTAGCCTTCTGAGAAGAGTCGGCAAAAAACTCAGCCGGCTGATGGCTGGTGACTCAGGCTGATGCCTGGCTGAGTTGTACCTTCATTTCAGATCATATGAAATCATCATACATAATAATACAATGCTTAAATAATAGGTACTTGGACAACATTCATGATACTGTGAATGATACAAGGAAGTAACTAAAACGTTAGAATAAATTAGAGCATATTATACTATATGAATCATCTGTAATGCACCCTCCTCTGAGGGCTGATCTTTTAAATCACACTTTTTTGAGGTCGGTTACATAAATAGACAAGGAATTTTATAGGTAACTAGCGGACGTCACGCGGTTTCAGCCGCGTAGTTCCCGTTTCCGTGGGAGTACGGGGATAAAATATAGGCTATGTTACTCGCTGATGATGTAGCTATCCATTGCTGAAATATTTTTTTAAATCGGATAAGTAGTTTCGGAGCCTATTCATTGCAAGCAAACAAAAAAACAATCAAATCTTTCCTCTTTATAATATTAGTGTAGATAATATTTGTTTACTGAATTGGAGTTTATGACATTTTCGGTCCGTGGCTTGGTTGACATTATAGTTAATGACATAAGAGGGGGTTTGTTTTTGGGGTAACGGGACAAATCCCATGGGAATAACTAAATTTAATGAACGTTTTGAGGAGCTAGTAAAACATCGTTCCGTTTTTATATAGGTAAGGCAATCGAGGAAGAAATGTATATTGAAATGAATGCAGTATGAATTATATTTATATTTTATTAATATAAAAAAACCAATTTTTTGATAAAAAATATTGACATAACTTATCTATGAAAAAGACATGTCGCAAGCAAGTATTCACTTAAGTATTTGAACCGTATGATAAAGAAGATTTCCATCACAAATAAAAATGCGTGAGATGCGTAATCAAAGGGATTTTTAATACAAAATATGCGCATTCTTAAAATCTTCAAATTTAATATAAAAACTTGTTTAAAAGCGTAAATTCCGCCTGATGGTAAGCGGCTACTGCAAGCTATGAATGCTAGCATCACGAAAGGAAGAAGTCACTCCTATCTTTTGAATAATGAAATTGCTGTTGAAAAGCAATCACTACCCTCCTTGTTCTCTCTCTCTCCATGGAACACTGGTGACCTTACTCACCACAGAAACACAACACTACTTCAAGGTAGTCCCCAGAGGGCCTATTGCGTAGTGCCGTCGTCACAAGTCACCGCGTCAACGTTAACGCAGATTTGTATAGGATCGAAACAGCGCCGAATTTTCGCCTAAAGATGATACTATTGTGAGTTCATACAAATCTGCGTTTACGTCGACGCGATGACTTGTGTCGGCGATTTAAAAGAAACTCAGTCTCCAAAGTTCGAGAGATCTCCGTAGGATATTGTTTGTTTCTTAACATTGCATGAAGTGTTTCTGTGCTATAAGCAACGTTATCAGATTGTACATAATTGTAATATTTTATCATTATTATGACCACTTAGTTGCAAGTACGAATAATTATTATCATAGTAGTGTTATTTTAACACAAGTTGACACGACAGACGTTGTGCATTGCCCCAAGTATAGGTGCAAGCATGTTTTAACGTGACTATATCGCCTGCGTATTTTTAACAGTTTGTATGGGAATGCGGAAGTGTGGGAAGTATTACGTCTCCATACAAAAAAAAGCGTAAAACCTATACCCACGTTTTATAAGCTAATCTTGTTCTTAAGTCTAACATATTAATGCTCCTTGCAATATTTTTTTTCTTTGATAAGAACCTACTGACAACGACAAACAATATATATAAATATATAGTGTTGCAAACAAAATATATATATATCCCCAATGCCCTCCTAGATGCCAACGCTGAATGTGATTTGTTTGCGGATGCATGGAATATTTTATCTGAATGTTTGAGATTCTGTGAGGTTAAGTATGCGAGAGTATCCACGATTTTATAAGTGTGTATTTTATAAGGCAAAATATCACTGTTCTAAAATGTCAATGTTAATTATTGTAATTGGTATGTCTGAAATAATTAACTATAAATAAATAAAGTGCTGTTCAAGGCACTTAAGGACAAGGAATAAAGCGAAATCCTTAGTGTAAAATGCAGTGTCCTAACATCTTGCATTGTATTACATTAAGACACGCCTTAACAAAACCAAACATACTCCGATGCATTCTAACTCAATCAATCAGATAAAGACACAGTTCTAAGCTTTATAATCGAGATGAAATACCTCAAAATTCTCGAATAACCATAGCCGAGACTCCACGTTTCATATTGGTTGCACTTGTTACCAGCAGTTTCACTGATAAGGGCGTACATCGTTTGATTGCGAGGCTTATCTCTTATCAAAGTCGATCAGCAAACACTACACGAGCTCCACGGCCCGACACCGACATAACAGGACTAACACGCCACACGATTTGTTTAACTATTTATAACTACCCTACATTTTTTTATATTTGTCTCCGTTCGTTAATTGAATAGAATTGTAAGGATGATCGATTTTGTCTATGGATTTAAGTCATTAAATGAGTTAGGTAAAAGTTGTTCTGTTGACTTTATTATTATTGTCTAATAATAATAATTAATATGCAGCTTATCGTAATTACCAAACAATGATTTATTCTCATAAGAAATAATTCAAAAACGTATGTATAGTGCCGGAGACGGCGGTAGACTCACTATCTGTCATGTTGGAACTTTATCATATTCGGTGAAAAGTAGGTGTTGTTATTACAACATCTCTGCCTACCCTTTCAGGGAATACAGGCGTGTATGAATGTGTACAATGAATCGCAGAAGGAAGAAGAAGTTACGTGAAATCTGAACTATCTGGAGGAGACACACAAAACATTCATACAACACATCATCATCTCCCTGGCCTTATCCCATACACTGTTGTGGTCGGCACTTGATTCAACCAGATGTGGCTGATCACTTGATTTTTATACGAATCGACTGCCATCTGTCCTTCGCAACCCCTTTAACGAGGAAAATCTGTGATCTGGGTAGCCAGTTGTCAGACCATTTTAGGCCTCCGACTGACCTGTAACGACTGCCAAAGATGATAAATTGGCAACCGGGGCCGACGGCTTAACGTGCTCTCCGAGACCCATCTAATTGCTGGCTAGGAGTTGGGTTGCTTAACTTCGCTGTTTGAATGATATGTGCAACATTCATACAACACAGTAGGTATATAACTAAAGCTTATCTATGATATATTATCTATCGATCCATGTTTTTTCGATAAAGGGAATAGTGTACTTATTACAAAACTGGTATGGGGAATTTGTAAGCTAGCAGTTCAAATTACCCGTTAACACATTCACTGCTAACATTTCAACTTCTTCGTAAATTCTCTAACAGTTATACGCACATACGCGTCGTTAGCAGTGAACGCGTTAATGTATTTTATTATAATTCTCTTTCTCTCTCTCCAGCGTGCATTGCATTTTCATAGGGGTAAGCATTAAAAATAAGTAGGGTAGGTAGGTAGGTTAATTACATACCAATGTGTCGCGGTACATACGGTAGGAGGTACATATGTTTTGATTTAGACACTCTCAAACAAACACACACACGGCACAAGTGTCGGCATCACAAACGGTAAGCACTGCTTATATGGAATGTACGTCCCTGTCTCCCTCTCTCTCTCTCTCGAACTGAATATTTTTTATTCAACTAATTTCCTTCCCTAGGTAATTATTCGGCTGCGGGGCAGAAAAAAAGAAATATTGATAAACATGGTAGATTAGTATGATCTATTTATTAAACAAATTAAATATGCTCACACCATCCCGGAAAGGTCCCCGAAGGGGTAAGCAGAGGTGTTGTCACAACAACCACATTTCCCCGAATATAATTAAGTGCCAACGTGACAGAGGGTGAGTCCATCGCCGTCTCAGGCATTACACATACGTCACGATGGAGGTGAAGGAAAACTCCTTCACCGTGGTGGGAAATCACTGTACATAAGTTTATTTTTAACAAAAACTCATTTATTATACAACCCATCCAAATCCCTAATCGATCGATCTGCTGTCTAAGCTGCATGCAAAAAAGTTAGATAGCATTTTAATACCACCAAGTGGAAATTAATACTGTCATATTTCGCGGAGGGGTGGAAATTAAAATTGTTATCTGGGACAATAGCCGAAAATCCCGAATTTTTTTCACATCACGTTACACCCCGCTAGCCATACAAATGCCATTCGAGTAGGGTGCCCAGGCTTTATGTAATAAGAGATGGTTAAAAAGTTACTTTACTCGGTATATTACCCAAATAATTATATTGCGGAAAGCTTTTTTTATTTTCAAAAATGTTTACTTACATTTTTGAACACATTCGATATTCAGAAGATTACAACTTGCCAATTTGGATATCCAAATCATTCACTCTTTATTTAAGTATTTTACTGTAAGATTGTATATATCTTTGTTCACTGTTTGAACGTGTAATTCTTTCAATTTAATACCGTTACGGATCTTGATACTTTAAACTAACACGTAGGATTTGAAAAATTATCGAGTGTAAGAAAGCCCATTTATCGAGAAAGGCTATATATCATCACAACATTACCAATCGCATAAGCTTAGCATTAGCCCAAAGTAATTATATATTGTTTAAATTGCCGCTTGTTATTGCCGCTGTCAGGCAAAGGTTATGTAGAGCATCGTATCCCACAATTGTCAAATACATGTACGCTATACAGGGGGGGCATTTATGCCTCCATGTCGCGACGTCCTCGGAATAATAACATCGCGAGACGGCGACGACACGAGCCGTCGCCAGACGTTTGTGACGCCATCAGATTATCAGGCACGATTGAACTTCATTCATGTCATGTAGACGTGATTTGACGACCATCATTTGTGGTGGAGCTTTGTATTTGAACAACCTGTAGATGTAGGTGAAGTAGTGCGACTTTGTAGTACAGGTGCCGTGGCAAAACTCGTGAGTTTTGAGCGCTCAGTGAAAATAGTGGGGATAATTGCGCATATATTTATTCACGTCGCTCCATACAAGACCCACTGCACATTCAAGGCAGCACATCACAGGAGACGGCGTCTGTAAGCTGTAGCATTTATAATCCTGTATATTGTAATTTTTCTTTGTCCTTCTGACGTGTTCTGACGAAATAAAAGAACTCTGTAAGTCTAATGTATACATATACGAGTACATATGGTCACGCCTACGCGCTTTTATTCCCCAAAGGGGTAGGTGATGATTAAGCGCTACATGACATGATGGTGAGTCTATCGCCGTTTCAGACACTATATATAAGTCTTTGAATTACATCTCAGAAACGCGAAATCACTGTTCATAACTTTTAAAAAAACTCATTGGCACTGAGGCCCTGATGAGGTTCGAACTTGCGTAGCAGGGGACTGCTCCAACCCCACGGCCACTATGGCTCTTCTAAGCCTTGTAAGTCTAATCAAATAAGTATTTGTTTGCCATTAACCTGGCAATTATTCAGACTCCGGTCTGCGGGAATACACAAATGGAAGAACCCAATAACACTTTACCCTAACCAGGGATGGAATGCAGGTCTTAGCGTTTGCCACAACTATAACAACGAGGCAATCCTTTATTTTAATATAATAAATGCGAAGAGCTCTGTCATTTATTAGAGAATTTTATAGATTAAGGAAAACGAAATCATTGAACGATGTGTTGCTGTTACTTTTCACAGTAGAACCACATACATACATATGCTCACGCCTGTATTCCCCGAAGGGGTAGGCAGAGGTGTTATATCACAACACCCACTTTTAACCGAATTTGATTAAGTGCCAACGTGACAGATAGTGAGTCTATCCCGGTCTCAGGCACGATACATACGTCTTTGAAATACTTCTCAGAAATATGCAGGTTTCCTCACGATGTTTTCCTTCACCGTAAAGCACGTGGTGTGAAATCACTGTACATACGTTTTTTAGAAAAACTCATTGTTACAAGCCCCGCTGAGATTCGAACTTGCGTCGCTTGCGTAGCAGGCGACTGCTCAAACCCCGAGGCCACCACGGCTCAGTAGAACCGATTTTGTGAATTTCGAGAGTTTAACTTCTACCACGGAATTAATTACGTGCACAAAGTAGCGAGTAAAAGCTGGTCCTACCTACATCATATGTAAACGAAGTTATAATCAAACAGTATAACATAGTTTCCCAATTCAACAAGATCGCTCAGGCATCGGTGAGCAGAGCATGTCTGAGGAGAATACTTTTGATCCCAAATACATAGTGAGCGTTCGCGTTGCTTAATCGAATTATTAACTTAGGAGGGTCCGATTTCGAACCATCTAGCTTGATAAATATTTAGCGTTCAAATTACTCTCAACTAACTTCATTGGTATTTTAATTTAGATTTAACCCTATCTATACCTTTGGCGTTTAACTTTCACCCACGAAACACAATTATATTGTGGGGTCGAGAATTATTAGCGTTATATTTAAATAGAGTAACATCGCTTCAAGGCGGGTACAAGTAAGGACCTGGTTGACCGAGCTGTGCTCAGTTTCTTTTAAAACTAAACTTTACAAAAAAAGCAAAAAAAAAAAATCGAACCGGTGAACGTCAGACTCGAACCGGTGTACTCTAAATTTGTTATCGCCCCATAAGCTGGCAGACTAACTCTGAGCTATCGTATCTTGACAGATGTCGGCGAAATTGACTGTCGTATTGTAATTATATTTAATGAGTTTTGCAAAAATGAAACCTAGCTAGATCTATTTCTTGCCCCTGAAACACAACATTTCATGAAAATTGTTGGAGCCGTTTCCGAGATTCAGATTATATATATACAAGAATTGCTCGTTTAAAGATATAAGAAGTGTCACGTTAGTTATAGTGTGACTCTGTCATTATGTTGGGGCACAGCGTTCCCAATAAGTACACATATACAATTAAAACGCCTGATTGACTGACTGACTTATATAAGCATGCAATTTGGAGGGTGTGTTTCATTGGGCGTATTCCCAGACATCCACAACCTATAGATTTTGAAAGATAATCTTTCACACATTCCCGCAACTTCTACGACAATTCACTTTCTTGGACATCGTGAAAATTAATTTGTATATCAAAACCTGTGGAGGTCGTGGTAATAAAACCATGGACATCTGGGAATAAGCCTTCCTTTCTAAGGTGAAACGACTTTTATAACCTATGGGAACTTGCTTTGGATATTACATTATTTAAGTCGTTAAGCCAGAGCCAAAGAGGAGCTCATGGCACAGTTGCTATTGCGCATGTCAGTGTGCCAGTAGCTGGATGGATGCCGGTTGCCAATTTATCATTTTTGGCTATCGTTACAAGTCGGTCGGAGGCCTAAAATAGTCTGACAACTGGTTTAAACCAGATTACTGATTTTCCTCGTAGAAGAGGTTACATACGTCAGATGGCAGTTGCTTCGTATAAAAAATAGGTGATCAGCCACATCGAGTTGCCTAAACAATACAGCCAAAATGGAGATATTTAAAACATTTAATTTGATTTTTATTTTTAACATCTATAAGTAAAACATGGTACATTATATGAATGTAGGCTATCTTTGATATGATTCAAGAGTACATAATCATATATGACGCAGCCATCTAGCTATTTACATTGTTGATAACAATAAGATTACATTTCATATTATGAGGTTAGTTTTCGTACTCGACTCGTTTGTGCTATTTCATCGTGGTATCATTAGCTAACTAAATTAATCCATCAACGCTTCAAACTTCAAACTACACTCGATTCACATATAAAATAGATCATGTAAATCCTTTATATTATAAGCGTGTGACTGTGTTTGATTATAACTCTGTCTGTCTGTTTGTCGCACTTTTAAGCCAAAACTGCAGTTGCGGCTTAAATTAATTTTGGTATGCTTATAGTCCAGAGCCTGAGAAAGGTCATATGCTACTTTTTAATGCAAAAATTGTTTCAAGTTTACGGATGTATTGCTATCCCCAGTTATTTGTCTGATTTGATATATTCATACGTTCAATATCATAATAATGCTAACTAGCGATAAGTTATTGCAATGAGAGTAAGGATCAAAATTATAGATTTATTTATCTCTAGTCACCGAAATGACAGATGAATAGAATACTATTGAAAAGTGCTACATAATAAATAAAATAAATAAATATTCTCACACTATTAACTAAAGATGATTAAGTGCCGACGTGAAAGAGGGTAAGTCCATCGCCGTCTCAGGTACTATACATACATCTTTGAATTACTTTTCAGACATATGCAGTTTTCCTCACGTTTTATTCCTTCACCGTAAGAAAAAATATAAATGTCGCATTTATGAAGAACTGCACTTCAAAGTAAAACTTATTTTGGTCACTATTAGCTTGGACAGTTTGTCGCCTTTCGCAAATATTTACTCGTGAGACGGATTAGCTGGACTACATTTTAGGGTATGACGTCAGGGTTATGAAATCATGGCATGTTGTGACGTAATTGGCATTTTGACCTCCTTCCGAGATCAACCAATAAGATTAACTCTTAACTGTGATAATAAACCCTTTTGCGAAAACTTTATGCAGGAACTGGTAACAAAGACTGCTTGCTATCTGACGTTACATTTAAGGTCCTAACTGAATCACTTATATGTACACCAAGTGCAGCCTGATCGATGCTTCTTCTTATTCTTTGCGTAGGCATCTACTAAGGATTTTCCGAAATTCCAATCCTTAGGGCTGCTGGTTGCATTTTCTGTTAAACTTTGACAGATGTATTTGACGTGTATAAATCTGTCACTGTGGCACAGAACTATCAAGGCTATTTCCTTGCAGAAGGACGTATGTCTGAAGAAGTCAGTTTTCACTAAAAGCCTTTCAAATAGTGACCCAACAAAAACATGCATTTCGAAACGGCTAATATTAGACCGGCGGCGGCAATATTTTCCGAGAGTAGTTACGCCGACACCGTAAAACGTGCAAAACAAACAACGCCGGCCGTTGCCAGTGTTGCCACTTAATTGCAAATAATGAGTGTAATAAGTCTCCGCAAGCCGCAATTCTGGGCCCATCCCGTGACTTTATTATCTTTGCCAAAAACAGGCGGGCAACGACATTTTCAAGCTACATTTAGACCTGACGCGTAAAACGCGAGGCGAGAATGTTGAATCTGTATTTTGTAAACTCATTATGAGATGACCAATATTAAAGCCGTGGCCTTATTTTTTTAATCCATAAGTTGGAAAACAAGCATATTATAATTACTTTATACCAGTTGCAGTTGGCAACATCGGCGGTGTCACTTAGGTACGTGCTTCTTCTTAAAACTATGATGGAATCGTTGTTGCAAGCGGTATAACGTATTGGTTTGCAATTGACGAGCTTTTAAAAAAACGCTTATCACTCCCAGCCCCTTATAGGGATTCCCTACGACGAGTCGTGTTGTACAAACACATATTTCACAAACACCTGGATGCAAAACAAATACACGATGGGCACACATGCTAACACAGAGCAGATTGTGAATAGCAACGAACGTCGCTATACATAATCAGGGTTTTTTTTCGTCTACTTATAAGTTCTGATGTTAAGGATCTGTGGTATTGTTCAAACATTGTGGAAAATCCAACGGTATATTACAAGTAAATTGGATACCTGTTCAAAAGACAAGTCGTGTATGGTCCCGTAAGATGGATCGTGAAGCAGTTCTTTGGACCTCACAATCACTTGCTTTAACTCTTGAATCAGAAACCAGACCTTTCGTAATAATTATGAGGAATATGAATAGTTCTAGTGTAAATAACCTACACAAACTTGACAAGTAAGTGTAGGTTAGGTTTGGACAGGGATGTTCAGTCTCTGTTTGCCTTGATGCTTTCAGGATATGAACGCAATCAGGGAGCCAACTTTGACCGAATAAAACTAAAACGAGCATAGGCGGCCTCCAGAACACCGATTGACGTGAAATGCGTATGTCTCAATGTATGTGTGACTTACTTGGGCTTGCTGTATGGCGATGAAGGCGATGACGCCTTGTGGTTCCTGTTGGGGTGCGTGTGTCTGTTCGCATTGGTGTCTAGGCCGCCGCCCGGCGATATCTTGCCGGCGAGTGCGTTCAACGAGTGCAGCATAGCCGGCGGCGGCCGCTTCGCAAGCAGCCTGGTCACGGTGAGAACTCGTCTCCGTTTGCCGAGGTGCCTGCGGGCTGCCACGATGCCTTATCTGCTGATAAGAGGCGCGGGGGCACCGCCCCCCGCCTCATCACCCACCTGACACTGTCACACGCACACACACCAGCACCTATGTTTGTATGCCTAGCTAATCTTCGACACCAGGTCAGCGTCCTGTCCGGCTCACACATTTTTCTGGCATTTTTTCATACTATAGGTATCAACACTGTTTCGTTGTTTGCACTGATTGTGAGATTATCTTTGGTTATTTATATCACTTTATTGCACTGAGCTATCGAGAAGACAATTTGTTGGTTGCGATGTTCAGCGAACTTAAACGAGCTTTGTAATAGTGGCGCCTTAACTTTACTTTGAGGTGGAATATGCATTTTTGGTTCCAAGTCTTAACTACTCACAAGCATTATTCATAAAAGATACCTAAGTATTTAAGTTGGCTTACATAATGTATGTAAATGGAAGTAGGTTTGTACATAATATGTATATCTACTTATCACGAATATGCACTAGAGCGTGAGCAAGGCAGATTGTGTACGTCAAGAACAACATCAAAGCAAGTCCTTTGTTGACGTGATAATATTTTTTTCTTTTTGGTTCAAATAAATAAAAACCAATATTCGTCTACCGGGGGAGATAAGATCGTAAAAAAGATTCACAAGGTGTTTGCTTACACAAAAGCGCCTGAATAAATCCAAATAGCAACAAAAGTGTATCCGTCTCGTAATGAAATATGTGACCGCAGGCGTTTTGTGTGGCGGCCCGTTACTTTCATTTGCGCTTTTAGGGTTCTCTATTCTGTTTTGAATTAGTGGGAAATACGGATTTGGAATGTATTATAAGGTAAGTAAAATAAAATAATTTTCTCCATATACACTCCACAGACACCGCAAATACAATAGAATAAAGGAGTATGTAGGTATCCTAAGTTCTGCTCAAAACCTAAATTATCAAACTATATGCTTAGGTATGTATATTAGAAACTTGTCGGAGGCAAATTTATCAGTCAACACTCTGTTACCGTGTGTTGACAATAGGTTACCTACCTATATATTTTAAAACCTGACGGCTCAAAATTCATGACAGAACATGTATAAAGGTCTAAAGCACCTAAACTAATTCCCAATAGTGCTGATCTTCTGAAACCAACACCCAACTATTTAAGGAGTCGTTGCTATGATTGGTAATGACCTGATTACACCCCATACACTTGTAACATAGTATACATATGCAGTATGGTAGGTAACAACATAGGATTATTTTTTTAAATGAGAACTTATGCTTCATTGGAGCGCGAGGCCTCTTGGCCTCGAGGTTTGAGCAGTCGTCTGCTACGCAAGCGACGCAAGTTCGAATTCCAGAGGGCCTGTACCAATGAATTTTCTAAAAAACGTATGTACAGTGATTTCACACCACGTGCTTTGCGGTGAAGGAAAACATCGTGAGGAAACCTGCATATGTCTGAGAAGTAATTCAAATACGTATGTATAGTGCCTGAGACGGCGATGAACTCACCCTCTATCACGTTGGCACTTGGTCATATTCGGTGAAATGTGGGTGTTGTTACAACACCTCTGCTTACCCCTTCGGGGACCCTTCTGGGATTGCGTGAGCATATTTTATTTCATTGTTATAGGCCGGGATTCAATCTTGCGTCTCTTGCGTAGCAGGTGACTGGTAAAACCACGGCTCCTATTTTACGATCGAAGTAATATCGATTTGTTATTTTGTAGTTTGGAATTTTTTTTTATTTATTTATGTCGGTAAAACACGTAATAACCATCCACGGTATGAAACCCCCCCTTAATGATAGCGTTTGTGTGAGTGTTTATTTCGAACAATTTGTTCCTAGTTACCTTACTGCTTGTAGTAAGATTATATGTTTACTGTGCTTGTTCTCTAATTGGGTACCCCATATTGCTCTGAAAAAGGTTCGTTCTCGTAAGTGCCAACTGTCTCTAGGGGCGATGTGAAATGACAGCTGACTCCGTATGTGAGTGGAATAATAACGCTTAACACCCAGCTTGCTATGTCGGGAGAAAAATCTGGTTTGCAGGATCATCCATTTAGTGACATCGAATTGAATACTCAACGATTTATGTTGCTGTATGTTTCATGTAAAACTATTAGTTCGTTGGCACTTAATCATCTTCGGTGAAAACCTCTGCCTACCCATTCGGGGAATACATCAGACGCATGTATAGTGCGATAGACTCAACATCCATCAAGTTGGCACTTAATCATCTTCGGTGAAAGGGGATGTTGTTATTACATCACCTCAGCCTACCTCTTCGGAGAATACAGGCGTGGGCATATGTATGCCAGTGTCAAGCATATCAAAAATACAGCTAGACTTTCATATTTATACGAACGTTAAGGATTGTATGTATGTTTGTAGCGCATTATCTCAAAAAGTACTGAACCAATTTAAAAAATTCTTTCAGCGTTTGATTGCCACATTATCCCTGATTATTATAAGTTATATTTAATTCCGGTAATCGCACGGGAACGCGAACAAAGTGGGTGTAACCGCGTGACGTCCGCTAGCTGTAAATACATTGTTCAGGTATTTGGGATCTCGTAGAACTAACATATAACAAGAATTGTAAATGTACATGTATACTTACGTTTTTAGACAAACAATTTGGGCACATAAATTCGGTAGCATATACCGTTATATAAATTAAGAGTTCCTTAAATATTTTTTTAAATCCTTTCAAGCAAACCAAGAACTATATAAGTGGTCCCTTATTCTTGTCAGAATTCCGTTCAATCAAATCTCCAGGGGATATAAATTTATTTTGGTATTATATAAAATAAAACAGAGTGGAATTAGCTTTTACAGCTCTCTTAGACTTATTCCCCCTTATTGAAGAAAACGCTTAGCCCAGAAAAGCTTAAGCCCGGTATAAAAACTATGTGCAACTCTTTTATCGGATTAGCCTGCTAATGAGTTTTCCCAATAAGTACATGTTCAAGAGCCTGATCTTTACCTAATTACATTTAGGTATCAAAATATTACATAGGTACCTATAGTGAACGACAACCAAGGGTTTTATGGTGAATGAAAACGTCGTGAGATAATCTGCATACGTCTGGGAAGTAAAGTGTTTGAGACGGCGATTTCTGGGATGACATGAGCATATATAATTTATGATTTTCTGTACTTCTGCCATAACCAGAATCTGCACTACTCGTTTTATCCGGAAACCGAAGCTTCGGCTAAAATTTTGGCATAGTTGCTATCGTGGATTTTTAACCGATCTAAAATTATGACCAAACGTGATGTGCTAGAAAATTCTTCGAGATTTATATATTCTAGTTAGATTATTTAACGAACGAAAATTTGAGTTTGATTGGCGTTCGCTTGCGAAGTTTCGTTTGGATGAAGAGAGTTGATCCCTTATCCTTAACCGGCTATACATTATTATATTTTAGCTAACAGCCATCTAAAAAGTTACTTAGCAAACAGTAGTACATTGGTATGTAATGTACCGTTGTCCATTTACAGCCGTAATATTAATTCCATTATCATAATTCTTACGGCAATTCTTTCGTGTGGAGTAAGAAGCGAGCCAATCTCATGATCGCTTGTAAACTTGCCAAATGCCTGTTTACTTGTGCCTAATACTGCTTACATTATCTTGGAGACATCTTAGCTTTTTGTACATTCTAAGTGATATTTGCTCTATGTTAGTTAATGTGAAAAATATTACTATGGTTCTTTGCGTCTAGATATTATTTAGCCCTAATGGGGTGTATGAATTTATATTCTCTAGGTAGGTATTTTCTTATAAGGCGACTTAAAAAGGAGGTTGAGTTCGTTGTGCATGTATTTTTGGAACACATCAATGCGATGATTTCTTAATACATACATATGCTCACGCATATATTCCCCGATGTAGATGTTGTAATGATTAAATGCCAATGTGACATATGGTGAGTATATTGCCGTCTCAGGCACGAATACGTCTTTGAATAACTTCTCTGATTTGATGCACGTTTCCTCACGATATTTTCCTTTATCGTAACGCTCGTGGTGTGAGATCACTGCACATTCGTTTTTAGAATAACTTATTGGTACAGGTCGCTGGGATTCGAACTTGTTGCTATAGCGGCAACAGTAATACATCATCCGTGAAAATTTCACTTGTCTTACTATCACGGTTCATGAGATATACAGCTTGGTGATAGACGAACAGACAGACGGACAAACAGCGTAGTCTTAGTAATTGAGTCCCGTTATACCTAATATATAAATACAAAAGTACCTAATCCTAAATATGGTATTCAGTGACCTAATAACATTCTTAAAATACGACCCCATCCAATTGTGCGCATATCTAATCACTCAATAAGCCGTGACATAATTCTTCTTTGAAATATTCCATCGGAAAAGAACTGACCCGAATCATCGCATTATTTTATTATTCATGGGTCGATTGTCGTCGCCCTTTTAAGTATTAGGATAATGAGGGTGGCAACATATTTAGAATCGAGTTCAAACCTGTATTTAGGTCACATAATAACCCCCTTGTATATTCTTCTTCATCGTTTTCCTCACAGCTGAGGGTCGTGACCACCATAAGTAGCTCTTTCTGTAAGAGCTCTCCAGGCTGCTCAGTTCTGAGCCTGATGAAGGGCGGACTGTGTGCTACTATTAATTGTTTTGAATTATTTTTATATACCCTTGTATATAAAAATACCTTGATCTCAGAATAGCTTAGACCGGGTGAATTTAAAACAGGCAGAGAAATAGGAAATTAATTTCGGAGCTTTTTCAATGCCGGAGAACAATTAGTTTATCGCCCACTTAATTGATTTTAATCTATACTATAGTAGGAGGAGTTTGTCGCACAGTTGCCATTGCCCATATCATTTGATCAGCGAAGTTAAGCAACCCTTACCCAATAGTTGCATGGATGATCGTCCGAGTTCCCTCCGTGCCTCGGAGAGCACGTTAAGCCGTCGGTCCCGGTTGCCAATTTATCATCTTTGGCAATCGTTTCAGGTCAGTCGGAGGCCTAAGAAAGTCTTTACAAGTACTTTAA
Source organism: Watsonalla binaria (assembly GCA_929442735.1). NCBI lineage: Eukaryota > Metazoa > Arthropoda > Insecta > Lepidoptera > Drepanidae > Watsonalla > Watsonalla binaria. Next base: position 10,289,381 of record OV838924.1, on the reverse strand, counting down.
CTGAGATCACCGATGTTCCTCGTAAAAGGGGTTACGAAGGTCAGATGACAGTCGCTTCATTTGAAAATCAGTTGATTAGCCACATCGGGTTGAATCAAGTGCCCCAATTCACGTAATGAAAAACGTAACGATGGCGTTATCGTAAGCGACTTAGTCGTTGACAGTGTTTTGATGGAAATGACATCATTTCTTTTATTTTCTTCTTTCTATTACTTTTATTTGTATAGATTCATATTTACACAAGTAAAAGTCAAAGCAATGATGCTACAAGCTTTCTCCGTATCTTGAAAATCTATCTTTACCTACTTATATTATAAAGAATAAGAGTTTACTGGTTTGCTTGAAATTTCAAACTACTGGTTTGATTTGAAAGCTAGTTTTTGTTTTGGATAGCTCATTTATCGAGGAAGGCTTTATAACATCACTGTTAAAAATGTTATAAACACGAGAAAAAATATATTCAAGTGGACGAAGTCGCGAGCAACATCTAGTAAATTTATTTGCGTTTTCTAAAAATCAAACCTATCTAGATCGAATTATCGCCCCCGAAACCCCCTACACACAACATTTCATGAAAATCTTTGGAGCCGTTTGCGAGATTCAGATTATATAATATTCATACAGGAATTGCTCGTTTGAAGGTACTATATAGATAGGTAAAGTCAACTGTTTATTTACTTACATAAGCCAAATACAGTGCATAGCTTCCCAGCTAAGGAATACTCTCGTAACGGATAGTAAAAATATAATATCATCGTTGAATAACCTTGTAACTTTGAGAATCACTCGCTTTCGCGTTTTATTATGAACCAGAATGATTTCGAAGGGGTCGCTGTGAGCTAGGGTTGGTGATAACGTAAATATCATAATTTGGATTTCTTTAGTCACGAAATCATATAAAGAGTGTTGATAAATTTGTTTTGTTTATTGAAAGTTTTTTTCCGTATCACAATAATAAGATATTTACACACACGAACGCATCAACAGTGTAAGTTCTCTCCTTTCCGGAGGGACTAGCATGTACGCCGCAAAAAAAATTGTCGATCGCTTTTCTCACGCAATTGTTTGTTATCTTAGTACGAGGGATGGAGTGAGCGAGAAAATTATCTCATGGTGTACATGCTAGGCCTAGAGGAGGATTCGCAAGGAGAAAGGCAGGTGTCACTACAACCCTCACTTTGACGGAAAATGTGACAGATGGCGACTCGATCGCCGTCACAGGCAATATACATACGTTTTTGAATTTATTATCGACCTATATGCCTTCATATCGATCTCCAATTCCAAAATCGAAGTCTGCGCCGAATTCAAGTCTTGACTGTGGTATGTTTGATAGTGAATGAAAGGCGATTTTGGATGAAAGAGTTTTGATAAATTAATTTCCATTTTTATATAATATTACTAGTACTACAGTTTTTTTCTTTATATCTTTATTTTATACTTAATCATTTGTATTAATGTTCCTTTAATAATTATCATCTGGCCTGTGTTTATAACAATTATTTTGTCCGATTAGCATAATTGATGTTGTGTGGAGCTGATTTGCGAATAAATAAATAAATATGCAAGCTTTCCTTGCGATGTATTCCTTCACTATGCTCGTGATGCGACATCACCACACATTTGTTTGATTTTGCCAAAAATACTTTTTAAATGTGTGGTTTGGTAAAATGAATAGGCGGCGCACGAGTCAGATGGCAGTCGCTTGGTATTGGATTATTGGTGAACAGCCAAAGCAGGCTTTATTGGACGCTGATACCAAATACGATTAGGGAATCCGGGTCAACGATTATAATTATAGCGGGCGATAATAGCTGGCAATATCCATTTGCCAAGTAAATATTTAAGTATTAACCGACATTATCGTGAACAGTAAGATTGAATTGGGTAAAAATTATCAGTTTACATGTATAAGAGATATGCTCTTGACTGTACTCCCCGAAGGGGTAGGCAGAGGTGATGTTATAACAACAACCACATTTCACCGAATATGATTAAGTGAGCCTTTGAGTTACTTCTCAGACATATGCAGGTTTCCTCACGATGTTTTCCTTCACCGTAGTAGAAAATAATATAAATTTATAATCTGTTTACAAAAATAGCTCACATAATGATTTATATATCTGTTTTGTTTGTTTATTACTAATAGACTACGAAATTAATGGAATCGATAGAATCGATTAAAAAAAATTCTCAACTCGTATGAATTTCTCAGTTTTTTATTTGGTCAAAAATTACAAAGCCCTAAGACAACAGACCTTTGTTAGATATATATGGATACATTAAGTTTGAAGGTGTAAATAATTAGAAAATTAAAAAATTACGTTTGACAACCCTACTATGGAACTAACGCGAATTATCCGCAGTGGCCATTACGTGAACATAAATTGTGATTTTTTTTATTGAGCTCCGCAAATCGACTACGTCACGAATAAGGGCGGGCACCGTTCCCACGTACCTACCGAGGATAATGTGCAATTTCAATTTGGTCGGTTGGTTCCGCACTTGGTTCCCGTAGATTGGTGTCGTGAAATTTTACAATTTCTTACCGTAATGCGAGATGTGAAATGAATTTTCGTTCCCCATTCGATGGTAAGTACAGTGGTGTTCAATGAATTAGGCATAATAATAATAAAGGAAAATATAATATTATCGAGTTTGTCGAATTTATTTCAGAACGAAGTATTATGATTTGAATTGGGAGCGACTACTTACATAGTATAAATAATGAAATTATATTTTTGAAATTACATGTATAAAATATATTTATAGATAAAAAATCTCTTAGCTATCAACTATATTCGTTGATAGCTAAGATTCAAGCTTTTGCAACAGTTTTCCATAAAAAAATCGTGAACCCGAAGTGATGGTGGGTCGCTAGTTGATGTATAAAATATTGTCAACCATATTCACCTTTTTCCATTTCTGTGGAGGTTTGGTACCAAATTTTATTCGATTGACGCTATATTCGGTAGGCATGGAAGAATAATATACCTTTAAGCAAGAAATTCTTGTATATATATATATATATATATATATATATATATATATATACTAGCGGCCCGGTACGTGCTTCGCTACGTATAATGCATAGTAATAAAAAAAATATTATTAAAGCAATAATTATCGCTGCTAAAATGAAATGACATATGATGACATTGAATGTGTTTGACAGAACTATCGTCACTTCTTTTGTCTTCGATTGTTTTGCCTTCTTGAAATCTCTTCACTAATACCTACTTGAACTTTACAGTATGGTATTAAGGTTCAAATTGGCTTTTAAGTATTAGTACAAATTGTTTGTATATGGGAGTATAGAAAGATGTTGATTTTACACTTTTTCAAGACTTTTTAAAAAAAAATTCTACGTACAAACCTTCCCTGGACTTCCACGAATAATTCAAGACCAAAATTAGCCAAATCGGTTCGTGCGTTCTGGAGTTATAGCGTCAGGAAGGAAATCCCGACTTATTTTTATATAGTAGATATACAATCAGAATCACAGAAACAGCTCCAACGATTTTCATGAAATATTGTGCGTCAGGGGGTTTCACGGGTAAAAAATAGATCTAGGTAGGTTTCATTTGAAACATATATATATATATATATATATGTATATATATATACAAGGTGAGTTTTTTAGTGCCTCAAAACGATGTTTTGTCATATATAAAATCTGAATTAAATGTCATATAAAAATATAATTGAATTTATGTTCGGGACCAACCATTTATAATTATGAAGCTTAACGTACACAGCCTCTCTATAGAATTCCTTGTGTTGTGCATCACAAATGTCCATACATAACAGGTAATTCTATATTTGTGCAGTACTGAAATTTACGGCGGAAATCCTTGATGCTTTCACTCGCATTGAATTAAAACTGAAATGTTAGTAATTACGGAAGTTTTGAGGACTTGCAAAAAATTGCCCCAACTCAATTCGACTTGATGACAAAAGTAAAAAAGATTTTGAGCCACTCCCGACGTTTTCGAGTGGGACTACTCTGCTAGTCCTCCAGTAGTCCTCTAATTATTGAGTCCGCAGTGTATCTGTCCCTCGACAGAGTTACAAGTGCATTGGGGACAAACAATTTTACCAAGTTTGTGACCAGATTGTCGAAACTGCGGATGTGGTCGGGATAATTGCGATGTTTGGTGCGAGCGGTCTGCTTCTGGGTCCATTGATAATATAGTGTGTCAAACAAATGTTCTTACTGTCTTTGGAACAATTTTATTTTATTTATTTATTTTTTGACAATAATAAATTAAAACAGTTAAATAATTAGCATAGAAATAGAAAAAAATTAAACCAATTGGTGAAAAGTTTAATACTAATTGAATTGAAATACATTCATATGCTCACGCCTGTATTCCCCGAAGGGGTAGGCAGAAATGTTGTAATCACAACACCCACTTTTCACCGAAGATGATTAAGTGCCAACGTGACAGTTGGTGAGTCCATCGCCGTCTCAGACAGTATACATACGTCTTTGCATAGACATATGCAAGCATACATAGGCAGATATGCATATGTTTCTCTTCACCGTAAAGCATATGGTGTGAAATCACTGTACATAAGTTTTTTTAGAAAAACTCATCGGTACAGGCCCCGCTGGGAATTAAAATTGTTGAATTGAATCTCACGTAAAAGTTATAATACTTCCAAAGGAGTTTAGAATAAATTTCGTAGAAGTATATATTATGCATTTAGTGACAAGCATATAAGAATCATAAAGGGACACTTACATTTTTTTATTTATCTATATATGCATAGTACTTGAGGCAGCGCCGCGGCGATAGATTCACTATCTGTCAAAGTCAAAGTCAAAAGTATCTTTATTCGATTAGACTTTTTACAAAGTACAGTACTATACATGCTACGGCCAGGTTCGGAAGGTTGCTTTTACTGAGAAGAACCTGGCAAGAAACTCAGTAATTACTCTTTTCAAAAATATTATACAATTTAAAGAATACAAAATAAATAATTTAAAAAAACGTAATCATATCAATGAAATGTGGGTGTTTTTATTACAACACCTCTGCCTATCCCTTCGGGGAATACAGGTGAGATGCTTATGCTTATATAAATGAAGCATATTTTTTGTAAAATGTCCCTACATCCCACCACCCAGTAACTCACTGGAAGCATATTCAACTAACACACTTAAACTAAGTCACGCAGTGTGCCAACATTGCGAACTCTTGGCAGCATCCAGCCAGCATAATTCAATGTTGTAAACTCTCGGACACCAGCTTTGTAAACGGACCAGGGTGGTGTTGGTGAAATTTCATTAATTTTCATCCCGCCAACTTCCCGCTGCCTAAGAGTTGTTCTGTTTTGGCGTTTCAAAGTCTCCTTTATATAAAATATAATTTTATAGTTTCGGCCCGCCACGGCCGACTTCCTTGCCTGTTTTTGATGATTTCATTAATTAAAACGTGTAATTACAAAGTTTAATGGGCTAATCTACTTCAACGGTACACCGCGCTGTGTGAGATGGATCTGACGTTTGTACGTCTAATGTGAGTGCCGGTTAATTGCTTTGTTCGCTTCAGATAATTTAGTAACCACCTCATTTTATACTGCTTCGATGGTCTAGGCCTATTCGAAAGTTTATAAGGATGTATGTTTGTTATTCTTTCACGCAAATCTATTGAATGGATTATGATGAAAGTTAACAATAATATAGCTGATATATCATAATAACACATAGGCTATAATGTCTGTGGATATTGTGTGTATTTTCAGAAATATAAAGATATATCGTGCGCTGACGGTATCGCGGGGACCAGCTTTTCGACAAATTTTGCAAAGACTTAAGTTGTGGATTTATCGGAAAAAATATTAGTTTGCTGGTGTAGTAGTCGCAAGTGCTACTACGGATTAAGAGGTCTTGGGTTCGATCCTCGGGACGGGCAAAGTATTATTAGGTATGTTTTTCCATCTGTCATTTCCCAACCTGGAGTCTGGATTAGTGCCCGATTAATGGCGTCGTTTTCCAAAAGAAGGACAGCATGAGGGTTTTCAAGAAGGGTGTGAAGAGATATCTACAGGGTCTTGGTGTTTGCCTCTGATATTGCAAGCGACCATAAGCTGCGGTAACCACATACCATCAGGTGGGCCACATGCATGTTTGGTATATATAAAATATTAACATATCTGGCGAAAATACACCCAGTTGTGACGTCGTATTATTTCAGAAAAGTTTCGCAACAGATTATTCACCTCACTGTGCTACAGCCCAAACCGACCATTTCAAAATGACAATTCCCAGGAATTTTACAACAATAATTTTCCAACATCACGATGGAATTGGACTCGACATTGCGGAAACATTACAAAATTACCATCATTCCGTGACATTACAGAGCCAAACGAACATCGTGGAATAGGAACAACCACTAATTTCATTATAAAAATTCGTGTCATAGCGATGGCAATTTTTTTTACCCCGCTATGCGGAAGACGTAATAACGCCCTTATTCAAGAAGACAATATGAAAGGGGATATTTATATATTGCACGGTGTGATGGGGTATCTGTTTTAATATTATCAAACCTTATTTGGTAATTAATTATTTGCAAGAATATAAGAATGTTCTCTTTTGTAACTTATTATGAGCAAACCAGCTGAAAATCAACTGTGCAATTTATTGAACTCATTCTTGTAAACATTTTCATGAGTTTAGTTGCTATATAGTATGTATTTCTTTCACGGTATTTTGACACGAGCAATTTTCTTTTATCACTTGTGTTGCCATCTTCAATTTACTCGTATTATATAATGTTACATGGTCTTGCCCACGACTTTGTCCGTATGGAATAGCTATTTTATTTATACTTAATCAACCAAGCACTTGCAAACCCATTTAATATTTCATATCAGACACACCTAAATCAGGAAATTGTTAAATCTCTACTACAGTTGTATAACGTGAGTGACTTAAGTGAAGAACACAATATATAGTATTTTGTTCGTGTCCTATAAATACCAGAAAATTATTATATTTATACCCCAAAGTGAAGCAAACTTACCCCGCTACCCCACCTGTAAGATTGCTGGGAGCCTACCCCTTACCCCGCAATTATTCAGCAAATTAAGAACACCCGGCGACCTACGTCGCGGAAACGTGATTTCCTACCGCAATGTTTTCCTGCCGACGGTGCTGCACTTTCACCCCCCTTCACCCGTCACACCCTCTCATAGAGTGTGCACCCCGGTTCACCCCGTACTGCTTACTCTCGGATCGGATATAATGTAAATATAAGGTGGCGATTGGGTTGAGAATTCCGGGAAGTGTTTTTGTTCATATTTGAATACGAGTAAGCACACTAAACTTTGCCTGCGGGTAGGTTTATGTTTCGGGATAATATTCAATTTCTTAATTACATTTTGTGACTGTGCTTAGGGGCGTACTTGATTTTGGAAGCGTTGTCTAATTTGTATATTGTTCATTGTAGATCGAATCAAAAATAGTGTGATAAGAGACAGTTGCAAGTTGAAGAATGATGTGGTGACCAGAATTGAAAAAAGTATGTCGAGATGGTTTAGACATATCGAAAGGTGATTAACGAAAGAAATTTATAGAGCCAATGTGATCGGAAGTGTCGGTAGAGGGCGTCCAAGGAAGAACTACTATGACCAAATTAATTGTATTTTCTGAATTGAATTCGGAGCACTCGTACCCGAAGAAAGTGTATGAAGAGATGCATGAATGTGGATGAAGCGAAAGAAGTATGTAAGGATTGTAGCATGTGGCAAACGGTAGTCCCTGCCTACCCCCATGGGATACAGGCGTAAGCATAGGTATGTATGTATGTTCTGAAAGGCACAGCCCCAGAGCTGGATAACATAAGTCCATATTTAAACTACAACATTTTTATCCACAACGATGTAGCAAGGAATCCTATAAATATAAAATTATTTATGACAATCAATAAACTTTATGGAGATCAAACTACCAGATACGGTCGAAACGTCGTGAATATTTTACTGTCTAACCTGAATTCTGTATTGTGATATTATTTTACGGCACATGTATGTTTTATATTGATTTAATAATATGATCGTCTATATAAATAGTTCAATCTTTTTGTTGCGCTTAGCAATCGTCAACTAATCTACATCTATACAGATAAATAAAATTTAAAAGAGCCGTGGTGGCCTTGAGGTTTGAGCAGTCGCCTGCTACGCAAGCGACGCAAGCTCGAATCCCAGCGGGGCCTGTACCAATGAGTATTCTAAAAAACTTATGTACAGTGAATTCACACCACGTGCTTTGCAGTGAAGGAAAACATAGTGAAGAAACCTGCATATTTCTGAGAAGTAAGCCAATGAGGTATGTAAAGTGTCTGAGACGGCGATGGGCTCACCATCTGTCACGTTGGCACTTAATCATATTCGGTGAAATGTGGGTGTTGCTTACCCCTTCAGGGACCCTTCTGGGATGGTGTGAGCATTTTTTAACCTGATATTTCTTTGAAGCATTCCATAAATATATCATCTCTTTTCCAGCCCTAGATAACAACCTCAAAGACACTTTATTGAATCTGAATATAGTTTTATCGTTCAATCTCAATGTAGGACTGTCAATAGAATTTTCAGCAGAGCAGATAAAAATCTGTACGGCGAAGCGACTCAATATCAAAGGCTGCTTTCAAAATCTCTATGGGGTGACTCGCTTCTACGAGAACTTTCAATATTTTGTCTCAAAGAGGAGCTACTTGCTTTATCAAATACGTACGGTTGGCTAAAATTCAATTCCACAGACGCATTTTACTGTAAACTAGCTGTGTCCCGGGGTTTCACCCGCATAGACTTTTATGGGTGGACCTTGAAACACTATTTTTTTAAAATTAATTGGAGACTAAGATATTCCTTGTAATATTAGGTATCCGCCAGAAAAAGTCCCGTTGATTTCGATCCAGCCGGGCCAAACAGACAGACAGACAGACCGAGAGAGAAAAATAAAAAAAAAATGTTTTCTACCGTCTATCACATGCATTTAGTCATAAGGTGTAATTTAGAGATTTGAAACAGACACTATCTGCATGTAGAAGATGTCACGATTTTTGATCAACGCTTTCTGGCCGTTCTGGCTATAACACGCGAAATACTGTGTGATTTTAGAATATAAGCCGCGGTCGCCTTGGGGTTTAAGCAGTCGCCTGCTACGCAAGCAAATTCGAATCCCAGTGGTGCCTGTACCAATGAGTTTTTCTAAAAAAAACTTATTTCCAGTGATTTCACACCACGTGCTTAACTGTGAAGGAAACATCGTGAGATTACCTGCATATGTGTTTAAGAAGTATTTCAACGACGTATGTCTAGTGTCTGAGACGGCGATGGACTCACCATGTGGCACTTAATCATCTTCGGTGAAAAGTGGGTACAGGTGTTGTAATCACAACACCCACTTTACACCGACTACCCCTTCGGGGAATACAGGTGTGAGCATATGTATGTATGAAAAATTTTTCGTTATAAGTCACACCTTTTTTTTTTTTTTTTTTGTTGACGAGGGGGAAACCTTCAAAAGGTCCCCGACCGCCCTGGGAGAGGCAGATCGGGGTATGTGGGATTTTTACCTCACTAAAACCCCCCCGGTGGCCATACTGACTGGTGGCGGGTACTCTGATAGAACGCACCGGTGTCCCCCCACACTTTGCCGGGGCACATCCCCGGGGCAGCTGTGACGCCGCCCCTGGAGACCTCGCTGTGCAAGGCAGCGCGAGCCACATCGCGCTGCCACCTCCCCGGGCCCGCGCCGGTGGTCAAAGCTCCCACCCCGACCACCGCCAGCAGGCCCTCCGGCCCCCTTTTAGTCGCCTCTTACGACAGGCAGGGGATACCATAGCCATATTCTTAGACCCTGGCTATTGGGTGGTATAAGTCACACCTATACAAATCTCATTTGAGGACCGTTGTCGGATCTGTCGCTCATTCTTGCCCATTGGCGGAAGTGTCTTCAGAATTTCCTAAATGACGACATTCACGTCATACTTGTGAACAGGTGCTGCTTGTGGGGGCTGGTCATCTCAAGCTACGCATTTAGACATAAGTAGAACTACTAGACTTTTCTTTATGTTATTTTTTTCGACATTTGTGGATTGCAACTGTGTCCATTGGGCTTACATTTCTCAAGTGATTTTTTTTTTAATTGTATAATATTTTTGAAAAGAGTAATTACTGAGTTTCTTGCCAGGTTCTTCTCAGTAAAAACAACCTTCCGAACCTAGCCGTAGCATGTATAATCCTGGAAATTATGTCATTCTGACAATTTGAAAGTGCTTTGTAAAGTCTAATCGAATAAAGATATTTTTGACTTTGACTTTGACTTTGACCTTGACTTTTGATTTTGACTTTTGACTTTGAATGTTGATTTGACTTTTGACTTCGATTTCGACTTTGACTTTGACTTTAGGCATTGACTTCGACGCTGCTTAAATCATTTGTCATAGATGCAAGAGGTTAATTATATATCTTCAAGTACATACAAAGTTATCAAGCAATTAACTCCCCCTAATTACAAAATCCCACGTAGTTTAATACACTTTCGGAATATATTAGTATATCGTTATTAATATGGCGTGCACCAAGAGACTCGTGTTTATACGCCTTGGAGGAACATCAAAGAGAAATAAATAACGACCTGGGGCGAATAACACCTAGCAATTATATCCGTGCAATATCAATGTCGTTCGCAATCAAGGCAATTTCTGTCCCGTAATTGCTTGGCAGATAGTCAATGCGTGAAATAAAGCCAGGAGCGGGTTCATTAAATATTAGTTATTTATTAATACGCTAGTTATGTTTGACATGATGTGTGTTTATCTAATTGTTTGTTATATGTTTTGAAGAATATTTACTTATCTATACTAAAATTCGATTCGAAAAGAGTGTTACGCAAGCGACGCAATTTTGAATCCCGACGTGGCGTGAAGCAATGAGTTTTTCTAAAATCTTATGTGCAGTGATTTCACACCATGTGCTTCATGGTGAAGGATAACACCGTGAACCTGCATCTTTCTTAGAAGTTTACGATGTTTCCCCTCATTTTTATTTTTAATAATGTTAAATTCACCCGTATCCATTTAATTAACTAATACTTGAACTAGAGAAACAATTTTAAGTTGCACACCTGGCGGCAGAATTGCGGCTTGGACGGTTGCCGGTGGAAACATACGTGCGCGCGTTGTCACCGAAGACGTGGCATTATCAAATTCAATTCAATCATATAATCACATTAAAGCCGTATTTAGCGTGTATTGGTGCTACCTAAATAAATGTTACGCGGCCCGAGGAGGACCGTATAAGCGCATTTATTTAGTTATAAATTCATGAAGTATATATAATACGAGATAAAATATGAACATTATACAAAGTGTAGTGTACCTGATTCCTAATGTTTCTATAAAACAGAGCTTAAAGATTTACATAAACAATAAATCGTCATCAAGAGTCTGAACGAATTATTGGTTTCAATAATTGACGAGTTTCAATCGTACGGTTCTCTATCAATGAATATCGATACAAATGTGTGCAAATGTGCACTAAGGGAAGATAAGAAGGCTAAAAACATTCACGTCATTGTTAGAGGAATCGTAGCGGCTCTGCCCAGCCAACCCTGCCCGTATATTTCACTGTTTGCAGGTGAAGTTAGACTTTATTTACGCAGGCTATATGGTCGCGATTTAGTGATACTATGTCGCTAACTTTGTAATTTTATCGCTGCTTGAACTTAAAATAAGAGCCTACTTATTATATAGTACTTACTTGATATACGTTGCATATTCAAGTAGGTTTCTTCAAATGGATTAAGTTAATTAGGGATAGATAAATGGACACGTGTTACATTATCACCAGTTGTTTGTCGATCTACCTTATCTTACAGCAACGTTTACAACATAGACTTTTTTTTTTAAACAGTAAACGTAGAGTTTCTTGTCTGGTTCTTCTCAGCAAAAGCGACCTTTCGACAGAACGTATTTTTGAAAAAAAATATATAAGACTTTTTCGTCAAAGTCCCATCAAATAAAGACATTTGAAATGTTGAATGTTGCCTCCCTGCGGTGACGTGAAGAACAACTTACAAATATCAGCGAGTATAGATTACGAAAACGGTGTAAAACTCGTAATAAGCATTTTCCTACTTCTTCTAACATCACCATGAGTAGTAGTAACATTACGTTTCCATTCTTGATTGTTAAAGAAGTGTATCTCTAAATAGCTACTAAAATATACTCGCTGTTAAATTTGATAATAAAATTTCTAACACGATTACGTAGGCGTCCGTTAAATTTTCTTTTTTGTACTTATTTTAAATCACAATTTGCAGGGGTATAAAATGTCCACGCCGTGACTTACGCAATTAACGGAGGAAGTAAAAACTTCGGCTAATAAAGTCGAGCCTAAAGAACTGCGGGTCTTCTCTCTTTCTCCAAAACGAAACTTCGCAAACGAACGAAAATAAAACTTAGTTTTAGTATTGCTTTGTTATTATCAAACTCAAGTTTCAAGAGCCGTGGTGGTCTTTGGGTTTGAGTAGTCGCCTGCTACGCGAGCGATGCAAATTCTTGAGAGTTTCTTAAAAAAATATATGAGCAGTAATTTCTCACCACGTGCTTTACGGTGAAGGAAAACATCGTGAGGAAATCTGCATATGTTTGAGAAGTAATTCAAAGACGTACGTATAGTGGTACTTGGTCATCTTCGGAGAAAAGTGGGTGATGTTATTACAACAGCTCTGCCTACCCCTTCGGGAATACAGGCGACAGCATATGTATGTAAGTTTTTGTTCTGTTAATCATTTTACTAATAAATTTATACCAGAGAAACCTCAGAGGTTTTCTAGCGGATCACGTTCGGGCGTAATTTTAGAACGAATAGTAGGAAGTTTGCGAAGTTTCGGCTGAAGTTTCGTTTTTCGTAGAAAACTAATAGACCCCCAGGACAAAAAAAAGGGCTTCTTTCGATTTTACGCTAGTAAAACCAAAGCGGCTTAAATGCCAAAAGTTGTCAAGCTGTGCTAACTGGGAGTAATAGGCACCAAATGTTGACGAAGTCTGTTCAATAAAGTATTACGTCGAGTTTAGCTAAATATTCGCGTTTTAGCGTTGAAACTGTGCATTGGAACTTTGTCCATAAGCTTATGTTTCTTAAATTATATATTTTGTGTTCTTAAAATTGTATAATATTTTTGAAAAGAGTAATTACTGAGTTTCTTGCCAGGTTCTTCTCAGTAAAAGCAACCTTCCGAACCTGGCGGTAGCACACATAATCCTGAATAATTATGTCATCCTGACGATGTAAGTCTATTCGAATACAGATATTTTTGACTTTGACTTTGACAATTAGTACTTAATTCCTGATGTAAGCTGACTCTTTCTATAAGTTGTTCTCGAAAAAGCAGAGGTTCACAAGAATATCGCCATCTGAGGCAATCAGATATAATTACGTCTTTGACCTTTATAAGTGGTTCGTGAAGGGGTAGGCAGAAGTGTTTTGACACCGACATTTCACGAGCCTATAGGTGAAGGAAAACATAGCTAGGAAACCTGCATATAAGTAGTTCAAAGTCAAAGTCAAAAGTATCTTTATTCGATTAGACTTTTTACAAAGTACTTTCAAATCGTCAGAATGACATAATTATACAGGATTATACATGCTACGGCCAGGTTCGGAAGGTTGATTTTACTGAGAAGAACCTGGCAAGAAACTCAGTAATTACTCTTTTCAAAAATATTATACAATTAAAAGAATACAAAATAAATAATTTAAGAATCGTAAGCTCATGGACAATGTTCCAATGCACAAATATCGATAAAAATTAAGACCTATGTATAGTGCAGGTCGTATGTAATATCTGTCACGTTGGCACTTAATTATCTTCGGTGAAAAGTGGTTGTTGTTATCACAATACATCTGCCTACTCCTTCGGGGAATACAGGCGTGAGCATATGTATGTATGGTAAACTAGTGGAATGAGCAATTTAAATAAATAAATAGGCGTCAACGCTTGTAATTCCCTGATTCAAACTGAACAAGCCCGTCTTGAGAATGAGTAAACTCGACTCGGAAATAGCCGAGTCGACTTGCGTCGCAAAAACTTGCAAGCAGTTTGACAGTCTCGAGAGGTGCGACGACTCCATTGTTGGCAATCAGAAGAGGGTGTGTCAATACCGAATAGTTTATTATTACAATTACAAACGAATACGTAATTAATCTATACATTTAATATCACATTACATAAAATGAGGGTTTCTGTTTGTTATTCAAAAATAAAAGCTTTCACAAAATGAATATGAAAGCATTTACGGCACTGACGTAAAAAAAAAAAATTTTTTTTGTAATTTTTAATACAATCCACAAGTTTTTCTCCGTCTGTCCGTCTGTCTGTTTGTTTCGGCGATTCTCCGAAACGGCTGAATGAATTTTAACGTGACTTTCAGTGACAGATACCTAATGTAACTTAGACTACTTTTATTTAAAAAAAAAAATTATGTTTCGCGGGTTATCTATGAAATTAACTCTACACGGGTAAAACCGCGGGGTATAGCTAGTGTCAAAATAAAGACTATCTGAACGCTGTGTAACAGAAAAGTTATTCACGGTGAAGGAGACGTATGTATAGTGCCTGAGACTGCGACACGTTGGCACTTCCAACCATCATCTTCGTTGATAAGTGGGTCTTATAACATCCCTGCTTATGGCATGGATATATTTTTTTTAGAATCCCGCTATATTGGGTTTTGTGAATTTTTGTCGTCCTGTAAGAAAGTTTGCGATATTTGCTTGCGAAGTTCGAGTTCTGATCAACATTTATGATCCACCGGTGGATCAATTTTATTATATATTTATTTTCTATGCCGCTCTGATCTATCCTGTCATGCTGTGATAGCCTAGCCATCTATTAAAAGAGTTTTGGAACTGCCAGCAATAAAAATAAATGATATATATGTGGGATTTAAATAGAAATAAATATAAAGGTTTGACTGAATCTTCTTTACTTCGTCTTTTTAATCTTCAACACATCTTAAAATAGACACGTCTTAAAATAATAAAATAATCAACCCGTCTTTCACGTCGTCCACCATCGTTCTGTCATCCGTCACATCTTAATTCTTCTTCTATTCTTACCGATCGCACGCTACCTATCATGCTTACATAAAACCTCTTTCCACATATATATTATTTTCCAATATTAATACTGTTTTGGAACACTTAAATAAATAAATAAATCCAGATTGGACAAACAAATGTTTATCTCTTGACCGTACTTGTCAAAAAGTGACATCTAAATGACAAAATATAGAGTGGATCGTAACGCCATTAAAACAAAAGAATTTGATCCACGCTTGGTTAGCGTAGTTCAAATGATCAGGAGCTTTACTATAACCTCTTATTGCCATGATAGTTTTACTCTTATTATGAAACAGATGTATTTGACGTGTATAAATCTGTCACTGTCACACAATTGTAATAACATTGCAATAAGAGCTCATGGTTGGACCCCAGATCGGAATAACACCGAAGTTCTGCCTGATATGCAAATTAAAATAAAAGCAATCAAGGCGTTACAGAAAGCAGTGCGCTATGACAATCGGTAAAACACAATACGAAAAAACCTTCAACCGTTATATTGTACAATCTATCTCCGCTCGACGTGCAGAGGGAACTTTTAAACTAGTCGTCTAACTAACCAAGCAACTCTTTGCAAGTTACATTTTTAGTTTGAACTCGGGAACAAACGCGGGACATTTTCGACGAGGGCCGGTGTATAGGAATAAAAGTTAAACAAATGGTTGGCTGCGGCAAGTTTTAATAAGATTCCCGTTCGGTTAGTGTGTGGTGCGCCCACTTGGCTACTACGCTACGTTGGCGGCGTAGCTCAACAACTACGGCGTAGCTTTGCATAAGGAGTTTTTCGTAGCAATCCTAGGATAACATTATTATTTAAGAGCCGTAGTGCCTTTAGGGTTTGAGCAGTCGCCTGCTACGCAAGCGACGCAAATTCGAATCCCAGCGGGGCCTGTACCAATGAGTTTTTCTAAAAAACTTATGTACAGTGATTTCACACCACGTGCTTTACTATTTCTGAGAAGTAATTCAATGCCGTATGTAAAGTGTCTGAGATGACGATGGATTCACCATCTGTCGTTGGCACTTAATCATCGTCGGTGAAAAGTGGGTGCTGTGATTACAACACCTCTGCCTACCCCTTCCGGGAATACAGGCGTAAGAATATGTATGTATGTATGCTTTCTTTAAACGCTACACGCTTCTCGTATCAATTGCCATCCAAAGTTCACAACAGTACCATACAGTACCCCTATCACGGGCTTGCTACCGTTTTCATAATCTATACTCGCTAACGTCTCCACTGAATATTAGTATGAGCAATTGTGCAGAGATTCGCAGCGGTGACGTGATGAACTAAAGTATCTCATATTCGAGTGACGCTAGCGAGTATAGTTTACGAAATCGGTAGCAAACTCGTGATAGGGGTTTATGTTAGACTTTGCTTTAGTTAAAGTATTTTATATTAACTTACTTTGGAACTGAGTTTTCTCACAACATGCGCTCATGTATGTATGTATGTATGTATGTTACATTGTTTTAAAGTGCCGTGTGCCACATTTCTCCGGAGTAAATGGTACTGCACTGCTTTTTATTAAATTCAACTTCTTTCAGGTGTGTTTATGGAACGGAATAATAACCTAGTGTAGTATTATTTTATTTTACCTCCTACGGAATTTGCGCTTTATTTAACATACAAAGCTTTTAACTACCTCGTTGGTCTAGTGGTCAGGTTAAAAATAAATATTTGGGTTTTCTAAGAAATTCAAAATAAATGCCAAAAATTTGGAAGTGTTTCCACCCCGTCGAAAAGCACGTTAAGCCGTTGGTCCTACGATCTCTCTCCAGTCGTGTCGGATTGTCGTCCCATCAGACTATGAGAGTGAGGGAATAAGTTTACCTGTTTTTGCGCACTTGTGCACTATAATAGTCTCCTGCGCGGATGGCTAATCACGTCGTGATGAGCCGTCGTAACCGATATTCGGTAGGAGATCATTATTGTTATTATTAACATAGAAAGGTGAGAAGTATGCATTGCAGTAAAGTATGCGTAGGTAGGAGGACGCGTGGCAAGTAACCAATAGAATGGCATAATTTAACCTAGCTTCGCTAAGCGCTGTTATTTTTATTGGTTCTTAACATACGCAGCCCTCGGTACCCGAGAAGATAGACGACTGGGACCACTAGCTAACTGGAACCGCGTTCCCAGATGACTGATTCGTTTTTATTTATTTTTATTACCAGGCGATTGGGACCACTCGTTATTTTATTAGGCTCGTAGCCTCTTCGATTACATACACTCCTGTGTAATACATTGATGTTAATTAGGTATGTGGTTTCAGTCGACTGATTCAAAAATGCTACAAGGCGGCTGGGGAAGAGATTCCAATTCTTAATGGTTCCAGTTGCCTGTACTTGCCGTGGCATAACTAAAACGCGTCTGACATCTGATAGATTTTAAACTTTTAATGCTATATAACGAGAAAAAAATAACTATCGATCTGTGTTTCCTATACCTGAATTTTCAATACCTTGAATAGTTTTGGAAATAATCCAAGTAATTAAGTCATTAAAAAGTCACATCGATTTAAATATTTTTGACCGCAGTTATTGCATGTTATTCAAAGCAACGGTTTTGGTAGATAACGGCATTATAGATATACTACGGCAGTGTATCCTCGGACCTATTGAATAGTATTTACCTATTTAGTCCAATACTTTATTATAAAGCTCGTTTGTTTGTGAACGCCCAAATCTCAGGCACAACTGGTTTAAACTGAAAATGTATTTTGTGTTGGATAGTTCATACATCAAGGTAGTCTTTAGACTTTATAACATCCCACTGCAACCATTAAGAGCGAAGCATCAATGGACAACGTTACAAAAACGAGAATAAATATCACGTAAAAAAATATTATTTATTGTTAATACTACACGTGTAAAACTGCGAAGCACATCTAGTGCCTAGTAAATAAGTGGAAATACGACTTACACACATTGATTTTTTTCAAAACTAAAATATAATTATCTATACGCATCTCACGATATTTCACAACAGAAAACTTATTTTAAGTTGAACAAAATAAACCAGTATAAAGTAACACTTGGCTTAACAAGAGGCTGTGTTATAAGACGATAATTCATAGAATATTACGACAGCTGAAGCACTAAATCATTTGGCCGATAAAGAGTACTAGGCGAGCATCAAACACGGTGTAATCAATAGAGCGCCGCCGGCGAACACCGAAAATTGATAAAGTTTCAATGAAAATTCACTGTTACAAACTTTGACTGACTGGGCCATTGAACTTCCTATATCATTTGTATAATATTATTCTACGAGCATACTTCTAATTGTAACAGACGATCTAACTTTATTTATTTTATCTATACAAATATCTCCTATACGAATAGGCTCCGAAACTACGTCATCGTTTTAAAAAAATATTTCGGTAAAATAATTTCTTTAATTTCAGCTTCGTAATAGTGTAATTGATAATGGAGGCTAATAAGTGATCCTTAAGTACAAGGGGGCAAAACCGCGGACAAAAGTTAGTCTACATGAATATTATAAAGAGGAAAGATTATTATTGTTTTTCTCTTTGATAGCAATGAATAGGCTCCGAATTTAACCGATTTGAAAATTCTTTCAGCAATGGATAGCTACATCATCAGCGAGTAGCATAGGCTATATTTTATCCACGCACTTCTACGGGAACGGGAACTACGCGGGTGACGTCCGCTAGTAATTATATAAAACTGTTACCAATAACTTTACTTGTAGGTCCTTACCAACAGTTGCTAACTAATTTAACATCCTTGAGAAACAGAGTCCAAGTTTGAGAACCATTGCCTTTTACACGATATTCTCGTTTTTAATAAATCCCCAACCCATAGAAAAGTAAAGGGTAACTTTTTTATTAAAACGCCAGGTACTTGGAATATAAAGGGTATTTTTCACCCCACTCTTTAACAATTCAAGTTCGCTTAACTCCACCGCGACGGTAATTAGGGGGGAAAGGCTGTAATTAATATTAATTCGCTTATTAATGGTAATGCACCGTGAAATTATTATGCAAACATTTCTAATGGCTGGTAATTCCAAGAGATTCCTAGTTTGATTCCTCCAATTTTTTTTTGTAAGCAGCAAGGTGGAAAATTCAGAATGTCACTAACACCTGCAATCATTCTCTATCATACAAAGTCTTAGATTTAAATTCTAGTCACAAGATGGCGCTATGTATTTTTTTAAAAGAGTAGCATTCGCTCCTTTTGTTAGTTCTTAAGTATAATACATATATATATATATATATATACAAAAAATATTCTCACATCACTCAGATCCAGCTCCCTAGCTCATCCCCCAGCAACGCCCTAAGCCGAGGTCCGAGCCCCGCACAGGGGTGCCCTTATCTGTGTTGCTTAGTTTTTAAGTTTAAGCTCGGCTGGAGGCCCTTGGGTTTCGCCCTTTAGTCCGGTTAAGCAGTGGAGGTAACTCTCCCCTACCAACTGCGAGAGACCATATCGTAAAAAATATATCCTCACGCCATTCCAGAAGTTCCAGACCGGTCCCCGAAGGGGTAAGAAGAGGTGTTATAATAACAATGCCCACATTTAGCCGAAGATCATTTAGTGTCAACGTGAATAGAAGCTGCATCGCCGTGCATTTCAGATATAAGCAGGTTCCCTAATGATGTTTTCGTGTCTTCTGGGGCCTGACCATGAGCTCTATTGCAATGATAATTCAGTTGTGTGACAGTGACAGATGTATACCCGTCAAATACATCTGTCTCATAATAAGAGTAATACTATCATGGCAATAAGAGCTCATGGTAAGGCCCCTATTCAGTGTGAATTTAAGCTTTTAATCCATACATCTATACAGATAAATGAAATTGAAGTGTCTGTTTGTAATTCTAAACAGTTTTTCATTAAATGCATATGAAGGTATATAAGGCACCTACAGAGATAAAAAAAAACTCTGTTGTTTGTTCCAGGTAATCTCCGAAACGGCTGGACCGATTATAACGGGACTTTCACTGGCAGATAGTTGATGTTACAAGAAGTAAAACCACCCATAAAATTAAGTCTACGCGAGTGAAACCACGGGGCATGGCTAGTATCATATCAAAATGTTTATTTTATTTTCATTAAGTCTATGAATTTCGTTCCCAAAAAGATGATAAAAAACTTTGATCCTGCGAGATATCAAACGCACGTACATCCTGGATAGCGAACGAACAAGACGGCAAAGGAAGACGTCCAGTCAGAAGGCAAGGCTTTCCGGATGAATGAATGGAATTTTAATTAGACTGCCGTTAATTAACGAAGCCAAAGGGTAGGTAAGGTCGTTAGGGTTGGTACTTGGGAAATATGCATGTTTTGCATAAATATCATTTGGAATTGAAATGCCGATATAAAAAGTCACATACATTGTGATAATATCAGATTTATATATACTGTAATATTAAAAGCTGCAGAGTTTGTTTGTTTGTTTGAACGCGCTAATATCTCTAACTACTGGACCAATTTCAAAAAATTCTTATCGTCAGATAAAGTTGGGATCTGTGAGGATTTTAAAATTGCGATTTTATAACCCAATATGTAAAATCGAAAACCTATTTATGCATGCGCTGCAAAAACTATTGACAAAATGATGTACTACGGGTTTGTAGGTCTTATTAAGTCATAACAAAAAGTCCGCAAGAGCACATATCTATCATAGTTTAGTCATGATAACCGATTTTATGTTCAATATAAAATATAAAATCGTCTGAAGAAAGAAACCGTATCATAATATTAATATTACATAAAACTAAATCTACGTGGGTGAAGGCGTGGGGCACAGCTTGTATTTTTAATATCAATCTTATCGTGCTAATTTTCTTTCCCAGGGGACCAATCATGATCGTTTAAGCACCGCGCATAAATAAATTTGCAGCTACGACGTTTAATTTTACGGTATAAAAATGAAACGTCAATGCTCAGAAGTTCTTAATACGCTCTGCTTAAACCGATGATGGTAGGCCCCTATATCAAAACAGTCAGTAAGATAAAATGTATATTGCACGTTTTATTTAACGTGTATCAAGTGGCAACCCTATTACCTACTACTCGCTAGCTATTTCAACATGCCACCTTTTTTAGTTCAAATTCATAGCGTTTAACTAATCAGTTGGCTTTAGCGTTTATTTTGGATTCACGCTATAATATGGAATTTAAGAAATAGAAAGAATTTAAAATCTATAAATGTATTAGTTATGTACATGCATATGCTCACGCCTGTATTCCCCGAAGGGGGAGGCAGAGGTGTTGTAATCACAACACCCTCTTTTCACGCAAGATGATTAAGTGCCAACGTGATAGATGGTGAGTCCATCGCCGTCTCAGACACTTTACATACGTTATTAAACTACTTCTCAGAAATATGCAGGTTTCCTCAAGATGTTTTCCTTCACCGTAAAGCACGTGGTGTGAAATCACTGTACATAAGTTTTTTTAGAAAAACTCATTGGTACAGGCCCCGCTGGGACTCGAACTTGCGTCGCTTGCGTAGCAGGCGACTGCTCAACCCTCAAGGCCACCGCGGCTCTTTATTAGTTATGTAATAAGAAATGGTATTCTAAGGCCAAATTATTGTCGGTATTAAAATGTGTTGATCCGCCATCTTTGGCATTCAACTATAACCCGCCTCCGAAAAAGTATCAAGACGTTTTAAGCCTCAATAAAACGCAAGGTCTATGACGTTTGAACGTGTCAAAACCTGTACTTGAGGCACTTTATTTTCTTGTTGTTGATACAACTAGTAAAATATTTTCATGGCTGACCGTAATTGTTATTATGTTATGAGTGTTGTGACGGGGAATCCATAAAGAATAAAAAATTTTTGCTGAATCCATATTTTTATATACTATTGTTGCCGACGCGCAACCCTTAACATAATTAAAAAAAAAAAAAACACCGTGAGTAGCCAAGGCCACAGGAGGATAGCTATCTTTATTTGTTCTTTTTTTTAGATTTATATTATTTACTCTATGGATATTTTAGTTTTTACTTTACTTTGTTTTTGGTTTAAGTTCAATAAGAAAAAGGAGAGAGTTTTTAGTTGTGTTAATTTTTTTCTAGATTATTCCAAAAATGTAACGTGTACAATGTGCCTTCAATAAATTTATAAATGAATGTGAAGCTTTTTATTGACTGTTGAAGAGGCCGCGCCGCGTACAAGTTGGCCTTCAGCCGGATCATCATAATAAAAAGCCAGATTGGTTTGTTGTAAAACTAAACAGCTTCGATACGCCACGCCATGTTTTCGACGCCACCAAAGCCTCGCAAAATCATGACCCGCAGCGTAACAAGAGAGCAACAATTAGTTAAACCGGGCGATCACCTCCTTGAACAGACCGATGAGACGGGAAGCGTTCACATAACGTCGGAAATATTACCACATGCACATCAAAGTTCATCGCGACTACAAACCGCTGCTAGTTTGAAACACCAAGATTTAACGGTTTTTCCTAGCAAGGAATCGCACAAATCTTCGCGAAAATCATCATATCAAGCACAACGAAAACGAATTGAATTCGAAGCAGCGGAAGCTAAAGCCAAAATTGAAAAAGAACTGATTGAGAAAAAGTTAGCCGCGGACCTCGCGATGCTCGAGGAAGAAAATTCAAGAAGACAGGGTACGGGTTCCCAAGTCAGCGCAGCAGACAAGGTGGAGGAATGGCTAGAGCGTAGCCAACTGGATGCACAGAATCTTCACGCGGTAAATACTGCCGCACCGTCCCACATCCAGCAGCTAGCAGACGCACTGAAGGACGCCGTAACTCTTGCCGCCGGTCAAGCCCAGACTCAAACCCATCCAGAGATACTGACTAGAATGGTCACCTCCAGAGATCTACCACAGTTTTCGGGCGATCCACTAGAATGGCTACAATTTAACGAGATGTTCAGAGAATCCTCGGCTCTGTGTAAGTACAGTGACAGTGAGAATGTATTGAGGCTGCGTCGTTGCCTACATGGAGAAGCAAAAGAAACGGTGAGTTCCCTTTTATTCTGTAACACTACACCAGACGCTATATTGCAAGCATTGGAGCTCCGTTATGGAAGGCCAGACACTATCATCGCTAGGATAGTGTCACAACTGAGAAAGATACCACCATTGTCTACTACTTATCACAATGATATAGTAAATATTGCATTGAAAATTAAGAATTTTGTTGCAACAGCTAGTGCAATTAAACAGGATGATTATTTAAGGAGCCCTGAGTTGATAACAACTGTTGTGTCAAAATGTCCGGGCACATTGATCAATAAGTGGGTTGATTATTATCATACTTCAGACTCAAATAAACCAAAGTTGGTTCTATTTGCTGAGTTTTTACACAATGAAGCTGTAAAGGTCTCCATAGCTGGGGTGAGTCATATATATAGCCATTCAGACCAGAGGAAGCGTTCAGATGAACGGCCTACACGACCACAGCCTGTTCTATTACAAACAAATAGTGTTGAAACCTTTAAGTGCAGTTTTTGCCACTTGAATAATCACCCGCTACCAAATTGCATTAGATTCAAACGGGCCATGCGAAGAGACCGATGGAGATTTGTTAAAGCAAACAAAATATGTTTTAAATGTTTACTAGACACACATGATAGCACCGGTTGTCCTGCAGCTGACTGTGACATTGATGACTGTGGATTACCACACCACCGCTTACTGCACTGGCCAGTATCAAACCGACAACACCTCGGTGGTAGCTCTGCACAACTCTCCCAGGAGGTTTCACCTGCGGCAGTTGCGATGATGAGCGACAACACAAGCAATATTAACTGCCAGGAGGTACTGGAATCATGTGAAACGGTAACAAATATTAATATACCTAAGAACAAAGTTTACCTTAAAGTAGTGCCAGTGAATATACATGGACCAAATGGTGTAGTTTCTTGTCATGCATTATTGGACGATGGTGCCACTGTCTCTTTAGTGTCGCGTAGCTTAGCTGACCTCGTAGGGTTACATGGTCAGACTGAGACAATTTGTGTCCGTGGTGCTTGGGATGGTAATAAGCTATCCAGCCAAAGTGAAATAGTGCAACTTAGCATAAGTTCACCACTCAATAATAGTGAAACCTACCGTATTCATGCTCGTAAATTGAATGAATTGTGTTTACCTGAGCAGAAGTTATGTAAAATAGACATAAGTAAATATGATCACTTGATTCCTGTTCAACAATATGTGTCAGATGTTATTGTTAAGCCTCAGATTTTGATAGGTCAGGACAACTACCATTTACTTGTACCACTGAAAACTGTACTAGGTAAATCAAATGAGCCCTGCGCTACTTTGACTCCCTTGGGTTGGTGTATTCACGGTGTTTTATCATCATCATCGCGCCCCTACGAACTGTGTACCACGGAGGAGCGCGCCTTGTTGACCATGATGCAGGCGCCGGCGCCCACTGCCCACGCGACGCACCCCGCGCCTTCACCGCCCCCATGCGCAGGTACGTCCTCATGTCCACTTACTGCTTTCAATAACAATATTATAACACCACTTGAAATGGACACTCAATGTAGCACAGACATGAATAGGTCAGGTGTGAACCTGGAGCAGCTGATTCGACAACATTTTGCTCTTGATTCAATTGGCATTAAGTATAATCCAAGGCAAAATGCTCACGATCTGAAGGCTGTGGAGGTTTTAGATGCAACTGCAAAAATAGTAGATGGTCAGTGGCAAGTCGGACTACCCTGGAAGGGGGATACTTACATGCCAGACTCATATCCAAATGCCTATAAACGCTTAAAGACACTGGAACGAAAAACTCAAACAAATCCCGAATATAAAATAAAATATGAAGAAAGAATTGAACACCTGTTTCAGAATAAGTATGCTGTGCCATTGAAGGAAGAGAATGCAGTGCCACGAGTATGGTACCTGCCACACTTTGGCGTGTACAACCCCAACAAGGGCAAGCTGCGACTGGTGTTCGACGCCGCCGCAACCACCGCCGGTCGCTGCCTCAATGATCACCTGCTGCAAGGTCCCGACCTGCTCGAGTCTCTCCTGGGCGTAATGCTTCGCTTCCGTGAGAATATTATCGGAGTGTCAGGTGATATCAAAGACATGTTCCTAAGAATTAAAATTAGACCAGAAGATCGACATGCTTTGCGTTTTCTTTGGCGAAATAAACCACAAGAGCCGATTCAGATATACTTGATGACTTCATTAATTTTTGGCGCCAATTGTTCGCCGTTTGTCGCGCAGTACATAAAAAATAAGAATGCGGTGCGATTTCAAAATGAGAAACCTATAGCAGTTAATGCAATAATAAAGAATCATTATATGGATGATTACCTAGATTCCTATGAAAACAAAGAGAGCGCGAAGCAAGTGATCGAGGATGTATCGTGGATACACGAGCAGGGAGGTTTTCAAATGCGTAATTGGACCACCAATGATCCTGAAATATTTCGCGATATACCCAAGGAAATGTTAAGTGACTCCGCCATTAAGTTAGATTTACCTGGGGATGACTTTGAGAGAGCCTTAGGACTGTTGTGGTATCCGACAACCGACACTTTAGGTTTTAATATATCGCTCCATCGAATACCTGATCGGATATTGAAATGTGAACAGAAGCCAACCAAACGAGAAATCTTGCGAATAGTTATGTCGATTTTCGATGTGTATGGATTTCTTACGCCATTTACGATGCAAGCAAAAATAATCATTCAAAATACGTGGAGGTTTAAAATCGACTGGGATCAGCCGATCACGGACAACTTGTTTGAATCGTTTCGCGAATGGATCAAACATTTGGACGTTATTAGGAGTATCCGCGTACCTAGATGGTATTTCAAATCACTTGAAATAGAATCACTAGAGAGCTCGCACATTTTGGAGCTTCATGTATTCTGTGATGCATCTCCAGTTGCCTACGCCGCGGTCGCTTACTGGCGTATATGCTATAATGATAACGTGTGTGTATCGTTGATCGCTAGTAAGGCACGGGTAGCTGGTATTAAACCTACGACGTCTGTGCCGAGGTTAGAACTACAAGCGGCGCTTCTTGCTTGTCGTCTCGCTGAAACTATACTTGAAGAGCATAGGTTAAAGGTCGATAAACGGTTCTACTGGACAGACTCGACTACTGTATTGTACTGGATACGAGACAATACAAGGAGCTATAAGACCTTCATTGCTAACCGACTAGGGGAGATAGACAATCTGAGCGAAATATCACAATGGCATTATGTGCCGACAGAACACAACGTAGCTGACATTGCTACCAAACCGAGCAAGTTGAAATTGTTTGCAGAGAGCACATGGTTTCAAGGCCCTCAATTTTTGAATCGAAATGAAGACTGGCCAACAGATGTAACAGAACCGAAAGACACGATTTGTGAGAGCGTTCTGGAAAGATTACACATAGTGAACCATATAAATAACATGCAGAATTACTTACCCATTCCAGAGCCGACCAGATTTTCATCATGGAAGCGATTACAACGCAGCACCGCTGCGGTGCTACTGTTCATTCAAAAGTGCAAGAGAAGGGAAGCAGAACTAAATGCGGATCTGATGGTCCAAGCCGAAGAACTGTTACTGCGCTTTTCCCAACTATCGTCATTTGGAGCTGAGCTGAACCTGCTAAAAGAAGGTAAACAAGTGATGAAAGACAGCCGCTTACGTACTCTCACACCCATCATTGACGAACGCGGCTTACTGCGTGCAGACGGACGCATCGGAGCCGTTCGACAGACGGATACCAACTCCAACCATCCTATTATACTCGACGGCGGGGACCACATTACTAGGCTGATCATCAAATATCATCACGAACGAGTTGCTCATGCTAACAACGAAACTGTGATCAACGATTTGCGCCAGAAGTATTGGGTGGTAAATATACGACCCACAGTTCGATCCGTGGTGGCTCGCTGCATGTTCTGTAGGATTAGAAAGGCAAACCCTACTCCAGTACGTATGGGCGATTTACCCGAAGCACGCCTGTCACATCACCAAAGACCATTCACCAACTGCGGGATTGATCTGTTCGGTCCAATGGACGTTGCAGTCGGAAGACAGAGAGTCAAGAGGTATGGAGTTCTTTTCACGTGCATGACCATCCGAGCAGTACACCTTGAACTTGTCTCGTCACTGACTACTGACTCGCTTATAATGGCTCTGCGGCGCATGGCCGCACGTCGCGGATGGCCGAGTAAAATATTTTCTGACAACGGAACTAACTTAAGAGGAGCTAACACTGAATTACGCAAAGCACTCCAAGAGCTAGATGAAGATAAACTTAAGCATTATGCTACCAACTTTGGCGTTGATTGGCATTTTATTCCACCAGGGAGCCCACACATGGGGGGGGCCTGGGAGCGACTTATACGTAGCGTCAAAACGGCGCTTAGAGTTATACTCAAGGAGAGATCGCCGCGTGAGGAGGTTCTGGCTACACTGCTATCCGAAGTAGAGAATATCGTGAACAGCCGACCACTTACCTATGTTTCGGTAGATCATCGTGACATGGAAGCGTTGACTCCTAACCATTTTCTAATCGGGTCTTCTTCCAATCTGTCTCCACCAGGAGCGTTTTGTGATATCGATTTGAGTCTAAGACGCCAATGGCGAGTTGTGCAACGTCTCAGCGATATGTTTTGGCAGAGATGGATTAAGGAAGTGCTACCCACTTTAATTCCTAGGAAAAGATGGGACCGGGATCAAGGGCAGGTGAAGATAGGAGACATTGTGTACATAGTGGTCCCAAATTCACCTAGAAACACTTGGCCCATTGGTGCAGTGGAACAAGTACATCCAGGGAGAGACGGCAGGACTAGGGTCGTGGACGTGAGGACGCGCAGAGGGACGATGAGGCGTCCGGTAACCCGAGTTGCGCTTCTTCCAATTCATAATGAGTCGTGTCGCTAGGGCGACACGGGGGGGAGAATTGTTGCCGACGCGCAACCCTTAACATAATTAAAAAAAAAAAAAACACCGTGAGTAGCCAAGGCCACAGGAGGATAGCTATCTTTATTTGTTCTTTTTTTTAGATTTATATTATTTACTCTATGGATATTTTAGTTTTTACTTTACTTTGTTTTTGGTTTAAGTTCAATAAGAAAAAGGAGAGAGTTTTTAGTTGTGTTAATTTTTTTCTAGATTATTCCAAAAATGTAACGTGTACAATGTGCCTTCAATAAATTTATAAATGAATGTGAAGCTTTTTATTGACTGTTGAAGAGGCCGCGCCGCGTACACTATATATACTAATATTATAAAGTGGAAATATTTGTTTGTTAGTATGTTTGTATTGAATAGGCTCCGAAACTACTGGACCGATTGGAAAAAATATTTCAGCAATGGATAGCTACATTATCAGCGAGTAGCATAGGCTATATTTTATCCCCATACTCCTACGGGAACGAGAACTACGCGGGTGAAACCGCGTGACGTCCGCTAGTTAGTTATATTTTTGAAGCATATTCGGGTAATAAAATGGTTACCCAAAAGAGTAAATGTAAAAATATTACTTCAACGCACTAAAATTGTAAAAACCCGAGCCGCTCCATAAAATCCGGGGACCGGCCGACCACCATCACGGATATCTATCCCGCGACACGAGAGTCGTTAATCCCGCCGTCCCCGGGATCGCAAACAATACTGCCGGCAATTAATACAACCATTATACTAACGAGCCGCCACTATCCCGGGCTCAGACGATTACGTACAAAGGAAAAAGCTAAGCCCTACTTACATTGGGAGTTAAAATGAACGATTATAAAAGTAGTTTGAGTTTATGTTAACGAGAATTATGTCTCGGAATGGGGACTGTGATACCAGCTTAGTTAGGAATTCATTTTTTTATTTCAAATTTTTTATTCTTTCTGCCAGTAGACACCAAATATTAAATAATGCAGAATCATGCGTAAACCCTCTTCTAATTAATTTAAATATAATTACTACAGTGATTACTATCGCATTGAATGATCAATCGAAAATAGACCTTGTAATCGAGGTGCAAATAATATATTCGATCTTACACACACACAATATGGTTACGCCTGTATTCTTCTGTATATGTGTATTGATTCCGCCAGTTTAACTACACTATTATATTTACTTAACCCATGTAATAGGGGGCAAGCCATGACATTAACCGGACACTAATCACATACATGATAAAATGTTGTACCCAAAAAGCAACTTTGTTTCAAAAGATTTATTGATTAAATCTCGTCATTCGGTCCATCGTTAATTAAATATGTAAATAATTTACGTAAAAAAAATGTGCTAATGAAAATGACTCGGTATTTCTAACAAGTCATTTAAAAAATTCTGAATTTGAGAAAAATGTTTCACTTGGAATTATCGTCCAATTCTTAATCAAATATATTCCCAGAGGTTGTTTACATTAAACAACTGAAAGCCTAAAATGTAACAGAAAAAGTAAACAAGTTGTTTTTTCAAGTCCACATTATGCAGATTCGTCGTCGTGAATTACTTTTTTAAGCAATAAACGGGGCGAGACGTCGTATAAAAATCTTCGCCCGCAGAAACTGCGGAATAAAATAGTTTTGGTGTAAGTCATAAGCATATCATGTTATAACAAACACGAAATACTCCGACTAAAAGAAATAACATATCATGTATTTTTATCACACAGATTTGTAGAGAATTTCCAATTTTCTAATGTCTTACCCCAGTTTTGGGGGTACCATTGGAGACCAAATGAAAATCGTACGAAATTTCAATAAGGTTACATAAGATCTTTGAAGAGGCTCTGTGCAAAGAGACAATGCACGTTATGTATCTTACTAAATGAAAAACTTACTTATGTATATCACTAAAAATACCTTTTTTTATTGATGAGGGGGAAACCTTCAAATGGTCTCCGACCGCCATGACAGAGGCAGGTCAGGAAATGTGGGATTTTTGCCGCACTTAAACCTCCCCGGCGGCCATCCTCCGTGCTTAGGGGGGGACTCCGGGTACTCTGATAGACCGCACTGGAGTCCCCTCATACTTAACCGGGGCATATTCCCGGGGCAGCTATGTCGGCGACCCAGGCCCTGTGGCCCTCTTCTAGCCATCTCGTACTACAGGCAGAGCCAAATTCTTAGACCAGGCTATTGTGTGGCACCAAAATACTTGGTATAATATGACGTATTTTAGCCAATTGTTATGACTCGCGATGTAGGGCATAATTACTTGATAGCGAATAAAACTAAACTAATTTAAGGTAGCATATTTCATGGTTATTCGACTATAGTGTATTGTACGGTAGAGTCCTCATTGGAACAGCTTCAAAATTCAAAGTAGAAATCGATATGCTAACCTTGCATACATTAATTGAATGCCAAAACACGCTGGCTCTTCTACTTTACACCATCAAAGGGCGAGTCAGTGATAATGGTTATGTGAAAAGTTGACGATTGCGACATTCGCATTCGACTACGGTCTCCGAGCGACTACTGTGGATGACAATTTGTTGCCGACGACTGCTACTCGCACAGATTCAACGTTATTACACTTGGGCACGAGTTTAGCCCTGCATGTAACTATTTCACTTTGTAATTGGGGGAGTGACGGTAACGGTAAGGAGAGAGTTTTGCTCACATTTGGTCTAAGTACAGTGGCGTTGATTTATTTCAATATCCGTCTCCATGTCTTTCTGTTCGAAGTCATGTTGGTAATCACTGTTACTGCTTTGGATTGCAAAGTCGCTAATATTATTGAGGTATGTCACTTTTCTATTAACAGCTCTAACAGGATGTATGAAATTGTTTCGGAAAGCTTATTTATGGGAAAGAAAGATTTTTTTAAATAGATATTCCGAACCGCTCCTCAATACCTCGACATTCTAAAGTGCCGTATTAGGGCCTAACATGAATAAATAATTTTCATTTTCAAAACAGAAATGATAAGGCTCAAAACCTACCAAACATAATATTAATAGTCACGAGCTTACCAAGAGAAAAACAATCGCTATATATAACAAATAAAATAACATATGCTCACGCCTGTATTCCCCGAAGGGGTAGGCAGAGGTGTTGTAATCACAACACCCACTTTTCACCGAAGATGATTAAGTGCCAACGTGACAGAAGGTGAGTCCATCGCCGTCTCAGACACTTTACATACGTCATTGAATTACTTCTCAGAAATATGCAGGTTTCCTCACGATGTTTTTCTTCACCGTAAAACACGTGATGTGAAATCACTGTACATAAGTTTTTTAGAAAAACTCATTGGTACAGGCCCCGCTGGGATTCGAACTTGCGTAGCAGGCGTTCAAACCTCAAGGCCACCACGGCTCTAAATAAAATATATAACTGTATAGAGTAAATAAAATACGTACGAAGCGTTAGAAGTATACAATGGTCTTAGTGTAGAAAACAGTATGTGCCTACCCTCTATGAGTAAAGGCATATCATTCCAAGGGCGACCCGGGTCTGTAAGTGTTATTTCAAAGGGTTAAATGTGGAGTTATACTCCGCATCAAATCCGATATCATTTGAAATTACGTAAAACTCAGATTTAAACTTGATATAAAGTCCATTAGCGTATTGAGTCCTATCTCGATGATTACAACTCCGAGCTATACAATAATATAATAAACCCTATTGTTCTGTACGTTATTGTTTAATTATTAACTTTATTTATCCACGGTTAGAGTTCATATTGTTACGGCTATCTCTGGACAATAAGGCGATGAAACTTTTCACCTGTGCCCTCATGAATAATACAATACGTTTATGGAATTGTTGAATTTATTTATTGAATTAAACTGGTTCAACTTTGTTACTTAAAATGGGATTTGTTGTGCATTCATTAGAGTATAATATTGTTGAAGTTTAAAATTATGAGCAAACGTACTATCAATCTTCGATGGATCGAGTTTTACAGGTACTTCTATTACAATCATCATCTCCCTGGCCTTGCGATACATTGTTGGGGTCGGCACTTGATTCAACCCTTCTTGATTTTTATACGAAGCTACTACCGAAAATCTGTGATCAGCGATAAGCTCGTTGTCAGACTATTTTTGGCCTCCGTCTGACCTGTAATGATTTCCAAAGATGGCAACCGGGACCGACGGCTTAACAACGTGCTCTCAGTTTGCAGGGTAGATGATATGCATAGTAGCAACCGTTCCTCGAGTAGCTCTCGTATGTTTTAAACGTCTTCATCATACAACAAATTCATTGTGCCCCGCGGTTTATTCGCGTAGAGTATTTTTTTGTAAACTAATGTTTTTTAAATAAAAGTAGCCTAAGTTACTCCTTGTAAAATTGGCTATCTGTCAGTGAAAGTCCGGTTAGAATTGGTCTAGCCGTTTCGGGGATTAATCGGAACAAACAGATAGACAAGCAGAGTAAAAAATGTATTATTGTTTTTTTATGTCAGTACCGTATATACTTCCATATTATGCATTTAGTGAAAAGCTGTTATTTTAGAATTACAAACAGACACTTCAATATTATTTATCTGTATAGATGTATAGACATTATTCCAACAATCAAGAAAAAATAATTTGTCAACCACCATCTATCAATGTACAGTCGAGTACAAAACTCTTATCCACACCTGTTTGTAAATGGAATAGATAATACAGTAACCACTGTTGCTTGCGCTATAGATCTCGACGGTGACTAATAAATCGTGCGATAGTCGCTGGCGAGAGTAGACAAAACAGCGATTAATTCCATCGTTAAACTAATGACAGGTCATTTGTTTGTGAGATATTACACCGCCTAGTTTAGGCGCCTATACTTTGAAGGTTACACGTGAGTGGAAAAGTGATTGTAATTGCTAAAATCTAATCCAATACCTATAGTGCAAAATAGACGTCTGTGTCTTAATTCAAAGTAAACGTAAACATGCATGAAAATTCATTACGCCAATTCCCACACGGCTGAGAAAATATAGACACATCTTTACTGTTAAAACTTAATAAAAAGAATCCTACTACACATGTAAGTAATAATTAATTTTGAAACTAATTCAATTCAAAAATATCTTACAAAGTACTTTCAAATCCTCAGAAAGACACGATTACATAGGATTATACATGCTACCGCCATTTCAATTGACGTCTAAGCCAGACTTACGGTACTTAAAAACTCTGTTCTTACATGATTAAATACCCAGGGAATTAAGTGCATTAAAGCTAGTAATATAATTATATATTTATGTTCCACTTAAAATGTTAGGTATTTTTAAACATAGAATCGTACATAAATTCTAAAATACTAAATTCGAAAAACTGTAACACTTTTGTACGCGCAAGTACACAGCAGTAGCGCCAGAAAGTGATTTGTAAGGAGAGATCATCGTGCCGACGCAGGTACGTGAATGAAACCTTTTGTCGGTAGTCGTAAATCTACTAGACTTCACCTTAAATTGGTGAAATATTGCTTAAGTAAACTCTGAACGAAATCAACGCTAAATCTTGATCCAATTCACAGGTCTGCGCGGTGTGATCAATGTGATAGATCGTGTTTTATATAAGCTTTATGTAGAGTTAAATCGCTTCATAAAAATGACAATAATAAACATTGAATCCTGCGACTT
Organism: Watsonalla binaria; assembly: GCA_929442735.1. Taxonomy (NCBI): domain Eukaryota; kingdom Metazoa; phylum Arthropoda; class Insecta; order Lepidoptera; family Drepanidae; genus Watsonalla; species Watsonalla binaria. The sequence continues at coordinate 10,255,714 of OV838924.1, read as the reverse complement.
TTCTACATTTACATGTAGTAAGGAATCCAGGACAGAGCTGTAACAAATTCTTCAAAATTAAAGTCACACTACAGCGTTTGTACTTGTGTAGTTTGCGTTACAGCACACATCCCCGAGATTATAGGCAAATTAGTAGTAGCGTCACGTCCTGCCCCGATCATTTACGTGATTCAGACTTTTACAAAACTTTATTTTGACACTAAAAGACAACATATTTAAATATTTAAGATTGACAACCCAAGCGCTCAATGGAGCAAATGTTCTTATTTGAAAAAAATGGTTTATATTCCACATTTTTTTAAAGCTTATAAATACATTTACTGTGCTCTAATCATCACCCTGGTCTTATCCCATACATTGTTGCGGTCAGCACTTGATTCAACCCGATGTAACTGATCACCTGATTTTTATACGAAGCGACAGCCTCAACATCTGACCTTCGTAACCCCTTTAAAGAGGAAAATCTGTGATCTGGAATAAACCGGTGGTCAGACTATTTAAAGCCTCCGACTGACCTGTAACGATTGTCAAAGATGATAAATTGGCAACCGGGACCGACAGCTTAACGTGGTCTTCGAGGCACGGAAGGAACTTGGGCGGTCACCCATCCAATTACTGAATGATATGCGCAATAGCAACTGTGCCACGAGCTCCTCGATATACTGTGCTCTAAGGCAGATTTATTTACAATTTTCTCTAAATAGATGGAACAGCCCCAGTTATGCCTTACCTCTTTTACCCTCTGGAATATTCCAAAAATCCTAAACTTCCAATATCAGTTTTGCGGATCCATAAAAAATTGTACCTATTCAATGGCCTAAAATATACTGACATACCCGAATAAATTTCCCAAACTACATAGCATTAAAAACAACCCTTAAATACACATTGGCCGGAGTCACGGATCGAGTTCGACCCGAGTCGTAAATAACGTAGATATGAAAGAAAAACTGTCACGTCACATTTACATTTCTGCAGTATTGTTTACGTACGCTTATACTTGTCCGTACGGCGTATCGCCGCGGCGACTTGTTCAACTCGTGGCACGCGATTGCCGCGACCTAAAGATTAGAGCACACGAGCGCCTTTCCATGACCGATAAATAAATGCTCACGCCATCCTGGAACGTCTTAGCAGAGGTTACCAGTGATGTTGTTAGAACAGCGGTCAAAAGCATTTATATAATCTTGTATTTGATGAATAGTTGATTGCAGGTTTCTTTTTAATACAGCCACCGTACGCAGGAGTAACAATTATTATTTCAATTTTAAGATCGTGAATATAAGAAACGTGAATGTTTGTGAGCTGTTACTCTTTCACACAAAAGGTTACATACATAATGTATAGGGCCTGAGACGGCGACAGACTCACCCTCTTTCACGTTGACCCTTAATAAGATTTGGCGAAATGTTCGGGTGTTGTTGGCAACACCTCTGCTTACCCCTTTGGGAACTCTTCTGGGATGGCTTGAGCACATTTATTTAGTTACTTTTTAAATCAATGAAAATATAGTGCCTCCAAATGCAAGCAAGTGTGAACAGGCCTCAAGAATTGATATCATTGCATAATGTACAAAAACCACATACAGTTGACAGCCAAACGCAATCAACGTTCTTATGCATACTTAGGGTAATCTTAGCGGACGCTAGAAATAATAACAGGCATAATTAACGAGCTTTATGTACTCACATATTATGTTATACTCATTTATTCCCTTAGTGGAAAATAGTAAAAACAAATACGCAGAAATGCGTTGCAATCTTAATTGTGTAAAATCACGCCTTCCCAGAAAAGTCCCCCCTAAAGGTAGGCAGAGATGTTTCCACTCTATGGTATCCCCTGCCTGTCGTAAGAGACGACTAAAGGGCCGGAGGGCCTGCTGGCGGTGGTCAGGGTGGGAGCCTTGACTAGCAGGGCTGGGAAGGAGGCAGCGCGATGTGGCTCACGCTGCCTGGCACAGCGAGGTCTCCAGGGGCGGCGACACAGCTGCCCCAGGTATGTACCCAGGTACCTTCCCCCTACTCAATAAAAAACAAAACAATACAGCTCATGTTTTCACCAAATATTATTAGGTGACTGATGGCGAGTCCATCGCGGTCTCATGTGACCTGCATGTCTGTCTATCAATCACCACGTGTCTCATAATGTCAAGTTTTTTCTTTAATAGGAATAAGTTTAGTGAGAAAAAGAAACCAGGTACTGTTTATCTTCATCGTAAAGTATGTAATGTGACATTATTACCCAATAAAATATTGGTGCAGACCAGTTACATTGGAACTGACCTCCTAAGCCACTTGGCTACCACAACCGTATTCTGTTTCTCATCATTATCTTTTACTGTCTATCATAGAACATAAAATTTCAACTCTATTATTATTGAGCCATAAAATAGTTATTTCAATCAACCTGTGGCAGGCATGACTTTATAATTCGGTGTCGTTGTGGCGAATTGGATTTATGGCCGAGCCACAGCTGTGATACCGTGTCGCATAAATAATAAATATTGGTTTCCATTCATCTTTAAAAATAGAGTTCGTTAGACACTAGTATATTTTCTGTATGCAAATGCATACATAATATGCTCACGCCTGAAATCCACTTTTCACCAAAGATTAATAAGTGGCACTTATCTTTGAGGAATACATGCATGAGCATATGTGTGTATGGAAAAATTAAATCAGACAGATAACTGGGGATAGAAAACCATCTGTAAATTTTGATAGGTTATTGAAACAACCGTTAGCCTTACAACCAACACTTTAATCCTTTTTTATTTCAATTATTTCAGTTAAGAAATCAAGTCGTGTTAGATTGCGCGTTTCATCTATTAGGTACCTTTATATAGCGTGCGCGCAAAAAAATATTAATCTCATTTGACTTTATTACCGCAGTCCAGTGGCTACGGCGTAGCGGCGTAGCACCGGAGCCCCGTAGCCCCGTAGCAGGCGGCCAACCGTTAAACGGACCGTCGTAAATAACCGTCCCGGGTAGGATAAATGAATAATTAACGGTCGCTTTACGGTTTTACAGGGCTCTGTGGTCTTTTCGTATGGGCATTTTCGATTCGCAATCAGCTGATTGCTACTATAGCAATACCACAAAGCGTTTGTTACTAATTTACCATGTGATCTAGATTGATTACAATCACACAATGTTTCCAATAAATTCATTTCAAGTGTCTGCTAGTTGTATAAATGTTGTTGAAATACGGAAATTATACCAAACACTTTCGATTCTTATGACTTTTTCTGTCGATCGATTGGAGATCTATATAGGTAAATAAAATTGAAGTGCCTGTCCGGACTTCCAAAACTATGGCTTAAATCTAAACACATGGAAAAGTATACACGGTACTGGTATAGAAAAACCAATTTGTTTTTGTTTGGTCCGGAATCTCTGAAACGGCTGGGCCGATTTTAACAGGACTTTATGGCATATAGCTGATTTTTCAAGGAATAAATTAGAAATAAAATTAACTTTATGTGAGTAAAACCACGGGGCACTTTTCTTTTCTATCAGATATAGGCACTATAAATACGTCTTTACTTCTCAGACATATGCAGGTTTCCTCACGATGTTTTCCTTCACCGTAATGCTCGTGGTGTGAAATCATTGCACATAAGTTTTTAGAAAACTCTTTGGTACAGGCGCCGTTGAGATTCGAATTTGCTTCGCTTACGTTGCAGGCGACTGCTCAAACCTCAAGACCATCACGGCTCGTGTATTACGTAGAACTTAAATATAACTGACAAAATGTGGGTGTATTATAAATACACCTCTGCCTACACTCGAAATAGTAGATATTGTCGTATACCACGCCGGCGAAGCTGTGGGCGGATTGCTTATTTCAAGGGAATTTCTCATATTACGCGACTACTCCTGCTAATATGTCTATTTATATATATAAATAGACATAAAAAAAAATCAAGTGTCTATTTGTAAACCGAAATTAACAGCTTTTCACTAAATGCATTTGAAAATGTATACGGTACGGTAAAAATAAATAATTTAATTTATTACATTCTTAAAAAGGGGTAAAGAAAAATACGAACACGAGGCGGGACTCAAACCCACGACCTCTGCAAACCGTGCTGTTACTCTTCCAACTGAGCTACTCTTGATCCTACCTCATGCGTCGAATCTTCCCTTGCCTTGTCTTTGCGGTATAGGTACCGCAAAGTATATACATATAAAATCTTAATTTATTTTCTGTCAGCCTGTTTGTTTCGGCTAATCTCCGAAATTATATAAATATAATATATATAAATTTGAATGAGACTTTCATTGGCAGATAGCTAATGAAATAAGTCTACGCGAGTGAAACCGCAGTGCAAAACAACTTAACAATAATATCTCAAATATTGTCCCTATCACAGCAAGACCAATTAGGCCCTACAAAGTGGGCCATGCAATCGGATCTCAGAATTCCAAAACTCAAACATTGATTCCCTTTGACATTTTGAAATCCAAATACCTACAGTATAATACAGTACAATATCCTCCTTTGCCGACAGACAGACCAGTTAGTTATACAGATTCATAGGACGCAGTAGGTACTCGTGCACTCGCTTTGTACGTACCGAGTCTAATTTGGGAGGCTCACGTTTCGATGCTCGCCGATTATTTAACAGAAATACGACGCTTTTGGTGTATACCTCACCGTTAGGCAGAGTTAGCTGTATATAGTATTCATGTATGTACATAGGATCATCGAAAGGATGAGTGAAAGGCGATTAACGAAAGAAATTTAAAGAGCGAATGTGACCGGAAGTGTCGGTAGAGGGCGTCCAAGGAGCAACTACTATGACCAAATTAATAGTATTTTTCAGAAAGGTCAAATTCGGAGCACTCGTAACTGAAGAAAGTGTATGAAGAGATGCATGAATGTGAATGAAGCGAAAGAAGTATGTAAGGATCGTAGCATGTGGCAAACAGTGGTCTCTGCCTACCCCCATGGGATACAGGCGTGAGCATATGTATGTATGTGTATGTATGTACATAAGGTAAAACGATACCTGAAAGGTTAAGCAAATTTTTACATAATAACACCACAGCCACATTTCTCCGCATATGATACAGTGTCAAAGTGACTAAGTATACATACGTCTTTGAATTACTTCTCACACATATGCAGGTTTCCTCGCAATGTTTTCCTACACCGTAAAGCACGTGGTGTTAAATCACTGCACATAAGATTTTAGAATACTCAATGACGCCGCTGGGATTCAAACTTCGCTTGCGTAGCAGGCGACTGTCCCGCTATGAATCGTGTGTTGCGTCAAACAATCATGAGATTTCTTTGAAACTTGTATGCAAATCAAACTCAAACGGTCTCTTCACATCACACCCGGACCGCTATGTGGTAAGCACGTTTATAAATTAATTTGAATAGCTTTCGTGGAACGTTGCACCATGGGGAAGGTGGGGGGAAGTCCATTTGTTCCATCAATTATTCGTTTAGCGCCGCGCACGCCTAATTTATTATGTTGCCTGTTTGACCTATTAATCCCCGCTGGACTGTAATTGTTTGCAATGTAACGTATATATGTACAGGTTTGTTTACTGTATTAACTTTAAATGTTTGTGTTAGAATAGTAATCAGAACCTGGTTGAAAAGTTGAACCAGTGAACGTCAGTCTCGAACCGGGGTAGTCTAGTTTTGTTATAGCCTCGTAAAAGCCTCAGCCTTTTTTTTTGTTGACGAGGGGGAAACCTTCAAAAGGTCCCCGACCGCACTGGCGGAGGTAGATCAGGGTATGTGGGATTCTTACCGCACTAGAACCCCCCCGGTGGCCATCCTCAGTACTCAGGGGGGACCCCGGGTACACTGATAGAACGCACCGGTGTCCCCCCACACTTTGCCGGGGCACATCCCCGGTTTGATCTACCATAACTGGACAGATGTCGGCGACATTTACAGTGGTATTGTAATGATATTGTATCCAGGTTCTATAGTATAAACCTACTTAGTAATCATTGGCCACACAAAACCACCAAAGACGCAGTACAAAGCAATATTGACACGTGCCCTGCAGCGCTGGTCTGACAACCTTGACGCGCCATCGGCACGATGGAAGCATTGTTTTTAATGTTAACGTCGGATATCCTGCCGAGGGACGTTGTTGTAATGAGTTTCCCTCTTGTTCCCAACATGAATTCCCGGTTGTTTAACAGGACCCTTCAAAATTCAAGTCTTGTACGTAATAAAGCGTAAGTTGAGAAGATTAGTTTTATGTGAAATCGATTTTTGCCATGTAAATTATGTTTCATTAAGTAACGTTGTACTTACAAAGTTACGAGTCTGATAACGCTCAAAAGCAATCGTAGGCTTTGAAAATAGATTTAGCTAAAATAATATTAATAAAATCTAAATATGTATCACTCAAAGGTGGCTGACTGACTGACTGACATAGTGGTCTATCAACGCACAGCCCAAACCACTGGACGGATCGGGCTGAAATTTGGCATGCATCTAGATATTATGACGCAGGCACCCGTAAGATTTTGATTAATTCTACCCCAAGGGGATAAAATAGGGGATGAAAGTGTGTATGACACTTTGTAAATTTTTAACTTATCGGGCTGAGACAAGTCTACGCGGGTGATATCGCTGGGCACAGCTAGTTAATAAATAAAAATAAAGCAATCCTGCGAAGTAACGCAGCCAGCTTACTAGGTACCATTCCCTCGGACACAAATTAAAATTCCGTTTTATTTAAATATTTTTTCTATTGTACTTAAATTCTATTTTATTTAAGTTTATGGTTTAATAATAAGTTGATGAAATGAAAAGAATAAAATAAAAGTCTTTATTATTTCTTGTTACATGAAACTCGGATTACATGAAACCTTTTATTGCAAAAAATGCTTTCATATAAAGGTACAATAATTTATAGCAAAAACGCAATTTGAAATTTGTATTTTGCTTTAATTTTGACATCAATATTGTATTGTTCAAAGCTGGTTATTCAGCCACGATGCCATTAATTCTTTAGCCCACACGCGGGTAAATTGAATAAAACTTGCCAAACTAGCCAGTTTGTGGGTAGAACCAACGTGATTAGTCGCCCGGGGCTCGCGCAATACAGATCAAGTGTGTTCGACAAAACTGATTTGTGAAAATTGGTCTGTAATCATTATTTTGTGTGCGTACTTATGTTATATATGCTCACGCCATCCCAGAAGGGTCCCCGAAGGGATAAGCGGAGGTGTAAAGCACGTCGTGTGAAATAACTGGACAAAAGTTTTTTTTTAGAAAAACTCATTGGTACAGGCCCCGCTGGGATTCGAACTTGTGCTGTGTGCGTTCTACTTATGTCGTTCAAATACAAAATATCTTTGCGTGATTGGACTTCTTACGGAGTACGGTGTAATCATCAGAACGATACAGAAACATATATATAGGATTGTAAATGTTACCACCTGATCGGGTCGAACCATCTGTGCCAACTGTGCCACGAGAGGAGGAGCTCGTGGCACAGTTGCTATAGCGCATATAATTCGATCAGTGAAGTTAAGCAACCCTAGCCCTAGCCAGTAATTGGATGGGTGACCGCCCGAGTTTCCTCCGCATGTTAAGCCGTCGGTCCCGGTTGCCAATTTATCATCTTTGGCAATCGTTACAGGTCAGTCGGAGGCCTAAAATAGTTTGACAATTGGTTTAACCCAGATCACAGATTTTCCTCGTAAAAGGGGCTGTGAAGGTCAGATGGCAGTCGTTTCGTATGAAAATCAGGTGATCAGCTACATCGGGTTGAATCAAGTGCCGACCCCAACAATGTATGGGATAAGGCCAGGGACGATGATTGTTGCGGCCGGGCTACGCACGTGGACTGAGACGTGCGGGGCCGGGAGGAACATGCAGAGCGACCGGCGTCGGCGCAGCGGGCCCCACCACAACACTCGCTTTCGGACTCCGCCCGCGACGGACGACACCTCTCCCTTATAATTTTGTTTGGCGAAATAGAACCAGTTTTGTGTTAATACAGTCCACTTTTATTTTATAACCATATTACTCGTCGGAGGATTAACAATGATGACCAGGTTCGGTAGGTAGAATCTGAGCAATTACTCATTTCAAAAATATGTTCGGATACTTTGTTACCAATTATATCTCAGTTTGATTACTTTAGAAACGCAAGTTCAACAAGTATGGAGTTGAATTGAAACATGAACATGCCTTTACTAAATTACTTCTGTAACATATCCTGGTTTGCAAACGTTTTGCAGACAGTGATCACTTTTGTGCACTGGAACTGTGTCCATAGGCTTATATATATTTTTTATGATTTATATTGTATTACTCAAAGTTGTAAAATTTATTTTTAAAAGAGTAATTACTGAGTTTCTTGCCAGGTTCTTCTCAGTAAAAGCAACCTTCCGATCCTGACGGTAGCATGTATAATCCTATGTAATCGTGTCTTTCTGACGATTTGAAAGTACTTTGTAAAGAGTCTAATCGAAAATATTTTGCTTTGAATTGAATTGAACTTTAGGTATTTATGATCAATAAAAAAATCTGTTCTTTACTATTTTCAATGTTCGATATAGCAGAACAAACTCTATGAATAAGTTAAATTATTATTAACTAGCTGTGCCCCGCGGTTTCATCCGCTTAGACTTATTTTATTATTTTATTTTTTTATTTAATAGTAGCTAACTAAAAACACAGACAGACAGAGAAAAAAAATTGTTTTTCTAGTTCTTTCATGTGTATTTAGTGAAAAGCTGTTTATTTGGAGCTACAAACAGACACTTCAATTTTATTTAGCTGTATATATATAAATATAGATTATGTCATATCAATGAATTAGAAAAAAACGACACTGCATTCAATGCAAAATCAAAGCAAGCAAGTATATAAAGGTACGTTTACATTGCAGCACATACGCTCGCGTTATAAAAGCATCGCATGTAACAGTCGGCGCGGCGGGGACGTTAATTGACAGATTGAGTGAACAGACACTCGAGTAACGATATACGCGAATCGGCGCTACCTATCTAATGAGTATACAGCTTTATTTACTTATAAGTTTTATTTATTGTCAATATTGACTAAGTGATTTGTTGATTGATGGATTAAATACACTGGATTAAATAAGTATGATTTGGTGACCAGAATTGAAAAAAGTATGTTGAGCCGTGGTGGCCTCGGGGTTTGAGCAGTCGCCTGCTACGCAAGCGACGCAAGTTCGAATCCCAGCGGGGCCCGTACCAATGAGTTTTTCTAAAAAAAACTTATGTACAGTGATTTCACACCACGTGGTTTACGGTGAAGGAAAACATCGTGAGGAAACCTGCATATTTCTGAGAAGTAATTCAAAGACGTATGTATAGTGCCTGAGACGGCGATAGACTCACCATCTGTCATTTTGGCACTTTATCAAATTCGGTGAAAAGTGGGTGTTGTGATTACAAAACCTCTGCCTACCCCTTCGGGGAATACAGGCGTGAGCATATGTATGTATGTATGTTTGTTGAGATGGTTTGGACATATCGAAAGGATGAGTGGAAGGCGATTAATGAAACAAATTTATAGAGCGAAAGTGATTGGAAGCGTCGGAGGGCGTCCAAGGAAGTACTACTATGACCAAATTAATAGTATTTTTCAGAAAGGTCAAATTCGGAGCACTCGTAACCGAAGAAAGTGTATCAAGAGTTGCATGAATGTGGATGAAGCGAAAGAAGTATGTAAGGATCGTAGCATGTGGCAAACGGTGGTCTCTGCCTACCCCCATGGGATACAGGCGTGAGCATATGTATGTATGTATGTAGTATTAAAATAGATCCTGGCCTTCTTGCAGACTACAATAAATTAAACAAAATTAAAAAAAACCGGACCGGTGTCATTAGGACTCCAACCGGGGTATAGCCTAATTTCATTATCACCCGATAGGCTGGAAGCCTCCCGTCTGAGCTATCATAACTTGACAGATGTCGGCGAAATTTACCTTCGCAGTATAATTATATTGTAGCAATTTTTCATTGCCTGAAAACATGGTTAAACTGATGTTTTCTGAAATTGAAACCTAGCTAGATCATTGTTTAGACCCTGAAACCCCCTACACACAAAATTTCAAGAAAATCTTTGAAGCCGTTTCCGAGATTCATATTCTGTAAATATACATAGGTATATACAGTAATTGCTCGTTTAAAGGTACGACTGGCACCTGTCACGTGATAGAAAAGTAATATAAACAACATTAGTGAACCACAAACAAATACCTACCGCCTTAATAGTTTTAAACTAAACAGCTTCTAACAAAGAATATCATTAACATTACCATAAAAAAATATTTATATATTCGACGTAAATATTTACGTCTATCAACATAATGTACGCCTTCAACAGGGGTATATAAGGTAGCCAAGTAAACAAGATCACAGGTGAAATAACGAAGTCCCACTGAATTAAAAACAACAATGTGTAGACATAAGAGATATACAGGGGGGTCTACAAACACACCATTATACAGGCGGCGGGCAATACATCTCCAAGTACTGGCGGGAGTTTATTTTCAATTTCGACAACAATACGGTGTTTTTCTCGCAAACTACCCACTTAAATATAATGCGGACGATACCGCTTCACCGATAGCGCGTTTTTATACTTGCGTTTGGGGGAGGCCCAAGTTTAGAGGGGTACTGTCTGTATCATTCAAGTTACTGAACATTTTTATTCTCTAAATTCTTTAACATGGTCAGGAAAACTACGTACACGAGGCGGGACGCTCACGCCTGTATTCCCCGAAGGGGTGGCAGAGGTGTTGTAATCACAACACCCACTTTTCAACGAAGATGATTAAGTGCCAACGTGACAGATGGTGAGTCCATCGCCGTCTCAGACACTATACATACGTCATTACTTCTCAGAAATATGCAGGTTTCCTCACGATGTTTTCCTTCACCGTAAAGCACGTAGTGTGAAATCACTGTACTTAAGCATTTTTAGAAAAACTCATTGGTACAGGCCCCGCTGGGATTCGAACTTGCGTCGTTTGCGTAGCAACGGCGACTGCTCAAACCTCAAGGCCACCACGGCTTTCTGACCTTTTTTAAGAATTTTGAATATTAACTATAACTGTTCAGGTTTCTAGGTCAAAAGTACTTTGAATAAGAATTATGTACGCATTTTAAATTGTAATCAAGGTAATAGAATAAAAAAACACACAGCCTCCAAAAAATCTTTTCAATTTCAAAGGCGTGCCTCCACTTCACTTATCCAGGTGACCCTGTCCACAGCAGTCTGCTGCCAAACGCTCTTGGAAGGTAAACTATCCTTAATTTCTTATTTCTCACGTCTCCAGCTATCGAAAGCTAGCCGTCATGAATTACTTAATTTTTCATCAACTCTTGAATGAATGCATATCGCTATTGAATTAATGATATTGAAAACTATTATTATTTAGTATTTTTTGTTGTTATTCGGTAAATATATTAATGTCGCGTGACAACCATCATTTGTAAAATCAGAACGTCATATTTTTCAAGAACGGGCTGCACTATCCACAACTTTCGAAGAAATTATCAATGAATAAACCCAAAGCTTATTCATGAATAAGTTATTTACCACCTTGATTTAATCGCAATTACATCAAATCACATTTTGAACACAAAATTCCTCACAGATCTGCAGCGGCATTCCGCTCTCACTTGCAACTTAAGCCCATCTCCACACGACTCCCTGAAGGTAGTATTTTATTTAGAAATATTGTTTCGGGACAACTGAGGCTACGATAGACGCTGCGGATACCAGGTATCGAGTTAAGGGATGGAGAAAGGAGATATTTAAATTCTCTTTACCGCCATCGATGGTGGCGCGATATGTTACACGGTGTCAGTGTAAATCATAGGGAGGCGAGCTTTTTATTTACGAGTGGTGGGTAATTTGTTAAAAACAACACCAATATGTACTTGTAGATCATTTAAAAAAATCTTTTATATTATTCAATATTCGTATAGTATGCAGGTCGCATTATAAACACCCTTCTGAATCCTTTCCGTAATCCTTCTGAGGAGACGTATTAAATTCACCTCACATAGTCTCGTTATTTTCGCCAAAAACACTAAAAAGAAATCACTTGAATATCAGTAGTGATTTCCTTTAAAAAAAATATCTCAGTACCTAAGCACAAAAAATAATCCGTAAATAACAACACGCTCGAACCAACTCTACTATATCTATGTGATTTGCGCCAATTCAGGCTGTTGATATGACGTCATTATTAGTGGGAAGCCGTGCGTTGCCAACACGATCATATTCTGCTAGAGCATCTTGTACTAGACGTTATACTACGAAACATAAAACCGGCGATACACTGAGCACTATTTTATCACAACGCATTATAATGAGCACAATAATAAAAGAAAATAACAGTATGTTACTATTTTACTTACTTTTGGATCTGTGCCAATGCTGATCATAATAGTAATCATTATGATAACATAATATCATTACATTACAATAATGAAATGATAACTTGAATTATTATAAGATACGTTTAGCTAATAGTCTGCAAATTGAGGTTATATACGTCCTAAGCTCCCGGTCCGTATCAATATATGAATACACAATAAAATAATTTAAGAACTGGGACTGGGGCACGGTGCCGAGACGTGGTCTCTAACTGGAGGCCTCTTGAATAGGCTCAAAGTCACTCAGCGTGCCATGGAAAGAGCTATGCTTGGTGTCACGCTACGAGATCGAATCAGAAATGATCCGTAGACGTACTAAGGTAACCGACATAGCCAATCGGGTTAGCAGGCTTAAGTGGCAATGGGCAGGCCACATTGCTCGAAGGACTGATGGCCGCTGGGGCAGTAGAGTTCTCGAGTGGAGAGCACGTACCGGTAAGCGCAGCGAAGGGCGCCCCCCCAGCGAGATGGACGGACGATCTGGTCAAGGCCGCGGGGACCCGCTGGATGCAGGCCGCTTCCAACCGGGTGAGGCGGAAATCATTGGGAGAGGCCTATGTTCAGCAGTGGACGTCCTATGGCTGATATGATGAAGAACTGGGACTGCGGTCCCAGTCGCCTGATAGTATCCTTGATATGGTCGGCTGGGAAACCAAAACCTCGTTTGTAATATATACATACTGTAAAAAAAAATTATGTTACACTAACCTTCTGCTCCCTTTTGAGAAATCGTGAATTACTAATATCGTTTATGGATATTCGAAGAAATGAACGTACTATCGCGTAAATGGTCATATCAGACACGTTGTACGTATCAGTATGTGAACCTAATAGACCGAAAGGCTAATATTACATTAACAAATTAATAAAATCTAATATGGCTGGACAAAAATTCGTGCCGAATGAAAATACCCGTTACACTAACACCCTTAGATCGTATGCGCAGAGTTAATGACGTAAGAAATATGAGTGCGCCAGGGAGCACAATGCTGTGCAATATTACACGGGCTCCTAATGATACAGCTCCTCGTCCTGATATGAACACTTGCCGCAAGGGAGGTTATCTAAGCTCCTAGACTTTGCATACAACCTCTTTTTAGAAAGAAATCTGGTTTAATAATTTTTAAATTATTTTTTGTGCAAATTATTTGTTGAGGTATACGAAGTAGTAGATTAAAAACCAAATTTGCCTTCCTATCGGATAGTAATCAGATATGTTTTGATACCAAAGGTATATGATTCGGTGAAATGTGAGTGTTGTTGTTACAACAACTCTGCTTAACCCTTCGAGGACCCTTCTGGGATGGCGTGAACATATTTTCTTTAACATTGGCATCCGTCAAATACAACGGGGCTAACGTTCTGATTTCTAAAAACACTATATAATTATTAATACTGTGGTAATACTAGAGGAAATTCACACACTAACGAGATGAAACATAAACTCCTTCACTCCCTATTGTTGGTGTTAAATTTCAACAAGAGGGACAGATAATTATCCCCTCGCGGTACCAGAAAATTACATTACAGATGTAATACGAGCAAAGTAATCAAAATAAAACCTAATTTTATCCGCATATCAAATGTTAGGCTCATTATGATGAATGTATCCATGCATATATCATTAATTACATTTCCTGACTAATAGCTTCACTGACGCTGAGCCCAAAGCAATATTTAACTATCAAACTAACCTACCTATATTATCGTATCATCAATATCATTATCACATAGGTAGTCGTTTTGGTAAACCTGTAAGTTTCACAGTTAAAAAATGTTTTTATATATGCTCACGCCATCCCAGAAGGGTCCGCGAAAGGGGTAAGCAGAGGTATGAGTTTGTCCATCGTCACATTATACATAAGTCTTGGAATTACTTCTGAGAAATATGAAGGTATCCACGCGATGTTTTCCTTCACCCAAAAGCACGTGGTGTGAAACAACTGCACATAAGTTTTAAGAGAAACTCATTGGTACAGGCCCCGCTGGGATTCGAACTAGCGTCGCTTGCGTAGCAGCTGACTACCCAAACCTCGAGGCCACCACAGGTTTTTATATGTATTATATATTTTTTAATTTGATGTAGTTCATTAAACAATCTTATTAATTCCAAGATGTCAAATATTTTCAAACACTAGCACAAGAGTTCCTTAAAAATAACTCTTTAAAAAAAGACTTCGTGACGTTTACACATCTTATTCCATTTGTCAAATACGGAACATAACCTCCACCATTAGCACAAGCAAATGCTTACAAGAGGGTTCCTGTTTGATCCCCTCCGTATCCTACGGCGTTGCATTTCACACAAGGGGTCCGAAGCAGGCAAATTATTCCCACCGGACCTCCGACATAATTACTGTAATTCGTTCACACGCTTTACTGTTCCACAGTTAGCCCGTTATTTAGGGTGAGACATATTATATACTGAGACTTCGTAATCGGTATCATTTGTTTAGGATTCGGGTTATGACAATTATTAAGGTTACTAGACTTTACCGTCGACTTAGAGCCTCCTTAAACGAACTGTTTGAAGCAGTTATTTTTAGGCGGTGCGCGATGGCAAGAGATTAATTGCGATTGTTTCGATTATTCAAACATCTCGATGCATCGCGATTGTTTTCAATCGTAGTCGATGGTAATGATTCTGACTCGTGTTGATTCCTAACTTATCGAACACGTCCATTTAAGCATTGTTTACTGGAGATGTGCCATTATAATGGTAGATGAGAGATTTTGTATCTTTAAGCTCATTCTGAAGAGTCTCTGAAGAGGATAGTTACTTTAAATCGTCCATGAGACAGTTCTGAGAAAAAAAATGGCATTATATTTATTAACCTTTTGCGATTTAAATTCATATAAGGGTTGTCGGGAAAAATAGGACGGCTGTTAAAATATAGGGTATAATTTAAGGAAGGACAAAAATATCTTCTTCCGTTTTCGAGTAATTGACATTCAAAGTTGACCATTATCAAAACCTTATTATAGTATAAAAATAATAATAAATTATTTAATCTAGCTACGTTTTTATTTTTTTTTCTCCCAATAACAGTTCCTGAAATAAGATAAACGCGGCCGCGCGTTCATTTAATCGCTTAAGGCCCCGAGCTCTTCGGCCCTTGGCAACGAAAGCCTATAACTACGTTATCATCAAGATGTTTTACAACTTCAACATAGTGATATATTCATAAAACCCCACAACTTCTTGAAGACAACTGTTCTTTTTTCTCTGTCACCTGTATCGGGACTTATCACGATAATATTTTGTAAATAACGTACTTCGACGATTCGATTGGGTTACACCAATCGCGAGCAGACTGTCTGAAAGTCTGACTGTCTGTCTGTCATGAAATGTTATTGTGATAAGTCCCGAGTAACTTTAAATTTAAAAATGGTGTATCAAAAGTCAGGTCTAATAGCATCGGTCGCGATGGAATCCAGTTATATTTGTTAAAACAATCTTAACTTTTTTAGGACTTGCCCACACATTAATATTAATTTTGGTAAAATTTATATTAATTTCATAACTTACATAATATAAGTTAAGTTAGTGCCATCGACTAAGTTCGCAACTTGTGTTTGAGTTTATACGCAAATAATTTCAAGTTTTCCATCGAGCGTCCAGTAATATTTCGGAGGGGTTATTGACCGCAGTAACTAATAATGTTTTGGAAATTTCAGGGACTTTGGTTTGTTTCGACGAATTAAAACCAACAAATAATTGAGGGTGAAAAATGTTCGGAGACGTTTGTTACTCAACCATATAAAAAAGGCTGGAAATTTTATACATACTCCTATTTTCTATGTAGTCGGCGTGGGTTAAGTTGTGAGCAGAAGCTAGTTATTATAATCATTAAAAATATAATATATATTTTATCATTTATTTCTCTTTTCATAACATAATGATGAATCCTATCTCCAGTACACTGATCCAACGAGGGGATAACGTCGATTAACGTCGATCATGCGAAAGGAGAGTCAGAAAGCTAGCTTGTTGTAAACGCAGCACCTCATTCAGGGTTGGCAACACTCAAAAAGGGTATGGCAACTTGGCAATCTCTAGTATTTCCGCATTAATAAATAAAAATATACTCACGCTATCCCAAAAAGGTGCACGAATGGGTAACCAGAGGTGTTGTAACAACAATACCTACATTTCACCGAATTTGATTAAGTAACAACCTGCCAGAGGGTGAGTCGATCGCCGTTTCAGGCACTATACATACGTCTATGAATTACTTCTCAGACATATGCAGGTTTCCTTACGGTGTTTTCCTTCACCGTAAAGCACGTGGGGCAAAATTTTAAGATTTAAGAAAAACTCATTGGTGTAGGCCGCTGGGATTCGAACTGCTCTCAGATATTAGCAAATTGGTAACAGTAAACAAAATGATTGCAGACCTAAAATGTTATTAAAAAAATACTTTTTATTTTTATAAATACAGGGGCCATAATTCAATCCAAAGTGTTATATTTCCATCTGAAAAATATCCGTAACCCTTTAAAAGCAGCCCTAAAAAGTTAACCCTTTTATCGCGATGCCAGAATTGCGACCCAAATCGACCCGATGTTATCACGACCACGTTAACAGCGTTACAAAACGTGTAATTTGAACGTTAAACACAGACTATTTGTAACATTGTGTGACTTCAACACTATACCAGTAAGTTATTGCTTATGTATAGCTTTATTATAGGTTTGCCGCAAGTGCTATGATGTAATTTTTATAAGTTGTGGGGATTCATTTGTGGGACGTTTCGTAGTCGTGGGGCGTCATCGATGTAGGGTTAATTCCTTCCTTCATAGCATATGAATGTGGAAAGAGGTTTTATGTAAGCATGATAGGCAGCGTGTGATGGGTAAGAATAGACGAAGAAGTAAGATGTGACAGATGACAGAACGATGGTGGACGACGTGAAAGACGGAAGACGTATTGATTGTTTTATTATTTAAGATGTTTATTTAAATTATTATATTAAGAAGACGAAGTAAAGAAGATTTCAGTCACACCTTTATATTCAATTTATTTCAATCCCACATGAATAATTGACTAAGTTTTTTTTTTGGTAGTGAAGGTACATTTTCCATTATGTTTTGTGTATATTGTAAACATATAAATATTCTTACGAGTTACATTTAACTGCCAAAAGAATCTCTTATGTTCAATAATTTTATGATTTAGATAATTTTGTTTTAAATATTAAACTAAGTATTATAAGTTGATCATGTTAGTAAATGTTGTCCAGTGATTTTTTAAATGTATTTAGCCTTCTCTGTTTAATACTAATATAATGCCTATAGTTACATACTTATCGGACTCGCTGTTTGAATAAATTTTTACAGAATGCGCAATCCACCTGAAACAAAAGAAAATGACACATTATTCATTGAAGCTATGAAAACAACAAAAACATGGATGTGGCTGTTTTCAATTTCAAATTATAGCTTTTCACTCAATGCTTAAGGTATATACAGTATAACAATATTTCGGGTAAAACGGCTGTTAAAATATGTGATAGGGTAAATACAATTTTAGGGAGCATAAAAAATATTATGACAAAAATATCTTCTTCCATTTTCGAGTAATTGACGAGAAGTTGACCATATCAAGATATTTTTCTCAGAAGGCTACGTTCCGAAACTGTCATAATTTTCTCGACGTTCATACTTATGACAGTTTGCTTTGGCAGACTTAAGTGAATTAAATCCATTTTATTGTCAGTAAAAATGGCATATTTTACTAGTTTTCCATTTCCAGTGAAAAATTTGATTTCTGGATCTAGTTTTCCATTTTCAGTACAAAGATGGATATTAGTAACAATTTTTCCATTTTCAGTACAAAAATGGATTGTAGTGACTAGTTTTTCATTTTCAGTGCAAAAATGGATTTTAGCAGCTAGTTTTCAATTTTCAGTATTAAAATGGACTTCAGTAACTAGTTTTCCATTTTCATTGCAAAAATGAATTTAAGTAACAAATTTTCCATTTTCAGTGCTATAATGGATTTCAGTCACTAGATTTCCATTTTCCGTGTAAACATGACTCTTAGTTACAAGCTAGCTTCCATAATTTCCCTACAAATAGGCACATAGTAAACCGCACGTCATAACTAAAAACAATTACAGAGAGGAGTGCTTCGTCTGTTTTGCTATCATTAAGTCAGCACCGCTTGGATTAATGAATAATTAATGATAAGTCGTCATGCTGATTCCGAATACAGATTTAATTTTCATTTGATTGTTTACCATCTGTTTGACGGCGCCGGCTGAGTTACGCCTCGCTTCAAACGGAAAATGTTTATCTTGCGATAGGTATATTCGGTGATACAAGTTGATAGAATATTTAAATTATTTTGTTCCTTTTTTTCTTAATTATTATGAGCTCGTGGCACAGTTGCCTCCGTGCCTCGGAGAGCACGTTAAGCCGTCGGTCCCGGTTGCCAATTTATCATCTTTGGCAATCATTACGGTAGGTCGGTCGGAGACCTAAAATAGTGTCACAAATTTTGCTCGTTAAAGCGGTTGCGAAGGTCAGATGGCAGTCGCTTCGTATAAAAATCAGGTGATCAGCCACATCGGGTTGAATCAAGTGCCGACTCCAACAATGTATGGGATAAGGCCAGGGAGATGATGATGACTTCTTAATTATTTCTTCATATAACAATTCGCTTATCTACCTACTACTGCGTGCTTACAGTTTGCTGGCCCCAAATTGGGATAAGGCCAGGGAGATGATGATGATAGATATATTACATACATTTAGATAATAGCCTCACCAACTGAATCTCCCCTCGGTCCCTCTGGAATAGTAAAAATAGGGAAGAAAGAGTAAAACGGCGAGCCAACATAACTCACCATCCGAACTGCGGTATACTTTATAGCTGTGTGGCCTATGAATTTAAATTTATACGCAAAGCCTATTCATATATCATTGGCGGATATTTTACTCCAAGCGGTCAGAACGAACGGAATTCATTACTGGAACAGGTTCAATTCGTGGGTAATATATTGCTTTGTGCAATATCTATTTCACCTACCAAGCCTACACATGATCACCGATTTGAAAAGTTGCATGATTACATTGAGCATTGTATTTATCTCGACTATAAAAAAACATGCTTTTATGAAAAATTACGTGTCAATTAAAGTAAAAAAATATTTTTGCTATTTAAATACATTTGAATCCCATACTTTGGTAGTACATAAAAAATAAATAGTCCGCCATCTTGGATGATCCACCATAATGGAATTAGAAATCAACTCAATCGGTTAAACATCTAAAATTCTATTGCAAGATTCAACTAGGACAAACAAATATACATTGTAAGTGTACCGTGCTGGCCTAGGGGTTTGAACTGTCGCCTGCTATGCAAGCGATGCAAGTTCAAATTCCAGCGGGGCATATACCAATATTAAAAAATGTACTACTGTGATTTCACACCACGTGCTTTACGATGAAGGTAAACATTGTGTGGAAACGTGTATTTATCTGAGAAGTGATTCGTTATGTTTAGTGCCTGAGACGGCGATAGAATCACTATCTATCACGTTGGTACTAATAATCATATTCGGTGAAAATGAGACATTTATTACAACACCTCTGCCTACCCCTTCGGGGAATACAAGCGTTAGCGTATGTATGTATGTACGTTATATTATTTATTGAAACAAAAATTGTTGTCAGTCAAAGTTTTATAACGTAACTTTCAAGATAGTGTCATCCTTTGAGTGATATGGATTTCAAAAGGGATGGATATTAAGATACTTTAAGTCCGAGTTTGGACTAGATTTAAAACACTTGTTCTAATAGGGGGTTAAAATGTCTAGCGCAGACAGACATTACCCACTTGAACATTTTATATTTGTAGTCTGAATAAAATACTTGTGAACATCAAAAAGTACCATTTGTTCAAAAACGAGCCTTCCGAGAAGCCCTCATTCGGGCATTTAATACATTTTATCGATAAAAATATTAATCAGTGTTTATTTAACAAGAAAAGCTTCGAAGTAATGTGTACTTAAAATAAATAAGCGAATAATAATCCCGCGATGAAATCCTTTAAGTCAAGTAGGCACATTTTATGATCGCCATTATTAATATAATTTTCCCTGAATTCATTCGTTTCAAATTTCAAGTACCTGAATTATAAATAGCTTTCACTCTTTTCGTGGAAGCCGGTTTTAATACCATCGGATTAATTATGAGGCACAATTTACATCCTTAATAGATTTAATTTCAATTTAAGTAACCTTATAATATAACTTAAAAAATTTGCGTTTTTTGGATACGTTTCATTCCACCTCAAAGCTCACATTAATACTTATATACCGTAATCTAATATATAAAATTTCCATGTCACAATGCTAGTTACCATACTCCTCCGAAACAGCTGGACCGATTTGTATGAAATTTTGTGTGCAGATCGGGTAGGTCTGAGAATCGGCCAACATCTATTTTCATATCCCTAAATGATAAGGGTGACCACCCCAAAAAAATTTATGGCAATTCAATGTTTGCCGGGCACAGCTAGTAACTATATATATAAATAAAATTTAAGTGTATGTTTATAGTTCCAAATAAACATCCTTTCACTGAATGCAAATGTAAGTTTATACGGAAAAACATTTTTTTCATCTGTCTGTCTGTCTGTTTATTCCAGCTAATCTCCGAAACGACTGTACCGATTTTAACGGGGCACTTTCACTGGTAGATAGCTAATGTTAAAAGGAGTAACTTAGGGTACTGTTATTTAAAAAAACATGTATGGTTCCGTAATTAAATTAAATCCACGCGGGTGAAACCGCAGGGCAGCAGTTTTAATATTTTACAAGCTGTACCCTTTATACCGCGGTATTCGGGGTATTACCCACGTAGGAGTAACGAATTACTCTGTATGTAATTTTTCCCGTTTTTAACCGATCTCAAAAAAAAGAAGAGTGAAATGTTTTTTTGTAACATTTCCCTTGGATGCTTCGCTCTTATTGGTCGTAGTGTGACGTTACAAAGCATATAGACAATAGATTTCTTAGATTTATGAACTAATCAACACAAACATACTTTTTCAATTGAATCCAGTCGTTCCAGAAATTAAGGTGTTCAACCAAATTAACAATCAATCTCTTCAGCTTTATAATATAAATATATATATAAACTCGGAAAATCTGAAAATAGGAAAAAAATAACCATAACCAACATAGTTATAGTATAATAGCTTCCAACATCTTCACCTTAATGAAAAGTACCTGCTTGACCGAGCTTCGCTCAGCTTCTTTTTCTCACAAAAGGAAGAACTTGACATTTAGCATGTGACAAACGGTCTCTGCCTACACTCAAGGGATGATACAGGCGTGAGTATATATATATGAATAGATGTATGTTGAAAAAAAAAGTAAAAAGGCAGAAAACGGACCCATGACATTAGAACTCAAACCATGGTATTCTTGTTTTGTTATCGCCTCATAGACTGGAAGCTTCGACTTGTACTTTCGTATTGTAATGATATTTTAGGAGGTTTTCTTTGCCTGAAAACATGGTCAATGCGTTTTTGTCTGAAATTAAACCTAGCTTGATCAATTTGTGGTCTGAGAAACCATACATACGAAATTTCATGAAAATCATTTGAGCCGTTTCCGAGATTCTATATATAACCTATATATCTATATATAATGCTCGTTTAAAGGTATAAGATAAATGAATTAAAAATAAATATAAAATCATTCAGCTATCACAAAGATCCCTTTCCCAAACACCTGTAAGCAACCGTTACAATTTCACGTACATAAAATACAATTCACATAAAACGAAACGAGCTCGGACTCACCCAACTTGGAAGCATGGGTATTACTTTTTATTTTGGCTGGACTTTTTATTTTTATTATACCTCATCTTCATTCCTTACTTAAAGTCTTAGTGGAGTAGTAAAATAAGTTTGAGTGAAGGGCGCGGGGTAACTTGCGACATAATTTGGAGTGGTTCCAAAACTTTCGGCGCGGCAAAACGGTTTTTATGGGGAGAGAACGCCGGCGAATCAATAGATCATAATAAATTTGTCAGGGTCTATATATCCACCTGAAAAAGTATAAATAATGGTCCAAGTTTCCCACCGGAGTGGAGTTTTAATGAGATCCCCGCATTGTTGGTGTAGTGGACATTATTTGGAACCCTCCAGCTTAAAGGATCTTCTCAGATCGTGTCCGGAATTTGTAGGCAATTCCCGAGATTTTTTCCTCAAGCCCAGTGTGTTTACGACGGTGTTACCGAAAATGGTGTGATGTGGTTTAAGTTTTTTTTCTATTGATAATGTTATTTTATTTGCGTTCCTTTAGAGAGCGGTCTTGTGAATATTAGGACAATGTACTACTTAAATGGACAAATGTCTAGAGAGGCGAAAAGAAGAGTCACGAAGGAGGAGATAGTAAAAAAAATCGCTTTGACAAATATTTATATTCTCTCTTTCTCGCTCTCCTTCATCTTCGCCATCCACCTGGTGGTCTAATATGCAGAAATAGATGCAGAAGGACAAAGTCAGAACAGTTCCCTTATCACGAGTTTTGCACCGTTTTCGTAATCAACATTCGCTAACGTCTCCGCCTAATATTAGTATGAGAAATTGTGCAGCGACTCCCAGCGGTGACGTGAAGAACTAAAATATCTCATACAAATATTGCGAGTGACGCTAGCGAGTATAGAATACGAAAACAGTGGCAAACCCATGATAGGGGTACAGATAGAGAGACAGTCTAACCGCCACGTAGGGGAAACTGCGGGCAAAAGTCAGTTGTTTGCCAGATTTTGGAGTTATTCAAATACATACATATGTTTACCCCTGTATTCCCCGAAGGGGTAGGCAGAGGTGTTATAATCACAACACCCACTTTTCACCGAAGATGATTAAGTGCCAACGTGACAGATGGTGAGTCCATCACCGTCTCAGACATTTTACATACGTCATTGAATTATTTCTCAGAAATATGCAGGTTTCCTCACGATGTTTTCCTTCACCGTAAAGCACGTGGTGTGAAATCACTGCACATAAGTTTTTTTGAAAAACTCATTGGTACAGGCCCAGCTGGGATTCAAACTTGCGTAGCAGGCGACTGCTCAAATATCAAGGCCACCACGGCTCTTTAGTTATGCACTTGTCAAAAATTATAGCACCATAGGACAAGGCCTTTCCCCAGCCGTGGACGGAATAGAATGGGCTGTTAACTATATATAAATATTCAATTTAATAAGATTACATAAGTTTGAACGACTTACCCATAGATAAAGTAAAGTAATATAGAAACACAACTATAATTCACTATACCCAAATTCATCAGTCCCAAAGTCATTGTATCATCGTGCTCTAGAACAATAAGTATTAAAAGTAAGTATCTAATTTGAAAACGCAATGTACTTAAACTAAAGTACTAGAAAATTTAGCTAATCGTTATAACAAACTTTGAAAGTCGTCTCAACGACAGGACCTTCTTGAAGGGTTACATGGTATAAGTATAACATTATATTTCCAACTAATGAACTCTATAAACCTCGACTCACGTTCTTGTAATAATAATTTAATTTCGTCTAGAGTCATAAACCTGTATAATTTGATAAGTAAAAATAATAATCTAACATTTTTAAGGTACCTACCTAAAAACCCGCATTTATCCATATAGTAGAGTCATGCTGAGGGGTTTGAGCAGTTACTTATGTACATTGATTTCACACCGTAAAGCACTTGGTGTGAAATATGCACATAGTTTTATTAGAAAAACTCATTGGTACAAGCCCCGATGGGATTTGAACATTCGTCGCTTGCGTAGCAGGCCATTGCTCAAACCCAAGGGCCAGCTTGATTCTTTGCAATAATCACAATAGTCAAATATCACGTGACTTAGTATCATATGTCAGAGACATGCATATAATTCATGGCTATGGACTGCTAGGCAATAACGCTTTATATTTTTACATAGATATTGAAAACGATAACCATATTTTAAGTCAAAAAAATACAACTTTGAAAAAATCAAAGCACCCTCTAAACCAGCGCAGTTACCATAAATTGTTAGAAAAAGAAAGCTCTTATCTAAATTAAATCAAACATTACTCATTAACTTACAAAATAACGACAATTTTCGAAGTTAATCACCATTAAGGGCAAGGGCCTTATTAAATTTTCTTAATGCATATTGCACGAATGTCGCGGTGCGCCCTCGCCACGGAATAAATTACGAAATTATTGTAACGGTCGCATAAATTACCTTTGCTAAGCTATGGCTTCTGTTTGATATAAGCAGCCTATAAATAATTAAACAATCAAGCTCATTTTATTAATTTAATTTTGTAATATGTTCTGGTAATTTTCGGTGAAATGTTGAATACGCATTGTGTTAAAGTAAAATCAGAAATTCTACATTTATCTCTTCGCAAATTAAATGATACATGCAATTTATTTAATTGTATATTAAATATTACTTGTAGCTATGTATTCCTTAGGTGTTTCAGATGATAAATCCATATGCCTCTTTGGTTATCTGCGCCAAACCATTTATTGTAACTTTGCCTGGACGAAATAATAAAAGAACTTCACTATTAAATATAGTATTTAAAACCACGATAATTGGCAAATGTACCAATTTGTCGTTGCCTGAAAACATGGTTAAAACGATGTTTTCTGAAGATGAAACCCAGCTAGTTAAATGGTTTGCCCCTGAAACCCCCTACACACAAAATTTCATGGAATATAAGAAATGGAAATTATTAAACTTTACGCTCACAACTTGCAGTGACCAAATACCTACGCTAGGTCAACTGTTGTGAAGGTTCTAGAAGGATCCTTCCTCGAGCACGTCCCAGTATTAAAAAAATACTTCGATTGATTTGCAAAGTCAAAAGGTCGTTTAATCCGATATAAAAATATATACAATCGAATGGAGAAGTCTCAGAGCCAAGTGGTCGGGGGGCGGGGCTCCTTGTCGTGATGTGTGCGTGAGCGCCTGCACACATATAACGTGCTCCCTGTGCGCGTTAACATCAATATCATGTCGTTGCATAAATATTTAATATCCTGTGTACTTGCCTTAGATACCATTATCGTGGCAATAAATAAATAAAATAAAATATGCTTCTGTCAAATCTTGGTATATCAATTAGCTATTAAAGGGGCACGCTCTATTAGACACCGTCCGAGTCATCCATCAAACTATTAATGGCTTAATCAATGACATGGACTTCCTCTTAAATTGAACGTTCTCATTGTCCAGAAATTACTTTCGGACTTAATACTCCATTAGATTACTAGTCCGATGGGATCATCATCATCCTCCTGCCCTTTTCCCATGTTATTTGTGGTCGGCGCAATGTATTCTTCTCTTCCATTTCTCTCTATCAGCCGTCATATCTGTATTCACTCCTATTTTAGCCATATCATCTTTCACACAATACATCCATCGTTTCTTAGGTTTTCCTTTCCCCTTGTAACCATCCACATTCATACACAAAACTTTTTTGTCAAAATTATCCTCATAACATAACATGTCCATACCACGACAAATGTTTATTCTTCAACTTGTCAGTCAGTGGTGCTACTTTCAGACTTCCCCTTATATACTCATTCCTTACTTTCCTACTATTCTGATGGGATATGACCATTATATACTGGCTATTGGTTTGAGCAGTCGCCTGCAACACAAGCGACGCAAGTTCGAATCCCAGCCCAGCGGGAGTGTACCAAAGAGTTTTTTTAAATACTTATGTGCAGTGATTTCACACCACGTGTTTTGTAGTGAAGGAAAACATCGCGAGGAAAACTGCATAAGTCTGAAAGTTATTCAAAGCCGTATGTATAGTGCCTGAAACGGCGGCGATGTCACTCACACCTTACATAATGGAGTGAGCATATGTATGAATACTATGATTGTATATTATAGCTTGTTGTAATCTATCTGTCTGTCTGTCTATTCTGGCTAATGTAAGAAACGGCTGAACCGATTTTAATGGGACTTTCACAGGCATGGTACAACGTGTAACTTAGACTACTTTTATTTAAAAAAAACATTAGGGTACCGCGAGTCACCCATGAAATTAGCTCTATGTGGGTAAAACCGCGGGGCACAGCTAGTAAAACAATGTATAATAACTGCTAACATTTAGAGATGCCCGAACTGTCCCTAACCGGGCAAATTTCGAACGAGAGAAATATTTTTTCTCTAACCCTCTCGATTATCGATTTAAGTCATATCTGCAAGTGCGTTAAAGCAAAACACGTCCATCAAATCTAATTATGTGTGAGATATAAGCAATGTACAGGTGCCGCCAATAGTTATGAGCGGTCAGCGAAAATAGTGGGGGTAACTGCCCATGAATTTCACTGTCGCGGCATATAAACAGACAAGAGACAAAATCATAAAATGACTACAGATAATTTGAGGTCAGCGCTCATTACTAGTGACCTGTAATCATCATAAAAGAGCAATGAATACTATGATCACTCTTGATTTGGCATGAGCTCACTGTGTGTTGACGTCAATGATAATACAAACTTTATTACGTAACGATCGACGTTCGTTACAACTTCTGAGTGGCTGTGATGTGTTTATTATAGATGCTCAAGTTTACGAGCAAACTTGCGAGGCTCACAATTTATTGTAATCGTTTTATATGTGCGCTGTGACACACCAAGTTATGATTAAGTTTGTGTTTTGATATCACGTAGGATAGAATAGAAAGTCGTACGAATTTTTTTTTATATTGGAGGTCTGTCTATCTCACTCATAGTATTATGAAGCCGTGGTGGCCATGGGGTTTGAGCAGTCGCCTGTTACGCAAGCGACGCATGTTCGAAACACAGTGGGGCCTGTACCAATGAGCTTTTCTTAAAACTATTGTGCAGTGATGTCACAGGTGCTTAACGGTGAAGGAAAAATCGTGAAGAACGCACTATACATACGTCTTTTGAATGAGAAAGACGTATGTATAGTGCCTGAGACGGCGATAGACTCACCATCTGACACGTTGGCACATAACCAGCATCGGTGAAAAGTTAATGTTGTTATTACAACACCTCTGCTTGCCCCATGGGCATATGTATGTATATTAATATTTTGGAAAAAATGCAAACTCAGCGTTGCGTTGAATCGTAACATAACGTAAAAATGTGACTTTTAATCCGATAAAAGCGTTCAGAAAAGTACAACATGCGATATATTGAATTAATTCCATACACTGCCACCAATATCAGAGCTTACCAGCTAGCTATATATTTAGGCATAACAATAAAGGAAACCCGACCGTAATCAGATCGTGATAAAGTGCAATATTGACGGTGACACGTACCCCGCCATATTTCTTATTAGTCGCAATATCACAAAACATAAAGAGTAATAGAAGGGCAGCTCTGCATTGGCTGAGAATCGACGACGTCTGCCTATGAGGATCCTGGATCAATTCTGATATTTCAAGGACCTTGTATCAGGGTTGACAACCTTTTTTTATAGTTTTGCATGTCCATAGGCTGCGGTGACCACTTACCATAAGGTGGGCCTAAGAGTTTTGCTATCCCCTGTCTGTCGTAAGAGGCGACTAAAAGGGGGCCTGTGGCCCACTGGCGACTAACGCCTTAGTTGGGTCTTAAGTACTAAGCAGCGGGCTCGGGAAAGTGATGATGTAAGACACCGCTATCAGAGTACCCGGAGTCTAAGTGCGGTAAGAATCCCACATAATCCGACCAGCCTGTCGGTCTCCCAGGGCTATCGGTTACCTTTCGACAGTTTCCTCCTTGTTAATAAAAAAAAAATAAAGAAAAGGTGGTCCTGTACGCTTCTTTACCGCCGTGGTGGTGGGTTAAAGTAAATTAGACTAATTCCAGTAGTATCTTAAGGCGTTTGACCTTCAGTACACTTTTATTTTGTGGCAATATCAACGAAACAGAAGCTTAATAT
Organism: Watsonalla binaria; assembly: GCA_929442735.1. Classification (NCBI taxonomy): domain Eukaryota; kingdom Metazoa; phylum Arthropoda; class Insecta; order Lepidoptera; family Drepanidae; genus Watsonalla; species Watsonalla binaria. The sequence continues at coordinate 10,227,380 of OV838924.1, read as the reverse complement.
TTTTTCCGCCAACGAATAAGTATCGCAACAATATTAAATAACTTGCTTGGCAACAATTCCTCGTTATTGTCACGAGAGAAACGTGTACTTTTGTGACGTGCGAAAGGCTTTTTGTTCGTTATTAGCGTTTTATTGTTGCGCAGTAAATTATTTATGCTTAGTTTTACATTGACACGATACTAAAAAAGTCACAAATGTGATATTATTTTCTTAATTCTTCTTTATATAAATCTTGAACACTGCCTTTAATCTCCAACTGAAATGGATGTCCCTTTTTGAGATAATTTCTATTAAAACAATTTAAATTTTAAAAAAAGAACAACAATGGGTTTTTTTAAAAAAAACTTATGTACAGTGATTTCACGCCACGTGTTTTACGGTGAAGGAAAACATGGTGAGGAAACCTGCATATTTCTGAGAAGTAATTCAAAGAAGTATGTATAGTGCCTGAGACGGTGATAGACCCACCATCTGTCACGTTCGCAATTAATCAAAATTCGGTGATAAGTGGGTGTTGTGATTACAACACCTCTGCCTACCCCTTCGGGGACTACAGGCGTGAGCATATGTAACAACATTCATCATAGGTTATTTAAACACAACGTCCCGTCCCATTTTAAAAATAATATGACAGGGCCGGATTTAGGAATGACGAAAAATAATTCCAAATGCAAGCGAAATTAAGACCGACACCTTTTCTACATAAACAAAGCGGACCCGTCACAAAACTCGACACCTGGTTCTCTTCTGCCTAAAAAAAGCATCAAATGGGAGCGAAAAAAATAAAAAACGACGACATTAGCCAAACAAAAGGGAGCCGAGAGGGTCATAACTCGAGGCGCATTTTCCTTTGTCACTGTGACGTTGCTAAATCCGGTACTGACATTATATTATTCACGGCGGTGTTGACCGACGGTTTTGCTCGAGCACTAAGCTATTATTGTCCTCTTATTTGAATGTAAAATTATTAATTATCTTATCTTGGCAGTAATTTTTTCGTCATTATCATTTCATGGGACATTTTATACAAAATGCATGGGAATGACATATATCACATGACGGATTCCGTTACATTTGTTATCGTTTCTATTCTATTAGCGCAAGCGCGAGAAAATGCTACTTTGTCTAGGGCTACTAATTATAATATTATTACTTTCTATGTTAAATAAAAAAAAAGTATGTGACTTTTTATATACGCTATTTAATATTTTGATCAAGTTTTAGATTTTTTGCAAATGATAATGTTACCTACTTTTTCAAGGCCTACTGACAAAATTCACAGTTTTATTTTATTTTTTAGACGAGCTATTGAATTCTAATCCACAAAGGAAAAACGAATCGTAAATACCGCCCACGTGCTGAAAAATAGCGCAGCCATAAATATTATATGTTATGCGTGTCAAAACTGCTCGTCTGTGCCGTACGCTACAGGTGCGGCCGGGAAATTGCCTGCGGGCAGTACGCATGTTATGCATACGTATTGGATTAATCGGCAGCCTACCGAGAAGTAATAAATATACCAAGAGCCGGACAGAGTAATCTCTGAACGATATTAACATACAGCTATGTGACATGGGTATCTATACTAATATTATGAAGAGGGAAAGATTTGTATGTATGTATGTTTTTAACGAATTAACGTGACAGATGGTGAGTCCATCGGCGTCTCAGACACTTTACATGCGTCATGCAATTAGAATATGCTTCTCAGAAATATGCAGGTTTCCTCACGATGTTTTCCTAAACCGTAAAGCACGTGGCGTGCAATGACTGTACATAAGTTTTTATAAAAACTCATTGGTATAGGCCCCGCTGGGATTCGAACTTGCGTCGCTTGCGTAGCAGACGACTGCTGAAACCTCGAGGCCACCATGGCTCTTGAAGAATAATGATACGTATAAAAAAGATTAAATTAACGCGATATATACAGTTCCATTGGAACGTGTCGAATAAATATATTAGTCAGGCCTATTGAATGCATACTTTGCGGTTTCATTCTATTTGCGAAGCGAAAAGTAGGGACTGTGACATTTTTTCGCCGCCTCACTTTCTGAATGCAAAGTGTGTGATTTGCTTTCAAAAGCAACCTTTAACTTGTAACCTACAAGTTAAAGGTTGCTTTTGAAAGTAAAACTTTCAAAAGAAATAAACGGTTAAATACAAAAGAGTCGGGCAACGTTTGCGTGATTGAGTAATTTCCACCACATACGCTGTACGCTTGTTATCGTAAACTTGATGACTTCTTTCGGGTATCACAATATACGCATCCTCTTCCCAGAGATATCCCTGAGAGGGTTTGCAAGGTGTTACAACACCCACACACCCTAAATTATTAGGGTGCCAGCGAGACAAGTAGTCCATCGCCGTCTCAGGCACTATATAATCGGCTTTAAATTCTTTTCACAGTTAAAATACATACATATTTTCACGCCTGTATTCCCCGAAGGGGTAGGCAGAGGTGTTGTAATCACAACACCCACTTTTCACCGAAGATGATTCAGTGCCAACGTGACAGATGGTGAGTCCATCGCCGTTACATACGTCATTGAATTACTTCTCCGACATATGCAGGTTTCCTCACGATGTTTTCCTTCATCGTAAAGCACGTGGTGTAAAATCACTGTACATAAGTTTTTTTTAGAAAAACTCATTGGTACAGGCCTCGCTGGGATTCGAACTTGCGTCGCTTGCGTAGCAGGCGACTGCTCAAACTTCAAGGCCACCACGGCTCTCTTATAATTAAAATATGGAAATTCTCATAATAAAATTCTACTCAGTAAGACTAGACACACACAATATTATTGTCAGTAAACTATTATCAATATTATTGAAAAAATACCACAATACTGGCTGCACACACACATACAAAACTTTAGCCAATATGCACTTTATTGACAATATTATTGAATATGCGCTAGCTAGGGCTAGGGCAACCCTAATGTTAGTGATGCTACATGACTGCACACATTTTTTAGCTCAAATGCACAAATGCTCTGGTGCTCGAAGTCAAAGTCAAAGTCAAAAGTATCTTTATTCGATTAGACTTTTTACAAAGTACTTTCAAATCGTCAGAATGACATAATTATACAGGATTATACATGCTAACGCTAGGTTCGGAAGGTTGCTTTTACTGAGAAGAACCTGGCAAGAAACTCAGTAATTACTCTTTTCAAAAATATTATACAATTTAAAGAATACAAAATAAATAATTTAAAAAACGTATGCTCATGGACAATGTTCCAATGCACAAATGTCGATAAAAATTAACATAACTAAAAATCTAGTACATCTACTTATAACTAAATGCGTAACTTGAGATGACCAGCCCCCACAAGCAGCACCTGTTCACAAGTATGACGTGAATGCCAGCCATTGACCTCCTCAACCATCATAGAGGGAAGTGGACAACCCGTCATCCAGCTTGACAACTCAAGCCAGTCAAACTATGATCAAAACTAATAAATATTAAGAATTGTAACATAAGTACAGTGTCCATGAGACTACTTACAATATTTATCTGGTAATACATTATTCCAAGTTTCTTTATCACATATATAATCACTAACTGTATAATAACCCTTTTTAAGTAACACGGATTTTACAGTCTCTTTAAATTTATCAAAGGGTAAATTTACAATACATGTAGGTAACTTATTATAAAAGCGTATACATTGCCCTAAAAATTTACAATATTGACAATTATTGACAATATTATTGCATTTGTGCTAGCTAGGGCTAGAGCAACCCTAATGTTAGTGATGCTACATGACTGCACATATTTTTTTAGCAAATGCTCTGGTGCTCGAATGCTGGTATTCGAACTTGCGTCCCTTACTTAGAAACGGACTATTCAAATCAATCTGGCACCACCCACTGACCTTACATTAATATAGATAGTTTTTCAATTACTGAACAACTAATAGTTAATTTAATGAAAATAAGAATTGGAGTTGTAACAACTTTTACGAATTCACCAACTTCTACTGAGTAAGTATCTCATGAACCGATATCATCATAGTAGATGAAGTTAAACAATTAAATAGTTCTCCGTTTTAAAAATTAAAACCCTTGTGTCCTGGCATCTTTATCATAGAAATATTCCAAAGAATTTGAGACGCTATATTTTTAGCGATCCAAATTCCGTTAAAATTCCATAGCTTTTTAATAACGTGTTAAAAAATCTTTATCGATCGGAATTACTTTAAACATAACTATTTCCCCAGTGCTCAGCTCAAATTGCTCAACTGAAGCAAGTTGAGCAATGGTAAACCTTCTGATGTACCCGCTGCTCAATCAGTTGAGCAATAACATGTACGTTAATGACATGATAAAAAAATATATCTCTGTGAATGGAAAATGAGCCGTGGTGGCCTCGGAGTTTGAGCAGTCACCTACTGAGCAAGCGACGCAAGTTCGAATCTTCGCGGGCTTGATCTAATTATTTTTCCTAAAAACTAAAGACGTAGTATGTATAGTGTCTGAGACGGCAATGGACTCACCATCTGGCGCGTTAGCACTTAATCATATTCAGTCAAATGTAGGTGTTGTTGTTACAGCACCTCTGGTTAACCCTTCGGGGACCCTCCTGGGATGGCGTGAGCGTATTTATTTTATTTTATTTACAGTTCTTTGTCTTTTATTAAAATAGATACCGTGCACAAGCAGACAAATGCCTAAATATGTATTTAAGCAAATATCATAGCGTCATAACATATACATACAAACTTGTGTTCGGTCCAATGTCGTCTGGGATAGGAAAGGTGACATTGGTTACCAACGTGTCTAAAGAAAACCTATTTATCGACCGCTTCATTAGAGGTTTGGTTGGAATTTCAACAAATTGCCTGATGAAACAAAGGACCTTGCAGATGGCGAATATAAATTTAATTAACAAACTCTTGGTGAAGTTTATTACAATTTAGTAAACCCGACTCCCTACTAAGGACCCCGGAGTTCTGTTCCGTTTGACTTTCTTATACACTTCTCAATTAATATTATAATTTATTGTATTTTTGACGGTGTTCACTTTTCAAGTGAATCCATTGTGGGGGTTGCCATAACCTTATACTTTAACAAAACTCAGACAAATTTTAGTAACGGATTTCTGTATAAAAATAATTAAGTACTTGTGCGTAATAGACCTTCCTTTTTTGTGAGCTCTAAGAGCAGACTAAAAAATGTGCAGGATTCGAACCCGCGATACAAAAGCTTATACTAGCCACCGATCCATTAGCCAGACTAGCCGTGTTCTTATGTAACACATCCAGTAATTACTTAGCAGACAACACACGGAATGTCTACATAACACTGAACAGTGACCCCGTAGCACTGCTACGCAGGTTTAGCGTAGCTACGTAGCGATCTGCGCTTGTGTTTACTAAAGTGCTACGAAGCTGCTACGAGATTGATATAATACATATATACATACATATGCTCACGCTTGTATTCTCTGTAGGGGCAGAGGTGTTGTAATAACAACACCCAGTTTTAACTAAAGATGATTAAGTGCCAAAGTGTCAGATGGTGAGTCTACCACCGTCTCAGGCACTATACATAAGTCTTTGAAATACTAATACTAATGGTTTTCTCACGATGTTTTTGTCCGACGTAAAGCACGCGGTGTGAAATCACTGCACATAATTTTTCAGAAAAACTCATTGGTACAGGCCCCGCTGGGATTGAAATTTGCGTCGCAGGCAACTGCTCAAACCTCAAGGCCACCACGGCTCTTGACATTGATATAATATAAAGTCAAATATTTTACCGTTGCCTATTGACAGAATATTACCATCAATTATCCAAATAAGAATCTTTATGCAGTGAAAATACTTACAGTTGATTTAAAAAAATATATCAATGTTTTTCATTGTAATTTGACTTTAATTCAATGGTTAGTCGCATTATATGAATATCTGAGTATTTGAAATTTGCTTGAAATAATTTTATATTATAAAAAAAAAATATTCTATACACAGTCATTATAACTGTAAAAGAAATTTAAAACTCAACATTATTTCAGGTGAGGCGAAAATTAATTGCTAGAGTTTCCAATGGTTAAGTAAGTGTCTAATATGCAAATCGTTCGTCTAAGTTCGGTCAAACTTAGGCCTCGCTCCCGGGGGATGTTGTATTAGCAGATATCCCTTTTGACAACTTTTTCTTTGAAGCACCTGCTACGGTATTTTAATAACTTCCAAACTTGTTATTTATCTTGAATAATAATATCGGAATATTTAGTTCGAGCTAATGCGCTGGGGATGAGGAGACTTATTGAAATATATTTGTTATTTAATTTCGTTACATTCAATTTTTTATACAATATTATATTAAATTAATAAAAAATAAATTTTATAATAACTAGGAAATAATACCCGTTCTAAATTAATTAACGATTTAGGCATTGTATATCCGAATCCTAGCTGTGATATTTTTTATATATTTTTATTAAAATGTTGGCATCAATTTACGTTGTGACCTTTCACAATCATTATACAGGCATTTGAAATTCGAATCCTGTACAACTGGGGATTGTACCACCATCTTACAGACGATCGCAGCTATATCTACAGAGATAAATAGTTTGTAGTGTCTGTTTGTAGCTCCAAATTAACAGCTTTTTAAATATAAAGTATATCCACCACAGATACTAAAAAACATTTTTTACAACATTTCTCTGTCTGTCTGTTAGTTTCGGCTAATCGCTGAAGCGGCCGATTTTAACGGGACTTTTATCTGGAAGAGAGCTTAAATTCAAAAATAATTAGGGTGGCTTGCACCCATTAAATAAAATCTACGATAGTGTATATGCGAGCCTCAGTAGTTTTAAAAAAAATGGTACAGTGGTAATTTTCATACAGTCATAACCCGACAATACAATTTATTCGGTCAACTGACCAAACCTTAGCGATGCTAATCTTCGTCGAACTAATTAGTGCCATTAACATGACTAATACGACCGTTTCGCGGTATGACGTGTCAATCAATTATCAACTTTAAGGGGTAACAAAAAGGATTTAATCATCGCGTATTACGTTGGGTTAAATACGATCGTTGCGTATTAGAGGAGTCATTTACTTCCCCGACGCGGTAATAAATTCCCGCCGGCCGCGGCGCGGGACCGTGACGGGAGCGACGCGGCTGCGGTAACGCACCAGCACAGGATATAATACAAGCTTACTACAAACAGTACGGAATCTAATAATTAAACGTTCGAAATGACACACTCACAAAGACGCTTGTCACGTCAAATGTCAGAAAAGGTGTCAAGTCGTGGCCAGCGTATACGTCATTTACGTGTTAAATACCTGGATGACCGAGTTTGGCACGTTTTTTTTTTGACATTGTCTAAAAATGAAACCTAGCTAGATTAATTTATCACCCCCTAAACTAAACTTTATGTAATATTATATTCTAACTAAATTTTATGTAATTTTTTGGAGCCATTTCCGAGATTCAGATTATATATGTACATATTTTATACAAGAGCTCGTTTAAAGGTATTATACGAAGGAAAACATCGTAAGGAAACCTGCATATTTCTGAGAAGTAATTCAAAGACGTATGTATAGGGCCTGAGACGGCGATAGACTCACCATCTGTCACGTTGGCACTTAATCAAATTTGGTGATAAGTGGGTGTTGTGATTACAACACCTCTGCCTACCCTTTCGGGGAATACAGCCGTGAGCATATGTATGTTAATTAGTGTAATTGGCTTTTAGCCGTTCTAATTAATACATGTATAAATAAATAAATAAATCATCACGCTAAAATCAATCGCGGGTTAAAGTTATCGTTGGCCCAAAGTAAGTATTCCATGAACAAAGTCGCGGACAGAAGCTAGTCAAACATTTGCAACTATTAAGCTTCATAATTAGCTACCAGCAAATTAATTATAACGTCATTAACAGACGCTTGCAGCGGCTATAGGTAAATTGAATGACGTAAAAGGGGGGAGGGTTGTGTTCTGCAGTGATTAAGCTGATGGTAAATTTACGATATATTACTGCAATGAATTTATATTCAAACAAAATTTACAATTTCAAGTACTGAATACAAACGGTTGTGTACCTTGTGTGGGAGTCAATGAATTCTAAGCGTCGTTTGGGAGCAATATTACTTTTAAGTTTTTGATAAATACTGTATTACATACATACATATGCTCACGCCTGTATTCCCCGAAGTGGTAGGCAGAGGTGTTGTAATCACAAAACCCACTTTTCACCGAAGATGATTAAGTACCAACGTGACAGATGGTGAGTCCATCGCCGTCTAAGACACTTTACATACGTCATTGAATTACTTCTCAGAAATATGCAGGTTTCCTCACGATGTTTTCCTCCACCGTAAAGCACGTGGTGTGAAATCACTAAAAAAAAAATCTCTCAAAAAAAAAAATTATATACAGTGGTATATAATTTTTTTTTAGAAAAAATCGCATTGGTACAGGCCCCGCTGGGATTCGAACTTGCGTCGCTTGCATAGCAGGCGACTGCTCAAACCTCAAGGCCACCACGGCTCTACAACTACAAACACTGTATTATTCTATATATTTAGAACTAGCTGTGCGGTCTCACCAGCGCAAAGTTTATTTTTCAAAATCTATGGGCTGTGGATGTCTGGGAATAAGTCTTAGTGCCTATGGGAAAAGTACACCGCGCTCACATATAACAGATTTTCTGATTTAGGTTGGTTAGCAAAAACTACAATTTTACTATACGTAGGAGTTATTATTTTTCATTCAAATTATCATCATCCAATACTATTAGAGTACTCTGTAAAATGTTAATGTTCATTCGTTGTCATACTTAAGAACGAGAAATAAATATACGGATCGACTGGATAACTCCCTTTATTTTTAGTCGGTTGATTTTTGCAAACATTTACATGTAATTTTAATTTAATTGATAATTTAATTTATTAATATTTCTTATTGATAGATATATAGTATGGTATAGATAGATGATAGAAATAATTACTAGAAAATATATTATCATATAATGTTAAGTAGCGCCTCTCACATTGCTACGCCCTAACAGGGCGGCAGGAGGGTTGGTTACACATAAATGTAACAAATGTAATGAAGTTTATATTGTATCATTGTAACTAAATAATGGCAATAATAAATATATGAATATGAATATGTATGTTAATGAAATATTATCGAATATCCTATACGTCGTGATAATTGTACCTGCAAATGAATTTCAAAGCCATAATAGGCAAGCTTTAATACGTGTATGTAAGCAGTTGTCGAATTAAATCTGTACTTGGCACGCACCCGAGGCGGTTTAAAACCGAATCGACAAACTCATTCGTTCAACTCGAATACGAATCCGCGCCACTTAAATTTACGCAACGTACTCATTTGCACCTAGGGTTGACAATTATATAAATTTGGAAATTGCTCTCTAATTTTTCTGGATAAAAGCAATCTTTATGCGGGGTGAAAATAAAAAGAACGGGGGACCTACTACTATTGTTTAAGCAGCGCGTATTAAGAACTACTTAGCTTGGACGTTTAATTTTGCGGTACCAAAATGAAAAATTAAAGCTCAGTTCTTAAGGGCCCCCAGTTAAAGGTGTCCATATCACGTCACTCACACACAAAACTTCTTCATACATACATGCTCACACCTGTATATCCCGAAGGGGTAGGCAGGTGTTGTAAAAACAAGACCAACTTTTCCCAGGCAAAATTAATACGCTTTTGAATTTCCCCTCAGACATATTGTGCAGCGTTTCCTGATCAGTTTACATTGGTACAGGCCGCTGGGGTTTGTACTTGCGTCTAAAATACACTCGTCGAAATTATAAGTACCTATTAAATCAATAATAAAAATAATTACATTTAAATTTTTAGTTTGAATTGGAGCATATAAATACAGAAGCAAGCGAACCAACTAACGCTGTCTTGACAATTTTGTGCCAAGTACTCGCTCAGTGAATAGTAAAGTGTAGTACTCGTAACCAACACGGTTGGCACACATGTAAAGAGATTGATGAGTGTGCAGGATGCCAAGAGGTGTGTTTGATGATAGTGAAGTGGTACTCCACACTCCACCTCCAAAAGAAAGATGGCGGCTGCATACATAAAGCAATTAAAAACAGAATTTATTCGAGCAAATTTTTTGATGAATGAAAAACTTTTCACCTTACAAAATTTCGCCGAATATTGAATTAAGTTAGTGCTCGATAACAGAACGTATATTGGGAGTAGAAATATATAATATCGGGTATAACGTGATTAATATTGTAGGAAGTATATTTATAAGCAATTAATACCACTCTCATATTATTTTGTAATTGAGGAATATCCTTATAAATTTGCAAATTTTTTATTTTAATCACGTAAAAATTTATTATAATAAAAATTATTTAATAAACCGTATTATAAGTACAGCTTTATTATAGCATGCAAACACGAAACATGATTTTAAGAGACGTAGGTCATAACAGGATTACTCGATCAAAATTCGGAGCTGCCTGAGTGGGGACTTGATGTTTTCAGGCAAGGAAAATCTCCTACAATATAATTTCAATCTGAAAGCAAATTTCTCCGACATCTGTCAAGTTATGATAGCTCAGACGTGAAGCTTTTAGTCTATGAAGCGATAACAAAACAAGAATACCACGGCTTGAGTCCTAATGTTAACAATCCGATTTTTCCCTTTTTAAATTTTTTTTTTCAATCTACATACATTCATACATGCTCACGCCTGTAATCCCCATGGGTTATGCATAGACCACCATTTGCCACATGCTAAATGTCTAGATTTTCTATTGTGTGAAAGAGAGACCATGCACAGCTCCGTACTGATTCTTATATAGTATGCAGACAATGCGTGAGTCATAGTCTGGTGTTGGTCACGTTCAGCTGCAGTAGCTGCTTACCATCAGGCGGAGTGCATGCTTGTTTGCCACACATAAAATAAATATGGCCAGGGTGGCCAGAAATAATATTACGAAAATAAACGATTATAATAAAGTTCTATGTTACATTACACGTGACAACCCTTACGCTAGGCGTGCCCCTCCATAAATCGCGAGACGGCTGTCGTTACGACAGCGATAAATCTAACCATTCACTAATACACCACATTCAAATGTAGCAAACGCGAGTGCCCCAAATCCCGTACGCGAGATTTCTAACCTTAAAGTGGCGATACTACCTTAAGGGTGGTCACACACGAGTATCGGCTTGATAAAGAATTGAGTTGTCTACTATATTGATAGGTTGTCTACTTATTTGTATCAAAAGTAAACTATGTATCATGCAGAAACTATTTATTCGCTAAGTGATCTATTATATGCTTCATAGCGGTTTTATTTCCTATATTCAATTACAATGTTCTCTAATTTGAGACTGTAATTAATGAAGCTACTTAAATAAGCCATACGATATTAAAATATAAATGAATGCTCATACAAAATATAAAGAAAAAAAAATCATCTCATTTTTGTACGCAATTAATTAATGATGGGAAGTTGAATTGAGCTAAAAACATACAACAAGCAATCGCAGTGACAGTTGTTAGTGTGCGATTGCCTTTAAAGTGGCAACTAAGCTCGATTTCACCTTTAAAACATGCGTAACATATGAGCGTATTTATCTCACATACGATGTTTGGAGAAGTGACGGTATTCGATTTACGTTCGGGCATTTTTTAGCCTGCGCCTATATTTCTTCGCCTCAAAGAATGAGGGTTGAATGTCAATATGTTTGGTCCGCAGTAGGAGGGTCTTATTGAGGGGAAAATCAAATTGAACAATGAGTCTATTGACCTCTGAGCCTCTACTGCAACACAGATATATTATCTAAGACAAAATTTATCCAGTTGGAGATAAAAAATATTTAGACTTTGATATTTTTTTTTAATCAATAAGTATTCTAAAAAAATTACCTATTCGTTGCAGGGAAGTGACAATACAAATTTTATGGTGAAGAAAAACATTGTGCTTAAACCTGCATTATGTGTGAGAAATTATTCAAAGAAGTATGTATAGTGCCTGAGACGGCGATGAACTCATCAGCCAGTAGGCACCTAATAATCTTCGGTGAATGTGGATGTTGTAACACCTCTGTCGTCCCCTTCGGTTCCACAGTAAATAAAAGTAGTAAGAAATGAAGCCTAATTTTTGAAATAAGAGCGTTTGCTCCATTGAGCGTGAGGATTGTCAATCTTAAAGAATTTAGTATTCTTTTTTTTATTTACTACTGTCAATATAATATACATGTGTTGTTTAGAGTTTAGAAAAATCAGTGAAATAACGTATACGCGATCGGCCACGACGTGACTAACACCTGTTATATCTTATATCTTTAAACGAGCAATTCTTGTATATATATAGAATCTGAATCTTGGAAACGGCTCCAACGATTTTAATGAAATTTTGCACGTAGAAGGTTTCAGGGGCAAAAAATAGATCTGGCTAGGTTTCATTTATAGAAAACATCGTTTTGAACATGTTTTCAGTTAAAACCCATAAAATATCATTACAATACGTCAGCAAATTTCGCCGACATCTGTCAAGTTATGGTAGCAAAGGTGAGGCTTCCAGCCTAGGGGGCGATAACGAAACTAGAGTACCCCCGGTTCGAGACTGACGTTCCTCGGACTTTTTTTGTGTGCAGAAGAAACCGAGTACATTTTTATAATGCTCAAAGATATACTTTGGTCTCGAGCGAGATCGGTGGTAGAGAAATAGGTACGTGCTTTTGCCAAGTAGTTGCTGTTATTATTATATCACTGTCATTACGCCTGGGGCCTGACCGTGAGCTCTTATTGCAATGATAGTTCAGCTGAGTGACTGCGACAGATGTATACACGTCATATACACCTGTCTCATAATAAGAGAAAAAGTATGGTAAGGCCTCAGATCCGCTTTTCTCGTAGATGCGAGCGTCACTGTGAGTGTGTCATTTTGAACGATTTTTTCTAGATTCCCAACTGGTTGTAAAGCTTAAGTGCAAAGGATAATCAATCTTATAATAGTAACGGACTAAGGTCGACTTTTCAATTATACAATTTCCTGGACGGCAGGTGTTCGACACAAGTCCTAGCTTATAATGAAACTTTTCGTATACTTTTTAAGCTTATTTAAGAGGAGTTTTTTTGCGAAGAAAGAAGGCTTCAAAATGTTTTGCCAGTCATTATGAGTCGCACCTCCCACTTGACTTTCAGCTCGATGAAAAATTATTTTCTCGATTCATATTCAAAAGCATAACAGACGCAAAATTAGATATGATGTCATAGTTTTTGAGTGCTTATAAATGTACGAGTGTCTCTTTAGAAAAATAAGTACGTAAGTAATATACTTCTAACCGTTATGAATTCCTGTACAAGTTATATAGGAACAATAGATTGATTATACATTTGCGAAGTTAATATACGCTTTCGTAATATATTTATAACAATTATCTCACGATGGAAGAAAAGTATATTTCACAGTAATAGTTGCTACTTGAACTCTAAGGTAGAGATACTCGTAGATCACTGTAGCGATGAGACCGCATTTTGTTATAACTATACATATAAATAAAATGCAGTTTCTGTTTGTGATTTCAAATTGACAGCTTTTCACTAAATGCATATGAAAGTATACACGATACTGACATAGAAAAACCAATTTTTTTTTATCTATCTGTCTATCTGTTTGTTCCGGTTAATCTCCGAAACGGCTGGATCAATATTAACGGGACTTTAATGGACGATAGGTACACAAAGAGTAACCTAGGCTAATTTTATTAATAAAAATAAATACGCGTGTAAAATCGCGGGGCACAGCTAGTTATTAATAATGTTTTTACAAAAATTGTATTAACGCACTAGTATTTTATTTTAGGGTTGCCACGGATTATAAAAATAAATAAATTAAATAAATGGCCTAGCACCACGAGCTATCAAGGTAAAATTTGACATGCAAAATGGAAACTTTCTATAGGCCCCTCTCATTCCACTCGAAAAGTGCCTACAAACTTGGTCGCAATATTTTAAGAGGCAAGTTCGAGCCTTGCTAGGGTTACCGTTATTTACTTTCTGAAGATTTCTTTAAGAAATTGAAGCAACATGCAAAAGGGATAGAATTATCTTTAACTTATTTTTTATTGCTTTATAAAAGTATAGTAAGTTACTGAATATAAAAATGTAAGCATGTATACCAGTTGCGATTACTAGAGTTCCTATCAAAGACATTTTTCTCGGTGTTATAACATATATGCCCTATAAAAATGAATTGCTATTCGTTAGTCTCGTTATAACTTAAGAATAGCTGGACCGATATGGGTAATTTTGATTTTCATATATCTGTGAAAGGGAAGGCAAGGTTTAAACGGTACTAAACATAAATAATAAGTATAGGAAAGGGTGATTCGAAGTTCACAGGGTCAACATATCAACAATATAATTCTACGATATATGATTAATTTCATCCAAAACTTTCTAGTAGTTAGCATCAAAACATCGAAACATTCACAATCATTAAATTAATTAACCAGGCTGTCGTAGCACGCCACGCGACAGCCCTACCGCGTAACGAATATGAAAAAGTCTGTATCTCGACTTGTCAAGTTTTTTCGTACAACTTTGTTTCGGCGCGGGCAAAACAAGTGTTGTTTGAGTGAGCTTAACTTACCTTTAAGAGTGAAATGAAGTTTGAGATGATAAAACAGTGAGAACACAACTTTCACTTTGCATTTTATAAGATGGCAAGTTGAAGCTGAACTTCGTTTAGTCAGCGTTAAATTGTTTACTCTTTGTTAATTAGTTGTAACGGTTTCGACAATTCGCTGGAAATGGCTGTTATAAATTTCACTTTATTATCATAACCGGGATTTCTGGAACTTGGTTTTAAACTTCTCTTACGAGAAATAAGAGTTTTGACGGGCTTATAATGACCGCGTTATTTTTAGGATTCCGAACCCAAAGGGGCCCTATTACTGAGACTTCGCTGTCCGTCTGTCACTAGGATGTATCTCATGAACAGCGATGGTTAGACAGTTGAAATTTTCACAGATTATATGTTTCTATTGCCGCTATTCTATATTCAAAAATAAACAGAATTAAATTAATATTTAAGAAGCATCCATACAGCATAAAGAGCCGTGGTGCCCTCGGGGTTAGAGCAGTCACCTGCTACGCAAGCGACGCAAGTTCGAATCCCAGCGGGGCCCGTACCAATGAGTTTTCTTTAAAAAAAAAACTTATGTACAGTGATTTCACACCACAGGCTTTACGGTGAAGAAATACATCGTGAGGAAACCTGCATATTTCTGAGAAGTAATTCAATGACGTATGTAAAGTGCCTGAGACGGCGATGGACTCACCATCTGTCACGTTGACACTTAATCATCTTTGGTGAAAAGTGGGTGTTGTGATTACAACACATCTGCCTACCCCTTTGGGGAATACAGGCGTGAGCATATGTATGTCGATACACTTTGTTAGGATGCTGAGCGAATCTACTATGAGATAATTGTATATACATTGGTTTTACCCTGTAAGTGAAATACATGTAAACGGACGGAGTTGCTCTAGTTTTAATATATCTTTATATAGAGACTTTATATTTTATATATATTTATATAGACCTCGGTTGTGCAATAAAAAGTTATAAATAACTTTTCATTTAAATGGGGCAATAAAAAGTACGGGACCCCGCACATTCCGCCAACAAAATCTAATTACATAAATCTCACTTACATTACAACGGCGGTAACACGATAACCGCGGCCAGATTTTTCAACCCCAATTTACGCCGCTTTGAATGAAAAAAAAAAAGAGTCTACACAGACCGCAAAGTTCGTTCTAAACGAGCGGTCACAATGAATGGCACACTTTCACACAGTTTACAGTAGTTCGTGTAATGTCGTGCCTTAGAGACGGTAACTTGGCTGATTAGGTGGCGCAAGTACGACCACTATGTTTTGACGATCCTTTTAGAGCAGTTTTGGTTACAAAAGGAAAAGCCAACAGAAGGGCGGTTTCTTAAACCGAATCTTTAAACAAGCAATTCTGGTATTAATATTACTTTTTTCATGAAATGGGTTTCAAGGTGTATCTAGTAAGGTTTCATCTTCTGATATCAAAAATTGCTACAATATAATTATGATACGAAGGTAAATTTCGCCGGCATCTGTCAAGTTACGATAGCTCAGACGGTGCTCCTGAGCACTGAGGATGGCCACCGGGGGGGTTTTAGTGCGGTAAGAATCCCACATACCCCGACCTGCCTCTCCTAAGACGGTCGGGGTCCTTTTGAAGGTTTACAACTCGTCAACAAAAAAAAAGCTCAGATGGGAGGGTTACAGCCTATCGGGTGATAAGAAATTAGGCTAGCCAATTGACACCGGTTCGAATTATTTTTCCTTTTCTTTCTGTTTTCTCTCTTTTATGAAAAAACACAGATAATTTTTTTTGTGGAAAATTTTAGTTATTTGTGAGAAAAAAAAACCGAGCGCAGCTCGGCCAACCAGGTCCTGATAATTTATTGTCGCATGTTCACATAAGCGTTCTGGGACACTCCCGGGCCGTTTTCTATAACTTGATGGCAAGGTGTCACTTGTGTGTTGCTTGAAACACAATTTTACACGTGACTTCGACTATGTTCGGGATTAAAGCTATTTTTATTATAAAGCTAAGGCTAAGCCATGAACATGTAACGGATAAACTATTTACGAATAATACCCTAAAACATGCGCTACACATCAGTAACTCGTAGATCAGACAAAGATTACGTTAATCTGTAAAATGCATCACCTTATTCATTTTGTACCCCATGTCACAGCTCGACTAAATAGTTAAGCTAATAGCACTGTCTAGACACTTATACGACTAATGTTTACGACATTGCCTGAACGTTACCCGGGTGATTCCCATACTAAAACTAAGTTCATGCACTTAATTTATAATTAGAAGTATTGTTTTTTATTACATACATACATGCTCACGCCTATATGCCTCGAGGGGTAGGGAGAGGTGAACTTCTAGTACTCGTACATTTTATCCAATCTATTGCTATTAACCTGCTACTAAGACCTCGTGATCCACAGATTTGCAACCACTAGTTCTACAAATAGTTTTCAAGTTCTATAAAAACTTTCACGCAAGTCTGAGAAGTAATTCAAAGACGTATGTATAGTGCCTGAGGCGGCGATAGATTCACCATTTGTTGGTGAAAAGTGAGTGTTGTTATTACAATACATCTACCTACCCCTTCGAGGAGAACAGGCGTGAGCATATCCACGTATGTATGTCTTACAATCGTAATGCAACCGAGATCTTCTCAAAAAGTATTTTCTTAATTTATTATCCAGGCATACATATGCTCACGCCTGTATTCCCCGAGGGATTAAGCAGAGGTGTTGTAATAACAACAACTTTTCACCGAGTATAATTAAATTCCAACATGACATATGGATTTGGAAAAATCTATCGTTGACATAAAAAAACTTAGTTTTGTTTAGGTAAAAAAAAGCAAAAAATTTTAATTCGCACAAAATCAATGTCCCTTGACCGTAAGCTGGTGTTGCAAAGCGTTTGGAAATAACAAAAAAACACATTGTTTTCTCAACTGGCAGCATTGTAACAAGCGGAGAAATTCCGTAATAAACCTCGCATGTCGCCGAGTCTTATAGATGAGCTCACTAATTTGTCAGAGCAATAAAACACGGCCGTTACGGGGAAACTGAAGATTTTTATGTACCTGAAATAAGAAAACAAAGTCGTTAAATATGTAGGACGTTTGACAATAAGTGTAAGTATTAACTTAGTTATTTACTTCCTAGCGAATGAAAGATTATGTCTATTTAGGACAAACAGTCCAGCTAGGAAGATGCAACTTCGAGAAGGAGGTCACTCGGCGAATTCAACTCGGCTGGGCAGCGTTCGGGAAGTTACGCAGCGTCTTCTCATCTGAAATACCTCAGTGTCTGAAGACCAAAGTCTTCGAACAGTGCGTGTTTCCAGTGATGATCTACGGTGCCGAGACGTGGTCTCTAACTGTAGGCCTCTTGAATAGGCTCAAAATCACTCAGCGTGCCATGGAAAGAGCTATGCTTGGTGTCTCGCTACGAGATCGAATCAGAAATGAGGAGATCCGTAGACGTACTAAGGTGACCGACATAGCCAATCGGGTTAGCAGGCTTAAGTGGCAATGGGCAGGCCACATTGCTCGAAGGACTGATGGCCGCTGGGGCAGTAGAGTTCTCGAGTGGAGACCACGTACCGGCAAGCGCAGCGTAGGGCGTCCCCCCGCGAGACGATCTGGTCAAGGCCGCGGGGACCCGCTGGATGCAGGCCGCTTCCAACCGGGTGAGGTGGAAATCATTGGGAGAGGCCTATGTTCAGCAGTGGACGTCCTATGGCTGATATGATGATGATGATGATGAATGAAAGTACCCACAGATAGTACAACTTCTACGTATCATAGAGCAGACGTCAAACTGTGATCCATATAAATACTTAGACCTTGGGGCTTAACAGCATCGTCTTAAGCAGAGCGTATAAAGAGCTTCTGAGCTTTATTATAATTTTTTTATTTTTTATTATTTAAATGTCTTTATTAGTAAACATACAGTTACAACAGTTCAAATATGATCTTATTCATATTGCACGTTAAGTTGTGTCTATAAAATTGTTACCCAGGCTACAACATCTAGGAGTATATTAGCGTTCTTTAGTGACATTGGATTATAAACCTCAATTATAATAATTTGAACTGATAAAAAACAATTCCCACTAAACCCAACGACGTTGAGCTGTTCCATCCTTTGTCCAAGGCCAAGGAGTTCACTGACCTCCACTGCCGTAACCCAAATAAAAATCTCATTCTTTCTTAAAAAAGTACCTCACTTCAGTGAAATTTCAAAGAGACACGCGCTTTCAGAGCCGTAATACCTTTCCGGAAAACTTGTAAATTATATTAAAAGGTTCCATGTGAACCCCTCCACCTGTCCCCGACTTAGCGGCAAAAGTAAAAGAAAAACATGGGATCAAATGGATGTTGCCTCCCGTTTCTTGGGTACATTTAAATGTATTTCAATGTATTTTCCCATGTCTTATTATGTTTGAATTCAGATACATTGGGTCATTGTAAAACATTACCTATTCAAACATATTCTACCTGTGTACAAAAACACTGAACATCCGTTAAATACTCATTGTTTGATTATATTTCGGTGAAATTCGGGCTTACCCACCACTGCTTACTGCAGAGGCGTTTGTGCGAAGTCATAAAGATATTATAATTTACGAACCCGTAGAGATTTGCAGCTTTAAAATTAATATAATCCCGAACTTTGTCACTTTCATAGCTAAAGCTACACAGATAATCTTGACAGGCCATTAAATAAATCTTCCCAAACTTAATATAAAGCGAACGCACTCGAAACGTTCACTCTCACCTCACGATTCATATCTCGACTCTCCTAATTAAACCAAATTCACGAGGAAGCGTCGACGCGCTAATATAATAAAGCCAGTATAAACCGCTCCAAAGCGGTCTAAACCGGTTTAATATCAAGAGGGCGGCGCACGGGCATAGCTCAACTTCGCCGCATTACAACTTACAACCGTGCAGGATTAACTCGGTGTGTACTCAGCTTAATGTTTCGCCTTCTTTGTTTGCCGCGGACTTGTAACTCTGCGCCGATTGCAGAGTTCGGAGCCGTACTGTTTACATTTATTTTTAATTAGCTTTAGTTTGAAATTGTTCGAATGTATTTCATAATTGGATATTTCGTGGTGTTTTTATTATATTACTCGTGCATGTAGCAGGGCTTATTCGATTAAACATGTCAGATATGGTATCAGAGCCAAATATAAAGTTATTATGTATCTTAATGTTGCTAGCAGCTGTTGACTGCAGTAGGCTCACCATGCTAACTGCACTATGTAATATAATTATTTATTTTAATAAAAAGAAATATTTTAAATTTTCTATCCGTTGTCTGGTACCCATAGTAAAAGCTTTGCTTAGTTTGGGACAGCGCCATCTAGTGTGATACTGGCCAAACTTAATTTTGTTTATTTATTTATCATCGCAATCAAGCACACATACTCCCTAGTTTAATAGAATTACACCTATTTATAAGGGCCAATGTCATGTTTCTAAGCATTCTTACACCCAACGATTCTCTCTCACTCGTCCTCCATCTCCTTAGCAGGCAGATAAGAGATAAAGTGAGCATTAATACCCATAATCTGTTCTTATATCATCTCATCCCCTGGCCTTATCCCATGTATTGTTGAGGTCGGCATTTGATTCAACTCAATGCTACCAATCACCTGATTTTTATACGAAGCGACTGCCATCTGACCTCCGTAACTCCTTGCACGAGGAATTCTGCCCTCATGAACTTTACTCAAATCTATGCAAAATCTATACACAAAATTGCATTCGCATGGTGTCTTAAATAGTTGAGAAGATTTAAAATTGAAGTGACGTCACAGTATACGGCCATTAGTGTTGTGTTACTCCAAATTGCTTATAATTAACAGTCAGATTATATGCTCGTTTTAACACTAAAATAACAACACGACTTAATTAAGACATCCAAACTGCAAATACGCCGACTATCTCTAAATGCACCTGTGTTTAAGCTTCTGTCTCAGACCAGAATTAAACTTGAGCGCACTTAACACCCCCAATGGGATAGAGAGGAATATAAAACGTCAGGTTATGGGTTGAAAAAGTTTTTATTCCACTGAAAATTTGCTTGCGAGCTGTAAACGTGTTAAGTTCAAATTAAGTGACAATAAAACTTTGCAGACTTTGAAATAAAATGGAAATCTTTTTATCTTTAAATATTACAATATTTTATTTTTATCACATTTCTGTGTAGATTAAGGTTCACCAGATTAACATTTTAAAGTATTTAAAAAAAAACAAGAATAAACCCGAATCGGTGTTATTTGTACTCGAACCGGGGAATAGCCTAATTTAATTTAAGCTATCTCATAACTTGGCAGAAACGTCGGGGAAATTTACCTTCGTATTGTAATGATATTGTGACAATTTTTCATTGCCTGAAAATATGGTTAAAACAATGTTTTCTAAAGATTTAACCTAGCTAGATCAATTTTTTGCCCATCACAAGTAGGGGGTCTACTCAAAAAAGTAGTTAAGTCTCTTTCTACTATGTGAAATAAGAAGTAGATATAAATAGTTTAATACCAGTTTAAAAACTATCACCTTCCCGAATTTCAACCAAATAATACTGTTTTTTTGCGTAATAGAGTAACCGCCAAACAAAAATGACCCGTGGTGGCCTTGAGGTTTGAGCAGTCGCCTGCTACGCAAGCGACGCAAGTTCGAATCCCAGCGGAGCCAATGAGTTTTTCTAAAAAAACTTATTTACAGTGATTTCACACCACGTGCTTTACGAAAACTGAAGGAAAACATCGTGAGGAAACCTGCATATGTCTGAGAAGTAATTCAATAACGTATGTAAAGTATCTGAGACGACGATGGACTCACCATCTGTCACGTTGGCACTTAATCATCTTCGGTGAAAAGTGGGTGTTGTGATTACAACACCTCTGCCTACCCCTTCGGGGAATACAGGCGTGAGCATATGTACCAAACAAAAAGTCAAACATAAAAAAAATCTCCCCCCAAAACGAATTCAAAGGTCTCAAAGAAGAAAAAAAAGATCGGAGCCAAATGTCCCGCAGAATTAATTTAATTATTACAATCGGTTCGTCCATCATTGGGGGCGGACGTAACGCGGGCCCAAACAAATTGAAACGGGATTCGAACCCGCGACCCGACGCCGCTCAATAAAGTGCTTGAGAATCGCGTTTATCGCGATTTGGGATTCGGCCCTCGCGTCTATGCCTTCGTCAAGTACTGACAGGGATTGTGAATGGGTAGATATTTCATTATTTGCGCTTGGAAGAACGACGCATTTACGGATTACGTGAATATGCCCTTTTTGATACATACAATCTTTTCAAATCAATGTTCTATTTATCATTGAAATCGTTTTTAGCGTTCCGTACCCAAAGGGTAAACGGAACTTTATTACTATGACTCCGCTGTCCATCTATCTGACTGCCTGTCTGTCTGTCATCAATCACATAAACCGTGGTAATCAGACAATTACAATTTTCACAGATGATGTATTGGTAGCCTCGGGGTTTGAGCAGTCACCTGTTACGCAAGCGACGCAAGTTCGAATCCCAGCGGCGCCTGTACCAATGAGTTTTTCTAAAAAACTTATTTTCAGTGATTTCACACCACGTGCTTTACGGTGAAGGAAAACGTCGTGAGGAAACCTGCATATTTCTGAGAAGTAATTCAAAGACGTATGTATAGTGCCTGAGACGGCGATAGACTCACCATATGTCACGTTGGCACTTAATCAAAATTCGGTGAAAAGTGGGTGTTGTGATAAGAACACATCTGCCTACCCCTTCGAGGAATACAGGCGTGAGCATATGTATGTATGTAGAATAATAAATATTTAAGGGGGCACCCATACATCAAACATGATTTTGCCGTTTCTATAGATGGATGGAACCCTTCATGCGCGAGTCCGACTCGCACTTAGACGATTTTTTTTGATATAGTTAAATTTTTTACGCTTTCTAAGAGTCGGTTGAACTAAGAAAGTTAGTCAACTAACAAACAAACACAAAAGTCACCTAAGGGGTCGAAATGGGGATTGAAAGTTTATATGCGAAATCTTACAGCCAAGCAGGTGAACATGCGGGCGCAAGTTAGTTTATAAATAAAATATTCCCAATTACGTCCTCCCAAAATAAACACCGACAAACAAACATAGGACCACATCAAACGATCCCTTTCCTACTGGCAGTAAAACATTGCTGAAAATAATGAAACACGAATGAAAATATGCGTGAAATTAGCCACGTAGCTCTGTGCGCGACTCAATTAGCGCGCTTGCTCCAATACGCTCAAATAGGCCTCCGGGTAAGGAAGACGGGGTAAGGTGCGACTATTGTACGAGCGGGGAGCGAATTACATGACACAATTGTTTCAAGTATTAATTTTTTTTTTATTTCAGTATTTTACATACATACATATGCTCACGCCTGTATTCCCCGAAGGGGTAGGCAAAGGTGTTGTGATCACAACACCCACTTTTCACCGAAGATGATTAAGTGCCAACGTGACAGATGGTGAGTCCATCACCGTCTCAGCCACTATACATACGTCTACTACACTACACATCTGCCTACCCCTTCGGAGAATACTGGCGTGAGCATTTGTATGTATGTTTTATTTCAGTTATTCAAAAACTAAGATCTGTCACAGCTCCGTTTTTATAGTTCGTAAATGTTATTCAAAAACCAGTCAGAGCTATAAAGACAGCTAGCACTATTTAGTCGCCATCATTCGATAATGTTGTAGAGTCACTTGTGAGATAGCGACCGATTTAAGATGTTATATTCCTCCATAACGCTCATGAGAATAGTAACAGAAAGATCAGTTACATAGTGCCTACAGCAGCTGGACTTAAACCAAGATCAATTTAATTCGATGGATTATCTATCACATACAAGCAAACATAGTTTAAGTGTCAGGAATAAAAATGGTTTTAAGAGATGTCAACAACCCTTTGGTGAAAAATAAGAGTTCTGACAAACAGCCATTTTAAACGGAACTAGATTTTTTTATTTCTCAGAAAATAATAAATAAAAATTTCTTAAATTTATGTACCTAACTCATTTCAGATTACTCCTTAAGACTTACGTATATTTTGATTTTAATACTAAGTCCTCGCTACTGATGTGACCCCACCCTAACCCGCAGTGCTATAGAAACGGGGTAAGATGTGTCACCCGGGGGAGTTTTAAAGCGGCTCAATCCACGCCCCGGGATGTGTGCTAGTGTCGCTTTAGATGTCAGGTATATTGGTTGCAAATACTCTTGGATTTACTGTACATAATGTGTTAGTAATATACGTTAAGAACTTTAGTAATCTTTAACGTAATCAAACACTTGTTACAGCACACACTCCTAATATTACGAAAAATATTCGAATAACAATATAAGAGAATAGCGGTGAACAATAAAATAATGGTAAAAATATTTTTATAAACAAGTTTTCGTATCATCCTCAGCAAGCCCTTTCATTTGATATCCATACTGTGGTAGTGTATAAAATATAATTAGTCAGTCATCTTGGATGATCCGCCATATTGGAATAAGAATGACGTCGCATCGCTAAGGATGCATTTTTCATCTAAAAATTGTGAGTATATCATTCAGCTTAATCGGTTGAAGGTAACTGACTTATTTTATTAAACATTAGCAAAAATGATCATAATAATAATGGTCGAGATTTAATTGGAGTTGCTATTAGAGTAAAAATTGCAAAAATTTCCTCGTTAATGGGGTTGCGAAGGTCAGATGGCAGTCGCTTCGTATAAAAATCAGGTGATCAGCCACATCGGGTTGAATCAAGTGCCGACCCCAACATTGTATGGGATAAGGCCAGGGAGAAGATTAAAGTAAAAATTTAAACAAAATAAAAAAACGACTTTCCGAATAAAAAAATGTTAATAAAATAGTTCAGCACTCAAAGTGGCAGGCTTTTTGCTAGCTAAAAAATTTAAAAAAAAGCAACAACAGAGGTCAACAGCGCCCAATGCACAAGGCTGGATGTCGGGAACCCAATCAACACGGTTGATCCGAACAGAATCGGATAATATCGATCCGAATTTATCCAATCGGAACACATCGGCGCGATGAACATGCTACGGGTGAGGATTTGTGCGCTGCAACTATTGAAAATAGACATATTGCAACGCAAAAGTTTATCAATTTACATAGTAAAATAAAATTGTTATCAATGACCCACGTGTTGATTTTAGAAAAAAAAACTTGATTCATATCTTACTTATATAACAAAATCTGCACCATTTTAACAACATTGCGTGGGTAGCAGGATAATGTCTTCAACGTAGTCCCTAATAAACACAATTAACGAGAACAATATTGAATCTTAATATAATTTATTCCTGGCTAAAAATAATTATAAGTACAAGAGACAATGGTTGGAAAAAATAATGTATTTATCAAATGCCAAAGAAAAAACGTTTAATTTACGCATGCACAAAACAAAAGCTTACGTCATAAACATGTCAACAACAAGAAAACACACAAAAGAGACGATAGCAAAATCAATTTACAGTATTGTCAAACTTTACAAAGAGCAATTTTCAACTTCAACACCCTGTCTCAGACAGGCGTAAATCGCAATTATTGTTCTAAACACACACAAGCGTGTGCTTGTAACATATCGTAGTAACTTTTTATTAAAACCGTCAGCTCATTAATTTTATCCAATAGTGACGAGACGTTGGAAAACCAAGCTCTTGCTAAAAAGAATAATTGAAAATGATTATTAAAAAATGGAATTAAAAAATTTATTCACAAATAATGTATGATAGGAAACTTTCATCATATATTATACGAGTATTATTTGACTCAAATTCCATTGTAATTACAGAAACTACTAAGGGGGAAGTGACATTCAGTCGTTATTAACCCTGCCTTGTACGTGACGGATTTGCTGCGACGAACATTCTTCCACCCACTGCAGTGTCGTCGGGTTGGTGTGCTGCTGACACAATGCCAATTACATTTTCACAAACACTAGACTTGTTATAATGACGACATTATATGGTTTTTTTTTTTTCAAATAAATAGCTTAATAAACCGACATTATTTAGGAAAAATTAAGGAATGAAGTGGAAGTTTTTTTATAAAAAATAAGATAATATACAACCACCATTACAAAGGCTTGCTTAACACGTTACTGACGTTAAAAAAACAAATTAACTTGCCTCACCATCATTTAACAAATAAGTAAGATAATTTTGTTGAAATGCAAGAATATGTTATGATTAATATCACGTATATTTGTCTTAGAAACACGTTATAACTGCAGTTAAAGTACAATATACAATACTGTCGGTAATTACAGCAAAGCTTTGCCAGAGGGGATGTGACACCCGGTCGTTATTAACTCTTGCGCCTACGTGACGGATTCGCTGCGATTAACAAACTTGGTCCCGCTGCGTTCGTGTGCAAACGGCACATGTTTGTAGGTAATATTCATCTAGTACAAATATACTATACCTACCTTATATATGGTTTTAGCGTTTACAACAGTTTTGACTGTCGTGTTTTTATATATTTCTACTGTAGTTTCCATTCGCAGCTTCGCCTGCATAGCAGTAAAAAATTTACATACAAACTTTCATCGCTATGTATTCCTTAAGGGTGGAATTTTAAAAAACCCTTTCTATACTTCTCCTGAACACACCTTGAAAATGTCATGTCTTTCTTTAAATTGTATATGTACAGATCCAAATCAACAACACTAATAAATAAATAAATAAAAATAAATATGCTAATGCCACCTCAGAAGAGCCCGCGCAGCGGTAAGCAGACGTGTCGTAACAACAACACCCACATTTCACTGAATATGATTAAGTGCCAACGTGACAGAGGGTGAATCCATCGCCGTCTCAGGAACTATATCGGAGCCCCTTATGGGGTAGGCAGAGATCACCCACACAGTCACGTGCTTATTACCAGATTCACTAAATCGGAACCCGCACGTGTCTTTTATCCCGCCCTTAATATCCGGATACGCCCTAACATTACAAAGATGACAGTCGAGTCGGTATCTTCGTCGGTCCTTTTCCCCGACCATAAAATTAATACATGCAGAAGGTCAGGCCTTATCGTGTGCACTTATTGCGACGATACTCCAACTCATGATATAACTCATGATATATACGCCGCCGTCATTGAGTGTGAAGTAATTAAATAAGTTTTTTTTATAATGATTATTTCCCATCATATGTATTTCAGTATTTTATGGTATTTATTATATTTAGTTTAGAATTAGACAGCGTTATAATATTTTTGTATGAATATGTTATTATTATATTATTTGTTTATACATTTTGTCACTGTCACACAGACGAATAATCATGGTAATGAATACCCAATAAGCTACACGAGTATATGCTTACTCTATTGTATTTTAAAATAATTCTACTCCTACACATTTTGACAACGAATACGGGTCTTAAACGCGTCGATTATTACATTATTTTATTTGCCTCAACGTTTTGATCATGTTGTATTTGCCGTGGTTTCACGACTGCTGACTGTTTAGATATATTGATTTTCCGTTTTCAAACAGCCAATTCATGTCTTATCATTTGCTTTCGGTCTCTTCTCTGTTACATTGGCAGTGAAGCAGGCAGAAGAACATACATTCCAATGTCTTGGCTCACGTGACTATTGGAATTAAGCTATTACGATCCTCGAACATATTGAGGATAATGTTGCCAAAAAAGTTTTGTTTATGAATGGTTACAAGGGGAAAGGAAGACCTAAGAAACGATGGATGGATTGTGTGAAAGATGATATGGCTAGAATAGGAGTGAACGCAGATATGACGACTGATAAGAGAGAAATGGAAGAGAAGTACACCGACCCCAAATAACATGAGAAAAGGGCAGGAGGATGAGACTCGAACATATTAGTGCGTGCAGTATACGTTGATTCTCGACCAACGCACAAAGCTGACCTTCTGCTACCTTTTTGTATCGTGGCCGTATCTTCGCCATTTCTTTCCCCCAAGGTACAAATTAATCTTCGCGAACAATACGCTGGTAAGTGGCGGTCCTCCGACGGTCTATTGTAAAGGCACTGTTTACGACCTCCAAAGAACCACGGCAGGAATTAATCAATAAATTATCCTCAGTGCATTGAAGTTGTTTGCTGTTCAAAAATTGTGGCCCTTTATAGTTTTGTAAATCGCATTATACGAAATAACAAATAAATGAAATTGAAGAGTATGTTTGTGCAAGTTTGAATCCCAGTGGAGTGATTTCACACCACATGAATTACGGAAAAGTAAACCATCATGACGAAACCTACATATGTCTGAGAAGTAATTCAAAGACGTATGTATAGTTCCTGAGACGTTGATAGACTCACCATCTGTCACGTTGACACTTAATCAACATCAGCGAAAAGCGTATGTTGTTATTACAACACCTTTGCCTACCCATTTGGGGAATACAGGCGTGGGCATATTTATGAACTTATATGTTAAAAGATGCTTCTTCAAAGGATGTAGAATGATAGTTAATTTCTCATTTGTACGAAATCTCTGACAGTTACAAAGCTTGTCAGCTAATCCTGTCCTAGGGTCAGCGACGCCTAAATATAGAAAGCAGTGCTAATTCCAGCCATGCATAAATAACTATGCCTATTTCTGTAGGTCTAAAAAGGCCACTTTGGGAGAATCATAATGTGATCCCAATATTCATCATCGAAATGACAAAATGGTCACTTAGGTGCAATTCATATTATGTAGATGTTAGTCCCTAACCAACTTTTATGATGCTATTTGTCATAAAAGTAATTCATATTTTGTGGAACATTTTAGGAATCTTCATTGGAAAGTGTGAAACAGTTGAATTGCGAAATATTTATCATTCGTGAATCATAATATGAATTTGCACCTAAGTGACCATTTTGTCATTTCGATGATGAA
Organism: Watsonalla binaria; assembly: GCA_929442735.1. NCBI lineage: Eukaryota > Metazoa > Arthropoda > Insecta > Lepidoptera > Drepanidae > Watsonalla > Watsonalla binaria. The sequence continues at coordinate 10,198,826 of OV838924.1, read as the reverse complement.
TCATATTCGGATCACATTATGACTCTCCCAAAGTGGCCTTTTTAGACCTACTTGGGTAGCGTGGACTATTTTATACTAAACATATTAATATGTAGTTGTGAGGTACATTTACGAGTGTCTTTAAAATGGATGCTGATAAGCAATAATGTGTCAACCCACAAAAAGTCAAATTCAAAGGTTTTGATATATTTTGATAATGCATCACGGATTTAACATTCTAAAAAAGTGTTTCAAGTCATCTGAAACATAAAAGTACGTAAAAAATGGATTTATGTCATAAAGCAAATCTTAAATCACGTATACAATCATCTTAAGACGCCATTTTCTCAAAACCAAGTTTATGCGGGTTGACACATTATTGCTTATCTGCATCCAAATGTGGGTAGACCTGGAATAATGCGGACGTTGACCCTCTTTTGTTTCAAATAACGCAATGTTACTATCAAATCTATAGTTCAGGAGTTGTGTTCTATTAAATTTTTTTTTTTAATGCAATAAAACTAATTACAAGTAGAAAACTTGGCCTAAATCGGTGTCTCTTGGGATCGTGCCAAGCAGGCTGGCAGCATTGCCACGTTGAATAGCAATGCTGATTCTCTGAGCGAGAAAAGCCCCAGCCCGCTTGTCACGAGAAGCTTCTACCAGACGACGTGCAACCTCTTTGAAAAGTTTATGAGCATCTGGACCCCAAGGCCCCAGAGTTTCGACCGCAAACGCAGAAAATATGTATCCTTGACCAATGCAAGCATATTTCCGGCGCTTGAGGCACTCCTGCTGAACTGCAGCAGCACCGGCCGCCACAGCAGTGCAGGGGAGATGGGACGCAGCCAACGTTCAATTTAACATAAGTCTATTCATACTCCTAATGTACCTAACGTATCGTTCAAAGGTCATTTGGATACGATGAGCACTCTACTCATTGAGCTATTACGTAAAGGAACATACACGGCTCTATTTCGGGCTAAGTAATTAGAGTAAAAGCCTCATAGACTGAACACAAATCACACAAACTTCGATACGCCAAAATTCTCATAGGCCTCAAACGTCGATACCTCTGCTTTGAGAACTGCATGAAGCAAACACTTATGTATTTGACCTCCTAACTTATTCCCATGCAAATATCAACTCTAATTCATACGAGCTGTGGTGGCCTTGGGGTTAGAGCAGTCGCCTGCTACGCAAGCGACGCAAGTTCGAATCCTAGCGGGGCCTGTACCAATGAGTTTTTCTAAAAAACTTATGTGCAGTTATTTTACATCACGTGCTTAACGGTGAAGGAAAACATCGTGACGAAACCTGCATATGTCTGTGTCTGAGAAGTAATTCAAAGACGTATGTATAGTGCCTGAGACGGCGATGGACTCACCCTCTGTCACGTTGGCACTTGATCATATGCAATGAAATGTGGGTTGTTGCTACAACGTCTCTGTTGTTACAACACCACCTTACCCCTTCGGGGACCCTACTGGGATAGCGTGAGCATATTTATTATAATTCATACAAAATTTAGGGTATACAAAAGTGTGCACCGATAACTCGGTCATTTCAGACGAGTCCGATACTACGGTTGCGTCAAATCAAAAGTTAGATTAACATCAACTGTCGGGACCGCGTCTACTAAAGTTATTAGCTTAGGGCACGATCACACCTCCTGACAACATATGCGTTTTATTACATTTCTTACGTTCTCAATGGTGAGGCACGTATCATATTCCCCTTGGTAAATATTTTTTCTTGGACGCAACTACTTCTCTTAAGACCATTGTGACACTGTTTGAGATTCTTTCATTATATATCATGGCACAAATTTGATAACAGGGACTCACGTTCGAAATTTGGTGCTAGAGTTGACCCGGATGAACCTTCACCTTGCAGAAGATTACAGCCAAGCAATTATATACAGTCATCAGTCAGTACTCCTTGGAGATGGGCCGCTTTTCTCTTTCCCTTTGTTGACATATCATAATAGCGTAATGCACGAGAGAAATCCATGCCCTGTTATTGCAAAATATAGATTAAAATAGTTCTTGGTTTTTGTAAACCAAGTTTAGAAGGTGTGAAGAAATATTATATTCCTACTATCCAACCCGAGGCGGGTTCGATTGATGATAGATGGCAATGTCAGTTCCCTATACCCACCACCCAGGGTTGGGAATCCACTCTCTTATATGATACGGATCACAAAAGAAATGGACATAAGTTCATATTTGATCTAGTTTTGTTTAAATAATTTATCATCATTTATGTAATGAACAAAATATTTTAGGCCGATCATAATCGGACGTTGTTCCTTACAATGGCGTTACATGAGAAGTCTATTTGTAATAAGCTTAAGATGAAGTGACATTTTCAGACTCTCGTTTAGAGGATTTTTCTGTCGAGACTGTTCCAATCTGAAAGCAAAAAAGTATGACATCGTCCGATAATGACCCGAGCCGGAGTGGGCATGAACCTTAACCTCATAATATCCGGGCCATAAACCGGGCGAAACTAAACCTTATCTAATTAGTATCGGCGGGTGCGTGTCACATGAGTTCTAGTGGGAATATGCGACACAAATCCGGGTGTTGTTGCTCTACGTGACATAAGTTAACGTCGGACCGAAGAGAGCAGTGTCGAGGTGTCTTGTACTGTGACAAATGAAATCCTTTATTGGGTTCGTGTGTGTTGGTTGTGTTGATGTTTACACTATCAACATTCTAAGAAGTGGACATTCTTGGTTCTCGCTTGACATGGGAACATATTGGGGAGTGATTATCTATCTATCCATACAAAATTCAAAGTCCTTACAGACCAACTGATTAATATGCACATCCTAGAGAGATGGAATTTTAAAGGATTTTTGGAATTCTAGGAAGTGGACATGTTGGGGAGTGATTATATATTTATCTTATAATTCAAAGTCCTTACTGACCAACTGATTTATATACTAACACACAGCCTAATCTACTAATCCTAGAGAGATGGAATTTTAAAGGATTTTTGGAATTCTAGGAAGTGGACATATTGGGGAGTGATTATATATTTATCTTATAATTCAAAGTCCTTACTGACCAACTGATTTATGTACTAACACACAGCTTATTCTACTAATCCTAGAGGGATGGAATTTTAAAGGATTTTTGGATTTTGTGTTCTTTGTGAAGTATAAAGGTCTCACCTATCAGAGGTTACAGATGGATTGCTATCCCCAGTTCTCCGTCAGATTTGATCCATCTATCTCTTCAATATCATATTATTTTTACTAGCGAAACGTTTTTGGAACGAAAGTAAGGATCATTATATGATAGATTTATCTTGGATTGCAAATGGCCATAATATATCAACGCACTGCCTAAACCGCTTACTAAAGACATGCGATTTTAAATGTGTATTTGCGAGATGTAGGCATCTATCATGAAAGAGTTTTCCGAAATTCCGAAACCTTAGTGTCACATCGGAAAATCAGCAAGATATCTAAACAGATAAATAAAATTGAAGGGTCTATGTGTAATTCCAAACAGCGTTTCACTAAAAGCATAGGAAAGTATACAAGGTACTGATATAAAATACTTTTGTTTAAAAAAATCTCCGTCTGTTACGAACAATCTCGATTGGACCGATTTTTGCGGGAGTTTCAATGTGAATGTTTTTTTCTTAATAAGGGTTGTACAGGTGTGAAACTGCGGGGAACAGCTATAAAAAATACGCGTAGGTACATGAAAGGGGTTGCTCAAAATAACACGCCTATCTAAGCGTAATAGCACGTCACAGACGCTGTTACAACTTCCCGAAATTACAATTACGATAAAGCCGTACCCGATGGTGCGTAATGAGTGTACAAAGGATTAATTAGTTTGTAATCCCTTTATTCGCTCGCAGAGACTTTACAAAGTCCTCCAGTCTGTCTTAACGGAGGTCGTGTCTTACAAATAACGTACCCGATTTAAAGAGGAGAGGAATTTTCAGACCGTAAAAATCTGTTAAAAATGTTCGTGTTACTTGTAAATAAATCTGTCCATTTCCAATCTCCTTCTCTCTTAGTTTCACTTAGCCGGTGAGCTAAGTTACTGAAATGTAAACTAATCTAATACATATTCTTGTATATTTATAAATATAATCTGAATCTCGGAAACGGCTACGAAGGTTTTAATTCAATTTCTAAAGGAGGTTTCGAGTGCGATACATCGATCTAGCTACGTAAATACTTTTCTTATAAAACGAAAAAAAAAATACTAGCAGATTTCTGGTAGTAAGAATTATAAACGGCAATGGTTTTAATGTTTCTATGTAGAAGATAATTTTTGGAACCCAATTCCAAAAAAATAATAATAATGGACGAGGTGGTTTATATTGTCTAGTCTAGCTTCTATTCGCGGTTTTGCCCGCATGCCCCTGATGTTAACATAGCCAATCTTTATTAATCTCAATAAATTAGCAATAATTATATATTATTTTAATAATTACGAGGACGTGGTGGCGTCGGGGTTTGAGCAGTCGCCTGCTACGCAAGTTCGAATCCCAGCGGGGCCTGTACTAATGAGTTTTTCTAAAAAACTTATGTACAGTGATTTCACACCACGTGCTTTACGGTGAAGGAAAACATCGTGAGGAAACCTGCATATTTCTGAGAAGTAATTCAAAGACGTATGTATAGTGCCTGAGATGGCGATAGACTCACCATCTGTCACGTTGGCACTTAATCAAATTCGGTGAAAAGTGGGTGTTGTGATTACAACACCTCTGCCTACCCCTTCGGGGAATACAGGCGTGAGCATATGTATGTAATTATGTAATATTATAAATCATTCTATTTAATATAGCAATCATGTTACTCAGTGATAATGTAGCTTTCTATAATTTATATTATTATTAAAATCGGTCCACTTGTATCGGTTATTTGTTACAAACAATCAAATATTTCCTCTTTATAATATTTGTATTGAAGCATATTTGATTGATATAAACAGATAACTTGAACCACAAGGAAAGACATAAAATAGGACACGTCATATTACTTCTTATTAACAAAAGCTTATAGATATTCTCAATTAACTGAAGATACAAATTGTTCTTACTTACAAAACTAGATAAATAACTACGGTTCGGTAAATAGAGGTAAGTAAACAAAAATTAAAAAACTTCCCCGGCACTCTAATATAATTAGTTTAGTTAGTGGGAACAAAACTGTAGCAAACTTGCTAATTTGTCATCTCCGGAATTACAAAGCAGAGTTCTGGAATTACATTTTCAGTAGGTTTAGTTTGTAATTAGCGTAACGTTTCGTTGCAAAGTGGTTTGTTAATAACTGCGAAAATAATGTTACTAGAAAAATAAACAATTTTATAGCTGTGCCCCGCGTAGACTTTATTTCTCCTTGTAACATTAGCTATCAGAAAGTGAAAGTCCAGTGAAAATCAGTCCCGCCGTTTCGGAATTTGGACAGACAGGCCTTGACTAGATACTGTTAATCCCTTGTTTTCTTAAGGCATACGTGTGTAAGAATTACCACTTATTGACGTTCACACAAATTCTTCTCGTTGATGCCGGAAGAAAATTTTGTATCAGCTTTATATTTCATTCGGAGCTACTCACGCCTTTAATAAACAATAATAAAAGGGGAGAGGGGAGATATTAAAATATGTGTAGGTATTAAAACAACGTCATAGAAAATTTAATAAGAAAAGGATTTCTTAGAATTTGCACGGGAATACAAGTTATTTAATATAATTCTGGAGTGAAATTTTATGCCGTCCTGATATGAAAACATAGACGGCAAACTGCAGGGGTCTCCTTCTCCCTGCCCCGTAAGACTGGCCATTAAAATGACGTACACTAATTAGTGATAAAATGGCGCATTTTAAACCTCATTTATGACTGCAAATTTGTTCTGGTGGTTAATGTACCTGACTGCTATGCTGGGTATCGCTGGTTCAATTCCGACATTATGGAAAACCTTTCTGTGATGGATTTTTTACAAACTTACTACCATTTTTAGTATTCCTTACCCGACCCATAGTAAAGCGGGTCCTATTATTGGTAAGACACTTCTGTCCATCTGCCTGCCCGTCCGTCTGACACCAGGCTGTATCTCATAAACTATCATAGTAAGCCAGATGAAATTTTCACAGATGATGAATTTTTGTTGCAGCTATGACAACAAAATAGAATAAATTAAATATTTAAGTGGGATCCCATTCAACAATCATGATTTTTTTTCTGTTTTCATAGATAATGATACGGAACCTTCGCGGGCCCAACTTCCATTAGGCCGGTTTTCTTCTAGGCACCCATATTTGGTGAAAAATTGGCTACCTCTGTAAGCTAGGTAGCTTAGTTAGGTTCTCTTCAGTCACCCTTAAACTGAATGAAATCGTATTAAAGTTCGACAAGTGAACATGTTCAGTATTCAATTCGGATGTTAAGCCGCAGTATTTGGCATGCAATTTCTCACCTCAATTTCAATCTTTTACATAAATTCGATAACATTTGGCTGGGTTCCAGGGGCCTTATCTAGGAGATCTCCGATACGAAACTACGATGCGCTTTTGTTTCCGCACAGCTTGCTCCGCCGGTAATAGAAGTTGAGAGTCTAAATACCTACATATAATAATATTATTATAGACAGAAACAAAAGCCGAGTTGGTACTTATAGATGCAAACGTAGATATCATAAATCTGCACTAGTCAAGTGTTATTTAGCGAGATGGCCCTAACTAATGCGAACGATGAGTAAAAAATAATTTAGGAAATGTTAAGAACAAGAAATTAGTGATAGTTAATGTTTTTTTTAAATATTCGCACAAACTGACTCCTAATTGAGAGCCGTGGTGGCCGTGGTCGCCTGCTAAGCAAGCGACGCAAGTTTTAGTCCCTGCGAAGACTGCACCTATGAGCACCACGTGCTTTGAAGAAAAACATCGTGAGGAAGTAATTCAAAGAAATAATGTGTACTGGCTGAGACGGCGATAGATAGACTCACCATCTGTAACGTTGGCAATTAATCATCTTGTGTGAAAAGTAAGGGCGTGAGCATAATCATCTATGGCTCAGCGTGACCACAATTGTTGTTTTTCTTGCATATATACATTATTTGTTTTTTTAATCATTTTGTCTCAAAGTCGTTCAAAAGATTAAAAGAAAAAACGTGTTTACAATTTGGTTCTATGACGATATTATATTAGTCACTTGTTACGATATAATACATTATTTCCCTAGATTTAATTTAAAATTTAAATATCGATTGGTGTATTTTAAAAAAATAATAATATTTTAAATAACTCTTACCATCAAGCACATGAAGTATTAAAACAAGAATAAAAGTAACACCAATAAAAAAAAATTAGAAATTATAATATTGCCAACAAAATCTCTACATTTTAATGGGCAGAAACTTAATAACTCAACTTTTACAAAGTAAAGAACACTTCAACATGAATCCATATTCATGAGCGGGACTCAATACCCCGCAAGATACCCCCGGGCCGTGGGTACTGAGTTTTATTCAATTAATTCCCGATATCGGTGTAGGAATCTATTCGATCTTCGACCACTCAAGCTCCCCTTTTAAAAGGATTCCAGACTATGAATATTGCGAAGTGCTTGAGCTAACAAGTCGACACGGGGAAGGTGCAACTCTAAGGCCGCAATTATACGATGGGCAGTGTAGCGTAGAGGTATAGATAAGGTATTCTGTAGAAATTCAATAGTAACAACTTCATATGTTTTAAAATCTCTGTCTCACATTTGAATATGATAGACATCTATGCTAAAATGGTCATCTCAAGCTACGCAATTAAATATAAGCAGAGCAATTAGACTTTTCTTGATGTTAATTTTTATCGATATTTGTGTATTGGATGTGGGCTTACATTTCTTAAGTGATTTATTTTGTATTTTTAAAATAGTATAATATTTTCGAAAAGAGTAATTGCTGAGTTTCTGGCTCTTTTTTTCGTTCGTTCGTCTTAGTAAAAGCAACCTGGCGTTAGCATGTATAATCCTGTATAATTATATCATTCTGACGATTTGAAAGTACTTTGCAAAAAGTCTAATCGAATAAAGATATTATTGACTTTAACTTTGAGAATAAGCGGTGATTTAGATTGCCTGTCCACTGGAGTGAAGCGTAGTGGCTGAACGGTGAGCGAGTTAAAAATCATATGTAAAAAGTGTGTGCGTGTGTGTTAATATTACGCGGGTGAAACCGCGGGGCACAACTAGTATTATAATAAGTAGACAGTCCACTTTTATTTCCACCTGTCCTTCTCACCATCAGAAACTATCACCCTCCAGCACTATAATAATTTCATACCCGTACGTCGTACATATGCGTTCATTTCGTCTAGTCAGAAGCTTATTCTAATGAATTTATTGTATGAAAGGTTATCCCCAGAGTAGTTTACTGTGAACAAGACTGTACGAGGGTCGAACATAATTTCACTACTTATTCTGTCGCATAAATACACCGTGGCAATAACATTATATTCTGAACCATGAAAATTTATATGTAAACTAACTGTAACCCGCGGTTATATCAAGAGAGTGAGAGTGAGAATGAGAGAGAGAGAGTTTCACGCGGAGCTTCAAATAATTTACTAAAATCAAATTTGTTTAAATTATTCGTTTTGAGATCAGATATTTGCCAGTTTGTTTTCATAATGATCAGCGTAAAGAAATTTCTTTGTAGACATATTTTCGCTTTTACCTCAATTGCCCATTATAACCTGATTACTAGACAAACCTTCATGTCTCCTGTTCTCGTGTCTAGCACGTACTACCCAATAGTGCATTATCAACGAAAATTTATCAATTTCGTTACATTACCTCATCGTATAGAGCAGACGACGCCACACTCCGTACAAACTTTTAATTGGAACGAAATCCTGGCTACGATGGCGTTTTAATTATAATTTCCTATGAACAAGCGGACGCGATATAATTTCTATGCAAATTGCGCGTTTAACTTCGCATAAGGCAGTCTTCATGCCAAAGACAAGACGCACATTAAAAGCAAATTGTAAATATTTTTTAAATTGAAATTAATTATTCTTTTTGAAACTCCGAAGGTTCCAGACAACACGCATGTATATTTCATGGTAAGCAATTACCGTAGCCTAAAAAAGCAAGATCGTTGAGGACAGTTCACAAAATTACTTGTGTACATTACTTGCATACTCACACTTATTTTTTGAACCACTAAGGTAGCAAAAAATAATTCGCTCCAAACGATGGTAAGTGGTTACCTCAGCCTATGCACGCTTGCCGTGCAAGTAAGGCCTATCCTGATGGGATGTTCACAGGTTTACCTATTATTAGACGTAAGTAAGTAATATTGTAAGACGGCTAGGTAAAGGGTTCAAATGTGCACACAGCCTTACTCTGTACGTTACTTAATAAGCCAGATCCTTAGGTAGGTTCATTTCATATTAATAAGGAGCTAATTGATCAAGTTTTGGCGACAGATTATTAGGTATGTGGTCCCGTCTTTGTAAGTTTCTCGTGAATTAATAAATCATTCGAGATAAGTTTGGTGACACGCTCTAGGCATTATACTTTATTATGGACTATTGTGTTATTATTCCACGTTTGTTTCTCTTTGGACTAACAGTAGTTATTCAGAATTCGCGAAGCATGTAGTAGTTATAAACACATTTGAACGTATTAGTGACGTCAAGATCTAGGAGCGATGATCTTAATTGTCAAGTAGTCATCAATCTGCTTCTATCTGTCTGTATGACGCAACGCGAATTAAAACATGAGAAGTATCCCCGAATTTACACATCAGCAGTATCCCCACTATTTTCGCTGAGCGCTCAGAACTATTGACGCCACCTGTAAATCTATCTATACTAATATTATAAAGAGGAAAGTTCTGTATGTAAGTATGTTTGTAACGAATTGACTCAAAAAGTACTGGATTTTAAAAATTGTTTCAGCAATGAATAGCAAAATTATCAGCGAGTAACATAAGTTACATTTTATCCCCGTACTCCCATGGGAACGGGAACTACGAAGGTGAAACCGCGTGACGTGCGCTAGTACAAACATTCAAACTACCTTTTTATAAATTCGTATGCATAGATAGAGAATAAACAAATACAATATAACCTGATATACTCCTCTTAATCATCTCTCATACAATTAACTACACTGCATCTCGCAAAATCAAATTTCAAGAGCGTTACGTCAATGTGGTGCAAACTGAACCTGTTTACGTGAACGTAAATAAATTAGTTTGCAAACTATAGCGTGGCACAATCGCTCGTCGGATCGTATGACAATTAATCAAACTGGAAATTGAGCGAGAGTCATTTTAGAGTGCCAAGGTACGTTGTCGAGAGTATATTGATTCTGGAGAGTAACTCTCGATTGAATTTAACTAGGTGTTATAAAGAAATTAAGCAACTGCCTCGTCGGTCTAATGGTTAGTCATCACGAGGTCCCGGGTTCGATTCCCGGGTGGGGTCAAAAATTTATATTGGGTTTTTCTGTCAAGAAATTCACAATAAATGCCCGGAGTTTGGAAGTTGGCGGTGTTTCCACCCCCGTGCCTCGGAAAGCACGTTAAGCCGTTACGCTTGATCTCTCTCCGGTCGTGTCGGATTGCCTCCCATCGGACTATGAGAGTGAGGGAATAAAGAGTGCATCTGTGTTTGCGCACACACTTGTGCACTATAATATCTCCTGCGCACATGGCTGACCCTCGTTGAGATTAGCCGCCGTAACCGAAATTCGGTAGGAGATCATTATTATTATTATTATTAAAGAAATTAAGAAGAGTTTGGGTTTTCTTCTTAAGTAAGTATGGCTATTAATTTATTTCAGTTAATCTAATCTGTTTGTAGTTCCAAATCTACAGTGTTTTACTAAATCCATATGAAGGTATCTCTGATGTATGGAAGTGAATGTTGGGTTTGGCAGAAGAGACATAAAAGTAGAGTAAATGCAGTGGAAATGTGTTCGTTACGAAGTATGTGTGGGGTCACCATTGTAGATGGAAAAGAATAGTGTGATAAGAGACAGTTGCAAGTTGAAGAATGATGTGGTGACTAGAATTGAAAAAAGTATGTTGAGATGGTTTGGACATATCGAAAGGATGAGTGAAAAGCGATTAACGAAAGAAATTTATAGAGCGAATGTTACCGGAAGTGTCGGTAGGGGGCGTCCAAGGAAGAACTACTATGACCAAATTAATAGTATTTTTCAGAATGGTCAAATTCGGAGCACTCGTAACCGAAGAAAGTGTATGAAGAGATGCACGAATGTGGATGAAGCGAAAGAAGTATGTAAGGATCGTAGCATGTGGCAAACGGTGGTCTCTGCCTACCCCCATGGGATACAGGCGTGAGCATATGTATGTATGTATGTATGTAGAAGAATCTATTTAAAAAAAATATGTCTCAGTCTGTCCGTCTGACTATCTGATATAATCTCTGAAACGGCTGAACCGATTTTAACGAAAAAATTTGAAGTATGAGATATAGTCATTAACACTCAGAGAAGTTCAGTTCACTGTTAATTCAACCTAGTTTTATAAAATGGTGACCTAATAAGATGGATACCACAAAAAACGGCAGTAAAACAAAAACAATATATGAAAATGCAAAACTCCCATAGCACACCTGTTACATTAATTTATCATATTAAAAATTGTACTCTGTCTTAATTAAATACCAGAGCGAGACTTCATTTTTAATTACCATTTTCTCAGCCACTGCATATTCATTAGGGAGCTTTTTCCTGGACTTATCAATTTGCCTCGGTGTCAGTTACAATCAATTTTCAATTGAATACTGAGCCAATACCGATCCTCGACAGCAGGATTTAATTGAGCGTCCAACGAAAACTTCGCAACTTATTTGTCACTTATATCTCCTTTGAAAATTCAATTAATCGATCAATGGAAACTGGCGTTTCATGACTGGTCTCCATTATCAGTGATGATCGTTGATTATGACTATTTCTATTATTGTCTCATCGTGAAAGCATCCAAATGAGCGCCCTGTGATTCTCTCTGATGCGAGCCCACAAACCCGATAACTCAGGGATCGCAGACAATGGCTTATTCCCAGACATCCATGATTTTATTACCACCCCAACTCCATGGCTTTTGTTTTGGTATACAAATGTATTTCACGACATTCAAGAAATGTTATTGTTGTGGAGGTCAGGGGAGCTAATGTATGAAAGATATTCTTTTTAAATCAATGGGGTATGGATGTCTGGGAATAAGCCCAGACTGAAGATGATCTGCGAGTACAGCCGAGTATGCCATCTTTACGATCGTGCGTAATCGTCTATATCCACCAACTAGCGGACTACTTCACCCGCGTTACTCGCTGATGATGTAGCTGATGGTGAAAGAATTTTTGAAATCGATTCAGTTAGTTTTTGAGTATATTCATCACAACCAAACAAACAAAGTTTTCCTCTATATAATATTAGTGTAGATAACGTAGAGGCGCCTTTAAGCTCAATAGGTTTGACATTAGCATAGTTAATATTCTATTGCGAGTTGTCTTCATGCCGATATATTTTTTCTTGTTGACTTGTACAAGAATACCGCATGCAAATATTTTGGAAGGCTTATGAGGCACCTTGTAAAAATATGCACAACATGAATATCCGGTATTTCTAATTATTAGGGTATCTACTCTCCCTCCCGTTCTATATAAAAGTAGGATTATTAAGGGTATGAAAGGCTATGGATTCGAAAACGCATCACTAAATCAAATAATTATCTTTGACTTAGCATATACACCTAGTGAGATTGTAAATCACATTATAAATAGCTTATTGCTAACAGTAACAACGATCAAAATATAAGCTGGCGTGAGTTCAAATGTTTAATTAGTGTATTATTGGCTGATCGCTGACGCGAATCGCGTAATTGCTTATTGTCAGTGGAATAATTAATAATGTTCATAATTTGAGCGATGACGTAACCCCAAACTGATGATAATTTTATTTATGCCGCTATGAAAATTAAATTGACGTTAATATTGCGCTTCGTTAAAATTTTGATTTGGACTAATAATTACAAAATCTTATACAAGTAAAATAAATTAATTAAAGAGTTTGAGCGAAAATTTATGAGTTAGTTTAGAAAAGTCTTATTCCTCTTCAAAGCTTAATAAATAACTGGTCTGTTCAGCTAAATTCGTTTGAGGAGTATTGCCGTCAAAATATAGAAGATTATTGCATTTTTTGTTGTTTTCAGTAGCATATTTGCTCATACGGACTAATGGCATAACGTTATGTTTTTTTTCTTTCACAAAATTCTCCTATGGCCGTCGCACTGCGTTCATAACATTTTCAAAGACAAACTCTTCAACATGAGCTTTATGTGGTTGAAATATTAAAAAAATAGTATTCAACCAGCGATTTTATACGGACTGTCGACGCTTCATCGCGTCTCCGACCTTATTTTATATGTAGTTCGGCTCATTTTTGTTTGTATTTGTCTCGTCCAATCACATTTAGTCTAGCGTGCCCACCACTCGGGTCGGGTCACTCAAAATTTGTACTCGTCAATCATCAACCGTCAAGTAAACCCAATTCCAAAAAATTCCCAAGTTTTTTATTGTTCGCCTAATCCTGAACAAAGTGGCGACCGTGACAGGACCTGCAGTCCTCTATCCCTAAAAACACCGTCATCAAGAAAATTTGCCGACACACAAGCACCGTGCAGCGTCTTATCTGTTTTCTGGAGAAGAAATCAAGCCAGGAACAGGAGCTGCGTCTACCCCGGGCTGTGTGAAAACAAGATCACCCCTACAAGCATCCAGATCAAGCCGTCCCAAAGGACTTCGAGCCCGTCTACCACAAATTTAGCAGCCTATCGCCTCGCCGGGACTACAGTCAACAACCCAGCAGCCTGCCTAATTTGACTGTGAGCTCGTTCCTTATTATTTTTCCTAGTTCTTCCCCTTTGATTTGTACAAATAAGTGGTTTAGTTCCTTCCTAAATTTTAGGTCTGGGCCATACTTTACGTTTGCCTATATTGTCTACCCACATACCACAATATATCAAAATTTCTAGCATTTTCTTAGCTTTTCTATATTAATTTCATCAATTTTAGCACAGTAAATAGCAAACAAAAATCACAACACAATTACCTACACGCCTATAGCCTAACTGCGTGCCTAATTAGTCTTTGACAAGGCAATAGGTACTCACTGTTTGTTCACGTATCCTATGCGTTGACTTATTTATCCCAAGTTGCACCGATTTAATGATATATCGATCTTTACAGTTATTGGCACTATAACATCAATTTAAACTAAATTAGTTCTCAACAGATCACTAAGCTCACGCACTTATCACTTTACCTAAGCCTCGGAGCACTAAGATTCAAAATACATTTTCCCTGATTCTTTCGATTAATTAATTAGCATAATTATTTACACAGCCAATTCAATTACATTCCAGTTGTCTCCAAGTGCGCGTGCGACAGACTGACGGTCACGGGCGGCCCTTATCTACGGCTCCCTTTGTTCGAGCGGCTACCTGCTGATCGGGTTGTCGTCCGGCCCAGCTGATCATTGAGCGAGAGGCGTATCGTATGCAATTAGCCAATATTACTATAATTAACACAAGCTGTAGGATATTTTTATCGCAATGTCTACTGATTCTAAGACGCACTCTTCCGAAGGGCTTTCTTCACTAACTAGCAAACGAGGCGTTGCAAAAGGACGTCTAACTAAATTTAAAATGCATGTGGACAATGTATTAACACTTGAATCAATTTCCGAGTTAGAAGTGAGTAAGCTTGCGATGAAACTGTCTCGCATTGAGTCTTTATTCATTGAGTTCGACGAGTTGCAAAATCGAATCGAATTGTTAAATATTTCCAATTTACCTAATGAGTTAACTACACGCGATACTTTTGAACAAGAATTTGATACATATATTTCTATGGCACAACAATTTATAAAAAAGCACTCGCCTACCAAATCTAATGTTGGTGTTTACTCCAACACTTCTGCTCATGCTACTCATTGCCATCACAATGATGACCATGAAACTATAGGTTTTAAACTACCGATTATTAAGATTCCCAATTTTGATGGCACTTACTACAGATGGTTGGAGTTTAAGGAAACCTTTAGCTCACTAGTTCATGATAATGAAAGGATTAAGAACATACACAAGTTTCATTATTTAAATTCTTATTTGGATGGTGAAGCTGCTCGTGTTATTTGTAATTTAGAGGTTTCAGACCAAAATTATATTGAAGCTTGGCAGCTCTTGTGTGAACGCTTTGATAACAAAAGACAATTAATTAATAACCATTTAAAATCTCTTTTTAATATAGAATCAGTGCGGGAGACCGACAAGTCTTTGAGATTTATTATTGATCATATTAGTAAAAACTTGCGGGCTCTCAGCACACTTGGGCTACCTACTGAAAAGTGGGATGTTTTAATTATTTACATGGTCACAGCAAAATTAGACAATACTACTTGTTTTAAATGGGAGGAACATCGGAATTCTCTTGCCGATATACCTACCCTTAAGGAATTTTTCACCTTTCTCAAGGATCGTGCCGATGTTTTGGAAACTGTTTACCGCAACAAACAAGACAATAAACCCAATCAATTCGGTTCAACTTCGCAACCTAAGCAGCAAACTAAATCGTTTGTAGCTACTGCCAAGGAGGCAACTCCTTTGTCTAGCAGGGGTTTTGAGTGTGTGGTGTGCCGTTCAAGTCATCGCCTTTTCGAGTGTCCCACATTCAAGTCTAAGTCACCCATGGATAGGAACTCCATAGTAGCATCTTTTAAGTTGTGTGAAAACTGTTTTAGGCCAGGTCATAACGCGGAAGGTTGTAAGCTTCCAGGTACGTGTCGTATATGCAAAAAACGTCACAATTCTCTTTTACACATTGACAACAATTCAAATAATAATCATTTTAATTCTCAATCCGTCGTAATGTCCACATTATCAAATAATGAAATTTTGTTGTGTACCGCCCAAGTTCAAATTTTCAATCCATCTACAAACCAATCTTTAACCGTTCGTGCCTTGCTAGACTGTGGGAGTCAGACTTCATTTATAAGTGAACGTATCAAGGTTCAACTTCAACTTGCCCCACAGCCATCTAATGTCAACATAGTAGGTATTGGTCAAACTCCAATCAACCTAAGCACGGAGAGATGCGCTCTCCGTCTAAAATCCACTCTAACTTCTTTTGAAGTGTCCATGATCTGCCTAGTACTACCCAAAATTACCGACAAGTTACCGAAGTATGCCTTTGACGCCAGGTCCCTAAATCTACCCAACGTTCAACTTGCTGACCCTAGCTTCCATGTGCCGTCTCCCATTGATATGTTGATAGGTGCTGATCTATTCTGGGATCTTATAGGTTCTGAACAGCAATCTTTGGGACAAAACAGCCCTATTCTTCGAAATTCCAAATTAGGATGGCTCGTAGCCGGTCCACTACCATCAATACCTAAACTTGTGCCTACAAAACAAGTTATGTGTAATTTATCCCTAAAGGAAGATCATCTACCTAATGTTCTGTATCCAAAGGAGGACGACTTCTCTAGCCTAGAAAAGCAAATGACCGTTTTCTGGGAACTAGAAAAGGTCCCAGAAGCTAAACCCTACAATAAGGAAGAAAGGTTGTGTGAGCAACATTTTCTTTCCACTACTACCCGAGAAAGTACTGGCCGTTTTTGTGTTAGCCTACCATTACGAGTCGAACCCGACTATCTGGGTGACTCCTATTATCTAGCTAAAAAGAGGTTTTTTAATTTAGAAGCTCGTTTTAGGAAGCAACCTGAACTTAAGGAGGACTATTTCAACTTCGTACATGAGTATGAAGATCTCGGCCACCTCTCTGAGGTTAAGTTGCAGCCCCACAACACCTATTATTTTTTACCTCATCACCCAGTCATAAGGGAAAATAGCGAGTCCACTAAATTGAGAGTAGTGTTCGACGGGTCAGCTCGTACTACCTCAGGTCTCTCAGTCAACGACCTACAGATGGTAGGCCCCACTACCCAAGATTCCCTGTTCAACATTCTGTTAAGATTTCGACAGTATAAATTTATAGTTTCTGGTGACATCGAGAAGATGTACCGTCAAATAAATATGGTATCATCAGATCGGGACCTTCAAATGATTTTGTGGAGAGACTGCGAAGCGGAAACCCTACGTACCTTACAATTAAATACAGTCACATATGGGTTTGCTAGCGCTAGTTTCCTCAGCACTCGATGCCTTTGGCAACTAGGTGAAGAATGTGACGATCCGCTCATTAAAAAAATCATTCAAAATGATTTCTACTGCGATGATTTGCTTACCGGCAGTGACTCAGCATCAGAATTACGGCACATTCAGCGCTCCGTGTCGCACGAGTTGAGCAAAGGTTGCTTCCCACTTCGCAAGTATCGTTCCAATTTGCCGGATCTTTTCCTAAACGACAAAATCACACCAGAGGACGGTAACCTAATCATCAGCAATGCCACTAGCACGTTAGGTATCGGTTGGTCACCTGCCTCTGACGAACTCAATTTTCAAGTTGATCATTCTCCATTAGAAGTTATAACTAAAAGATCCATACTTTCCACTACTTTTAAAATATTTGACCCACTTGGGCTGCTCTCGCTTTGTACTATTAAACCTAAAATTCTTCTACAACAATTATGGGACCAAAAAATAGACTGGGATATACCAGTCCCTACAGATATCCAAAAGTCATGGTATAAATTTTCCCAACAGCTATTCCATATCACTACTCTAAAACTTCCAAGGCATGTTCTTATTGACTCCTATACTTACATCGAAATGCATTGTTTTTGCGATGCCTCCCAGGATGCTTACGGCGCTTGCATCTACTTGAAGTCTACTAATGCCGAAAATATGACTCAATCCCACTTACTGACTGCAAAGGCACGCGTCACACCCCTAAAGACCACTACCATCCCCAGGCTCGAACTATGCGCAGCTCTTCTAGGTGCACAGTTAAGTGCAGCAGTCACTCAGGGGCTAAGATGTAACATCGATCGTCATATTTATTGGACTGACTCAAGCGTCGTACTAGGTTGGTTACATTCCCCTAGTAAAAATCCAATTTTTATTTCTAACAGAGTCTCTGCAATAGGGGAACTCAGCGATCTTTCATCGTGGCGCCATGTTCCCACCAAAGAAAATCCTGCGGACCTCGCATCACGAGGGATAGACCCCCAACACATTGCCAACAGCGCTTTGTGGTGGCACGGGCCTAGCTTTCTTCTACTGCCTGACTCTTCCTGGCCCGCAAAGGCAAACGCACAAGCGTTTGATGCTTCTAACAGCTCTAAAGCAGTCCCTGCTTTGGTGGCGGAAGTTTTGCCTCCAGCGTCAGTAGTGGATTTTTGTCGCTATTCCTCTCTCACCAAATTACAAAGGGTTTTCGCTAGGGTACTAAGATTCGCACACAATTGTAAGAACCACAACGCTAAAAGTGTAAATCAGCTTCAAGCGGACGAGCTACAAAGGTCCCTTGAATGCCTAATAAAGGTAGCTCAAAATGAATCTTTCCCCACTGAGATAGGTCGACTTCAAGAAGGTAAACTTCTTCCATCCAAAACCTCCATAATTCCTTTAAATCCATTTCTGGACAATGTTGGTGTGCTTCGCGTCGGAGGCCGCATTGATAAATCTACCTATCCCTACGAAAAACGACACCCTGCTGTTCTTAAGGCCGATCATAATCTTACCAAATTATTGTTTCAAGAGGAGCATACGCGACTTCTACATGCAGGCCCTCAACATCTCCTGGCGTCTATTAGAGACCGATATTGGCCTATAGGAGGCCGCAACTTGGCCAGAAATGTAGTTCGACGTTGTCACACTTGTCGGCGTTTTAAAGGCCAGACTATGACTAATATAATGGGGGACTTGCCTAGGGAGCGTGTTGAACCAGACTATGCATTCAGTACAGTAGGCACTGATTTTGCTGGACCATTCTTGATAACCGATCGCAAGGGGAGGGGATGTAAAATAACGAAATGTTATTTATGTATTTTCATTTGCTTTCGTTATAGATGCGTTCACCTAGAAGCTGTCAGTGAATTAAGCAAAGATGCCTTCATGCTAACTCTGAAACGTTTTATTTCACGCCGAGGTATTCCTAAAATAATATATTGCGACAACGGTCGGAATTTTGTTGCTGCGGCCAAAGAAATAGCAAATTTTCTCCAATCTTCAAACGATACAATTATCGATTTTGCTGCTCGTCAGGGCATTGAATTTAGATTCTCCCCTGCATACGCCCCTCACTTCAATGGTTTGGCTGAAGCAGGAGTTAAGTCAGCCAAGCACCATATCTATAGGGTCTTAGGGCAAACCCACCTAACCTTTGAGGAACTATCTTCGCTGTTTGTCCAGGTCGAAGCTATCCTAAATAGCCGACCCCTTTGTCCACTCAGCTCATCACCCAACGACTTCCATCCACTCACCCCTGCTCACTTTCTAATTGGTAGGCCTCTTACATCGCTGCCGGCGCCGAGCTTCATAGACATCAACTCCAATCGCCTTGACCGCTTTCAAAAGCTAGAGCAGGCAAGGCAGCATTTTTGGAAGAGATGGGCAACCGAATATGTTGCTGAATTGCAACAGCGCACCAAATGGCGCACTACCTGTAGAACCCTAAGGCTGGAGGACCTAGTGCTCATCAAAGAGGATGGGGCTCCTCCACTATGTTGGCGCCTAGGACGGGTTTCGAAAATGTATCCCGGAGAGGATGGCGTTCCCCGGGTCGCTGACATCACCACAGCACAAGGCACAGTGAAGAGAGCCATCAACCGCCTCTGCCTATTACCTACCACCGAAAACATCTCTTGAAAGCTGAGCCAGAGCTTCCAAGGGCCGGGAAGATGTCGACGCTTCATCGCGTCTCCGACCTTATTTTATATGTAGTTCGGCTCATTTTTGTTTGTATTTGTCTCGTCCAATCACATTTAGTCTAGCGTGCCCACCACTCGGGTCGGGTCACTCAAAATTTGTACTCGTCAATCATCAACCGTCAAGTAAACCCAATTCCAAAAAATTCCCAAGTTTTTTATTGTTCGCCTAATCCTGAACACGGACATTATAGTAAATATTCCTTGCAAAATCTGTTACCAGCCAGTTAATTCCCATAAAATGTATATTCATCATTATATGAATTAAATGTACACCAGTTATTTTAACAATACCAATGGACACTTCAATTGTATTTATTTGTTTGTATATATAACAATGGGAATTACTATCGAGACATTAATCCACTTGACCGACAATCGACCCTGCAGTCTTATCACATGGCGTCTTATACGTCGATGTAGGTAAGATTAGGATCTACAGTATGTCTCCGCCCACAAGGTAAGTCTGGAAAGTTATATCGCCTTGTAGCATGTAATTGGTATTCATAAATGGTTCGCTTACATTAAGCTGCCATTTCGCTCGGGGCTGATAAGCTGTTATGTGCATACTTAGCTAAAACACTGTTTATTTTTGATGTATTTCCTTTCACCTCAACGTAAAATTATTGTACACAGTTACGCGAATACATGGATGCTACAAAGTAATAACGATATACGTCATGAAATACGTCACAACTTCAAGGTTTTGAAATCACCTGATTGAGGATATAGTATTGGGAATTTGAAAGTAATTAATATTATGCATTTTCGTAGTAACTTGACATTGAATTGAATAAATGTAATTTAGACCGGTATGTTTAAATTATCAAAGTTATATTATGTATGTGTGTATTATTATTGACAATTATAGTTAAACGTAGGCCCAAATGGCAGACAACGACAACGCGGCAGGCCTCGGAGAATATGGCGGGATAAGCTTGATGCTTTCACGAGCGATT
The DNA here is from genome assembly GCA_929442735.1 of Watsonalla binaria. NCBI lineage: Eukaryota > Metazoa > Arthropoda > Insecta > Lepidoptera > Drepanidae > Watsonalla > Watsonalla binaria. The sequence goes on along the minus strand of OV838924.1, from coordinate 10,177,989 downwards.
GACAGCAGACTGATGATGACAAGAACAGGAGGCTACAGGCTGGAAAAGAAGCCTTTGTCCTACAGTGGGACACAATAGAGGGACAGAATTATAATACTTAACTGTAGGCTTTAATATTTAGAGCACATATCGTTCTGATCAGTGACCAGTTCAAGCAGCATTTTAATCCAAATGTATCCTACGTGGCTCATAAATAAGAAATATCTTTCAACATACTCACGCCGCGAATGCTAATAGCAGACCGGGGTAAGCCCTGTTGTGCTTTTAGCTTAACAGCGATAGTGTTAAACTGGTGGTCGCGGTGGACGGAAGCGATAAATTGTCTTTTGTTTGTTGGCCCCACCTGATTGTATCATGCAGAGCTTGCATGGGAGGTGTCGTAGCGTATGCAAGGAATTTCACACGGTCGCTCGCATTCCTTCTAGCTTCACAATACGGGAAGTAATGCCGTTACAACATGGTATAAAATTAAATTTGTTTTCTTATTAAAGTTTCATAGTGCTAGTTAGCGTGCGTTGGGCGGTCTAATATTTTGCATGTCTTCGTGTATTTGCTTCACCACAGTTAAAAAAACAATTTGCGTTTTTTTTTTAAATTCTAGTGGCTTTTGGATGAGACGACCCGGCGTGATTCAGTGTGCGCCACAGAAAGAAAGAGGCGGTACAGGTGCCGTCACGAGATTTGAGCGCTCTGCATAAATCTGTGAGTGTAACTCCGCATATATGTTCTCGCACGCTCAAACCAGACCTAAAGAAATACTATTTCGAATTCAAGGCCAGCGCTCAAAACTCGACCGACCTTGGTAAGTTACCAAATTAATTAACTAGAAAACAGTTTTGGAAGAAAAACTCTATGATTTTCCCGCCTGCAAAGTTTCCTTACGCTCCCTGTACCACAGTATAAATCGCTTGTACAGTAGGTCCATAACAAATCATAGCCGCGTGCGACTGACAGGACTGTTGAGAATGAGGCCGCTGTGTCGTCACTTCGTCTCACTTCCGACTGCTGGCTTCACCATGTCGTTTTGATCTCTTTCAAGTCGTCCTCAAATACTTAGGTTTTCCATTTGACATTTGTCTTGACAGATGTTAGTTAGGTAGGCTAGTTGAATACTGTGTTATTTTTTATTTGCATTGTGGTTTTACTAAAAAAGGAATACGATATAGCTAATATCGAAATCTATGTGTCAGTTATTTATTTTCTACAAATGTATTTACAATTTTTCAAATTTTTCAATCCTTACAATGAAAAATCTATTTTATATTTATTCATCACCATTTATACATCATAATTACTGATATTTCAAATGCGATGGAATACACACAATAATATTTAAGTTTAGCTTAATTCTAATAAAATCTTAACCTACACCTAATATAATATTGTGGCCCATGTGAAGTCGTTCAATGAGCCCGAAAACAAGTCCACCCGCGATGCGACCGCATTGACCGTATGCAGCGCAAAACAATTCCTAAGTATATTAATAAACGAATATCGTAATAATAATTAACATATATAGTATCCTACTACCTATCGCATATTTAATAAAACTGTAGAGGTCGACTTTCTGCATAATATATCGTGAGTAATTCAAAGACGTATGTAAAGTGTCCGAGACGGCTAAAAACTCACCATCTACCACGTTTGTATTTAATCAGCATCGGTGAAAATTGGGTGTTGTATTTACAACACCTCTGCCTACCCCTTCGGGAATACAGGCGTGAGCATATGTATGTATTCAAAATTAAAAGATTCTTAAAATGCAGTAAACGTGCTAGGAATCACATAGACTACAATTATATGAAGGCAATAAAAAGCACATGGTAATTTGGAAAATCCTGACCTCAAACGCTGACTTCAAATATAACGAAGCATTTTAGTAGTTTAACTACGTATGGTAATTAAAAGTATGCCTGGTCGCATTTCACTACCGTGAAAATAGGAAATGAAAAGTTCTTACTGAAAATTCTACAGGATATTACAATTTTTATGGACGAAAATATTACATCATAATATATGCACTAGCTTCGTTTACTTGGAAATTTCCATTGGTAGCGTAAAATACGTTGTTTAAAGTAAACATTTTCTTTCCGTGTACTAATGCAAATTTTTATCACTATTATACACACACACACACACACATGCTCACGCCTGTATTCCCCGAAGGGGTAGGCAGAGTTGTTGTAATCACAACACCCACTTTTCACCGAAGATGATTAAGTGCCAACGTGACAGATGGTGAGTCCATCGCCGTCTCAGACACTTTACATACTTCATTGAATTACTTCTCAGAAAATATGCAGGTTTCCTCACGATGTTTTCCTTCACCGTAAAGCACGTGGTGTGAAATCACTGTACATAAGTTTTTTAGAAAAACTCATTGGTACAGGCCCCGCTGGGATTCGAACTTGCGTCGCTTGCGTAGCAGGCGACTGCTCTAACCCAGAGGCCACCACGGCTATATTATTATCACTATTCTTATATGTTTATAGTTACTTTGGGCTAACATGGTGACATTATATCCTATACCTTTAACGATAAATTACCTATCAGTGAAATTATTTTTCAAATCGGACCAGAAGTTGCGTATTCAAGCAAACTTTGATATGCATTTAGTGAAAAGCTGTTAATTTGGAATCACAAATATACTCGTAAATTTTATTCACCTTTATAGATGTATAATTATCACTGTTATCATCGTTGTCACTTAATCATCTTCGGTGAAATGTGGGTGTTGTTACAACACTTCTGCCCTACCCTTCTACTCCTCGGGGACCCTTCTGGCGTGAGCATATATATATGTATAGATATAGGTTTTTCGATTACGATTTTCCAGTGCTTCAAAAATGTTTCACTCAAAGCAGTAAGGTTCAAATTCCCATACTTTATGCATCAAAGCACTAACCCAATAACACAGCCCGAGAAAATCACCAAGAAAATCAGCACATGAAATCGTAATACACTCGTTCCATTTACCCAGTATCCTGACCGCACAGAGCGCCCAAGGCGGTAATTTCCTGCACCAACTATGGAGCGCAATCAACTTACTCGTATAATAGTTGAAAAGCTTCTATACTCGCGCTCATTCGCCTTTTTCAAAACCCTAACGAGGCACTTTATGCCCTCGGGTGTTTCAACTGAAGAAAACATACAATTTCTTGATGACACGACGCGATGTGTTTTGCTTCGACGCGATCTCGCAATTACCTTGTATGGGGCAACCCGTACATTAACATTAGTTTAGCAATAGGATTTACATAACTGTCACTGTACGAGTATTGGCAACTAAGCAAATTAACGATATTGTAACTTTTAGTATGAACTAAACAGTCAAACAGACTACACATACATACATAACATACCTATGCTCACGCCTGTTTTCCACTAAGGGGTAGGCAGAGGTGTTGTAATTACAACACCCACTTTTCACACAAGATGATCAAGTGCCAACATGACAAAGGGTGAGTCCATCGCCGTCTCAATCCCTATATAACTTCTCAGACAAATGAAGGTTTCCTCACGATGTTTTCCTTCACCGTAAAGCACTTGGTGTGAAATCACTGCACACTAGTTTTTAGAAAAACTCATTGGTACAGGCCCCGCTTGGACTCGAACTTGCGTCGCTTACGTAGTCATCTTAACACCATCAAGTAGCACTAATCGGTAATTTGCAAAGTATTTATCCCCTATTTCTATTTTTACACACTGTCTATCCTTCAATGCAATATTCACTGCAGTGTTGTAATAATCTCAGTTCGATTAAGCTAAGTGTTCAATTGTGAATAATTTCGCAGCTTAATTTCAACTGAACAGATATAATCCCCTCTAACACAAGTAAACATGTCAAGAAAATAGTATGCACATTGTAATTTTTCTTTACTTGATCCATTCGTTATCGCATTGTAAGTATATATTGTATTTTTTTTATATCAGCGCAAATCAAATAAGCAATTTATTTATGACATTGTTGGTGAATTGTTCTCACGTTTTTAAGTTGAGTTAGAAAGAGAAAGAATGAAACAGACGTACACATGCTCACGCCTGTATTCCCCGAAGGGGTAGGTAGAGGTTGTAATCACAACACCCGATTGTTACCGAAGATTATGTGACAGATAGTCAGTCCTTTGCCGTCTCAGGCACTATACATACGTCTTTGAAATACTTCTCAGAAATATGCAGGTTCCTCACGATGTTTTTCTTCACCGTAAAGCACGTGGTGTAAATTCACTGTAAAATTAACTCATTGGTACAGACCCCGCTGGGATTCCAACTTGCGTCGCTTGCGTGGCAGGCGACTTCTCAAACCTCAATGCCACCACGGCTTAGCGAAACAAAACCATTTAAAAAAAAGCTTAGAACAATCAACCCTTACGTGGCCTGAAATAGCCCCAACAAAAGTCCCAGTGTGGCGTAACAACATTAGTAATGGCACAGAGTAGAATTGTCGCAGCTCTAACTAGGTATTCAGTAAGCAGAATACCCAGCATCCAAACTGAAGTAGGTCACAGTCCACCACTTATTTCGTATGTATGAGACGGATGCCTGCGGAGAGCGTATTTAAAAGCAGACGTTTGACTGACCGCACAACGACAGAATACTAAAACGGAAACTTTACTGCTACACCTCTAAACTGGAGTGTGTCTTTCGAAAATAATATTATCTTACGTTACTACCGCATAATATACCACCATCTCACCGTACACAGAAAAGTCTGTGGACGTAAACTTGAGTAAAGTATATATTTATTCGAATTTGATTGATTGGTTTTTACATGCAAGATGTATTGAGATTATATTATAGAAGCTCTTGTCTGTCTATTTCTATCTATTGCAGCTTCTTATAGTTCTCAGCTTATAGGAAAAAATACGGTTAAAATTTTATAGGTATTTGACGCAAAAAATGCTGCATAAACGACCATCTTATTCTCCTATAATATTTCCTTTTATTCTATTCTGGTGCAAAATCCATAAAATCTGTATATTTAAATCGTAAATAAAAAAAATAATCTAAATGAGTAAGAGTTTTGTTTTTTTATTCATTAATTTATTTTATACAATAAAAACTAATTACCAGTAGAAAACTTGGCCCAAATCGGTGTCTCTCGGGATCGTGCCAAGAAGGTTGGCAGCATTGCCACGTTGAATAGCAATGCTGATTCTCTGAGCGAGAAAAGCCCCAGCCCGCTTGTCACGAGAAGCTTCTACCAGACGACGTGCAACCTCTTTGAAAATTTGATAAGTTATTTAACTATTGCTTTTATCATCAAACAACATGCTAAGCAAATGGCAGCGATCAAATCCTGAGCTGTGCCGTTGCTACAAAATCAAATATGCTTTGTTGATTTGCCTGGTTCAAGCAACAAGCCGCTCTGCATACATCGGTTCGAATATAAATTCGTACATCGGTTTACGTACTGTACTGTTGACTTGCTAAGCAATGTTATTGCAGTATTTACTAACGTAAGCTCACGCCATCCCAAAAGGGTTCAACGAAGTAGACAGAAGTGTTATAACACCCAATTTGCACCGAAGATTAGGTGCCATCGTGACAGATGAGTGCGTCGCCACCACGCCACCCACGCTAACATATGCATGATGTTTTATTTCACCGTAAAGCTTCGATCATACGTCGGTTGCGTTACAGGCGAATATTCAAATCACTTCGAGGGCACTTTTACTAAATTAGCCGGCGGGTCCAATGATTCACAATCAATCACTGAACAGTTAACAATAAATGATACCTTACACTATTCAAAAATAATAAAATTGTTTTTTATTGCATGCCATTGGTAAATATTTACAGCTTTCAGAGTGAATAATGGCAAAGTGATAAATAACTGTATTATCGTGGAACACCTTGTGCCACGAACAAAAGGAATAAAACGATTATGTATGTATTGGAAAGTTGAAATTCCTACTAAATATATTATTTCTAGAAACGCCAAGAGCGAAGCAGTCTCACGTACCGCGATGGAATCCGCACAACTTGCATTGAGGGTCCAACTTTATCGTCACAAAACAAAAGATATGGGCTTACATGTCGCATAATTTGACATTCGCAAGACGATCAAAATCTATGGAGTCATTCCCCGTTCAACGAGAACCATGAAACTTGGCAGCCTTCACACGTTCCTAAGAAAAAGGTCATGTTAGACGGACAGACAAACGGATAACGAAAAAAAAGTATTATGATACATAGATGTAAAACAAGCGTACAACCCGTCCTGATAGTGGAGACATTTTATCAAATCACACTGTCAACATCTGCGGGCTGTATGTCGATTGATCCACAAATTCTTGGAAACCTATTTCATACATATACTTGTAGCGGTAGTCAACCTCTTTCGTTTATAATGTTACATTTAAAATATTGTTTAAAAGTGATTTGACACAAGATGTCTGAATGGCTTGTGAGAAAAGATTTTTTATGTTTTTGGTTTTAAATAAAATACTAAGTTAATGCCCCGAATAAAGCGGACTCAATCATGGTAGCGTATTTAATTACTACATACTTTCACCTGTATTCACCTAAGGAGTAGGCTGAGTTGAACTATTAATACACCACCATTTTGTATGCTATGTATAAGGCCCATGTAAATGGGAGCGAGCCATTCTCTGGTCACAAATCCAGACTCCGGGACGGCTACTGGGAAATTACAGATGGGAAACACAACAACACTGTCTAAACCGGAAATATAACCATAACCACGTGTTACACCGTAGCGTTTGCAACCACTAGACCAAGCAGGGGGATTAGATAGTCTTACCTACAATTTATATCGAGAACAACACTAAACAATAATTCATCGCATCTTTAAATTAAATGTACAAACACCCAAGAAGCTGTAGCCGACTTTCTTGTTAAGAATATAGCTGTGTTTTTGAAGACGAATCCTAATAAATTAACGGTAAAATATTTTTAAAACAAGCTCTACAGCAAGCCTTTTCATTTAATACCCATACTATGGTGGTAGTGCAGAAAAAATAACTAGTCCACCATCTTGGATAATCCACCATATTGGAATTTCAAAGACGTCACATGTGTTTACCAAATTTCAGCTCAATCCGTTTAATACGTATAACTAATTTTAAAAAAAATTTGCAAGATTCTACACGGACTTACATACCTACAATTCAATATCAATAATAAGAAAAAATATTTAAATTTAAACGAATTGATAAACCTCCTCTGCTCCTCCTCCTGCTTGGTTATACTCTGTGAATCTCGTGGTTACTGGATGTGCAAATGGCTATTTGCATTTCCTTTTAAACAAACTGACAAGCGTCTCTAGAGCCAGCTAGTGTAAAACTGTGTAAGTTTTCCAATGGCCCTTTCTACCCAATGAACACGGAACACGAGTAATGCCACAATGTAAATACATAAAAAGGTCCGTCTCCCGGGAACTCTTGACTGCAACATATACAGTGACGTGTATACATTTATCACTGTCGCAAAGACAAACTATAATTACGATAAGAGCTCATGATTGGACTAAGATCATGTGCATCTCTTACTAAATCCGTATGACGGAAAGAGTTGGAACAATTGTTAATCAAATGACTATTTAATCTATTAGCCTGGAAATGTGGTTCTATTTTATCTCTAGCTATGAAACGTTATTAATAATAACTGCTCCTTGGAGTTACAGCGGGCCCATTAAATTTCGCCAGTTGCTGAGCCTAATTAGATAAATAACACTTGGATATTTTCCCAACAGTACATTTTGGCAAAATTAAAATCTCCGTTGTAGGTGTAAATTATAACGGGCACGCGAGCATAAAATAAAGGTAATAGCAGAAGGGCGGCTCTCTACATAGGTCGAGAACGCGACGCACATACCCAGACGCGCCATATTCTAGAAGAAGCTTGTAACTGAGCGTGCGCCCGTTACCGCGCATGTGTACTGGAGCTGACCTTTAATGTATTTTTATTTTTTATGCGACTTATTTCATTTACATATGGCGGTTCAAACACCTTAAAGGTTATAATGGCTTGCGTTCAACAACTGTTATTATGGATGTTATCAAACTACAATCAGTGATCGTGTTTATATGTTATTTTGTTCATTTCCACACCTTAGTGTACTGAACATTAAGGGCTTCGTTTGGGGGTTGATGATGCAAACATTTAAGAATGTAAATATATACATACATATGCTCATGCCTGTATTCCCCAAAGGGGTAGGCACCGAAGATGATTAAGTGCTAACGTGACAGATGGGTCTATCGCTATCTCAGGCACTATACATACATCTTTTGAATTAGTTCTCAGACATATGCAGGTTTCCTCACTATGATTTCCTTCACCGTAATGTAAGGTGTGAAATCGCTGCACAATAGTTTTTTTTTAGAAAAACTCATCGGTTCAGGCCTCGTTGGGATTCGAACTTGAGTCGCTTGTGTAGCATGTGGCTGCTCAAATCCCATTGTGATCTACCACATATTATGTTGAAAAAATTAGGTTTAATATTATAGCACCTCTGCTGACCCCTACGGGGACCCTTTCGGGATGGCGTGAGCATATTTATATATAAAAAGGCCATAAATCAATCGTCACATGTAAAATACGCAAACACATCAACACTAATGCAACACTCGCGTTATATTTTTGTGACCTTATTTACGATCATCATAATTCTTGCCGCATCAAAACAGAAAATATTTCAGTGTGATTGATATGAAACATAAATTATAACAGTAAAAAGGAAGTCGTCATGCCACGTTCTTGGTCATCATTAAATCTCTCTCAACGACAACCCACACGACTGACGGAGCAAACGTCCGTATTTCAAAAACTTTATTTGGGTTCCATGCTGTTCAGTAAGATTATATACTGCGTCTATACATACGAAATTCAGAGTCCAATATGCCTAAACAAAGAAACATTCTCTCGCGCTTGCGCTTGTAGAAACGACAAAAAAAAATATGGAAATGACATGAATCAGTCACGTGACATATGTCAATCCAACCTTAAGTATAATTTCTACCTCTATATAAGTGAGCCCTGTCTTACATAGGGATATATTATAATCATACACATACTAAACCGTTTATCTAAAACCAATATAGAGAGCATGTTTTACATTCCACCCCTAAGGGGGTCAAATAGGGGATGAAAGTTTGTATATGTAAAATCTTACTGCCGTGCAGTCGAAGCTGCGAGAGCAAGCTAGTTTGTGTAAAACGAAAGAATAACCATTAAATTCCATTTAATAAAATATATACCGTACAAAAAGCGGTGGCCTTGGGTTTAGAGCAGTCGCCTGCTACGCAAGCGACGCAAGTTCGAATCCCAGTGGGGCCGTGATTTCACACCAAGTGCTTTACGGTGAAGGAAAAGATCGTGAGGAAACCTGCATATGTTTGAGAAGTAATTCAAAGACGTATGTATAGTGCCCGAGACGGCGATGGACTCACCCTCTGTCACGTTAGCACTTGATCAAATTCGGTGAAATGTGGGTGTTGTTACAACACCTCTGCTTACCCCTTCGGGGACCCTTCCGAGATGGCGTAAGCATATTTATTTATTTTATATACAAGGAACAGTTCTTAAATACCTGTATTTCTTTTCCTCATTTGCCAGGGAGGAATACATTTTAGCAAGGCAACCCCAAACAGGTAGGAAAAGTGTTCTTTTGTGTATGGCAAAGTACAAGCTTTAAGACCGTTGGGTCATAACTTTTCAGTCTGGAGAGTGCGAGGGAAATTAAACAGAAATCCTATTTTGTATGGTGACCACAATGTTTTTTCTTTATTTTTAATCATGATTAAGAAGTAATTAAAATTAAAATATCACACCCAAGGGTCTCCAAAATAGATGTGTAACAACTACGGGCATGGCAAATATACTGTTATTTTTTTTATTATTTTCATTTTATTTTTGCGTCTTTTACTGTTAATCTAATTAAATGTTACGGGTATGTCGTGAAAAATCTAGTTACCTACATTGGAACCTAAGCGAAACACGCTACATTTCATGTTGGAATTTTAATAAGTTAAATTAGTCACGTTTCGAGACTTTATCGCTAAATAACCTGTTGGTTTAGGTTAGCTCATGTTCCTATGAGCTTGAAATAATGTTGGAACGTCTCGTACAATTTTGAGCTTTGTAATTTTCATATTAGGTTTCGTCAATTTCTACATTTGAACAGTGCCGTGCTATATTGTCGATGTTGTTTCTATAGAATAAAACTAGTCGACCTAATAGAAAACCTATGTCTTGTCCTGTGTACCGTCTGAAGCGACATCTTTCGGGCTGTTTTGTGAATCTAGACTATCCAGGGCACCACCCTAACGAATACAAAAAAATCATTCAAATCGACCCAGCCACTTAGGAGGAGTTCTATTGACATACACACGTACGTAGGAGAATTATGTATATTAAGATATAACAACCAAGATGAAAAATATTTTACTATAATAATGATAAAAAAATAACAAAAAACCCAAATAGAAAACAAAAGTAGCGTGAGCATAAACAAAGAGCGTTCCACCCAGCAATATCCATAATTAGAAAAACGTCTCGGCGAATCCCTCGTTGTATCAAACGCATGGCGAACCTTAACCGTCGACACGGACGAAGGACGCTTTCAGAGGCACGGTTTCCGCGACTCACAGCGTTTCCCATTCATTGTGATGATTGCTCCGCTCTCATTATACCTATACAGCGGGACTTTTCACTGACTGACGACTGTCCGTAAAAACGACGCCTTTTCCTCGAAGAATGATACCATGGAAGGCTTTCTTTACAGCTTTAGATTTAGGAGAGAGTAATCGAATTTGATGGCTTTGACAGTAGTGTCCTATAAGACGTGTACGAAGACTTGAAACATCTACGAATGAAAGGTTTGCGTCCGGTTAAACCACTCTATAAGATTAGTAAGATATTATGATACAGATAAATAATATTTACAAAATTTGTAATCACTTAAAAATCCCAGCGGGGCCTGTACCAATGAGTTTTTCTAAAAAGCTTATGTACAGTGATTTCACACCACGTGCTTTACGGTGAAGGAAAACATCGTGAGGAAACCTGCATAATTCTGAGAAGTAATTCAAAGACGTATGTATAGTGCCTGAGACGGCGATAGACTCACCATCTGTCACGTTGGCACTTAATCAAAATTCGGTGAAAAGTGAATGTTGTAATAACAACACCTCTGCCTACCCTTTCGGGGAATACAGGCGTGAGCATATGTATGTTAAAAATACTTTATAGCAACCCTCAACAAATTGTGATTGAAAATATAATTCTTGTCGACAATGAAGAGAAATGATCTGTAGCGTTACGTTTCCTGACATATTCATTGAAGAGGAATGAATTAATATTGTCATCTGAAGATTCACGAAGGAACGCAGCTATATTATGAAAATGTCAATTCACTTAAATTGCGCTTTCAAAGCATTTCTTCGGAGTACCCGACGGGTACCTGATTCCGTTCGACGTGAGATCAAAGAGCCGCAATGCGAAGGACTTTTTTAAACGAGGAAAATATGAGGCAGTGTACGCAAATAACGGGTTGAGTCAAAAGACTACGCACGCTCAACATCTTCACTATTGACTTCAACCCGTTGGAGGAACAAAAGGAAACATTTTTATTATTTTCGCTTGGAATGTTTTGTTTTGATTTCTATCTGGCTTTAGACTGTGTATGTTTCCCGTTAGTCGAGACGGTGAGTTTGCTGGGAACATAATCTAATATATAAAATTTCCATGTCACAATGTTAGTTACCGTACCTACTCCTCCGACATGGCTGGACCTGAAATGTTGTGTGCAGATCGAGTAGGTCTGAGAATCGGTCAACATCTATTTTTCATACCCCTAAATGACAAGGGTGACAACCCCAAAAGAATATATGGCAATACAACGTTTGCCGGGCACAGTTAGTTTTGTATAAGAATACTTATACTTCCTTCTACAACTAGCTTTGCCCTGCGGTTTCACCATAAAAAGCAAACATAAAAGTAACCTAATTTGCTCCTTGTAATATTAGCAATCTGCCAGTGAAAGTTGTGTTAAAATCGGTCCAGCCATTTCAGAGATTAGGTACTCGATACAAACATATAGACAGACAGACAGAGAAAAAAAAAATATTTGTTTATTAAGTCAGTACCGTACTTACTTTCCTATGAATTTAGTGAAAAGCTGTTTTTTTTTTGGAATTACAAACAAACACTTCAATGTTATTTCTATGTATGTATAGATAATATAATAAACGCATAGTAAATATATAAAATGCATACGTACCCGTTCTTATGTCATCATAATATATATTGTTAATTACACGGAGTTTAAGATTGCGTCTGAAATAACGCTTGAAAATAACCCACTCAATATACAAATAACTTAATTACTCAACTCTATCAAAATTCATGCTTCAAAATTCAAGGAGAGCAGAGTTCGGTGCCAATTGTACGTACCCATTTACATATTATTAAAATCAAATAGGATGCATCTAGCAGAGCGATCTAATCTGAACACTACCCGAGAACTCTCAGCGGGGATGCCACAAGGCAGTCTTTTGGGACCGGTCCCTCTTCCCGCTGCCCCATTTATTGCTCGTTACACCACTAAATATTATGAATAATTTACGCAACGACTGAAATAATTATTATCTCGTTTGTACCGTTCTTGAGAAATGACATTAGGAATATAGGTCAATGGTTGGGATTCTTATTAATATTGTAATGGATGTAAAGCGCGAGGTCTGTATAGAGCAACAGTCGTTCTCTGTTCTCATAGTCTGTCCCATGAGAGACTCGGCGATGATATGTACGGTTGCAGTCTGAAATAGTAGTGCTGTCTACTAAACATCGTATATGGTAATGTTTCTTATGATATGAAAGTTCTATTCAGTTTGTCTACATACTATGCTAAAATTACTATAGAAAAGTTGGTCTCTGCCTAACCCTACGAGATACAGGCGTGAGTATATGTACATACATACATATGCTCACGCCTGTATTCCCCGAAGGGGTAGGCAGAGGTGTTGTTATCACAACCCCCACTTTTCACCGAATTTGATTAAGTGCCAACGTGACAGATGGTGAGTCTATCGCCGTCTCAGGCACTGTACAAACGTCTTTGAATTACTTCTCAGAAATATGCAGGTTTCCTCACGATGTTTTCCTCCACCGTAAAGCACGTGGTGTGAAATCACTGTACATAAGATTTTTAGAAAAACTCATTGGTACAGGCCCCGCTGGCATTCGAACTTGCGTCGCTTGCGTAGCAGGCGACTGCTCAAACCCCGAGGCCACCACGGCTCAGTAATGTATATAAGTATAATGATGATGAGGATAAGTGATTCATGTAGCATGTCGTCACAGTAGCGTGCTTATATCTATACATATATATACAATTTTAGTGTCTGTTTGTAATTCCAAATTAAAAACCTTTTCACTAAATGTATATGAAAGTATATACTCGCATAAAACACCCATTTTTTTTCCATTCATCCGTCGGTCTGTCTATCTGTATGTTCCGGCTTATCACCAAAACGGCTAGAGCGATTTTAATGGGACTTTCACTGCCTGATAGCTAACGTTATAAGGAGAGGAACTAAGAGATTCGCGAGCCACCCATAAAATTAAGTCCCATTAAAATCGGTCCAGTTTATAATAAACATCTGCCGCTTGGTATTTGGTTTTGATAATCCCATAGTAATCTAAAATGTTTTCGGGAATCAAAGCATGTTATGTGTTAATCCAAATACACTGTGTAAGAAATTAAAATCATTTACATTTATAATATTCGTAGGGTGTAATAAGTCTCATATAATATAAAAAAAAAGTTATAAGCTAGCCTGTAATCAACTCAAAATTGTACAATCAAGCATTAGCTTGTGATGCATTTTCTCCCCCATCATTTGCTCGCTGAATTAATTACAAGTAAAAAAAATTGGGGTGAACTTCACAAGATTTATTAAAAAAAAAATTGAAACATCACCTTCACACGCAGAGCGCAGGGTGTCCAAACTAAAACCATACAACGTGTCAATTCTCAACGAAAACAATTACTGGCAACAAACGGGTCGCGCAATTTGCATAGGGGCCGCGGCGGCGCCTCGAGCGGGGTAGCCCGATTAAAATCCCTAAAATACACGTCGACGTGTTGACGTTTTGATGAGGCGAAATAAATTGCGCACGGGGGTCGCCGCGAGGCAGCGCGTGTTAAGGGAAAATGAAGGTAATCAGGCCACGCCGCCTTTTCGCTTTGAAGACTGCGTAATGCGAATATTATTTGAATTTGGTAGGAATCGAGTAAGGACCAAGTTTTTTCGGACGAAATCTTGACGGGGTCGAGATCTTTGGGTGTACTATATTTTAAGGTCCTCTAAGAGGCTTTAGATACTTACATACATATGCTCACGCCTGTATTCCCCGAAGGGGTAGGCAGAGGTGTTGTAATCACAACACCCACTTTTCACCGAAGACGATTAAGTGCCAACGTGACAGATGGTGAGTCTATCGCCGTCTCAGACACTTTACATACGTCATTGAATTACTTCTCAGAAATATGCAAGTTTCCTCACGATGTTTTCCTTCACCGTAAAGCACGTGGTGTGAAAATCACTATACATAAGTTTTTTAGAAAAACTCATTGGTACAGGCCCCGCTGGGATTCGAACTTGCGTCGCTTGCGTAGCAGGCGACTGCTCTATTCCCGAGGCCACCACGGCTCTTAGATTTTAGATTTAGATTTAGATACTTTTTGAAAAAAAAAAATCTACTCAATAGAGTTTTGAAATAGTATTTTGATTGCGAACAAGACTTGAGAGCTGAAGCTGAGAGAGACTTGAAGCAGGGAAGGCGGACGTATTATTTCGGAATCAAATAGTTTCTACTCAAAAGCACAAACAATATTAACTCCCATTCCAGTCACATACTGTTAAAACGCAAACCATAAACTGTACAAAGCGGGCCTAAATCAAACCGTGTCTGGTATAATGGAACCGTCAGATTCGCGACACCTCGTCACCGACACAAGGGTGACCATTTAAAACTTCCCCGAAACATATCCCACGCATAAACCACCGCAGAATGAACTGGGACCCTCATCAGGGAAAACATACTTTATCTCGTTGTAGTAAGGTTTATGTTGATGATCTGAATAAAGTTGTTGGAAGTCGGAAAACGCGACCGAAACGCACGGTTTGCGAGCTATGACGCCCAATGAAGACACGAAAGCAATTTAACTTTAAACAATAGCCGCGTTACGGCGGAATCTCGTACCATTGTCGCAAAGATTTATCGCGACTACCTTCACGTGTGTGGGACGTCATTATTATCTACAATGAAGATGGTAATTATAATAATAATAATAATAATATTTATTTTGCCACAGAACGTAAGTACAGTCAACACACATAGTCATATATAAGTAAATATTACAATGGGTAATTATTACAATAATATTGAATAATGTGGTATTGCCGCAGATGGCTAAACTAGGCGGAGAGCCTGTAATATAGACATCTGAGCTCCCCAACATAAATTATCATTTTTATACTTTGTAATGTATCAACATTTTATTGACTGTGGGAAAAGCAAACATGAATGAATTAATAGAATAAATTAAAGGCAGGTACGTATCCTAACTAAGTTTAAATATTTGTACTCAATCACTTATAAATCAAGTACAAATAAGTGTTCGTTTACACTCTGTATATATGATAGTTTGTGTGTGTGTGTGCGTGTGTGTATGTGTGCTTGTGTGTGTGTGCGCGTGTGTGTGTGTGTGTTTGCGGGTGTAGGAGAAAGATTTTATATTGTGTAGGGGAAAAAAAAAAAAAAACATTTACCAGTTCACCAATGAATTATTGCACATTTATTAGTAAATTTTCGGTTTCGTCATAATCTTGTCTCTTTAATATATCAGTAAGTACTTTTTTCAAATTATACGTGTTGAGATTAATTAATTTGGTCCTTTTGGAAATTTTATTATATAATCGACTACCAAGAAAGCATGGGAACCTTTTGGCAAAAACCGTATTAGACCTCGGTACTGGGAAGATTTTATCAGAACGGCGTTTTGTCGGAGCGCATACTTTAGAATTACCCATGGGGCAGAGCTTGTGTTGTTTGGCAATCAATTTGGCTATGAAAAGTTGACGGACAGTGAGTACGCCAATATCACTATATAGCGTAGCTGTGGGATACCTATAGGGTAAAAAATTGCTGACTTTAAGAATAGCTCGCTGTGCACGTTCCAATGGTAGCAAATGTGTTTTAGCAGCACCACCCCAACTGTCAATGCAATATGTGATTAGAGACTGGCAAAGGGCAAAGTATAGCATTTTAAGTACTTTTTTGTCAGCTACGTGTCTAATATTTTTAAACACTGCAATTAGTTTACGACATCGGTTGGTAATGACTTGTATATGTTTATCAAATTTCAAAAATGGATCCAGTGTTACTCCTAGGTATCTAAGTGATTCGACTTTTTCTAATTTTATACAGTTGCAGGTATTAGATGAGCAGGTAATGTTATGATCTGAAGAGTGTGCTAAGATTTTGGGGCAAGTGTGATTTGGGGGTAGGGATTTATTTTGAATAGAAAAATTCATGATTTTTGTTTTGTCTACATTTAAACTAAGCAGATTTTGCTTTAACCAGATGTTTATGTTATTAAACCCTCGCTGCGCAGAGGCATATACCTTGTCCCAACTCTCTTCCCGGAATACTAAAGCGGTGTCGTCTGCAAACGTAAAGATTTTGCCGTTATGTAGCTTAATATCACATAGGTCATTGATATATACCAAAAAGAGAGTCGGACCAAGGTTACTCCCTTGAGGCACGCCGTATCGTACTAACAAAGGTTCACTCGTGACATCTCCTAAACGAACGGTCTGTTCTCTGTTTGTTAGATAATCAGTAAATAGTTGGAGTTGTACGCCTCGTATACCTATTGTTTCCAATTTACCAAGCAGAAGAGGAATAGACACAGTGTCAAATGCCTTTGCGAGGTCTAGAAAGATTGCCAGGCACCTGTCACCTGCATCTAGACTATTAACTATATGGCTAACCAGATCTCCCACTGCATCAGAAGTTGACTTGTTTTTTCTAAAACCATATTGATTTTTAGAGATGAGGTTATATTCTTCTAGGTAATTAACTAATCTTTTATTAATTATGCGTTCTAAGATTTTTGAAAAAATGGGTAGTAATGATATAGGTCTGTAATTATTAATAATATCTTTTGGCCCTGATTTATGGATAGGAATTATAATTGATTGTTTAAATGCTGTAGGAAAAATGCCAGATTTAATTGATAAATTACAAATATGTGATAAAGGACCAGATAAAGCTAGACAATTTTCTTTAACTATCCTGGATGAGATGCCATCTAAGCCAACCGAAGCGCTATTTTTGAGTGATTGAATGATTGAAGTAACTTCATCCCTGTCAGTCCCCGATAAGAAAAATGAGTTTGAGTTTGAGGATATCTTATCATTATGAGCGGATACTGCGGGATTAGTTGATATTACTTTGTGAGCCAAAATTTCACCTATATTTGAAAAATATTTATTCGCTTTATTCGCTGCCTCACTAGGATTAGACGAACCGTTTAATAACTGTAGATTAGTGGAGTGTGTTTTTAAATTTGATATCTTATTTATTGCTCTCCAAATATCTTTTGGGTTTTTAGCCTTTTCCAGTTCAGATTTCTCATACTGTCTCTTTATTTTTTTCAATAGACCAGACAAAAAATTACGATATCTAGTGTATGTCGTTATAATTACGGCGTTTTCAGGCGATTTTTTTAATCTAGCATGTAATTTATCACGGTTCCTCATGCATCGTATTAAGCCTGGTGTAATCCAGGGTTTGAGAGGGGTCTTACGACGTGAAGTTTGAACTCTCTGTGAATTTGATTCTATAATGTCTGTTATAGTATCAGTAAATAGATTTGCTGCCTCATTGCAATCAGAGCTGTCAGTAACATGCTTGAAATCATTATTGTTTATTTGTGATTTAACACGTTCATAGTTTATACGTAAAAATGAGTTTGAAAGGGACTTTTCAATTGATTTTGTTATATTAAGCGATAAAAGGACTGAATCATGATCTGTGAGGGTATTTTTCACTACTAATGTCACAGCGTTTAAATTAGACTTAATTAACAAATGATCTAAGCAGCTCGACATACGTGTGGGAATAGTGTGAGCAGGATGAAGACCATGTGAAGCAATGAGATTTAGATAACTGTCCGACTGGCTATCAGTGGCCTCCTTTGCAATGTCAATGTTTATGTCACCAGTGATTATTATAGTGCTATATTTATTTAATGATGTTAGAATGCTATCGAGGGAATTCAAAAAAATATTTAAATTGTGAAATGAGGGTGGTCTATATATAGCAATAATAGCTATATTGTTTTCGGTAGTTACAATGAGACAGTTAGCATCACTTAAAGATGGTTCATATACTGTACAAGGGAGGTCAGACTTAGTGTAAAGAACAAGTCCATCATTCTGGTTGTAAGAATCGGTAGTTACATCACAATTGTAATTTGGTAGCTGAGGTAGGTTATAGTTACATGATAACCAGCTTTCTGTGAGACAAATTATGTCTGGTTCAACATCAATTCTGTGCAACAGTGTCGAGAAACCATCAAAATTATGTGAAATACTTACTTACTTCTAATATTTTGTGTTATGATGTTAAGTTTGTGTGGTGTATGTTTTGGGATATACGATTTACATTCTTCTGGAATACAAGAGTAAGATACACATTTATCAAGACGGTCTAGGTTAACTTCTATATTGTGAAGGACATTATCCATTATGAAATGAAATGTAATAAGTAACGAGGTGCAATAAAAATGTGCAATACTTTACTAACTAATACCCCAAGTACCGGACTTTCTAAGGCGTTAAGGCTAATTTTTTTAATATTTTGTGAATGTGTGTAAATTAATTTGTTAAGAGTGTAAGTACCCGCAAGGTTAATTTTGTGAATATATTGTGGATGTGTGAGTGTGAATGTTTCAGTATTTATTATTTTGTGAGTGTGTAATTGTGTGATGTTATTGAAATGGGAGGTTAGACGAAGTATTACGAAAATATCTAGCATGTAAACAGTAACAAAATAAAGAAATGGAAAATACAACATAATTAGTTAAACATAAGTAGACATAAATGAGCAATCTATGCTTTTAGTGTTTCCAAGTCATTGGCATTATTTATTTTTATGAGCTGAGCACCTTCAGACTTCCTAAGGTATATTTTGCCTCTGGATGACCAGCAGAAACGGTAGTTGCTAGCCTTAGCAAACTCTCTCGTCAGGTAAAAATTAGCCATTTGCTCATTCACTTTTGCAAGTAAACTGATAATAGAATGAATCATTTGTGATAGTCCAGTAGTCAAAGCTGTAAAGCAGGTCGGGATTTGAACGAACACAATAAATACTTTGCACTTTGCAACAGTTGCCATAGTTCCTAAAGTTCCTAGAGTCCTTAAAGTTCTATTCGGAATTTTTAGACCTAATTTAACTAAAGTAAGCAAAACCTAAAATAACCTACAGCTCACTTTATAATAATTCATTATAACATAACACCATCGAGTCCCAAGCTACGGAAATCTTGTACATAGAACTTGACCAGTTCAAGCTGAATTAGGAAACTCAGGATCGTTATTTGGCCCTCCTATGCAAAAGCGGTTTTTTTTCTAATTCATAATATAATGCGTACTTGATTCAAATATAATCCTCACATAAAAAAACACAACAGAACCCGCTATATCTAACGTAGCAACCAAGTAAACCAACCACTAGACCAACGGTGTCATCACATCAATAGTTGGCCAAATTAAAGGGAACCCGAACGAGCGAGTTAGTTTACGAAATTACATGGGGCATATAGAGGGCTCATAATTCACTTTGACAACATTTGATACGCTCTAACGTGTACAATGACAATCATCAGGCAAATTACACGTTACACGAAACGTGAAAGATTCATTCAGCGATGTGGATCATTATAATATGATACATATATACATCAACGATACACACAAGTATGTAGTATATTGTTTGCTTGGCTGAATTCGTGAGCCACTCAATTGGTCACACTGACAACCAGCTCCCAGGTTGGTCTGCGGTTATAGTTGAGTTGTAGCCCTTTGACAACAATGTTCGGCAACACCCAATGTACTGGTGCATACCACCTTGCACCGGGAACATCATTAGAACTTTGTGTATATTATTTTCTTATTATAATTGTTTGATTTTGTATTTGTTATCTGTGTAACTGCCTATTGCCAAAATTGCTGTCAATAAATGAATATTAATGTTACCATAAATTCAGACTCCGAGCAGCTACTGGGAACTTACGGATTGGAATACCCAATAACTTTGGCCGACCGAGGGATTGAACCAAAGTCCTCGTGTTCCGCAGTAGTGCATGCGGCCACTAAACTAACGAGGCAGTCACATTTCGACATATTGTTATGTCAAAGTATCTCGATTGTTTTAAAATACTGTAAAAATTAAAAGCTATTTTTCAGATATTTGCTGTTATATTATTTCATCACCCTTATGAAACATAAAGGAGTTCTTTAGGACTTTATTTATTTCAATTAGAACAATCATCGCCCTGGCCTTATCGCATACAAACATTGTTGGGATCGGCATTTGATTCAACCCAATGTGGACCGATCACTAGATTTTTACACAAAGCGTATGGAACTTCGCAACTCGTTTTATGAGGAATATCGGTAATGTCGATAAAATCAGTTTTTCTAAGGCTTCTGACTGTCCTGTCACGATTACGAAAAATGCTAAATTGGTAACGGGGACCGATTGCTTAGCGTGCTCTCCGAGGCTTGCTGGGAACTCGGGCAGTCACCCGTGCAACTAATGGCCTGAATTGGGGTTGCTTATATTATTTCTACTCTCAATGTTTTATTTATCATTATTTGATATAATTGCAATAAAAAATCAATTAGAGTAACACATTTAGGAATACGCAACAGCCTTTAAACGAATAATTTTGCACATTTATATTCCTCAGCATTAAAGCTTTGATAAAAATAACAGCACACTTCGACCTTCTTTATAAACGAGGGCAATTTAGGACGAAATAATTCAATAGGCAGAAAGTTGACTTTTAAGAGCACTCGAAACGTGTCCCCCCCGAATAAATTGTCATGATATATTAATATTTGAGAATGCAAATGTCAAAAGCCGCCCTCAGGGGCAAGGGATGCGTGGCGACGCATAACTAGATGTCCCTAGTAAATCTGTAGATTGGGGGGTGGGTAAGCTCACAATTTATTCGAATTAACGATTATTTTATTCTTAATAAGAATGTTTTATGGAGTTTCTAACACAAAACGAAGTAAAAAGCCTTTTTCCATCAATAACTGATACAGATAACATGAGTATTGGTGCTTGTCAATTTCACAGCTAGTAAGTTCCTCTGCCCACTAGCTTGCTCACGTAACTCATCTCTTCAAAACTCCTTTACATTATGATTTCAGCGTGCAAGTGGTGTTTTTATGTGTACATATCATTACATTTAAGAACCGTAGTGGCCGCAGGGTTTGAGCAATCACCTGGTACGTAAGGGCTGCACGTTCGAATCCCGGCGATCTATACCAATGAGTAATTCAGAAAATAAGTGCAGTGATTTCACACCACGAGTTTTGAAGGAAAACATCGTGAAGAAACCTGCATATGTGTGACAAGAAATTAAAGACGTATGTATAGTGCCTAAGATGGCGATGGACTCACCATCTATCACGTTGGAACTTAATCATCTTCGATGAAAAGTATTGTTATTGCAACATCTCTGCTAACACTTCGCTGACCCCTTTCTGGGATGGCGTGAACACATTGTTATGAATAAAATTCCAGTTGCAACGCAAACGTTGGTACTAAATAATGTTAGATCTTTTTTTTTTAAAAAACACAGTCGCAAATAATTTTAATGCAACCAAACAAATCCGAATTCAATCACACATTTCACACCCTCACTGACACAAGCGCACACGGCCGTATGTTACACAAAGTTACAACTGTGTATAAAATATTGGCTACCTACCGGGAAGGGTCCCCCTAACATCAGCAATAGCGGAAACAATTATTTTTCGCTCCACTCGTATCGGACTAAGTGGAGTGGGCTATACGTGCACAATCTGTGTAATGTATCCACACGTATTCATGTGTACATGCATTGATTTTATGTGTTCGATGTGATTTGTCTTATTATATAATGAAATTGTTTAGTGTATTTCACATGACTATTTATTTACGTGTTACTTAGTAATACATAAGATATTAATAAGTAATTAAGTTTATATTGTGTGTGATATGCCGCTAACTTGCAATAAATATATGAATATAACATTTGTAAGAATACAAAGGATTAAAAAAAAAATACTGGGCCTGGACCTTTCGCTTATACAAACTATACAAAATGTATGGGGATGACATATTATTTATGTCGCGTGCCCTGATTTATTTCACTTCCATACATTTTGTAGGGGTTTTATTAGGGCAAGCGCGAGAGAATTTTAGTCTGTTTAAGCCTACTAGAGGCCTAGACAAATGTGGGATATTTACCAATGAAAACACTCAGTCATCTCCTTGACCTTATCCCATACATTGTTCGGATCGGGCACTTGATTCAACCTGATGCGGCTGATATTTATACGAAGCAACTGCCATCTGACCTTCGCAGTCCCTTTGGCGAAGAAAATCTGTGATCTAGGTTAAACCAGTTGTCAGACTATGTTAGGCCTCCGATTGAACTGTAACGATTGCCAAAGATGATAAATTGGCAACCGGGACCGACGGCTTAACGTGCTCTCCGAGGCATGGAGGGAACTCGGGCGGTCACACATCCAATTACTGGCTAGGGTTAGGGTTGCTTAACTTTGCTGATCGAATGCAACTGTGTCACGAGCTCCTCGGAAATAAAAATACTTAATATTTACTCGATATCCAAATGTTTACTCAGATTAAGTTACCCCATCAACTCAACAACAAGGTTGCCGAAGTAAAAATATGTCCTTTAAAAACAAAAATGTCTAAAGCATTATTCTACACTGCACATGAAACTGTTACGACAGCTTTTAAATCACATTGACCTGAGTTTGACCAAAACTAGTGTTTAAAACGTATACCATAAAGTAGGGTGCAACTCATTTTCATCCCCATCCCACCAATAATAAGAGCTTCCTTGCCATAAATCTTGTGCAAACAGTCTACAGGTGTTGTGATTCATGCTGCGAAACCGCATCCCGTGCCGTCTCGGCTAATGTGTTTACCCCATTACATCCGGAGGTTTTACAACCGCTATACGTTGACCTGCCTCGTGCCCTTCTTTTCATCCACTAAATGAAACAATGCGAGGTAATATTATGCGAGTGCTAAGGTCAGGTTACACTGGCAATGTTTACAGCTCTACCTTGGATTTCGACAAACATCGTCGAGTCGCGTTTGCATTAAGTTTTATTGCTTTCCTCTCCTGAAAATTATAGGTATAATATAAGACTGAGATATTTTGTGGGACGACAAAAATGTTGTACATAAGGATGTGATTATTAGTAATATTATACTACCACTAGCCTGCGCACACAGCTTCACCTGTGTGACAGTAAGATTTGACATACACATTACGAATCCCTATTTAACCCCTTTAGAAATATAATTTCAAATATCAATCACATTGAGTTTTGTGTATCTATCACATAGATCGTATCTGTCAGATACATGATGTTAAAAAAATAAGCATCCGCGAAATAAAACCTACGCGAGTGAAACCGCCGTATACAGCTAGTTCATTAGTCAACATTCTTTGTTCATTTGAAGAGAGTAGCAATTTTGAAAATGCCTATAGAATTGCACTAGTGATGTTGAAATTCCGCACAGAACTGCAAATTTCTGCTCGTCAATAGCACCTATCGGAAACTAGTAGGTTTACCGTGCACTGAATACGT
The DNA here is from genome assembly GCA_929442735.1 of Watsonalla binaria. NCBI lineage: Eukaryota > Metazoa > Arthropoda > Insecta > Lepidoptera > Drepanidae > Watsonalla > Watsonalla binaria. The sequence continues at coordinate 10,154,044 of OV838924.1, read as the reverse complement.
AATGACACAACTTAGCTATGCCTTCTGAAGATGAGGCTTTCAATTCACTTTGCACTTATAATCTCCTCTTTGAAATATTACCCATCCATGGGTTTACTTGCAATTTGTTCAATGATTTTATATTAAAGTAAGCATTAGATTTCGTGGCCACTCACCCCTTATAAATACATTTTTAAACCTAAAAGCACTATACTTACCCCGCAAAATTTGTATTAAAACCTATTAGAGCTTCTCTAGTATTCTATTAAATGGATTTTGTTTATAATGAGGGATTATTAATCAAATAACATTGTAATATTCGTGGGAACTTTTTTCTATTAAAATTAATAAAAAGCAACTACATAAGAATAAAGTCCATTTGGTAATAAATCTTCGACTCAGAATCTTTACCGCGGACGTTTGATACGAATGTTTTATGTGATTAGTAGGTATGTTGCACATATAGGGGAAGATATAGCGAGTTGTATCTACAATAAATCAATGTATCGCATTAACCCTTCTACAACTGACACCGGCCGTTTGAATTTGGAAATTCTGCTTAACACGAACCCGTCGCGCACACAAATTCGTTTGACCCATGCACCCGGAACGAATTGACTGGTGCGGGTTACCGGCCGTCGATACAATAAAAGAAAATTAAAAAAAAAGAAGAGTAATAGAATCAAAAATGCTAGGACGTATATTGGAGAGCAGACACGTTCGGAAGTGTTAGCCGATAAAAAAGTGTGAAGCAAAAAGCATTTTTTATTTGACTGTATCACAGAGCTTGGAGTAAAATACCACAACAAAGGTAAAAAATGTTTTTGTTTAAAATATAATGTTGTCCTCCTTGACAATGGTTTATTCAGTTTAGACCCTGGTCTCCTGGTACCACCGGATCGGAAACTAGTGTTCTTAGAAGAACTATACATCTACACAGATAAATAAAATTGAAGGATCTGTTTGTAATTCCGAAATAACAGCTTTTCACAAAATGCACATGAAAGTACTGTACTTAAAAATAATACAAATTTTCAAAAAAATTCTGTTTGTTTGTTCGGGGTAATCTCTGAAACGGCTGAGCTGATTTGAACGGGACTTTCACTAGCAGATAGCTAATGTTACAAGGAGTTACTTTGGGCCTTACATTTAAAAAAACCTTTAGGGTTCCGCGGGAATGAAATGAAATCCACGCGGGTGAATTCGCAGATCACAGCTAGTAGTAAATAATAATAAATTACAATAAAATTATTCATTTTGAGAAATTCAAAATTGTATTCCAATCCATTGAAACAACGATATCATAACTATTTAGACTATCATAGACAAAATGCAATCGAGAACAAATATTCTACTCAAACCCCTAAGCTGTTTATAGATTTATCATAATTCGAACGTTTAGTAATTTCAATGAGAACGTAACCTATTTCAAGTAATGTCGTAAACATAATTCAATCATGAATGTTATTGGAAAATGCTCGTTCAAATCAACTAAACGGCGAGTACCAAATTGGCGGTGATCGTTACTAAATCAACTAAGCGTCACTAAACACAGCATAAATCAGAGTAAGTACACTATCGGTCGACAATAGCTCGTTCGAGTCAACGCGCGACGTGCTCGCCTGGACGATACCAGGGGTGTCAATATTGGGAAATCACCATCATTTATTTTTTAAGGTGACACAATTTTGTGTAACATGATATTATGTATAGTGGCATACAGCAAAAAGTTCAGAAACAAAATAATTAGAATTTTCGCATAATTCGCATTTGGTATAATTCAATTACATATTTTCACGATACACAATTGGAGCTAGGCTTATGCAAAAAGGAACCAACTCACAACTTTGCCCAAATTGAGTTATAAATATAGCTTAACTGAATTTTATATCAAGAGAGTAAAAGACGCTGCTTAGCCAGTCTGTATCAAATTATACAATATTTTTAAAAGGACATCTTGGCCTTTCTAAACAGTTTTATATGTAAATCTTTATCATCTCAAAACTGTCAACGTGTGTTGGTCTCATTAAGTATATAGTAGTACATAAGTCCAATTATCTTTATTGTAAATATATATTCAGTCCGGAAAATCAACTTATGAAGCACATAAAGCAGTTGTCAATAGCGTCAATATGAATAGCTGACCGTATTCCAACATACAGACACATGTGGAGTGTCAGGTGGAAAATGACAAGTTGACACCCCTGGAGTGACACAATGCACGTAACGAGGCCGCGCCGGAAGTGGCAACGAGGCGCTCGCGCAGCATCCGCTTGAGAGGGGAGGGGGGCGCCACCGGCGATATTTCCGCCTTCGGTCGCCATCTCAACTCGACGAATGTATATTTTTAGATGGAAATGCATTTTAGATTTATGTTTAAACTTGTATGCACTTTGTATTATTCATTTTATGTGTATAAATATTTGTGGTAATGTAGAAGAAAAAATATAATTTACACAGTAACATCTTTTTATATAATATACAAGCTGTGTTAATAATAAGCTATCTGCCAGTGAAAGTAAAGTAAAGTCCCGTTAAAATCATTAGTTACAAGTACAAAATAGATCCCTTCCCACAAATGTTTAGGTAAAATGCTAGCCCGGTTCTACCAGCTATCAGACATTGGTTTTTGATTAACTGCAGTACTAAGCTAACAGATTTCCAAAACTGAAACAAATCCTTCATTATCGCAACCAACTGTTAATATTTCACGAGCATACGATCTAAAATGATCATTTAATTTGTTTGAAGATCTCTATGTCGTTGCAAATTATCAGTCTGCCAATATGAGTGCTATAAAGTAACTATAAATGTAGGTAGTTCTGTCCGTATTTCCAGCCGGCGCTCCACATTCTATTTCCGTTACCAGTCATTGACATGAATTCATTTTCAGGTGTCAGAGCTCCAACCAAATGTAATATTAACACGTTTGATTTGAAACGAGAACATTTTGTACTCAAAATTTTAAGTTGACTCTAGGTCTTTGCACAAAGTACACATTATCCTCGAGCTTCGCTTACAGAAGCGTTACAGATGTATAGGAAAGACATAATATGTCGCGTAAACGATCTTAGTCGGCCCCTGGTCTGATTTGGAAAATTATTTTAGTCTTAGATAGCCCATTTATCGTGGAAGGCTATATATTATCATGCTAAGTTTAATCGCGTGATAAAGTTAGCGTTAGCCCAAAGTAATTCAAGGCGGCCGAAGTCGCGGGCAGAAGCTAGTTGAAATATACTAAAAACGCAAACTTCTGGGTATCGCAACGGAAACATATCGTTGTCATTGGAGCAACATATTATGTTTTTTATATATGGTGACACCGTCCACACCAGCTGGCGCTAGGTGTGAAATGAGAAATGAATACGAGAGCCATTCACGTGTCCAGAGAAGTGTTCTATTAATTATTTTGCATTCAGTTACTTTTAGAACATAGCGAATAAAAAAAATTCTAAAATACTATGGAACATTATGTAATAAGCACGCTATGTAATAATTTACTTCGACTTACCTACATCTATTCTAATATTAAAAAGAGGAAGGATTTGTATGTAAGTATATTTTTGTAACGAATTTGCTCGAAAAGTACTGGACCGATTTAAAAAAATATTTTATTTCCGTACTCCCACGGCAACGGAAACTACGCGGGTTAAACCGCGTGACGTGCGCTAGTGTATTATATGTTGTATCCAAATACTCGAAATACGATTTCGTTCAGTCAAACTTGACTTACCAAATGTGGGTGGGTATTGTAGTGACAAAAAATGTATTATAAGGACATTTTGGTATTTACCTGAAACAAGAAAACAAAACACGGTTAATATTTTTGGCAGCATATAGTTTTTGTAAAGATCTTATGTTCATTTATTAACTAGTTGTGCCCCGCGGTTTCGCCCGCGTAGAATTAATTTCATGGGTGGCCCGCGGAACCCTAACGTTTCTTTTTTTAAAGTTGCCTAGACAGAAAAGAGACTAGGAGCAAACAGACAGACAGAGAAATAATAGAAAAAGAAAAATATACTTTCAAATGCATTTAGGGAAATGCTGTTATTTTGAGATTACAATCAGACACTTAAATGTTATTTATATGTATATAGATAAACTATGAATTGCAAGCGTCTACGGACTGCGGCAACAGCGTAGCAGTAGTAACTATCACAGTATTAGAAGAGAACCGTCATCATGAGGAAATTTGCCAATTTTGGTAAATCATTCGTCAAAACTTGTCAGGCATTCTTTTTGACTTTGGATTTCCAAAGATATTTTCTTTCAAAGAAAGAAGAGCTTAATGTGATCTTTAAGGCACGAGGTATTTACTTCGCTATTCAAATGATATACGCAATAGCAACTGTACCACGAGTCCCTATCGCAAAAATATCAATTCGAGATAGAAAAATATCAAATTACGTTTGTCTCATCTCAATAATCCTTTTCTGACATGAATAGTTTCAGACCGCGAAATACAAAATCCTTAGTGCAAACTCTATCTTCTTTATATTATCAAGGAACATGATATGAATTATTCTGCGTACGTTATGTTTGTCGGCAACCCAAACAGCTCTGTCGGTTTACATACCGGCAAAGGTATCGAATCATACGGCTTTGCGGGATACCGGTAGAAGACATCGTCGCGCCGCCGTCGAGCCAATGTTGTATTTATTCCATCTCCGGGCGGATTAGGCCCCACATCGAAACTCGAGGCAACAGGTACCCCCCACCCCACCCCTGGGAGCCGTTCGCAACAACAAGATAAAATAAACCCGCTGACTAAACACTGTTTGAGCACACAAGACCAAGAGTTCGCAGAATCATTCCAAACGAATACCAATTCCCTTCCACTAATCTTATTCTGCCGCACGAATGGACAAGTCCAGTTTGAGGTCGAAATAAAAAGCATATTTTGGAAGGAAAACGTGCCAATAACACTGCTAAACGAGTCAGTGATAAGAAATGTAGCTATTTTTCTAACCAAGTGCAAGTTTTAGATGCTTGAAACTGATTGAAAAATTGAATTTTATTTTAATTTTGCAACTTATATCTATGCAACTACACAGATAAATTAAATTTAAGTGTCTGTTTGTAATTCCAAAATCACAGCTTTTCACTAAATGTGTATGAAAGTATACATCATAGGCCACTTCATCTTGTCAGATGATTGTTGCAGTGCCGTGTACTATATCCTGCATCTTCTCTTGTGGCTTAGCAGGCCAGTGGCAGCACGGCATCTCTTGTCACATTTGTCGCAAGTGAACCGTGGATCTGAGGGTGAAGCAGTGCCGGTTAATAGAAGCCTTTTCTACTTAATGCTGTCGAGCCAGGCTTCGTCATGCTTGACATCCCAGATGATAATGCACGTATTGATATTGAAAAGTCATATTTAAAAAAAGTCTCTGTCTGTCTGTTTGTTCCGGCTAATTTCCGAAAGGGCTGGACCGATTTTAACGTGAAATTCACTGTCAGATAGTTAATTTGACAAGGAATAACTTAGGCTTCTTTTATTTTAAAAAGAGCATTCAAATTCCACGGGTCACTCATGAAATTAGCTCTACGAAGGCACAGTTAGTTATTTAATATATTTTGTTTCAAGTAAATAAGGTATAATTTACTGTGGATTTAATAAATAATATAATTTTATCCGGAAAACTAAGCAAACAATATGGTTCGATTCGCAATGAATTGGGAATTGTCACTAATCCAAAGAGCAGAATCTCATCGGGAATTATATAAGTCAATAAAGAGGCATTCTTAATTGACTAAAGTTATTTTAGAGCCGTGGTGGCCTCGGGGTTTGAGCAGTCGCCTGCTACGCAAGCGACGCAAGTTCGAATCCCAGAGCGGCCTGTACCAATGAGTTTTTCTAAAAACTTATGTACAGTGATTTCACACCACGTGCTTTACGGTGAAGGAAAACATCGTGAGGAAACCTGCATATTTCTGAGAAGTAATTCAATGACGTAGGCGATAGACTCACCATCTGTCACGTTGGCACTTAATCAAATTCGGTGAAAAGTGGGTGTTGTTATCAACACCTCTGCCTACCACTTCGGGGAATACAGGCGTGAGCATATGTATGTATTATTTTAGACCTTACAGAAATATTGTAGTTTATTTCATTGAGCATGTAATATAACTTAGATCTTATATAATTCTATGAAACGCAATACAAGTTCAATTGCAGCAACCTAATCACTTACTATACAATCTAGTAACTAACTAATTACCAAAAGCGTTCAAGCCACAGTAAATATAAGCTTTACAACCAGTAAGTAACCTAAAAACAAATCGTTTTAAATGACACAGTCACACAGAAGCACACATCTACGAGATTAGTAGGCAGGCACGTAGGTAGGCAGATGGTGAGTATATCACCGTCTCAGGCACTATACATACGTGTTTGAATTACTTCTCAGAAATGTGCAGGTTTACTCACGATGTTTTCCATCACCGTTTTTATTCGTATTTACAAATAAAGCATAATGCTTGTTGTACTGTGTTATTACAGCTAACATTTGTTCGTTACTTGCGTTTAACATTTCTTTCTCAAACGCGAGTTTTTCTAGGCTAAAAACACACAGACGACAATATGTTATTTTTATTTTAGATTAATAACAACATTTTTCTAGTTTTGTTTTAGGTTTGATAAATACAAATTTATCTTCAAATGTACTTACACGCAAACAGGTTTAAAACGAGGCACGTGTTGCAAGTAAATTTAATTTAAAATTCCGTGCGTTGATTTCAGGTCATTTGGAACAGATTACTCTTTTTACTATTTCTGTCTTCCCACAAGGAGGACACTAAGGCTAATTAATCTACATACATAAGTCAAAGTCAAAGTCAAAGTCAAAAGTATCTTTATTCGATTAGACTTTTTACAAAGTACTTTCAAATCGTCAGAATGACATAATTATACAGGATTAAACATGCTACCTACCATACATATGCTCACGCCTGTATCCCATGGGAGTAGGCAGAGACCACTGTTTGCCACATGCTACGATTCTTACATACTTCTTTCGCTTCATCCACATTCATGCATCTCTTCATACACTAATTAATCTAATCTATATCTATACAGATAAGTGGAAGTGTCTCTTTGTAATTCCAAATTCTTATAAACAGCTTTTCACTTAATACGTATGAAATGATGTACGGTACATAATATATAAAAATAACAATTTTAATACATTTAAAATTGTTATTTTTATATACTTTTTGTCTGTATGACTGTCTTTTTGCTTCTACTTATTCCGGCTAATCTCTGATACGGCTGGACAAGTTGAGCTAATGTTGCAAGGAGTACTTTAGACTATTTTATCCGCAAAATAAAGCCTATTTGAGTGAAACTGCAGGGCACTACTAGTTAAAATAGTATAATATATGATTCCTAGTATCGATACCTTACACAACACGCGTTTGGAATGATTCCATGGAATATTGACAGAATACATGAAGGGGAACATCAAAGCCGAGAATAATTCAGATAATGCACTAATTAGTTATCGATTTTTGGAGAGGTAACATTGCACAACATTGTTCGCTTTGAAGACTATCTAACCAATGTTACAAGACCCCAGTGTGGCCCAATTTTCTGAAACTTCTTTACATATTTTTTTAGGGCACGATGTAGGAAGGTTCTACATATTCTGGTTTCGTTTGTAGTGGGTTGCCATTTTGTTATAATTGATTTCCCTTTTTTACGGTTGGGTTGCCACGTCACGCGCGCCTCGTTTGAATTTAGGGATGTGGTTGGGCAGAGGGCGCAATTTGTATTGTCTCGCTGCTACTTTAGGGAAGGTTGCAAAATTTTCGACGTCCACTTGCTATTTAACAAACCCTAAAATATATAATATTATTAATTTGGCAGTTTTCCATTTCAAATAAAATGTATTTAGAAAGAAAGAAAGAAAAAAAGAAAGAAAGAAAGAAAATAAATGTATTCATAACAACATACATAAAGCGAAAAGGTTTGTCGTAACAATAGATTATAGTTGTTACGAATTGGACCCAACTCAGCATAATCTGGCTGTCACGTTGATGACAACCATCACTGATCTTCCGCTAGGACCAAGTCGAGAAGTCACAGCACGTCAATTTCGAAACCATGTAATACTTTTTTGGTTTTTTTAGAAAGTACATGCAAACATAAAATGCCAATGTTTCCGTTTTTACCAATACATTTAAACTATAATTACTGACAAAAAAAATTTTTGAAACAGATTGCCCTTTATTGACGCAAATTATTTGGTGATACTCTTTACCTCCATCGATGAGTATATTATATTCCTTATTACTGTACATCTGCCAAAATATGAATAGGTAGACGACCTCAATTTGCGCGCAACCCCATCAATGCAGCATCAATTTGACGTAACACAGAGCAGTTAATACGCTTCAGAGGATCAAACAATACCTAATATCGGAAGGCAGGTGCGTTTGCGTAATAATGGTACTGCGATTATCCTAATCACCTTTGAATAGGCAGTGGAGTGTGAGCAATTATATGCCTACAGATTATAGCAACCAGAGCGTTTAACTACGATTTGAATAAATCATCATATTATTGAAAATTCAACGGTGTTTTAATCATCCAGTTTTGCTGACGAATGTACCTACTAAAGATGTCTTACGAGTACGTCCTATGTATTTTAAAAACAAAGCGAAATTTCTTATCAAAGGTTGCAATTTTTTTGTTGTATTAGTAAGAAGTTCTTACTAACGTAAGTACAGATGCGTGGAATATTGCTAATGGTCATGTTTTGCAATTATGATTTTAACCATGGAACACTGACCAACTATTACTCATAATCAACTTATTTTAAGCACGGTCACAATACACTGATTTGATTCATTCTATTTGGTGCCGAAAGGGAATTGAGCGTCCATGGAAATCAAAATTAAGATAAATAAAATAGATGTATCTGTTTGTAATGTTGAAATCAACAGCTTGCATATGAAAGTATATACACTGAAATAGAAATAAAAATATGTTTGTTCCGCGTAATCACCGCAACTGATTTTAACGTTACTATAAGAAGATAGATAATGTTACAAAGAGTAACTTTTTTTTTTTAAATTGGGTTTTGCGGGCCACCGGTTAAAAGTCTACGCTAGTAAATAATATCAGAGAAATTACCTACGTCACCTCTTGTCATAGCAACCAACGTCTCGTGCGCTGTTAAGTATGAAAATCATTTCTCGGTATATTCACAAAATGTCCCAAAAAGGTCCAGGTCTTGCCAAGGTTAACAACAAATACAATTAACTGAGCTTGGACATTTCCTTAATTATATTTACTTAGTCTTTTATGAAACTGTTCGGAAGTTTCATTATAAACAAAGAAGTTATTTATGCTATGGCATCCCTTTTTGACAAATTAGCATAATTAAATTACGGGCTAAAATAATAAATCTCTCATCCAATGGAAAGTTTAACGTTACTTTGATTTTGTATATTATTAATTCATTTATTTATTAAGAGAGCGAAATTTTATTGAAAAGCAGAAACACAAAAAAAAAATATTGGATGTTTAGCAGAATACAGGCGACTGGGATGTGATGTTACAAACGTCGATACGTCGATCATATTTATAAACATTTATAAAATTTAAATGTCTGTTAGTAATTCCAAAATGATAGTTTGTATAATTATGATATAAAAAAAAATACTTTTTCAGTCTGTTTGTTCTGGTTAGTCTCTCAAAACGGCAGCTCCGATATTAACAGGACTTTTACCCGTAAATAGCTAACGTTGGAAGCAGTGAAATGTACATTGATTTATTATTAAAATATTTTCGCCCACTAAAAACAACCTTGAAATTAATTCTATGCAGGTGAAATCACGGGGCAGAGATAAAAATATTTACGCACACGCAGGTACTGCTATTGTGCAACTTCTTGAGACATAATATCAGTCTAAATAGTTTAGGTGATCCTCTCACATTGCATATCATTTGAAACGTCATCGCCCTGAGTGCCTAGTCTATTCTTGGCATAGGCACTAGACAGTCATAGGGCATTAGATAAATCACCGACTTTGTCTAGTACAAAAAAAGCTAGCAATGGTAAGAAGGCAATCGTAACCAGCGCCGTCTGTCGGCCTAAAGATGACACTATTATGTGCCCATACAAATCTGCGTTTACGTCGACGCGATGACTTGTAACGGCAGGCAGTGAAAAACTCGCACTAGGCACTCTGGTCTTACTTCATACAAATGATAGGCACTTGATTCATCCTGATGAAACTGATCACTCGATTTTTAAACAAAGCGATTGCCTTCTTACTGTTGCTAGCCTGTTTTACTAGTAAAGCCTGTGATTTGTGTAATGCTCTTCTGACTTTCATTACCTACTCCAAGTATGGATTTTAACATATTGTGTTTATGTTGACGATATCGGGGCGTTAAAAGCGCTTCAAGGGGCGAGTGTAGTAAAAATGCGCAAAACTAAAGGTCAAGCGACACTGCAGCAATTGTAAAGAGCTTCAATTTGACAACCATCAAAAATAATTACAGAATCAAATCTTTATCGAAATCTAAACATATAATTTTATTGCTTAACCAACCACCTTTAACAATCAGGAAACGTACAGGAGACCTACCATTATCAGTTTAAGCAGAGCGTATTAAGAACTTCTGAGCTTTGTCGTTTCATTTTGGTATCGTGAACGTCAAAGCTAAAAAGTTCTTAATACGCACTGCTTAAACGATCATAGTTGGCCCCCAGAATAATGTAATGTTATAATTTCATACGTCACAGTTCACACTGTTCCCCGCTCAATTAGTCTCACAACTGGTGACGTTTAGCCGTCACGTCATATATTTATAAGCACGTAACGTGACGTAGACTAATGACAGCGCTTGAACGAGCGTCGAGATTAAAAATTGCCATTTTATTTCTAATTTATAATCGCAATAGAGGACGGAATCGCGCGTGTTGGCTGCGTTTTATGGCCGACAGAGGGCGCTAATGACGTAAAATAATTGGTGCTTTAAATGTAAATGACGACACACGCAAACCCCAGCTTTATTAAATTTCGCGACAGCTCTACGAATGTCAGTCAGTATCATATTTTATGGACTCACAAAGTGACAGTTAAGGCGACGTTAACTCATATTGAGTCATTTTGAATATTGTACGATGACACCAACAGTTGTCAAAGTAATAAGTTGAAGTTCTGAAAAACTTTAGGTCCTACTTGTATATTCGTTTGGAATTGTAGAAGAAAGTTAAATAACTCACTGGTAATAATATATTATCACCTATTATTATTAGCGGCGCTCGTGGCACAGTTGCTATTGCGCATATCATTCGATCAGCGAAGTTAAGCAACCTTAAACCTAGCCAGTAATTGGATGGGTGACCGCCCGAGTTTCCTCCGTGCCTCGGAGAGCTCGTCAAGCCATCGGTCCCAGATGGCAGTCGCTTCGTATAAAAATCAGGTGACCAGCCACATCGGGTTGAATCAAGTGCCGACCCCAACTATGTATAAGGCCAGGTATGGATAAGGCCAGGGAGATGATGATGATATATTTTCATATAAAAGGTGTTAAAAAGCTGTTGTTTTGGATTTACAAACAGACACTTCAATTTTATTAATCTGTATATATGTATAGATTTAACATCCTCGAAAGTAAACCATTAAATGCAGTTCCCAGAGTTGGATAAACTATTCCAAGTGGAGGGCATTGATGAATGTTTACTCTCGTTAGTCAAGTCTAAAAGTAGCGGAATAGTTGCCGTTTTCAATGCATTTAAAATGTTGTTCAGAGTTCAGAACAAAGTGCAATTAAATAAAACTACTACTCACTTAAGGCATTTAAGCTAATATTAAATAGATTTACGTTCGAGAAAGGCATTTATGGTTACATTAAATAGATTTATGTTTGTGACTTTATCACTTTAAACACACACACACAACAAGTATCTAGCCTCTAGACTATAATAATCTTACCTTAATAACCTACACATTTTGGCAAAATGCATATGAAAGTATACACGTTACAGCCATAGAAAAAAAAAATCTTGCGTATCTTTTATACGAAGCGACTGCCATCTGATCTTCTTAACCTCTTCGACGAGGACATTCGGTAATCTGGGTTAAACCAGTCTTTAGACTCTTAGACTTCTGACTGACCTTCTGGCTTAACGTGCTCAGAGGGAACTCGGCCGGTCACCCATCCAACTGGCTTGGGTATGGGTTGCTTGACTTCGTTGATCGAATGATATTCGCAATAGCAATTGTGCCTCGAGCTTCTTTTAAAGACTATATTAGTATAATGGTATCTAAAGTCATCACAATACAAATAGATACATAACCCATTTTAAATTCACTCACAGGGCCAGATGTTGACGCTGCTTCAAGAACAAGCACGAGTTCCTCCGACGGTTCCAAGTTAATGCAAATTTCGCGTTCCACTTGCATCAAGTACAGAACTCCATACAGCCATTTAGTTCCATTAAAACAATACGAATTTAAATCACATTCAAATTTAGCACTTCGATTAAAAGCTCCAGAAGCAACGCGCCTAAGTGCAGAGCAAACACTAGTACCGACTAACTTAAACCCCCTGGACAGTCCAGGCAAACATGGCCCCGGTTATTTGGTGAGAACACCCCGATAATGCCGTGTCGTAAAAGTGTTGCAGGAGGGGGGTGGGTCGAAGTATGTTGGTCACGACCATGTGATCCCAATTACTATGTGTAGAGAGCCAAGCCGCTTATGCAAATGACGATTTCCCGCGGACGCATCTAATGGGCCATAAGGGGTGGAATAGGGCCGGCCGATGCACTTTTGGAGCCCACCTTCCCACAGCTACCCTTCACACGTCGCGTGCTAAATCACAGTTTAATGGACTAAACTGACTTGCGAACGGACAACGCACGCTTATTGTTTTTCTCCTCTCCGTCTGCTATATTATTTTCCAGAAGCATTCTCAATGCAGACAAATGCATAATTTTAAAATTAACATGACCGTTATAATGTGTATCAAGTTCGAGTTCAGGTGCGAATATTGTGTAAATTAATGACTTATTTTATTTTCTAACAGATGTTATTAGGCCCTTATAAATTATGATATGCCATCGGTTCATAAACTGTATCTGTCTCCGACGTACTTTGCAGGGCACTCAACAAAAACAAAATGCAATCTAAACATTTCGGTGGCTTTCGATGGATTCATGTAACCAAAGCAAAAGCATTAATTGGTAAATATTTGACCATAGACGTTACATCTAGTATTTATAGAGTACCGTGGTAAATAAGCATAAGGTCCACCTGACGGTAAGTGGTTACAACAGCCTATGAGCACTTGCCATATCACGCGCGCGTGGTCTACCTTCTCAATTCTTCACACCCTTCTTGAAGAATTGACAAAGAGGTTCTATGTATTTTACACTAGCAATGATTCGCTCACTTACATATATTTTACTAGCTGTGACCAAAGGTTTCGCCCGTGTAGATTTAATTTCATTCCCGCGGAACCCTAAATGTTTGAAAAGTAGCTTAAGTTACTCCTTGTATAATTAGCTATCTGCCAGTGAAAGTCCCGTCAAAATCGGTCCAATCGTTTCAGAGATTATCCAGAACAAACAGACAGACAGATAAAAAAAATCCTATGCATTAAGTGAAAAGCTGTTATTTTGGAATAACACCACACAAATACATCTCAATTTTATTTATCTGTATCTATGTATAGAGTATAGATGTATATATAGCATGCAGTGCTATTGAGACCAAAGCCTTGCGATTCAACGCTAGATTTGAACAAAAAGTAAGCTAGTATTTTAAGTGTATCACCGTCGACCACCGCGTCTGATACATTGGCTAGGTTCCCGCAAATTGATCAATTTATAACTCGAACAGACTTTTATTGCCGCTCATCCCGTTTAATTGCCCACCGTACCATTTAATGGAAAGCTCCCGTGTCTATAACATTGTAATGTACGTTACTAGGCTGGTGAATTATATGATTTGATTATAGTATAATTGTCTTTGCACTTAGAGCCGTGGTGGCCATGGGTTTATGCAGTCGCCCGCAACGTATGCGACCAAAGTTCGAATCTTGCAAGCTTGCGAGTTTGCGTAATAAAACTTAAGAGCAGTAACACGAACCCTTCATATGTCTGAGAAGTAATTCAAAGACGTATGTATAGTGTCTGAGTACGGCGATGGACTCACTATCTGACATATTTGTATGTTTTGTTACAATTAATTAATTGGTCTAGTCATAAAAAGTCCCACTAATACATTTGTAAATAAATAAAAAAAAATATTTATATAGAAATTTAATCACGCCTGAACCTTCCCGACCCACGTCATGAAGTATTCGAAGCTAACCGGACAAACGAACAAACTTTTTGAAACAATAACCAATCGTTCGGCCAGCAAAGTTAGTAATCATGCATCGGAAACTTTCCTTTTTTATTTGCATTCAACACAGAGGCGTTTCAACTTTTTTAATTTCGCCTGAACAGCCGCCCACTGACAGGACGGCGGCATTCGTAAAACCTTGAAAATAAAATATACTACTTACGGAAGGTTTCATATGCTCACACACATAGTCGCGTACAAAGTTGCCCTACAAGAACAAGGTGCCCTTCTCATTCTCTTCCTAGCCTTATCCCATACGTTGTTGGGGTCAGCACTTAATTTTGTCCAGAAAACCAGGTCTCAGACTCTCTTAGGCCTCCAACTGACCTGGCAACTCGGGCGGTCACCCAGTTGGATGGTTAGTGCAATAGCAACTTTGCCACGAGCTCCTCTTAAGCTGCCCTTTTGTGACTATTATATTTCATGCCTTGAATGTTATACAGTTAAACATTCTTCGATGTCTTTTAGCTCGTAACATAATGGAACCTTGCATGGGTTTTGTTCATTCAAATGTGGCGTAGCTAATGTGTTCTGATTCAAATAATTTGATTATTGGATATGCTAGTAATATTTTCATATAGCTTTATTTATTTTGGCACATATAACCGTTGATTCCATTGTTGAAATTTAAATGGTATTTGGAATGTTTGTTATTTCAAACGACATCGGAGTAATTTTATAGGAATGATTAAACTCTTTTCATTTCTACGTAAATTCATACTACGTTTACTACGTTTTGTCGGTGAAGTTTCCAAAAATGTTTGGTAAAGTATATATCAGATATATTTTTAATAAAAACAAACAACCTGTGAAAGGTACCCAGCTCGTAGATTTTAGAAGTCAGCCTATACAAAAAACAGAAACCTAGATCAAATTAAAATCAGATCAACGAGCACGCTATTAGTAGAAATCTCAGCGACTAACGTAGTCTATCTCTTAAATTATTCATGCGATCGACCCTTCAACCAACCCAAGTTTCAAACACAAAATAAAAAGTTACAGAAAGTCAGCTTCCATACATTAGCGGGTACAGGCGCATGCAGAAATACGCATACTATCGTCTTGGTCTAAAGAGACTAGACCGAATGGACATGATTATTTTCTTTATTCCACTATTGCAGTAGTTAATCTATAGTAATCATACGCCTTAATGGATACTTGGTGGCAGGTGGTTCACCTGCGGGTTACCGACCCTGTAAGAATCCATCTACTATAATATATCTACACATGCATCTTTATCGGGGAATCGCAAATTCCGTGTTTAGTTCCGCGTATGGACGTTCACCCGTCCGTTGTTGGCGAGATGTACTATTAAAGAAGATGCCAGCGGGCATCATATTTCTCGCATGTATACTTGTCTTTCTGTGTGTATTACGATTTACCATTTCACAGAATAAAGCGTGGCATGATTGATCAGTATAGACTGGTCTATTTTGCAGGATCTTTGTAAAGAACGCGAATTTTGGAGGAAACCCCGCACGATGGTTCTATCGCACTCGACAAAGCCTGACTTGGGGTAATGAGAAACGTGTTCGAAGGCACCAACGTGTGATCAATTGTCGACATCAGAGCCATATGTTCCGATGTCCCATTGATCTCAAATATCCGACTCTACGGCTCTGATGTTGAGAAATTGCGACTGGACCTGTCGATCCCGAATCGGCCTTCTCAGCTACTGTGGGAAGTGCCACTAAACTTTCCTAGCTTGCTGAAATCAACTTTAATAGATGAATGTATAACAGGCCTGTCCACTGTCCACGTTTTACGATCAATGTAGGAAGTTGCACATCTATTACGTTTCCATCTTGTGGTTTCGTGGTGATCAATAATCTAAATACGTGTATGTGCGCACCGCATTGAGTTCAATATTGAAATACCACGTGCTTTGTTCCAACGAAATGATTGTCGACGGAACAATAGGTAGTTCTGAAATAGGAGAACGAAAACCACATTGGGCTGGATTGATCGTATATTTAGATGTAAAATATTCCCAATGTACAATGAAAAGTAATATTTCAATTTAAACTTAGTTAGGATACGTACCTGCCTTTAATTTATTCTATTAATTCATTCATGTTTGCTTTTCCCACAGTCAATAAAATGCTGTTACATTACAAAGTATAAAAAATGATAATTTATTTTGGGGAGCTACGATGTATACACTACAGGCTCTCCGCCTAGTTTAGCCATCTGCGGCAATACCACATTAATCAATATTATTGTAATAATTACATATTGTAACATTTACTTATATATGACTATGTGTGTTGACTGTACTTACTTTATGTGGAAATAAATATATTATTATTATTATTATTAATTACAGTTATGGTTGAAATTAGTTAGCATACCAATAACCCATAAAGAACCGTGGTGGCCTCGGGATTTCAGCAGACACCTACTACGCAAGATACGATAAGTTCGAATCCCAGCGGGGCCTGTACCAATGAGTTCTTCTAAAAACTTTTATGCAGTGATTTCACACCACGTGGTGAAGGAAAACATCGTGAGGAAACTTGCGTATGTCTGAGAAGAATTCCAAAGGCGTATTTATAGTGCCAGAGACGGCGATGGATTCATCCTCATTCATAAAATATAGATCATTCATCCATAAAATATAGATCTACTGTACCTAAAAGTATTTTCCCATAAAGGTTAAGGTAAAGTGAAGCTAAACGTAAATTTCCTCTACACCAGAGTGGTTATTATTAGCCGACATTAGTGTCGCCGCGGCGGCTAGCCACGACACCGCTTGTAATAGCTTGACCGCTGGACGTGTGGCTCTAATGGATGGTGCTTTTTATTGCTAACCTATCCCTTTTTTATATATGGAATATACTTGAATTTTCACGTTGAATGACTGAACGAAAATCAAATTGTCACATTGAAACGAAAAAGGTGTTGGAAGTTTCATGACCTCTTTTTATCCGACTTCAAAAAAGGAGGAGGTTTCTTAATTAACCATATACATTTTTGTATTATTAATACATACATTTCGACATTGAAATCTGTTGTAATTAAATTTATTTTTTTTGAGTGTAACATAACATCATACAGATACTAATATTCTAAGGCTTGAGTTTGTTTTCTTTGTGGAATGTGAATCAGGAACTGAATTAAAAAATATTTTTTATGTGGGATAGTAGAGTTATCGTTCATTGAGGAAAGCTTCACGCTGCAATAGAAGCGAAACATTAACGGAAAATGTTACAAAAACGAAAAAAATATCACTAAGCGACATTGTCTTTATTCTTAATCTTACGCGGGTATAGCCGAAGCACAGCTATTTATTTATACGATCATTACTGGTACTATATACTTTCATAGGCAGGTAAATAGAATTTCTTATGTTAACTTACAGCTAATTAGTTAGTAGGAAGGTAAATGAAAATTGCTTCATTTATTTACCTGCAGAAAAAAATTTGAGAGATACCAACCAATTTAAGTGGGAAAGTATTACGAATAAAAACATGATATCATTAAAATACATCCATATTTCGACGGTTGCTCAATAAATAACCAACCAAAGATCAAGTATCCAATTAATACACCCGGAGGAATTTCAGAATAACAGCTAAATATTTACTGATATTAAATTTCGCACGCGCCAACCCTGATTGAATAGCGTACATTATTAAAAATTGTTGACGTTTGGTCGAGGAATTGTGTTATCGAATAATAAATGGCGGCATAGTTATGCGAAACATTCCATTTATTTTCATAATAGTTGAAACCCTGTGGGTTCAATTTAAGCCCAACTTTCAAGCATTTCTATAACGATTTATATTATCAAAATTATAACCGCCTTCATATGGAGAGATACTAAATTATGATAGAGATATAAAATTATGTAAAATAAATTACTTACTTTTGAAGTTGGTGCCAAATAACGCATCACACTCGGTTCCAAACACCAACTTCACATAATTTTCTTTCTCTCTTTCTGGAGGCAGTTTTTCTTTTAGCAAAAAAAATTTTTCGCGCTTTTCGGTTACCTTTTGCAAAGTGCACATGCACCAGTCATAACCCATCTAGGTGTAAAGTTTTCATCAATACGAATTAATCAAGCCCAAACACTGGGTACTTGCTGTAAATCGTTGAGGAGTTCCTTCGACTGTCGACTGCACACCTTCATTAAAATGTAGTGCTTCAAATATTTAATACAAATAATTAACAAACACCCTAGTCGCCAGTAAGATTTTCGAAAGTTCCCCTCGCTTTCTCATGGATTCCACCATCAGAACTAACCAAAATTGAAATGGGACCACTTGGGAAGCATCACCTTTCAAATAATAAAAGAATCATCGAAATCCGTTAACCCAGTCAAAGTTCTGAGGTAACAATCATAAAAAAAATATCTAAGAACGCTATATAGCATCACGCTAAGACCAATCGCGGGATATAGTTAGCGTTAGCCCAAAGTAACTATTCCACGTAGACACAGTCGCGGGCAGTAGCTATAATATAATATTCATGTCCTAAAACACCACGAAAGTAACAAGAATACGAGCATAATGCATTCAGTATTACGTGGACTCCGTTGCGAGTGGCTCGAACTGCAAAACGACGTGAATGCGTGTTGCATTATGAATGTGGATGAAATGGAATTGGTTCAGCCACTTAGCAAACAGAATGTCATCGACATCGAATACTCAGCTCGGCTACTTGGGTATTTGACTCAGCTGAGCCATTTGATGCAGCAGCAATGTACTGGACAGATGGACAATCTACTAGATAATACTAAAAGACCACCCCCCATGGACAAGAACTGTCTTGTCAGTGAGCATTTGAATACTTAAGTACGTAGGCCATAAATGGGCGGTACAAAAAGGGGGTTCTACGTGCAACCAGATCAAAATCTAAGATACTACTATATAAAACTGAAGAGTTTGTTTGTTTGAACGCGCTAATCCCGAGAACTTTTCTAGTCTGTTCTTCTCAGAAGGCTAGTTACCGAACCGGTGGTAGATTCTTTGATGTTCAAAAGTGCCTTGCCAGGGCATAAACTGAATAGATCATTTTCATTTTCAAAAACTGGTCTAATTCGAAAACATATTTCAGTGTTAGATAGGCCATTTATCGAGGAAGGTTAGAAACTATTTATCATCACGCTACGTAAATGAAGTCACTGGTTGAAGTCCACACGGGCGAATTTGACGGAAGCTATATTTATATTAAAAATTGTCTTAAATGTACTTAACTTGAAAGTCAAAAAAGGTACATCACCGCTTGCTGACGCAAAAGTTATGTAAGATATCAATAAAGCGGTTAACCTAAACCAACATTTCGTTTGTCATTAATTTGATATTCCTTAATGTATTACAGGGGACATCTTTCCCAGAATTACTAATTATAATATACCATATCTTCTTGGAGCAAGCTACGAATAAGTAACTAAGTCAATATGATTTTCCGAGAACCAATACCTACTTGTCAAAAACTGTGTAATTAAAATGAGTTCTTGGATTTCTATATAGCTAAGATAGTCATAAATATAATCTTGTTTATATTGGCTCCATTATAAATAATATAGTGGGAGAAGACCAGGCCGACATAGATGTTTTGCGTATGCTCACGCCTGTATTCCCCGAAGGGGTAGGCAGAGGTGTTGTAATCACAACGCCCACTTTTCACCGAAGATGATTAAGTGCCAACGTGACAGATGGTGATTCCATCGCCGTCTCAGACACTTTACATACGTCATTGAATTACTTCTCAGAAAAAAGTTTCCTCACGATGTTTTCCTTCACTGTAAAGCACGTGGTGTGAAATCACTGTACATAAGTTTCTTAGATAAACTCATTGGTACAGGGCCCCGCTGGGATTCAAACTTGCGTCGCTTGCGTAACAGGCGACTGCTCAAACCTGAAGGCCACCTCGGCTCATATAGATGTTTTTTTTTAAATAATATCTATAGCCTACTTAAATGTTAAGTTCAATGCATGGTAGTTATTTATTATAAACGTATTTTTAACCGATTTCAAAAAAAGGAGCAGTCTATTAATTCAAATTCAAATTAGTATGTATGCATTAAACCATAATGTAAAATTACAAACAATCCGCGCACCAAAATACAACTTTCTCGTAAAATGTATGTAAATTGCGTAAAATGTTTTCGTCAATATTGAGCAAAAACTCTTATTCGCGAACAACCCAGTTCTCCCAGTGGGCTACGGTCTCATTAAAGAACAATTAATGAGGGTGGAGCAAAAAACCGCAGCCGACGGCGGCCTAATGAATGTAGTCATGCGTTTTACAAAGGAGAACGCATTTAATGTGCTTGTTTTATACATTAATGGGCAATAATGTTGAAATTACATATCGGCACGTGCATCGGCGGACGAAAATAAACATTTTGTTGTGGTTTCAATGCGGTAATACGTTTTTAATTATTTGCGTTCAAATTGATGGAAATATTTGAATGAAAGTGATGGAAATTTATACAAAATTTTGTGGACAAAATGATTATGTCATCAATCATCTCAATAACAAACATATGACATCCGCTAAAGGGGTGGGCAGAGGTGTACTTATGGTACACCCACATTTCGCCAGTTATGTTAAGGCTCATGTAATACAGGCTGAGCTTCTTGTCACTAATCCAGATACCGGGCTGTAACTAACTAGGATTTCAGGGGCAAAGATGTTGAAATTTATATCTAAATAATCAACATTAAATACTGCTACTGACATCTGTTATCTAATGGAGTAATATCCTGGGAGTGTAAGAAACAAAAAACAATAGCTCTTTCAAGCTGTGAAGCTGAATACATGAGTATTTCAGAAGCTTGTAAAGAAGCCATATATTTAAGATCTATGCAGTTTGAAATCACAAATAAAATGTATATTTTAAATTTGTTTAATGACAGTCAGAGTGCACAGAAGTTGTCGATGAATCCAGTATTTCACAAAAAATCTAAGCACATAGATGTGAAATATAATTTTACCAGAGAGTGTGTTTCAAATAATATAGTAAAATTATTCTATTTATTGACGGCTGACATGCCCGCTGACTTGTTTACTAAAAGTTTGTGTGCTAAGAAACATTATGGCTTTATGGAGCTGTTAGGATTGGTAATTGTGTAAAATGTTACCAAATAAATTTTTTTTATGCTTATGGTTATGATTATTAGATATAGTGGGAGTGTTGAAATTTATATCTAAATAATCAACATTAAATACTGCTACTGACATCTGTTGTCACTAGCGTGAAACTAACCTGTACTAGTATATTGTATCTGTGGCATATTGTTTATTGAATAAAAAATAAAACTAGTTCTCTCTTGAATCTCAACGTGCTTGTTTTATTAGAAAAGAAATAGATCTAGCTAGGTTTCATTTATGGAAAACATCGTTTTGACCATGTTTTCAGGCACTGAAAAACTCATAAAATATCATTAAAATACGACAGCAAATTTCGCCAATAACTGTCAAGTTATGGTAGCTCAAAGGTGAGGCTTCCAGCTAACGATACTGAAACTAGAGTACCCCGGTTCGAGACTGACGACTGGTTTTTTTCTCTTTATTTTTTGTGTGAAGAAGTAACCGAGCACACGAGTTCCTTGTATATATTTTATGATATAATAAATATGAAAACACAGGTACAATTTTATTAGAACACTAGCTGTGCGCCTCGCGGATTACTCGCGTTGAGTTCATTTCATGTGTGACCCGCGGGACCCTAATGTTTTTTTTAAATAAATGTTACTCTGTGTAATATTAGCTATCCGCCAGTAAAAGTCCCGTTAAAGTCGGTCCAAGCCTGAAGATTAGCCGTAACAAACAGACAGACAGAGCTAATAAATAAAAATTGGTTTTTCTATGTCAGAACCAATATTTTCATGTATTAAGTGAAAAGCTGTTATTTTGGAATTAAAAACAGAGACTTCATTTTATTTAGGTATATCTGTATAGCTATAGATGAAATAAGCGCATTCGCAGGCAAGACGTGGATACAACTTGCTAAAGACAGACAGTTATGGCAGTTTTTGCAGGAGGCTTATACCCGATAGGGGTCCATACAGGACTAGAACTACTTTCCCTTATTATAAATTATTTAAATAACATTTAGTACTATTGAATTAAGAACTACAATCAATTTAATATGGAAAATGAAATGCCATACAAATTCTATATAATAATATTCATACATACATACATATGCTCACGCCTGTATTCCCCGAAGGGGTAGGCAGAGGTGCTGTAATCACAACAACCACTTTTCACCTAAGATGATTAAGTGCCAACGTGACAGATGGTGAGTCCATCGCCGTCTCAGACACTTTACATACTTCATTGAATTACTTCTCAGAAATATGCAGGTTTCCTCACGATGTTGTGAATAAGTTTTTTAGAAATACACATTGGTACAGGCCCCGCTGGGATTCGAACTTGCATCGCTTGCGTAGCAGGCGACTACTCAAACCTCAAGGCCACCACGGCTCTTTTATTAATATTCATAGTTTTATAAATTATCGTTTAAGTTAATTATTTATGTGCTTGTTTGTAATGAATGATCTTCTTCTGCGTGTATGGAATAAATAAAGCTCTATTATTAGTATTACTATATATGTATAGAGTAAAGATATATATTTTAATGAGCTATAGTTTTGTTACCATGGTTACTATGTAATCTCTTGAATTTTTTCTTAGTTAAAATTTCAATGAAGTGTAATATTCATTAATTATTTCGGTACTGGTTCCATACGATCCAAATATCTTTATGAAATATGTGCCGTAAGTGTGAATACAGTGGGTACATATTTCAGTTGTAATTATCCACTGATTAAATTCGTTGCGGGCTCCAAGACAATGTAACTTTTCCGTTTCGAGTTTCATTGCCACGAGTCGTTTTGCGGTCGCTTTCTCAGCTTATTTAAGTTCTAATGAAAAGAAAATTACTTTAAATTGACTCTCTGGAACTACAGAAGTTTTCAAGAATACCACTGGTATTTTTGCTATCATTGATATTTGTACTATGTAAATCTATATCTTTTTAGATAAATAAAATTCAAGTGTACGATTTTAATTCCAATTTCACAGCTTAAAATATATAAGGAAAGCAATTTAAAACATTTTGCTCTATCTGTCTGTCTGTCAGTTTGTTGTCAGATTTGTCAGATAGCTACCGCATAGGTACCGCAACATAAAGCTACCCATGAAATTAAGTCTACGCGTGTGAAACCGCGGGACTCAGTTGGTATCTACTCATCATCATCATCCTCCTGCCCTCATCCCATGTTATATGTGGTCGGCGCAATGTGTTCTTCTCTTCCATTTCTCTCTATCAGCTGTCGTATCTGTATTCACTCCTATTTTAGCCATGTCATCTTTCACACGATCCATCCATCGTTTTTTAGGTCTTCCTTTCCCCTTGTAACCATCCAGATTCATATACAAAACTTTTTTGGCAACATTATCTTCATCCTTTAGTCCATGTCTATACCACGACAAATGTTTATTCTTCAACATGTCAGTCACTGGTGCTACTTTCAGACTTCCCCTTATATACTCATTCCTTACCTTGTATTCCTGGTATCTACTCATATTAATGTTAAAATTATCTATTCAGTTGTTAAATGAGGAAAATGTTTTGAAAGATTTAAGAAAACGTAATTGCGACCTTAGTCTTGAGGCGCCATCTTGTGAAAAAATGTGTTATTCATAGAACAAATATAAATCCATGTACGTCCGTCCTGTCACCCAAACAATCTGGACGACCGAAACAGAGACAATGACTTAACAAGGCTCTTCCCAAGGGATTTGTAACTTAGACCTGCGTCACTAAATAAAATACGAACAGAAAGGCGACTTCGATCATTGATTGAGAAACGTCGGCTATTTCAAGGAGTTTTAGCTTTAACACATTCACTGCTAACATTTCAACTTCTTCGTAAATTCTCTAACAGTTGGATGCAGATACGCGTCGTTAACAGTGAACGCGTTAAAGCGCGGCACTAATAAGGTTGCGACTAGTATTCAGTTTTGCTGTGGGCACACTACATCACCGTCCACCAATTCATTAACGCATTCATTCTAATATATCCTTTACTTTACGTTTTATTTACCATGTAAAGTGATGTCTTTACACAGTGCCCAGTGCGAGTTTTTCACTGCCGCCGTCACAAGCCATCGCGTTGACGTAAACGCAGATTTGTATGGGATCAAAATATGGCCATGCCATCTATCGGCCCTCAGATGGCACTATTTCGATTCAGAAAAGCGTGCCTACCTAGATAAGACATTAAAATTGGTGTAAAACATATGATCAAAATCATTTTTAATTCTTAACAAATGGAATCCGGCCACATACTACCGCCGTCAGAGCCATTGCCTACCGCCGTAATAATTTGTCTACCTGATTGGCAGTGTAAAATCTTAGCCCTAAATCGTGGCTACCACACAGGTATTTCCACATATATACGCATATACCTACAATGATCTCTCTTTAAAGCTAACGAACTAGTTGGCCATAATTTTGTCATGGCAGTGTGGCTGCATATCTCTGAATCGAAGCCGGCATTCTGTAAGTTTTTATTTTATGCGTCGTCCCAACGCAAGGGATTCGATTTCCAAAGGATAAGGGCTACGTTGAATATTTTCATAATTCTGTGGGCCCGGGGATTGGTTCCCTATAAAACTGAAGGCTTACCAATTTTTCCTTAAGCTATCCGATATTAGAGGAGAACGCTGAGTGATGTTACTTCCTGTTTAATTGACACTTGAATCATCAAACGAAGCTCAGAAATATAATTATTTTCCCTGTATTTGATAGGTATAAAATAAATATTTAAAGAAAAGTAAGGGAAAATAAACATTTCTCCGTCTAAGGTTGCCTTCAGGATACACAAGTACATTTTATGGACGACTAGTTTTCGGTCTGTGATTCGCTTTTTCTTCAAGTCATAACACTAGTTAGAATCCAAAGTACTTTATTTACATAAGTTTTTCTTAAAAAGGGCCTATTTTTCAATGCTCAGATTGCCGCTTAGCTTTACGTTGCGAAAATGAAACTTCAAAGCTCAGAAGTTCTTAATACACTCTGCTAAAACCGATGATGGTAGGCCAGATCTCATTAACGTGTACCTACAATGTAACCTGTGTGAAGTTAGTACACTCCGAGTGGAATAACGCTACTCGCACTGAAAGATATTATATTAATGATCGTTAATCGAAAATTTGGAAAAATAACCAAAAAATTAAAATTCAGTTAAATCTATTCTTCGTATATTACTAATACCTGTACTATATTATGGTGTGCAATAAAGAATATATTATTATTATTATTATATTTATCATTCTTATCTCAGCATTGAAAAATCGGCCCTTAGTTACTAAACCCAGTATTTTGTTTCTTAGAAGCATGGAACCCTAATAACAGTAAAAAGGTTCAAAGCTGGTTAAAAATGAATCCATCAAAGTCGACATCAGAATAATCACACTGTTCATTTCATGCGCCTGTTATGTGAAATGTAAAAACCCAACATTTTTAAAAGCACCCCTCTATGGGGTGTCATACGATGCGCCTTTTAAATATGCAGTCGGCATCCTACATCATTTTGTATTTTGATTTCTTTGCTACGAAACGCCCTAGCGTCGTTCGTGTGCGCCCCCCGTGTAATTTAAAAGGCTGTGAAATTATTAGTTTCTTTTGGGAATCGTTATCAAATTATACTTACTAGTTTTTTTAATAAGAATATTTATGATGGCCAGTCATAATTTCCGAAACGCTGGCCAGATTTTAACGGCAGTTTCACTGGCAATTTAATATTTTTTTCTCTGTCTGTTTGTTCTGGCTAATTTCCGAAATACTGGACAGATTTTATCGGCAGTTTCACTTGCAGGACAGCAAAAAATCTACTTTTATTAAAAATAACATTATGGTTCCGGGCCACCCGTTTAATTTACACTACGCGGGTATTACTGCGAGGCACAGCAGGCAATTTGTTTTTTTTTTTTGTAAGAATTCTTAGCATTGTCAAGGCCAGTCATGTTTGACTCATTTTGAAGCACTTTAATAAGTATGTTATACACGAAAAAGTTTGTAAATAGGGAATTCATGATAGTTAAATTATACATGGATGAAACCTGCGATGCAGAGCTAGTCTTGTATAAAATAAATGCAAAAAATTCGAATTCTCCTTTTTTGGAATATTTACTGTGCTCGGCATCTGTTCTTCCCGATCTTTAAGTTCGGTCCAGACTTCGTTTTACAACATGTATAAGCGTATATAGGAACCCTTTGAACCGGTATTTTTGGAATGGCACCTTCATGTACACATATATTCATTCAGTTAGGGGCTAAAAATGCAAACAAAGAGCGCAATCCAAATGCATTGTCAATAAAATGCTACCGTATCTAAAGTTATGGCATTTTAGGCTTTGCAGTGCCAATAACAATAAAATGTTGCACGCCTGAAAACCAAATATATTTAAAGCAAGTAATGGAAACTATTCATTTTATGAAGACATTTTACAGCTAATATTTGTACTGTGCCTATACCTTGTCTAGTCAAGGCAACTATGGTGCAAGTGAAGCTCGTGTAAAAGACCAATGAGCTAAGTGTTATCTAGATAAGACTAGGAGCTGATGGCATGCGTCAAATGGAGCGCGTGCGTGTGACAGCAACTCGATGGATGACGTTTGAATTTATGTTCATTATACCTTACGTGTTCTTGACGTGTGAAGTATTTCTACTGTAATCTTAATGCCGCATCGACTATTTTTTTATCTATTTTTAAATTGGGCTTTTTTTGAGATAATAGAGTTTGAAATCTGTACTCCTTGTGAATTTGTACATGTTGCTCAAAATGTGTTGATCCGCCATATTTGGAATTCTACCACAACCTGCCTCCGAGAAAGTATCAACAAATTTTGTGGCACGCTACAACGAATACGTGTACAATATATTATGCTTAACAAAATAATCCACGGGCTTATATTCATGAGATATACTGTAACCATTAAACATTGTAAAATATTTTTGAAAAGAGTAATTGTTGAGTTTCCATCGGGTTCTTCTCAACAAAAGCAACCTTCCGAAACCGGTGTTATCATTTATAATACTGTATAATACTTCTGGCGATGAAAGCACTTTTTGAGAAGTCTAGTCAAATGTTTTAAAATATTTAGAACTTTGAAAAGTTTCAATTTAACACAGGATTATGGCTGTTACCGCCAATCTTACGCCGACCTCTAGCGTCAAGCAAGTAACTTAGAGTGGACCCTACGATCATATCAATATATGGAAGGATACAATAGATATTAGAGAGCAAATGAAAATAGAAAAAAAAACATACATATAGACTATCATACATATGCTCACGTCTGCATCCCATGGGAGTAGACAAAGCCCTTTGTGATGGTACGATCCTCACATACTTCTTTTGTTTCGACCAAATTCATAAAGGGTAACTGTGTCTAACATTGATGTACTTATGTAATACATACCAGAGAAGACAATTAGTGCTTCAGTTGAATTGTATTGTTTTAGTCACACATTACTATGGGCGGGTTGCACCAACTAACTTTACCTATATCAAATTCTCAAAGTACTTACTAAACTGAAGTCTTCTCTAGTACTTACTACATAAGTAACTCAATGTTAGAGCCAGGTATTGTTCATGTGGGAGGAAGCCTTCCTTTAACACTCATTTTGCTGGAGAAATAAAACTCGCCACAGGGAAGAAAGTAAAGAATGGAGATAATAAAGTGTAATGCATTACATCGAGACAGTCTAAGGCGCAGCCTGTTTGAGACGGCAATAACCTAACGATAAAACTACCTACGTTATCTTATAAAGATAAGTACTTATATTATTCTCAACAAAAGCTACATTCCGAAACCGGTGGTAACATTTATAATCATGTATAATGTATTTTGTGTCCTTCTGACGATTTGAAAGTACTTTGTATGAAGTCTAATCAGAGATATTTTGAATTTTGAATATCTCTACGTTTATTTGTGTTATTTGTGAAGAGCTCGTGGTTATTTCACATATCTTTCGATCAGTGAAGTTAAGCAACCCTGACCCAAACCAGTAGTTGGATGAGTGATCGCCCGAGTTCCCTCCGTGCCTTGGAGAGCACATTAAGCCGTCGGTCCCGGTTGCCTATTTCACATCTTTAGCATTCGTTATAGGTCAGTCGGAGGCCGAAGAGAGTCTGACAACTGGCTTATTCCAGATTACCGATTTTTCTCGTAAAAGGGGTTGGGAAGATCAGAAGGCAGTCGCTTCGTATAAACATCTGGTGATCAGTCGCATAGGGCTGAATCCATTGCCCAACAATGTATGGGATAAGGCCAGGGAGATGATGTACCTTTGTTTTATCTGAACTAGTTTACAGAATGTCTATGAGAAAGGGACAGAGGGCCAACTATGATCTTCTAAGCAGAGCGTACTAAAGGCTCCTTAGCTTTGACGTTTAATTTCACGGTACCAAAATGAAACATCAAAGCTCAGAAATCTTTTAAACGCTCTGCTTAATGTAATGGTGGTAGGCTCCCTGTTGTATTCAAAAAGTAAAACATGTAGTTATATTCGTGTATCTCTAGTATATAGCTGACCTTTACTTATGCGAAAATAAAATAAGGTCTAAATTGGGACTTTGAACGTCATAAGAAGATGGTATTATTCTTTTTTTATTTCCTGTCCTCTTATCACACTGTGTCTCTCAGTTCTAATTAATGCAGTTAAATCCAGGAACCCTGTCAGTCATATGATACGAAAGAAATAAGTACTTAATGTCATACTTCAACTTGTCGCAGCAATATTCTACTCATTCGTGTGACTCTCCATAATATCTCTATACCTATTGAGTTTATTGAATAGTCCCTTGCACTTTACTTTTATTACTTCCGGATGTCACAGGAAACATTTGAGATCAACTAATGCCATTCATGTCTCCCTACAAATAAGACCTATGTAATTTATTACGTGGTAAGAGCTCTGGGGTTTGAGCAGCCGTTTGCTACGAAATCGACGCAATTTCGAATCCAAGCGAGGCCTGCACCAATGATTTTTTCATAAAACTTATGTGTAGTGATTTTACAACACGTGGTATACGGTGAAGGAAAACATTGTGAGGAAACCGGCATATTATGTCCGAGAAGTATATTAAAGATGTATAGAGCCTAAGACGGCTATAGACTCACCATCTGTCACGTTAGCACTTAATCATATTCGGTGATAAGTGGGTGTTGTTATTACAACACCACTGCCTACCCCTTCGAGGAATACTATCGTGAGCGTATGTATGTCTGTAATTTATTACTGTTGGGGACACTAGTATTTTTTGAACCGATGAAAAAAGCAGGAGGTTCTATAGTCAACCGGTAAATATATATTTTGTTTTGGAGCTAACGTTGAATGAATATAAAATAATTTCTCAGAATTCCATGTTTGATGAATACCTAGGTAACATTAATTAATTAATAATTTTCCTCGTATTTTAATTAACATCCTATTTATTGAACATAAAAGCTTGATAAAATACTTACATAAAACTCTCAATAAATTATGAAAAAGGAAAACTGGACCGAGGCCTAGTAAAGGCAAATTACGTTAAAAGAAAGTATACAATTAGATTACAGCGATTTTTCTTCAAAGGTTAACATCACTTGACAAAATAAGTGATAAAGGCTATTGACCTTTTCCCAACACGCACACTTATCACGTGGGTGTAGAACTCGTAAGCTTAATATAAAAGATTCCAGGCCTTTATTACATATATTTAATTTATGATAGAGAGTTATTTGTAAATTTTGTAACTTTGATTTCTATATACGTGTAAGACACAAATTAGTTTTTGGTTTAACATAGATGATATATACATAGCGTAAATAATTCAAACCATATTGCTTCAAATTCTAGTTTTATTGCATATTCCGTTACGTGTCACAATATTTGTTTTATTATTGGTATCTTCTAACACGATGTCCTCAAGTATTTTATAAATGTGTACAGAAAACTAATCATTGAATAGGCTGTATGAAAATGAATGACAGGTCTATTTCTAACCAAATGTTATTAAACAAACCAAAATCACCTTTACCTGCATTTCACCCCACATAAATGCACACTATCGAATTTACCTCAAATTTCCATCAATTTCCAAGAAACAAACCATTCTAAAATCGACCTTCAACAAATTAAAATACGTCACAAAATTACATCCATGCAACACACAGCCCCCGTACTCACCGTTTGTTATCTCTAACCGACCGGCCATCGCATTACACAGGTATAAAGCACGGTTTATATTCAAACGCTGAACATCGCAACAACAAACACTACTATGAGAAAATATTATTTAAATTTAATAAATATTGTTTTTAATAGCATGTAATCCCACCACACAGACGATCGTACACGTTACGCATATGTATAGTGTAAACGGTTGGTTCGTCCGTCCTAGTCGAACGCTCGACCGGCACTGCCGCCCGCCTAACGCTCCCCGCCCGCCCTACCAAGGCTTTCTTTGTTTCCCATCCCCACCGCTTTGTTAAACAAATCTCGTGTGATCTCCGGAGTTTATCAATTGATTCCGTAAAGGGTCTGATAATTTGTTTGTTAACGAATGACGTAAATTTTGGCTTATGTTTCGATAGTTAAAGCTTTTGATCCTTTGCTGATTAATATTTAATGGATTTTGTGCTTTAACAGTGTATTTATAGAGCAGATTTTCCTATATAGTCCTTTGAATGATTTATCGGTCTTAAGAGAAATAATGATGCATATCTATATCCGTACTTACACAAGTTTTTGAATTAGTAAAACGTTGTCTCTAAATTAATTTAAACTTTGAGGTAAGTTTATCAAGTGTTAAATCTGTTGAAAAGTTAGTTGAAAATAGTTTTGAATAGTCACATTAATATTAATGAACATCAAACTCGATCCGACATGTAAACTAAGTTTAGCAGAACTAGACATCATTTGAATTAACAATATATTACATCACGTAAAGTGCCCTGTGTAGCTAGAATTAGATTTTATATGTACGTTGTAAAATGCATGGTTATGCGCGCTTGGAAATACAACTGCTGATACTATTTTCACAATTGTGAATAATGTAATTTTATTGTAATTCGTAATTAACTACTAGATGTGCCCCGCGGTTCCACCCGCGTTGATTTAGTTTTATATAATACTTTTTTCGCAATAAAGGTAGCCTATGTCCTTTCTCAGGGTCTAAAGATTGTCCGTGCCAAATTTAATCAAAATCGGTTGAGTAACAGACAGACAGAGTTACTTTCGCATTTATAAGAATAATAGGGATGTAATGAAATAAACATGATGCCAGCTGAGTTTCTTGCCGGTTCTTCTCAGAAGGCTAGTTTCCGACCTAAAGTGTGACGTGACCTAAAGTGAATGAAACAATTGCATTTTCATTTTTCTTTTCTGACTGTGAATTTCATAAATATATATAAAATTACTTATTTTGTTATTTATTTACTAGCTGTAAACGTTGTATTACCATATATTTTTGGGGTGGATCACCCTTATCATTAAAGATATGAAAAATAGATGTTGACTGATATAAGTTTAGAAATAACCTAGCTGTGCCCTGTGTTTTCACCTGCGTAGATTTAATTTCATTGAAGCCTAAGTTACTCCTTGTAATATTAACTATCTGCCAATGAAAGTCCCGTCAAAAGTTTTGGAGATTAGCCGGAACAAACAGACAGACAGACTGACAGACATATTTTTTTTAAAATAGCTACGTCTTTTCATTATATTATATACTTTCATATACAATTAGTCAGGAGGTGTAATTTTGAAATTATAAACATACTTTACAATTTTATTTATCTGAATAGATACAGATACCGCGAGAATTTTTTATAGGTATTAAGATAGATCAACTAATTCATTTATTTATTTATACTTGCAACATTACTTAATAAATATATATATGGAATTAATGTCTTGATATTTTTTGACGATCTCATTGTAATGTGTCTGCACCATGATATATAAGCAAGTATAGTGCAGCGACATTTCCTCCACACCTTTTATTCGCGTAGATTTTAACCCTTTTTATTATACTATCAAGGTAAGAAGAGCAAAGCATTATTGGGCGTCTCTATCTGTTTTTCCTAGAAGCAGCTCGGAAATTCGATTAGTGTTTTAACTGCAACATGCTCGCCCCCTATAACTTGGGACAGCTGGCAAAATGTGATCACGTCTGCCTACCCCTTCAGGGAATAAAGGCGTGATCTTATGAAATTACTGCTTTACATAAACCACAACTGTTGAAAGTATGAAATAAAATGTATAATGATTAACAATTATACTTGAAAATTTTAATAATATGGAAGCAAAATCAGGCAGCTTTTTAATTAATTGATGATACCTAAAGCTATCGGTTACTAGGCGGGCGGTATAATAATTACCTAATTTTACGAGAGTATATGAACCATATCGACGATAATTATGTTGGATTTTCACCAATTAATTGATTAACGAGGTAACGTTAATGTTTTTTTAGCTGCATGCGAGTAGCGCTCATTATTACCTATATAATATCAATATACTAAATATACTTATATAAATAGACTGCATCGCAAGTACTACTGTAGAAGATACGTTGTGATCCCCGGTTCGGGCAATGTGATATTGTGTTTTCCGATACGTAATTCCCGGTACCGATATGGAGTCTGGGACTGTGCCCGGTTAATGGCAATAGTTAAGATTAACGACATGGGACTTAAATATAACTGGCGAAATATGTATATACTATAAGTACACCCTTTAGGCTATAAATGCGTGACGATATGTACTGCAATCGCAGTACATCTCAATCAAACAAAATTCCATCTGCTCTTATCACCGAGATTGCAAACGTGAATTACCTAGTTTGCACCGTACATTGCTCGCTTATAGCGCCACCGTCAGCTGCGAAGGGTCTCAGCTGGTTTGAAAACGAGCGCAACGCGTCAATGAATAATGTATGCACCTTCGACTACGTTCCATTTGCTGCTGTCATTTTTGTGCAACACGCCTTTGAAGTTATTACGAAACATCGCTACCTCCGAAACTGTCCATGAATTGATCGTTAAGTTAAATTTCTGGCTATATAAAGACATCTCTATGCTTCCATAATATTTAAGGTACGTCCTCTCCATATGGCATAGTCGTGGGACGCCCTATATACACATAGCCTTAGTTAGGATGGCCTAAAGACATATCAGCGAAGAAGAATTTTCAAATTCGTTTAAGCAGTTTCAAAGATTACCACCTCCATACAAACTTACATACTTAGCCTTAAAGGTTCATCAGGTAAATCTGATGACAGATTTTTCTATACCTTTAAGGTTATACGAGAGTGTTAGTATATACGTATAACGCAGAGAATCTCTATAGCGTAATTCACAATATAAATTAACCCCATATGTTGGCATTATAATATACTACTACTCAAAATTTTATACTTGGCTTGGACCACCAGTTTTCCCTGAAATAAAACTGCAATATGAACTCGGGGTGTTAATCGAAACGGTTAATTAAACTAGCCGTGTTACACGGGTGACACGCGACGCACCACCTATCGGCGTCGGTCGCGTAGCAACCAGACGCTTTGAAGTGCCGGAGCCCCCTTGCAGTCTACCCTCTCGGGCGGGAGATAATATTACCAACGTTACGATGCGTACGTTAGTATTTTGTCTATTAGGTTGACGATTTGTTCAGTATCAAGATTATCGGCGACGGTGTTAGAGGGTTGTGAAGTTATACCAAGAATAATTTGAAATGAAAATAAACACGAATTGTCGAATTTTTTACTAAACTATAATATTATTTGGGTGGGTTGCATGATATTTGTTAGATATGACTGCGGAATGCGTTGCAACAAATTACGTCATCATATTCCTCTCAGTGTCATTTTAGTATGGGAAATGTTAAAACTCATAACTGAAGAAAATATGTGAAGAAAATATAAGTATAAGTTAAGAAAAAAAAATCTATGAAGTGTGGGGAGAGCGAGTGACCATGCTCATCCCCAGCATAGGGACAATCTTCCAGCCAGATGGGTATCATTCCTGGCGAACCACGGCTGCAAATATTCTAGTAGGAAACTTGCATATATACTGCAATGCGCTCGAAAACTCATATAGCGCGATTTAAACTCCGCAATTGTTAGCGAGAGGCGCCATCTATGTAGCGAGCGGAGAAATGCTACGAAAGTCAAATTATAACCAATAGAAAGCTAGAACGGTGAATAAAAAACCAATGCATACGTCATCATCGATCAATCTCAGTCCACTTGCGAGTTACAATATCGAACAACATTTTAGATGGATAGTTACCACCGCACACCCACATAATTTCACAACACAATTGGCATCCAACGTGGGAGGTACAGTCGCACATAAAACGCACAAAAGCGTCGCAACAGTGGCCGACGACAAGTGTGATTGATGACACGCGATCGATTACGTGCCGGCCGGTTGGACATGTCCCTGTCACCGACTGTACCTATGTGTGTTCTGCCCTTTATATTCAAATTAAGGAATATTTTATGACGGTAATTAAGCATACTTTCTTTCTGTTTTTTTTTATCTTAGTAAATAATAATTCCATACACTACGTCATTTATAAGGAACTCGTGGCACGGTTGCTATTGCGCATATCATTCGATCAGTGAAGTTAAGCAACCCTAACCCTAGCCAGTAATTGGATGGGTGACCGCCCGAGTTCCCTCCGTGCCTCGGAGAGCACGTTAAGCCGTCGGTCCGGTTGCCAATTTATCATCTTTGCCAATCGTTACAGGTCGGTCGAAGGCCTTAAACAGTCTGACCACTGGTTTAACCTAGATCACACATTTTCCTCGTTAAAGGGGTTGCGAAGGTCAGATGGCAGTCGCTTCGTATAAAAATCAGGTGATCAGCCGCATCGGGTTGAATCAAGTGCCGTCACTAATAAAAAAATAACGTTTTTGAACAAGACACTGACAAGAGTTATTACTCTTAAATTCATGATGATGATATTCACATTATTTAATGTTGAACATCGAAGCTACCTACTTCCACCCACGATTAATATAAAAGGTGTCCTTAAACTTTGACGTAAACAAACCAATTTCAGAGCTCATTTAAAGTTAACAATGTAAATTTTGTCTAAACATAGGTTATGTCATCGATTTCATCAAGTATATTAATTACAAAATGTGCTAGCACAACGCTCGAGCTGCTAAGTTTTTTAACCCTCAGCATGTTCCAGACAGCGCTGCTGCTAATTGACTCAAAATGCGCGGTTTTGTTTCTCAACTATTAAATAAGCAATAAACTAAAATAAGCAGTCTTAATTTTTGCAAGCTTTTTACATGCATATGTTCACGCCTGTATTCCCCGAAGGGGTAGGCAGAGGTGTTGTAATCACAACACCCACTTTTCACCGAATTTGCCGTCTCAGGCACTATACATACGTCTTTGAATTACTGCTCAGAAATATGCAGGTTTCCTCACGATGTTTTCCTTCACCGTGAAGCACGTGATGTGAAATCACTGTACATAAGTTTTTTTTTTTAGAAAAGCTCATTGGTACAGGCCCCGCTTGGATTCGAACTTGCGTCGCTTGCGTAGCAGGCGACTGCTCAAACCCCGAGGCCACCACGGCTCTTTTACTAACTTGCAATGTATGATTGTTCGTGTAGAAACTTGCAACTGAATTAAGATCAACTGATATCAACTATGCTTAACAAATTGAGCTGAAATTTTGCATACACGATTACTGGATGATTATGCATGCTCAGCTATGTGACGTCATAATAATTTCAAAATGGCGGACTAGTTTCTTTTCTGCACAATATGGGTAGTTATCATATAATTTCATAAAAGCTTGTTATTAAAAAATATTTTTCTAGATATAGTTTATTACATGTAATTATTATTGATAATCCACAGTTTTTACAAACAGTACTTCAGGTTAGGTGTATTCGAAAGACATTAGTTATGTTTAAAAAAATAATAAGTCTTGAAATAGGTGATCGAAATTCGAATTCAGGTATGTTTGAAGTAACAGTAATACAAATGGAATAGGGTGGTTTCATTTGTATTTAAATTCAAAACGACTACAAATTTTATTCGAAAATGAAATTTTACGTTAACAGTCGCAATGCCGAAACATAAGTTTTACACTTTTACCACAGTATATTCTACAAAGCATGGACAAAATGGCAAGTATGGACTCTAGATCAATTTTTGACCAACTTCAAAAAAAGTGGAGGCTATCAACAGTATGTTGTTTTTAGAAGTTTGATCTTTCGAGCGTGACTAAGATTTAAAAATTCACGGTTAAACTTACTGTCAAAGTAATGTAGATTTATCGATTTGAAGTTTAGAAAAATGTTTGTAAAACAGGCCAAGACGTTCGCTTATAATCTTGTAGCATATCTACGAGATCTCACTTATAATCTCGTAGCACATCTCGTCTGTGTGAGTGTGTTACTACGGACAATTTGTTCCTAGATTCCATACTGCGAGTAGTAAGCTCATATGTATACTGTGATTATACCTTCAATCTGTGAAACTAATGAAAATTTCCAAAAGGAAATTAAACGCCTCGGGTACAATTTATAGGCTATGTTTAAGGTGCGCGTTTCGTTAAGGTATATTATTCCACAACGCGTTGGTTCAGAATGGATTACATTTACAATAGTAGTGTTATATTGTCAAGTGGAACTTGAACTCCAAGAGGGTTAAACCAGGCAATAATTACGCTATGATGTGCAAGTTGTCCAAGGAACAGGGATACCTGGATGAATTTGCGCATAATATCTACAACTCATCATCTCCCTGGCCTTAAAGACCAACTAAAAAGACTTGTAGGCAGATTAAAGGTTATTTCATCAGTTCAGTCAGGTTCTAGAGTCAAAGGAGAACCATTTGTCTGACACGGTAACAAATTCAACCAGTAACTATTTAACCGACTTCAAGAAAAGGGGAGGTTCCTCAATTCCACCCGCACATTTTTTTCATACAAACTTTCTCAAACGCCGAATAATTCCATTATATGTCAAAGAAACTTTTATCTTTTAGTCGCTGTGTAAGGCAAAATCGAATAAAAAATGGTGGAAACAAATTACCATTATTAATTGAGTTTCTCTCGCGTCAAAACACAATTATTTCAGTTGGAAGAAATCAGAAGGCCCTCATTAAACGCGTCGACATTTTGAATGAATTTTTTTTCAGACGTCCTTTCCAAATAATAAAAAGCTAGTCATGAGACCAGCTCTCTGTCTCAATCGACAAATTATCTTGAACCTCGATCAAGTCTGGTCAATTTAGCGTTATCCTGATACATTTAGAGTTATCCTTCTGAGTATGCATATACATGCGTGCGCCTGTTTACAGCTAATGTATAAGAGAATGACCTTCTGTAAGCTTTTATTTTGCGACCTTGCTCTTCATGCCGAATAATTTACCTCCGTTCGCCTATTACACGACCAAATTACGTGGTTCCCGTGTGGGTAAATTTATTCAAACTCGAATCAAGCCCGGCACAATTTTGAACACGTGAAAATAAGAAAAAATCTCGGCAAATATTCGATGAAAATGAAACAATCCGATGTAGGTACATTTGATAATAGCATGGTATTATTTAATGGAAGGAACATTTTACTTTTGAATCATAATAAGTTGATGTTACGTACTTATTTTATTCGACAATGATACGAGGTACCTTGTATTGGAATGAATAACGAACTTAACAAATTGAATTAACTTTTTAACAGAAATTTATATTATAATTACTTTAAAGAAACTATTCACAGTTTAACCAAGGACTAAGCTGGCCATTACCAGATTTAAATTATGACCATCTCTTTCTTATTCCATGGCACATACATACATATGCTCACTCATGTATTCCCCGAAGGGGTAGGCAGAGGTATCGTAATCACAACACCCACTTTTCACCGAAAATTATTAAGTGCCAACGTGACTGATGGTGAGTCCATCACCGTATATGTTACTTATTGATGTTTCTATTAAAAAGTCACTCCTTATGACATCAACTATTTACCAGTGAAAGTTTCGTTACAATCAGTCCATCCATTTCTAACATTATCCGGAACAAACGGACTGACAGACAGACAAATACAAAAAAAAACATTTATGAATTTTTTTTTAAGATGGAATTACAAACAGACACTTAAATTTTACATATCTCTTTAGATAGAGACAGGGATGTAATAGTAAGGTATTTACTGTAACTAGATGTTAGTCTCTCGATGATTTAAGGCCATGATCAAAACTAATCAAATGGTTGAAAAAACAAAACTCAAAAAATTTACGCTTATTAGTTCCACGATACAACGGAACTTAATTAAAGGGCGGCCCTTTCATTTCCGTACCTTTGTCTGACATTACACAACGAGAAGTTATTCAAATTCGACCGTCTAGCCAATCGGAAGAGAAAATTTGCGACACGCACTGTCGTTTGCATTCCAGATTGTTTCAAATATTACTGGATTGGTTGTTTAGCTCGCTCAAGGGACAGTAATCTACCCTCAATTCGTAAATAAATATATTTACTCCGCTAATTTGACATGGACGATGCGTCACAGGCAGACGATAAATATCCATCCTCTGGTTTGATATACCACTCAGATCCAGCTTCCTAGCTCATCCCCCAGCAACGCCCTAAGCCGATGTCCGAGCCCCACACCGGGGCGCCCTTAGCTGTGTTGCTTAGTTTTCAAGTTTTCAGCTCGGCCCTTGGGTCTCGCCCTTTAGTCCGGTTAAGCAGTGGAGGTAAATCCAACTGCGAGAGACCATATCCATAAAAATAAAATTGCCTTGGTCTTCTTATTTCTGTAAGTATATGTAAGTAAAATGTTTTTGACATTTTTGCTAGAAATAAGGTTTATATGTCGAAACTACCTATCAGATTTCAAATACGCATTCTCTTTCACAGATATTTTAGAATTAAACTTTAAAGTTGAGAGTTGTCATGATGTGCTCACTGAAATGCCTTTGCTTGCGGCGTCAGGATGATGGGTCGCTCAATTCCCTCTATAACGGTTGAGGAGGGCGATGGCTGGCATTCTCGTCATACTTGTGAACTGGTGTTGCTTGTGGAGGATGATTATCTCAAGCTACACAATTATACTTTTACCTACTTATAGTTGATATATTTTTTTTAATTGAAAAGAGTAGTTACTGGATTTCTTGCCAGGTTCTTCTCAGTTAAAACAACCTTCCGAACCTGGCGGTAGCATGTATAATACTGTGTAATTATGTCGTTCTGACGATGATCTGATGATGATGAAAGATTTTATTAAAAGTCTAATCAAATAAAGATATTTTGAATTTGAATTTGATTTGATTCGCATCCAATCAAGTCACTGATCATACGAAGCTCAAATTCCAATCACACGCTTCAAGTACAATTAATCCCGACAGTATAGTGTATAAGCAACACATTAGGGAAGTGTAGCATTCGTGACATATTTGCCATAGTGCAAATTGTCACTGTGTGCGAAGGACCGGTCGTGCTTGTGATAATTATGTTTAACCAGGCCTGAGATAGGTATTTACAGGTAGGAATTAGGTGGGTTAAATTTATCGTCGTTTTTAATTACATATCTCATATTTTTAAAACTATAAGGATAGCAAACATTTTGCCGCTACCATACCAAGAACACAGTATAAATAAAAGCTTACTAAGCAGTAAGGAATCAATAATTTTGTTTTTAAATAAGAATGTTTATTCCACCGATGGTGAGGGTTGTTACTCTTTAAGTTCTCGGTCTAATATACCGTACCATATCATGACCGTCTTAAGACCGTGTCAGACAAAAATATTAATTTGAAGGGATTGAAAAGTATGAGACTACGCCCACTAGACCCTTGCCGATCAGCACCGTCGCGTATAATACACAGGGCGTATCAGCACCGACAAAATATTCTCGCCGACAATTATTGACGCTCCGTGCAAAAACATTTTTTTGTGTAAATCTTTCCTAGCACGGTCATGATATGGTAGGGTAAAGTTGCTCGTCCTGGGCGACTTCAACGCTCACTCTCGTGAGTGGGGGAGCGCCCGGGATGACCCAAAGGGGGAGACAGTGCTGGAATGGGCGGCGGCGCTGGACCTCCGGTTGCTTAACCGGGGGTCCGTCAGCACCTGCGTGCGCTGGCAGGGGGAGTCGATCGTGGACCTTTCGTGGGCGACTCCCCAGGCAGCGCGCATGGTGACGGG
Source organism: Watsonalla binaria (assembly GCA_929442735.1). Lineage (NCBI taxonomy): Eukaryota > Metazoa > Arthropoda > Insecta > Lepidoptera > Drepanidae > Watsonalla > Watsonalla binaria. The sequence goes on along the minus strand of OV838924.1, from coordinate 10,113,494 downwards.
GTGGAGAGTGGCGGAGGAGATGGTCACACTATCCGACCATCGCTATATTGCGATGGATGTGGCCATCCGCCTTCCCCGCCCCGACAGCCGCCGCCGTAGCAGCCCGCCGCGACGATGGTCTCTCAAGCGGCTCGACAGAGATCGTCTCTGCGCCGCAGCCATCGTCGCGGCCTGGCCTGAGAGCCAAGTGGATGGGATCCTGCCCGATCCTGAAAGGGAAGCCGCCTGGTTCCGGGACACGATGACGTCCATATGTGACGCGTCGATGCCCCGGACCAGACCTGCCAAGCCCCGGGCCGTGTACTGGTGGTCGGAGAGTATCGCGGAGTTGCGTGAGACGTGCCTCCGCGCCCGACGCCGGTACACGCGTGCCCGGAGAAGAAGGCGAGCCACAGCCGAAGAGTTGGGTGGAGCCTACGTGGCATACCGAGGCGCCACGAAGGCGCTGCAGGCAGCTATTGCCAGCGCCAAGGCTCGGTCGTGGGATGAGCTCATCGGGGGACTGGAGAGGGATCCATGGGGCCGCCCGTACAGGATGGTACTGGGCAAGCTGCGCCCGTGGGTCCCTCCGTTGACGGAAACTCTGGACCCGGCATTCGTGGAGAGGGTCGTAGATACCCTCTTCCCAAGGGTCCAGAGCAGTCCCGCGCCCCCTCCTTCGGAACCGACCATCTGGTCCGAAGAGATGGGGGTGACGACCGATGAGCTGGACCGAGCCGTGAGGCACCTCGGAGCCCGAAACACGGCACCAGGCCCTGACGGAATTCCTGGTCGGGCCTGGGTGTTGGCTCTACCCAACGGACTGGGGGACAGGCTGCGGCGGCTGTTTAACGACTGCCTACGCTGCGGCGTGTTCCCCAGTGGCTGGAAGTGGCTGGTATGGTTCTCCTCCATAAGGATGGAAGACCCGCGGACTCTTCCTCCGCGTATCGTCCTCTCTGCGTCATCTAGTAAGATGAGGCGGGTAAGCTGCTCGAAAGAGTGTTGGCTGACCGCCTCAGTACGCACCTGACGAGCGTCGGGCCGGACCTGTCGGAAGACCAGTTTGGCTTCCGACGCGCGCGGTCGACAGTGGACGCGATCATACGCGTCCGAACACTGTCGACGCAGGCTGTATCCCGGGGCGGTGTGGCGTTGGCAGTCAGTCTTGACATTGTCAACGCCTTTAACAGCCTGCCCTGGGATGCAATATGGGGGGCCCTGGTGTACCACCGCGTGCCCCCCTACCTGCAGCGCGTGGTCCGTGCCTACTTGCGCGACAGGTGCGTGCAATATGTGGGCGGAGATGGACGACTCCACCGGAGGAAGGTGTACTGCGGGGTCCCACAGGGATCGGTCCTAGGGCCACTCCTGTGGATCCTCGCGTACGATGCGGTCCTGCGGGTCGACCGCCCCGACGGCGTCAGCATCGTCTGCTATGCGGACGACACGCTGGTGCTAGCCGTCGGGGCGACCTTCGAGGAGACCAACCGGCTCGCCGAGCTTGGCGTGGCATGCGTCGTGGAGAAAATCCACGAGCTGGGCCTTCGGGTAGCGCCGGAGAAGACCGAGGCGCTGTGGTTCCACAAACTCCCGAGGGGAAGGGAACCACCCAGCTCGTCGGTTCGCGTAGGTGACGTGGAGGTCGGGGTGGGACGGTACTTGAAGTACCTAGGTCTCACCCTGGACGGTCGCTGGGGCTTCGAGGAGCACTTCAGCCGCATGGTCCCCCGGATCAAGAGGGTAGCGGGTGCATTGCACAGACTGCTGCCCAATCTCGGGGGGCCGAGTGAAGGAGTCCGCCGCCTCTATGCGGGGGTCGTGCGATCCGTGGCTCTCTACGGAGCACCCGTCTGGTCTTCCAGACTGGGTGTTAGGCGCTGCAGAACTATGTATAATAGTATGCAGCGTCCTATGGCCATCCGGGTCGCACGAGGGTATCGTACCCTTTCCTTCGAGGCGGCCACTGTCCTGGCGCGGTTTCCGCCCCTGGACATCCTGGCGGAGATGGATGCTCGTGTTTACGACCGTCTCCGCCGGGCGGACGGAACCGCGCCTCCTAATGCGGCTGAAGTGCGCAGGCAGGAGCACCGACGTGCGCTTTTGGCGTGGCGGGAGCGGCTGTGTGAGCCGCAGAACGCCCGCCAACGCGCTGTCGGTGCAATTTTGCCGAGCCTCGGGCCCTGGCTAAAGAGGAAGGACCACGTCACCTTCCGGCTGACGCAGGTACTCACCGGACACGGGTGTTTCGGTGAGTACCTGAATCGGATCGGTCGCGAACCGACGGCGCAATGCCACCATTGCGGCAGTGACCGGGATTCCGCACAGCACACGCTGGAGCAGTGCCCAGCGTGGAGCTCGGAGCGTCGAGTCCTGGTCACCAGGATCGGGCAGGACCTCTCTCTGCCACGCGTAGTGACGGCTATGCTGGCAGACAGAGAGGCATGGAGGGCCGTAGTCTCCTTCTGCGAGACGGTAATGTCCCAGAAGGAGACCTCCGAGCGGGATCGGGAGAGAGCCGATCCCTCTCGGAGACGACGGCGACGGCGGGGCGGAGGCAACGCACGCCCCGGTCCGTCCACCCAATAGCCAGGGTCTAAGAATATGGCTATGGTATCCCCTGCCTGTCGTAAGAGGCGACTAAAAGGGGGCCGGAGGGCCTGCTGGCGGTGGTCGGGGTGGGAGCTTTGACCACCGGCGCGGGCCCGGGAAGGTGGCAGCGCGATGTGGCTCGCGCTGCCTTGCACAGCGAGGTCTCCAGGGGCGGCGTCACAGCTGCCCCGGGGATGTGCCCCGGCAAAGTGTGGGGGGACACCGGTGCGTTCTATCAGAGTACCCGGAGTCCCCCCTGAGCACTGAGGATGGCCACCGGGGGGGTTTTAGTGCGGTAAGAATCCCACATACCCCGATCTGCCTCTCCCAGGGCGGTCGGGGACCTTTTGAAGGTTTCCCCCTCGTCAACAAAAAAAAAAAAAAAAAAAAAGGGTAAAGTTGGTAAAGACCTTTATTATCAGTGATAGTATTTCTGATTATCATACGGATTGCTTGTTGGCTTACAACATGGTTGACCCGTTACAGTGGTCAAGTAAAGTAAACCGTGCCGTGCTATTTTCCGTGTCTGATACAGTATAAGCACGGTAATGGTTTGATACGGATATAGTGGGCAAACACCTTTAAAGTTTAAAAAATTTACGAATTTGTCAAAGCAATGACGATTTCTTATCATCTTGTAGATTCGAGCGTCTGTCTGTGTGAGTGTGTAATTTCACGGTATATTTCTAGATTCCGCACTGCTAAGTGCTAAGTGCGCTGTAAGCTTATTTATACTTTACCAAGAGTGTAACTCACTCATTGTATACCTTATAAAAAAAGGAATGTAAGCCGAAATGGAGTACTTGAAACAACTTCAATCCATATTCAATGCTATTAGATTACTAGTAGAATCAAACTTGTTATTTTTCCAAGTACAAGTATAGACCCGAGTTTACTTGTTAATTATTCAAGAGTACTTTAGGTGTAAGCCAGGCTTTACAATTCTAATCTGCGAGTGAACTGCACTGCAGTCGTTGTTTTTATAGGTACTGGGATTATTGCACTACTGTTTTCTACTGGGTACACATTTGAACTTACTATACCCAAACTAATTTCCTAATTTAAAGTTATAAATAAAATAAATGATCCCAGAAGGGTAATTACCCACATTTCACCGAATATGATTAAGCAACAACGTGACAGAGGGTGAGTCCATCGCCGTCTCAGGCACTATACATACGTCTTTGAATTACTTCTCAGACATATGCAGGTTTCCTCACGATGTCTTTCTTCACCGTAAAGCACGTGGTGTAAAAGCACTGGGCATACGTTTTTAGAAAAACTCATTGGTACTGGCCCCGCTGGGATTCATATTGCGTCGCTTGCGCAGCAGACGACTGCTCAAACACCGAAGCCACCACAGCCTTAATCTAAAGTTAAGTTGGATTATAAGTTTTAGCATGAGACGTTTTTTTTAAACTCAATCATCAAACATTGTTCAAATCACGAAACTTTTGAAATCCATACTACATATGGATATAGATAATTTTAAGTGATGTTTTGGGCATCCGTCCAGTAGATTTACGTGAAATCAAACCAACCTACAGAAAGAAAATTCCAAAAATAGTTGAATAGATTACACGACAGGATGATCAAATGAAAGATAAGTAAGTAAGACAACAAGTACAAGTAAGAGTAAGACCGACAAGGTGTAATAAGGACCAACTGAAAGAGGGATTGAGTTTAGTGTCTTATCAGTAAGTCAATGATTGTAAGCAAATAGCCAAAAGCAAATGAAATAAGACGAAGATATTGGAAAGGTGCTTCTACACCCGCTACATAGATGGCGCTGACTACGCAACAATCGCAAGTTTGTGAACATCGCGCTATGAGAGTTATCGCGCATATTAGTACAAACTAGAAAAATATAGACGCGGTTCCGCAGGTAAAACATCCACATGTCTAGATCGTTACATCATGATCAGTCACTCCCTCCACAATATCACTGTACACTCATATCACTTCACATACTCTCACACTCATTAAACAAAGCACAAACCACGGAAGTGCGACCATTCCTCGCTCCATCTATAATAATAGTATTGGAAATAGAAATTTCATTTCTAGACGTGTCATAGATAAGTACGTGTGCTATAGAACAGTGGCACAGTGTTATCACAAAATAACACACAGAAGGCCAGCCCCTTGCATTAACAAAACAAGGATACACACACATATATCACACAGTTACGGTTATTTTGCTCTACTGACAATATGTTTTTATTACCTACTATTAATTAATTAATTAATGGTCTCTTACCGAATTTCGATAACGGCTTCTCAACGAGGATCAGTAATCTGCGCAGGATATATTATAGTGCACAAGTGTGTGCGCAAACGCAGGTGCACTCCTTATTCCCTCATTATCATAGTCCGATGGGACGGCAATCCGACACGACCAAAGAGAGAGATCAGGCGTAGGACCAGCGGCTTAACGTGCTTCCCGAACTCTCACTATGCCCAATCTCTTTAAAGTAACTAATTACTACTAGCTGTGCCTCGCGGTTCCACCCGTACACTGAATGTCATACGGAATACGGTGTTCACGGAATCCTATTTTTTTAAGTCTGAGTTAAATCTGCTGTCTGCCAGTGAAAGTTCCGTTAAATTGGTCCAGCCTTTTCAGAGATTACCCGACATAAACATACAGATAGATATTATTTAAATTTGTGTTTTTATATAATTAGCGTATAATACTTTCATATCATGCAATTAGTAAAAACCTGTTAACATGGATTTACAAACAGATACTTCAAATTTATAAATCGGCATGGATATAGATGAAATGTCGTAACTAATGATACTAATTAACCTGACTGGTTACGATATGCTCGTGAGAGCACATCTCGTAAGTGCGTGTAAGACTATCAACGAATGTAGGAAGCCTTCTTTTTGTCAAGGTTTTATTTTGTGGTGTTATCGGGCACAGCTGGGTATGTATTACCTACTGTCATCGCGCATTATTTACGATGTGCTACATTCTAGATATCTAAGTTTCCTGCCGCATATGTACCTACATACTCACCTGGAAAATTGTTCGATTTACTGTTTAATGTGTTGTAGTGTAGGGTTGTGCCTGTGTGTATTTGTTTATTAAGAACTGCCTCGTTGGTCTAATGGTTAGTACGTTCGCCTGCCGATCACGAGGTCCCGGGTCCGATTCCCGGGTCGGGTCAAAAATGTATATTGGGTTTTTCTGTCAAAAAATTCACAATAAAAATGCCCGGAGTTTGGAAGTTGGCGGTGTTTCCACCCCCGTGCCTCGGAAAGCACGTTAAGCCGTTGGTCCTACGCCTGATCTCGCTCAGGTCGTGTCGGATTGCCGTCCCATCGGACTATGAGAGTGAGGGAATAAAGAGTGCACCTGTGTTTGCGCACACACTTGTGCACTATAATATCTCCTGCGTACATGGCTGATCCTCGTTGAGATTAGCCGCCGTAGCCGAAATTCGATAGGAGAGTTCATTTGATTATGAAAATAGACAATGCATGTTGAAAATTAATTGAGAAATACTTAATTAGTCGAGTACGAATATCTGCCTTCTGATAAGAACCGGGAACTGAGGGAACTCGGATAAATGTCACGAAAATTCAGCATGACAAAAATGTATTTTATCCAATACCAATATAACGTTTTAAAAGTCAATAAAAAAGCTTTCAAATTAAATAACAAAGAGCAGTTCAAACGTAAAAAAGCAAACTTGTTGACCCCCGGCCAACCTGTTGCCGGCCGGAGTCTAATCAATCAATAGTAATCTTTCGAGACCCACATAAATATTTGCATTAGCCCCTCGTAGATTCAATCGCCGCGTTTTGCAATCAATCAGAGGGGCCTGACTGACAGATTAATTTATTCCATGTTTGAACGTAGACAATGTTTTAATAGGGCTATCACACGGTCCACCAATATAGTGAAACGGACAGTCTTTTAATAATAATATCTGGTTGATCAAACTGTACTTGGTTTCTTCTTCACACAAAAAAAAAAACAAAAATATAATTTCTGGTGTACGTCAGTCTCGAACCGGGGGTACTCTAGTTTCGTTATCGCCCCTTAAGCTGGAACCTTTGAGCTAGCATAACTTGAAAGTTGTCGGCGAAATTTGCTGTCGTATTGTAATGATATTTTATGAGTTTTTCGGTGCCTGAAAACATGGTTAAAACGATGTTTTCCATAAATGAAACCTAGCTAGATCAATTTTTGCCCCTGAAACCCCCTACATGCAAATTCATTTAAATCGTTTGAGCCATTTCCGAGATTCCGATGATATATATACAAGAATTGCTCGTTCAAAGATATAATAATAATAATATACAAGAATTGCTCGTTTAAAGAGATAAGATTTATTTCAGTGTTTTAATAACAAAGTGGGCCTTGTACCCGGCGATATTATATTGCACATCGCCTTCAGGAAAGGGACAATTGGCTAATTTCGGTTTCATAAAGTACAGTGTGTGTGCGACAGAGATAATGCTCTACGAAGCCGAAATTAGCCGATTGTGTCTTTGCCGAGGTCCATGTGCAATATAATATGTTGCCGGCCGGGTACTGTGATTGTGTAAATAAATTTATCTAGTTTTGTCAGTGCACCCCATGCGAAAACTACAGAATTGAAGTGAAATTTAGGTCAGTGCTAGCTTAGTACCCGAGGTACTATTTAGGAAACAATTTTTGTAGAATAATAACAAAAAATGACACTCAAATAACTAAATCCCCGTCGATAAAAAAGGCAGGAAATAATTTATCAAGGTATTTATGTAGCATCATTTAGATGCCTTAAGCAAGCAAGTAAATAATATGTAAACTATAAAAACCTTAAATCAAATAGAGCATACAGTAGAGTCTAGCATGTAGAGTCATAAACAGACCCAGAATGCGAATAGCTCAAGTAGGCAATAGAAGGAAAAGTTTTCGATGCGATAAAGCTGTATTTAAAGTTACGTGCTTTATTCGACAACTGAATTACGGTAAAACTATTTATATTAACTCTCCCCAAAGTATGGGAACACATACGTTTGATCCGCTGCGGACCACGCTAGCGCTGCCGACGGAGTTTCGGAATTTACGTGTGTTAGTATTATGTAAATCGCTACGAGCTCTCTCGTGCGAAACAAGCCGTGTACAATCGATCGCATGATGCGATAAGTTGAAGGTAATAATTGATTTTACACCTGCATACAAGTACAACACGGTTGGTGTTGCATGGTCCATGTATAATATGCCCATAATAATCACACGCAATTATTAACTGCACTATACTTTCGTGTTTAGAAGAATGATTTTACTAAAGAGGACAAGTAAGGTAATTAAAGAATATTTTACAATTATGAACGTAGGGCAAGAACACTCGGATACGATCCTCGACTGCACCGCCTTAGAAAAGATCGCCGCCAAATGTTTGGGTTTTGATTACCATTAAAAAAAAATGTTCACTGCGTCTTTACACGAAAAATACATACTGCCTTCAAGGGTCGGCAACGCGCACGTGATGCCCCTGGTATTGCAAGCGACCATAGGCTGCTGTAACCACTTACCATCAGGTGAACCGCAAATACAAGCATCTAAAACCAGGAGTTTAGGGTATAGAACATACGTAACTCAATCAAACATTTGATTATTTTCAAATCAACTTGCTTATTAATGGAATGCAATTCGCAAGTATATAATCTATACAGTATTATATTTTCATGATATATTCATCAGTGTTAATCAGTGTCCCGGCCCGAATAACAACGTTATTAACAAGTTAATACTACATTTATCTTGATCAACATTCTGACACGTCAGTACACAACCCAATTAGGTTTATTTAATTTACAAAATGGAGAGAATAAGCCCAGTTTGCTTCTATTTAACAAAATGGCCGTGGGCTGGCCGTTGATGGGTAAAAACTTTATTGAAACTCATCAACGCACGTTTTAACTTGTTTAATCTATCCATTCGTCCATCTAGCTCTTTTATACATAAAATAACTAGCCGTGCTCCGCTGTTTTACCCGCGTTTAACTTAAGTTACTCCTCGTGACATCAGCTAGCATTTACCAGTGAAAGTCTCGTTAAATCGGGCCCAGCTATTTCAGAGATTAGCCGGAACAAACAGACACAGAACAGGACGAGAGAGACGAAGATTTTTTATTGCTATATATATACGTATACAGAATACGTTCAGGTGATGAAAAGCTGTTGATTTGGAATTATAAACAGACACTGCAAGTTAATTTATCTTCCGACTTAAATGTTGCCTACTGCAGCCTTAACTAGCTGATGCTTTGCTAGTATATAGAAGCATATGGAAGATACCTAAGGCAGCATATTTGGTAATCCATCTCCTTAGGTCGTGAAATATGGGATGAAAAGGGATGAAACAATTCGGATTTTAGTCATGAGATCTCCTATCCCGACATATATTTTAAAAATACCTGAAATTTTTTTTCAACTTATTACAAAAACCATTTTGGAAGGTAAAATAAAAGGAAGGTGTTGCAGGGGCCGACCAAGGATAAGCTACATCAAACAAGTAAAGGATTACATAACAGTCACGTCGTATAAAGAGGTCAAAGAAGCAGCACTGGATAGGAACAAGAGGAGGGAGCTTCATCAGCTGCACCGACAAGAGTCTAACTCTTAAATGAAGAAGGAGGATTACTTACATCGTGAAACATGGGGGTGCCACGTACAATCTCTCATTACGTAACATCCAAACACAAGGAAAAGCCAAAATTATTTACCAAGCCCAATTCAATTGCTGCCTACATATTTTATGTGTACACAGCAAATTAAAGGGAATCAAACAAACTAATGTTTTCCATCGAACTGTACCTACGGAGCAGGTAAACACTTTTGCAATCGCGTATGTTGCCGGAGTTCCCACGAGAAGGCTAAATTACGAGGCCCTTCGGTCTTACCACGTAACGTACAGGTACAGTACATAACATAAGCATCAAAGCAGTATGGAAACTAGGCCTAATTTGTACCCTTAAAGAAGTCCCTCTTAAAGTCTGATCCATAATTTACTGTCGGAGTAATTAAGCCTTTTAATGGCATCTACGCAATCGAACGCGACGTGACACCCCTTAATGACAGCATTGCCAGGAGTGCTTAGAATCTTGTATATGTACGTCTGTATGAGTATGTCATTTGGATTCGTTCCTAGTTTCCATACTGGTTTGTAGTAAACTAGTATGTATGCTGTGGTACAGGTATAAAACAATAGCTCCATCGCCCATTAAACTCCTTACTAAGGCAAAATTTATGTAGTCAATCCACTGATTAGCTTTGTTCTCTTTATCGTACAATATTCAACCTTACGGCAAACACAGAAGTACGATTTTTACGTGGTCGAGAATAGATTTACGCAGACATAGATTTCCCCATACGAGGATCTCGGATCATACCGGGCAATTATTGGGAGAAATCTTGAGGAATAGTAATTTTGCTTATTAAAAAATATAGAAAAGACTGAGATAGTCCTTTGATTAGCAGGAGTTCTATCATTCTGTGAGTAGTGATGGTATTGGGATTTGAGCAGTCACCTGGAACACAAACGACGCAAGTTCGAGTCCGAGCGAGACCTGTATCCTGTGCCAAAGAGTTTTTCTAAAAACTTGTGGGCAGTGATTTCACACCTGTGACGGAAAACATCGTGAGGAAACTTATATGTATATATCTGATATATGAATTCAAAGACGTGTGAATAGTGCCAGAGACGGCGATAGACTCACCATCTGACACGTTTGCACTCAACCATCCTCGGTGAAAAGTGGGTGTTGTTGTTACAGCACTTCTGCGTACCCCTTCGGGGAATACAGGCGTGAGCATATGTATGTAGAGGATGTGCTTTTTAGGTGTTTTAAGACAATGTGCGTTTATGATAATCCGACCGTGCGCTTGTTTGCAATCTAATATTATAAAGAGGAAAGATTTGTATGTAAGTGTGTTTGTAACGAATTGGATCAAAAAGTACTGGACCGAATTGAAAAATTCTTTCAGCAATTGATATCTACATTATTAACGAGTAATATAGGCTATATTTTATTTGCGTACTCCCGTGGGAACGGGAACTACGCGGGTGGAAACGAGGGACGTCCGCTAGTATTTGTGTATGAAAAAGCAATAGTGTCAATAGAGTAGGTACTGTGATATCTTTTGGATATTACGGGACGTTTATTAAGATTCAAATTTCCTTTACTCTTTTTATGATTTTTGGTCGCGAATTTCGGTCACGCGATAAGATTTGTATATTGTAGACTTTATTTTGACTGACTTACCTCAATATGATAAATGTATTTCATAATGCCAAGCAATTTTCTTCAGCGAAGCCTATAAACAGCCTTTTTTGTGACTAAGAATGTATATCGAATTCTTCGAAAATACACAAAGAAGGCCGATATAAATATAGATATTTTTTCGTATTTTAAGCTTGGAGAGCATTCTTTACTTTCCGTTCTGAAAGCAAGTTAAGCAATACTAACTGTGCCCGGCAACATTTGTTTAGCCATAATATACATTTATAGGGATACCACCCTTATCATTTAGTAGTATAATTTTTTTTTAACTCCATTAGGTAGGTCTACCGAATATACACAAAGATAAAAACTAGCAAACCGTTTCGTTGGAGTTTTGTTGCAAACACTAGTAAACGAGAATTTTATATTATAGATACCCACTTATATTATTGGATTTTTATATGTTAATGAATAAGCCGACCGATTGCTACATTTTTCAATTAATAGTATCCCTATGATACTCCTTGCAACATTAGCTATCCGCCAGTGAAAGTCCCATTAAAATTGCTCCAGTCATTTCGGAGATGAGCCGAAACAAACCGACAGACAGACAAAGAAATATTTTAAAATTGGTTTTAGTATGTCAATAACTTGCATTTAATAAAAGGTGTTACGTTGAAATTATAAACAGACACTAAAATTTTATTCATCTGTATTGATGTTTAGGTATGTATATATAGATGAATAGATAAAGTTATAGTTAAAGCCTTTATAATAGGCGGGGGTGGCCGCAAGCAGGAGCAACATTGGCCGATTTTTATTTCTGAACTTTCTTCCACCTGATTGCTTTTAACTTACGTACTAATACAAGCGTCCCTCGATCCCAAACGTAGTTGAAACACGCTGCTTAACCCAAGGCTTTAAGGAGCCAATACGGAAATACCTAGAGAGAAGCGAAAAGGTTTCATTTACATATTGAAACAAAAATAAAACTTTACCTGTTTAGTGGAAAATGTACGCGTTATCTGCATTTAGGTTAGATTGTTGGGAGATTTTTGGCCTGAAACCGGTGTTGCTCTGTTGTCAAAGTCAAAAATATCTTTATTCCATTAGACATTTTACGAAGTACTTTCAAATCGTCAGAATGAGATAATTATACAGGATTATACATGCAACCGCCAGGTTCGGAAGGTTGCTTTTACTGAGAAGAACCTGGCAAGAAACTCAGTAATTACTCTTTTCAAAAATATTATACAATTTTAAGAATAAAAAATAAATCAATTAAGAAACATAAGCTCATGAACACAGTTCCAATGTACAAACGTCGATAAAAAATACATAAATAAAAGTTCTACTTATAACTAAATGCGTAGCTTGAGATGACCAGCCCCCACAGGTAGCACTTGTTCACAATAAGACGTGAATGCCATTGACCTCATCAACCATCAAAGAGTTCGAGAGGTACTCGAAAATTTGATATTAAAATTAAACTATGTTGCTATTCAAGGTGGCAATGCTGCCAACCTTCTTGGCACGATCCCGAGAGACACCGATTTGGGCCAAGTTTTCTACTTGTAATTAGTTTTTAGTTACTTATTTATTATTTATACAAAAACTAAAAATAAAATATGACTTAACTATGTTAGTGTTTCCATATTCTCCAAAGGTGCACGCTAAATATCCGTTTACAGCTTGCTTTACACGAACTCGCGCGCTGCCTAACTTTAAATACAGAGTACCTGGTTGACCAAGCTGTGCTCGGTTTCTTATTTACACAAAAGAAAGAATTTGACATTTAGCTTGTGGCAAACGGTGGTCGGTCTATGCCTACCTCCAAGGGTTATTAAGATTTCCGAGATTCAGATTCTATAGCTGCGCCCAACGGTTTTACCCACGTATATTTAATTTCATATAACCCGAGGAACCCTATTGTTTTTATAAATAAAAGTAGCCTAAGTTATTCCTTGTGAAATTAGCTATCTGCCAGTGAAAGTCCCGTTAAAATCGGTCCGTTTCGGATATTAGCCGGAACAAACAGACAGATAGACAGACGGACAGACAAAGTTTCTTTTAAAATTGGTTTTTCTATATTAGTATCGTGTATACTTTCATATGCATTTTCATTTGCAGTTAATTTGTAATTACTAACAGAAACTACAGTTTTATTTATCTGTACAAGAATTCCTCGTTTAAAGATATAAAATATGGCTTTGTTAACTCTACTAAAGCTAACACCGCGTCTCCACTCCAACTGCCCTTCGTGAACCTCTGGCAACTTAACACAGCAAGAACACTCTAAGGTAGATAACCACAATTTAGCTACATCTTCTGTAAAGTAAAGTACCAACACTACATTGGTTAGGTATCCTTAATGTCAATTCTCCCACTCATCACCATTATCCTCCTGAGCGCCAAGCGCGAGTTTTCTTAAAATCGCCGTCACAAGTCTTCACGTTGACGCAAACGCAGATTTTTATGGGATCAAAATAGTGCCGACAGATGGCGCTGTTTCGATTTTATTGCGGCAGTATAAAACTCTTGGCTCATTGATATTATTCGGGGTCGGCGCAATGCTTTACACATGCCGTTTGCATGAGTTTTGAGTACTGACTTTGAATGAGCAATCGCGACGGCACCTATAGTGTGGCACCTATTTATTCGTGTCTTATAAATACACCATTTTGAATTATTTGCTATACCTTTAGATTCATAAAATCACAATAAGACTGATGTTGAACGTAGTATTCGGTGTTAGTCGAGGAGCGACCGACTCAATTTGATCAGTATAACTGCGTTCCAACTGTCGTCGGCGCCCAACCGCGGCCCGCTCGCCATCCAAGTCACGGACTGCTGTGCATACTCATTTATAGCGGAATACTACTTTCTTACTCCGTGGTTGTACTAATCATAATATGTAATCTTAGTATATAATTTGTACATCTTATAAAATTATTTCAATCCAAGGTCTGTTCTCTTACAACTACTCAAGGCTTTGGAATATGTATAATACGATACGTGCATATTCATTAGTATCTACGTTGCACGCGTGTGAAGCCGAAGAGAGTCGCTAGTTATTACATAAATAGTTTTGAAGAAGTAGGCATAACGCGATGTGTCGTTCGAAATTTCGAACTGTAGACAAAGTATCATTATCCTCACGTTTCGCTAGTAGAAACGATACAAAATGTATCGGAATGACATATGTCACGTGACTGATTTATGTCACCTCCATAATTTTTTTTATCGATTCTGTTAGCGCAAGGGAGTGAGAATGTTACTTTGTCTAGGAAAACTTTATCTGTGCTACTATTTTAATAGAATAGTTGAATGTTGCTAATGTAACCTTATGCGGCAATAATAATACAAATATCTATGAGTATATTAAAGTAAGTAATTAATAATAAATTGTAATTTTTATAGAAAATATATCTGCCTGCAACAAAGTCAGACAGCGAGCTCTAAGTCCATCATTAAAGATTATGTGTATAGAGTAATAAATAACTCCATACTTCAAATAATTTACCCACCATAGTATTAACGCTTTTATTGGAGCCCAACCCCAACGCGACTGCGGACAGAGTTCACTAAGAGGTGTTTGTATTGAAATTGATTTATGGAAATTTCGCGGCGAAGACGCGTCCGCCTCGAGTCGGCGCTGCGTCGTTAAAACGAAAAGATTCTATTTTAAAAATCAAACACGGTATAAAGAAAAAGTGGATTCCGACAAATGAATGGTTCCATGAATATTTTAGAGCAATGTGTATTTGGTGCAAGAAACTGAATGATTCAAGCTGTTTCCCGCTACTCCTGAGTACACTATTATTTTTTGTCCGCCAAAGGCAACTTTATACTAAATGCCAGCAAATCAGTTCCTAATGTATCGAAACATTCCTGTTCCTGTTGCCTAATGTATCGAAACATTAGGCAACATGGGTACAGTACAGTCAGGTACATACTTTCTTTTTATTAATATTAATGTACACGTACAGATAAATAAAATTGATTGTTGAGTGAGTGTGATTGTTTCTAATTCCGAATTAACAGCTTTCCACTAAATGCATATATGAATGTATACGGAAAAAACAAATTAAAAAATCTGTTTGTCCGTCTGTCTGTTTGTCCCGGCTAATCTCTGAAACGGCTGGACAGATTTTAACGGGACTTTAAATGGCAGATAGCTAATGCTACAAGGAGTTACTTAGGAGTAATTTTCTTTAAAAAAGACATTGGGATTCCGCAGGCCACCCATGAAATTAAGTCTATGCGGGTGAAACCGCAGGACATAGCTAATAGTAAATAAAAAAAACATCAACAGTTTGGTCATAATCAAATACGAGGCGCAGCAAAATGTAAATTTGGTACTATTTTTTATATGATTGCTTATAATATAATAATCTGTGACCCAAATAAAACAAATTACATGCAATATCATTAACTCTATACATATATTTCTTTTCCCACAAAAGAGCAAATCTATTCCAACCACCAAAAGCAGAAGAAAGCTTGTGATGTATCGAAAATATTATTTTTGGCGGAAAATTCTTAACTTGTTGTTTATTATTATTGGCACAAAATTGCCTTTTTTCATGGACAAAATTTGTTATTCTCAAAGTTATGGAATAATTTTAATAAAATCCGCACATTTCCCTAATGATAAAACTCTTTGATCTGACTTTCGCTACCGTATTCGAATCACGTGAGGATGTAATCAAAAAAATTGGTACCGAACGAGCTCCCACGCAGAAATTAGGTTCCTACGTATCTTCGTTTTCAGATTTGGATAACATCTAGCTATAAAGAACACTCCATGTAGGTTTTAAGGAGATCTTATAAAACCTGCTAACAAAATAATTATGTGTTTAATGATAAACTAAAGAGAGAAGATACCAGATTTATAAAGCGTTATTCTTATAATTCTTTGAAAATGCCCGGTTAATGGCAATATCCTTGGGAATTATACAAATCTGGCGAGTTATGAAACATATATATGGTTACGGAATTACGAAACACACATATAATTACAACACCCACATTTCACCGAATATGATTACTTCTCAGTCATATGCAGGTTTCTTCATGCTGTTTTCCTTCACCTTAAAGCACGTGGTGTGAAATCACATGAGTTTTTAAAGATAATATAGACGTATAAGCAGAAAAAAATATAGTTTTAATTAATAAGCTGTTATTTTAACATCACTAACGAATATTTTTATTTCATTGTATAGAAGATGTTTAAATTTTGAGCTGATAGATATCGAATGCCGCAAAAACACGTAATACGACCGCGGATGTTACAAGTATCAACTCGGTAATAATTGAGAGACCTCACGTCACAAATTCGTCGTACCCAAAATACATCACTTAGAAGCCGAAGTACCTTCATTAATCATAATTTAAGCAGCCTTAGAGGTTCAAATATCCCTTGGGACAGAGCAATTATAACCTAATCTTCATTTTATCCGCAGTAATTTATATGAATACAGTCAAGTGCTAGAGTAACCGAAATGAAATGAAACCCTAGCAGTTATTGCGATCATAGCGGAATTTCGTTCGTGTAAAAAAAATTCCATGCCTTGAAGACGTTAGGTACTGTCAAAGATATCAGTATCTAAATATATATAACTCAAAGGTGACTGACTGACTGACATAGTGATCTATCAACGCACAACCCAAACCACTGGACGAATCGGGCTGTAATTTGGCATGCAGGTAGATGTTATGACGTAGGCATCCGCTAAGAAAGGATCCCCCAGGGGATAAAATAGGGGATGAAAGTTTAGGCTACTTTTAATAAAAAGCTTAGGGTATGCTAACGCGGGTTACAAGTTAGTCTTTTATATTTTGCTTTAATTACAACTAAAAACAAAACTATCTTTTCTTATTTATTAAAATCGCACTATTATTATGCAAATAAGGTCCAAGGAAAGTATGAAATCCGAGAATTCTTCGTGCACAACACTTACCTTAATTATTTTTTACGGTGACATTAATGTGAACTAAGTATCCTTGTGGCTTTTGTTTAAAAAAACTAATTAAATTGGGAGAATACAAATTGTTCAAAAATTGTGTTGGAGTTTAATAAAAAAATGGATTGATTTCTTAAGCTATGGTCCATTTTTTTTGAAAAATTAAAAAAAAAAAACCTTGAAAAATAATAACCTACGTAATCAAATAATACACAAAATAATCAAGAATTTTCTCATACTTTTTCAATACAAGTGGATAAGATTAAGGCCACCATTTGAACACCGCTATCATGATCATCATCACCATCATCCTACCCTTATCCCATGATTCCCATGTTATTTGGTGTCGACGATGTGTTCTTCCTTTCTCCTTATGACCATTCACATTCATAAACAAAACATATTAATACTTTAAAAATATTACCATCAAATTACTAACCGCGATTGGCAACTACCTAATACTCCCCCGCGTGTATCTACGGACAAATTGTGAACCTCGAGAGACGGCAACAGTCGCTTGCCCGATTAACTGCTCAAATTAGAGACGAACAGATGGGACCCTATCATATTTCAATATAGGCTGAAGTAATGAAGAAAAGTTTTGGGCATTACGCGTGGGATGTATATTGCTTAGATGGAAGTTATTAACGTCGGATATCCCTGGCGATATCTATTATTAGGTTTAATATCTATCATCTAATCAATTATTTAAGGAGAAAGATGGGCATATAGTATTATTGTATTAATATAGCCTACCTCGTTAGGCTAGTGTAACAAAGCGCTGCTGCGGAACACTAAGGT
The DNA here is from genome assembly GCA_929442735.1 of Watsonalla binaria. NCBI lineage: Eukaryota > Metazoa > Arthropoda > Insecta > Lepidoptera > Drepanidae > Watsonalla > Watsonalla binaria. Next base: position 10,095,931 of record OV838924.1, on the reverse strand, counting down.
CTGACTTCTAACCTTGAGGCAAAGTTTTGTTGAGTTTTTGCCATCCTATAGGCAATAGCACAAAAATAAAATAAACATATCCAGCAAATGTTAGGTGTAAACCTTTGCCTACCCTTTCGGGAAATACAGGCGTCTAGATAATATATATATATAGTATATAAAATACGAGCCGTGGTGGCCTTGAGGTTTGAGCAATCGCCTGCTACCCAAGCGACGCAAGTTCCAATCCCAGCGGGGCCTGTACCAATGAGTTTTTTCTAAAAAAACTTATGTACAGTGATTTCACACCACGTGCTTTACGGTGAAGGAAACATCGTGAGGAAACCTGCATATTTCTGAGAAGTAATTCAATGAAATATGTAAAGAGTCGGCCATGAACTAAATAAACATGGATAAAATACGATAAAAAAAAAAACGTTGTGTCATCAAAATAAAGTGAGTATATTAAAAAGTAAATAAAATATTTCTCTACCTACAAACATTTTAGTATTTGAATCAGAATAAAGGAATATTTTTTTCGAGAAAGCTTTTTCTCGACAAGAAATAATGTACACATTCCTCGCAGTAAAATTGTTTACATGTCTTTTTTGTTGAGTCATTACATTTCAGTTATGAGACAGAGTCGTTACATTACGGCAAAGCATATTCATACTCAAAAGGAAATGTATTCGTATCAATTATAATAAAGATTTCAATCGTTGTATCACCACTCGAGCGACTTAGTTTTAAACAGTTTGAATAATTGAAATCAATCTTTACATACAGATAAATAAAATTGAAGTTTCTTTTAGTAAATCCAAAATAACAGCTTTTCACTAAATGCATATGAATATATACACGGTACTGACCACTAAATAGCTGTTCATTTGAAATGACAAACAGACACTTCCATTTTATTTATCTATATAGATGTATGTATGGTATAATAATCATGAAAATGTGAAAAATTTACAACATATCTTCAAAGTCTGCCGCAAAGCACGAAAAATACAATATTCAAATTCTGTAAAATTTTAAATTAGCTTGAAATGGCTACTCAGTTAAACAGCGAAGCCACACGATAGTCTGATTAAAAAACATCTTTCCACTGTCTGGCAGCTGGACATTTTCCAACGTTAGCAGCTGATTAAAAACCAACTGATTGAATGGGGAAACTTATTTTTTATGGCTGCCGACCGACTTGAGCCAGTTGCTATAAAAGCTATTCAGCTGTATAAATTCAGCGCAGAAAAGATTGTTCTTACCAAATATCGAAGGCTCTATTGGCGGGATACTTTTGGCAGCAATTCAATCTAATAATCATTTTCATTTGAAACAATTTCTGAGGATAACATTTATATAATCGTAGAAAACTCCACCACAACTTTATCGGCTTGTGTATTAAAATATTGATATTTTTAATAATTTTCTATTATATTTATGGTATGAAAATATTCTATGCAGAAATGATATGAACATGAGTGATAATTGTAAAAAAAAGATAGTCTAAAAATTACATTAACACATCCATTAGTTTTAGAAACATCGTGTAGTCGGTTTCTACAAGATCACTCCAACCTTACAAAAATAAAAATGGGTGCAACTATCTATTATTTCAAGGAGTTTTTCTAACCTATCAAACATCGCTTGACTGCCAACTTAGGTCGATAGGGTTGGGTACCCACTGTATATTCCTACGTCCTTCGCACGGTTCTCTAATGCCCTTTATGTTTTTATTTCATTAGGTCACAAAATAAAAATATACAGAAGACCAGCTCCCTACTACATGTTACTACTGGAATTAGCCGGAATTATTGAACTGTACTATAACAAGTACGCTGAAGCGGCGAGTGCACACAAAATGAATGTACGTATGTGACATAGTGACGTCGTGATTAGAATTAGATGGCGGATAAAAAAAAAATATTGTGGTCTATGACTTTTTAACCGACGTCTAAAAAGGAGGAAGCTACCCAATTCGACCTTGAATTGTAATATGTTTTTATCACAAGTATCGATCCCTACCGCGACATGCTCGCTACCGATAGCAGTGTCAAAATGACGCCAATTAAATACGCATAATATGTCAACGGTATAGCCGTTCATTCCATCAGTTCACAATAGTTGTATAGGTTGTGTAGTAAGTAGAGCTCAATGGTCCCACTGGATGTTAGGATTTCAGAGCGCGGTCTCTTGTGCGTGAAACGAGTCTCGACCGGAGTATGGCAAGCCGTTCTTATGTAACCTTTCTGTTTTGTGATTAGGTTTGAGCCCGCATATACTGCCAGGTTTTACACCTCCAGCGGTTGTCGTTAAGGTAACTTACCGACGTACAAGTCACCGCTTATTTTACACCAGAGTGTTTTTGTTAAAGATATTATAGAGACGAGATATTGTTATCAATATTTAGAGCTTGACTAAAATGTAGGCCAAGTAGGTCTCCGGAGGAAATCTCTTGAATAATAAAAGAAATATTTGAATTTCGGGTAACGTGTTCGGTTTAAATGTGTGGTGAATACATTTTCGTAGAGATATGGATTTTTTATTCCAATGAGTGCCAATTTGAAAAGCCCCTGACAAAATGGGACTGGATTATTCATTTGATATTTATTGGAAATAATATTAATATAATTATTGAATAAAAACTTAATTATATATATAAGGTACAGTACTTACTTGGCACTTAATCATCTTCGGTGAAAAGTGGGTGTTGTGATTACAACACCTCTGCCTACCCCTTCGGGGAATACAGGCGTGAGCATATGTATGTTGACCAAAAAAGTGTGACGACCACTGCTCTAGAACAACCTCATGTTTTCGTTGGTTTAAGTCAGCGTCAAATTCTGTTGTAAATCCAAATAAACTGGATTAAATGACAAAAGCTCATAAATAAGGTAATAATACCGCGTCGGTTCGGTGGCGGCGAGTGTTAATTAAACAAATTAGTTTCGAGTTGGTTGTACAATCTCACGACAAATTCAAAGTTTGAAAAGTACTCGCCTCGCGGACGTGAGTAATTTACTAATGCACCGCGCCGCCGTAGTTTCGTTTCGGGATGGAAAATGAAACTTGATCAGAGGTCAAAGTGTACGGGATGCAGCGTTAATGGATACGTTTCTGGTTGACGACGATGTAATCAAACATTTCAATTACCTTCACATATTTTTCCTGTTCGTGATAAAACAATAATTTTTGAATCGTTTGCTGTTCTTCAAAGTATCTTAAATATTTTTCAAAATAATCTCTTATTCTCATGCTGGGCTCTTATTACCATGATACTCATCTATGCAGATTAATAAAATTGAAAGTGTCTGTTTGTAATTCCAAAAGAAAAGCTTTTTACTAATCGTATATACATAAAAAAAAACTCTTTTGATTTTTTTTTTCTGTGTCTGTAATTTAGACTAATCCCGAAATAGCTGTACCGATTTTAACGGGACTTTCACTGGCAGATAGCTAATGTTACAAGGAGTAACTTAGGCTACTTTTAATAAAAATAAAATATCATTCCGCGGGATTGAAATTAAATATACGCGATTGAAACCGCAGGGCACAGCTAGTATTCTTATATATACATATGTATATGACGTATGCAAATCTGCCAGTGTCACACAGCTGAACTGTCATTGCAAACAAAGCTCATGGTTAAGCCCCTGATGACTAAGTCATTGACAGTGACATTACGTACATATAAATAAAATAAAAAACGGAATAGTATACGCGATCGAATGATATGACACCCCTTAGTGACATTACGCGGTACCACTGGTCATTTGGCAAATTATGCGCGTATGTCATTCCGCACTGCTTAAATTTATTCTGTGTCTTCTTCAAACAATTTATCTTCATTCGATTGAGCCGAAATTTGGTAAACACGCTTCCTTTCCTTTGTTTATTTAATGGCGATGAGCTTAAGTAAAACTATTCCGCCAATGTCAAGTGATTGTTGAGCAAATTATCTTGTAAATTTTTAAAAATATGTGGAGGAACCCATTGGATTCCTCGCTGTCCGGTAAACACGCTTATTTTGGATGGCAATGCATTCTTAGCTATGTGTCGATATTCTAATTCCGATATGGCGGATCATCCATGTTGGCGGACTGGCATTTTTTTTATTTATACGACATTTTAATAAAAAAAATCCTAAAAAAAAGGAAATTGTATTTCGATAAACTTAATGGTATTATGTTATTATATAGCCGCGTTACATAACACTAAGCATGCAACCTTACCACCTCTCTTATACGTATGCACCCTCGCATCGTATTTGCCGCTTTCATTACAGATATTAAAACTACGTAGAGTACAGATTCATTAATACATAACACTGTACATTTTGTATGCTTTTTACATGTGTCTCATGCTTGTTAATTTGGTATATCCGAAACTCCGTCTGCATGGGATTTATTGACTTCTGTATCTTCTGGTCACACAGTATAAATTATTCTATGTGTTATTCTGATGTTTTATAAAAATCAATCATTAGGATTAATAATCAAACAACCACACATATTCATAAAACTTTCATAAAATTATTTATAATATTAGCAGGATGTCTTTAGCCTTACTGGAAAACTTATTGACTACATTACATAATATTATTGTCTTAAAAACGTAATTATTCATCTGCTACTAGGGTTACATACAAGCCTACAGCTGACCTCATGGGTATGTGATTACCATACCAAAAAAACTACTGTTTACAAAAATAACATGTAGTAATGAATTACGTCATTTAACAAGTGTCGGTCGACGTCGAAGCGGCGATATGTTTAAAGCTACTGCAGCGCGTTTAATTAAAATCATTACAACGCACGCTCCGAATAAGGCCCCGAGTGCAATTTTAATTCACGTCATCAATTATATTATATTGAAAAGCTTCTGTGGAAGAGAATGAATGGCACGTGACAGCTTAAGTGGCGGAAATGTAAAACTTTGGACTTGACATCGTAAAGTTCATATTATAATGATCAGAGAGCCATTTTTCAAGCATGATTACGCTGGAATATTTTTTATTTAATTTGACGTGACACAAATATGTCTTCAGCAAAAAGCAGTTTCCTTTGAGCAGCTCTCGTTTGAACTCCAGAGCACCATGATTGAGTACTACTCTAATAGAATATGATAGCCAAATAGCTCTTATAATACATAGTATTGTATTATTGCGGTGAGCAAGGTTGCCAGTATGGCCCAGTGTGACGGAGGAATTATGCTCACGCTTGTATTCCTCAAAGAGGTAGGCAGAGGTGTTGTAATAACATCTCCCTGGCCTTATCCCATACATATTTGGGGTCAGCACTTGATTCAACCCGATGTGGCTGATCACCTGATTTTTATACGAAGCGACTGCCATCTGACCTTCGCAACCTCTTTTACGAGGAAAATCTGAGATCTGGGTTAAACAAGTTGTCAGACTATTTTAGGCCTCCGACTGACCTGTGACGATTGCTAAAGATGATAAATTGGCAACCGGGACCGACGGCTCAGCGTGCTCTCCGAGGCACGGAGGGAACTCGAGCGGCCACCAATCAAATTACTGACTAGGGTTAGGTTTGCTGAACTTCGCTGATCGAATGATATGCGCAAAAACAACTGCGCCACGAGCTCTTCGAGTTGTACACACCCACTTTTTTAACTTTATGATTAATAACTATGGCCGTCTCAGGCACTATACATACGTCTTTGAATCACTAAATAAGGTTTTTTTTTATCCATCAACAGTGGGAGATAAAGGGCATAAAAGTTTGTATGTGAAACCTTACGGCCACACAGGCAAAGCTGCCGGTGGATACAGTTTTGTATAAAGTCACTTGTGATACTTTTGGTATTGGAAACATATTTAGGTTAATAAAGTCCTTTTTAATAAAAACAATTTTTTGCCTACTCTTTTGTTGACTCTTTTAAAAATAAGTTATATTTAGAATCATCCAAACTTAATAAAATGACACCTTAACAGACGTACGTAAATAAAACAAAGACTTTTACATCATATTACGATATTTTTCATTTCGAATTTCCATGTTTGAACTTCTTCGTCGCAATTGTTCAAATTTAGTCTCAAATGCTATACAAATTGGGTGTAAAGTTCAAAAGCATCGGTGGTACGTAATTGAAAACTGTCCCCCTACAGTGGAGGCTTGATTTAATAAATAGATAGCACGTAACCACTCCACTGATGACTTCACACTTGATTAGTTTGTAGGTGATGTTGTTTATTAAACAATGAGAAAACGTGAGCAGCCGGCTAATGAAGATCGGTTCTCAAATTCCAAATTGGCTCACTTTAATACATATTTGATGTAAGCTTGGCTTTGGCACGCCAGGAATAGAAGGAATTATACATTTAATTAAAGGATTATTTCTTAGAAAGGAGAGCCGTGGTGGCCTCAGGGTTAGAGCAGTCGCCTGCGACGTGCGACGCAAGTTCGAATCCCAGCGGGGCCTGTACCAATGAGTTTTTCTTAAAACATATGTTCAGTGATTTCACACCACGTGCTTTACGGTGAACGAAAACATCGTGAGGAGACTGTATATGTCTGAGAAGTAATTCACACACGTATGTATAGCGCTTGCGATGGGGATGGACTCACCCCTTATTTTATTTTATTATTTATTTCTTTGTCGTACAATGTGTTATTGGTGATTTTTCAATATATAATTTTCAACTAGCAGCCCAGAGTCTAGATTAGAGCCCAGTTAATAGCTTGCATTCTATTACATGGGACTGGTGAAATATGTATGTAGTATAACTACATTTCTGACAACCCGATCGGGGAATATCGTCATGAGCATATGTATGTACAATGTTGGGTATAGTCAGCTCTATGTCATGAACCTTGGAGGTGTATACAAAGAGCAACACTTTCATGAAAATCTCACTCGGACAAGTACACAAGTTTTTCTCACCCGGTAATAAAATTCCCACGAGAGTATAAAATGTCACGGAAGTAATACTAGGAAATTATAAAAAGCACATCAAAGAGCTATGGTTGTTATTTTCCAATCATATTTGTGTCATCCATTCCAACTCGATAGCGCAAGGTATCGCGTTGTGCTCTAAAATATTAACTTTACTTAGCCCACTCCGTTTTTAAGTAGAGCTACAAGTATCAAACCTACTTAATAGATATATTTTTAATAACTTTTCATCTCTTCCTAGAAGGGTCCCCGAGGTGCAAACATTTTTTTACCAAAAAGATTAGGAGTTTGAAAGATATATAGATTTTAAGGCTATCACCGTCTAAAGAAAAATAAGTTTTCATATTAAAAAAATAATAAACGTGCTCTCGCCATCTCAGAAGGGGGAAGGGGTAAGCAGAGGTGTTGTAACAACAGCACCCACATTTCACCGAATATGATCAAGTGCCAACGGGACAGAGGGTGAGTCCATCGCCGTCTCAGGCGCTACACATACGCCTTTGTATTTCTTCTCAGACACGTGGTGTGAAATCACGTGGTGTGAAATCACTGCACATAAGTTTTTAGAAAAACTCATTGGTACAGATCCCTCTGGGATTCGACCTTGCGTCGCTTATGTAGCAGGCGACTGTTCAAACCCCGAGGACGCCACAGTTTTAAAATTTCATCTCAGACATTGCGCAGGCTCTTTCATGGTGAAATATCACTGCACTGAATATTTTAGAGCTACACATTACAGATCGGTGCGATTAGAACTTGCGTCACTTGCATCGCAAACGACATGGCTACTTTACAACAAATAAAACCAAAAATCTAATACCAAATCCGGCATTTCTCAAAATAACCCTACCAAGTACGAGAGCCGAGCTCGATCTAAAATAACCGGAGAGCGTTGTTATACCTCACTCGTGACGTTTCAATCGAAACTTTGTAGCTTTGCATTACGGTTGAAATATTGCGCGTTTTATTCAACCGACGCCGCTGTTCCATGAAAAAATAATAACAAACTCAACATGATTGCTTCGTTTCAAGAATTACCGAGCGTGCTTCAGAGAAAACCAAATTGAGTTATCGGAAAAATCAATTGTACCTAGTTAAAAATATTTCACCTATTTTTATTTCACAGGAGAACAGCTCTATTACGTATTCCGCTGAAATTGCAATTTTTGTGCCAAATAAGTATGAATTTTATATAATGCCGCTGAATTTTTGTTAAGGTTTCACATTTTAGTTACCAAACCGGTCATAGTATTTTTTTGCAAACAGAAAAAAAATCTCATTACTCAGGCGGACCTGAGGACGGAAAGAAAGATAGATATTGACTATATACATAGCAGATTAGCGTTCGATATACGATGAAAGATTTCTGTAACACATACGCACATCAAAACTAAAGGTCATCCATCGCCAACTCAAAAGTAATTCGGAAAGATGACACTGTAACTTTATACCCAAGATCAAAAATGATAATTGATTCAATTTCAAACAAAACTCAACTCTAATCCGACATAACAATTTAAATAAGAAGAATAACGCAAAAAATACCTGTAATCCGACAAAGCATCCATCAATAGCAGATGTACCAGGAAAGCATGACCTGCCACCGGATCGATAACCAATCAGGCCGGGCCTCGGAATCACCTTGATTAGGTACCACCTAAGCACTGTTGCTACACCGAGACGGTCAATAAACTTGCAGACGTTAACTCTTAATATTTTCCCCGATACGCCATTAGTTGCCCCTCCAAGTTTATCTCCGTCGACGGAGGCGAGTTACACAGTTTACTGGCAGGTAATAGGTATAGAAGCTGTTTATTGCAGTGGTAATACTGGACAGGCGGTATAGAAAAGATACTGTGTCGTGTGATACAAGATCGTAGAGTTTATTTTCTGTAAATATTTATACACCTGTTTTACGTCACATAGCGTAAACTCTCATTATTCGACATATGTCAGATTCTATAAATGCCAGACGTGTTAAAAATGCTATAATTATGAAAGCCAGATTTTTTAAAATGTGTCCAATTCTGCAAATGACACATTCTACAAACGACAGATTCTATCAATGTCAGATTCTATAAATGCCAGATTGTATTCATATCAGATTCTATTAATTCCAGACTATGTAGCAGACCTAAGAACGATGGATGGATTGTGTGAAAGATATAACTAGAATGGGAGTGAATGCAGATATGACGGCTGATATAGAGAAATGGAAGAGAAAAACACATTGCGCCGACCACAAATAACATGGGATAAGGGCAGGAGGAGAATGATAATGATGTACATTATATGAATGAGAGAATATACCATCTAACTAAACTAAAGATTCACAATGAAAAGTATTCGAAAGATTGAATTTGAGTCCCAGCCAGTAGAGGGCATTCAGCGAAAACTATGATAACCACCTTAATAATAAATGCTGTAAAGGTCAAATTCGAAACACTCATAACAGAAAAGGGTACGAAGATAAGCATGAAAGGGATACAGGCGTGAGCATAATATGTATCATTTAATCGAAAGTTTTGCAATTAAAAGTATTCAACTGCAAGTCAAAATAAGATAGCAAACCCGCATTTAATTGCAAAAATACTTCAATTCCTTAAATTAATTATTACAATTTGTTCTACTTACGCCGTCTTACAAGAAATAAATGAAAATATCCGTCGTCATTATCCTGAGGCACTAGACACTAGTGCAGTACAGTCGCGCAGTCAAGTTCACTCATAAATAAAGTTGTCGAGGGTCCTCCAATGCACTCTAATACAGCGTCCCTCGCAAGACAGGCTCCCGGCTTTGATAAGTTTTCAACATTGGCATTTTGTCTTCGACTATATTGTTTAGCTTTAATGGGTGCTACATATTTTGCTTACTTTGTCATTATTATGTCATGTTTTTTAAGAAGTTCGTGTCACCAAGGCGCCTTATTCTTTCCGATAAAATGTCTTGAATTAAGTCTTGAGTCTTTGGCGTGATTTTTACACTGATGAGGCTCGTAATACAGTTGCTATTGGGCATAAGATTCGAACAGCAACCAACTCAACCAGGTTCTCGGAGACAGTCCTAAGTGCCAATGAAATTTGGGTAAATTTTAGTTCAGTAGGGAATCTGAGAATGTCATATCAGATGCACAGGTTTTACCTAGATCACTTATTGTTTCTGTATAAGGGGTTGCGGAGGTCGGAAGGCAGTTGTTTTGTGTCAAATCAATGACCAGCCCAAATATTATGTTTGAATGGAGTACTGACCCCTTACGGATGAGGATATAGTGGGTAGATGAAGATCGTGTGTTTTGTTTGATTATCAACGATTCCCTATAAGCTTAGCGCCATGCGTTCAAGAGACCCATGAGTTTAAATTAGGTACACCAAATAACTTGACGAATAAATGCAAACTTGAAAGTGAATCTAGGACCCGAAGCCCGTACTTGTTCTATGCAGAAATCCAACTTGAAACACTGACGTGACAGATAGGCTTAGCTATCAGCCCAACCTGGTAGTTGAGAAATAATGTTGCGTATTCGCATTACACCTTTTATCCACATATCGCTACGTTCTGTCTGATACTCGGTAGTACTATTTACGTCAATTGAAAATTACTCCTTTAGAACACAGGTTGGTCCATGTTACTAACGCAGTATTAATGGTTTTATCACAAAATCAATCACAAACATATTTCACACTAGTTTGTCGAAGATTGTTAGCTTTTAGATAGATTAGAACGTGATAAAAAGCCTGACTTCTCCTTAACAGCGGGAGCTTCTGCCGAAAGCACAATCCTTTGACCATACCAAAATTGATGTAGGAAAAATGGTGGATGTCACTGGTTTATTCCTCGAGTTTCCTAAGCGCCTTCTTAAATGCATTTGATGAGAATTTTAGTGAGTTTTATGTGAATATTAGATAACCTGGCGGTCCTACGAAGGTCATATTCATTCATTCATCAACTATTTTCTCTTGAAAATAAAATGAGGTAGTAAAATGCGTATTCCGTAGTAATTAATTATTGATGTACATATATGATGAAGTTTTCTACCAAGTTGACAACATTAGGGGCTGAATAATTTTTGTTCCCTTACATCTAAACTTGCGTAGAAGATGTAAGGAATAATAATTCCGATAGTTATGTATTCACAGTATCCAAACTACGATATGTTGGAACTTCGAACCTAGGGTGGCAGATAAGGTTGGTCGATGGGAAGTAGGTAACACGTCACGAAGTAAAAGCAATGTGAGCATGATCACTTTAACTTTGGAACTTGTTTATTAGGGCGGTTTTCTTTTCTCATAAAAAACTAAATTTTTTCTCACAAAAGAAAAAATGTTGATGTTTTCTCATTAAAAAGTAAGTTGAAAAAAAAAATATATTTTTTTTTATCGAACCGGTGAACGTTAGTCTCCAACCGGGGTACTCTTGTTTCGTTATCGCCCCGTAAGTTGGCAGCCTCAAGTTTGAGCTACCATATCTTGATATACTTTTCTGAAGATGAAACCTAGCTAGATACATTTTTTGCCCCTACACGCTGAATTTCATTAAAATCGTTGGAGCCGTTTCCGAGATTCAGATTCAATATGTTATACAGAGTGTGTCGTCAGTGACAAGAATAGCATAATAGACAAGCCAGTCGGCCGAACGGGGTGTCTGCGAGGCGTAAGCTGTGCGCCCTATGCCAGTGCATGCGGTTACCGATGGTTTAATGAAGGGTACCGCGTATATCTATAAATAGTCACCTGTTTGCAGGCTATTTTTACTTACTGTCCTTAAGACTTTCTTATATTAGAATTACGATTAGATTTGTTTTTGAATAAGAAATTATTTTTTTAAAAGAGTAATTACTGAGTTTCTTGCCAGGTTCTTCACAGTAAAACCTACCTTCTGAACCTGGCGGTAGCATGTATAATCGTATGTAATCGTGTCTTTCTGACGATTTGAAAGTACTTTGTAAAAAGTCTAACCAAATAAAGATATTTATAATTTGAATTTGAATACAAAATCATACTAGTGTATGAAGCTCGCAGCTTAGTGCGCGGTTTTTATAATAATTTAAATAACCACATTTACAACACACAGGGAAAGATAAATCATTTAAAGAAAATCTTCATCATATTCCACTATAACGGGAATGTCGAGGTAGTCATATTTTTTATGAACGAAGTATTTCTCTAATGGGAATAAAAAGTGTGTTCGAAAGCACTGAAACAAATAGAAGCAAAAATTCAAAAGTCAAACCAGCTACGGCGTAGCGCTACGGACATCAACGCTACGCATCTTCTTGCAAAGGAAAAATATCTCGGACCAATATTACAGCGTTACGACGTAACGAAATACAATGCACAATAGAATCCCGCAATCTGTATCTACAATTTTAATAATACGATACCAATATAATATCTCAAACGTATAATTGTACGAGATCGATATCGGATCAAACAGATGCTCCCACGGGCGGCAGTACATAATACATTTGTTACACTCACGAATCATATTCTCGACAATATCATTTCGTGAGTCGACGTACCATGAAATACGTCTTGAGTGACTCGGCACAAGATGCCGCCAGTAAAAACGCCATGTGAACACTACACTGCAAGATATACGATGGAACCGTAGCATTCATGTCGCGTTAACACATTAAAAACATCTCCTAAGAAAAATTTATTTGCTATACATTGAAGTGTGCATAAATAATATCTCTTTTACATCTTTCATCCTGCTTGCTCATTGTATGACGACATAATGTAAATCGCTCTATAGATAGTTTGCAGCCTAAACTTTACGTCGGGGTACGAATTTCTTCAAAACACACTACGAAAATATCTTAAATCTTTCATAATTTCATTTCATGGTCTAAGAAATCTCAAGAAAACAGTCACGCAAAATATACGTCAAGTTTACGACGCAAAGTTCATTGTATTAAAAAAAAAACATCTTATATTGCTATTGTTAAAGTATAGCAGATTAAAGCGTAGCTTTTAACGTGGCATAGTAATACGCAAACTCGTCGTTTCGGAAACGAACCTCACTAGTAATATTTCATCCACTTCGCCCCACCCAAATCATGGAACTTCTTTTACAGTGATTTGATGATATTGCACTTTGACGAAAGGGGATACCTTGCGAAAAAAAAGAAACAAGATGGATGGCTTTGTGCGAGCGGATAGCCAAGGGGCCACCGTTACCCTCATGGAATAAATACCTATCGTTTAATGTCCGTTGCATCTTAAAGAGGGTTGAAATTGAAATATCCTCAAAGAGTTCATTATGATTAATACAAATTTAACTGCAAGGGGCTATCATCTGCTTGGTACTTGATTAAAAAGAATATATCCAGTCACCTGTTTTTTACACATTCAAGCTTGATGGCTTAACGTGCTCTCCGAGACAACTCCAAGTTAGGCGGTTACCTATCCAACTACTGGTCTGGGTTGGGGTCAATACTCAAGCGATAGGAACTGCGCAGCCCAAATGACACAATTCAGATTACAAACCAGACTAATAAATAGCTTTTATTTAATATCTTATAAATCTGAATATAAATAACTCAAAGGTGACTAAATGACTGACATAGTGATCTATCAACGCACAGCCCAAACCACTAGACATATCTGGCTGAAAGTTGGCATGAAGGTAGATGTTATGACGTAGGCATCCGCTAAGAAAGGATTTTGATTAATTCTACCCCCAAGGGGATAAAATAAGGGAAATAAGTTTGTATGAAACTTTGTCAATTTTAAACCGACATATTATATAAAACTAAATCTACGCGGGTGTTGTTTTATATTATAATGCTCCAAAAATAATGTATTTACTTTATTTGCTGCTATTTGCTTCTATAAGTACTTTTTATTTAAAATTAAAACGAGAAATCTAAAATTGGCATAACAGGTTTCTGTACGCATCGTCAGAAATGAATAGAAATGCTTATCTATAAATTGACGTCTATTATACATATGTAACAAAATGATTGTTTAAAGTGTTTATAAATATATTCTATTCTAGACTGACCTGTCTATTCCGCCGGCCATTGTCTTGAAGTCCTCTATATCCATGTCTCCCATGTACTGCGAAAAATCTGAAACAAAACGATTAATTTTAACATTGTACTTATTGAGGGCTGTTTCTTTGTCAACTAATACATAAATTACACTTAAGCTATTTTTTTAGCTACCTGCGCACCGCGGTTTCTCTTGCGTAGATTTACTTTCATGCTTTATTTCGTGTAACCCTCATATATTTTCTAAATAAAAGTAGTCTCAGTTATACCTTGAAATATCAGCTATCTGCGAGTACAAAATCAGTCAAAATCAGACCAGACGTTTCAGAGATTAGTCGGAACAAACAGACAGACAGACAGATAAAAGTATTTTTTATGTCAGTACCCTGTATATTTTCATTTGCATTTAGTGAAAAACTGGTAATTTTGGTATTACAAATAGATAATTCTATGTCAATTGATGTATAGATAAATGCATAGATACTAATTATTTTTAGAGGTTTATTCAACGACACAATAAAAGTAAGGGTACAAGACCCCCAACACTAGTCCGGCTTTTATTGTTAACAAAATTAAGGAAGAGTTTTATCATAATGTTGTCAAAGGATGACATCATAAAAATATAAAGTACCTAAAAGTCCATTAAATGACACAAAAAGAAATTAATCCTTCACATCAAAGGGCGGAATCCTTACAAATACAAATCACGTCACAGCAGACAGATGTGAAAATTATTAATAGCGAAACGATTTTCAACATCAATTGCGAGCTTCGACCCTTGGCAAAATTCGGCATTATTTCGTATTCGGCACACGGTGTTTCGGCGTACGGCCAACGGGTGCAGACAAATCACGCGCTACGGCGAGACCGCTCCTAAATGAATATTGACATCCAACTAGCTGCAAACCGCTTGAATTGATAATCGTATAACTTATGGGGGGATGACTGTTGATAGTGATTTGGAGAAGTTGCTCACTAGTACAAGTCTCAAAACTTAATGTTTTAAGTAAAAGTAGCCTAAGTTACTCCTTATAATAGCAACTATCTGCCAGTAAAAGTCCCGTTAAAGTCGGTGCAGCCGTACACACAGACAAAATTTTGAAAATTGTTTTTTTAAGTCAGTACCGTATATGATTTCATATCCATTTAGTGAAAAGACAGACATCAGTTTTATTTATGTGTATGTATGGAATAGGTGTTTCCTTGTCTACGATAACATGCAGTACAAACTTCACGCAACAAAGGTGACGACATTCAACAGATCCCCACCAAAGAAATAATTTGAAACTAGGATTACATTGAGCATAGCTGTGCTGGCTTCAGCCTCGTTAACTTAATTTCATGGGGTCGCTTGCTATCACGGAACCCGTAGGGTAGTACTTTGTAAGATGTCTAATCAAATAAAGATATTTTGAATTTTGATAAATAAAATAAAGGTGTCTGTCTGTGTCTCCAAATAAACATATTTTGATAAATGCATTGATGTATTAAAATGTACTTACATAAAACAATAAAAAAATTATATCCGTCTGTCTGTTACTTTCTTTCGACTAATCAGCTGTACCGATTTTAATGGGATTTTCACGGGCAAATGGCTAATATAACAAGGTGTAACTAAGGCTACTATTATTTAAAACACATTAGAGTTCCGCGGGTCACCCATGAAATAAAGTCTACGTCGACAAAGTTACTCCTTGTGCTCGGTTTCTTTTCAATGACGTTTTCTCATATACCTATGTCTGCTAATCTAAAATAATAACCTGTGAAAGTCAGACTCGAACCGGGGTGCTCAAGTTTCGTTATTGCTCCGAAGGCTGGCGTCTAAAGTCGTCTAAAGGCGTCTCACTATATATTGGTCATCTACACTAGTATTATAAAGAGGAAAACTTTGTTTGTTTGGTTGTAATGAATAGGCTCTTTTGAAACAAAAATTCTGTCACCATTGGATAGTGATAGTGAGTAAAATAGGCTTTATTTTATCCTCGTACTCCGACGAGACGGGAACTACGCGGGTGAAACCACGTGAGGTCCGCTAGTTTATAATATTATAAAATTTAAAATAAATAAATACATTTTATTTGTCATATTATAATAATTGGGATAACTTTAAACGGCACAATTTTATTTGAAGGACAAAAATGCCCGCCGATCAATCATAAAGCTTCATTCCTGAAAAATCTCAACATTGAACAGAAAAAGGAAACAGTGTACGCACCTGTCCAATTTAAAATCTATGACAAAGCGTCCCTCCATAGCGCTGGAATTGTAACGGATGGCGCCGTCAGTCTTATATATTTTTCATAATTTAAGAATAAATAATTTTGTCCATTCCAAGGAGATAATGGTGGGCGAGGGGGGAGATGAATGGGACAGATTTTGCATAATTAAAAAGGGGTGGCCTAGATGATTGCTTGCGCCAATGACTAATGGTTCTTTTAGCGAACAGCCTTTTCAGCACTACTTTGTTATTGCGGTAATTTTCTGGGAAAATTTAATGACAGAAAAGTATTAATATTACTTTGCTCAAACTTTTGGACTTATACATGCGAAATTATACACGCATTCCAAGCAAGATATTTTTGACGTTGCGTTCGTTTTCGACTATTTCTAGACAATTTGGTTCTAACTTCTTTCGCATGACATACGTAACTACCTTATGATTTCGTAACTACAAAATTAGGTAGTATACAAACGTTAATTTTACAAAATATGATTGAATGTCACAGTAACATAAAAATACCATATCCTATAAAATATTATTAGGCAATTTAATATATAAGACCCATATTGAAAATGCATGTGGACGAAGTGAAATAAGATTCTAAGGATCGTATCATGTGGCAAAAGGTGGTTTCTGCCTACCCCCATGGGATACAGGCGTGAGCATATGTATGTAAGACTCTTATTCAACTCTGCGGGTCGTATTGATTTGTTCATAACCCACCAACTTACTTCATACAAACGGTAAATCTCAAAGCAAATCTCAGTAAACTACCAGTGAAACTAATACGAAAAATAAATTATTTCCTTTGCATGTAAAATTCTGTCACCCCAAAGTTCACCCGTAACTTTCTGCCTTTGCATTCAAAGCCACCCATTTCTCGTCAAAGTCACAGCCAATTCCAATATTTCATATGATTATAGCGCCGACTTTTAAAAGTCGAAGTTATCGAATTCCACCTCCGGAGGGCACTCCGGAGGGCACGCGCAAAGGGCGAAACTTTGCAAATTCTCCTACGTCTTTGCAAAATTGTTTTTTTTAACACCCCAATCTCCACGTGCAAAAATCTCGATTGAAATGTTCGCTATTCTTAAATTGAACGATATTAGCAACTGATGTAGAGTTTCACAGAAAATAAATTGTTCTGAAGTTGTTTTGTGTTGGGGCGTAAAAGTTGGAAATTGCTACTGTCAGTAATAATGAAACTTTCCAGATTGTGGTACCTCAAAACCCAATGATTTTAATTCCCCGTGCAGTTAAATCATTACCTATATATTAAATACAGATTAATTAACTTATTCATTATTTACACCGATTTGGCCCAAGTTTTCTACTTGATTTAAGTACTTATCCTTCTATACATGATTCATGTTCTCATTAACTTAAACCGTTAACCCTTAAGCCGACATTTTGCTGTCACGAGTTTTGAACGCCGTCATTGTTTGGGTCTTGTATGCGAGTCAGTCTGCTATTTTTCCTGAGAGCTCAAAATTCGTGCCGGCACTGATATACTGCTATATTATAATACTTATTCAAAACACCAAAAAAATTACGAATGATTAATATCACCAAATTTCTTTGGCGTTTATGCAAGCTGTCGGGAATAAATTTTGGAAACATCATTATTCATCGACAAGAATATTATGTTGTCGGGATAGATGGGACGGGCTACATCAAATATTCGTTAGGCGGAGGTTGGGCGTCTTGTCTGTAGTACACTGGGAAATGAGAGTTACGAGGGTTTTTAATACACTGACAGGGAAATGAGATTAGATCTTCACTGTAGCTGGAGATGATACTTCTGCCACAAAAGTGGATATTTAGGGGGAAGGAAGATATCAAAGCCTTGTTTCTTTACGTATTTTCTTCCACGTGGAGCTCTGTGCTATTGCGTGTATCATTATATCAGCGACCAGCGATCAAGGTAAGCAACCTCAATCCGAGCCAGTATTGGGATGGATTTCCGCCCAAAATCCATCTGTGCCGCGGACAGCACGTTAAGCCGTCGGTCCCGAATACGATTTTCATTGTACAAGGGGTTATGAAAGTCAGAAGGCAGTCGCTTCGTATGAAAAGCAGTTGTTCAGCCACATCGGGTTGAATAAGTGCCGACCTCAACGATGCATGAGATAAGGCCAGGGAAATTATGATGTAGATTGTACTAAGTAATGCATCAAATGCCAGAAAATTTCTGCCCTATACAGATAAATAAAATTTAAATGTTTCTTTGTTATTTCACATTAACAGCTTTTCACTAAATCCCTATGAAAGTATATACGGTACTGAAATGAAAAAAATATTTTTTCTCTGTCCGTCTGTTTATTCGTGCTAAACTCCGAAACGGATGGACCGATTTTAGCGGGACATTCACTGGCCGATATCTAAATTTATAAGACGTAACTTAAGCTACATTTATTTAAAAAAAAAACATTAGTGTTTCGGGCTCTACTCGGGTAAAACCGCGGGGCACAGTCAGTTATCCAAGAAAATATTACGACATTTAATTTTGACCTGCTATCACAGTACAACTAGATAAACATTTCTATGACAAACGGCTGTGTGTGATTAAAATTATTCGCTTGAACACATACACAAACTTAACAAAATAACTTTTAATTGATACACGATAAGGTTGTAAATCAGAAGCGACGAGGAAATCCAACATCAAAAACTTTTACACGTATCCAACGTCCAATCCGTACCCAACATGGCGTGATATCTGGGAAGATAACCGAGCCAAAACACGGAGTAAAACCGGTGACTTGGCCAAAAAAGCGGAAAAAATATCACACTTGGCTACAAATCACGTTTTCCTCAAACTCACGAATCTAAGTAGTCACTTTTTTTTGCTTCAATGATTTATTTGAATCTTTGCTTCTTTGCATTCGGCTTTATTCGGACTATCTCCGCACCCGGCCTTTTATGCGAAGGTTTTGATTAAGGCGAGTTTAAATGTGGTGCGTAAACTCTTGATTATAAAATTATAGTTTATTTAGATTCATATATTTTTCGCCATACGATTTCTACTACCGGTTTTATTTGATATCTTCTCCAAATGCAAGCGACACGTTCCATCTTTCCAGCTTCATTAAAAATATTAATATTTCAAAATGCGTATCAAATCTGTCGAATCTTAGCATAACATTATACAATAGCTACATAATTTAAGCTATGCCCCGCTGTTTCACCCTCGTAGACTTAATTTCATGGGTGGACCGCGGATCCCTAGTGTTTTTTTAATAAATGTTACCTCCTTATAACATTAGCTATGTGCCAGTAATAGTCTCGTTAAATCGTTTCAAAATTTGCCCGGAACAAACAGACAGAGAAAAAAAAATATTTTTTAGGTGAGTACCATATACAGTTTCATATGCATTTCGTGAAAAGCTGTAAGTGTGAAATAACATACAATTTTATTTATCTGTATAGATAACACAAACATGCAATGCTTCATTATTAAACAAAAGAACGCATCAGGAATTCCTGTTTGAACTCTAAACAAGAACATACAGAGTTCAAAATACCCTTTACGGGATATATTGAGGGTTATGTAAAGGAACTCTGAATTTGATAGTAGTGTCTAGTCGCTGTCGTTAGCTTCAGTCTATTTATACACAGCATGTCTAGATTTCAACCTACACACAATCACAGTCTACATTTTGTTATTGTGTTCGTAAAATGTATCTGGTACCCACGCTACGATAAAAAGTACTTCTGAAGAAAGTTATTAAGAAGTGAATATAAAAATAACGTTATAAAATATTTCTTAGGAACGATGCTACATAAAACACCAGTAAGTCATCATCTCCCTGGCCCATACATTGTTGGGGTTGATTTTTATACGAAGCGACTGTCACTGTCAGACTTCCACAGCCCATAGATTTTGAAATATAATCTTTCATATATTAACTCTCAAATCTCCACTACAGTTAAATTTCTTAAATGTCGTGAGAATTCATTTGTTAACCAAAACAAAAGCCGTGGTGGTGGTGGGAATAAAATCATGGATGTCTGGGAATAAGCCAAGGTATAATATACTCAATGACACTATTAACGACTATTATGACGTCACACGAACCGTCAAAGTATATTATAGCTAGGTCGCAGAACCATTATGGGAATACGATTTGAACGGGGTGAAATAATTCGCTGTGAAATTTGTGACACGCGCAATATTTTCTCAGTTTGTAACTTCTTCCATACGTGTAATGAACGCTGCCTATGACGTCACAAGCTCACCAAAAGATATGTATCAGACTCTCAGGACGATTCTCAGTGGTGAGTTACAAGTAATAAACACGTCATAATCGACACACAAGATCAATTCAAAGACGTATGTAAAGTGTCTGACGGCAATGGACTCACCATCTGTCACGTTGGCACTAAATCATCTTCGGTGAAAAGTGGGTGCTGTGTTACAGCACCTCTGCCTACCCCTTCGGGGAATACAGCCGTGAGCATATGAATATATGTATGTACAAGATCAATAAGACTTACAAAATCGACAAAATTCTGATAGGATCCTACTAATATTATAAACGCGAAAGTTTGTAAGTAAGTATGGATGGAGGGATGTTTGTTACTCTTTCACGTAAAAAGTGCTGAATGAATTTTATTCAAACTTTACAATAATGTAGCTTATACATCAGAATAACACATACGCTACAATTTATAAAGATATTGTGTGAAGTGCGGAAAATATGATGATAAGTAACAAGTAAGATTTCCAACCGCCGCAGATTATATCTATATCTTATGTGTAAGTAATTTTAGCCAAAATATATAAGCCATTATAGCCAAATTAGTGAACCATAACCACAAAAAAAACCGTGGTAAAGCTAGTTTTCAATAATTCGAAAGCAGCCACCTTTGTCACCAATCGACAATTAGGTATAATCACAAAATGAATAGACACACAAAAATGCCTTAAGCCCAAATATGTACGTAAAAGGAATTTGTATTAATAATAACATAACGCAATATGAACGCAGCCTATTTCACCTCGAGCGTCTTAACTCGCATCTCCGGCCATATTTCTTGATCCCTGTCCGCGCCACAAAAGTGGGAGTGCTGTTAATCTTTTTATGTCGACTGCATTATTTTAGGGTCTACTTCACTATGTTATTTAAGGTGATTTAGGTGCGACTTACACGAGAGATTTTTATAAATACAATGGAGGTAAAAAGGTTGGGCATGTCGACGGGATACGTGTAGGTCCGACTACTTTTAAAAGGTGATATTCGTGCCTTTTTCTGAAAGGATCGAGAGCGTTTATATATTATGTACATATACAATGTATTTATATTCGGAGAATTGTTTATATTTAAAGACTATTTGTGACTTAATTTCATGGCTAGCCCGCGGAAACCTTATTTTTTTAAGTGAAGTATAAGCTCCTATGTTTAATATCATTAAATTCTATGGACGTAACCAGTACATAATTTAAATAGCAAAGAATGAACATTTTCAAAATGAAAATTCTCAGAAAGTATTCAAAGAATCGCCACTTACTCCCCCGTGCATTAAGGGTATGCTGCGTGCGTTCATAGAATGAAAAGGAAGGGTGACAAAAAGCAGGATACCGAGAATCGCAGAGCGTTAATTTGGGGAAAAAAAATTTGCAGATACATAGGGCGCCTTTTATTTGTAAATTGTCACGATACATCGATATGTTTGAACAATCGAATCAATCGCGATTAACCTCTCGCCATCGCGCATCGCTTGCCGAAGCTCGGCTCGGACGGGGAATGGGTTTATCAATAAACAAAAAAACATAATCGTGTCAAAAACTCTATAGTTTTTAACATAACGTTTATCCATGAAATCCTATCACTACTAAAGCCTTAGCCTGGCATAGTTTCAAATGTTAAAAAAAATCAACGCAATTGAATTTCCAACAGTTACATTACCATAAAGACGCGGGTGAACTGTAATCATTGCCCTAGCCCATTGTGACTGGAATACAGATGAAAATCTCCATACAATTCACGTCCTTTGGATAAGCTTAGAAGCGACATCTGTTAACGGACAAGTTTAAACTTTTTTATTACATTTATATTGTAATACACTAGATGGTGTTGTCTAAGAATATGAATGTCGCTATCACCGAAAATTAACAGTAAAATGATAAATTTACTGGGAACATAATTACAGGATGGGTACTTTTGAGACACTAGCGCCAATTTTATTGGTGACACGTTGTCCAATATTTAATCCTTACTAATATTATAAAAGGAGCCGTGATGGCCTCGGGGTTAGAGCAGCCTGCGAAATGCGACGCAAGTTCTAATCCCAGCGACGCCTGTACCAATGAGTAATGAGTGTAAGACGTGAATGGCTGGCATTCACGTCATACTTGTGAACAGGTGCTGCTTGTGGGGGCTGGCATATCAAGCTACGCATTTAGTTATAAGTAGATGTACTAGATTTTTAGTTACGTTATTTTTTATCGACATTTGTGCATTGGAACATTGTCCATGAGCTTACGTTTCTTAAATTATTTATTTTGTATTCTTTAAATTGTATCATATTTTTGAAAAGAGTAATTACTGAGTTTCTTGCCTGGTTCTTCTCAGTAAAAGCAACCTTCCGAACTTGGCGGTAGCATGTATAATTATGTAATTCTGTCGATTTGAAAGTGCTTTGTAAAAAGTCTAATCGAATAAAGATACTTTTGACTTTTGAGTTTATCTAAAAACATATGTGCAGTGATTTCACACCACGTACTTTACGGTGAAGGAAACCACCGTGAGGAAGCCAGTATATGTCTGAGAAGTAATTCAAAGAAGTATGTATAGTGCCTGAGACGGCCATGGACTCACCCTCTGTCCCGTTGGCACTAAATCATATGCGGTGAAATGTGGGTGTTGTTGTTACAATACAGAGGTAGTGTTACCCTTTCGGGGACCCTTCTGGGATGGTGTGAGCATAATTATTTATTTATTCTTTATGGGTTTTTTTTCTTTTGATGAAGTATGCATAATATATTTCAAAGTTTGTTAAAATGTTACCCACAATGGAGTAAAATAACAATAGGGAGTAGGGATGAAAGTTTCTATAGAAACATGTAAGATTTATGTGAATGTCCTATAATCATTTATATGTGTTTTATTTGTAAAATAATTAACTAAAGATAGAGAGGTATACAACTAAATTATTATTGAAATAAAATGTAATATTTAGTTCCGATCCTCCTCGCTAGGGGCACTTCAAATTGAGACATTATATTGGCAGTAAAAAATATGTAGAACTATTTGGTGCCATTAATCACAGAGAGCAAGCCAGGGCTGAAATATAAGATAGGTTATTCTGAAATTGAAAAGAGCATCTTAGCATTCAGTATGCAATGAATACTAAGCAACGTAGATGCAAGTAAAAAACAGGGAGTAAAGTTTTGTGGAAATATTTACGACCTACTTCACACTTGGATAGCTTCCACAAGATACGATTCTACGTATATGTACATACAACATTATCATATATCTTTAAACGAGCAATTCTTGTATGTATATAATCGGAATATCGGAAACGGCTCCAACGATTTTCATGAAATTTTGAATGTAGGGGGTTTCAGGGGCAAAAAATAGATCTAGCTAGGTTTCATTTATGGTAAACATCGTTTTGACCATGTTTTCAGGCACTGAAAAACTCATAAAATATCATTACAATACGGCAGCAAACTTCGCCGACATCGGTCAAGTTATGGTAGCTCAAAGGTGAGGCTTCCAGCTTACGATAACGATACTAGAGTACCCCGGTTCGAGACTGACGTTAAACAGATTTTTTTTCCTATTTTTTTGTGTGAAGAAGTAACCGAGCACAGCTCGGTCAACCAGATATTTGTCATAATATAAAGATTTTGTCAAAGCATTTTATCGTTTTCTTACATCTATGGCACAGATATAGTTTGATACTGAAATCTTGGGTTTGAGATTGGAAGACGCTATGTATTTAGTGTTCCAATACAATTGTTTTATTATAGACTAGCTGTGTCCTGCGGATTCACCCGCCTAGACTTCTTTTCATGGGTGGTTCGCGGAACCCTAACGTTTTTTTTTTAAATAAAGGTAGCTTGAGTTACTCTTTGTAATATTAGCTATCAGCCAGTGCAAGTACCGTTAAAATAGACAGACAGACGGACGGACAGACACACACAGGGAAAAGGTTGGGGTTTTTATGTGAGTACCGTACTTTATGAGTATAGTACTTTCATATGCATTTAGTGAAAAGCTGTAAATTTGGAATTACAAACAGACACTTACATTTTATTTATCTGTATAGATATATCCATGGATATAGAATAGATGTACAGATATAGATTTATAGATGTGTAGACTAGCAGTCTGCCCTCGCTTCACTTAAGGTTAAATTTTTACGACTATTACTAATCGTCGACTTTTCTCTACTTACTATTATTACAATTTTAAATCATTAATTAGTTCAAGTTCTACATATTAATAAAAACACGCTCAAACAGCCAAATTATTTTTCTATGTATATGGCGACTGATTCAACCTTAAGTTTACTAATGAATATTTTCAATTCCAATAAAATAAATAACATTCAATAACTATATTATATTTACATAAAAACAATAGCTACAAGAAGATTTTACAACAGCAATATATGAATTCAATAACAATAATGCAGGTAAAACAAATGACAATCAATAATAATCCAAATATTGAATTTTCTTTTTCTGTATTTAAATGGCCAGCAATGAGTAGACCTGAACCTTCTTGTCTCTTATAATGAATTGAACTGCGACTTAAATATATACTATTTAAAGAAGAGACTAGGAGTAATTTAGAACTCTAACCTCCACCGATCCAGACTGGACCCGGTTGGTAGACAATGGCGCGTTCGCTCTCGTATGCCGGGGCCCCTGTAGGGGGATAAAATGAGGACATTTAAAAATAAAAAATCAATATATCACTGGGTTTGTTACTAGCCCTATTAAAATAAAATAAAGAAAATCGTGTACTATAAATATCTTCTTAATTAAAATTGTTTTTTATAATGAGACCGATACTGCAAAACAGTTTTGTTAATACATGCAGGTAGATTGGTTACATAGACTTAAGAATTGGTGGAGGGATTGTATAATACTAACAGACGTCACGCGGTTTCACCCGGGTAATTCCTGTTCCCGTAAGAGTATGGTGATAAAATATAGCTTATATTAATCAGTGATACTGTAGCATTCTAATGGTGAATGAATTTTTTAAATCGGTCAAGTAGTTTTTGAGCCAATCTGTTACAAACATACGACGGTGAGTCTATCGCCGTATCAGACACTATACATACATATGTTCACGCCTGTATCCCATGGGGGTAGGCAGACACCACCGTTTACCACATGCTACGATCCTTACATCCTTATTTTGCTTCATCCACATTCATGTATCTTTTCATACACTTTCTTCGGATACGAGTGCTCCGAATTTAACCTTTCTTAAAAGTATTATTAATTTGATCAGAGTAGTTCTTCCTTGGACGCCCTCTGCCGACACTTTTGGTCACATTCGCTCTATAAATTTGTTTCGTTAATCGACTACACTATACCTACATACGTCTTAGAATTAATTCCCAGAATTATATGGACGTCCTCACGATGTTTTCCTTCACCGTAAAGCATGTGGTGTGAAATCACTGCACATACGTTTTTAGAAACACACAAGGCCGCGGGAATTTGAACTACCGTCGCTTGCGTACCAGGTGACTGCTCAAGCCCCACGGCCACCACGGCTATTTTCTTTTTTTTTAAGGTGCATATTGTCAAAAACTATATAACAGAAATAACGTAGATACAAATCAATAGCGCCGCAATAAAGGTACTATAATAATGCCTGACACAAAACAAACTCACTGCCATTAAATTAAAGTTGTAATTCGTTTGGTATTTAAACATTCTCAACCCTAATTATTTGTATTGTAACCCAGGGTAAGAAGTATTGAGCCCTAATAAATAACCCTTAATTGGAAACGTCGAGCGCAGTAAGCCGCGGTTGTCTCGTAGGCATCTGATATAGAAAACGACAGGTACAGTCCAATATAATACTGGAAAATACATGGACATACATTCATCATTATGAAATCTATGTATTCATCCATAAAGGTAAATAAAATTGGATTGTCTGTATGTCATTCGAAATGAACAGCTTTTTACTAAACTAAAGAATTTGAAAGTTTATACAGTATTAAAGAAAATAATATTGTCAAAAACGGCTGAAGAGATTTTGACAAAACTTTCACTGGCAGATAGCCAATGTAAATTTTTTTTACAAAAAGAAGTAAAAACAACTTTCAAAAAGAGAAAATAATTTGGTGTTTGGCACCAAGGTTTGATGCTGAAAGAAAAAACATAGGTACCTATAAATTTTTTTTAATCTTTTTTCTTCGGGGTTTGGGATAAAGTCCGCAAATATTAAGTGCCTGTAACGGTGATGGACTCACCATCTATCACGTTGGCACTTAATCATCTTCGTCAAAAGCGAGTGTTGGTGTGGGGAATTTCACGCCTGCATATGTTTATAGTATATTTAGCAAACGTATTCTGTATCACCTATTATATTCAAACTCCTACCAAATAGTGTAGAAGTTTCCTAAATATGTATAGTTTTTAATCAGCGGCTGCTGGATATGCATACCTAATGTATTTTTCGTACACAATAGATCGTATACCCATAACAGTCCCGTAATTATACCTACATGTAACGGTGCACCCGAAAAGGTTGACCAACCCTTTGTCGATAGATTCCAATATCCGACCGATGTATAGAATTCAGTGTACAATGGATAGTGCCATTCATGCAGCATTCGGTACACTCAGCAAGGAGTTGAAGACGTTCTTAAAGATATATCTATACTAATATTATAAAGAGGAAAGGTTTGTATGTATGTTTGTAACGAATGGCCTCAAAAGGTACTGGACCGATTTTAAAAATTCTTTCACTATTTGATTGCTACATTATCACTGATTAATATAAACTACATTTTATTCCGCTCATCCCACGGGAACGAGAACTACGCGAGTGAAACCGCGTGATGTCCGCTAGTAATTCATAAAGCTGTGTTGATGTTTGTTTGAACACGCTTAGCTCAGGAGCTACTAGTCTGATTTAGAATATTATTTCAGAGTAAGATAGACTATTAACCAGGCTATAGGCTTTATATCATCGCTACGAATCTAGATTATTCATAAGATAAAATTTTAATTTCAATAAGTGTTCAACGTAATTACGTTGCATTAATAATAAAATGATTTGTCTTCTTAAATATGTTTGTGTCTTCTTTGAGATTGGCTGTTAGTTCTTCGACATTCATTCAGAGATGTTGTTATCCGAAATTATGTGTTCACCGAAGATGATTAAGTGCCAACGTGACAGATGGTGAGGTGAGTCTATCGCTGTCTCAGGCACTATACATACGTCTTTGAATTACTTCTCAGAAATATGCAGGCTTCCTCACGATGTTTTCATGTGTGAAAATTACTGTACATAAGTTTTTTTTTTAAAACCTCATTGGTACAGGCCCCGCTGGGACTCGAACTTGCGTCGCTTGTGTAGCAGGCGACTGCTCTAACCCCGAGGCCACCACGGCTCTTAATAAAATAGCAGGAAAAATAATAAAATAGCATAATACAGGCACAGCTTCCGCAAGTATAAGATTGATAGATATAAACTCTAACTAATGCATATATTTATACTCGTAATATATTTACCACTAGCAACAGAATATAACTCCTACATTATTTGGTGGCACACTGTACTTACCGTAAAAGAATCTGTGATGTAATCTGACCCTTACCTATGAAGCCGCGTAAGGGATGATTATTAATTTGTCCCCTTGAAACATATACTATTTAGAAGGCCCTAGTATTAACAAACGTATACTTTTTAACATTATATTAATATTTTGAAGCCAAATCAGCACCCTCCTTATGATCTTTTATTGCCGATCCTTAAAGTAAAATTAAGAAAAAGATGTATATAAATGACTTAGGTAAATCTGTCACTTTCACCCGTACTGTCAAAGCAACAAGGGCTCGCTGCTGAAGTTATACCTTTGAACGAGCAATTATTGTGTATAATATTGATAGAGAAAACATCTTTTTCAGACAGTGAAAAACTCACAATATCATTACGATACCTACGAAACTTGACATCTGTCAAAGTATGACAGCTCAGCAGTGAAGCTTCCAGTCTATCAGGCGAAAACAAAACTATTCGAGTCCTACTGTTACTGGAGCTCACAAGTAAACACTTAAGCAGACAAGAGTGACGCTACTCGTCAGCTCTAATCAGACCCAGAATTTAAGTTCTTGCACGCAGTATCATTAGGGTCTTCTAGTACATTGTGTATTGCTTCCCCATTTAATGAACTGAGCATAATCCACACTAACCTATACTGTATGTATAGGGCGTTGTCTACCCCACAAAAATCCTTAGCAACGGCGTTTAAAATTTCCAAAGGTATATTGATTTCTGGTCCCCTTCTGTACGTGAGTGCTTGCAGGTAGGGGCTGCGTAGCCAATGTGCTATCCTCGACTAACTATCTATTATTTTAAGTGCAATATACATTAGAAAGTGTGGTCTATTCATCCTTAAAATACGGTTTCTAAAGTTATGCTATCGTATTACTTCTGTTGGTAAGCTTGGACTCGATCAAAACTACTTCTTTATTTAAAACTAGCTGTGCCCTGCGGTTTCACGCGCGTAGATTCAATTTAGATCCCGGGGACCTTAACGTCAGTACCGTATATGTTTTCTTATGCATTGAGTGAAAAGCTTTTATTTTGTAATTATAAACAGACACTTCAATTTTGTTTATCTGTATAGATATAGATTATTCTGTGCTTGTCATTTAACTCCTCCTCAGCGTATGAACATAACTGGATGATTTTTTCGTCTATAATATTTGAGTAGGAATTTGGATGGAGCAGGACGAAGCGACTGCCATCTGACTTTTGTAACCCCTTTTACAACCTTGTAAAGTCAGATTTCTTAGGCCTTCGACTGGCCTGTAACAATTGCTGAGATGTTCAATTGTTAAACGAACGGAACTCGGGTGGTCCCCCATCCAGTAACTGGCTTGTGTTAGGGTTGCTTAATTTCGCTGGTGACTATAGCAATAGCAACTGCGCCACGTGCTCCTTCTATATAACTGTAGCCGATTTTTTAAATTATAATGTTTAATTCTCAACCCTACAACTACTTGTAGTATAAAACAATGTAAACAACGCGCTACCCTCCGACGCTCGAAACGTTTAGGGGCGTAACTCACTTACGGCTATTCAATTTGACGGGATATTTTTGAATCAATTTCTCGCTCGACTTGGCATATTTGGTTCATGGCGTGCGCTATCCGTGCGTGTAGTTTTATGATACCGCGACGCTCTTTACGCAATTCACTTGAGGATGGCACGTGGGCAATAAAAAAATGTCTTAACATACGGAAAAAAATATTTTTTTACTAGACAGCTGTATCAACCGGCTTAGACTTAATTTCATGGGTGAGCCACGGAAACCTAATGTTTTTTTGATTAAAAGTAGCCTGAGTTACTTCTTGTAACATTAGCTATATACCATTGAAAGTCGTGCTAAAATCGGTCCAACTGTTTCGGAGATTACAAAGAACAAACAGACAGATAGAGAAAAAAAATTGTTGTTTTTTTGTGTGAGTAGCGTAACATATATTTGAATATAGTTTTAGTGAAAAGCTGTTAATGTGAAATTACAAACAGACTCTTAAATTTTCTTTATAAGTATAGTTATAGATGCATAGATTCTGCCCGCGATTTTGTCCACTTGAAATAGTTTACGTAGCTCGATGATATATAGCTTTTAGCCTTCCGCGACAAATGGGCTATCTAACATGAATATTTTTTTTAAATAGAAGTAGCAGTTCCTGAGATGAGAGCGGTCAAGTAAACAAGCAAACAAACGCTACGGTTTTGTATATTAAGTACAGATTTTTAGCTCAACGCATAGCTTAATAGAAAATCCCTTGAACGCAGGTCTAGCAGTTTGAATATAAGGCCAACTATGATAATAAGTATAGCAGCGTATATTAAGAACTTCTTTAACAATCATAGTTGGCCTTCAGAGCGCCAAATACCGTAACATAGTTAAAATACAGTTAAAACAATTTGTAAGGCTAGACCGCAAAACGATCGGATACAATTCCTTATTCCTAGATACTAACGCTAGCGCGTCGTTGTATCCTACCAAATGCGATCAAAAATATATTTTATGGTCCTTTATTTACTCTCATAAACTTTTGCAAAGGGGCAGCCCTAGTGCGCCTTGTATAAAAAAAACTGTATTTGAACACGTATTTCTCAGTTGCGTACTTTATGTTTACTGGAAAGAAATACAGGCGGTCTTTTAGTTACGCTTTTAATTAGTGTTTATTTACTGAGCTAATTAAAGAGGCGAAATTACTCGAGGGGAGAATAGCCCCCATTTTTAAAGTATTAAACTAACATTAAAAGAAAATAATTTACAAGTTTGGATGTAACTAATGATGTAAACAAACAAAATATTTGCTCCGATTTGAATATTTCTTTCAGAGTTATAGCTCAATAGCTCATTTGTTGTGAAAGGCCATAGGTTATGTTATTACTATTGAATAAAAGGTTTCACGCTATCCCATGAGGGTCCCCGAAGGGGGCAAGCAGAAGTGTTGTAACAACAACACCCACATTTCACCGAATATGATCAAGTGCCAACGTGACAGAGGGTGAGTCTATCGCCGTCTCAGGCTAGACTATACATACGTTTTTGTATGACTTCTCAGACATATGCAGGTTTCCTTCACCGTAAAGCCCGTGGTGTGAAATCACTGCACATAAGTTTTAGGTAAAACTCATTGGTACAGGCCCCGCTGTGATTCGAGCTCGCATCGCTTGCGTTGCAGGCGACTGCCCAAACTCCGAGGCCAACACGGCTTTATTATTATTATTTAATATCATCACTATACGTAATCAAAGTTGCGGGTTAAAGTTAGCGTGAGTCCGAAGTAACTATTCCTCGCGCACGAAGTAGCGGTCAGAAGGTCAGAAATTGTGGGGGAACTACGCATATTTTTATTCGCATAACGCCGTACATATAGACAGAGACAGGCTCATACAATAACTACTACGCATTCAAAGGTACTCGTTCTTAACAAATGACGGGACCAGTGCCCCAAGTAACTTCGTATTTTAACACGTTTAAATGTATTTGCTTGATCTTGCGTTTTGAGAGCCGTGGTGGCCTTGAGGTTTGAGCAGTCGCCTACTACGCAAGCGACGCAAGTTCGAATCCCAGCGGGACCTGTACCAATGAGTTTTTCTAAAAAAACTTATGTACAGTGATTTCACACCACGTGCTTTACGGTGAATGAAAACATCGTGAGGAAATCTGCATATTTCTGAGAATCAATTCAATGACGTATGTAAAGTGTCTGAGACGGCGATGGACTCACCATCTGTCACGTTGGCACTTAATCATCTTCGGTGAAGAGTGGGTGTTGTGATAACAACACCTCTGCCTACCCCTTCGGGGAATACAGGCGTGAGCATATGTATGTATGTATGTATGCGTTTTTGCGCTTTTTTCGTATGGGGAAGTCTACGTGATTTGGAGGAGGCCTATGCCCAGCATTGGGGGTCTGTCGGCTGAAATAATGATGATGATGATGATACAAAATACACAGGCGATATCGTCAGCGTAAAAAAATGTTAAAACCTCTACGTGGGGCATTGAAGCAGTCTGTAAAAATGATTTGTCAAAAAATACCTTTTATTCTATTCATGTCCATTATCCATTCAATAACATCAAACAAACTAATGGCACAGAGTTAATAAGTGAAGCTAAAAGCCCGTATCGAAAACATATCATTGTGGACAATGGATTTGGATAATCCAAGCCATAATGCCGGGCAATAATGTTTATTTTATTAGCTATACGATATTAAGCAAACAAAAAAGATTGTTATTTGATGGAAATAGAGTTGTTAATATCTTTTACCGATTTGCTTTTGCTTCATTCGCGTGTTAGTACAAAGGGATTATGTAAAATCAATATGTATATACTAATATATAAAGTACTTTGTTTGAACGTGCTAATCTGAGGCACCAACAATCCCATGTGAAAAAATATTTTGTGTTAGATAGTTCATTTATCGAGGCACAGTTGCTATTGCGCATAGCATTCGATCAGCGAAGTTAAGCAACCCTAACCCTAGGCAGTAATTGGATGGGTGGCCCGCCCGAGTTCCCTCCGTGCCACGGAGAGCACGTAAAGCCGTCGGACCCGGTTGCCAAGTTATCATATTTGGCAATCGTTCCCAAAAATAGTCTGACAACTGGTTTAACCCAGACCACGGTATATACAGTACCGACATAAAAAACCAATTTTCTAAAATGTTCTCTGTCTGCCGGCTGGACCGATTTTAATGGGACTTTCACTGGCAGCATTAGCTAATGTTACAAAGAGTAACAACACGTACTATGTACATAATATTACTGATCTGATCGTAAAAAAACCAATAGAAAGCTTAAAGCGAAAACTTTTGAAAAGTATTCGGATAAAGTAATGAATAAAAGTTGCCGCAAAATCATTAATAGTGCTTCATTTAAATTTTTTCTAAAGCTTTGTCTGAATAGTCTCAAAAGGACATTAACTTTTAAGATAAAATTTTACTTACACCTGTCTTTTTTTTTTAATTTTAATAAATTTATCTTTCCTCATAACGCCCAGAAGGGTCCATGAAAAGTAAAACATGACATACTTTATAGAAAAGTGTCCCTTGTGCGAGTTTTATGTACGTTTCGTACGGAATTTAAGAACTCGCACTAGGCACTGAGATGATTAGGTGCCAGCTCGACAAATTGCGAATCCTTCCTTGTTTAGGCACTATATACACATTTTTTGAAGTTATCATAGTAATAACTAAGAACGGCTGAACCGATTTGGGTTAAAATTGGTGGGGAGGTAGCTTGGAACCAGGAGAAGGATATCCGAAATCTATACATACAGATTTTTTATAATAATTAAGTGTCTGCTTATAATTTCAAATTAATATCACTTAGTGTATATGAAAGTATATAATGTACTTACATAAAAAACATTTTTTTTCACATTTTCTCTGTCTGTTTGTGTGTTTGTTCCGGGTGAACTCTGAAACGACTGGACCGATTTCTACTGGACTTTCACTGACAGGTAGTTTATGTTACAAGGAGTAACGTTTTTAACTTAGGGTTCCGTGAAAAAATCCATCCATAAAATTAAGTCTACGCGGGTGAAACCGTGGGACACAGCTAGTTTAATAATATATAGATATCTTATATGGATATGTCATAATTACTCTCCCGTATGTA
The DNA here is from genome assembly GCA_929442735.1 of Watsonalla binaria. Classification (NCBI taxonomy): domain Eukaryota; kingdom Metazoa; phylum Arthropoda; class Insecta; order Lepidoptera; family Drepanidae; genus Watsonalla; species Watsonalla binaria. The sequence goes on along the minus strand of OV838924.1, from coordinate 10,062,453 downwards.
ATCAAACTTAGTACTAAATAAATGGCTTTGTGATTCCCACCTCAAGCGCTTCGTAACTCACGGGTTTATCGGTGTAATATCTATGGCATTGTATTGATTGGGCACACGAATGCTCGGCCATCTATTTGTAAATTGTATTCGAAGAAAACATTATATGGATACGCCTTTCCAGAGCCGTGGTGGCTGTAGGTTTTATGTTTGAATTCCAGCGAGGCCTGTACCAATGTGTTTTTCCTAAAAAAACTCATATGCGGTGATTTCACATCGCGTGCTTTACGGGTGTTGTTATAACAACACCTCTGCCTACCCCTTCGGGGAATACAGGCGTGAGCATATGAAAATGGATAAGCGTCTTTACAGCTACCGTTAAGATATGAATCACCTTAAAGTTACAGATATCTTATACCTTTAAATGAGCTATTCTTGTATTATCAGAAACGGCCCCTACGATTTTCATGAAATTTTGTGTGTAGGGGGCTTCAGGGGCCAAAAATAGATCTAGCTAGATTTCATTTTCGGAAAACTACTCTTTGACCATGTTTTCAGGCACTGAAAAACTCACAAAATATCATTACAATACGACAGTAAATTTCGCCGACATCTGTCAAGATACGATAGATGAGGCTGCCAGCTTATAGGGTTATGACAAATTTAGAGTACCCCGGTTCGAGTCTGACGTTCACCAGTACGAGTTAATTTTTTTTTCTTTTTTTTTAGTTTAATTTTCTGTGAGAAGAAGGAAACGAGCACAGCACGGTCAACCAGGTGGTAATAAAATCATGGATGTCTGGCAATAAGCCTCTGCTACACCTATCAAGTTTCGTTACAAAGCCATGAACGACTTTCAAATTTTCTTTTTAATTATGACATGTAACTTGCATCGTGTATCTATATTTTCACAAAATCTATTGTTCTCTTTACGATATTGAAAAAAAAAACGAAACGCGACACCATCCCACCCTAAGTGACGCAGCGGTCAAAATGACGCGTGGTATGATTGATCACTCTCTTCCGCTTTATTGAAATTGATGGCTCACTCGACGGTGCGGCCGGTGGACCGATGAGCTCGCCCAATTATTGCGAGCCTTATTTATTGGAAATATATTTTTAATAAATATGCTTACAGCTGTCAGTGTTTGAGTATGCAATTATGTATTACTCGCTGTGCCTCGCGGTTTCATCCGCGTAGGCTTCATTTTTATGGGAGACCCGCGGTATTCTAATATAAAAAAATTAAAAGTGGTGCCTTGGGGTTGGAGCAGTCGTCTGCTACGCAAGCGATGCAAGTTCGAATCCCAGCGGGGTCTGTACCAATGAGTTTTTCTAAAAAAACTTATGTGCAGCTATTTCACACCACGTACGTTAGGGTGAAGGAAAACATCGTGAGGAAACCTGCATATGTCTGAGAAGTAATTTAAAGACGTATGCACTATACCGTAGTACCAGTACGAAAAGAGCCGTGGTGGCCTTGAGGTTTGAGCAGTCGCCTGCTACGCAAGCGACGCAAGTTCGAATCCCAACGGGGCCTGGTCCAATGAGTTTTTCTAAAAAGCTTATGTACAGTGATTTCACACCACGTGCTTTAAGTAATTCAATGACGTATGTAAAGTTTCTGAGACGGCGATGGACTCACCCTCTGTCACGTTGGCACTTGATCATATTCGGTGAAATTTGGGTGTTGTTGTTACAACACCTCTGCCTACCCCTTCTGGGAATACAGGCGTAAGGATATGTATGTATGTATGTGTTTTACTATACAGTACCTACAGTCTATTATTACACTACGATGCTATTAAAAAAGGCATTTTTAGAAATTTTAATTAATTGCCTCAACAAAGTATCGGATTAGGCCAAGGATGATAATATTATAAATGATAACAGGTGAATTTTAAGCTATAAAGTCTTTGTGTTAGAAGGTATTTTATGTCAATACTCTACTTTCAATCTGTATAGCACATTTAATCAACCCTTTAGTAGATGTGGCACGTTACCGTTGAATCCTTACAAATGCAGTGAAACCATGCAACCGTGCGCTGCGTAATTGGTAATCATAGAAAATGTGCGCCGTTTTGCTTGTACTTATTTATTTATTAGCTCGCTATTTGACTTATGTACAGGTAAAGAAATAAATTGCTTAGTTTGAGACAAGATTGCGCTGTGTGATATGAAAACATTATTATTATCTCTTAAAATAAATATTATGTTGAACAAAAATTGATAGATTCTCATTCTCGCCTAACAAACGCAACAACACATAGTTAGTAATGAATGTTAACACGGTACAGACGAATAAAACCCAGTTCGAAGCCACTTCTTTACAACGTCGGAGGAGAAGCAATAAAATTGCAGCTTGCAATCGCAATCTCTCGGGGTTGGCGGCTACAATCAATCCCAGCTGCAGCGTAATTTACTTTTCCTTGTAAATAAGGATCAAACATGGAAGCCAAAGCATCGCCGGCCAACTCCCGCCCCGGGCGTCGGGTGAAATGAGCGACTGGTAAAATCGCTAGAGAAAAACTTCAAGTTTTGCATTTAAGATGAGTTGCATACTTTCGGGGTTTGTTACGTTGCCTGGTTGCCTCAACTTTATTATGGTCCAGTCTTATCTATGAGGTAAGAAAATTCTATCTATGTATACAGATAAATAAAATTTAAGTGTGTTAGTTTCAAAATAACAGCTTTTCACTAAATGCATATGAAATTATATACAAGTTTTAAAAATTTTCTCTGTCTGTTTGTTCCGGGTAATCTCAGAAACAGGGTTCTGCGGGCCACCCATGAAATTAAATCTACGCGGGTGAAACTGCGGGGCACAGCTAGTATATAATATAATTAAGGCCTGGAATTGGATTAAGATTTGGTTTTGTGTACGATGTGGGTTTTGATAAGTAATCTACACTTGTAAACTCATCATTATAAAGCTGTTTTCTTATAGAGTTCGTTTGATCTTAGGGAATATTTAAATTGAAAAAATATTTTTGTGTTGGATAATTGAGACGCGTGGTTGACTTATTCCTTCAACAATTTTTTTTTTAATATTTGCCTTTATAAGTTATAATAAGTAGCTAAAAGCTAATTACAAGTAGAAAACTTGTCCCAAATCGGTGTCTCTCGGGATCGTGTCAAGAAGGCTGGCAGCATTGCCACGTTGAATAGCAATGCTGATTCTCTGAGCGAGAAAAGCCCCAGCCCGCTTGTCACGAGAAGCTTCTACCAGACGACGTGCAACCTCTTTGAAAAGTTGATGAGCATCTGGACCCTAAGACCGCAGAAAATATGTATCCTTGACAATATGTACGCAAGCATATTTACGGCGCTTGAGGCACTCCTGCTGAACAGCAGCAGCACCGGCCGCCACAGCAGTGCCGGGGAGATTATTTTCCTTTTATATTTGGAATTAATGTATAGTGGAAGTCATATAGAATTGAATTTGTGGACTGCTTGTCTGCTACTCTATGGGCTAGGAGAAAAATCATGCTTTTGACTTCCAAGTGAATCAAACATCGAGAAGTAGATATGACAGATTTGTATTTAAAAAAAATTTGAAAACACGCCATGTTTTCCACCGAAAAATAATCTATGTGACCTTTCAAATCTTATAAAATTTCGTAATTGGTGTACATAACACAGAACCCCCTCCTTTTTGAAGTCAGTAAAAATAGAACTGCAGTCATTTTATACAACATTCTCCCGTGGGATTAGCGGTCCTCACACATGTACCCGTCCACCGGCTGGTTTATTTGGAAGCACTCCAAAAAACTTTTCAAAATAATCTAAACTTACACTCGGGCATCTGCGGAGTTTGCAAGTTACCTAAGTGAAAAGTTAGTAGCGAAATTACATTTCAAACCAGATGGCGAAAAAAAAAAAGAATATTTCCCAACGTTCGTTCGTGTTAAGAATATAAGAGGCTTAAAATAACGAAATCACCGCGTTTTTCTGTCGCACGAAACTCCCTGATACCGGTGTCTAAGAAACTTTTTTCATTCGCGCGAAATCGTGGCAACTTAAAATCCCTCGTTTGATTTCCAGTCCGAGGCAGTTATACACAGGTGGCTCCCTTTTTCACAACTTTATGCAAAATACTATTTGCGTTTAATATCTCTAGCAAAGTATTATGTTTTATAAATTACTTCGCAGAACGTTCCAAGTTGCCGGTTTGAATCGGGGTTCAAATAAATTAAAACTTTTTATTTTATGGTATCGAAAACACATTTTCTTGAATAAATAAAAACTTTTGTTTATTTTCATTTCTCAATCTTTTTTTAAAAGTAAAGTAAGTTTAGTAGACTCTGAAATCACTACGAGCACTCAACCACTTTACCTGATATATAATTTGTGTTCAGAAGAAAATTTTATAGGTATTTATTAATCATTAAACAATATTTTTAAACAGTTTTTTACTGGGCATTTGGTGTTTTTGATAACTTTATTTTATATCTCTTTAATATGAAATGGTATCTGAATAATGATCAAATACCTTTTGTTTAAAATAAATAACAACGTATGTGTGTACTCACACAGCTACAATTATCCAATACATTAATATACATACATATATACATTATCACGCCTGTATTCCCCGAAAAGGTATGCAGATATGTTGTAACAACAACACCCACTTTTACAGAGGATTAAGTGCCGACGTGACAGATGGTGAGTCTATCGCTGTCTCAGGCATGATACATACATCTTTGAATTACTTCTCATACATATGCAGGTTACCTCACGTTGTTTTCCTTCACCGTAAAGCAGGTGGTGTGAAATCACTGCACATAAGTTATTAGGAATACTCATTGGTATGGGAATATTCAAACTAGCGTCGCTTACGTAGCAAGCGACTAATAAACCCCACGGCCACCACGGCTTCTACATACATCAATATAATGAGGATGTATTTACGGAATGCCTTTAAACCTTCAGGTTCTTTGATGTAATGGTATTGTAATAATGAGACAATATTCCAAATCGCAATCCGTAATGATAACATGCTGGAATAAAAGGCTTTTAAGGCTCGGATTTACATAATACGTCCAGTTCAAAGAGTCTTTGTTCTTTGATGACAAGTTATTGAAATAATGAGTCCTTACAAATACTCAGAGTACACAATGTAAGTAAAATAAATGCCACTTACTTATGTGCGCCAGCTTGCCGACTTTTGATGACCTGAAAAAACAATAATTTATCTTTAGTTTAAGTATAAATATTTTTTGCGTGATATTGCTATGAGAAGGATAAAGATAATAAAGTGGAATTGATAACCTCCTCCTTTTTTTAAATCGGTCAAAATTTTTGTGTATGAATGTGGATGGTTACAAGGGAGATGAAGACCTAAGAAACGATTGATGGATTGTGTGAAAGATGGTATGGCTTGAATGGGAGTGAATATATATATGACGGCTGATACAGTATATTTTACACTCACAGTATTACGGCTCACAGTATACTTTAGCTAACTTATTATTTGTGCATCAAAACATTGGATCGTTTCAAAAGAAATGTGATGTGCATAACATAAACACAAGGCACAAAAACAAAATTGTAGTGTCTGCGCATCGCTTACAGAAAGTACATTGCTCATTTTTAGGACAGTGCACACGCTTCTATAATAAATTACCAACAGAAATTGTAAACTTGCCCTTCAATAAATTTAAAGAGACCATCAAAGCAGTTTTGCTCAAAAAAGGATATTATACTGTAAGTGATTATATCTGTGATAAGGAACCCTGGGATGTATCTTTGTCAAAAAATTATTGTAAATAATCCCATTGGCACTGTACTTTTGCTACAATTAATGAATCTTAGTTTGATCTTTGCTTTGACTGGCTGGAATTTGCCATGCTCACAAATATTTGTAATATTTTAGTTATTATATTTGACAATTGAGCATTTGTGCTGTGTCCATGGGCTTATATTCATGAGATATAAATACTGTAACCAAAAACATTGTATAATATATATTTTTTTTAAAAGAGTAATTGTTGTAACAACAACACCCACTTTAACAAAAAATGCGCGCCTGGCCATTCATAACGGGGTGCTAGTACCTATTCTGATGTATGGAAGTGAATGTTGGGTTTGGCAGAAGAAACATGAAAGTAGAGTGAATGCAGTGGAAATGCGGTCGTTACGAAGTATGTGTGGGGTCACCATTGTAGATCGTATGAAAAATAGTGTAATAAGAGACAGTTGCAAGTTGAAGAATGATGTGGTGACCAGAATTGAAAAAAGTATGTTGAGATGGTTTAGATATATCGAAAGGATGAGTGAAAGGTGATTAACGAAAGAAATTTATAGAGCGAATGTGACCGGAAGTGTCGGTAGAGGGCGTCCAAGGAAGAACTACTATGACCAAATTAATAGTATTTTTCAGAAAGGTCAAATTCGGAGCACTCGTAACCGAAGAAAGTGTATGAAGAGATGCATGAATGTGGATGAAGCGAAAGAAGTATGTAAGGATCGTAGCATGTGGCAAACAGTGGTCTCTGCCTACCCCCATGGGATACAGGCGTGAGCATATGTATGTATGTATGTAGTAATTGTTGAGTTTCTTGCCGGGTTCTTCTCAACAAAAGCTACCTTCCGAACCCGGTGGTAACATTTATAATCATGTATAATGTATTTTGTGTCCTTCTGACGATTTGAAAGTACTTTGTAAGAAGTCTAATCAAATAAAGATATTTTGATTTTTTTTTTTGATTTTTGATAGAGAGAAATGGAAGAGAAAAAACATTACGCTGACACCAAATAATATGGGCCATGATCAATTTTTTTGTAGGCGAGTATAGAAGGAGAATTAAAATAGAGATGATAACAAATAAAAAACACAAAAAAACAACAATATATATGAAAATCCATACTAATATAAAAAGCAGAAAAATGTATCATCTGTCCGATTAAAAAAAAATAGGGTAATATAGTCCATTTATCGAGGAAGGCTATTACATCATCGCGCTACGTAAACGAAGTCGCGGGTTGAAGTTAAAATTAGCTCAAAGTAATTATTCCACGCGAACGAAGTGGGCAGAAGTTAGTATGAATAATAATTAAATTAATAATAAAGATATTTTATTAATATCACGGCTAACGGGTGTGAAAATATCCACGCTAACATGTCAGTAGTTTTTTTGGATAAACTTTCTTCCAACGTGGAAAATTATCTTAAATTTTATCCCTTTATTTACAATATTATCCTATAAGGTTCTATTCACTTACAAATACCTTAATCAAGGCATTTTAAACTGTCACCTGCCACCTGTCCCGTCAGAACTGACAGAAAAGCCGACGCTAAGAAATTATTGTTTACAATCTTTCATCGCATGGCAAAATGATGGCAGATGTTACCAAATCAAATAATGAATAAAACCCCAAGACTAAGGAGTTTTCACCCCCGTGCTAACGAGAAAAGTTGAGTTTAGCTGATACGGTGGATGCCGTACATTTCACACTTTTGGGGGTGAGGTTACGACGGAGTGCGTTTAGCGGAAACTTTACTACTTAATAGCATTTGAAGTCTGTGGTACAACGGAAAGGGAATATTCCAGTAGTTCACGTGCTATTATTAACATCCCTACTAATATTATAAATGCGAAAGTAACTCTGTCTGTTACGCTTTCACGCTTAAACCTCTCAACCGATTTTGATGAAATTTGGCAAAGAAAATCTTTAGACCCTGAGCAAGGACATAGGCTACCGTTTATTGCGAAAAAAGTATTATATAAAACTAAATCAACAGGGTGAAACCGCAGGGCACAGCTAGTTGTAATATAATTTGTAGCATTTTCTCGTTTAATTTGGTCGTAGTCCCTCTCGTTTTTTTAAAAAAAACTTATTTAGTACATGGTACTTAATTACTATAGATTATTTTATGTCACATCCTGGTGTAATTTTTTTAGTATGAAGTATATCATATGAAACTATTTAATTACGAATTCAAGAACAGTAAGAGTAGCGTTTATTCCTGTTTTCCTGTTTGTTCGATAAGCGTTCTGACGGCCACAGGTACAGTCAATAATTTGACATGAAACATTATTAACATTACAAATATTTCACGTGCGATTCAACTGACAAGTCGTCCCATCTTGTTTATACAAGTCGTCAGTCTGTATGTAAAATTTTCACGAATACTGAGGGTTATGGTGTACTTAAAAATGCGGAGAAAATCGCAGGTAAATGCTAGCAATTCCGCTCCGCTTATAACGGCGATATTCGCACAATTTAGGCGCTTACTCGGAATGATTGCCGCTCGCTAGTGTCAGCATTTCTGGTTCATCTCGCTCGTTAGAGCACAATTGCCAACGTGAAATTAAAACGTCCGCCACGTCTCTATGAGACCCTTGTTACGTTTGACAATGTTAACGCATACTAAATTGTATTTTACATATCTATATCTATAAATATTCGCTACTCCTTGAAAATAAAATCGGTTCAGTCGTTTTGCAGATTAGCGACCACAAACAGACATACAGACGGAAAAAAAAAATTTTTTTTTTAGCTAAGTGCTGTATATTTTTTTTTTAAATATCAACTTATCTTATTATCTTATCTTATATCACAACAACAACAAAACTCAAAGATGACTGACTGACCGACATAGTGATCTATCAACGCACAGCCCAAACCACTGGACGGATGGGGCTAAAATTTGGCATGCCGGTAGATGTTATGACGTAGCCATCCGCAAAGAAAGGATTTTGATTAATTTTAACCCCGGGGGATAAAACAGGGGATGAAAGTTTAGTTTACTTTTAATAAAAAAAAGTTAGGATATGCTAACGCGGGTGTAACCGTGGGGCACAGCTAGTACTTCATATACATTTAGTGAAAAGCAATTGTTTGGGAATAAAAAACAGACATTTAAATTTTATTTATCTGTATAGATGTAGTTCAATGTACGTCTCTATTAAGTACCGTCCTTGCAGGTACGAACATCAAGCATGAAATCACATACAAACAATAGGGAGACAGCATGTCAATTATTTTTCTCATTGAACCATTCGCTACGAGCACTCAAACAGTCGCATATCTACCCTAGACTTCATACCTAGCAATTGTTATTGAAGTAGACAGACTAAAGAGCTGTTGATACACCACAAAACTACTAGATCTAGATTTATTTTCGCTGTAACTCCCGCATCTAATTCATTTGTGACTAGCTATTATCCACGGTTTCATCTGCGTATACTTTATATCGCGGGATACATTTTTTTTTTAAATAATACCCTAATTTACTCCTTGTAATATCAGTCAGTAAAAATCGAAAATTTCAGAAATTAGACAGATTTTTTTTTCAATAATTGTTTTTGTTTTTATGAAAGTAGGTATCGTATATACTTTCACATGCATATAGTGAAACGCTCTTAATTTGGAGTAACAAACTGACACTTCAATTTTATTTATATATATAGATGTTGATGTATGACGCGGATGGTAGATAGACTTGTTTACATCATCAACCAAATATATTCACAAATAGGATGAGCATTGACTTGACAGACAAACAAGTCAAAACAAAATTGTGACTAGATACTTTCTTCTGTATATTTTGCTGATAAAAATTGTTAGGAATATAAAGTATGAACCTTTCTTTATCACTTAGTCAAACCTAAATTACAGTAAGGAATCTAGGACTTTTTTTAGAAATAAGAACGTATGCTTCATTGAGCGTGAGGGTTGTCAACCTTATTATTATTTGTATTTTATTTTCATTTTTCTCAGCCGAGGCCGGTCCATCCCAATGATACTAACGGGTCAAGACCAAGTGAATATCATTGGGATGGATTGTGTCTGGTATTAGTAGTATCTTTTATTTCTGTTAAATCCATGAACTTTCTGACAATCCTGCATGTATTTAGGATAGCGGCCTTTTGCACGTTTATGTATGACGATGGTGGGAGGTCTAGTAGCTTTAGTGAATGTAGATGATTTGGGATCATACCAGTTGTGGATAAATATTGGCACGATATATTGTTTTTATTAAACTGTCGTGTCCTACTGCTGGGCAAAGGCCTCCCTTCTACTTTTCTCTGTCCTTAGCAGTCCTCTCTCAATCACTCCGGAAAGCATCAAGCTCATCCCACCATCTCCTACGAGGCCTGCCACGTTGTCGTTTCCTGCCATTTGAGGTCTATTTTGTAATGGTTTTCGCCCATAGCGACATGCGGCAGACGTGGCCAGCCCAGTTCCAGTTTAGGTTGGCAGCAGCTTGGCCTACAATTTTTGTTATGGAGCGCAGTGTCGAGTTCCTCACTTGATCTATTAGTTTCACTCCAAGAATGCTGCGTTCCATTGCTCGTTGGCAAACTCCGAGAGTGGACTTTTTTTTCAACCTTAAAGATTTTAAAATGTCCTCCTGTATTTACAGTCAAAATACATTTGTCGTTTTGATGTATTGAAAAATGACAGTAAAACTCGTGAATGACGAATTCGTGATCGGCCACGACGTGGCACCTCTTTCTGTCATCACGCCTGCTATTTATTTTCTTGTAGTGGGTGTTATTTCGAACGATTTAGAACTTAACGTTCTGAAGCTAATCTTTCAACTATGCCTTATTGACTCTTATTGCCTTATGACACTGTGCATGAAAATTTTTTGGGAAGGCCACAACACCAAGAATTCGGGACAGATTTTAGCAAGCCAGAGTAATATACACCGTAATACGAATACTACTGTTACTTTTAACAACAAAAAATCTATGCCAATACACACCTCTTCTTATACAAACAGTTTTATATGAGACTTTTTTATATAAGTGAAAGTTCCTAACAAATTATGGAAATCAACATCAATTTCAATTCAGAAAAAAAAAAATAAAGAAGGAATCTTAACTTCGTTACAATATTAGGTACCGCGATTAGACGAGCAATCTATTCAACCAATAAACTTTATCGGAAGGTATCTTTAAAAGCTTTCAAAAGACCCTTGCAGAAATTAAATTGTCTATTATTCGCTCTATTTTAAATTTAGGAAGAATTCATCTGATATTTAAGTGGAAAATCTTTTTCTGTTCGAATGAGAGTTAGTAATAATACTTAAGTAGGAGCTTTTTCGAGTGGATGCTACCGCGCCGAAGCAGTAAGCCGATTAAAAGCCCCGATGAGAATTATATACGTGTACTCACGGGCTAATATTTTACTGAACATTGTAATGTGGATTATACAAAATAATCCTTTTATAATGGAAATTAGATTGAATTATTCTTGTATGCATGAAAAAATTGTATTTTCTCTATTTCGTAAAACAGTCCTAGGGTCCGGTTTCAATCAAGGTAAGGTTCGACCTTGCATCCTCATTTAAGTTACCAATTTCCATAATTTCCTTGCCTTCCCAAAAGGGTCTCCCAAGGGGTAGGCAACAACCTCGCCACCGTAAATTTGTAGTGTAACTAGTAGGTACTTGAGAATTCAGAAAATCTGATTGGAAACCGATTGATCTGCAATTTCGTAAACACGCTTCTGCACTAACAGAGCGTGTATTTCAAATGAATGAGCTTCCTTAGCTGGATACGAAAACCAATACAATGTCACATTAAATACATAAAAGCATATTTTTAAAGTCTACCATTATTTTATATGTAATTAAAGTCGATACCAAACAGCAGTAAGGCAAAATTATTAACATCTTTGAAATGTCTGTATAAGTCCTATCCAAATGTGGTATTCATGTGTTTCAAAATCGTAGTTTGATAGGACTTCAGCGTAATTACGTAGAAACTAAACAATTTCTCGACGATGTATAATAATTACAAGAATGCACGTAGGTATATCATCTCGGTTTCCAACCCGTGAATCTATTACAAGGTGTAACGCAAACCAAAATAAGACCAAGTTCCTAAATTAGGCGGAACAAGGTATGATACAATATTATAAAATTTTACTGTGCAATTTTGCAATAATTGTACCATAAAATATATTCCCGTGTGTCTCATGCCGGATGAAATGGAACCGACCTGCTTCCATAGTTCCATAAAACCCTATTTTATTATCATGCATAACTTGTGAGCACTCCACATTGGGTAAGACTTTGTAAATTATTGCCTACTTATTTCTTTGTTATTATAATCTAACGTATTTCAGAACAAATTTTTCATATCAAGGATTATATCATTAATAATGTTATTTTGTCAAATCGTTTAATTTTTAGATTTTATTTTGTGAAATCAGTTGAAACATAAACAAATTAACTAAGATTGTAAATTACTGTGTACTTTATTACGTAATAAAGTACTTCTAATTACTTTACAAGTTTATAGTTTTCTTTCATAAAATTTTTTGTATGCATTTAATTTAGTATTGGTTGCAAATGCTACTGTGGAACATCAGGTCCTGGGATCGTTCACCGGATCGGGAAAAAAAATTATTGTGTTTTGTAACTGTAATTTCTTAGTAGCAGGCTGGGCTTCTGGACTAGAGTCTGGTTAAATGCAATAGCCTCGTTCCCTATCAGATAGGACTTGGAACAACACAACTGGCGCAATGTTTCTACCAACCCCTTCGGGGAATACCGGCGTAAGGCTTATATATAAACGGCATCAAATAATGTTTATATATCTGGAAAGAGTTGTTACGGATGGACAGCTCAGCGCACCGTCGATTTTGGGAGAACTCAAAAGAAAAATTAAATACTGTCGTCGACTGTTCAGATTCGAAGATTCCGGAATCTTTAAGTCATTTGGACACGTAACCCGCAAAGAAGACTCAATGGAAAGTGCAGGGCAGAATGGATGGCAAGAGCCCACGTGGTCTGTCCCCGACTAGGTGGTAAGACCTCATCAAGTCCACCGCACACTTTACCATGACCGAATGTTCTCGCAACGCTTGCAGTAGAGCCAAGTGGTGTATTGCTAGAGCTGCCTTGTTGAAAAGTATAGAACTTATAACCACTCTGGCAAGTGTCCGACTGAGAAGGCAAATCTTGAAAGGGATAGATATTTAAGATGCTCTTACTTCGCTGAGACCGCCATATTTGCTTATAACACACTTTTGACAAGCCGTAAAATATTTGTTTACAAAATAAATTGGTATTTCACAAGTTCCTACAAAAGGTCCATTTGTAAAAATAATATCCACAAAGCCTCACCTGTTTCACAAAAAAAGAATCCACAAAAATCTTCAGATTTCCGAGTCACGGTTCCTCGTAAATGAACAAAAATTATTCGTTATAGACACTTAAAATTTCGTACAAAATCAAAGAAAAAAAAATCGAAATCAAAAAGACTACATAAAATATATAAAAAAACACACAACACAAAAGATGTACTAAAATTTTAGTCACATTGCTCGGCTATTTATCTCACAACTGATGAAAAATCAAATATCCCTAGATGCCAAAGATTTTAAAATATAGCTTGTTACTGTCATTAATTTTAATGGCCAACATATTTTAAGTAAATTACAATAAAGAGGTTTTACTTCGAATTTAAATATTTAATTGTGAAGTCACGCGTGAATTTGTAATATGAAATAATTAATTTTCCAAGAAACCTTTGAATAGGAGATTTGCCTTGTATGATTACTAGACTGAAATTATCTCTAAGAAATTCATTCATTGGAATTAACACAATTATTGGTGTTTACTGGTGAGTATTATCTATTTTTTTCTAATAGTAAATAACCTATGTAATTATTATTATAGTACGCACCTTGAATACCACTATGCCATAGGCACATACATACATTCATTATTATGAAGTTTATATGGGGTTTGAGCAGTCGCCTGCTAAACAAGCGACGCAAGTTTGAATTCCACCAGCCTTCACAGCACGTGCTTTACGCTGAAGTAATACATCGTGAGGAAACCTGTATATGTCAAGGAGTAATTCAAAGACGTATTTATAGTGCCTGAGACGGCGATGGACTCTCCCTCTGCCACGTTGGCACTTAATCATATTCTGTGAAATGTGGGTATAGTTTTTACAATACCTCTGCTTACCCCTTCAGAGACCTTTCTGGAGGAATATGATAAAGTTGCAAGATGAAGAATGATGTGATTGAAAAATTATGTTGAGATAGTTTGGACATATCGAAAGGATGTGTTTTGGTGATGATGATTGAAATTAATAGAGCGAATGTGAGTAGAAGAGTGGAGAGGGCGTCCAAGGAAGAACTATCATGACCAAAACAATCATCTTCTCCATAAAGATTAAATTTGAAGCATTCATTCATTCACGTGTTTGCAAGGATCATGGAAAAATTCTGCAAGTGCAAAACTCGTGATAGTGTTTTGCACTTGCAGAATATGCAGAATATTTGTACCTATGACATATTTTTATTCTTCACGTCACCGACAGCAGCCGCTGTACAAATTGTCTTACAAGTTTTCGGAGAAGCTGGCGAATATAGATTAGGAAAGCAGTGGAGAACTCGTCGATACACCCTTGAACATGTGTATTGCATAAACATCAGAATACTAATGACTACTATGCTACTGATATATAAAATGCCGTTATCTATAAAAACCGTTCTATTGAATAACATGCAAAAACCGCGGTAAAAATTTAAACCGGTGTGACTTTTCAATTACAACACCTATTTGAGACTTGAAGGTAAGTATGTAGATTATTTCCATAAACTATTCAAGATATTGATCATTCGGAAACACAGATCGATACTTTATTTTTCTCATTGAAAGCATTAAAAGTTATCTGACCAGATGTCGGATATCAGAATTTTAGTTATGCCACGACAGTATAATAGTGTTTCATCATATCGAATTGATTCAATGAAATTCAAAAGGTGCTATAGTATTACACTACTACCGCCTAATTCATTAGACAATTTCCATGTAATGTTGCTCAAAATACAAACATAGGCTCTACGGCGTAGCGTTGGTTGCCAGCTACGAAATTGCTACGCATAAGTTGTAGCGAGGTAAAACATAGCTTCTAGCATAGATCAGTATCGCTGCTCAAACAGAGCGTATACTTACATGTATCAATGTTATATATAAAAATGAGAGAGATAGAGCAGTGGTGGCCTCGGGGTTTGAGCAGTCGCCTGCTACGCAAGCGACGCAAGTTCGAATCCCAGAGGGGCCTGTACAAATGAGTTTTTCTAAAAACTTATGTACAGTGATTTCACACCACGTGCTTTACGGTGAAGGAAAACATCGTGAGGAAACCTGCATATTTCTGAGAAGTAATTCAATGACTTATGTACAGTGCCTGAGACGGCGATAGACTCACCATCTGTCACGTTGGCACTTAATCAAATTCGGTGAAAAGTGGGTGTTGTTATCAACACCTCTGCCTACCCCTTTGGGGAATACAGACGTGAGCATATGTATGTATGTATATAAAAATTAATTACAGGGGCCTGACCATGAGCTCTTATTGCAATGATAGTCCAGCTGTGTGATATTGACAGATGTATGCACGTCAAATACATCTGTCTCACTATAACTATCATGGCTATAAGAGCTTATGGTAAGGCCCCTGTTCGTTAGTCTCACTAAGACTTGAGACTGATTAGGGTAATTTTAAAACTGATATATTTGTGTAAGTTCAAGGGTGGTTTAAACGGTGAAAGCCATTATAAGTAAATGAACAGGTGATATGAAGTTCAACAAGCCAACTAGTATATTATATAAAAAGAGAAAAAAAAATGATATTTTATGTTTGAATAGTTGATACTCATACATATGCTCACGCCTGTATTCCCCGAAGGGGTAGGCAGAGGTGTTGCAATCACAACACCCACTTTTCACCGAAGATGATTAAGTGCCAACGTGGCAGATGGTGGGTCCATCGCCGTCTCAGACACTTTACATACTTCATTGAATTACTTCTCAGAAATATGCAGGTTTCCTCACGATGTTTTCCTTCACCGTAAAGCACGTGGTGTGAAATCACTGTACATAAATTTTTTAGAAAAACTCATTGGTACAGGCCCCGCTGGGATCCGAGCTTGCGTCGCTTGCGTAGCAGGCGACTGCTCAAACTTCAAGGCCACTACGGCTTACTATAGATCTATACATCTATCTATATCTATATAGATAAATGAAATTTAAGTGTCTGTTTGTAATTTCAAATACAGCTTTACACTAAATGCATATGAAAATATATACTGACATCATCTCCCTGGCCTTATCCCATACATTATTGGGGTCGGCACTTGATTCAAACCGATGCGGCTGTTCACCTGATTTTTATACGAAGCGACTGCCATCTAACCTTCGCAACCCCTTTAACGAGGAAAGTCTGTGATCTGGTGTAAACCAGTTGTCAGATTATTTTAGGCCTCCGTTCAACCTGTAACGATTGCCAAAGAAGATAAGATGAAGAAGATATGGTCCAATGTCCACTAACTATATTACACTATACAGCTTAGATTTGACTGTATAGCCGTGTGATAATGTAAAAACTTCATCTATTCTATAAGATAATAGCCGAATCAACCAAAATGAGTAAACTTCAAGAATTTTCCACGGAGTTATTTACTGAGAAATATTTACCGAGGCACATCGATCTTATAAATATGCAAAATATTTAAAGTAAATTTTGTAATCGTATTTTATCAAAGTCAAATCTTGTTTCGCCGTGAAAGCCTCCATATCTGACCTGATTGCATCTCAAATTGTTCATGAATAAATAATATTGAAAAAGAACGCTTAAGGCGAATGCTCTCTGAAGATTGATTGTGTAGATTGAAATATAGCGCTTCGTAGCCATTATTCTTGGAAGCTTTTCTTCGATTTTTATTCGTTATATTTATTCTGTCATATTTCATTTTGATCTGCTCCGTTGGTCTAGTGATCGCAGAACGCTATTGCGGAACACGAGGTCCATGGTTCAATCTCTGGGTAGGGAAAGATGATGGCCTTTTCTATTTGTAATTTCCTAGCAGCAGGTCGGAATTTGGATTAGTGCCCAGTTAGTGATAATAGGGGAGAGCATATTGTCACTATTATATAAGATTCAAACATAACTGATGACCGGGGATGTCCTATAAATGCACCTCTATCTATCGCTTATGAAAAAAGGTAGGCGAACCTCGAAAGCCGTGGAGTGAGCCACCATGAAACAGCATCCAAAGAAGAACATTGCTTTTAGCACGCTCAGTAGATACTGACAGCAACTCTTTAGGTACAGGTCCCGACATGAGTTACGTGCGCGTGCCTCAATTTTTTTGAGTCTGTCTCTGTCTACACATCTGGCGCGAGGTGAATAAAAACCCGCGCAGTATTACGAGTGTTAAGTGATTAATAATTCACAGAAACGTTTTTTATTTTAAAACAATCTTATATTATGTTATACCTTAAAACGAGCAATTCTTGTATATATATTTATATATAGAATCTGGATCTCGGAAACGGCTCCAACGATTCGAATTTCATTAAATTTTGTGTCAGGGGCAAAAAAATGATGTAGCTAGGTTTAATTTTCGGAAAACATCGTTTTCAGGCAATGAAAAATTTCTAATAATTTGAGCCGTTTTCGAGATTCAGATTATAGATATATATATACATATATATATATATGAGCTTATATTATAACGAAATGTTCTATATATATATATATATATTGTAGGGACAAGAATTGCTCGTTTAAAGGTATAAGATTCAGTTACTGTTTAAAATTGCATATGTCTTGGCCTTAATAAGAAACTTTGTTACGTCTGTTCATGATTTTAATATACCTTCCAGAAATTGATACGAAAAAATCAATCTTTGCGGTACTACGACGTGACTGTAATACCAACACAGCCTACGAGTCGAGGTGAAATATATTCATATCACAATTTATTGTGCGGTGTACTGCGTCCTTAAATTTCATCTAAAAAAAACACATTTTCTTGACATAATATTTGATTACTCGCGTAATAGGTTAATACGTAAGAGAAAAATACTTCACCTTATATCTTTAAACGCGCAATCTCGCAATCAACCGGAATCTCAGAAACGACTCCAACGATTTTCATGAAATTTTGCATGTAGGGTGTTTCAGGGGCAATTTTATTAAGTTATGTTATGGTATATCAAGTTATAGTAGCTCAAAGGTGAGGCTTCCAGCTTACGGGGCGATAACGAAACTAGGGTACCCTGGTTCGAGAGTGACTCTCACCGGATTTTATTTTCTTGTTTTTGTGTGATACTACACAGATAAATAAAATTGAAGTGTCTGTTTGCAATTTCAAAATAACAGTTTTCCACTAAATGCAAATGTACTTATATAGGGTACTAACACAAAAAATCAATTTTTTTTCTGCGATTTCTGTTTGTTTTGGATAATCTCTGAAACGGCTTGACCGATTTAATCGGGATGTTCACTGACATATAGCCAATTTTATGGAGTAACTTAAGCTACTTATATTTAAAAATACATTTAGGGTTTCGCGGGAATTAAATTAAATCTTCTTATTGATAGATATATAGTATGGTATATATATATGATAGAAACAAATACTAGAAAATATATTATAAAATAATGTTAAGTAGCGCCTCTCACATTGCTGCGCCCTAACAGGGTTTATGTTAGTTACACATAAATGTAACAATTATAATTAAGTTTATGTATATGTATATGGATATGAATATGAATAAATCTACGCGGGTGAAAATGCAGGGCACAGCTAGTTAGTATATATTTACAAATAAAAGTATTTATTTATAATTTTTTTAGAGACCTTACATATTAGTAAATAAAAATTATACATAAACCAGTGAAATTTCTACTGATAAATATACAAGTAATATATGTGTTGTCCCCATAGCACAAGCTTTGCTTGGGATGGGCTTACTTGCTTGGGACTAGATGACGCTGTGTGACAATATCCGAACGTTAATATCATTATCATAATTAGGAGTATAGTACATTTTCAATATTGCTTAATCCCGGGATTTCGCTATTGAAATCATGAAAGCCGACCTATTAAAATCTATAATCAAAGCACTACATTATATTTGATGAAAACAATATCTTCTTCAACGATATTCGCATTTCTGAGAACCAATTTACTATTTACTTCGCCATAACATAATTTTCTTTGATCAAAGGCTAAATGGGCTACATTCTATTTATACTCCTACTAACTGTGTCGCAGGTTACTTAATGGTTCCTTCATACGTCGTATTGTATAAGGTTCAATTTCCAATAGCCTATTCAATATAAAATGCGTCGGTCAATACGTTTTGTAGTCATCTCGTATCCAAGTAACGGCCTCATCAACTATTGACCAGTATCGACCACTGTCAACTTGTCATTATGGTAATGTCCATTATTGTCTGACTTTAAGGCGTGTGTCATATTCCTGTTTTTATACAATAACCGCGTGTTTTTGTTTTTTTTTAATTAACTTTTTAAAACCCTATTCTGAATTACGGCCAAATAATACGACACGAAGTATTAACACATTCACTGCTAACATTTCAACTTCTTCGTAAATTATCTAACAGTTGGACGCACATACGCGTCGTTAGCAGTGAACGCGTTAAGTAACAAACATTCATTCTTATCTATAAATTTATATACATACGTATAAATAAAATGTATGTCTATTCGTAAGTCCAAATTAAAAGCTTTTCACTAAATGTATACCGAAACTCTACACGATACTTACGTAATTTTTTTCTCTATCTGTCCGTTTGTTTCGGGTGAACCAATTTTGACTATTGAGAGTCCCACTAAAATCCCGTTTAAGATATAAGCCATAAGAAATGAACTGACAGACATGCGGCCAGATATTTTTTTATGTAGGTGCCGCATATAGTTTCATATGCATTTAGCGAAAAGCTGTTAATTTGGAATTACCAACAGACAGACACTTCGTGAAAGACACTTTGTGAATAATATTTCTAACCAAATATAGCAAGAACTGGTGTTGTGGAATAATTCACAGATAGCTGGCAATATAACCAAGCTAGTAAACTTTCGGCAATTATTTAGCAACGTCACAATCCTTCGTACCTAGTACTTGGAACTTCTAACAAGTACACTAGATCTCGACTTGGACTGCTTTGTCAAGTCACTCCTGTTAAACTATACTATTACCTACCAATGCTAGTAAATTGATTAAGTTATTCAAGTTATAATTTATTGTTCTCACCAAATTGTCTATCGTAAGTAATTTTTAGTTTGTTGATGTGGAAATAAATCACCGTCTAAAAATGTTCTCTGCTATAATTACAATATCTAAATACTTCATTTTATTCAAATATAATTATGATACTTGAAACTATTTACAAGTAGAAAACTTGGCCCAAATCGGTGTCTCTCGGGAAGGTGCCAAGAAGGCTGGCATTGCCACGTTGAATAGCAATGCTGATTCTCTGAGCAAGAAAAGCCCCAGCCCGCTTGTTACGAAAAGCTTCTACCAGGCGATGTGCAACCTCTTTGAAAAGTTGATGAGCATGAGTTTCAACCGCAAGAAAATATAAGTGTCAATGCAAGCATATTTCTAGCGCTTGAGTCACTCCTGCTAAGCAGCAGCAGCACTGGCCGCCACAGCAGTGCCGGGGAGATGGGACGGAGCCAACGTATCGACACACGTGGCATCCCACACCAGCTGCCGGCCCAATCTCCACGGCACCAGCGACATACTTAAGTATAAAAAAAACTTAACGTTAACTTTAAGTTGATTCACGGGGAAGAAAATCATCTTGAAGAAACCTGTTTATGTATGAGAAGTAATTCAAAGACGTAGTGTATAGTGTATGAGACTGCGATGGACTCACCTTCTGTCACTAAATCATCTTTGATGGAATATTATTTTTTCAATTTTTATTTAATTAAAAATAAATTGAACACTTCTGTCAACCTCTTCGGGGATTACAGGCCTGAGACATTGTATGTATGTAAAATGGCGGGTGTAGGGTATTATGGCATCTCTAGTTCAACATTCTGAGTTGCTCGTCTAGAGATAGTACTTACTTTACAGAATATCGCAGTCTAATGATGCTACCTTGTTCAATCGCGTTAATCTATAAGGTTTCTCATTGTCGAGTTCACCGTCAAGAGTCGGTTTCAATCATGGAATATTGAAACATAATACGAAGATTATTAAGTTCAATTTCGTAAATTGTTACGATGTCAAATGCGACGCTGAGTAACCTTTTGGAATAACGCGGCAGGTATGGCATGAAATTTTGTGTCTCCTACACACAAAAGTTTTTTGTTTTAGAAAACATCGTTTTGACCTTTTGGTCAGGAAAAACTCATTCAAAACTACAGTAAATTTCGCCATTATCTGTCAAGTTATGGTAGACAATGAAACTAGAGTACCCCGGTTCGGGACTGACGTTCATCATTGTTCTCTTTATTGTCCTTTATTTATCAGCAAACATATATAATAGAAAGTAATTGAAAAGAAACCAGGCTCTGAATTAAAATCGCAAAAGTTTAACAAATATTTGTTTTATGTCATTGATTTTACGACATTTACATAATAACCTCATTCATAAACGAGTAAATTTTGCTCCCATACGCAAGCGCATCGTTTAATTGCGGGACAAATTCTAACAAATAGCTAAATCAAGTGTTAAAATGTTCAACTAGAGTGTAGTAAATGCATTTAGAGTTCCTCTCAATTTCCCAAGTCGTTGGCATACACCACAGCGAATGCACTAATTGTTTTGGACTTCATCCAAAATACATACTTACCGGCATTTCTCGTAGCTCTATGCATTTGAAAATTGTTTCATTTGCTCGGCGCTAATAGGGTATTTTTGTTATATAAATAACATACATACATATGCTCACGCCTGTATTCCCCGAAGGGGTAGGCAGAGGTGTTGTAATCACAACACCCACTTTTCACCGAAGATGATTAAGTGCCAACGTGACAGATGGTGAGTCCATCGCCGTCTCAGACACTTTACATACTTCATTTAATTACTTTCAGAAATATGCAGGTTTCACGATGTTTTCCTTCACCGTAAAGCACGTGGTGTGAAATCACTGTACATAAGTTTTTTATAAATACTCATTGGTACAGGCCCCGCTGGGATTCGAACTTGCGTCGCTTGCGTAGCAGGCGACTGCTCAAACCTCAAGGCCACTACGGCTCGGCACGGTTATATAAATTGTTTTTTATTATTTCTAAGTACCAGCTAGAAGAACTTTGATTAAAACGTGGATAAAGTGAAAAAAAAAAGCCGTGTATTTTCTGACAGTTCACCGTTGTAATAATAATGTTTTTTAAACACAGATTTATCCAATAGTTTAAAGTTTTCTTTAGTGCAAAAGTATAAGTTACAGAAAATCTCCACCAAGACACACCCTCCTGATTTCATCACTCTAAAACCGGCTGACCACTTCGCATTCAAGGTCAACGCTCATTACTCGTGGCGACCGATCACTTTCTTTTCAACATTATCTTCATCCTTACGCATAACATAACAAATACTTATCATTCAATTTCTCAGTCATTTCAGTATTACATTTAATGATAAGTAAAAATACGACTTTTATTTTGCGTCGAATTCAGTCAGGATTTTGAATTATATTTATTGATAGCTGTGCCCCGCGGTTTTACCCGCGTAGACTTTAATTCGCGAAACTTTACTTTTTTTTAAATAAAGTTGCCTAAATTGTCACACCAGCCGTGAAAATATGTTAATTTGGAACTATAAATAGACACTTGGATTCAATATTTTATGGGTATACAAAGATTTTTCAATTGGGTATGTTGAAAAATTACCTCATATATAAAAACTATTTATATTATTAGTAAGTAAGTATATACATAAACAAACTAAGCATCTCATACAACAATTAAAAGCAGACAGTTTAAAATACGTGTATGAAAATACCATAACCTCCTAACTAGTCGTATATTTAATTAAGATTGGAAACAAGGGCAGGGCCATAAACAAATCGTGTCTCTTGCACGTAAATGAACACGGCAATGTCCTACATTCTAGGTTAACTAGTTATGGAATATAATTAGATGTGGTCTAGACTACGGCGTAATTAACACTGTAAATGTTTCACATAGGGCTTAAATTAGATTTACTGAAAATTATGTGGGGCTTAGACTTGAACATTGTATGATCTGTGACGTAGACACAGTATAAAATATAAACTTAACAAGCAGTGAGGAATCTAGGCCTTTTCTTTACTAATATTGTAAAGAGGAAAGATTTGATTGTTTGTTTGCATTGAATAGGCTCCGAAATAATTAACCGATTTGAAAAATTCTTTCAGCAATGGATAGCTACATCATCAGCAAGTAACATAGGTTATATTTTATCTCCGTACTCTCACGGGAATGGGAACTACGCGGGTGAAACCGCGTGACGTCCGCTAGTTTTAAATAATAACTTTTGCTCTATAGAGCGTGAGGGTTGTCAATCTTGAAGATAATCTTACTATTAATATTTACTCGTATTATTTTTCTGTCAAAATATATGTAGATTTGACGTTTTCAAGTTTTGATTATACTCGCGCCTCGTCCTCTAGATTAGTACCTAATATACACATGTAGTCACGCACTAGTGACACCTCTCGGCACTTAGTAGAAAGTAAAAAAAAAAATATTAATAAGAATGGGGGTATTCTTATCCTACCTTGCTAACATGTCGTCTCGGCCCATCATACGCATTTTAGTGCTCGACCTCTCGAGACACGTCTTATTACGTCGTTACAATTGTAACATTTGTAAATCAGTCTTTATAAAACGTTATAATGCCCAAACGGAGATCGAAAGAAGAGGACTTGGAACATTTATCTCGCAAAATACGAAAATTGGAACGCAAGATACGAAAAAGAAGAGGTAGTGTTACGTCAACGAACTCACCAAATTCAAAGGAGGAACACGATGCATATGGAGGTACTTACCTACATAATTTATTATAGAAAAGAAAACGTGCGTTTTCTTATTAAAAACTCATCATGCGCATTGGTTGGCGAACAATTCTTTGGGGATTGTTCCTACCTATACAGTGTAGATAACGCTCGCTCGTTATCAAGGTATAAATTACCTACTACTACCCGAGGACTGAGTCCCCGTTTTTTAACGCATGAAAAGTAAGGTTAACGAACAATTCTCTGGAGATTGTTCTTAACTATATAGTGTAGATAACGCTCGCTCGTTATCAAGGTATAATTTACCTACTACCACCCGTGGACTGAGTCCCCGGTTCTAACGCATGAAAAGTAAGGTTGGCGAACAACCCTTTGGGGATTGTTCCTAACTGTTCAGTGTAGATAACGCTCGCTCGTTATCAACATGTAGCCTATTCTCATGGCGGACTGGGTCCCCGGTACTAAGGTACACATGGTGTAGAACTAACCGCTGCGGGTGATCCCTAATTATTCATATAAAATATAGTATCATATAATATTATACAATTGCCTGTCATTAGACCATGTCACTAACGTGCACAATAATGAGTCGTTTTTTAATACTGCCGAATAATTTTACAGCAACACCTGCCCTCCGCCCAGAAGACTGGCTATTGGAGTACCCTGATTATCAAATAAACCAAGAAAATGAAGATTCCCGTGATGCATTAATAATGTTATCACCACCACCGACGGCAACGTCCCCCGGACCATCGCCGCTGCCGGCTCCGCGGCCTTCGTCGCCTCAGCCAGGCCCAAGTACTGACAATACAACGTGTGCAATTAATTTAGATCCTGACATTCTTGAAATATTGGGTGAGGACCCTAATTCCATAGTTAAATATGGAGCCGCAATACGCGAAGAATTAGCTAGCCGGCTACAGCATATAGCCACGAAGGGGCTAAGCAAGGAATGTCGGAAAGAGTTGCTTACTAAATATCTTACACCCATCAATTGTTTATATATCGATGCACCTAAGACCAATCCTGAAATAAAAGCGGCGATTCCAAGCCACATTACCAAGCGCGAGAAAGCGATTGAAACTAGACAGAAGCAGTTAGCTAGTGCCATCTCTGCTCTTGGTGAGGTAACTACCATTCAGCTTGGAGTTAAGGACAAAGACAACGCAGTTTTGCAGAAGTTGATGGACATAAGTCGCATTTTATGTGACATACAACATGCAGACTCTGTGACAAGAAGAAATTTTATATTATATAGTCTCAAGAAAGATATGGCTGACCATTTAAGCAATACACTGATTGATAGTTTCCTGTTTGGAGAAAATCTACCCGACACCTTAAAATCTGCTAAGGCAGTTAATAAGTCCGGAGTTGAACTAAAAGCAGTATCGGAGAATAATAATCTGCACAAACGAACAAAAACAACAACCGCATCAAAACCTTTTTTAGGCCGCAAGACCCTTGCGCAAATGCGCCGACCCCCTCCGCAGGGGCCTCCTCGGGGCCGGGAGACAGCGCCTGTACAACGGGTGCCTCCTCGACCGCCGCAGCCGCCCGCATACTCATCGCGGCCGTCAACTCAGCCGGCGACACGCGGCCGCCAGCGCAGATTCTAAATAAAGTTAAGTACGCAGGTCGCTTAGCATTGTTTCATCACCAATGGTCTCTTATCACGGAAGACCTCATGATTCTATCGTGGATCAAAGGTTATAAAATAACCTTCTCATCTCCCGTAGCCCAACAGAGTTCCCAGGCAGTGGTGACTCGTGCATATACTGCACAGGAAACAATACAATATTCTGAGACAATAACAAATCTTATTAATGTTGGCGCTATTTCTGAATGTGTCCCTTGTAAAGGACAGTTTATTTCAAGTTATTTTCTTGTACCAAAACCGAATGGAAAAATGCGATTTATTTTAAACCTGAAGAAATTAAACATGTTCATCAATGCAGATCATTTTAAACTTGAGGATTTAAGAACTGCCCTCAAGCTTATATCACAAGACTGCCACATGGCAACCATTGACCTCAAAGATGCGTATTTTTTAATTAAAATACACAAAGAATCGAAGAAATATCTTCGTTTTGTATTTAATGGAAAAACTTATGAGTTTAACGTTTTACCATTCGGTCTTAGTACTGCGCCCTATGTATTTACCAAGATAATGAAGCTGTGGGCTACTCATTACATTTATTTTACCAATCATATTTATTCAATATTTACATAACTTATATCTATTTATATTAAAGCCTAAACCTATTAATATTTACACATACATAATCATATACATATATACACATACATACTATATTTACTAATTAATATACCAACTATTCACAATGCAACGTACAATGGAAACGCACCGCGGTGGCGGGCTGACAGTTTTTTGCCCGCATTCCTGCGCCGGCGCAACATCGCTATGATTCGTTTTTACTCGAGTCCAGTCGGCCACAAGCCTCTCTACGCTGTACCTGTGTCGCTTGCGCTCAAGTCTGCCTTTGTTTACATTATTACGCTACGCTTTTATTACTGTTTGGTGTTAACTATAAGCTTGACTTTCTTGTGCTGTGCTTTCTCTATCTGCTTGACTTTCACCTATTCTGTACTCCTTCTATATAAAGTGATTGTGTGTATCTGTGTGTGCCGTAAAATAAACTTCTTCTGTTCAACATCGTTGGGACTTTTACTGGTACAGTATCTGATATTATATATTGTTTCGCACCACCTACCACACCACCCACACTGGTGACCCCTATTATAACACTATATCAAGATGAGTGATACAAGCAGTGAATCGGCAAATACTATTGGTTCGAGAAGCGGCCAGAACGTTGCCACACGCCGCACAAAAAAGGTGCGCGTTTCCACTGAACCGACATTTTTCGATCATAGAAAACATAATTTGAAGGTTCCGCAATTCTCACCAGATGATCCAGAACTTTGGTTCGCGCTATTAGAAGCACAATTTGAGAGCCTAAATATCACGGAGGACCCAATAAAATTCAATAGCGTAGTCAATAATCTAGAGACTCATCATGCTAAGTCTGTAAAGGACATTATTTTAAATCCACCGGACAAGCATAGATATGCTAAAATAAAAGCAGAGCTCATAAAGCGACTGTCTGCCTCTCACGAGAGAAAGGTGAAACAATTGCTCACCCACGAGGAGTTAGGCGACAGGAAGCCGTCGCAGTTCTTACGGCACCTGCAAGACTTAGCTGGTTCTTCGGCACCGGAGGACTTTATTAAGTCCATTTGGACAAACCGTCTCCCCACGGGAATTCAGACCCTGTTGGCATCACAGCCCATGTACTCTTTGGAGCAGCTCGCCGATCTCGCAGATCGAATACAAGAATTGACCTCGCCGTGTAGTCTCTCTGTGGCAGCAGCATCAACCTCAACCTGTGCGCCCCCGAACCATTCGGAGATAGCAGAGCTGAAGCAGATGGTTTCACAGCTCGCTGCGAGGCTGGACGAGCACACTCGTGGTTCCAGACGTACCAACAATCGTTCAAGTCGATCCAGGCCTCAACAGCGACGCTCGCTATCGCGTCAGACGAGCAGGTCAAACTCCAGCTACCGACGTTTCCCAATATGTTGGTACCACTCAAGATTCGGGAACAACGCGCATAGCTGCATGAAGCCCTGTGACTTTAAGAAGTCGGAAAACTAGGCGGGCGCTCGCTAATGGCGACGGACGACTGCCCAGCCTCTTCAGGTCGCCTGTTTATAACAGACCGTAACACCAACACCCAGTACCTTATCGACACTGGCAGTGACCTGTGTGTTTACCCGTACACTGCTCTTCAAGAACGTCGTTCCAAGACGAATTACCAATTGTGTGCGGCCAACGGGTCGGTCATAGATACATATGGTTACTTAGAATTAAGTTTAAATTTTGGTCTAAGACGTAACTTTCAGTGGCGATTTGTAGTGGCCAATGTTACTAAAGCCATCATTGGAGTAGATTTTCTAAGCCACTACAACCTAATTGTCGATTGTAGAATGCAGCGTATAATTGATAACACTACATCATTGTCATCTCAAGCCCCAATCGCTAATTCTAATGTATGCTCTGTTAAAATTTCCACAGGCGACACCAGGTACCATCGTATTTTGGATAGTTTTCCCGACATAACGCGCCCTCCAGGCATACACTCACCACCTCGTCACAACACTGTGCACCACATCAAAACTACACCCGGGCCTCCTGTATTTTGCAATCCCCGCAGGCTTCCTCCCGATAAACATAAAATAGCTAAGCAGGAGTTCCAGCTGATGCTCAATTCAGGAGTTGCTCGTCCTTCACAGAGCCCTTGGGCTTCACCCCTACATTTAGTGCCTAAGAAAGGTAGCGGCTGGCGGCCTTGTGGTGATTACAGAATGTTAAACGCACGCACTATTCCCGATCGCTACCCTATTAGGCACATACAAGACTTTTCCCAGAGCATTGCTGGATGCCAGGTGTTCAGCAAAATTGACCTGGAAAAGGCCTACCACCAAATCCCCGTATTTCCGGACGACATAGCGAAGACCGCGATCACGACTCCCTTTGGCCTGTACGAATTTCCTTATATGACTTTCGGGTTAAGGAACGCAGGTCAAACCTTCCAGAGGTTCGTCGATGAACTGACAAGAGGTCTGGAATTCTGTTACGCGTATCTCGACGATTTCCTGGTCTTTTCGCGCAATGAGACTGAACATGAAGTCCACCTCCAGCAGCTATTCACTCGCATGAGAGAATATGGAGTTTTGGTCAACACTTCTAAGTGTATTTTTGGTGTCCGCGAGGTAAGTTTCCTCGGATACAATATCTCCGAAGCTGGTACTAGGCCTTTGCAATCCAAGGTCCAGGCGATCATGGAGTTTCCTGTACCTAAAACGGTAAGACAACTCCGTCGCATTCTGGGGATGGTGAACTTTTATAGGCGATTTATTCCCCACGCCGCTAAGATTCAGGCACCGCTTAACGCATTGTTAACGGGGTCTGTTAAAGGTTCCCATCCCATAAACCTCACAGGCGATGCAATTGCTTCCTTCGAGCAGATAAAAGAAAGTCTTGCCAATGCTGCTTTACTCGCCCACCCAGACTGCTATTCCCAACTTGCTCTGGTCACAGACGCATCTGATTGGGGAATGGGCGCGGTACTTCAGCAGTTTAAAAACGGCACTTGGCAACCTCTTTCCTTTTTCTCAAGGTCATTTAGCCCTCCACAAAAGAAATACTCTCCGTACGATCGTGAGCTCTTGGCAATCTACGAGAGTATCAAATATTTTCGGTATATGTTGGAGGGGCGGCATTTTGTGATATACACAGATCATAAGCCGCTATGTTATGCTTTTGCTAACAGGAAGGACAACTGTTCCCCTCGGCAGTACCGTCACTTGGATTTTATCTCCCAATTTACTACCGACATCAGACACATTTCTGGGAAGGATAATGTTGTCGCCGACACTTTGTCCCGTGTCGAAGAGTTACAGAAACCTGTCGACTTTGCCCTTCTCGCCGAGTCCCAATTAACTGACCAAGAGCTGAGGCAAATCTTAGGTGGCCAATCCTCTCTTCGCCTTCATAAATTGAAGGTGCCTGAAAGCGACGTCGAGCTTTATTGTGACGTAAGCACCACTTCACCTAGGCCTTTCGTAACACCACCTTTCCGGAAGCAAGTGTTTGATAGCCTCCATAACTTCAGCCATCCAGGCGCAAACGCCACTGCTTTACCGGTCGCCCAGCGATTTGTCTGGCCTGGCATGCGCAAAGACTGTCGGGAGTGGTCCCGAAAATGTCTTGCCTGCCAACGCGCCAAGGTCCATCGCCACGTGTCGTCGCCATTAGGCACTTTTGACCTCCCTCGCGCTAGGTTCGCTTTCATACATGTGGACATAATCGGTCCCCTCCCACCATGTCATGGTTTTAGATACTGCTTGACGGTGGTAGATCGTTTCACACGATGGCCGGAAGTTACACCGATGGTCGACATGACTGCGGAAACCGTGGGACGGGCCATGATATCGTGGATATCCAGATTTGGATGTCCAACCGATGTCGTCACCGACCGCGGGCGGCAGTTCGAATCCGCGCTCTTCCAGTATCTTGGAAGAACGATGGGATTTAAGCACCGCCGCACCACCGCATACCATCCAGCCTGTAACGGTCTTGTGGAACGATTCCACCGTCAACTGAAAGCCGCCATTATGTGCCACGCCGATGCTGATTGGGCAGATACTTTGCCTCTGGTGCTTCTTGGCATCAGAAGTTCTTTTAAAGAAGACCTTAAAGCTTCTTCAGCTGAATTGGTGTACGGAGAGCCCTTGCGTCTGCCAGGACAATTTTTCCAGACTACGTCTCCGGATACCACTGATATCTCGGATTTTACCACCCGATTGCACCAATTTGTTGCTAAGCTGCAACCGACACCAGCCGCTCGTCATACTAAAACGAAAGTTTTTATTTACAAGGAGCTGGCGACATCATCTCACGCATTTTTACGGGATGATACCGTACGTGGATCGTTACAGCCACCGTACACAGGGCCCTATGAGATAATTGAGAAAGGAGATAAAACCTTTAAATTACTCATAAGGGGAAAAATCGTGACTGTCTCGATTGATAGGCTAAAGCCGGCCTTTATACTTCCCAATACTCCCCCTAACTTCCCTATTTTAACTCCTCTTCCAATCACTTTTCCTATGCCTAATCTCTCCACAAGACCAAATCAAGTTTCCCCATCACCTCAAAAATCTCCCCAGGAAGCAACCAAAAAGTCCAGGTTTGGGCGGACAGTTCGCTTCCCAGATTATTATCGCCCGTAGTAACGGTCTCGGAGGGGAGTGATGTGGGCTACTCATTACATTTATTTTACCAATCATATTTATTCAATATTTACATAACTTATATCTATTTATATTAAAGCCTAAACCTATTAATATTTACACATACATAATCATATACATATATACACATACATACTATATTTACTAATTAATATACCAACTATTCACAATGCAACGTACAATGGAAACGCACCGCGGTGGCGGGCTGACAGTTTTTTGCCCGCATTCCTGCGCCGGCGCAACATCGCTATGATTCGTTTTTACTCGAGTCCAGTCGGCCACAAGCCTCTCTACGCTGTACCTGTGTCGCTTGCGCTCAAGTCTGCCTTTGTTTACATTATTACGCTACGCTTTTATTACTGTTTGGTGTTAACTATAAGCTTGACTTTCTTGTGCTGTGCTTTCTCTATCTGCTTGACTTTCACCTATTCTGTACTCCTTCTATATAAAGTGATTGTGTGTATCTGTGTGTGCCGTAAAATAAACTTCTTCTGTTCAACATCGTTGGGACTTTTACTGGTACAGTATCTGATATTATATATTGTTTCGCACCACCTACCACACCACCCACAAAGCCACTTGTTAAACTATTACGATCTGCAGGCTTCTTATCAACTCTTTATCTTGATGATTGGTTTTTGATTGGAAATAATTACCAACAGTGTGAATATAATGTAAAAATAACAAAACAATTGTTAATCTCATTAGGTTTCATTATCAACGAAGAAAAATCAAACCTAGTACCTTCCAAATCATGTAAATTTTTAGGTATGATAATTGATTCACAATTCCTTCAACTGCGTTTACCAGTAACAAAACGATTACGAATCAAATCTGAATTAGAAAATTTTTTAAAGCCTTCTAGTTGCAAACTTCGAAAGTTAGCCCAACTGGTTGGACTCCTAGTATCGGCTTGTCCAGCCGTAGAATACGGTTGGTTACACACCAAGGAAATGGAACGTTGTAAATACCTACATTTAAAAGAGAATGATGATTATGACTGTTCTATTCGAATACCTCATTCACTGTACCCCGATATTCGTTGGTAGTTACGTAACATTGAACACACTGTTCATCGTATTCGTAACGATAGTTATTCCGTGGAAATTTTCTCTGACGCCTCAAATACGGGTTGGGGGGCTGCATGTGGTAGTGAATCGGCTAGTGGCCAATGGTCATGTAACGAAAAAATGAAGCATATAAACTACCTCGAACTTCTGGCTGCATTTATTGCATTAAAAATATTCGCGAAATGTTATCATATTTGTCAAATACTCCTGCGCATAGACAATTCAACCGCGATCGCGTATATCAATCGCATGGGTGGAGTTCAATATCCCCATCTTACTCAAATATCCCGTGATATTTGGGAATGGTGTGAACATCGACAGATATTTGTATTCGCCTCATACATAAAATCTAGTGATAATGTTGTAGCAGATTTCGAGTCGCGTAGATCACATCCCGATATTGAATGGGAACTGGCGAACTGGGCCTTTAACTCAATAGTACATTCATTCGGATGCCCACAGATAGACCTGTTCGCGAGTCGCATAAACAAGAAATGTGCTAGGTACATTTCATGGCGTAACGATCCCGACGCTTGCGCGATAGACTCATTCACAGTTTCTTGGTCGGATATATATTTTTATGCTTTTCCACCATTTTCTGTAGTTTTGAAAACTCTTCGAAAGATTATTTGCGAAAAAGCTCGTGGTATTGTGGTTGTACCTGAATGGCCCACTCAACCGTGGTACCCATTATTCCAAGCTCTTTTAATCTCAAAAGCTATATATTTTCCACCTAGTAAGAATGCAATTATCTCCCATTCCAGCTCACCCCGGCTGCGCAGCTCGCTTACCCTGGTTGCAGGGATCTTGTGCGGTGCGCATTATCAAGGAGAAGCTTACCGGTATCCTCCATAGATATTATGTTAGCGTCCTTGTCACAGAATTCAGTTAAGCAATATAACGTCTGCTTAAAAAAGTGGTGGAATTTCTGTCAAAGTAATTTAACAGATATTTATGAGGCATCTGTTCCTACAGTAATATTTTTCCTGACGCAACTTTTCAATGACGGTAGTAAATACGGAACCTTGAACTCTTGTCGTTCAGCGCTCTCTTTAATTCTAGGCCCACGCATCTCCAACGATGATAGGGTTCAGAGATTTTTCAAGGGTGTGTTTCGCTTAAGACCTCCACAGCCCAAATACAGTGTCACGTGGGACACTAATTGTGTTTTATCTACTTTAAATCACTGGTACCCTAACGAAGACTTACCTTTGGAAAAATTAACAAGAAAGACCGTTACTCTTTTGGCACTCTCTACCGCTCAAAGAGTGCAAACGCTTTCTAAAATTCGCACAAATAACATACACATATCCAATGATCGAATTATAATTAATATTCCTGACCTTATTAAAACATCAAAAATTGGAAAAAATCAACCTATTTTATACTTACCGTACTTTTGAAGCAAAGCCAACAATTTGCCCTGCAAAGACATTATCCTGTTATTTAAGTAGAACCATTTCCTTAAGAAAAACAGACTATTGCTTTATCGGAATTAAAAAACCACACAACACAGTTGGCAGTCAAACGATCAGCCGCTGGATCAAATCCACGCTGAGCGAGTGCGGCATCGAAGCGTCCGTGTTCAGTGCCCACAGCACGAGGCACGCCTCTGCATCGCGCGCGCACTCGCTTGGTGTTAACGTTAACACTATTCTTAACACGGCAGGATGGAGCGAAAATTCGACGACTTTCGCCAAGTTCTATCATAGAACCATATTAGGAAATGATGATTGTACCTTAGCCCGAGCTATCATTAATCAAGAATTAAACTAACGTAGTTTTTTCTTTGGTACGGAATCTATGATCACATTGATTATTTTTTATTGTATATATTATGTTAATTATGTAATACACATACCTAATGATCATACAATTTCTGATCAAATCCAACCTGTATCTTCTATTGTTATTATAGATTATATTCATATGTTACCTACCTTACGTTAGTACAATGTTTCTATGTAGTTGCTTATGTACTTTGTACGCTGTTTATTTTTAATAAAAATATTCAGATTCATGATTCATTGATGATTTCTTACGACATAACTCTCAAAGTCTACATGTGTATATTAGGTACTAATCTAGAGGACGAGGCGCGAGTATAATTACTGATTAAACGAACTTACCTGAAGTGAAGTTCTATCAGAATTATACGAGGCGCCTCGTCCGAAGAGATTAGTAAACCCTCCCACCCGATCCTAGCCCCATTAGTTTATTGTCTGTTGAAATACATCAATGGATAAAATGCTGAGAGGATACGTACTCTAAACTATATGATGGGCCGAGACGACATGTTAGCAAGGTAGGATAAGAATACCCCCATTCTTATTAATATTATTTTTTTTACTTTCTACTAAGTGCCGAGAGGTGTCACTAGTGCGTGACTACATGTGTATATTAGGTACTAATCTCTTCGGACGAGGCGCCTCGTATAATTCTGATAGAACTTCACTTCAGGTAAGTTCGTTTAATCAGTAATAAATGTCGGTAAAACACGTGAATGACCCGATCACATAGTTTTCAACATTATCATCATCTTCCGCACAACATTTCTCAGTAATTTTCAGTCTGAAATTTATTGATAAGTAAAAATTGGAACTATATTATTTCAATAGCCTTATTATCTTTTTTATTATACCATTATACTTTGCATTTCATTGTAAAATTAATACGACCTCATTAAATAATATCGCTTCGATGATGATTTCGTTCACCGAACGTATCAGACGCGGTCGTTGCAATGTAAATGTTAATTGTTAGTATGAGCAGCGCTAATTAAAGGGTTCATATCGATCATAAAATTGTCATGCTACGCGTATATATTTGTGTAAAAAAGCAATGTTTTTAATGACACAGTTGGTCTACAAACATACATGCTCACGCCTGTATTCCCCGAACACACAACACCCACTTTTCACCGAAGATGATTAAGTGCCAACGTGACAGACGGTGAGTCCATCTCCGTCTCAGACACTTTACATACGTCATTGAATTACTTCCCAAAAATATGCAGGTTTCCTCACGATATTTTCCTTCACCGTAAAGCACGTGGTGTGAAATCACTTTACATAAGTTTTTTTTAGAAAAACTCTTTGGTACAGGCCCCGCTGGGATTCGAAATTGTGTCGCTTGCGTAGCAGGCGACTGCTAAAACCTCAAGGCCACCACGGCTCTTGATTCTAGACCGTTGGTCTAGTGGTTAGTATACCTGGCAGCTACAGGTAGGTGTCGTGTCATGCGTGTATATACTTACAAAAAATATGTATATAAGTATTATATCAGTCATCTGTGGTATTCATTATAAAAGTTTGGGACGAGATGGTGCTGTATGATAATTTCCGAATATTATTTATTTATTCAATTATGCTCGCACATTTTTGTTTTTAATTTATTAAATTTCGATTATGAATTATGAAAATAATGTTTTGTCATGTTACAGCGTGATAATACATATATTAAATTGTATATTAGTGTGACACAAATAGATTTGTCCCGCCATCTTTGGTATTCAACCAGGACCCGACTCCGAAAAAGTATCAACACATTTGGAGTCACGAAAATACGCTAACGAACTTGTGAGCGCTAAAACATATAAGGTTTAGAGGATATAATAGATATATGGAAATGTTAGAAAACGCTCCCAAAAAGAGGTGCTCGTGGCACAGGTGTTATTGCACATATCATTCGATCAGCAAAGATAAGCAACCCTAACCCTAGCCAGTAATTGGATGGGTGACCGCTCGAGTTCCCTCCGTGCCTCGGAGATCACGTTAAGCCGTCGTCCCGGTTGCCAATTTATCATCTTTGGCAATCTTTACAGGTCAGTCGGAGGCCTAAAAATAGTCTGACAACTGGTTTAACCCAGATTACAGATTTTCCTCGTAAAGGGGTTGCGAAGGTCAGATGGCAGTCGCTTCGTATAAAAATCAGGTGATCAGCCGCATCGCGTTGAATCAAGTGCTGACCCCAACTATGTATGGGATAAGGCCAGGAAGATGTCGTTAAAAAACGCTCCCGTAAATAATAACATTTTCAAAGTTCATTGGCCGCCTTTAGAATGTGAGGATTGAGAGATAAAAAGCGTGTCGAAAGACGTGACCTTTTGCCAAAAGTAATGACGCTAATTTCTTGACAAAACGTCAATGAAAAAGTGTTCTAGACGCACACGTAGATACAAAACGTAAGTACACCTTTCCGTGGAGATATCCATCAGCATATCTCGAAAAATCTCTTCCAAATAGTATTTTTGGATTAAATATGACGACTGCTGTGGATACGATGAGAGCCGTGGTCGCCTTAAGGTTTTAGCAGTCGCCTGATACGCAAACGACGCAAGTTCAAATCCCAGCAACGCTTGTACGCAAGGATTTTCTGTGAAGCAAAACATCGTGAGGAATCCTGCATATTGTGTCTGAAAAGTTATTCAAAAGCGTATGCATAGTACCTGAGACGGCGATAGACTCACCATATGTCACGCAGGCACTTAATCATCATCGATGAAAAGAGGGTTCTGTTATTACAACACCTCCGCCTACCCCTTCAGGAAATACAGGTGTGAGTATATGTAATGTAATTTAATGTAATATGACGACTTGTCTATGATAATAATATATTTTTTTAAATCAACACTGGACTTCTGGTTTGTCGCTGAGATACCTTACAAGATAACGTATGGTCACGAGTTATGAGGGCTCTTCAAAAATAGTGGGGGTAACCGTGCATGTATTTTATTCGCATCATAAAATAACTATTGCGCATTCAAAGACAGCCATCTTAGCTCGGGACGGTACCTGGGGTCCTACTATCATAGTTATAGCAGTGTCATCTTACTAACTTTTTAAATTCATATTTTTGACGTTTAATTTTTGTATCACAAAATGAAGCTCTAACAAGAAGAAGCTAAGCTCGGAGTTAAGCTTAAAATTGATGGTAGGCCCTCTATACTGCGTTTAATACAGATATTTAAATTAAATTTGAAACGCGGCAAAAATCATCCGAATTAATTCCCCATGGTCAAACTAAGTCCCAAAATAACGTCAACATAAATAGCCAGTTGTTTTATTTATTTATAACCATTCATCGTAAATAACATGGTATATTATTGGTCTCGCCACGCCCCACCGATTACGTGTGGACCGAATCTTCCTCGTAAATCTAAAAAAAGTCAGGTGCGTGACTAAGTGTCTGGAATATTTAAAAAAAGTGTGAATATACGCGATTGTCACGTCTTGTTATCAAAGAAGCGGTGTTCTATTAACCAGCTTATTCATATTCATATTCATATATTTTATTGTAATTATTTAGTTACAATGATACAACATAAACTTAATTCAACTTTTCAAAGAGGTTGCACGTCGTCTGGTAGAAGCTTCTCGTGACAAGCGGGCTGGGGCTTTTCTCGCTCAGAGAATCAGCATTGCTATCCAACGTGGCAATGCTGCCAGCCTTCTTGGCACGATCCCGAGAGACACCGATTTGGGACAAGTTTTCTACTTGTAATTAGTTTTTAGTAATTTTCATTATTAAAACAAATTTGACTAATAAAAACTTAATTATAATTGTTACATTTATGTGTAACTAACATAAACCCTGTTAGGGCGCAGCAATGTGAGAGGCGCTACTTAACATTATATTATAATATATTTTCTAGTATTTGTTTCTATCATATATCTATACCATACTATATATCTATCAATAAGAAAGTTAACTTAGTAAGCCTACTTCCATCCTCGCTATTTTTACGCATATTTAACTCACACCTTGAATGCGCAGTAGTATTTTTTAGCATCTGTGTTTGTCTGTCTGTCTGCCAATTTTTACTGTGTGCCCATAAATAGTGACGGCACATATACGTTCTCTTATTGATGCTGATACCCAGGCTTTCAATAACAATTTTTTATTCCTCATTTTATCTACCTTCCAGTGTAATTTTTCTCACACAACTAGAAGGTTCATTGAGATATCTATCTCATTCACACACACCGTAAAATTATGAAAGGAATAAAAATGTTTAAGTAATTTAATAATAATAATAATAATAATATATTTATTACTGAAATAATTACAAAGGTTGCCTTATAGTACTTAATTAACGAAATACAGCTAGTTGATTACTAAAACTTCCTACACTAGGCTAAGCCTGTCTCGCAGGAAGCTTTGAGGGAGTGTTGCCTTTAAATTAATGTATAATATCAACCTTATAATATGGCAAAAACAAAAGTATGGTAGGTAATTTTACTAAACATCAAAGTATACTTAGGTTTAAATTAAGAAGAGAAAAAAAAAATACAAAACAAACAAAACATGAGCACAGAAATAAAGGATTGCTGAATGTTCTAAGAGATTATATTTAGTTATATTATTTCAAATACAAGGTAGTTATGGTAGCCGTCTTAAAAAGTTTTCTGTTTGGTCGTAGGTCCAATTGAGCAATGCCTTAGTTATTATTGTTTAAGCCTCACGAATCGAGTTATTTTTATTGCATAATGTCCACATTGACGGAAATATAATATGAATTACATACATACATACATTATACTCACGCCTGTATTCCCCGAAGGGGTAGGCAGAGATGTTGTAATCACAACACCCACTTTACACCGAAGACGTGACTGATGGTGAGTCCATCGCCGTCTCAGACAGAAATATGCAGGTTTACTCACGATGATTTCCTTAACCGTAAAGCACGTGGTGTGAAATGCTGCACATAAGTTATTTTTAGAAACACTCATTGGTACCGGCCCCGCTGGGATTCGAACTTGCGTAGCAGGCGACTGCTCAACCCTCAAAGCCACCACGGTTTTAGCTAATATACATTTTAATATCAAATATTTATACGTTCATTCAAATCTTTTCTTAGCAGATACCACAGACTCACACTACACACTCTCCAAATGTCTTGTCTTTAAGACCAGCACCTAAGGCTATATGTATGTTGATCAGACGGCCAGGACTTTGATTTATACATGTACTAGCTGACCCGGCCACGCGTTGCTGTGGCTAAAGTTTTTGTTATATTACATTATAGTAAACAATCTAAGAGCAGCGATCTATTGATTACTTACTCAACCCAGTCGAAAGGTATCGACATTTGTTAGAATCATTTGGAGTTAACAGATAATTGCGACTGTCAAATAATAACAGACAAATAATTAGCAATAAATTAAAATTGCGACTATAATTTGAGATTTAAACTATCCTATCTCTCAAGTTGGATCGAACTGCACATGGTGTGCATATTTTATTATAATCGGTTAAGTGGTTTAGGAGTCCATTGAGGACAAACATTGTGACACGAGATTTATATATATTAGATTTGTACTTGTAATTAGATCTCGACGTACAATACACTTTTTTTTTTTATTCCGAATACATAATTCATGAGTTTCTTGCCGGGTTCTTATCAGCTAAGGTAACCTTCTGAACCCAGAGGTAACATGTTGTAATCTTGTATTTTTTGTGTCCTTCTGATGATTTGAAAGTACTTTGTAATAAATCTATCAAAATAAAGATATCTTGAATTTATAAAAAAAAATCCGCATTACCAAAAACTGCTAGGGATATGCAGATGCGTATTTCGAGGAGTTGGTAACACAACTGTTTTAAATAGGCCTTTATTCGAGTACAGTCGGTGACAGAGTGTGTCCGTGCATCCCGCGGACGGCTCACATTGCAAGCCCAAAATAATTACACAGCCGAGGTCACACCTACGTGTTCGCATTTTATTTTCTCCTGCAACTCTCAGTTAATGCTGCAATATATTCGCGGCGGAATCACTTTGTTTTTCACGCCACATCGCATTGTTATGCGGCAGTATTTGTAATACGGTACACTTATTGTTTCCGTCACTTATTTCAGATAGATATTTTGAATGGCTTGCATGCTTCGTGGTTAAGCTATAATGTGTTAAACAATTTAGTCGGTTAAACTCAATCGAGCATATTATTAAAGATTGAGCAAATTTTTAATTAAATTTTAAATAAATAAAATCATCGACATTTTTATTTTTCTATAAGTAGGTATGCGAAATAAAAAAGTCTTTATGGTTAAGCTTCAATGTGTTTAACAAATTAAGTCGGTTTAACTCGATCGAGCTAGTTATAATTGTAGAAATGCGACTATGTCTCAACAGCTACAGTGATTTACTTTATTTTTATATTTTATTATAAGTATGTTTAGTACGAAAATTACAAGTACAACAACATTTTTTACAACATATATCTCGATGCCTGTCATTTTAATGTAAAAAAAGTTAAACGATTTCAACTAATGACATCAGCTTTCAAACTTCCCACTTCCAAAATTTGCGTTGACAGTATTATTTTAAATTTCTTCAATAAAACAACTATTGAAATACATACAATCCTTGACAATATTATCGATAGTGCGAAGTGGCCTCTACGATCAAGGCACGAGATAATGATAGACACAGAATGCGCAGAAATGCGTTGACCTGTATCGATGCGATAGCCTGCAGGTCAACTGGCGATACGCACAGCTATTTAGCACAGGTATCGATATTGATGTTGTAATAATTGTAAATGCTTCCTTATGTCTTGGTCATATAATTATAAATCACTAGCTGCTGCCCGCGACTTTATCAAAAGATTTTTCAAATTAGAGTTGTTCCTGAGATTAGCACATTCAAGCAAACAATAAACTCAAAAGGGAGCCGGAGGGCCTGCGTTTTGATCACCGAGCCGCGGGCCCGGTATGGTGGCAGGCAGCGCGATGTGGCTCGCGCCTTGAACAGCGAGGTCTCCAGGGGTGGCGATACAACTGCACCGAGGATGTGCCCCGGTAAACTGTAGGGGGACAGCGACGATCTATCATAGTACCCGTAGTCCCCCCTCAGCACTGAGGATGGCCACCGGGGGTTTTAGTGCGGTAAAAATCCCACATACCCCAACCTGCCTCTCCCAGAGCGGTCGGGGACCTTTTGAAGGTTTCCCCCTCGTCAATAAAAAAAAGTAGTTACCAATGTGGCGCGGCATAGGTACATATTTTTTGGTATACACACACATACAAACATAAACATACACACACACAACATGAGTGTATTCAACCATTGTTATTACAACACCTCTGCCTACCCCTTCAGGGAATCCATGCATGTACATATGTATAATCGTGAAACGTGACAGATAGTGAGTCTATCTCGTCTTCATGTAACAAGTTTCCGATATTATCTAGTTTATCATCATCATTTCCCTGGCCTTATCCCAGTTATCTTACCTTATCCAATTATATCTGTTGGGGTCGGCACTTGATTCAACCCGATGTGGCTGATCACCAGATTTTATACGAAGCGACTACCATCTGACCTTCGCAACCCCTTAAACGAGGCAAATCTGTGATCTGTGTTAAACCAGTTGTCAGACTACTTTAGGCCCCCGACCAACCTGTAACGATTGCCAAAGGCTTAACGTGCTCTCCGAGGCACAGAGGGAACTCGGACGGTCACCCATCCAATTACTGGCTAGGGCTAGGGTTGCTTAACTTCGCTGATCGAATGATATGCGCAATAGCAACTGTGCCACGAGCTCCTCTATATTATCTAGTTTGTCAGTATTGTTTTATGTAAGCGTAACATTGATTGCCTGTAATTTTCCTTTGAAATCCTTATGGCCTTTCCAACGGGGTGCAACAAGGGGAGGTAGGACAAAATAGCCGGTGGCTTATCGATTTTATTGACAACCTAGTATTTTGTCAAGACCTATAATTATGCGGTGTTCAATGGGGATACTTTTCACACAGCTGCAGTGAATTAAATATCAATGGGGCGCAGATATATTCTAACTAGGTCTGCCTTGCGGTCTGACCCGCTTAGACCTAATTTAGGTTTATTTAATTGTAGGTCAATGGAAAGTTTTTTTTAAATAAAAGTAGCCTAAGTAATACCTTGTCAGTAAAAGTCCCGTTAAAAACGGTCCAACCGTATCAGAGATTAGCCGTAACAACCTGACATACAGACAGGCATGTCTGAGATGATCAGAGAAAAAAAAAATATAGTTTTTTTTTATATAAGTACTTTCATATGCGTTCATTACTGATGAGTTGTTATTTTGGAATCACGAACAGACGCACACATTTTATTTATTTGTATCGACCGACACGCGTGCTGGAGTATTTTGAATATGTTATACCAATTTTTTTTTAAATACCTAATACGTAGTTCTTTAGACTAGTTTAGTCTACGGTAAATAAGATCGTCAGTGCTGTATGGCAGAGCAAGCAGAGGCCTTACCATAAGCTCTTATTGCCATCATAGTTCCACTGTGTGACAGGGACAGACTTATACACGTCATATACATCTGTTTCATAATAAGATTTAAACTATATCATGACAATAAGAGGTTATGGTAGGGCTTCATTGGTGAAGGAGGTACTGTGCTAGTTATGTATATACATGGATTCAGTATTTTTTTTGTAAGCATAAATATTGTATTATTTAATCGACCACTACAGGACTGGTAGCGGTCAAGTAAAACCCTATTACTATAAATAGATAATATACACATATGCTCTCATTTGTGTCCCATATTATTAGTTATTATTCCTGACCGAATGCCCATTAAATATACATGTAAAAAAATAAATTTAATAAAACGTTGCTCTTATAATTTCACTAACACCAGGTATTTCAAATACCGCAAAGAAAAATCACAAAAAAATATAGTAAAAATATGAATTACGGGAACAAAAAAATATGTACAAGGAAGAATCATAATGACGTTTCCTCTTCAGGTATATTGTTAAAACAATATTTTTTTATATTAAATAATAAAAGGATCTCAAAGCTAGGCAATGAAAGAAATATTTTTTAGGTCTTTGACTTCAAAATATATGTATATTTTCATATTCGTTAATAGCAAATATTTGTTGCTAAAAACCAAGAATACAAGTCACGGAACAAAAAAATGCTATCAAGATGATGATTTTAAATTACGAATAACAAAATAAA
This sequence comes from Watsonalla binaria, assembly GCA_929442735.1. NCBI lineage: Eukaryota > Metazoa > Arthropoda > Insecta > Lepidoptera > Drepanidae > Watsonalla > Watsonalla binaria. Next base: position 10,019,842 of record OV838924.1, on the reverse strand, counting down.
AAAAAAACCTACTCACCCTTTATAAATCACAAAATCATTTAACACCACTAACACGTTAACACACAATTTGTAAAACCGCACACAATAATAGTGAGTAAACACTGGCACACACAGAAAACTTCACGTAATTAAGAAGATAAACCCCCGACCGAAGTTTGCTAATCAGCCGAATTGTTTGCTAAACTTTCGCCGGTCAAACCACGTGTTGCACAGAAAATCCGACACTACACTAATGGCGGGAAAAAGTGAATTTTATTTTATCCACGCAGGCGACCGCGCCCCTTTCCAACAACTGACAACTGACTGGCCGTAAGGTATATTTTCTTGTACGTACGTACAAATAATTTATTTTCATAGACCGCGGACGCATCAGTGACTAATGCCATAGATTATTAACACCCGACTGTATGGAAAAGATTCGAAAATGTCTCGATTTCTTTTTGATCGAACGAGCGTTCTATTTTTGAATTTCTGCCAATGACACGGCGATTAACGACCGCGCCGCGCTACATTTGGTCGAATAAACTCTACAGAAAAATATGCGACAAGTTTCATAGCGATAATAGCGCTATACATTAATTTGCATTATATTTTTAAATCAACCGTTAAAGAAAACTAAAACCTCTGTGTTTTTAAACTTTTCGACAAACATCTCATAAAACTGGCCGCAAATAAAAAAAACGACCTCAGTCTGTTTTTTTTTTATTATTTTGGAAACATAATTTCACCTGCACGAGGTGCTCTTTGACGTGGTTGGTTAGTATTCCCTAATGATTTAAATAAGCCACGAGGGTATGAAGCGTGAGATTATTAGCTTCAAGAAGGGATTACCGGCTTATTTAGTGTAAACCAAGTATTAGTTCGGTGTATTTATTACATCGACGGTAATAATGTGACTTTGTCGTGTGAAATATATATATACATGTAAGATGAAGAGTTTGTTTGCTTGCTTGAATTTCTAGAACAAATGGTCCGATTTAAAAAAAAAAACAGTGTATATATCACGCTAAGACCAATCGCATATTATAGTCGCACGGTTTTAGTTAGCGTTACCCCAAAGTAACTATTCCACGCGCACGAATTCGCAGACAGAAGCTTGTTCAGATAATTATTCCAAATTAATAATTGAACATACATATAAGAAATGTTCCTATCTTTTTCTAATATTTTGCATTAAAAAGTAGCCTATGCCTTTTCTTAGTACCTGTGAACCAAATTTCATTTAAATCTGTACAGTAGTTTTGGCTTCAAGGCATGACAGACAAAAAGACATTCGCAAAGATACAATTTCTGGTCTGAAAGGTAAGTAAGATTTCTCTTTAAAGGAAAGCCTTAGTCGGTCCAACTTATCGAGGAATATCTGGCGCCATAGCAAATATTCCATTCATTACATTTGCTTTTCAATGGCCGCTGGAGTCTTGGAGACAATCCAAAGCAGTAGCGGATCATAAGAAGCCACTAGGTCAGTAATGTCACATAATTTTCACATAAAATCCCGTAATAAGTTAGATCAAAGATGATCGCCCAACGCCGGGCCAAGTGTGAATTGAATCGTATAGAGACAGAGTTGTCCATTGAGAATCGTCTGATATCTATGCAGATAAATAAAATTAAAATGTGTGTTTGTATTTCACAATTAACAACTTTTCACTAAATGCCTTTAAAACCGGACGCGGACCAATCATGGGCATTTTTTGTTTTTTTTAATAATTTAAATTAATTAAGCTAATTTTGCCAAAGTTACAAGGAATAACTTATGGAAAATTAGCTACCCAAGAAATCACGACAACACCGGTGAAACCGCGAGCCAGCTAGTATCATACACACTGATACATTTATTTAAATGGAATGCTCTGTAAGCAGTGTTTGAGACTTGTAGATATGAAAACTCTTTGTATAAGATATTATCTTTGTATAAGGTATTAAAAAATATCACATTTATATGCTCGCAGACGTCACGCGGTCTCACCCGCGTAGTTCCCGTTCCCGTGGGATTACGGGGATAAAATAGAGCCCGTGCTACTCGCTGATGATGTATCTATCCATTACTCAAAAAATTTTCGACATCAGTCGAGTGCTTTTTGAGCCAATTCCTTATATTACAAACATACTGACATACAAATCTTCCCTCTTTATAATATTAGTGTAGACTAGCTGTGCCCCGCGGTTACATTCGCATAGACTTAATTTCTTACAAACTTTTATACCCTATTTTTTCCATGAATGTAGTCTAAGTTACTCCTTGTAACATCACCTACCTGTCAGTGTAAGTCCCGTTAAAATTGGTCCAGCCAGGGGACAAGCAAATAGACAGACAGAAAGGGATAATTTTCAAAATTGGTTTGTTTATTTTAGTACCGTATATACTTTCATATGCATTAAATTAAAAGCTGTTAATTTGAAATTACAAACAGACACTTCAATTTATTTATATGTGTATATTTTGTAGGAAACCTGCATATTTCTGAGAAGTAATTCAATGAAGTATGTAAAGTGTCTGAGACGGCGATGGACTCACCATCTGTCACGTTGGCACTTAATAATCTTCGGTGAAAAGTGGGTGTTGTGATAACAACACCTCTGCCTACCCCTTCGGGGAATACAGGCGTGAGCATATGTATGTATGTGTATATTTTGTTAATTTCCTACACAATATCAGGGTCCCATTGTCCATCCCATTATTAACCGTCGCTTTTTATTTGTATTTAAAAGAGAATAAAAGAATCACGCAATCACATCATTATGCGACATTTTATTTCACCTATACAATTAAAGTAGACAAAACATTGATCATACATCAGCCCAATAATTGGGCAGTACATTAATAATGATTGTCATAACTGTAATGCCCTGGGCTAATTTAGATTCAACTTTTGGGACATTGGATTTGATATAGTCTATGAGTCCATGAGTTTCTTGTCGGTTCTTCTCAGAAGGCTAGCTTCCGAACCGGTGGTAAATTCTTCGACATTCATAAGAGCCTTACCAGGGCCTAAACTGAATAAATCATTTTCATTTCATTTCATTTCAGACTGCTAAATGGATATTTACACAAAGTAACTATCATCTGTTCTTTTGAAGCCATAAAATATGTAACCAAATTAAACAAGCTAACACTAAAATATTTTGATGGAAATAACAACCGAACGGAGAGCGCCATTGATATGCCCATTTGATCGCTTTTAAGTCTATGTAGTAAATATATATCGAATCTGAATCTCCGAAACGGCTCCAACAATTTCCATGAAACTTTGTGTGTTTCAGGAGCAAAAAATTGATCAATCAAAAAAGTTCATCTACAGAAAACATCGTTTTAACATGTAATTAAATCAGGCAATTAAAAATTGCTACAATATGATTACAATACGAAGGTAAATTCCGCCGACTTCTGTTATGTTATGATAGCTCAGACGGGAGGCTTCCAACTTATCGAGTGATAACGAAATTAGACTCCGGTTCGAGTCCAAAATTACTTTTTTTTATAATATAATAATAGTTATTTTTTTGAGAAAAACCGGGCTCATCTCGGTCAACCAGGTACTTTGAGCTTCAGTAAGCTGAAAGGTCAACGGAAAATTTGTTTGGTATGTAACATGCGATGCACTTTAGAAAATGAGTTGATAGAGCGAATGCGTCCAAATTTGTAGTCAATCTAAGTGATCAGTTTGAAATGGTTTTTATGTTTCAAGACAATCATGGATGGCAACGTGAAGAGTGCCTTAGATCACCCACAAAGATATTGGCAAAAGCAGAAAATAACAAAGCGTTATAAGGATCGTTTATAAGCCTATATAGTTTAGATAGTACATAGTATTGAGTGTATCGAAAGGTCTGATTTTAAGCAAATAATTGTGAATAAAGTTTTGGTAGTGAGGTTAACTTTTTTGAGTTATTAATTGGTATGTAATTATAAGTATGTAGTTATAAAAAATGGGCACTAATATAGATGAATATGAAAACTATACATTCTGTCACATATGCCACACGCCCGGCCTATACGGAGTAGGTTTTTTAATAAACGAAGTCCATATAAACAATATAGACATCTCTGAAGGAGGCCTTTACCCAATCTGGGGACCTCGCTTAAAATAAGTAGTTATTAAGTAATTAAATTAGCAACTTAGTTGAAATGAAGCATGGTCAAATAAAGGCTTTTTTATTTTTTTATTATATAGTTATAAAAAATAAGTATATAAGTAGATATTACATCCGTTGTCTAGTACCCATAAACAAGCTCTGCTTTATTTGGAACTAAATAGCACTTAGTCATAATGTCTGAACATTATTTATTATTTATTTCTTATGTACGGTGATTTCACACCACGTGCTTTACGGTTAAGGAAAACATCGTGAGGAAACCTGCATATATCTGAGAAATAATTCAAAGTCATATGAGACGTCTATAGACTCACCTTCAGTCACCTTGGCACTTAATCATATTCGGTGAAAAATGGTTGTTGTTATTACAACACCTCTGCCTACCTCTTCGAGGAATTGCACAGGCAAGAGCATATTTATGTATTATGTGTATCTTTTTTTGGTTAAAGTTTTGACCTTTTAGTTGGTATCATTATTTACAAAATAGTAGTATATCCGTTGTCTAGTACCCATAGTACAAGCTTTGCTTAGTTTGAGACTGGATGGAGCTGTATTTCATTATGATTTTTAAAGTAGAATTTATGTTATAGTCAATAATACAACAGATTTTATTGCTTCTAATGAAATTGTTTTGGTCCGTCAAATATTGTTGTTTCCTGACTACTCCTGGTAAACCCAAATCAATATTGACTGATCGGCTGGAGTCATAACGAGTTTTCCCGAATATATTTGTTAACGGTTGTTCATTGTTATCCATTTTATCCCATATAGACTAGGAAGGTTTGTAGTTGATAAGTGAGCGCTATTCATAGACAAATCATATCTGTGGCTCTATTTTACCTTGAATTAGTCTTCTTTTCATACATACATATCCTCATGCCCGTATTCACGTAGTAGGCAGAGGTGTTGTAATAACAACAACCACTTTTCAGTGAAGATGACCAAGTGCCAACGTGAGAGATGGTGGGTCCATCGCCGTCTCAGGCACTATACATACATATCTGAACTACTTCTCAGATATATACAGTATGCAGGTTTTCTCACGATGTTTTTCTTTATCGTAAAGCACGTGGTGTGAAATCACTGCACACAAGATTTTTTTGGATAATTCGCTGGCACAGGCCTGGCTGGGAGTGGAATACAGGCGTGAGCATATGTGTGTATGTATGTTATCTCTTCTTAGTTCGGGATGTGATGAAGGAGTGCGATTTTGAGAGCCATAAAAAAAATCTTCTAAATAATTTTACAATTTTCTCATTTAGTAACAGGACTATATGAGAAACATACAGTTCTGTAACCAAAACTTCCATACGTCGGTGAATTAATCATATTATTTAATTCTCAGTCTGTCCCTAGTTTTACAAAAGGTAAGAGGCAGAAAGCAAATGACCAGAATCGATAGTGGCTTTAATAATTGATATGAACGGCGATGGCCGCCGGCATCGATACGGTACCATAGTAAACACATAGTTTACTTTTACATATCTTATTGATCGTTACTACTCGTTGTTGTTACAGAACCAATATTTGATTGAGTTTATGAAAGCTCTTCATTTCATTTACCGACGAAAAATAGAAGGATCTCTAGTCGATCTGTTTAATTGTTTTCTTTTATCCTTTTATCTTCCAAATATGACTTGTTGTAAGTTCAAATTTAACTTCAGTCAAATCAGCATTATCTCCCTGGCTTCTTTCAACACATCGTTGGGGTCAGCACTTGATTCAACCCATTGTGGCTGATCACCATTTTATATGATCGACACGATTTTTATTAAATATTAATCTCCATTCATCGTCATCCAATGAGCCGTGGTGGTCTCGAGGTTTGAGCAGTTGCTTGCTATGGACCCTTCTGGGATGGCGTGAGCATATTAGTCTCCATGAATTTGATTAATTGTTGTTAACAAATACCAAAAGTACGGAAGGTGATATTGACTCTAAATGAGCATGTAAATATTGTTACGCCTGTATGATCCGCAAGGGTCGTCTGTACATATAACCACATTTCGCCAGATACGTTTTGAAGTCTATGTAATGGGGGGCGAGCCTATTGCACTAACCGAGCACTAATCCAGACCTTATCTACTGGGAAACTTAAAAACTATACATATTTTTAGTTTAGATAGTACACGAGAGGCATACATTGAAGAAGTGTGCGTGTCCTTGTAATATAAATTAAATCGAGTATAATTTAATAGAAATGCTAGTTGTACCGGCGCCAATTTAAATTTATTCCAGGCCGAGACGTTATATTTTTGCATTGCATAATAAAGTTTGTATATATATATCATTAGGTACTTATATTTAAGTATGCAAGTTGTCATGAAAAAGTTAACCGAGATGACTTTCAAAATTAACTTTCTGCTGACAATTGCATCTGTACGTAATATAGTTAAGATTTATGTTAAGAAAATATACATAATTATACATTCTAATGTTCCTGAAAAAGGTATTATACCGAAGATCTACTCTTGTCACAGAGATTGCACTCAACATAATGTCGGTTCTACGAAATTTTACATCGAAACTACGCTCTGCTTGAACTATCATAGTTGGCCCCTTTTTATGCAAGCGGTGATAGCTTTAATTTATCGTCCTCAAATAATCTTGAAAAAATAGTTTTTAAAGTCACAGGTTTGATGGTGCTTGGTAAAATTTGTGAAAATTAGCATTTTTTATATTTATGACGATATTACTGTAACCCAACACTTGGTTTGGTTACTGTATCTAATCGTTTCTATGTAGCTCGTTAACGCGTGCTGCGGGGTATGCCACCCCTTCGTCAGTTTTAATCATAACAATGAGCGGTGTTTGCTTACCGCTAGACAGGTATCATATTCTGATGTACATGTATTCAAACACAGTTAAAAAAACCCTTGCCTGTAAAAATAAATAATCATTTTATTTTTTCTGAGTAGCTGTTAATTATCGAATTTCAAACATACACCTCCATTTTATCTATACATACATACATATTCTCACGCCTGTATGCTCCGAAGGGGTAGGCAGAGGTGTTGTAATCACAACACCCACTTTTCACCGAAGATGATTAAGTGTCAACGTGAGCCGTCTCAGACACTTTACATACGTCATTGAATTACTTCTCAGAGATATGCAGGTTTCCTCACGATGTTTTCCTTCACCGTAACGCACGTGGTGTGAAATCACTATACATAAGTTTTTTAGAAAAACTCATTGGTACAGGCCCCGCTGGGATTCGAACTTGCGTAGCTTGCGTAGCAGGCGACTGCTCAAACCTCAAAGCCACCACGGACATTTTATTTATCTGTGTAGATAAACAGTAATTTAATTTAAATTATAACTCACACTACAGCTACATCCGTACATTTCTTTCTATATTTAGAGAATCGTATGTCGTAGTCACTATGATATATAATACTGCAATTGTATTTCTGCAAAGAATGAGTTACAGTGCAACTTCTTTTTCCCAATAAAAACAATTAAGTAAGCTAATTGAAGTTTCTGCTTTTGCGCTTTTATTATTTGTTGTTGTGTAATAACTTTTACTAGAGATTGTTGACTCTATTATATTAATATTTCACGTCTATCTACCATCGACTATTTCTATGCAATGATTACAGTTTGTATATTTGTATGCTTTACGTAGGGAGTAATCTTGAAAACAACCTATCCGATTATAAAAAAAAAATATTTGATATTAAGAACAAGCGCGTAGACTTAGTTTAATATGTGGTATTATTTCGCAGAACCCTACGTTATTCTTTCTAACATCAACTATCCAGTGAAAGTCTCGTAAAAATCGGCCCAGCCGTTTCAGAGATTAGCCGGAACAAACAGACAGAAAAAAAAAATTGAAAATATTTATTTTAAAAGAGCCGTGGTGGCCTCGGGGTTTGGGCAGTCGCCTGCTACGCAAATGACGCAAGTTCGAATCGCGGGCCTGTACCAATGAGTTTTTATAAAAAACTTATGTACAGTAATTTAACACCACGTGCTTTACGGTGAAGGAAAACATCGTGAGGAAACCTGCATATTTCTGAGAAGTAATTCAAAGACGTATGTATAGTGCCTGAGACGGCGATAGACTCACCATCTGTCACGTTGGCATTCAATCAAATTCGGTGAAAAGTGGGTGTTGTGATAACAACACCTCTGCCTACCCCTTCGGGGAATACAGGCGTGAGCATATGTATGTATGTATTTATTTTGTGTCAGTATATACTTTCATTCCATATGCATTTAGTGCTGTTTATTTGGAATAACAAAGAGACATTTCATATTTATTTATATATAATATAAACATCCATCTTTGGTTCTCTTCTCAAACATATGCAGGTTCCTTCGCGGTGATGTCCTATACTGTAATACGTGTGTTGTAGAATCCATTTTCAATATGAACAATTTCTTACAAGTTAATGTGTAGAAAAATATTTTTTTACAATCTTCAGGGAGCTAATAACACGAGCCTAATCTTGATATAGGCTGATGTTTCCTTAAACAAAAGTCTTTATTGTCGTGAAATTTATAAACCACCCACAGATGCGTTGAGCGAAAGATTACCGGCTATAAATCTAGCGCCCTATATGTAAGTAAACACTCATAGAATTCCATCCTTGTATTTTTTCCCTAGAATCATTGTCAGTATCATGAGCGCAGTTTATTTTTCTCCCCCATTACAGCGTCACAGTGATAGTTCCGCCGCTCGAGTGATACATGCCTGCAATAAACTGACCATGCACGGACTGCTCTGGCAACAAGCCAGAATATATTACAGAATACGCTAAAGATGTACCAATGAATGAATTAGGTATACCTATCATTATCGTGTCGGCTAAACATTATTTTGTAGTTTCCAGAATATTTTTACATCTAAATTTTGTTGGTTAATTTGGCAGCGGTCACTGATGAGGTTGTAAATGTCCGTTCGTGTATTATTTCATGTTTGTTGCTTTCTTTAGATAGTGTAACAGTTATGTCTAGATATCAGCTTTATCGTCATCTCAAGTTTTCAACACCAATAAACTTACTTATCAATATCATTAAAGGAACCTAATTAATTAGATACTACAATGTATCAACGATTCCAAAATAAAGGTCCCTAGCACAAAAGTACAAAAGTTTGTTAGCGACAGTAACTAAAATTTACGCCGTGGTAGCCTTGGGGTTTGAGCAATGGCTTGCTTTGCAAGCGACGCAAGTTCATATCACGGGAATGCCTGTACCAATTTTGAACAAAAAGCTATGTGAAATGATGCTTTACGGTGAAAGAAAACATGGCGAGGAAACCTGCATAAACCTGAGAAGTAATTCACAAACGGCGATAGACTCACCATCTGTCACGTTGGCACTTAAACATCTTCGGTAAAAAGTCAGTTTTGTCATTACAACACATCTGCCTACCCCTTCGAAGAATACTGGAGAAAATGTATTAAAGTTACCATTTTGCGGTGATCACAATCTACCACCGTCAGTGGCACTCGTAAGTGTACACAGCTATGTATAACTTGTCCTATAAACACACTTCGCTATTGTATCTTCATTGTGGAAGCCATAGAACGCCGCTCTATACATAGAATTATCGATATTGCAACCCTTTTGTCTCTGACTAGCATGTGACCGTATTCATTTGAAATGACATTACAATACTCGGCTATTGTGGGTATAGTACAAATTATTGTTAAAGATATGGTATACAATAGACTCTGTGGTAAACGACGATTTTAGATTTGATTTGTAAATTAGTAAGAGATTAATTTTGTTCCAAGGCAATCATCGTAGCAGCTTTTTACGAATTGCACATGAAAGTATATATGATATCCATGTAAAAAAAAAGTCTCTGTCTGTCTATCTGTCCGTTTTTCAGGCTCCAAAATTGCTAGACCACTTTTGCGAATGATACAAGGATTAACTACTTATTTTGAAAATATACATTATGTTTCTGCGACCCACCCATGAAATTAAGTCTACGCGGGAAAATCCGTAGGGCACAGCTAGTTATAAACATTAAATATTAGATGGTTAGTTAGGTGTGTATTTAAAAAGCAGAGGTTGCGCATATCGTGGTGTCCCGTTCGATATTCCGTGCTACCCGAGCAGGGCTGTAACTCCACCTTACAGAAAATTGCAGCCAAATAATACAACCTTACCTACCTTAGTAGAGTAGTGTTGTGTTCCAGCGGTGAATAAAAATGCTGATTATAAATAAATTTCTCGTCGTTGAAGAGTCACATGTGACTCTTTCGTCTGTGTTAGCAATTAAATAACATTCTAAGATACACCCTGTTCGAGGGACCCTTGGTGTTGCACGCTTTTATATGCTGCAGTAGCTGCTTTCAGAGGGACTGTACACTTGTATGTCAACTCTGTTATATACACATGCTAAAAATAAGTCACACAATAAAAACATTAACACAACCAGTCAAGCATTCGTCGTACAGAAACTGTTAAAGAAGATATACGCCCAACCACCGATGCCAAGCGTATAACTTTAGCTCAATTCATTAGCCATTTTCATTCGCAGCATTCCTTCAGTTCTCGAGACAATTGCTTTGCAAGTAATTTAATGCACACGTCTCCTTGTTTTGAGTTCACGTACTTTATTTTGTACAGTTTCACCTGTTTCTTAATTGCTATTTTATTAATTAGTCCATTTGTAGCAAATTGTGGTTAGATTAATATCTAGCGGTGTACGAATTGCCAAGGTTTCTGTTGGCATGTGTTAGTTTCATTTATTTATGTAATTCTATTAAGTACTTGTTATATTAATATTCTTGCAACAAATTAGTTCTTGAAATAATTTAATCTGTATATACCGACTAGTAGTCGGATTGCACGAACATAAACCGTACCATTATTGCTTAAGGCAGAGCGTATTAAGAACTTCTGAAATTTGACGTTTCATTAAGGTACCGTAAAATTAAACGTCAAAGAAAAGAAGCTCTTAATACGCACTGCTTAAGCAATTGTAGTTGGCCCCCAGTTTAGATGTGCAAGTATGCATGACAGGTATGTACCAGGCAAAACTAGCTCAGTGAAATCCACTATATACACGTAAAGGTGACCTCTGGTGGCTCGTATTACCAGACTGACTGGCCAAACCAATCATAACCACCAAGAGAGCACCGAACTGCCGTAGCTAGAATATAATAGAATAGAAATATTTATTTCGAAGAATACATAGTGCTCTGTCCTGGTAATTAAAAATATCATGCTCTAATCATACGTTTAATTTTTTTTGTATTTCTGGAAGCGATTTTATCTACAGTAGGTATAACAATGGAATAGGATGTAAAGCCGAAAAAAAACAAGTTAATCTTATGAGAATATACACTCATATTGTTTGGGCTAATAGACGCGGTGTGATCCTAATTAGAGTTAAGATTTTTAATACCATTATGTATTCGTAGCCATGATCCATTTAAATTCAAATGCGGATCAATATTGTCACGTTGCGTTGTAGTCAAAGCTCCGAAGTGGTTGAAAAACGATCGACGGGCCGATCAGAAGCCAACAACATCCTGTTGGCAAGCCGCCAGACCTCTCTATGGATGGAATACTCGCGTGAAACTTCTTGATTTTTGGCAGGAAACGCATATTTTATGAAATGATCAGCTTTCAACTTCATCCGTGGTGGTTTTCATGACAAGAGGATTTCCGTTTTTATGCTTTCTCTATGGCAAACTTCACATGTGACAAACAGAGATCATAATCCCCTCTTGATGAAGCGACGAGCCTAACGCATTACAACTGGCTGGTACAGAGTCAATTGAATTTGGTGGCTTTTGCCCAGCGAGGCAGAAATCGAAGGCTTTTTAAGAAATTATACAATAGGTATACCTGGCGACCACGAGTTTTTGTGATCACGAACTGGCCTGGAATGCGCATTACTAGGATTTTTTTGGAGTAATCGAGAATCTATAAGCGCCTCAAACTATTTCTATCTGAAAAATGTTTCTACAATATCAATGATTTCTTAAATGTCAGTTGGTAATTTCAATCTTGTTGTACAAAGATCTAATTTTAAATCAAATTTGTTTGTTACATATATAATTACTAACCACAGATCCCTTAATTTGTACGACCCCCGGGGTAAAACGTGAAGAAACGAATTGTTATCTACCAATATTGTCACTCATGTTTTCGCAAATAAATTATTCTATTCTATTCTATTCTATACAAGCGTAGTTATTCCCACTATTTTCGCTGAATGTTCAATAAAAAAGTTTCTCAGTGCTCCAGTATAAATAACTCGGCGATTTGTACCAGACGCTGTGATCGCCGTAGACCAAAATGCAAATGGTGAGAAGAGCTGACTCTTTTAGAACAGGGGTACAGACCTTAACAAATTGGAATTGGGAAGAGCAGTCTTTGTCCAGTGGGACAATAGCTGAGCTGGAGCATAGAACCATTGTGTTTATTCGAAAAGGTAAAGGGTATCTTGCCTAAAAAAGGATTTAAGTCATATGTTTAATCTCCTTAGTTATCCAGCTCTTTTACACACATATATCTGATGTACGAGTTTATAGGTACGTTACTTTTTCATTCGAAAAAATCTCTTCAGGTTGTCTGATTTAATACCATTTAATCAATTTGTTCAATTACATATAACCAAAAATAATAAATATATGAGCTTTTTTAATCTCACCTTTGTATTAAAATCACCTTGATATATCTTCTACTTAACAGTAACCACAATTTGTTAAAAACATAATTACATTTAATCGCGCAAAGCTAAGAAAATCCTACACAGATTAAATGCAAGTTAAATACAAGCTTATTTTTTTCTCTAAAAACTAAATATAATGTTTTACAACTCGCTATTATTATATTTCGTAGTGTAGTTATTTGGCGCTGCGCCAAAACACAGTAACACTCAATTGCACAGTGACGAGTTTTAGTTAGATTGTCTTATGAAATATCATCATTAGGCATAATCTCATCATCTTCATTATGTTAAGATTGTCATTTACATTGTACTTTTGAAGATTTTTTCTAAGCTTCTAGATTAAATAGGCTTATCTTTCTACAACTTTGCTCAGAGAACATACAAAATGTATACAAAAAAAATATGATGTACCGCGGGGCAAACTTTATAAAAATATTCCAGAAGAGTCGCCCCAAGGGGTAAGCAAAAAGGCACTTTATATATTACCTAATATTGAACATCTAAGTGACGTGGAGCAGGCAAGTGATTGACCTTGGATTGCTTACTAGGTACATATTACACAAAGGTAGCCAACGAACGTGATAAATGCATTATTCAAATCATTCTCCTATTTGTAAGCTTCTACTTTATACTCAAGTATTTTGGCTGCTTCACTAAACGCGTTACCTACAATTCCCAAACGCGGTACTTTAGAAAACACTTCGGCGAGCAGTTTCGGACCCTGGAAACAAAGCCTAGGCACTTACACTAAAACGCAATTATAATAATAGCGTTGCAAGAGCACAGTAATGAATATAATAACCGAGCCGAGGAGGAATTTAGTCGATATCCTGCGTTTTCCTTGGATGGAAATTGCCGTAAATAACCATTGAGTGGCGAGTGAGAGGGATGGAGTGCCTGCGCCATTTTGTGTGGCACTTGTTAGGAGAGGATAATCGGTGCTGGCAAACCTGAGCATTGAGTCGTCGTGTTAAATTCAAAAGTGAATTTTATGGCATTAGTAAACGAGATTTCAAAAACGTCTTTCAGTTAATATCAGTATTGAAAGCAAAACCGTTTATTTGAGCATAAAGAACGTTTTACAACACTATATTAGCCCATCTCAGCGCTTGCTAGTCCACTACGAGTTCTACGACAGACGTTGAGACCTGTTTCTTAGCTTGGCGTTTAATAGTACGGTATCAAAATGAAACGTCAAAGCCGAGTTCATAATACGCTCTGCTTAAACTGACAATGCTCCCCTAGTCTTTCTTGAAAGCCGCTTCACATTGATCTGTGTTGGTGACCTGTAATACTGGTCAATTTCATACTACGTTGGGAATATTTGCCTCCTATAGCAGAACAAATGACACTCCATCGGTCATCCATTCTATAGATATGCAAATCCAATCTGATGTTAGTGCAAACAAGCACAATAATGACGCATATAGCCGCTTCGTTGGCGTAATGGTCGCAAACGTTGAGGGACATGAGTTCTTGGGTTCGATCCCCGCATAGTGTTCACGAGTTTTTAAATCTGCATTATCAGAAGCAGCTCTGCATTTGGATTAGTACTCGGTGAATAGTAATAGGCTAGCCCCTTACATCATGGGATTTAAATATGAGCAACAAGCCGTGGTGGCCTTGAGGTTTGAGCAGTGGCCTGCTACGCAAGCGACGCAAGTTCGAATTCCAGCGGGGCCTGTACCAATGAGTTTTTCTTAAAAACTTATGTACAGTGATTTCACACCACGTGCTTTACGGTGAAGGAAAACATCGTGAGGAAACCTGCATACGTCTGCGAAGTAATTTAAAGATGTATAGTGCCTGAGACGGCGATGGACTCACCCTCTGTCACGTTGGCATTTAATCATATTCGGTGAAATGTGGGTGTTGGTACAACACCTCTGCTTACCCCTTCGGGGACCCTTCCGGGATGGCGTGAGCATATTTTTTTTATTTTAAGTAACGAAATGTCTGTGTATTATAAGTACACCTCTGCCTGTTCCTTCAGGGAATACAGACGTGATCATAATGTGTGTATTTATACTTGTAACTGAACAACAATGGAATTCTATATTGGAGTCGCAAAGACACAATTATCTCGTGGTAAAATTAATACGTTAGCCCAAATCACAATTGATGGAGGTCCCAAATAGTCCAATATAAAACCGGCAATCCTTCTAACTGGAAACAGTTGTTAGAAATACGCCGGGACGGTTATGGTCCACCCAAAACATAAATTCATTGTAACATAGATCGCTTCCCTCTGTTCCATTCGAAAATGGTCTTTAACGTCTACCAAGCTTTCTGTAAATAATGTTCTTTAAAATTTATCGCCATAATAAATGTAAGGTCCCCTTTTTCTATGAAAATAAGTTTGAATTTACCGTTCAGGTCAAATTATGCTACTGCTCGTTGCTTTTATGCTTCAACAATATGATGCTAGGAAATTACGTTTTTATAAATAACTAGTTGACCCGGTGAACTTCGTATCACCTTTTCCTTTACTTATTATTTATGTTTTTTTTGTCTTTGAATTACTTCTCAGATGAGATGTTTTCCTTCAACGTAAAGCACGTGGTGTGAAGTAACTGCACATAAGTTTTTTAGAAAAACTTATTGGTACAGGCCGTGCTGAGATTCGAACTTGCGTCGCTTGCGTAGCAGGCGACTGCTCTAACCCCAAGGCCACCACGGCTTCGGAAATTGTATATATTAGATAATACATAGAGTTTGTCGCTACACACTAACATTAGTTCACTTTAATGAGATACTGTTTTGGTCTGGTGGTCGCAAGCACTACTGCGGAACATGAAGTCTTGGACTCCCCCGGTTCAAAAAAGTGTTACTAAGGTTATTCATCTGTAATTTCTCAGAGTCTGGGTTAGAGCCCGACTAATGCCAATAGGCTCGCCCCTCAGTTCGTAACATGCGACTTAAATATAACTAGTAAAATTTGGATGTACCTCAGGTACTCACTACATAAGCTTACCCATTAGGGAATTACATATGTGGTTCATTTTAACATAAGCCGTGGTGGCCTTGAGGTTTGAGCAGTCGCCTGCTACGCAAGCGACGCAAGTTTTAATCCCAGCGGGGCCTGTACCAATGAGTTTTTCTAAAAAACTTATGTACAGTGATTTCACATCACGTGCTTTACGGTGAAGGAAAACATCGTGAGGAAACCTGCATATTTCGAAGAAGTAAAGACGTATGTATAGTGCCTGAGACGGCGATGGACTCACCATCTGTCACGTTGGCACTTAATCATCTTCGGTGAAAAGTAGGTGTTTTGTTTACAACACCTCTGCCTATCCCTTCTGGGAATACAGGCGTGAGTATATGTATGTATGTTTTAACATTCAAGAAGAGTAGACTATACAACGCTTTTTCATCGAAGATGCCATCGTGGCACAATGATACATTTATTACGTCACAGACACCATACATACGTCACTGAACTCTTTTAAGTTTTGTAAAAAACTCTTTGTTCAGACCAATGAGACTGGAATCTAGTAGCGTAATAAGCGACTACCTAATCCGTTCGGGTACCGTGACTCAGTAGATTTTATTTCACAGGTTTAATATACTTACATACAATGTAGTCAATTTATATATTTAATATACGTTTTACCTATCCAAAGGCTAAAACATAAGTGCTCATACTAAAGCAACAAAACTATGTCATATTATGCGTATCCTAAAAGCTTTCATTAATCATGTATACGCAAATATGCTTTTAACTTTCTGTGATCTCAATAAAATTTGGGCGATTTGATTTCCACTCGAGGGAGTGTTCGGCAGTTTGCACAAACAAAACTTCATCTTGTGTGATTTAATCGACGTTAGTAGAATATAATGGTGACAGAAGACCGGTTTTCTATATTAGTCGAAAAAACGACCCAAATACAAGCAAAAACGAGGAACTCGGATCAAGTTGGGATAGCACTAAGGTAAGATGCTTAAGTTTTTGTAGAGACTCGCTTATATATACATCTTTACGTATATATCTATACATACATACATACTACATACATATAAATAAAATTAATTGAAGTTCCAAATTAACAGATTTTCAATAAATGCCATTATTTCTGCTTTCCGTGAAAGTATAAAACTACAAAGCATAGCAGATATAGTGGTACACATTTAAAAAAAACTACTGAAAATCTTTTTCTCTGTCTGTCTGTCTGTCTGTTCCGGCTAATCTCCCGAAAGAACCGATTTTAATGGGACTTTCACTAGCAAATAGCTAAATAAAAAAAAACATTAGGGTTCCGCGAGTTACCCATGAAATTAAGTCTCCGCGGGTAAAACCGTAGGGCGCAGTAATAAATAAATAATGCGCTCGTCTCTCGCTATATCAATTGGTTCATATTAAGAACCGACCCTTTGAAGTTTCTCAAACGTGTAAGCACGTTACGGAGCAAGTGAGGTGCGCTGTCAAGAGTTTCTCTTGGAGAATTATGTGTGTCCAACATTAAATTCGGTCTATTCATTGTTATTATCCAGAGACTTTTTTTAGTTTTTTGATATAATTTGCCGTGCCTCGCAGTTTCACCCGCGTGACTTAGTCATTAGTAACTTTAACTACTTTTATTAAAAAAAAATAATTACGTAGCTAAAGTTACTCTTAGTAAACCAGTTATGTTGCCAGTGAAAGTCCCGTTCTTGTCGTTTAATAGATTAGCTGAAACAAACAGACAAGCAGGGAATAAACTTTAAAACTATATATTTTTTTGAGTAGGTTCCGTACTACATAATATTTTCCTGCTTTTTTTGAATCTGAGACTTAAATTTTATTTATCTGTATATAATTATACAGAGTACATTTGTTGAATAATTATGACTATCGTAACATTTATAGTATCTCGATAGAGTAAGTTCTTCAACATAGTATGAGAGCTGACCTTCTGTGTGTTTTGAGTTTGTGTCACTAGGTACGGGTTGAAAGGTGTAATTAGAAGTTTTGATGTTTGCGAATATTTTAAAATATTTACGCTTTGATCGGCCTATTTCGTTTGTTGTGATAAGTTTATAATTTGTTTTGGTAGGCTTGAATATTTGTTAGGATATTTGATATTATGTTAACAAATAGGTTCTTTGTTTCTTTTACTTGACGAGGGGGAAACCTGGTAGAGGCAGAGGCCTTACCATGACCTCTTATTGCCATGATAGTTTTACTCTTATTATGAGACAGATGTATTTGACGGGTATACATCTGTCACTGTCACACAGCTGAAATATCATTGCAATAAGAGCTCTTGGGCCCCTGGTATGTAGTAGGCAGGGCGGGTTATGTGGGATTTTTACCGCACTTAAACCCCCGGTGGCCATCCGACGTGCATAGGGGGGACGTTATCTGATGTCATCTTCCAATGCATGGTATCTGATACATTCAATCGTCACGGAAAGCATGAAATAATGGTTTTCCCACTCTTATTGCGATTAATATATATAGTTTTATTTTGTCATCTTGCGTTTTAGGGTTTAATCGTATATTTTTCGTTTTTCTAAACCTTATGTGTAGTATAATTTCACCCCAGCTACTATACGGTGAAGGAAAACATCGTGAAGAAACTTGCATATGTCTGAAAAGAAATTCAAAGACGTGTTTTTAGTGCCCTAGACTGCGATGGACTCACCATCAGTCATGTGGCTTTTGTTGTTACAACACCTCTGCTTACCCCTTCCGGGGCCCTTCTGGGATAGCGTGAGCAAATTTATTATTTATATTTAATTCATAATAAACATGTGATCTGCTGAAGCTTAAATATCGATTGAAAATTAAATTCCTTTTCATGTTCTGCTATGTTGCTGCTTGACGGTAATTGGTTTTGGAACGTCATTATTATAGACATGATTATATTGATTTCTTTAATGATAGAAAGCTTACGATTACTTGCGATAAGTTCCAAATTACAAACCCCACCCTTTAGTTCCCCTTCGACTTGTACCGTGCTTTTGGTTCATTATCTAAATTATCTACGAATATGTAATACGGTACTCGCACACCTGCCAGATTGATGGGGTGGAAATATAAGGGATAAAGAGTTTGTTTAAGGACATAGGTTTATGCAGCGTCGTCAAGTAAGCTTATTGGGGCTTTGCAGATAATTTTGACATTTTTAAATCCAGGTTTGCGTGAGAACAAAGGCCAGCTTAATATACAAATTTCAGCTATAATTGAAAAAATATATATCAAAAAAAAAATACCATTTTAAAATTTTGTCCGGTTTTGACGATATATAATTATAATTACACTGTTATTTGTGACAATGAGTGACATGTCTGTAAATTGTAATCTGTGTTACTTATTTTGCTTGGCGTATGTGTTATTAATAAACTTAATATATAATCTGTTAATTATACTTAATGTATTTATATATAATATTATGATGAAAAATGAAAATGATTAATTCAGTTCAGGCCCTGGTAAGGCACTTATGAATGTCGAGGAATTTACCAACGTTTCGAAAACTAGCCTACTCAGAAGAACCGGCAAGAAACTGAGGGCATCATGTACATTTAATTACTTAGTAAACAATGATAATTACAAAAAATCCTACATACATACATATGCTCACGCCTGTATTCCCCGAAAGGGTAGGCAGAGGTGTTGTAATTACAACACCAACATCACCGAAGATGATTAAGTGCCAACGTGACAGATGGTGAGTCCATCGCCGTCGCAGACACTTTACATACGTTTATGAATTACTTTTCAGATATGCAGGTTTCCTCACGATGTTTTTCTTCACCGTAAGACACGTGGTGTGAAAATCACTGTACTTAAGTTGCTTTTTTAGAAAAACTCATTGGTACCGGCCCCGCTCGGATTCGAACTTGCGAACTGCGTAGCAGGTGACTGCTAGATACATATTTTCCGTCTCATACAAAAATAAAATAAGGTATTTCAATACAATGCAAAGACCTGCAAAGCGACGTTACTAGGTGGAATCTGCAGAGCTATAAAAGGAACGAAACAGATCGTATGCGGCATTTGTCTAAAAAGTTATTTATGTATTTCGAGGCCGGTGCTATCACAAACATTTTGGACTTATGCCGAGAAAGGGAACTGAGTTCTCTGCATTCTGGCCAGGTGTTGTATAGCCAGGTAAATAAGTTTGCCTCTAAGTGAGCCCACACTATAGCAGACATACATTTTATTATTATATATATATTATTAAACACTAGCGGACGTTACGCGGTTTCACCAGTACGGGAATAAAATATATTCAGGTTTCCTCACGATGTTTTCCTTCACCGTAAAGCACGTGGTGTGAAAATCACTGTACTTTAGTTCTTTTTTTAGAAAATTTCAATGGTATCGGCCCCGCTGGGATTCGAACTTGCTCAAACCCCGAGGCCACCACGGATCTTGTCAAAGTAACCGTCGGAAATAACCGATGAATGACAATAGATGCTACCTATGACCTCAGAGAGAATAAAAAATAGGTGTGTTTTCTATGTCTGCATTCCAAGGTTTTATTTTTGAACTAGATTAAGTCACCAGAACTATTAATATTCTGGTAGCTGCTGGATTTATAACTTTTGTTAGCTATTTTAGTCACACTGGAGACACGTGCAAGATTAACCCAAACAACCAAAAAATATCAATTTTCATCAATCTATATAAATGTATTGCTTGGAATTATGAAACCGCGGTGCCGTGGTGGCCTTGCCTTACGACGATATAATATCATGCTATTAAAACATGACAGCTAGTTAATTCATCGCCATCCTAAGGTCAATAATACTACGTCTATTCATAGATATCTGCAGAATTCCTCAAGATATGCTCACTAAGAGCTGTGCCCCGGGTTCAACCGCGTATACTTAATTTTGAATTCGCCGAACCATTATTAAAAAAAACGTGTATCTGTCAGTAAAATCGCGAGTGTTTTTTTGGCTGTACCCATGTACGTACAGTATATACTTTCTTAAGCGTTTAGTGAAATGCTTTTGATTTGGAATTACAAGCTGACACTTCAACTTCGATCCTTTTATTATGACGTGGTAGGAGAACGGGTTACCCTATCAATGACAGATGTATGCTACCTCCAGATATAAAGGGAGTACGAATGTTGGTGAATGATAAGCATGCACACGCGACAGCTCTTTGTCCCGTAATACTGCGTCTTAACGAGTGAACCTTTGTATTAAATCAGGAGCTTAGGGTGAGTTAGCTCGACGCAAACTAGCGCTTACTGTTATCAACATCCGTATTTTAATTGAATTTCATAAATTGTCCATGTTTTGGAGATGTTTTTGGAGGTTACTTATTTCTGCATATATGCAACATCAGGTGAAGATTATTACGAGTAGGTGCTTGCTAGTACGATAAGCCGTACCTTAGGACCATATTGCCAATTGAATACACTTAAATATAGTGACGACAACTGATTAAATCATCATGGGTTTCCGATCATTTTACGTGATTTATTTTGTATTTATGAAATTGTATAACATTTAGAGTTAGAGTTATTACTGAGTTTCTTAACAGGTTCTTCACAACCGGCTCTTCTAAGTTAAAACAACCTTCCGAACCTGGCGGTAGCATGTATAATCCTGTATAATCATGTCATTCTGACGATTTGAAAGTACTTTGTTAAAAGTCTAATCAAATAAAGATATTTTTGAGTTTGTATGACAGTTTATAAATATAATAAAAATAATAATAAGACCAGGGGTTCTACCATGAGCTCTTGTTGCCATGATAGTTTCATTCATATTATGAGACTATACGACGTGTATAAATCTGTCACAGTTTCACAGTTGAACTATCATTACAACAACAGCTCATGAATGGACCCAAGGACGCTGAGTCCACATTCAACCATATTCACTAAAGTGTCATCGAGGATATGAAAAAACAATGCACTCACAATACCTCTGGTTCAATAAATCACAGCGTAGCGGTCAATTCTGAACATTGATTGATGTATATCCTACCACAAATAGAAAAGAAACAGAAGGCCTGCTACCCAGATCTTGCAACAAGTTGGGCTAATTTGAGTAGTAACTTATCTTAACATTATGGCATAAGCGGGCACGATATAAATACGTCGACCCTTGGGATCTTCTGTGCCACCCTAGCTCTTCATTATCTTACTAGAATCAATTACTCCCGGATCATGTCTTGTCTGAAATGAAGAGCACGCATTCGTTTTATGTATTCGAATACTTCATTCCCCATCTGGCTAGTACATCGCAGCATATTAATTGGTTTCGGTTTCTTAGTCACAGTATCTATACACCACTTCTCCCGATATGTTTATCTTGAAAATTTCCTTCCGTAAGTATTAGTGTTGACCAATGACCGATAGCTGACCTTCTGTATGTTTTTATTTTGTGTTCCTACCGTCCAATCAGCTAATAGCTCGACCCCGATCAAATAGAGACAGGCCAGGAATTCTTCCACGCGCATTAACCCCCATAATGGAGTTGAAACTTTTGAGGGTAAACGATTGTCTGTCGGTGATCATTCTTTGTCATTCATTAACACACGATCAGTGACGGGTTGTCGGGGTGCGATCAGTTGATAGGTTTGTGGGCAGCCTGCTATTAAGTTTTAAATCCTTCTGCACTGTCATACTAAGTAAACGAGCCGTGGTTTGAGCATTCACCTGCTATGCAAGCGATGCAAGTTCAAATCCCAGCGGGGCCTGTACCAATGAGTTTTTCTAAAAACTTATATGCAGTGATTTCACACCACGTGCATTACGGTGAAGGATAATATCGTGAGGAAACCTGACTGAAAATTAATTCAAAGACGTATGTATAGTGCCTGAGACAGCAATGGACTCACCATCCGCAATTAGTGATATTCGGTGAAAAGTGTAGGGGTTGGTATCACACATTCTAAAACTTTCGTTTGTATGTACGTACGTTTCTTAGCCAGTATTATCTATTTTAGAATTTATGTAATGATTTTCCGTAAACAATATCTACATAAGGATATTTTTGTAACATTTAAAGTCATGGAAGTGGGTTTATTGAGTTGTTACTTGTTACTGAAGTTAAAATCAAATGTGTATTTTGACTGAATCAACATCCACACCGCACATATGGGAACTAATCGGAAACTCTTCGGGTAATTCCGACGCTCGCCGGAGCAATTTCGATTTGATTTATCATTGTTCTTCTCCGATAAATCAGGCTACAATAGGGCTCTGGAGCGAGGCTCTGTACGGAAAGTTCTATTAATTCTCCTTAGAACAATTCGCGAAGTTAGCCACAATGGGATTAGGGACAATGCGCGTCAGACGTGAGATGTTATCTCGTGATAACACACGGCTTGTAGCGGATCGAGTTCCGATATTACTTAGGAAATTAAATTATCAATGTCAAAAGTAAATACTAACCCCCTTATTACAAGCATGGTCTAAGAAAATCCTTGGTTAAAGCATCTCCATAAAATTTTTGATTTGGATTTAAAAAGGATGCACATAGTTTTATTCAGGTTTCCGTAATAAGGGCGTAAATATTTATTTGTGAACACCATCCAGTTTATTAAGTTACGAAAAAAATAATATTTTTTTATTAAGAGTATAAGCAAATATTATGCTCTATAATTCCAGGAGTAATTTTCGGACTTTTCTTATAAATTTTACAATTACACCTTTAGGTACATTTAGAAGAAGCTCTCAGAAAGATAATAAAGAGTGTAATAATTCTAAAATAAATAACGTAAATGGCCCTCCTTCAATAGTTTTTAGCTCATAACACGATCGCAATTGATTCAAAACACCGATCACGTGCAATACTTTTTCTGAACGGAATTGCTTCCAGTAATCTCGTGAACCAATTGAATTGAAACCTTTTCAGGTGGTAACACACCGCATTTTGGCACGGCACCATGTTGCCGCAGTGATTCTACTAGAAAATCAGAAAATCTTGTACACTTTGTATGGATCGCAGAACGTGTTCGTCGAGCGGTATGGTGGAGGCTTTTACATCAATTTTCGTATTACCAATGGATTAAATCTAAGGGTTATCCCCCTCAGAAAACTTTCCGATTGGATTGGAAGAGCGTTTGTCGTGAATCAACGTTGTAAAATTTGTATTCAGGTGGTGGAACTACTTTACTTTCTCCCTGCCTCGGACAGCTAGTGGGTCCATTTAAAAAAAGTATTGGATTTTTCGGCGGTCTCCCCTTCTGACCCAAGTATTTGGAATAAGTTTTTGTCGATAACTATATATTTTTCTCGCTTTGTGTTGGCATTCATACTACATACATATGGGCATTAATGAAAACGCACTTTTATTTATAAAAGTCAAAGTCAAAAATATCTTTATTAGATTAGACTTTTTTCAAATCGTCTGATTGACATAATTTACGAGATTATACATGATACCGCCAGATTCGGAAGGTTGCTTTTACTGAGAAGAACCTGGCAAGAAAAAATAATAAAATAAAAAAAATAGTAACAATCTAGTAGTTCTTCTTATAACTATATGCGTAGCTTAAGATGACCCCACAAGCAGCACCGAATCGAAATTCGAATATCGAATTGGTATCCTTACAAATTTAACCAAATACATTTTATTGCTATAACATGTTCATAAGGAGTTTTTAAAATGCAGAATAGTTTCACACGAACCCAGCGAGGCATTGCAATGTGGGCAAGAAACAAACAAATTTAGTTCCTATTATAATATCAATAAGGAAACATCATCATGCTACAATAACATTAAAAGGCAAGGAACCCTCTCAAAACTCGGCTACTTCATGGACGACGTGACACTAAGGTCAAGAGCGTGTGACCGTGACGGAAGGTCAAGGAGACAATGAAGCCCACGCATTTGACACTACATTTACATTACTGCTTCTTAGTTGTTTTTCTGCCATTGTTGTTGACAATTCTAAACATCGGTCTAATATATGCTCAAAGAATACCTAAGAAACAATGGGCAATGAACACGGAAAAGTGAAAAATGTTATTTCAAAAATATCCTTATCGATTTTTTAAGAAAATTGGGCTAGGAACTTAACGCGACCTAATCAAATGATATATAAGCATTGTATTTTTAGTTTCCAGGTAAATATTCTATAAAAAAGATATATTCTAAACCTAAAAGTTAAGACTGCAGTGGGCACAACAGGCTGATGATAATCCAATATATAAAATCCTGAGTTGGTTACTCCGAAACGGCTGAACCGATTTGTATGTGTCCATATCGGATAGGTCTAAGAATCGACCAATAACTATTTTCCATATCCCTAGAAGATGAGGGTAATTCACGTTAAAAAAATATATGGCAATACTTTTTGCCGGGCACAGCTGGTAATAATACAAAAACCGGGGCTACCAAAACCGAGAGAATTAAGTTACTTTAAAAATAACATAATAATATATATTTTTTATAATTTATCTAATCAATATAGCCTTAAAACTATTTACAAGTAGAAAACTTAGCCCAAATCGGTGTCTCTCGGGATCGTGCCAAGAAGGCTGGCAGCATTGCCACGTTGAATAGCAATGCTGATTCTCTGAGCGAGGAAAGCCCCAGCCCGCTTGTCACGAGAAGCTTCTACCGACGTGCAACCTCTTTGTTGAAAAGTTAACATAATAATAATAATGAGTACCTACATCATTTGAGAAATGCATAATTTAATGAAATTACAAACTAGGTGACGTCAGGCGGTTTACCTGCGTAGTTCCCGTTCCCGTGGGAATACGATTAATCAGTGATAATGTAGCATTTTATTGGGGAAATAATTTTTAAAATCAGTCGAGTACTTTTTGAGCCAATTCGTTACAAACATACATACAAACCTTTCCTCTTTATAATATTATAAAATAATATGCCGCAAGGCAATTTTGAGAAGAACCATAAACTAGTAATCAATCTATTTATGATCGCAAAAGCACGGTGAGTCAAAAGTTGTGGGTGTGTAATCCATTTTTAGCAACAAATTGAAGTTTATTATTTGGTACGTTTTGATTAAAAAACTTCATTTCACTGCATTCATTTTGTGTCGGACTGTTTACACGATATTGCCCGCGTTGTGTAGTTAAATATTACGTTTGGGGAAGTCATATTTGATGAAACATGTTAATAATGCAATTGCGACTTTTTGCAGTCACCATTTTGTAATGGAACTTTTTATTTATTTATTGTTAGTTCACGTCATGTCTGCCATATTTGGTTAGTATTTTTTTATATTTTTATGAATTGAATAATATACACTAGTTCTCCTATGCACAACTTAGAGTTCATAGTTAATTGCTGATTTAAATTTTTTTTCAAAAAAAGACATGATCGACATGATCACCATAACCGTGGTGGCCTTTAGGTTGGGTTGGAGCAGTCGCCTCCACCCAATAGCCAGGGTCTAAGAATATGGCTATGGTATCCCCTGCCTGTCGTAAGAGGCGACTAAAAGGGGGCCGGAGGGCCTGCTGGCGGTGGTCGGGGTGGGAGCTTTGACCAACGGCGCGGGCCCGGGAAGGTGGCAGCGCGATGTGGCTCGCGCTGCCTTGCACAGCGAGGTCTCCAGGGGCGGCGTCACAGCTGCCCCGGGGATGTGCCCCGGCAAAGTGTGGGGGGACACCGGTGCGTTCTATCAGAGTACCCGGAGTCCCCCCTAAGCACTGAGGATGGCCACCGGGGGGGTTTTAGTGAGTTTTGAAAGTTTCCACCTCGTCAATAAAAAAAAAAAAAAGTCGCCTGCTATGCAAGCGACGCAAGTTCGAATTCCAGCGGTCTGTAAAAATGACTTCACACCACGTGCTTTAACGAAAATATCGTGAGTGGTTCCTCACGATATTTTCTTACATATGTCTGGGAACTAATTCAAAGACGTATTCATACACACCTGCTTTTACCGTAAACGCAATTTTAAGAAAAAAATTCCTTTATAACTTCCAAATCCATATTCCGATACACAAAGGGAAATTTACGAGGCAATTAAATATTGTAGATGGCAATGTACTGCTCTAGAGACTATATTGCCTTACAGACTATAACTGTCCCAAAGTGTTACAAATCTATTCAGTAGGCTTCGTCGTTTACATCGTCATAAATGTTTACACAGATGATTAACGCTCAAGAGAACTATGTGCTATGTTTTATTAGTGACTCACGCATTACCACTACTACGATATTTTATTATGCAAAGATAATATTATGGAGACGCGAGGTCATCTATTGGTACGAAAGAGCGTTTCGCCTATTTCCTACTTCAGCTTAGAAAAATATCAGCTAGGTAGATACTCTAATATTGGTATGGAAATGAAAATCCAAACTTGGCGTAGTTTGACTCAAAAAAAAACATTTTGTGGATATAAATCACAGTAGCGAGTAGTTACTGATGAAATGTTTTTGTTCTATTTCTACTAAAATCTATAAATATATGCTCACGCCATCCCAGAAGGGTCCCCGAAGGGGTAAGCAGAGGTGTTGTAACAACACCCACATTTCACAGAATAAGTGCCAACGTGACAGAGGATGAGTCCATCGCCTTCTCAGGCACTACACATACGTCTTTGAAATACTTCTGAGACATATGCAGGTTTCCTTACGATGTTTTTCTTTTAAACCTAGTAATATATCAGTCTTTGTCAAAGTCGTAATATTTTAATATTAATTCTAGCTGCAGTTTCATCCGCGTACACTTAACTTCATAGGTGATCCCTTATGTTTTTTTAAAAATAAAATTACCTTTAGTTACTCCTTGTAACATTAGCTACCTGCCAGTGCAAGTCCCATTACAATCGGTCCAGCTGTTTCGGAGATTAGCCGGAGCAAACACACAGACAGACACAGACAATTTTTGAAAATTGGTTTTTCTATGTCAGGACCGTTCTTTCATATAGTCAAAATGTGTAATTTTGGAATTACAAACAGACACTCCAATTTTATTTCTCTGTATAGAGTATAGATGTATAGATTTAATTATTGTAATAGGAAATATTTAAAAGATGTAAAAATGTTATACAAGGCGACCTGAATGCTACTTATTATACCGAAAGATGAGGATATCATTTAGATACACTAAGCTGGAACTTCTTAAATTAAAACAATCCATTTACCTGAATATATAATGTCTAGTATAGGCTAACATAATATTATTAAATTCAAGAACTACATAGCTAAAAACCTTATAAATATAATCTAATAACTAAAAACTTTAAAAATATATAATCTTATAACTAAAATATATTATTCAAAGAAGTCCCTGTAGGCAAGGTACCGAAGATACTGGCAGCATTCCCCCTTTGGATGGCAAGACTAATGATGTCGACTAACCTTTCGGTTATTTCTTTAAAAAGCCTAATAGCGCTAGGACCCCACGGACCAAGGGTCTCGACTCCAAATGTCTAGATATTTAACTATCGCGAGCATACATATGTTTATACACACTGTTATTTCTTTGCAATTGCAACAAAATTACCGTTCGTGACGAGTAAAAATATAATAGTTTTGGTTACAATGTTTATTCTACAAAATGAATTTTTTGTTAGCTCACGCTTTTTAGCAAAAAATTGACGCCAACATTACAGATGGTGAATTCATCGCCGTCTCAGGCACTACATATATATCTTTACCAGATTTAGCGATGAGTCTTAGCGTGATGATCATCATCTCCCTGGCCTTATCCCATACTTGAGGTCGGGCTGATCACCTGATTTTTATAAGAAGCGACTACCACCTGACCTCTTTTACTAGGAAAATCAGTAATCTGGGTTAAACCAGTAGTCGGACTCCCTAAAGCCCCCGACTGACCTGTAACCTCTGACAAATATGTTAAATTGGCAACCGGGACCGACGGCTTAACGCCCAAGACACCGAGGAAACTCGAGTAGTCACCCATCCTACTACCGGCTTGGGTAAGAGCTACTTAACTTCGCTGATCGAATGATGTGCCCAAAAGCAACTGTGCCTCGAGCTCTCCGAGCTTAGTTTATGGAAATGGAGCCTAAAATATTTATACTACATAATATATTTTCAAATAGTACCACAAGAAGCCCCTGAGATTAGCACGTTCAAGCAAACAAACAACTTTTCAGCTTCTTATATTAGTATAGATAAAAATGTTAAAAAAATAATTACCTTAGTACTTACTTAAGTATATTATAATAGCACAAACTTAATTTCTATTTTCTCATATGGTTGTGTAATGGTAAGATGAGTTAATCTACCATTTTATAGACCTGTGTCGATGTCGATAAAGCAATAAAGAAACGTAATGTTTAGTTCATAAATAAATAAACTTACAGATTACTTAATACTGAATTTAATTAAGTTACTGCTACCATTAATTTTGGACGATGATTGTTATCGACACATAAATTATACAGAGAGCAGAAAGAGCCGTGGTAGCCTTGGGATTTGAGCACTCGCCTGATAAAAATCCCAGCGAGGCCTTTCCACCGAAGATGATTAAATGCCAACGTGACAGAGGGTGAGTCCATCGCCGTCTAAGGCACTATACATACGTCTTTTTTAATTACTTCACAGACATATGCAGGTTTTCTTACGATGTTTTCCATCACCGTAAAGCACGTGGTGTGAAATCACTGCACATACGTTTTTAATTGGTACAGGCGCAGCTGGGATTCCAACTTGCTTGTGTAGCGACTGCTCAAACCCCGAGGCCACCATGGTTCTCAAAAAATGACAATCTAATTTTTTTTTATATTTAAATTTATAATGTTCCTCCAGCTGACGTCTGTGCCAAAAATGTGATCCTAAAAAGTCTCGACTATATACATGCTTCAGTTTTGAATATTCATCATCCTCTCATCATCTCCATCATCCTTGATTGATCAATCCTTTACGTACAGATAATTTAACTAAGTTATACAGACCAAAAGACTCCTGTGATTTCTAAAATATTTTGTGGTTGAAGACCCTTCCGATAGTGAGAGATATGGTCAGTAACCACAGAGAGAAGTAATTATGGGCAATGTTTTTATTTTTAGTCGTCTAACACTAATTTCCATAACGCGGCGTACCGTAGCGTGCTCAGGCGCAACTAGTGATGGGACACGCTATGCTTATCGACTTCCGCTTGAAGAATATTAACCATTTCTGAGTTTATGTTTTTACTTACAAATCCTACTCAAATATTTGTTCAGTATCATAATGGGAGACGTGGTGGCCTCGGAGTTACGAAAGCGATGAATTTTTTCTATCTATGTCTGAGAAGTAATTCAAAGACGTACGTATAGTGCCCGAGGCGGCGATGTATTCACTCTCTGTCACGTTGGAACTTAATGATAGTCGGTGAAATGTGGGTGATGTTATTTCAACACCTCTGCTCACCCCTTCTGTGATGGCGTGAGCATATTTTTTTTTTTATTTAAATATTTTTAGTGGCATTTTGTAGGAGCATTTGTTTTAATAAATTTACTTGAATGTTGGAAATATTATAAAAGTGATTCACTGACTTAATTCTAGCTTGCCATAACGCAAATGTCATGTAAAACAAACCAACTTAATTGCTAAATATTTGTAAATTTATTTTAAAATAATGTATCCTTTATAAAGTACCTACCTGTGTAATACAGACACAGCTGTTTGTCAATTAATTTTATCGCGTAAAAACCATCGACGTTGAAAACTGAATGATCACGTAACTACGTCGATATTATCCGTCCATTACCTTCCTCAGTCAGTGTTACGTACAAAGCGCGTGCGCGCGATCGTTCATACTCAATTTTTTTACGATACGACTACGATAATCGTGTTTATATGGCAGTGGTAACCCGCCCTTGTGGCGACATCCAGTGTTTGCGAAAAGCTGCATGCGACAGGAGAACTCCGCGAAATGGCTGGGTAATACTGTGTTAATGTGACCTTGTTTTGTGGATCTGTTCTTGAAAACTCGCTGGTAATGTTGATATAATTCGCTTATTGGAGTAAGTTGAAAGAATTATTGCTCGCAAAGTTTGACGATTTGTACATAAATATCTTGGAATAAGGCTGCATTTGGTTAAATGGAATACCTACTTTTCCTTTAACATGGATGTGAAGGTGTTTTCAGGCGTATGTCATCAGTTTACTCTGCAGAACGCTCTACATTACGAGTAAATTCTGTAATTTAATTGTAAATGAAAATTTACTTTCATTCGATAGCACAAACCAAAATGATAAATAAACTATATTATCTTATTGAACGGCATAATTTAACAAACTCTTAATTATATATTTTACTATAAAATACCATCTTCTGCCCGCTTCATCGACATGGAATTTTTAATTAGGACTCACGCTACGTACTCAGGTACGTAGAGGAGTCAGCTCCTCAAATACCTAGTGACCTAGCCGGCAGATCTTGCCCACGAACAAGAGCTTGTAGTCCTCTGGCTCCGAAATTCCTTACCCAGTAGGTATATTTTACATATATGCTCACGTATTCCCCGAAGATGTCAGTGGCAGTGGTGTTGTTGCTATGTAGTGCGAACGTGACAGATGGTGAGTTTATCGCCGGCTCAGGCGCTCAGGCACGTATTTGAATTACTTCTCGGACATATGCAGGTTTTCTTACGATGTTTTCCTTTACCGTAAAGCACATGTTGTAAAATACATACATACATATGCTCACGCCTGTATTCCCCGAAGGGGTAGACAGAGGTGTTGTTATCACAACACCCACTTTTCACCGAATTTGATTAAGTGCCAACGTGACAGATGGTGAGTCTATCGCCGTCTCAGACATACGTTTTTGAATTACTTGTCAGAAATATGCAGGTTTCCTCAAGATGTTTTCCTTCACGGTATAGCACATGTTGTAAAATTACGGCAAATAAGTTTAAACAACTCATTGGTGCATGCTGTTGGGATTTGAACTTGCGTCGCTTGCGTAACAGGTGACTGCTCAAAACCCAACGGCCACCATGGCTTTTAGGCCTATTATGTAACTTTTTTTTGTATAAATCACACATTCTCCAATTAAATTTGTTGGCCTAGGACGCTTCCTGCTTAGGTCAAGATAATATCTGAAGGTAGCATTAATAAAGGAAATTGCTCTTTCGACTTATTTATAACTCGTTATGGTTGGGTGGTGAAGCACCGGCTTTCTATGCCAAGGTTCCATCTTCGATGCCCTTTGCATGAGTTTAATTCTACATTGCGTATTTACCTGTTATCTATAACTAATATTATAAAGCTACAGAGTTTGTTTGAACGCGATTTCAAAAAATCTTTCAGTGTTGGATAGTCCATTTATCGAGGAAGGTTATTGGCTTTATTTTATTTTCATAAAAAATAGGGATCCGTAAGAAAATTGTGATTTCGTAACCCAAGGTGTAAAAACGAAAACCTATTTATGTTACAAACAATTCAGCTTTTTATATATATATATTGTTTAGTGTTAATATTATTAGTAAAGATAGTAAAGTAGTATATACTAGTGACTATAATAATATCATGCTATACAAGTTGCCGTGAGATTTAAATTTATCAACTTCCACCGTAATACAGCCGTTAGTAACACCGCTTCATAATGTAAGACTTAGGTCCAAACTAGAGTTAGTTCCTAACATTTTCCCGGGAAGTTTGTGAGTTATCTACCCAAGTTAAAGCAACGAGCATCCCTCATACAAGTTATCCTGTTACATTTGACCGGAGGAAATATGAATCTGAAATATGATCTAAATATTTGTATAAATCTATAGGTCAATGTGGATGGTTACAAGGGAAAATGAAAACTAAGAAACGATGGATGGATTGTGTGAAAGATGAAATGGCAAAGGGAGTGAATACGGATATGACGGCTGATAGATAGAAATGGAAGAGAAAAACACATTGCGCTGATACCAAATAACATGGGATAAGGGCAGGAGGATGATGATAATGAGATCTGTAGGTTAATTTTGAGGTTTAAAATAAATATTTATGTCCATATCTTTTTAGTGGTTCGTCATCTATTCCGAAACTAAGTAATCCTTGTAATATACATACATACATACATATGCTCACGCCTGTATCCCATGGGGGTAGGCAGAGACCACTGTTTGCCACATGCTACGATCCTTACATACTTCTTTCGCTTCATCCACATTCATGCATCTCTTCATACACTTTCTTCGGTTACGAGTGCTCCGAATTTGACCTTTCTGAAAAATACTATTAATTTGGTCATAGTAGTTCTTCCTTGGACGCCTTCTACCGACACTTCCGGTTACATTCGCTCTATAAATTGTAATATCGAATGAATTAATGTAATATATACACATATGTTCATGCTTGTAATCCCCGTAGAGGTAGACAGAGGTGTACTTATTAAACAGAGGTACACTAACATTTCGCCATTAACCGGGCGCTAATGCAGACTACTGGCTGCTACTTGGAAATTAATGTAATATCTACAAAGTAACTTTACATCGCAATACACACCCTGGAGACCAAATATGATCGTTTAATCAGCGCGTATTAAGAACTTCTTAGCTTTGACGTTTAATTTTAAAAGCTGTATTCTCATTACGCTCTGCTTAAGCCGATTATGATAGACCCGCTGCTCATATACAGGGTTCAAACCCACAACATCTAACATACCAGAAATGTAAAATTACCATTAGATGATGATGAATGATATTATATATAATTTTGATAATAATCCTTTCTTTACCATTATTATAAAGTAGCAGGAGTTTGTTTTTTAAGTTTAACTCTTATAAGTTCCTCGTTATAAATATACAAAAGTAATTTCAAGATCGTGAGAAAATAATTATAATTAAGTATTTATATAATTTCAACTCGAATGAAATCTCTAATCATGTCCTAATTGGCTGGATGTTATTAAAATCTAATTAAGGAACTTCTCGCTTAGTACATTCGTACCTAATTTGTAAGTCTGAATAATATTATGTAATATGTTAGGGATTACATTCAAATGCTTTGTAAAGTAGCTTTCATTTATGCCATGAATAGATTCTGATTATTATAGCGGCACATGTATGGATTTGGAAATACTTTACTAACACATTTCATTCATACTTTAACTTAGGTACACTCCAATTTCCTAAAGCTCAAAGACTCTAAGACATTGTTGGGGTCGGCACTTAATTAAACCCGATGTGGTTGATCACCTGATTTTTATACGAAGCGACTGCCATCTGACCTTCGCAACCCCTTTAACGAGGAAAATCTGTGATCTGGGTTAAACCAGTAGTCAGACTATTTTAGGCCTCCGACTGACCTGTAACGATTGCCAAAGATGATAAATTGGCAACTGGGACCGACGGCTTAACGTGCTCTCGAAGGCACTCGGGCGGTCACCAATCCGATTACTGGTGAGGCTTAAAGTTGCTTAACTTCGCTGATGGAATGATATGCGCAATAGCAACTGTGCAACGAGCTCCTCATAATCAACTAATTATAATAATTATTAACTACCTCGGTCAAAGAATTAGTCTTGCCATCCAAAGGGGGAATGCTGTCAGTATCTTCGGTACCTTGCCTACAGGGACTTTTTTTAATAATATATTTTAGTTATAAGATTATATATTTTTAAGGTTTTTAGTTATTAGATTATATTTATAAGGTTTTTAGCTATATGTATATCCAATAAATTATATGTTATTATCTTATATCTATTAGAGTATCTATGAATATTATACCCACTGAACTCGTATTCTGTGTCAGGCTAATTTAATATAATTGCTTCCATTGACACGAGGATCAGTGAGTATAAGTACAAAGGTTACAATATAATAGAACTTGTTAATTGACACCAATGCCATGAAGCGTTAAATCGGTGTTAAGTACATAGAAATACTTAGGTATCTGTTTGTGCGTATTATAAAACAAAATCACAAAGGCCCAACATTCATATGAAGGTTTAAAATGTTGTCCTTCAAAGCAAATTGCATCGATCTAACTTTTATCGGCTAAAATATGGACGAAAAGTTTGGTACTAATTTCCTTTTTTTTCCCTTTGTGATTTTTTTTCGAAAGTATAAGAAGGCTTAGTTATTCCACTTTATCACTAGCTATCTATAAGTCTAGCTGTTTCAGAGATTAACCGCGATCATCAGATATACAGGCAACCAACAAAAAATAGAACTTTTTTTTAATGTATTATAATACAATGTCTACCATAAGAGATAAGGCCAGGGAGATGATGATAATACATTATCTACCGTTTATACTTTAGAATTTTAGTAAACAAGTTACTTTGCAATTTTAAACAGGCATTGTTCTTTTAATTATGTGTATAGATATAGATTATAGTACATTTACATCGCGTCCAAAGTTTACTCACATCTTCCTTACGCCGGAAATATTTTTACTACAAACAAATTAATATTTTTCGAAAAAAATATCGCTCATAATATTATTGATATTACATTTTAATAACTTTATGTACAGGTACAATTAATAATAGTCGACTACGTACGTACCGAGAGTGAAACCAAACACGCGAAGTCGCGCACGTTTCAAACACACCGTTGCAATAAATTACGTAGATTATTCTGTATTGGAGAATTGATTCCCCATAATAAGTATTGGCTTATAGTTATAGCAGCGTCGTCTTACTAACTTCTTAGCTTTGACGTTTGATTAGTAGACTAGTCTCAAAAAATCAATTACGTCAAATTAATAGTTCTTAATATACTTTGTTTAAACCAATGATGGTGTAAAAATAATTAAATAAAATGTTCTAATATTTTGGTAATTATAGTCTTAATTATTAATATTAATGAGGCTTGGTAGCCGCAGGGTTTGACCAGTCGCCAGCTACCCAAGCGACGCAAGTTCGAACCTTCATTTCGAAGTTTTATTTCAGAACACTTACTAACACTAACAGACGGTGCACAATAGCAAGTAATTTTATGGCTATAGTAAAATATTAGGAATATACATACATATGCTCACGCCTGTATTCCCCGAAGGGGTAGGCAGAGGTGTTGTTATCACAACACCCACTTTTCACCGAATTTGATTAAGTGCCAACGTGACAGATGGTGAGTCCATCGCCGTCTCAGGCACTATACATACGTCTTTGAATTACTTCTCAGAAATATGCAGGTTTCCTCACGATGTTTTCCTTCACCGTAAAGCATGTGGTGTGAAATCACTGTACATAAGTTTTTTAGAAAAACTCATTGGTACAGGTCCCGCTAGGATTCGAACTTGCGTCGCTTGCGTAGCAGACGACTGCTCTAACCCCGGGGCCACCACGGCTCTTTTTAGGAATACACCATATAAATGTCTACTTAATTCACACTCTTAAAAATAATTGAATCAGAATGTTATTGCATTACTTCAAATAGATTATTACGAGTGACGTCATTTGACATGGTAAATGGTTTCTTACAATTCACAAGGTGACTGTAACGTCTACCATTCATTAAAATCTACGATCCAAGACTTACGTCCATCAATGACCGAAGATTTAAAGGTCTATTTATATAAGTCAGAGACACTATTCATCATCTCCCTGGCCTTATCGCATACACTGTTGGGGTCGGCACTTGATTCAATCCGATTTTTATACGAAGCGACTGCCATCTGACCTTCGCAACCCCTTTTACGAAGAAATCCTGAGACCTGGGTTAAACCAGCTGTCAGACTATTTTGGGCCTCCGACTGACCTGCAACGATTGACAAAGATGATAAATTGGCAACCGAGACCGACGGCTTAACGTGCTCTCCGAGGCACGAAGGGATCTCGGGCCACCCATCCAATTACTGGCTAGGGCTAGGGTTACTTGACTTCGCTGATCGAATGATATGCGCAACTGTGCCACGAGCTCCAGACCCAAATCCAAGACTTATTGACTAAGTGTGCCCACGGTTTCACCCGCGTAGTCTTAATTTCTTAATATTTAAAATAAATAAATTAAAGTAGCCTATGTTACTCCTTGTATGAGCTATCTGCTAGTGAAAACCTCGTTAAAATTACTCCAGTCGTTTTGGAGAATAGCCGGAACAAACAGTGTCTGTCTGACTGACAGACAAAGAAAAAAATATTGGTCTTTTTAAACTTTAAATGCATATAATGAAAAGGTGTCTAATTGTAATGTTGCAATTTGAAATAACAACACCCACTTTTCACCGATATTGACTGCCAACGTCACAGATGGTTAGTCCATCGCCGTGTCAGGCACTATACATACGTGTTTAAATTACTTCTCAGATATATTCAGGTATCCTCACGATGTTTTCCTTCACCGTAAATCACTACACATAAGTTTTTAGAAAAACTCATTGGTACAGGCCTCGCTGGGATTCGAACTTGCGTCGCTTGCCCAAGGCCACCACGGCTATTTCCTTCCTAGTAAATATTATCTAATATATAAAATTTCCATGTCACAATGTTAGTTACAGTACTCCTCCGAAACGGCTGGACCGATTTGTATGAAAGTTTGTGTGCAGATCAGGTAGGCCTGAGCATCGGCCAACACCCCGAAAAAATGGCAATACAACGTTTGCCAGGCACAGCTAGTATTTTATACAATCCATCCGTGATTTCTCAGGCTTTCCTCTCCCCTTGTTTACCATCCACAGGATCCACATACATAATAAGACACTTATTGGTTAAGTTAAGTTCTTTTCACACCTTTCATGATTACTCGTACCGGATAGCGTCGTGTCGTATAAATCGCCTTTAGTATAAATGAACCTTGACAATGTAAAGTACGTGAATTATGAAGCATATCCAATGTTTCAATGAGCGTTCCTTGTTCTGTCGTTTGAATAGACCCGGTGATGTCACACTGTAAGTTGTAACAGTCAAGTGCATGAATAAAGTATTCATGGAATCGTTTTACTTATGTGAAATATGCATAGTAATATTTTTTTTATTTTTATTAAATTCATTTATTAAAATATTTTTTTGTTTGAATAAATGAATTTAAAAAAAAAAAATATTATTACTATGCATCATACGTAGTGAAGCACGTACCGGGCCGCTAGTAATATTATAATTACTTACTGTGCCCCGATTTAATCCGCGTAAGTTTAGTTTTATTACTACGGAAAGAAAAATGATTTTTTTATTAATAGTAGCCTTTCTCCTTGTAACATTAGCTGTCTGCCAGTGGAAGTCCCGCTAAAATCTGCCCAGCGGTTTCAGAGATTACCCGGAACAGACAGACGGACAGAGATTTTTTTTTTATTTCAGTATCGAATATGTTTTAATAGGCATTCAGTGAAAAGCTATTATTTTGGAATTACAAACAGACACATCAATTTTATTTTTCTGTATATATGCATAGATTAACAAAATTTAAGGATATAGAAAAGAACACATTGTTTAAATGGCAAAAATAATAATTATAATATATATAATAATTAAAAATTTCACATCTTTCCGAAATCTAGCTGACAAGGATTTAGACCGATGAGTTTGATTCTTACAACTTCTATCATACAAAATATACATCTAAGTAACAGCCCGACTTTGGATTACTAACCGGTTAATGGCAATAGGTTCACCCCCTATTACATGGGACATGAAATATGGGCGAACTATAAATACCTACTTACTTTGGGATAGGTGCAAAGTTAGATCAACAAATTAACGTCGTCCAATGTGTGTTTGGGAAATTCAAGCACTGCATTGTCGCAGTGTACACATGCCGGTGAAACAAAATACTAGCGCCTATTTGACTTGATAACACTCTTTGTTTGTGCGAATTCTGCGAATAACGTATAATGAGGAATTGTATGTTTTGGAATTCGAATCACAACGGCATATATACCATACATAGGTTGGTTATTAGCCTTCATTGGGTATTTTTTGATTAATGCAATTAACGCTGTGTAGGGATATTTCTGCGTGGCTATAGTTAATTAGTACAGTCGATATTTTTAATATTTTACTTCTTTCGATGTTATATATAGTATCTATACATCATATATAGATGTATATTTTGGAAAAACCAATAAAAAAACTCTCTATCTGTACGTTTGTTCCGGCAAATCTCCGAAACAGCTGGTATGATTTTAACGGGACTTTCACTGGCGGATAGGTTATATTACAAGGAGTAAATTAGGCTATTTATGTTAATTTTTTTATTTACAAAACATTGAGGCTCTCGGGTAGCTAGCTATTACATCGAAATCTTTTTCATTTCTACTAAAGTTAGTTTCTAAGTAAGTTCTATTCAAATTTTTATTATTAATCTTACCGATTCCGATCAGGACGAATGTGCGGTTTCTGGCTAATTTAGTTGTATGATCAAATAATATAAATATGCTCTTCCAATATCTATAAATTACCAGATTCATGTTCAGTTGCGAAAGGGCTAAAATATTATTTTTATATAATAATTATCTCGTAACAATAAAATTGTCGGAGAACAGTGATGTAACTGCGAGCGGATCTATTTCCAGCATGTTTTGCACCACTGAACTGAAGAATATAGCTTTTTTTTCTTCGATGAACATTAACTACTGTTATTAAAAACTCTTCATTAATTTTACTTATGACTTTTTATTATTATTTTTATTTTGTTATTATTTTTATTTATTATTTAACGATTGTTTTATATGGAAAAAATGTTAATAAACTCTATCGGCTGCTGATTTTAAATAATGCGAAGTAATATTAATCTACACTTAAAATGATATTATATTATAAAGAGGAAAGGTTTTTGTGTAAAATTTTAACAAATTGATTCAGAAAGATATCACTAATTAATATAGGTTATATTTTATCCGGTCATCCAACGGGAACGAGAACTACGCGGGTGAAAGCGGGTGACTTCCGCTAGTCGTTAATAAAAATCAAAATCTATCAAATCAAAAATAAAAATCATCAATTAATATCATCATCCTCCTTTGCAGTATATTCACAATTAGTCAGCAGAACATTTTTAGTTTTATATTTTAACTTCGATTTCTCTTCTATCAATCGCCATAACTATATACACTTTACTGGCCGTATTATCTAAAAATTATACATAATCAAATCATAAAGTTTTATTCAACATAAGGGATACTTGAAACAATTATGAAACGTCATTTCTCTTACGCTAACTTGCCTGTCAGGAGAAGAAACGGCGAAACAAACTCCCCGGCGATTTTTTTACACGTGTCCCTTCTTTATATATGGTTGTTTCAGTACAATTTAATGGAAGAGTGAGCAACTCATTGCTTAGATATCATCAATATACTCAGATACACTATAAAAATTTCACAAAGTATCTTTCTTTTGAAAAAAAAATTTTTAACGATTCTGAACAACGACCTCGTAAAATTTCTCAAACAATTTCCAAAACAATACCGATTCATTTAATAATCAGACAGTAACAATACGACAGTACCAAGTAGGAACACGTATTTGTACGTGACCCACAAAAACTTCGCCGAAATATCTTTCAGCCACGCTTGAGAATTTTATATCATTTTTATTCGCTTGTAACCATTGAGCTATTATAACTAAGTATACAGAAGACAGTACGAAGAAACACGCTGCACCTACCAAGCGAAGCGCGATGACGGACTGAAATTTTATAAATTAAATTCGTAACTAACGCAAATGTTATTTTATTATTATTTTTTATTTTTTTTTATTTATTTATTAGGATCACCAACAATTGTTACATTTTTACATGATTACACGACAATATTTATATGAAGCTAAATGTACAATTACTTAAAGTTGAACACCGCATGTTTACATACCGTTTTACAGTTGGTATACATTAATAAACTTAATCTTATATTAAAATTAAAATTAAAAGCACACTCCTTAAAATAAGTATAAAACTAGATTAAATTACACAAGGTAGATGAGAAATAAACAAGCCGTATGACAAATAATTTACAAATATTTAATAATAATAATAATAACTATGTTTGGGTATGTGTGTTCGAGTGTGTGTATATGTTCGTGTAAATATGTGTGTTTGGGGTATATTATAGTATTACTTATGTATATATACAAACTAGCTTTAGTCCTCAACTACAACTGACATACGAACATTCAACCCTAATTTCACCCCCTTAGAGTAGAATTTCTAAAAACATATTCTTAGTCTATCTTCACCTCATAAAAAAACACATCGACCAAATTTCCTGACCCTAAGATCAGTTAATGTTGTGAACTGCCATTATAAGTCGGGACTTTGAATTTTGCGTCTGTGAGTGTAATGCCTTAAGTATCTAGTACATCATCTCCTTGGCCTTACCTCATGCATTGTTGGCGTCGGCTGCCATCTGACCTTCTAAAACCCTTTGAAGAGAAAAATCTGTGATTTGAGGTACTGATGAAGATACT
This sequence comes from Watsonalla binaria, assembly GCA_929442735.1. Lineage (NCBI taxonomy): Eukaryota > Metazoa > Arthropoda > Insecta > Lepidoptera > Drepanidae > Watsonalla > Watsonalla binaria. Next base: position 9,978,929 of record OV838924.1, on the reverse strand, counting down.
GAAGTATCTAGTACGTAATACATAATAGCTCAATGCTTGTAACTTACATTTCCTTCTAGCCATGTGGGATTCCAATACTCATTGATTTTATATTTGGCAAAGAGCTTTTGTTCTTTTCTTTCACTGAAGGAATTTATAGCGTGTGCTCTTCATACTAATGTTTAAATGAACGTTGAACTTTGATGTTTGGCGTTATCATTATGGGCATGCTTTCACGCCTCCCCCCAAGAGACTTTGAAGAGGTTTGTGGAGTTGGAACATCATCATTGGGTTTCTTTGACGGATGGTGAGTTGGTGAACCAGTTGCCAACATTATTATTTGCGATTTTGAAGCAAGGGCCCTACCTTGACCTATTATTATATGACAGTTTAACTCTTATTATGAGACGGATGTATACATACATACATATGCTCAAGCCTGTATTCCCCGAAGGGGTAGGCAGAGGTGTTGTAACACCCACTTTTCACCGAAGATGATTAAGTGCCAACGTGACAGATGGTGAGTCCAACGCCGTCTCAGACACTTTACATACGTCATTGAATTACTTCTCAGAAATATGCAGGTTTCCTCGCGATGTTTTCTTTCACCGTAAAGCACGTGGTGTGAAATCACTGTACATAAGTTTTTTGGAAAAACTCATTGGTACAAGCCCCGCTGAGGTTCGAACTTGCGTCGCTTGCGTAGCAGGCGACTGCTCTAACCTCAAGGCCACCACGGCTCAGACAGATGTATATGACGTGTATTCATCTGTCACTGTCACACAGTGGGACTATGATGGTAACAGGAGCTTATGGTAAGGCCCCAGGTTTCACCATAATGTTGTCGATTAGTAAACTTCAAACAACTAATTAACATTGAATTTGATTTGGGTTCAAATAAGGAAAGACCCTTTGCAGGAGAATAACACACAACCCACACCGTTATTGCTATAGTAATAGAGTGTGTTTTTGTTTCAGACATTAAAATCAATAGTGGACTTCATAAAAACACAAATATGCACGATAGCACTATCCCTGACACTGTTCAACTCAGTACGGCTGCCGAAAGAGGCGTTCATCTATGGGGCAGTTCCTTACCTGGTGGTTTACTCCTTCTGGCTGCTGGCCGCTGGTCTTCCTACCACGCTGTTGCAGCTGGCCATGGGGCAGCTCAGCCAACAGGATCCTGTCGGCGTTTGGAGAGCAGTACCTATGCTTAGAGGTAATACTCCACTTTATTACCTCCGCCAACAAAGGCAAAGATTGTGATTTAACCACAGTGGGTATACATTTAAGTTTACTGCAAGCAGTATGGGAACTACCAATCGTTCGTAATCATACAAACGCTCGAATTTACGAGATTATAAGCAGTACTGTTATTACAGGGTGTCACGTTGTGGCCGATCGCATATAATATGTCAGAGCCTGGTTGACCTAGCTGTTCTCGGATTCTTTTCAAATGACTTTTTCTCATATACATATGCTACAAATTCTATATACAAGATATATAGAATTGCTCGTTTAAATGTATAAAATTAGCGTATCTTACAGACAATACATACACACACTTCCACTTTTAATATACATACATACATACATATGCACACGCCTGTATCCCATGGGGGTAGGCAGAGACCACTGTTTGCCACATGCTACGATCCTTACATACTTTTAATATTATTAGTGCAATTCTAAAAGTGGTTCTAAAAAAGTGTGTGTAATCCCATGATAATAATATGAAGTAAAGGTATACCGATTAAGTGACGGTAAAAGCAAGTAAAGTAATTGAATAAAGTCACGTAATATTCCTAAATTGCTGAGAGCATTAGATGAACGTATTTTTGTGGTACTTGAACATCGAACAAAGCTCGGTCGCTTTATTTGTAGGTACATAATTGTCATAACATGCGTGGCATCCATAGATCTAAAATATACAATTCAATATTAAATAACTCTAGCGTCCATTGTTACGCATAACCAAACACGAACATTCATTGAATACCATCCGTTCTGATGAATGCTATTAATAAAAGGTATATTTCAAAATATAATAGTTTGCTTGTGGGTTGGGCTGAGTTATGGATAGGCAGTAAGCATCAAATACTTTTTTTATATTTAGTAACAAGGCTGTAATACTGCCATACAATTGTTAAATTAATGATATAATAGCTTCGGCCCGCAGCTTCGGCTGCATGGCAGTTTCATTTCACATGCAAAATTCCATACCACTTATCACCAAACAAAGAACACACCCTCCAAATTACACGCCTCTAGGATCAGAGGTTTCGGCTGTGCGAAGATATAATGATTCAGTCACAACTTTGAATTGAATGCGTATGGAACACAGGAAAAATGTTGCTTCCAAGAAAATATCCATTGAATTATTTGCATTCATTTTACTGTGGTATATTCCACGGAAAGGAAAAATAAATGAGTAAGGCATCTAAATATAAATACTTTAACATTATTTCTGACATTTTGTATATCCAAAAATGTAGAACGTTAATCATCGCCCTGGCCTTGTTGGGGTCGGCACTTGATTCAACCCGATGTGGCTGATCACCTGATTTTTATACGAAGCGACTGCCATCTGACCTTCGAAACCCCTTTAACGAGGAAAATCTGTGATCTGGGCTAAACCATTTGTCAGACTATTTTAGGCCTCCGACTGACCTGTAACGATTGCCAAAGATGACAAATTGGCAACAGGGACCGACGGCTTAACGTGCTCTCCGAGGCACGGAGGGAACTCGGGCGGTCACCCATCCAATTACTGGCTAGGCTTAGGGTTGCTTAGCTTCGCTGATCGAATGCTTTGCGTAATAGCAACTGTGCCACGAGCTCCTCAATGTAGAACGTTAATATAAATAGAAAAAAGCTTCTTGTATAGATTTTTCACACTCGCGCTCCGACCTCCGCCCCGTACGGACGTCTCGAAGCGCTCTCCTGCCGCGCTCCGCCGCTGCCCGCTGTCCTGTCGCCGCCCGCTGCTACCTGCGCGCTGCTACCTGCGCATCGAACCCTTCGCCGAACTTGCCTTTTTCAAGGCGAGTTTCGGCCTTCTCTGTTTCTGTGTGAGACAAGTCTCGCTAGTTGTGACCCTTCAGGCAAAAACCACTTTTTTTTAGTGGTCCTCGGTGGATACCTAGCGGTGCCAACGAAGCTGAGTGGGGTGTTGACCCGATACACCCGTTTTTGCCCCCTCAGGGCAAAAACACAAATCGGACGGGGCTAGAACCACCGGCCTTGGGGGCTTCCCTCGCCGACACTAGCCATCTCCTCCCTCCCACCCTGCCCTTTCCCTACCATCCCATTCCTTAGTGTTGTTTGGTTGCTTTAAGCTTCGGCTAAAAGTACTCCTCTGCACTAAGGCTGTTAGGAACCCGTCTGCACATTAAGATTGGCAGCGGGATTACAAGCTTAGGGCACACCCTACTCAACCCTAGCTGCCTACCCCCCGGCAGTGAGGGACTAACACACACGCACACAACCCCAGGCCAGTCCAACCTGGGGATTAGGCGCGAAATTAAATAAAATAAATACCGCGTGGTATTTTTGCTCCCCCAATATTGCCATTTATAAAATGGCCGACTCCACTCTCCGCGCCCTTCTTCGGGCCCTCCTCAAAGTCCCAGCCAACCAAGCTGTTGCCAGCTCCGTCCTCTCCCCAGAAGATTTCGCCAACCTGTGTGGCGAATCAAGCCCCTCCCCGGCCATCGAGCCCCCCACTCACGCCCCTGCGGCGCCCTCCGTCCCAGCAAAACCAAACCTAATTAGGTTTGATGACTCCCCGGCAAGCCCCGACTGCCCTCCCAGCCGTCCCGTCATTATCGACGCGGACATGGCCTCCGAGTCCAACTCGGACTCGAACACTTCCGTCGATGACGACTTCAATGTCGTTGTAGGGCGCAAGAAGAAGCGATCTCTCAAGACCAAAACTTCTGTTGGTCAAACCCCGGCGAAGTCTCTCAAGACTTCCGCCAAACCGATAGCCTCCCAATCTGCTCAGGCGGTCCCTCCCTCAGAGGAAAACCGCTCTGACGCCACCCCACCCTCTCAGCCCGTAGCCTCATCCTCGAGGAAGGAGCCCATCCCACCGCCTATCTTCATCCAAGATAAGGCGAAGTGGACCGATGTCTCGGCGTGGTGCAATGCGAATCGCATTGCTTATACTAACGCCCGCACCACCGCCAATGGCATAAAAGTCTCGGTGCCTACCTCCACCGACTTCAGGTCTCTGACCAAAATGTTACAGGCTAGGAAAGTAGCCTTTCACTCTTACGACCTCCCCGAGGATCGTCTCCTCCGCGTAGTAATCCGCGGCATCCCCAAAGAGATAGACGAAAAGTCTATCTTGTGCGATCTTCAATCGCAAGACATCCCCGCCCTCGAGGTGCATCGCATGCACGGCGCCCGCAACAGTGCCATATACGACATGGTCTTTGTCGTATGTAAGCACTCTCCCGCCGCAAAAAGCATCTACAATATTAAGACCGTATGCCAATTATCTGGCTTAAAGGTCGAAGCCCCCAACAAACGCAGCCAAATCGGCCAATGTCACAAGTGCCAGTTATATGGCCACTCTTCCCGCAATTGCTTTGCCGTACCCAGGTGCGTTAAGTGCCTAGGTAACCACGGCACAAGCGATTGCCCCCGTCCCAAGGACATCTCACTCTGCACAGAGCCGCCTAGTTGCGTTCTGTGCGGTCAATCGGGCCACCCTGCGAACTATCGCGGCTGCCCAAAAGCCCATCGTCCCCACCCCAAAATGGTAAAGCGAGTTCAAGCTCGCAACACCAGGGATAACCTCCCTTCCTCTGCTCTCCCTGAGCGCCTTAGCCCTCAAAGACCCTCCCCCTGGAACGCACTGAACCATCAGCGCGCATTCCCCAAACTCGCTCCTCCGAGAGCTCCCCAATCTACGGCCATCCCTCCCTTAATGGCCATCCCCACCATGAAACCCCCTAAGCCAAAAGGCACACCTCCCACGGCAGCTCCACGCTCGCCTGCAGCCCCTCCGGCACCGACCCCTATGGGTCCCCCTCCTCAAGCCCCGGAAGCCAACGTGACTGGCGATAACATGGCTTTTCTGAGCCATTTATTCCATGCGGTTGACATCCGTAGCTTGAACCAGATGGCCGAGCAACTCCGCGCTTCTCGCGGTAACATTGCCTCCGTCATGGCTACGATGAGCAAGTTCGCTCACGTTACCACAGCCCTCACCTCTTTCTTTGATACGGTCCAATAATGGAGAGACACAACCTAGGAGGAAAAATCAAACCCAGGTCCCTCAAGGTAGGGTTCTTTAATGCCAATGGCATTAACACCCAACGCGACGAGATCGCTACTTTCCTCCGAGAACATCAATTAGACATTTTTCTCCTTCAAGAGACCTTCCTCAAACCCTCCAACCGCGATCCCAAAATTGCGAACTATGAAATAGTTCGCAACGATAGAACCCATTCCGCCAAAGGAGGCACCCTCATCTATTATAAAAGATCTCTTTACTGCATTCCTATGGACCCCCCCCAACCTCTCTCAAATCGAAACATCAATATGTCGGCTAGGCATGACTGGACATGAACCAATCATAATAGTTTCGGCTTATATCGCACCCAACAAACAAGGTGATATCGCTCCCGATATCGTAAAACTTCTTAGCTTAGGCAACTCTGTCATCGTGGCAGGAGACCTAAACGCCAAACATGAGTCGTGGAATAGCCGCACTCGAAATTCCAGAGGTAATCAACTCAATTACCTCAGTATCATTCATAACTTCGACGTTATAGCTCCCATGCACCCAACGCATTACCCAGCCATCATAGATCACCGTCCGGACGTTCTCGACTTGGCGATTCTAAAGAATATAAACCTTCGTTTAAATTCTATGGAATCAATAGACGAGCTTGATTCCGATCACCGACCCGTTTTACTGAGTCTTACCCCCCGTACAGGTCCCCCTGACTCTAGTCAACCTACTCCCATGAAAACGGCAACTAACTGGAGGAAACTAGAGGAAAACCTCAAGTCTACTCCCTTGCCCTTCCCCGAACCGACCCCAACCTCCATTGTAGACACGGCAAACGCAATTGACTCCCTCACCAGTCACGTACAAACAGCAGTCAACAGCTGCTCCCGGCAGGTCCCAGCAATGGATGACCATCGCTGGAGGCTGCCGGACGATGTGCGTGAACTGGTGACGGAGAAAAACGCGGCTATCCGAGCTTACAGGACCTACCCCACAGCAGCCAACCGATCATTTATGAACCACTTACAAGCCAAAGTAAGAAGGCGCATGAATGAAATGAGGGAAGCCCGCTGGGATAACTTCTTGGCTAACCTTACCCCTAATCACCAGGCTTTCTGGCACTTGCAACGCAAGCTCAGAGTCAAAGAAGCCTGCAGCATCCCTCCTCTTAATCGTCCTGGCCGTAGTCCCGCCTTCGACGATGACGAAAAGACCGAATGCCTTGCCGACAATCTAGAATCCCAATGTTCTCCCAGCTCCCAACAAGTAGACATGGCCCATCTCACAAAGGTGGACGCCGAGGTCGAACGAAGGGTAGCTCAGCCCCCAATAGAGGACCCAGACAATCCAGTCCCAGTAGTTACAGTCGATGAGGTTCAATCTCTCATCAAGGATCTCAACCCTAGGAAGTCTCCTGGCTCCGACGGGATAACAAATAAAGTAGTCAAACTCTTTCCCCTCCACATCATTGTCTTCTTGACAGCCATTTTTAACGCTGCCCTTTCTAACAACATCTTCCCACAATCGTGGAAAGAAGCAGTTGTCATAGGGATACCAAAACCTGGTAAGCCCAAATCCGAATCCTCTAGTTACCGCCCCATCAGTCTCCTCAAAACTCTCGCGAAGATCTACGAAAGGTTGATCTTCAAAAGACTTAAGCACTTTGCTGAATCCCACAATCTCATCCCAAACGAGCAGTTTGGCTTCCGAACTAAGCACTCGTGTGTTCAACAGGTGCATCGCATCGTTGAACACATAAGTGAGGGATTCCAAGTCAAACAGCAAACGGGTGTCCTATTCTTCGATATAGCGAAAGCATTCGATAAAGTCTGGCACAATGGCTTATTATATAAGCTTTACCAAATCGGTGTGCCTGACAGACTCGTGCTCATCATACGAGACTTCTTATCGAATCGCACCTTCCGATATCGCATCGAGGGCTCATTATCTTCTCCTCGCCGCATTCGTGCTGGAGTCCCCCAAGGCTCCGTGCTTTCCCCACTCCTTTTCACGCTGTACACCAGCGATATCCCCAAAAGTCCCAGTGCCGATCTAGCTCTCTTCGCCGACGACACGGCTATCTACTATAGAGGCAGAGACCGTCATACGATCGCCAAACATCTCCAAACCGCAGCCAATGCCCTTGGCAAATGGTTCCGGAAATGGAGATTTGAAGTCAACCCAGATAAGAGCGCAGCTGTCCTCTTCTGCCGCTCTGGCGACCGATATCACGATCCTCCTCCATCTGTAACCATGTTCGGCCAACCGATTCCTTGGGAATCCACGGCCAAATACCTAGGCGTCATCCTCGACCAAAGGTTGTCCTTTGCATCCCACACAAAGAAAGTACGGTCACGTGCTTCCTTTGCCCTTGGTCGACTCCACTACCTACTAAATGCACGGAGTAAATTGTCACTTAAATCTAAGTTGAGAATTTATCTCTCTTGCATCCGTCCCATTATGACATACGCCAGTGTTGTTTTCGCACACACGGGCAGCTCTAACATCCATAAAATGCAGGTCCTCCAAAACAAATTCTTGCGAAAGGCTGCGGGAGTCCCGTGGTACGTTCGCAATAGTCAACTCCATGTAGACTTCAAAATTCCCACCATAAAACAGTTTATGAAAAGCGCCTCTAAGCGCTTTTTCGAATCTGCTGAAAAACATCCCAACCCACTAATCGTATCGGCCGCCCGATATACCCCCTCCCAAATCTCCACCCGACGCCGTCCGAGGCATGTCCTTATTGACCCTGACGACGATATCACATTGCTTCAGCAAGCAATGTCTCAAAAGCACACACCAAACCGACCATTGTTCCGTCCTCGCCGGCGAGGCTCGTCGCGAACTCTACGTCATCGTCCCCCCCGTCCTCTGCTAGGGCCGGCGCGCGCCGAGCCACTAGCCTTAAACATGTCCCTAAATAATACCACTCAGATCCAGCTCCCTAGCTCATCCCCCAGCAACGCCCTAAGCCGAGGTCCGAACCCCGCACCGGGGTGCCCTTAGCTGTGTTGCTTAGTTTTTAAGTTTAAGCTCGGCTGGAGGCCCTTGGGTCTCGCCCCTTAGTCCGGTTAAGCAGTGGAGGTAACTCCCCCCTACCAACTGCGAGAGACCATGTCGTAAAAAAAAAAAAAAAAAAATTGTATAGATTTATATGCCTATTTCTATTCCGGAGATTACGGTATTGTATCATATCTATAGAGATTTTCTTGAAAAGACACTGTCTTGGAAACCCGTAGCAAATCTGCTTTCCTCACAAAATGGGTTCAAAGATACAAAGAGCCGTCTGATCATACATAATCTTGTTACACGGGAATGTTTATTTTAAAAATATACTATATCGCTTTACTGGCGACATTTTTCTCTGTCCCCTTATGATATTAAAGCTTCTAAGAAACGTTTTCAATGCTTTGAAGATTAGATTGAGTTAAATATTTTATAGTAATGCTGTATCGTCGTTCTGAAACATAATTATTCCATCTACTCAATATAATTTGTAGAAATACATATCAAAGTAGCTGTGCCCCGCAGCTTCACCCGCGTTTACCTAAACCCAATTTTTTTTTATAATAGTTGCCTAAGCTGCTCCTAGTAACATCAGCTCTCTGCAGATCTAGTACCGTTAAAATCAGTCTAGCCATTTCTGAGGTTACCCGGAAAAAAGACGGCCTGAGAAAACTTTCATATGGATTTGAAGAACTCTTATTTAGAATTACAAATAGACACTCAAATTTTATTTATCGGTATAGATATAAATATCAAGAGCCCACGACCTGCCTGTGTCCCAATTTGCTGGGGTGTAATATTGGGTCGCGCGATGTGGCTGGTAACCAGATTTTCATAACTTTAGTTTGATGTACCGAATCGATGATCAGTTGTGAAATTCCGACAAAGTTCAATTTTAGAAGCTTCGTTGTCGGCAATTTCGCCTTGTCGTTTAGGTTAATGAATAAGTTTATTTATTTTAATAAAACGAAACATCTTAATTTCACATCGAGCAGTCGTCTGCTACGCAAGCGACGTAAGTTTGAACCCAGCTGACATCGGGGCCTGTACCAATGAGTTTTTCCAAAAACTTATGTGCAGTGATTTCACACCACGTGCTTTACGGTGAAGGAAAACATCGTGAGGAAACCTGCATATTTCTGAGAAGTAATTCAAACACGTATGTATAGTGTCTGAGACGGCGATAGACTCACCATCTGTCACGTTGGCACTTAATCCGTCAAAAATCAAGTGATCAGCATAGGGTTGAATCAAGTGCCGACCCCAACTATGTAAAGATATAAAAGATGATTCTGAATGTGGCTGCCCATCTCACTTTCGCAACCTCCTTTACCATCACTCAAATATACTGACACATTAAACTCTTCGTTTTAATTTTTTTTCCATTTCCAGGAGTGGGTCACCTGAAGCTGCTAACATCATACCTGTGTTGTATCTACTACATGATGTATACGGCGCTCTCGTTGGCTTATTTGATCTGGATCGGGAAAGGAACCTTCCCTCTAAAGGACTGCACGCGACTGCATATTACTCCTGTAAGTGTTTACATTGGAACATTAAATTGAAAGCTAGATGCTTCGTGCGTAACAGAATGATTTTCAAACAGATTTTCAACTCTATTTCACTCTCCTAGGGAAGAAATTCGAAAAGCCCATTTCAGTTTGGCTTTATTTCTCTAGTGAACTGTAGGCCAATTATCTATACTTAAAATTGTAAAGCTGCAGAGTTTGTTTGTTTGAACGCGCAAATCTCAGAAACTACTGGTCCGATTTCAGAGAATCTTTCAGTGATGGATAGTCCATTTATCGAAGTTAAAGGCTATGTTTTCTTTTCAAAAAAGGGATTCCGTTAGAAAATCATGTAAGCCAAGGTGCAAAATCGAAAACCTATTTATGCTTGCGCTGCAAAAACTATTGACAATAGAACAAAATGATGTACTACGGGTTTGTAGGTCTTAATAAGATCTACAAAACTAAGGATTACTAAGAAATAACCGCTTTTGTGTTCATAAAAAATATTAAATCGTCTAAAGAAAGAAACTACGCTAAATGTGTATCGTAATATTATCACCATCTCCCTTATCCCATACATTGTTGGGGTCGGAACTTGATTCAACCCGATGTGGCTGATCACCTGATTTTTATACGAAGCGACTGCCATCTGACCTTCGCAACCCCTTTAACGAGGAAAATCTGTGATCTGGGTTAAACCAGTTGTCAGACTATTTTAGGCCTCCGACTGACCTGTAACGATTGCCAAAGATGATAAATTGGCAACCGGGACCGACGGCATAACGTGCTCTCCGAGGCACGGAGGGAACTCGGGCGGTCACCCATCCAATTACTGGCTAGGCTTAGGGTTGCTTAACTTCGCTGATCGAATGATATGCGCAATAGCAACTGAGCCACGAGCTCTTCTGTTTATCGTAATATTAATATTATATTGAAGTGAGAAAGTTGCAAGTTGAAGAATGATGTGGTGACCAGAATTGAAAAAAGTATGTTGAGATGGTTTGGACATATCGAAAGGATGAGTGAAAGGCGATTAACGAAAGAAATTTATAGAGCGAATGTGACCGGCAGTGTCGGTAGAGGGCGGCCAAGGAAGAACTACTATGACCAAATTAATAGTATTTTTCACAAAGGTCAAATTCGGAGCACTCGTAACCGAAGAAAGTGTATGAAGAGATGCATGAATGTGGATGAATCGAAAGAAGTATGTAAGGATCGTAGCATGTGGCAAACAGTGGTCTCTGCCTACCCCCATGGGATACAGGCGTGAGCATATGTATGTATGTATGTAATATTATATAAAACTAAATCTACGCGGGTGAAACCGTGGGGTATAACTAGTAATATGATAACTGTAGTAAAATTATTAATAAAAAAAATCTCCATTCAATAAATATGACCGTTGTTTCTCGCGGTACTACCGCAGGCAAACATAAAATTTTTGAAGGAAGGGATGAAATTGTCTTCCAATCTAGTAGTGTGTGTGTTTAAAGTAGATATAGAATACAAGTAATTTTATCATCGGTATTTGTTTTATTTGTTTCAGCGCGGCTATGAAAACAGAATGAATGCATCGGAATGCTTTAAGTAAGTATGACAATCTTATCACTCATATGCTTAGGATTCTCTGCATTATGAAAGCGTACATACAGACAACCACAACCACCCCTTTATTACTTTAACATGGTTTAAGCTAAGACTAGACCAAACTCTGACTAAAACTATAAAATTAAAAATATGGTGTAAGCAGACGTGTTGTAACAACACCCACATTTCACCGAATATGATCAAGTGCCAACGTGACAGAGGATGAGTCCATCGCCGTCTCAGGCACTATACACACGTCTTTGAATTACTTCTCAGACATATGCAGGTTTCCTCACGATGTTTTCCTTCACTGTAAAGCACGTGGTGTGAAATAACTGCACATAAGTTTTTTTTTTTTTTTTTAGAAAAACTCATGGGTACAGGCCCCGCTGGGATTCGAACTTGCGTCGCTTGCGTAGCAGGCGAATGCTTTAATCCCAAGGCCACCACGGCTTCTAAACTGAAACTATTTCCATCCTTTTCAAAATCACAAAGCAAGACACAGCTATTGCTATACCAAGGATTTTCAATGACAATTTTTTGTAATAAGGGGGATGAATTCCCCTATAAGAATCGTTCAATTACATCGATTACTGCTTGATATACTAATATATAAAGATCAAGAGTTTGATTGTTTGCTTGAACGGGCTAATCTCATGAACTACTAGTCCGATTTTAAAAAAGTTTTTAGTGTTAGATAGGCCATTTATCGAGGAAGGCTATACGTTATATAACTTTATGCTAAAACCAATCGCAGGTTATAGTTAGCGTGTTATCCTAAAATATCTATTATACGCGAACGAAGTCACGGGCACATATCTTAAACGCACCTTTATAGTGTAGCGATTTATCGAACTTTGAATTCGGGAACGAAATATAAAAATGTTCGAAATATAATATAACCGTTATAATTTTCCAGCTCAACATTTTTGGCGCCTTTCGCTGAGTACCCCCAGTATCTCGGAATAATGGCGATTTTAATATTTGTTTTATGGTTCTTCGTGCCCATTCTGTAAGTAACTTTATACAATTAAATATTAAGTATACTTTTGATTGAGGCCGTTAACACGGCGTGCTTGATTTGTCCTCCAATAGGCTCTACATAAAAACACAATTTTGTTTTAATGAGGTTGATATTTTAAAAGTAATTAGTAACTTTATCCTTATCGCAACAGAGGTCAAAATAACGCGCAGTACTATAATAATGAGACGTGAGCTTGTTTGATAGGAGAACTTAGACGAAGGAATCATTAGGATCTGAAAATATTGCTTACTATTTTTACCGATTGAAACTTACTAGATGATGTTGCAGTGTGAAAAATTACCTCAAAAACGGTCGTCCGTTTATTATATACCTATTCGATACGTTACTAGTTACTAGTACGTAGGGGAGTGGAGTGGGGAGAAATACTAATGGACTTTATTCGCGTCGCGCCATACAGAGCAACAGAGACATACTCTTGTAATAAGTACTGCGCATTCAAGGTTCGCATCAAGCGCTCTTAGCTCGCGACGGCACCCTTAGCCGCTTTTAAATCTTTTATTATATATATCTGCTCACGCCATCCCACAAGGGTCCCCAAAGGGGTAAGCAGAGGTGCTGTAAAAATAACATCCACATTTCAAAGAATATGATTAACTGACACGTGACAGAGGGGGAGTCTATCGGCGTCACAGGCACGATACATACGTCTTTGAACTATTTCTCAGACGTATGCAGGTTTCCTCACGATGTTTTCCTTCACCGTAAAGCACGTGGGGTGAAATCGATACGTTTTGAGAACAACTCATTGGTGCAGGCCGCTGAGATTCGAACTTGCGTCGCTTGCATAGCAGGCGACTGCTCATATCCCGAGACCACCACGGGTCTTTCTCTCTCAAATTCTTCTCTTCCAAACCTTTTGTGTTTACCACTAAAAAAATTATACCGTTCCTAAGCATTTAAAATTGATGATGCTTGAAATGCTACTGCGCAACGGTGTTCGTATTATAAATAACAAATATTTATACTTTGAATAAACTTGGTACTATCATTACCATGTATGGTATTACTGGTGTATCATTGTTTCGCATGTATATCGTTGTGGAGTCTCTAAACCAGTGATTACAGACCGTTTTATAATTGTAGATAACTTGATGTACTTAACTACCTATTTGGTATTTTTGTTCTCGTGTCTAAGTTTGGATATTATCGTTATGTTTTATTTTAGCCTCATTAAAATAAATTAATGTCATAATTGAGAGCAAAAACCTTGTTCTCGCGTCACCCGATGTAGTCATTTAGTCTTATTTCGCTGTAATTGAATAAAATTACAACAGATAAAATATAATTTGTTATAATAGTGCCACATTAACCGTTGTTGAACTCGTAAACGTTTACGCAGAAGTTGGCAAAATTTTGTGGCTATCCGAGTGTGTAGTGCGAGTTTTTTGTAAACTGCCATCAAAAGTCATCGCATTAACGTAATCACAGATTTGTATGGGTTCAAAATAGTGGGTATATTACACTCTGGCCCGCTAAAATAAGCCCCAAATTCTTGGTTTTAGTGCCGTCTGTCTGTGTGCCGACAGATCTCGTTAAGCGATTTATTTTGTACTCTTAAAATTGTATAATATTTTTTAGAAAAAAGTAATTACTGAGTTCCTTACTACTTTCTACTTTCCGAACCTGGCGGTAGCATGTATAATCTTAGAAATTATGTCATTCTGACTGATTTGAAAGTGCTTTGTAAAAAGTCTAAGCGAATAAAAATATTTTGACTTTGACTTTGACTTGTGATGCTGGGAGTTAAAAACTCGCCCATAGGTGTATACGGGTCTTTTCAATGCCACGGGCACAATTGCACACAGGGTTCCTACCGTGATAGTTTAACTCTTATTATGTGACAGATGTATATTACGTGAATAAATCTATCACTGTCACACATGAAGGCAATGAGAGCTTATGATAAGGCCCTTGCTGACCTTGTTTTAAGAGAAGCCGCTAGACCAACAGGGGCCTACCATCATCGGTTTAAGCACAGCTTATTAAGAGTAACTTCTGAGCATGTTTCATTTTTTGTACCGTAACATTAAACATAAAGCTAAGAAATTCGTTGGCCCTTGTTTAGTCTTATCTGCTAGCATAATAAGTCCTAATAGAGCTGTATAAAGCTTATCAATGATCGAACACATTTTTTTTCTATTTGTTTGGATCGATTTTTCGAATTCACTGTAAGAGTTTCGTACTACTTACATATAATATGATCAATATTATTCTCTCGTTTGTATTCCAGGTAAACAAAAAAATTATAATTAATAGGGTCCAACAAAATAGGGACCCATTGCTCTAATCCAGAGTCCAAGTTGCTACTGGGAACACGTCAAAACAATTTTATACCTTTATCTTTTGTAAAGTAAAGGTCAAAGCCCTAGGCGGACACCTCTTATTCAGCCCTTTGTAGTTACTACACCTTTTGTTTAAACTTCAAATATTCATTAAATACATCATGAGAAAATATTTTACAGGTACCTGAGTGAATCATTAAAGTCCTTCCTAAAACAAAGAACCTCTTTATAATTAATATATTTTTATGAATCTATTGTTTGCTATTTTTCAGTTTATACCGTCTTAGAAAATCTCTAAAAGTAACACTGTGCATCATGACTCCGCTGACTGTGGTTATTGCCGTGACTCTAAGTACATTTCTCGCTGAGAGCGCAGTGCTAGATGCCATGTTCGAATCTTGCGAGCAATGGAAGCCGCTATCCCAACCTTATATTTGGCATAGTGCTTGTGTCCAAGTTTTGCTCTCTACTCAAATTGCGGGAGGATATTTGGTCAGCGCTGGTGGAACAGTGTACCGGCATTCTGATGTCCGATGGTAAGACATTTACCTTACTATCAGAGGGCTTCAGGGAGCTTTCCTTCGGCTCTCGATTCAACTCGATGCGGCTGATCACCAGATTTTACAAGGAGCCCTTTTTACACGGAAAATCGGTAATCTGGATTAAACTAACTGTCAGACTCTCCGACTGACCTACATAAGAAAAATCACTGGGATTTTAAGTTGTGTCGCTTGCGTATCAAGAGACTGCTCGAACCACTCTACCATTATCTTGTTCTATTATCTTTCTACAATTCTATTTCAGGACATCAGCATCAGTGATAATGACGAACATATTTGCCGGTTTGTTGTGGGTGCTCCTTTGGGAGGCAATAGGCGGGGAAGGGAAGAAAGACACCAGCTTCATATCCATTCTAGTCCTTATTTACCAGTCCTCGGTGACTGAAAAACGGGCCAAAGCATGGCCTTTACTTGCCTTTGGAATAATACTGGCGTCGGGAATAATAACCGTGGTAAGGTCAACTTTATTATCAGAGTATTAAGTACCTAGCATAATCTTAAGTTTTCCTTAAGTCAAAAAAATGAGGAAAACGTTGATACATTTGCGTGGCTGCTGGTAATTAAATTTGTTTTATTTCATGAGGTCCGCTATGCATCTCTTTTAAATAATTTAATTCCATCGAACTTATTTCGGTTTGCACTGTCTATGAGTATATCATACACCAGTTTATTTTGCCAGAATAAACCGAGCACCAAGTATAATATATATAGCATTTTCTTATTCCACAATCGTAGCAAATAGTGCCAACAGTAAACTTGATGATAAGCGGTGACTGCGCTGAACGCTTGTAGCACCAAAATATCACCCGCGCATTGGCTTAAACCTAATTACAACTGAAAGCTAGCATTGTTTGGCTGCGAACTTCTGTATAGTTCCCAGTTCGACTCCGAATTTCAAACGGGAGATCTCGTTATGCCCTTTCATATTATAGTGTGAAGTCAACAATAAAACTTTCTTCCTCCAGTTAATTCTGCTGTTTCCAATCTACGACAAACTCCATCGCCTCACTGGCGATCATTGGCGACTATTTGCGACAGCATCGTCTGCTCTTGGAACAGCTTTGACTGTGATTGTCCTCGCTCGAAGACTGGATGTAACTGCAATGTTGGATGATCTGGTTATACCAATACTTGCTGTATTCACTGCTGCTGTCGAAGTCGTTGGATTTGTTTTCATTTATGGTAAAGACATTTCAATACCATTTGATTTTTAAAACTTTAATTTGACCATAATTTTAGACACCTACATGAAATTAAATATTTGACAAAATCCCTATTATTCAAATTTATGGTTGAAAATAAAAATAGACTTAACTCTAGATTAAATGATGCCCTTTTTAGATCCATAACACAGAATGAGATGGACCTTCTTTATAGCGAAGGACTATCTTTTTCTATAATATTTTTTATTATGGTTTCTAATAAGGGAGTTCATGCATGCTATAGGACTAAGTGATAAAAAATTCGTTGAAATAATTTCCAGGCTGGTGCTACTTAACGATAGACATTGAATTCCTGACGGGAGTGAAACTACCCTGCTTCTGGGTAGCAACGTGGTGGACTACCCCTGTTCTTCTCCTGGGGGTCACTGGGTGGTGGCTGCGGGCCTTAATCAGGGCCACGTGGGGCCAGACCGTGACCTTATGGCCTTTATTGGCCGTCCTGATAGTAATCATATTCATAATGGTTGTGATGGCAGCGGTGGCAGTTGCCAAAGAGGAACAATATAACTTTGCTTCGGTGAGTAGTTCTTAACAATTAACATTTTAGAGATAGAGAAATAAAATAAACCCATTTCACTCTACGTACACTCTTTATCTTATTAGCAAGCGTGATAAAATAGTAAAATCATAGTAAAAATATCATTGTAAATCATAGTAAAAATCTCTGTATGAAGAGAAGAGCTGACGTGAAAATGAGCAACGTATCTCTACTGTACTCCTTTTTTGTATTAAGATTACCAATAACTCCATCGGCAAGAGCTAAGTCTTGTCGATGAGGTTATTGCCACTCTTGCTTTCTGGCATAGGCATAACCCTTGATTCATCTCAACTAGAACTTCAGTTTCTGAACTGTAAATACAACCACTGCAAACTGTCAAAAGAATAGTGCGAACTAATTGACGTGTCGCGCCATCTTGTGAATAAATTAACGAAGTTTGTGATGTTATCGTTACAGAAAATCTCAGCAGCATTTCGCTCATCCCGCCTTTGGGGTCCCGAAGAGCCGATGGCCCGTTACGTGTGGATGTCACAGCGGTACGTCAACGAGGTCTTAAGCACCGACAACGAAAACTCCGACAACTATTCAGCCATCATCTTCAACAAGGACAACGAAAAGAAATACAACGACGATTGGCTCAAAAACACTGACACGTACCAAAGAACCTTCAACACTTATACCAAAAACAAATACCTTAGCGATGATAAACTATACAAAAACGTCGAAAGCTATTCTAATCATAACATACCACGAGGCAAGAAGAGAAAGGTAGTAGATAAAGCAGATGAGAAATTTAGATCCCCTAATATCTGTATAGCGAAAGGTGAGCTAGGTGGTCCCTTGAATTGTAATTGCAATAGGCACTTTACTCTTAATGTACCAGATTTGAGGAAGTCTGAAGTCACTACCAGTTTGTAAGCAATAATATGTAATAAATAAGCATCGAATGCCACTAGTCCAATAATTTATTTAATTGTTATGTTCAAACAATAAATAGTCTAGAAAATAAATACAGTTTTTTTTAAACCCCATTAAAGTAAAGACCGACCGGAAAGAGCCGTGGCGGCCTCGGGGTTTGAGCAGTCGCCTGCTACGCAAGCGACGCAAGTTCGAATCCCAGCGGGGCCTGTACCAATGAGTTTTTCTAAAAAACTTATGTACAGTGATTTCACACCACGTGCTATACCGTGAAGGAAAACATTGTGAGGAAACCTGCATATTTCTGAGAAGTAATTCAAAGACGTATGTATAGTGCCTGAGACGGTGATAGACTCACTATCTGTCACGTTGGCACTTAATCAAATTCGGTGAAAAGTGGGTGTTGTGATAACAACTCCTCTGCCTACCCCTTCGGGGAATACAGGCGTGAGCATATGTATGTAAAGTATTTGAAAAGTTCTAATCTATTCAGTGTCTTAAATATAGGCTTTAATACGATCAGACATCGTCGATTGACCTTACGTTTTGCGCTTTGTTGTATGGAGGCCTTCCAACATTCGCCGCATGGGGCGCTTTTTAACGTTAAAAAATTGTAAAATACGATGTGTTCAAATTGGAAGCATTTGAAAAATACAGCGATTTTGAATCCATAAATAATTATCAAGATACAATATGTAATTGCGACCCACTGGCCAGATGGGGAATGGACCTACTGGGTAAGGCGTATCCGAAACCAGAGGAATACAAGCTCATCCCCATGGGCAAGATCTGCCGGCTTGTTCAGGGAGTATTTGAGGAGTCAGGTACGTAGAGCAAAAGGGCATAGGTACAAAAGATCCCAAGGGTCGACGTTCTTCCTGGCAACCGGACTCAATAATGCCACAAACAAGATAAGATAAGATACAATATAATTTGGTTAACCCCTTCCCATCTACATGGAACCAACAACAGAGTTGGTGCGGCATGTGAAGCAGCTGAAAAAGCCAAAGCCTGCAAATACAGGGGTCTCGGCTCCGAATATGACTTTGTCCCATTCGGAGTCGAGACCCTTGGTCCGTGGGGTCCTAGCGCTATTAGGCTTTTTAAAGAAATAACCGACATCACAGGAGACCGGAGAGCTGGCAGCTACCTCGGTCAAAGAATTAGTCTTGCCATCCAAAGGGGGAATGCTGCCAGTATCTTCGGTACCTTGCCTACAGGGACTTCTTTTAATAATATATTTTAGTTATAAGATTATATATTTTTAAGGTTTTTAGTTATTAGATTATATTTATAAGGTTTTTAGCTATATGTATATCCAATAAATTTGGTTTATTAAATGTATCTTTGTCTACACTTTACCACAAACTGTTAAATTGAATAATCGGCGACGAAAATACACCATTTATTTTGCCTTCATAAAATTAAGTACAATGAACCTTCACTCGCAAAATGCATATTTGAGTACAAATATAACGCAATGTTTTACTGAACTGAACACTTATTATGAAAAGGGTCGTGATAGTGAAAGGAACTGACAAAAGAAACTTTATCATAGAAAACATAAGTAGATAGTAATAGTTCGGATACACCATTATTGTTAAGGATTCCGTAGTTATAAAAAAATCGAGATAAAATGGTTGAATACGAAAACAGGGCTATATTAAAAGTATTTCAATGGTAGATGGTAAAATATTGTGTTTTTCAATTGAGGAAATGAGGCTAAGAAACTTATAAAGAAAAGTCTTTCGCCTGCAGCTTCGCCTAAGAGTTAGATTTCAAGACAAACCCCTATTTAAACCCCAATTTAGCCCCCTTATGGGTGGAATTTCAGAAAACTCTTTTTTGGTTCCTACTCCTCACTAAGAACACGGATAGACAGACGCACAAAGAAAAGTTTTTAGAATTGGTTTCTTCTTTAATATAATTACCGTAGGTATATAAGTACTTTCTAATGCATTTAAAAATAAAAAAAAATTAAAAGGCCTTTAATTTGGAATGACAAACAGACACTATAATTTGCTTATCTTGATAGAATGTAGATGAAAAAAACCACTATTCTTAGTTTCATAGTGCCCCTATGCCTCCTATTCTGCTACTCGAAGACAGCGTATATGGTGAACATATCACCAACAGAGAAAGCCGTGGCGACCGTGGGGTTTGAGCGGTCGCCAGTTACACAAGTGACGCAAGTTTAAATCCCAGCAGCCTACACCAATTAGTTCTCAAAACGTAAGTGCAGTAAATTCACCGTAACGTGAAGGAAAACATCGTGAGTATGTGTCTGAGAAGTAATTCAAAGACGTATGTAAACTGAGGCGGACTCACCCGCAGTCACAGATGCCAATAAATGGCTATCATCACCTTGGCTTTTAAAGGAACACATTAATTTTTTGGCCACTTAAAGCACAAAGAATCCTAAAAAAGATAATCGTACACACAGTGAGAAGACGGGGATGGGGAGAAATGAGAAATGGTCGAAGTTCTCAACATAAATCTTGTGGAAAAACTCTCAAAAGTATATGAGAGTACCGTAGCCTTCGCCTTTTTAGGAAGGGCATTAACTTACATTGATGTAGGATTATATAGATTTGCATGTAAGTTTATTTATATTTACGAGCAGATACGATACAATTGCTTGCGCAAAAAGTATGGAAATTAAATAAATCAGTCACGTGACATATGTCATTCCCATACATTTTGTATCGTTCCTACGAGCGAAGAGCGATGATATATATATTGTTTATGGTAACAAAATTATAAAATAAATATTTAGTCTATGAAAAAACTCAACTGCGTTTTAATAGGTTATGGAGCCCAGTAGTGTAAAAAAATCGTAAAAAGTGCTAGAAAGTTATCTAAAACCGTTAGTTGGCGTATAATATACATTGCCTAGACTAGATTCAGTCAAATAACATACTGTCGGGACATAGTGCTGTGTTATTAGTGACTAAAACATTGCGAAGCGAAAAATGGCGGGAAGCTACATCGTAAATGTTCCCAAACTCAAAGGCCGAGAAAATTACGACGAGTGGGCTTTTGCTGCCGAGAACTTCCTGATTCTCGAAGGACTTGACATCAAAAAGGAACGTGAAGCAAGCATCACAGAAGCAGACGCTCAAAAGGCCAAAGCAAAGTTAATTATGACTATTGATTCGTCGCTTTACGTTCACATAAAAGATGAAAAAACGGTTCAGGATGTATGGAAGCGATTGAAGAGTCTTTTTGACGATTCTGGCTTTCAAAGAAAAATAAGTTTACTCCGTCATTTGATATCATTACGCTTAGAAGACAGTGAATCTATGACTAACTATGTTACACAAATTGTAGATACAGCACAGAAATTGCGAGGTACAGGGTTCAAGATTGATGATGAATGGGTTGGATGTCTTTTGTTGGCGGGCTTGCCTGAAAAGTTTGGCCCGATGATCATGGCTATTGAGCATTCCGGCATTGTGGTAAGTACTGACGTCATCAAGTCAAAATTGTTGGATATGAGTGCAGAGGTTGGCAGTACCGGAACGGACAGTGCATTCGCAGCGAAAAGTTGGCAGCAACAACGTTATAATAAGAAAGGCGGGAATGCTGCGGGAATGTCAACATCCAAAACGTCAAATTCAAAAACTGTCAAGACTGTTCGTTGTTATAGATGTAAACAAGTCGGCCATTATAAAAATCAATGCAAGAACAAAGTCGATAAAGAAAGTGCAGTGTTTAGCGCATTTTTCTTGGACTCGACATACAAAAAGACCGATTGGTACATCGATTCCGGAGCCAGCGCACACATGATCACCGACCCTGATTTATTGCAAGATAAAGTTGAAAACATCACGATCAAAAATATAGTAGTGGCAAATAAAACCAAAGTACCAGTTTTATGCTCAGGAAAAATGCAGTTGATAACAGTGGTGAACGGTTCAGAATTCAGAATTACTGTAAAGGATGTTTTATGTGTACCTAACCTCACAACAAACCTCTTGTCAGTGAGCGCTTTGATTAAAAATGGAAACTCAGTTGCATTTGAAGAAAGTATTTGTAAAATTTACAACCACGAGAATATGCTTGTAGCAACTGCTAATTTGGTCAATGGAGTGTACAAGTTAAACATAAAACAAGGTTGTTTGTTAGCAGGAGCAGCATTAGCAACAACCAGTCAATTATGGCATCGCAGACTAGGCCATATAAACAGTAAGGATCTGAACAGTATGAAAAAAGGTGCTGTAGATGGTATTACTTTCCCAGATAAGGCAGAAATAGATAAGTACCAGTGTGTGACTTGCTGTGAAGGAAAGCTATCGAGACTCCCTTTCTCACACAGTGGTTCCAGATGCGAGAGTGTGTTAGAGGTGGTGCATGCAGATGTTTGCGGCCCCATGGAAGAAGTCTCCATAGGATTGTCAAGATATTTCCTCCTGTTTGTCGACGACTACAGCAGAATGGCCTTTGTATATTTTCTAAAATTCAAAAATGAAGTTTTGGAGTATTTCAAAGAATTTAAAGCCACAGTGGAAAAACAGACTGAAAGAAGTATTAAGATACTAAGAACAGACAATGGTGGGGAGTTTTGCTCTGCTGAATTTGAAAGATTTCTGAGCAAAAATGGCATTATACACCAAAAGACAAACCCTCACACGCCAGAACAAAACGGCCTTTGTGAGAGGTTAAATAGAACAGTGGTGGAAAGAGCTAGGTGTCTTTTATTTGAAGCTGATATGGACAAGAAGTTTTGGGCTGAAGCTGTCAACACTACAGTCTATTTACGAAACAGAACATTAGCTTCAGGATTACAGCAGACCCCCTATGAGCTCTGGACTGGAAGAAAGCCAGATCTCAGCCATGTTCGCATATTTGGAAGCCCAGCAATGGTACATATTCCTAAAATAAAAAGAACAAAATGGGATAAGAAGGCAGAAAGGCACATCCTTGTTGGATACCCAGCTAATACCAAGGGTTACCGATTGTACAATCCGAAAACAAAAAGTATCACCAACAGCCGAGACGTTATTATCATGGAGACCAGTAAGGACTCAGATATGATACAAGCGGTGGTGGAAGTGGATGCACAAGAAAAAGAACTTCCAAGTGAAGAAAAAGAAGAACACCAAGAAGAATGTGGGTTGGATCCTATGGATAGCACATATGTACCAGAAGATACTCTAAGTACCACTAGATCTGATCATAGCTTAGATAGTATTTCTAACGAGGAGTCAATAAATATTGAAAGCTCCAAAGATCAAGAATTAGGAAAACGTATAAGGAAACCGCCAAAAAGGTATGGGTACAGTAATGTATGTGTTACCAACCAAGTAAACCAAGTGGAAATTTGCAATGATGACAACCTTACCTATGATGAAGTGTTGAGAGGTGCAGAGAAAGATGAATGGTGTAAAGCCATGGAAGAAGAACTCGGTGCATTTCATGAAAATGATGCTTGGGAGCTAGTGGACAGACCTAGGGATGGAAAAGTTGTGCGGTGTAAGTGGGTATATAAAAAGAAAATAAATGGTGATACAGTCAAATACAGGGCAAGGTTAGTGGCAAAGGGCTTCACCCAGCGACAAGGTATTGACTATAAGGAAACATTTTCACCTGTCATAAAATATTCCACTTTAAAGTTATTGTTTGCCATCAGTGCCAACTTAAACTTAAATATTACTCATTTGGATATTACCACAGCTTTTTTAAATGGTCATCTTGATGAAGTTGTTTACATGGAATTACCTCAGCATTATAAATGTGAAAATAGTGAGTCCAAAATACTTAAATTAAATCGGGCTATTTATGGTCTAAAGCAGTCAGCTAGATCGTGGTATAAAAGGGTTGATGACTATTTACAGGAGTTGGGTTATATTAAATCTGTGTATGAACATTGTTTATTCATGAAATCATCTGGTAATATAAAAACATATATAGCTTTGTTTGTCGATGATTTTTTTGTATTTTCAAATTGTTCTCAGGAGGTAAATAATTTAAAAACTAGTTTGAGTAAAAGATTTAAGTTAAAAGACCTAGGACAATTAAAAGAGTGCTTAGGAATGAATGTAAAAATTGAAAAACATAAGATTTGTATAAGTCAGGAGCACTTCATAGAAAAATTGTTAAAAAGATTTAATTTAGAAAATTGTAAAGACATAGATACACCTATGGAGCCTAACTTAAGACTTGAGAAAGGAAAAGATGTATGTTCTAATTCTAGTTACCCATTTCAGGAGCTCATAGGTAGTTTGATGTATCTATCTGTCTTAACAAGGCCTGATATATCCTACTGTATTAGTTATTTAAGTCAATTTAACAACTGTAATACTGAGACCCATTGGAAACATGCTAAAAGAGTTTTAAAATATTTAAGTTGTACAAAATCTTTTGGATTAATGTATACCAAAAATAATAGTGATATATCTGGATTTGCAGATGCCGACTGGGCCTCAGATAGTTTAGATAGGAAATCCTATACTGGATATTGCTTTGTATACTCTGGATGTGTAATATCTCATGAAAGTAGGAAGCAACAGACGGTAGCTCTCTCTAGCACAGAGGCAGAATATATGGCTGTGTGTGAAGCAAGTAAAGAAGCTATTTATCTAAAAAATCTATTGTCTGAACTTGTTGATAGAGGCAATATACCTATTGTAATATTTAATGATAACCAAAGTGCTCAAAAACTTTCAGAAAACTGTATGTATCATAGAAGGTCTAAGCATATAGACGTAAGGTATCATTTTATAAGAGAAGCTGTTGTTAAAAATTTGGTTAAAGTTAGTTATTTGAAATCCTCAGTTATGCCAGCTGATATGTTAACGAAAAGCCTACCTAAAGTCAAACATTATTATTTTATGCAGAAATTGGGAATAGTTAATTTAAGAAATATGTGATTTATTTTATTTTTGTAACTTGATTATTTTGTTATGTGGTGGTATTGTTTATGGTAACAAAATTATAAAATAAATATTTAGTCTATGAAAAAACTCAACTGCGTTTTAATAATATATTACTTTGTCTACAGGCCCTGACGACCAATTATGACCTTTTAAGCAGCGCGTATTAACAACTTCATGGCTTTGACGTTTATTTTCACTGCAATGATGAAACATCAATACTCAGAAGTTCTTAATACGCTCCAGACCCCCTGGGGCCCAACCATGAGCCCTTATTGCAATGTTAATTCAGCTGTGTGACAGTGACAGATGTATACACGTCAAATATATCTGTCTCATAATAAGAGTAAAATTATCATGGCAATAAGAGGTTAGTAAAGCCCCTGATATCCTGTAACCACATATTGAATAATGTCTGAGCGATTAATGTTTATTTGAAATTCATGACTGTTTCATAATATTATTAATGAAATAGTTATTTAAAAATAGTCATTTCGTTATGATGACGCAGAATAGAAAACTTTTTATTTCTTTCTGGTTTATGCTATAATATTTTATGCAGGCGAACTTTTTGCTTAAGGTTTATATATTATACTAAATGCTTAAGGTTTTTTGTTGCTAGTCAAACATTGGGCGATACAGAGACATCTTTAAAATATTATAAATTTCTATTTAACGTTTTGATGATATGCAATACACGACAAAAAACAAGTGTGCTTTGTACTTGAACATTAATAATCGCGAAAAAATTTATCCGACGTTAAAATTTCCTTTAGAATCAGGCGCTCATTATCAAAAAGTCATTTAGCCCGGTTCATGTATTATATTATTTCTATATTCTATGGTGAATAGTCGAATTTAAAACAACATTAATTTAATCGAATCACCACAAAATCCCTCTAACACTTGAGGTTTTCTTATCTATAGCATTGATCTTAGAAAGTAAATTTAGCCTACATATTCATTTGTATGGTAATTTTAATGATAAAGCCGCATTTTGTGCCTAACCTTAATTAAATCACCTTGCCCTTAATGAAAACAATAAAGTTTATCACCACAGTATAAATTAGGGGTTGCCAGATGTCGATATTTTTCAATATTCAGCGTGGAAGTAGGTAGTAATAAATGAAAATTTATTTTATAGCGGCCTTGAAGCCAGATGGTGACAATTTACTCTGGACCTAAGGCTTGTATAAAAAGGGACGTGTTTTATGTTTCGAGTCGTAAGTACGGCAATGTAAATATTCGCTTGGAAGGAAAACATTAATCGTTACCAGTTTCCTTAAGTAAAAGTTCTAGAGAAGCTAGTATTTGTTAACTTATCAGACTGTGGTTTCAATACCGTTACCATCAGCATAGACAACTGCTTGATGTGTCAAATAAATGCCTGTCTTGTTGGTCGCATGCGCTACTGCGGAGCCTGAGATCTTGGGTTAGATTCCCGGGCCGGGCAAAGAGTTTGTAGGCTTTTCCATCTGTATTTTTCAGTAGCAGAGAGGAGTATGTGTAAATGATTGATTAATAGCAATAATAGGCTCTCTACTTCTACACATACTTAGCCCTTCTGGGAATACACGACTGAGCTATACTATCTATTCTTGTGTTTTCTTCCGTAAAAACTCTAGACAAGTTATATAATGATAGATTAAAGGACTGTTATTCTTCTTAAAGGTACCAGAACTGCGAATGTTCTTTATAATTTTAATTTAATGGCGAGTATTTCGAGTGAAGGTTGTCTCATGTTATTCATTTATATTTATTGCATTTATGTTAGTGTCATCCGTTTCCCATTTAAATTATCCAAGGCTATCGATACATAGATATTGTGAAGATCGAACTATACAAATAAATAAATTGAAGTGTGTGTTTCTACTTTAAAATCAACAGCATTCTTACCAAATGCATACGAAACTATATACAGTACATAAACGATTTGTTTTTGTAAATAATTTCTTATAATCTTTCTTCCTGGCGAATCTCTACACGGCTGGACCGATTTAAAAATAATAAGGGACACGGTAAAGCGAGACACAGCTATTTATTTATTCGTAAGCTTACTTTACCCTAAATGCGCACTGA
Source organism: Watsonalla binaria (assembly GCA_929442735.1). Lineage (NCBI taxonomy): Eukaryota > Metazoa > Arthropoda > Insecta > Lepidoptera > Drepanidae > Watsonalla > Watsonalla binaria. Next base: position 9,952,114 of record OV838924.1, on the reverse strand, counting down.
ATACGGTCTGTTGTTACGGTCTGTGTGAAGTATGCATGCCGTCATAGTTGCTAGATGACTTGTTTATATGATTTATTTATTTCACACATTTTATTTTACATTTAACATTACAATTTGTAATGTTAAATGTAAAATAAACGTCCTACAATACAAACGTCTCTATAAATAGAGACGGAGTAGGAAAACTTTAGACAAATCTTGTAAACAAGTCGCCTAGCAACTATGATACGACATCCAAACTTCAGAGTCTGCCTACCCTCCCAGGAGGAGAAACAGGAAAGGTCTAGATACAAATAAACATTAACGAATGTTCGCACAAATACATAAATAATTTTAAAAGGAATAAATATAGCCAAATATAAGCCCGAAAGCGCAATATACTAAAGGAACCGAAAATATTTTACTTCCAACATAATTATTGTTCGAATCATTAACGCTTGAATAAGAGTAAAAGCCGATAAAAGTTCCCCTAAGAAATAAATTGAATGATAATTTGTTCGGTGTCAGGGACATAAGGAAAAATCGCCTTCCTACATCCAACAAGATAGATAGACTGCGATAAAGACCGGGCGATTTCTTTACATCGCGCTTTCGATTGGAAATATCGATTTTGCAATATCGAATCAGATTGGTAATGTAGTGCATCGTTTTAAAATGTATATGCTCACGCCATCCCAGAAGAGTTCCCGAACAGAAGAGTTCCCGAACAGAAGAGTTCCCGAGTTCCCGTTGTTAATACAACACCCCTGCTAACCCCAGCAGAGGTGTTGTATTAACAACATTCACATTTCATCGAATATGATTAAGTGCCAACGTGAAAGAGGGTGAGTCCATCGCCGACTCAGGCACTATACATACGTATTTAAATTACTTCACAGACATATGCTGGTTTCCTCACGATGTTTTCCTTCTCCGTATAGCACGTGGTGTGAAATAACTGCACATAAGTTTTTAGAAAAACTCATTGGTACAGGCTTCGCTGGGATTCGAACTTGCGTCGCTAGCGTAGCAGGCGACTGCTCTAACCGAAGAAAGTGTATGAAGAGATGCATGAATGTGGATGAAGCGAAAACGGTGGTCTCTGCCTACCACCATGGGATACAAGCGTGGGCATGTGTATAGCGTCAAATCAGATCATTAATTGAACTGGAAGCCTTCCCAGATATTTTATTGCTATGAGAGTATTGAGAGTTCGACTCACATTATGAGACGGATAATACATCTGTCACTGTCACACAGCTGAAAGCTATCATAGCAATAAGAGCTCAGTATTGGGCCTCTCTAGGCGTAGACCATGTAACATTCTCTGGCGCTTCGCTAATGAAATCGATTCAAAATCTATGGAAATAACATAAATCTGACACGAGACATATGTCGTTACCAAACATTTTAAATTGTTTCTATAAACGAAACTAGCCGTGAAAAAAAAATAGCCGTGGTGGCCTCGGGGTTAGATCAGTCGCCTGCTACGCAAGCGACGCAAGTTCGAATCCCAGCGGGGCCTGTACCAATGAGTTTTTCTAAAAAAAGACTTACGTACAGTTATTTCACACCACGTGCTTTACAGTGAAGGAAAACATCGTGAGGAAACCTGCATATGTCTGAGAAGTAATTCAAAAGACGTATGTATAGTGGCTGAGACGGCGATAGACTCACCATCTGTCACGTTGGCACTTAATCAAATTCGGTGAAAAGTGGGTGTTGTGATTACAACACCTCTGCCTACCCCTTCGGGGAATACAGGCGTGAGCATATGTATGTATGTATGTATGTATGTATGTATGTATGTATGTATATAAGCGAAACGTGAGGATAATGTTACTCCGTCTGACCCTATACTGATGCAGACGCTGGAAGGAGTTTGTTCTATGTAATAATACGAAACTACAAAATAGCACAGCGATCAGCATGTCTGCTTGAGAATTTAAGTGTTAATTGTTTTAAATATTATTTGGTCTATGAATATTTTTATCCTTAGAGCAAAAATACATAATAATGTACTTTGAAATAACCGCAAAGCTTTCCACACACTCCTTATCCAGAACACGTCTATCTCAGTTTGAAAATAGAATGGGGTTGAATATAGCACCCATAAGGGCCGTGCTACATCACGCTTATCGTAAAGTTGTGAAGGGAATACCCTTGTAACAATGCATATAACTTTGCATAATGGAGTAAGGAAAATGTCAATATTATATGTTAATCGGACAAAGATTTTAAAACTAACTTAGGCGTAAAGAGAAGGGTCTCCAGAATAAATAGTAAGTGGTGTTAGAACACCCACGCTACACTGATTATGATTAGGTGTCAACGTGACAGAAGGTCAGCTCATTACTTTATCGCGCCTCATACAACTTTTATGTTTTCCTTCACCATAACTCATGTTGTAACAAAATCACATGGTAGAGAGATCAAACCACAGAGCCACCACGGCTTTGTACTCGATTTTACTACTTATAACTATTATTTTTTTACTATCTATACATATAATTAAATTGAAGTGTCTGTTTGTAATTCCAAATTATTTAAAAGCTTTTAACAAAACGGATATGAAAATACATAAATAATGACAATTACATAAAAAAGCAATTTTAGTTTTCCTTCTGTCTGTCGGTTTGTTCCGGCTAAACTCCGAAACGGTTGGATCAATTTTAATGGGACTTTCAATGGCGTTACTTATCCTGTTTTTATTTCAGTGATTGTTTTTTTATTAATATTATATATATTATATTATTCTTAAGCAAGTAAAACCGGGCATAGCTAGTTTTGAAATAATATAATAATAATCATACCTTAACCAGCCTCTCCGCTTGTATCACGGCAAGCATATATCTGGAGAAAATACAATATTCTAATCCGACCCCTTAAATTCTTATCATCTTCAAAATGGCCATAATGCAATACGGTTAACGCTTATCGCAGTATTTAAAATGTGAGGGGAAGGACGTAGCTATTATAGGGTAAGTATACATGATGTATAAGAAACCTCAAGGGCCCCTTTGAGTAAGTATCACATTTGTCCCTGCCATACGACCTGACCTGACCCATCTGATTGTCGTTGGAGCGTTAAGATCGCGCTTTGTTATTAAGGTATCTAACATCTGATCTCAATTATTTGCAGTAACTTTTTCTCAAACTTTTTTTTAATCAATGAAGAAAAAATACAGTTAAATTGATAATCCCTTCCTTTTTTGTAGTCGGTTAATAATAAATAACAATCAATAAGCAAAACCATATCTCATTACCTACCGGTAAAATACGTCGCACACTGCGACACTATGAAATAATTGGTATATTTTTTTTTATAATTTCGACTCTATTTTTACAATATTTCACATACATACATATATATGCTCACGCCTGTATTCTCCGAAGGAGTAGGCAGGGGTGTTGTAATAAGAATACCCACTTTTTACCGAACATGATTAAGAGCCAACGTGACAAATGTTGAGTCTATCGCACTATACGTCTTAGAATTACAATATTTCAAAATAAAACATAAGATATAACGTTAAATACCAATAACGCTAACCACCAAATCCTAAAGACAAAAAATACGTACACTAATGCTTTTTCTGTTTTAGAAATCGAATATGTAAACAGAGTTGCGTTATTTTAGCGGCCAACTTTTTATAGACTCCTAATTAGTTGCTATTAATGTGCTTCAAGCTGTCCGCTGCCGCCGGGACTTGTGTACCGAGTCAGCAGATTAGCACAACCCTTTTTGTGATATTATGATATCTATATTGTATATCACGAAATTATTCAGGTTATATATACGCAGAACATGATTATTGGCATAGCTTAGTATAATTTAAGACATCATCCTTATGCAATTTGATTAATATGTGCTGCAAAAGTGATATATTATACAAATTAAAGAATTATCATTGGCACACGTAAATTTTAGACAAGAAAACGATGTTTTTGTCCGGTACCTATGATGTCTCTTAGTCACGTGCTTATCCTACATTCTGCACTGTTAATTTGCGGGAGCAAATATCAAGCATTACAATATCTTTGCGCTTAAGCGATTCTACTGTATTCTGAAGAGATATCACATAAACCCCAAAGACGTTCTTAGAGTACTTGGAGATCTTATTATTATTAATCGGTTCACTGCGGGTCATGCATCATGGAGATCTTTGACGTATGGCGTATGATGCGCGACCAGCGTCAAGAAATATTTGTGTAACAAAAGTTCTCAAAAAGGGTGCCTTAACGAATTGGTTACACGTATTATTTAAGGTTCAAATGACTCTGTACTCTTTAACCTCGTAAAACACCAATCGTTCTATAACTCGTAAGGCTAACATAGGCTAACGATGAAGGAAAACATCTTGAAAATACCTGCACATATCTGAGAAGTAATTCAAAGAGGGTGGTACAGTCTCAGCGATAGACTCACTATCTGTCACGTCAGCACGCAATCATCTTTGGTGAAAAGAGGGTGTTGTTATTACAATTCCTCTGCCTACCCTTTCGGGAAATACAGGTGTGAGCATATGCATATGACATAACAAGATACAATATAACACGTGAATACCAATTAAGAGTAACTACTGCGGATCTCTGCAAGCGCTGCTCGCGTCTTATTAAAATTTTCCGGGGTGAGGCTGCGAGGTTAATTTATGTAACTGTCCTCTAACCTTGATCTGTGGCACTAAATTACATTGGATATATGCGACTTAATATAAACCCAACTGCCCGAATGGGGTCTGTATCTACTACAGAAGATCGCAGTCAAATAGAACTTAATTTTTTTTTACCTGCCAATAATCATACTTCTTAATTTTGCTTCAAAGTCTCATATCCAAATTATCTTAACTATAAATACTATTTCAATATGAGATTTATTTTTCACATGATGAGAGTTTATAGAATAAGGATGTTTAAACTTTGGGAAGGTACATTATAAATATTCTTTAGTGCCTTATAATGCCTTATAACGTCATAATTTTGGAAGATATTCAGGTAATTTTTACACTGTGACTAATATATTTTTATTATATTACAATATATAAGGTTTCGTTGTAATTGGTGTCATTGGATACTTCCTTATTAAGGAAACGTTATCATTGAGCGATCATATTTTTTTGCCCTGAAGGCAAGTTCTGCGATCTTCTGCAAGTTTCAGAGACATTTTTTATAATAATATTGCTAATACTTAACTGATTTATTAGCGTATGTGTTCTGCTTCAATAAACAAGTATATTTTTTTATTTTTATATATTTTTTTATAATATATTGCTTCTTCTTCGAAGAGCCGTGGTGGCCTCGGGGTTTGAGCAGTCGCCTGTTACGCAAGCGACGCAAATTCGAATCCCAGCGGGGCCTGTACCAATGAGCTTTTCTAAAAAACTTATGTACAGTGATTTCACACCACGTGTGAAGGAAAACTTCGTGAGGAAACCTGCATATTTCTGAGAAGTAACTCAAAGACGTATGTATAGTGCCTGAGACGGCGATAGACTCACCATCTGTCACGTTGGCACTTAATCAAATTCGGTGAAAAGTGGGTGTTGTGATAACAACACCTCTGCCTACCCCTTCGGGGAATACAGGCGTTAGCATATGTATGTATGTATGTAATATATTGCTGTTAATTTATATATATCTAACTAACTTGGTGCGCATTCTAGTGGGTCAATAATACGTTTTCGGTCTGTCTGTAACACGACTGAACTTATGAATCGACTCTGCTGAAAGTCCAGAGGACGGACATAGGGTTCAAAATAATAACGCAAACGAAGTCGCGTGCAAAAGTAAAACTATAATTGTTGTTACTATCCAAACAGCTTATTAAACATGACACATGCTCGTTGTTCCCCGGTAATGCGCTTGGATCGTTTCATTTCGACACATAAATTACGCTGTAAACATTTTTGTGACTGACAATGTGTATTCGGCAGTTAAGGCTTTTGTACCTGTATTCACCGAAGGGGTAGGCAGAGGTGTTGTAATCACAACACCCACTTTTCACCGAAGATATTAAGTGCCAACGTGACAGATGGTGAGTCCATCGCCGTCTCAGACACTGTACATACGTCATTGAATTACTTCTCTGAAATATGCAGGTTTCCTCACGATGTTTTCCTTCACCGTAAAGCACTTGGTGTGATATCACTGTAGGTACATAAGTTTTTTAGAAAAACTCATTGGTACAGGCCCCGCTGGGATTTGAACTTGCGTCGCTTGCGTAGCAGGTGACTGCTCAAACCTCAAGGCCACCACGGCTCTATTATTATATTTTAAAAAATATGGCAATGGTACGGTATGGTCATGGCAGGTCCTCTAAGGAGGAGCTCGTAGCACATCTGCTATTTTGCCAAAGTCAAAGTCAAAGTCAAAATCTAAAGTATCTTTATTCGATTAGACTTTTTACAAAGTACTTTCAAATCGTCAGAATGACATAATTATACAGGATTATACATGCTACCGCCAGGTTCGGAAGGTTGCTTTTATTAGACCAGTGAAGTTAAGGTATCCTATCCAAAGCCAGTAGTTGGATGGGTGACAGCCCTAGTTCCCTCCGTGCCTCGGAGAGCACGTTGAGCCGTCGGGCCCGGGCACAGATCAGTCGGAGGCTTTGCTGTGCTTTAGCTACCCCTGATGTAGTTGTTGTATGTGACGTTGACAGAATTCAGCTCACTCATAACACCCATAACACAACATAACAAACTTATAATAACACCAATTTCTAATTAGTATACCATATACTCTTACACACATTTACCGTCCCGCAATTATATTCACAATAGTATATTATTTTAGCATAATATCTCACCTGCCCCATATACCTATACGGAAAGTAAACTTGAGGTAACTTGCATAATACACCCATGGGTAGCTCGAGGCAGCCCCGTCCTGGAGACTAAACTTTACCGTTGACAATAGCGAATGACTTAGGAAATCTCGTATAATATTATGCAGATTACATCCTAAATATTAGAATATAGTTTGCTGTTTCAGAAGGCAACATAGCCTGCGAAAAGCTTTACGAAAGCTGGCGCTCAAAGTGCATTTTTAAGTATATATTGAATAGTAGTTATTTTCAGTCTCCATTACAATAAGATATACTTTAGTGTTAATTTCATGATATATTCCTTTTTTTTCAGCATTTTATAAAAATATACCTAAGTCAAGAGAGCTAAAATATCTCTAAATTTCCAACCGGCAATTAATAATTTCCTCAACTGTCACGGCGCAAGTTTATACAAAATGGGTTACTGCCTTGCAAGTTACAAGATTTTTTTCGTATAATGTCTATATTTCCACAAACAGCTTTCATAGCGAAAATATAATTATCAAATCAAGTATACGAATGGCACATCAAATGTGTATAAATGTAATACTCACACCTATTATAACAAAATCATTATGATAGAGCAGATCCGACTCGGATAGCTATCGTAATTTTTTTTATGCCACAATTAACAAATTACTGCTAAAACAATAACATTTACCTCATACTATTTTGCTCTACAGTCAGTTATTTCATCGAATGATCTCCTTCTTGTCCACTTGATTAGATAACTTTATCCAATCTTCAATTATAATAACTTAATGGCCTTCTCAGTCCAATCTAAGTTTACCTGTAACATGGATCAACTACCATGTGACGACTAAACCCACCTACGTACTAGAACTTCCAGTTTAATCTTGATACAATTCCACACAAATTGACCTAATTCGAAACTCAGATCTTATATAAAGTAACGACACACATAAATATATGTAGACTAGTTATTCTGCCCGCGTGGAATAGTTACTTTGGGTTAACACTAACATCAACCCCAATTGGTCTAAGCGTGTAATATCCTCAATAAATGTATCATCTTACATACATACATATGCTCACGCCTGTATTCCCCGAAGGGGTAGGCAGAGGTGTTGTAATCACAACATCCACTTTTCACCGAATTTGATTAAGTGCCAACGTGACAGATAGTGAGTCCATCGCAGTCTCAGACACTTTACATACTTCATTTAATAACTTCTCAGAAATATGCAGGCTTCCTCACGATGTTTTCCTTCACCGTAAAGCACGTAGTGTGAAATCACTGTACATAAGTTTTTTAGAAATACTCATTGGTACAGGCCCCGCTGAGATTCGAACTTGCTTCGCTTGCGTAGCAGGTAACTGCTCAAACCTTAAGGCCTCCACGGCTCTATCATCTCATACTGAAATAATTTTTCAAATCGGACCAAAAATTGCTGAGATTAGCGCGTTCAAGCAAACAAAGAAACTTTTCAGCTTTATATAATGGTATAGAGTATAGATCAATACTTCCATCTGGGACTAATTATTATACAATGTTTTTATTCTGCAAAACTTCACGGAACGCTTGATAGTAAGAGGTTACGGCAGCTTATGAAAACAACAACTCCAAGAGTGCCTCACGAACATTGCTTACCTAATTTAGATTTTTTTATACTACCTAGGCGGTTAATCAGGAGCTCATGGCACAGTTGCTATTGCGCATATCGTTCGATCAGCGAAGTTAAGCAACCCTAGCCCTAGCCAGTAATTGGATAGGTGACCGCCCGAGTTTCCTCCGTGCCTCGGAGAGCACGTTAAGCCGTCGGTCCCGGTTGCCAATTTATCATCTTTGGCAATCGTTACAGGTCAGTCGGAGACCTACAATCAAGCTACGCACTTAGTTATAAGTAGAACTACTAGACTTTTATTTATAATAATTTTTATCGACATTTGTGCATTGGAGGCTTATGTTTCTTAAGTGATTTATTTTGTATTCCGAAAAACTGAATAATATTTTTGAATAAATATGGCCTACCTCTCACCTAATTATCGAAGGTACGAGGTATCAAACCCACGCATTCTAGGTTCCTCACTCCACTAACCATTGAACAAAGGGTTATAAAAAGCGTATGACATGAACTTTCCATGCCTACGAATATGACAAGAATAAATCGCTTGTCAAAGTGCAAAGTAGATATTATAGACGAACCAAAACTATATCGAAGTGAGCAATACATTACTGTGTGATGGGTGGAATATATCAGCCTGATTTATCTTGCGAACCATTCATCATATAACTGTCACATACACCTTGCACAGGTGAGGAACGTTTTGCAGACGGAGAATTCAAACCATCGCAGCTCAGAGACGTTTACACCTTCATACTATATATATTGTATACTAGCTGCTGCCTCGTTGATTTAGTGGTTAGTAAATTCACATGAAGACCCGGGTTCGAATCCCGATAACAAAGAAATTAAATTGTCGCGGAGGTTGCTGGAACTAATGTATATAAGTTTATTTTTCAAAATCTATGAGCTGTGGATGTCTGCGAATAATTTATGAAAATATTTTTTGCTAACATATTTATTGATCTGACGGATTTAATGATAAGATAAATCTTAATTTGTTTGCCAAGTTGAAGAATTATGTGGTGACCAGAAAAAAAATATGTTGAGATGGTTTGGGCATATCGAGAGGATGAGTGAAAGGCGATTAACGAAACAACTTTATAGAGCTTATGCGAGTGGAAGTGTCGGTAGAGGGCGTCCAAGGAAGAACTACTATGACCAAATTAATAGTATTTTTCAGAAAGGTCAAATTCGGAGCACTCGTAACCGAAGAAAGTGTATGAAGAGATGCATGAATGTGGATGAAGTGAAAGAATTATGTAAGGATCGTAGCATATGGCAAACGGTGGTCTCTGCTCACGCCTGTATCCCATGGGGGTCATGGGATACAGGCGTGAGCATATGTATGTTGTTTGCCCTGTACAAACATTTCATATGATTGCTCATTGTATTGTATATTATTCCACATAAGTACATTATTCTGTATGCCAACAGATTTTAATAATAAAAATATTATTTTCACAAAACAAATATTTTTACAAAAACGAATAAGCCGTTCTTACATAAATATAAACAGACACGAACGCTTTGGGAGCGGATATCAGGAATTTGTACATCATATCCGGTATACACCGGTGACTTCCGGCGGCGTGGCTATAACATCCGGTACGCGGAGCCTATGTTTGCTTAGGACGCACTCGTACATTGCAACGTACTTGAAGGATAATCTAAAAGGTCCAGGAATGCCTTGTGTATGACGGTAAGTAATTATATTTAGAAGTAGCTGTACCCCGCGGTTTCACCCGCGCAGACTTAACGCGTAGCTAACCAGTAAATGTCCCGTTAGAATCAGTCCAGCCGTTTCGGAGATTAGCCAAAACACAGAACGAAGACAGAGAAAATATTTTTAAAATATTTTTTCTAATTTCAGTAGATTACTAGCTGTGCGTCGCGGTTTTATCCCCGTGGATTAAATTTTTATGAGTGGCCCGCGGAACCCTAATATTTTTCGTTAATTAATAGTAGCCTCCATTCTTGTAACATTCACTATCTACCAGTGAAAGTCCCGTGAAAATCGGTTTCACAGTTTCGGAGATTAGCCGAAACAAGCAGACAGACGGTGAAAATAAAAAAAAAATTGTTTTTTAAATATCGGTAGCTTATATACTTTCATGTACATTTAGTGAAAAGCTGTTATACACATCAATTTTATATATCTATATAGATATAAGACACTAAAGTGGGATTCTTAATTCGGCCCACTGGTGGACTGGCACAAATTGTGTTAACGTCATGAGATCACTGCCTTATCCGGATTTCATTTAGATAATTGAATGAGGATCTATTCTGACTGAGAAAGGTTCGGTGCGAGTGAGTGGCGGTGTGGCCATAGAAACAGAGGGCTAATATTTATTATCAGTGTTAATATTTATTACTACTTGCGCTAAGAACAGTAAATGCAAAAGTATGTTCAGTAGTTTGTTTATCTGTTCAAGATAATCTTAAATGAACTGTATTTAACGGAGATTTCACTGACAGATAGCTGATCTTAAAGGAATAACTCAGGCTACTTTTAATGCAGAAAAAATAAAAAAGGTTTTGTAGTTAATCCTACACGGGTAAATCCAAGGGGCACAGCTAGTTCTTTCATTTGCATTTTTATTAAAAATCAGTTTATTTGGAATTACAAACAGACTCTTCAACTTTATTTATCTGTATAGATTCTGCTTAATTTATGATGACGAAGCAAGTAATTCTCGTATTCTTTTATATGAACACGCTCTTATTAATTTGGTATATATCTATCTACGAGTCGTTGTATCTATGTAACGGAATCTTTGAACGTGTTTTAATAGGATTTAAGAAAGGGTATAAGGGAATACAATTACTGAAACTTCGCCGTCCGTCTGTCTGTCTATAGTTAGAGTGCAAACAATTTCACAGATGATCTATTTCTGTCGTCTGCAACAAAAAATACTAAAATAATACTAAAATACTAAAATAATATTATTTGTTAATATATGTATAATAATACAGTGGGATTTGTATACTTACGTACTAAAATAATAGAATAAAATAGTCTTTAGGAGGGCTCCAAACAAACTTGGTTCTTAAACTTAAGATCCTCTCCGCTCTTTTATGGTTCTCGTAAATGCACAAGACCAATCGCTGACTCCGGTCGATTCCTACTATCGGGAGGTGTGATTAATTCGGTACGTTTACCTGATCCAGTTCCGCTGTTAACCCCCTTGCTAACAAGACCAACCTTTTATTTTCTGCCAGTTTGGATGAATTTGATCCACTTTTATTGCTGAGTTAAGAATTCATTGCTATCTATCGGAACTCGGGAGGTAGTTCATATGAAAAATTTTATGAAGTCCCTTTGAATTGATTAATGATAGTACGTTATACAATTTGTTACTTTGTTGAATGTACATACAGTGGTATTTAGTTCGTCAAATTGGAATTTTTCCTATTTCTGCCTTTTGACCATCATTGCGAGCCGTGGTGGCCTTGTGCTTTGATTAGTATGTATAGGAACTTATGAATTATGATGATGACTTGATAGATATTTTTAATCTATTACTTATTTGGTGAATTTACTCAAAGGCAAGGATTAAGCGGACCGTAGACTCCACCATCTTCACAAAACAATAAGCCCAGTCATTCACAAAATGAACCTCCACTAATACTCTCGCCCCGTGCAGTCGATTTTAAGCTCTAATGGAGTCCAAATCTTGGGCTGGTGCATGCGGTTCCCTTATTCCAGCTCGTGCACCGTTTGTTGCTCATTGTTCTAGCCAGCTCGGTTCTAATTAACTAACAGTCAATAGCAGAGCCTTCAGACGTAACCCAACCGGGCGAGGCCAATTACTCGCCAATTAATTCCGCAATAACAACCGACTAGGTTGCCTGTGTAAGCCACATATGTATACAATTTAAAGCATTTACGGGGAATATGGTATTGCTTGAGATGGTATCCATACTACAAGCAATAGTCCAACTCTAGCTCATGTGTTGTAACTTGTGCTTTAACTATGTAACGTGAGGTTAATGATAAATCTAGGAAGCCGTGGTTTGAGCAGACGCCTGCTACACAAGCAAGCAATTTCGAATCCTAGTGGGGCCTGTACCAATGTGTTTTTTTTTAATTTAAGTGATTGCATATGTCTGGAGGAAATGTAAAGAAAGTGTCTGTTTATAATACCAAAATATTTATTTAATTTAATAAATTTCAGTAAATGAATATGATACTGTACTGCACTGACATAAAAATACCAATTTGTGATTTTTTTCTCGGTTTGTCTGTCTGTTTGTTCCGAATCGGCTGGGCCGATTTTAATGAGACTCTCACTGACATATATTTAAAGTTGCAAGGAGTAACTTTAAAAAAGGCTATTTAAAACAAAACTTTCGGGTTCCGCGGGTCATCCATGAATTTAACTCCACCCGGGCACAGTCATTTTATATCATTATATTATTTTATTTAACTCGTGAATAACATACTGTGCAAAAGTTCTCGAAAATGTTAGCAAGTTAATCAAATTATTACGGCATTCATTACAACAGGTTCAACTGAGTAATATCAAACGTATATAAGTTCGTTAAAAAGTTTCCCAAACTTTCCGATTCGCTGAATTAGTGAGCCTATCAGAACTCAGAAACTATGTTGGCATAAAATTATGGAGCAATTAGGGACATGAATGTCGTTTGAATGTACGAATTAGAGAAATGAATGAAGCTGTGATGCCATGGTCGTTTAAGATATATGATCATGGGGATTTGTATCAATTATTATTTTTTTGTGTTGATGTTTTCTCAACTTAAGTAGGTCTGATCATGACTTACGTATGAGAATTAAAGACAAATATAAAAAAAAATGTGCCCTGGGACTTAACCATACTTGTCGCCCACTTCCCTCTATAATGGTTGAGGAGGGCGATGGCTGGCATACTCGTCATACTTGTGAACAGGTGCTGCTAGTGGGGGCTGGTCATCTCAAGCTACACAATTATTCGTAGTACTTATTTTTAGTTTTTAAATTTTTTGTGCACTGAAACTGTGTCCATGGGCTTATATATATTTTTTATGATTTATATTGTGTTACTCAAAGCTGTAAAATTTTTTTTTAAAAGAGTAATTACTGAGTTTCTTGACAGGTTCTTCTCAGTAAAAGCAACCTTCCGAACCTGGCGGTAGCATGTATAATCCTATGTAATCGTGTCTTTCTGACGATTTAAAAGTACTTTGTATAAAGTCTTATCGAATAAAGATATTTTTGAATTGAATTGAATTGAGTAGCGGAATGTATGTGTACCGTAAGAACAATACATTGGAATGGAAGTGCATTGGATTTGTGTCCATGGGCTTATATATTTTTGTGATTTATATCATATTATTCAATAAAAATATTTTTGCAAACTTTTATGAAAAAAAAAACCGCTTCCAAGAAGAGAAAAACAAAATAATTTTAAATAAATTATTTACTTTTGAAGTTGGAAACTAAACCTTGCTCTGTGTTTTTCACTTAGCATTGAGTGTCGATTTCATAGAAGCGATATTGAACTTTATCAACTTTGCATTATGTATCAATTTTCTATGATAGAAACTGACGTCCGACGTGGAGTTCGACGGTGAGAAACCTAACAGCCAAGCGACTAACGACGAGCTTTGGTTTCGATCATAGGAAATTAGTACACAATACATAGAAGATAAGATTCAATTTCGTATCTTTAATATCGACTCTCGACAAGTGCGACACACAGAGGGTGCGAATTTTCTTAAAATCGCCGTCACAAGTCATCGCGTCGACGTAAATGCAGTTTTGTATACATACATACATATGCTCACGCCTGTATCCCATGGGGGTAGGAGACCACCGTTTGCCAAATGCTATGATCCTTACATACTTCTTTCGCTTCATCCACATTCATGAATCTCTTCATACACTTTCTTCGGTTAAGAGTGCTCCGAATTTGACCTTTCTGAAAAATACTATTAATTTGCTCATAGTAGTTCTTCCTTGGACGCCCGACACTTCTGGTCACATTTGTTCTTATATTTCTTTCGTTAATCGCCTTTCACTCATCCTTTCGATATGTACAAACCATTTCAACATACTTTTTTCAATTGTGGTCACACTATTTTTGATTCGATCTACAATGGCAGATTAGTATGGGCTCACAATAGTGTCAGCTTTAGGCCGACAGATGTCGCTGTTTCGATCCCATACAAATCTGCGTGTACGTCGACGCGGTGACTTGTGACGGCGGCAGTGAAAAACTCGCACTAGCTCCTCAGAAATCTTAGTGAATAACGTGGGAACGATCATAATTGTTGTATCTAAATAAAGCAATACGCTACAAATGCACTTGTTGTGTGAATCCTAATCTCATACAAAATTCATGCCAATTTACCTTGACGCGTGATATACCTACCTCAAAGTAGTTTCATGTGTAAGTCTACATGTTGCACTTAAGGTGTTATACTTGTCGAGTGTAAGGCTAGTGCTTCTAAGTTTTAAGTGACATGTGAATTTAATGTGTTTCTACTTAAAGTAGAGATTTTAGTCACTATGGAGTAGTTGAGACATTATTTAGCTTGTTTTTATTTTGTGGTTTGTTCTTTATGGTCACATTCTGTGGCGCGATTTAGCGTTGAAAATTTGTTCGCAAATAATTTTATCAAGTTAACGAGACCTACTGAGCATAGTATAGAAATGTAGGGTTAGAAAGAAGATTAGAAAACTACTTTTTATTTCAATGAAAAAAGAAGGTAAATATAACATAAGATACGTTTGTTATGTCCTCTGTTTTTTAAGTCGGCTAAACAATACGATTCAATATTCCAACTCGAGAGACAAGTTCAAAATATTGATTCACAAGATACACTTGCCCATATCACCATCATTAATATTTACCTATATCTTAAATTTAAATTAAAAAAAGAACGTGATGCCATAGCTAAAAAAGTTTCTATGCTGAAAGTGTTTTCGTATTTCTGGCTAACCCACCACTATGCGGTGCGGTTATTTTATTTCTTAAAATATTTACAAGTACTTGTATTGCTATTTTTTTAATGTAAAAAATCAGTTGTATATTGATTTAATTTATATAACACGTTTTTAAACTCAAATCAACTCAATCACGGTCCCATGTTTGGTCACAATCAGTACAGTATGGATTATAAAACAGGAGAACCCTCACGTAATCGCAATTTGACGAGGGTGTGGGACACCTGCGTACATTACACTTTGAATAATGCCAATACTACTTCTTATTATAATATATGGCAACCGAATGACACGGAATATACACATAGCCAATATCGCAGAAGGTTTTAATACCTGGTCACTTTTTTAATGGAGTTTTAAAAATTGAATTCTCCAATTCCATAGAAAATTATTTAGTCCGTCTAAATGCATGTATGCATGTTTTTCTTAACTAACTTACATATATATAGAATATTTAGCGGGATTTTTAACACGTGTTTAATCACATATTATCATATTCAAATAAACTAGAGAAAAGTCAACGTCCTTTAATAGTCTATTTTATTTTTATTTGTATTTTTGTGGCTATGTTTGTAACGAATAAACTCAAAAACTACAGTTCCTATTACAAAAATTCTTTCACCATTCGAAAGCTAAAGGAACGGGAACTACGCGGGAGAAACCGCGTGACGTCCGCTAGTGTATTATAAAACTACATAAATACAATCAAAACAGTGAAGTAAAATTTCAAGATAAAAAGAAAAATTCGAATGCATTACTTTAAATTTGGAATAATATTTTTTTAAATAAACTAAAATGCACTTTTTAATAAACGGTATTTTTTTAATCTACACCTTTTTAAACGTGTATGTCAATAAGTTTTAATTTTTATAGCATAGGATGCATGCACAAATACCAGTGCCATATACTCCTTCCCATAATTAAAAAAAATCTGTGTATGCGTAAGCGAGCGGGTGACGCGATAATATGTTTAAAATTTTATTACAATGTGATCGAATTGTAGTTTTGTGTAATATTTGTTATGTTTAAAAACTTATGTACAGTGATTTCACACCACGTGCTTTACGGTGAAGTAAAACATCATGAGGAAACCTGCATATTTCTGAGAAGTGATTCAATAACGTAGTAAAGTGTCTGAGACGGCGATGGACTCACCATCTGTCACGTTCGCACTTAATCATCTTCGGTGAAAAGTGGGTGTTGTGATTACAACACCTCTGCCTACCCCTTCGGGGAATACAGGCGTGAGCATATGTATGTTTATTAACTTAGTCGAAAATAATCTTTGTTACAAGTTCACTAATAATATTTTGTTCCATTCTGAACCTGAAGGGGATATTTTAGACGCATAAAAAGCTTGATATGTCATAACAACAACAAAAAAATCACTTCATCAAAATATGTGAAAAATGCCTCTCTTTGTTATCATAGCGTCAAATCCAGTGGCACTTGGCCCCGGCGAAATGGGCCATTCATATCGGTGTGGATTTGGACGCGATTACGTTTGACGGACAAAAACCTCTGGTCTCCTGTTTATGACAGTAATATACAATATTATTTAAGGAGGTAGATTTCGAGTATTGGCATAGTAAGGGACTTAGCGACTTTTCAAATTAGTGGATTGTTCTAACTGCATAAGTATGCAGTAAGCATTTTTGCTTTGCAAAGCACATACAAAATATTGTCTGCCTATAATATTGAGACCGGAAGTGTCGGTAGAGGGCGTCCAAGGAAGAACTACTATGACCAAATTAATAGTATTTTTCAGAAAGGTCAAATTCGGGGCACTCGTAACCGAAGAAAGTGTATGAAGAGATACATGAATGTGGATGAAGCGAAAGAAGTATGTAAGGATCGTACCATGTGGCAAACAGTGGTCTCTGCCTACCCCCATGGGATACAGGCGTGAGCATATGTATGTATGTAGTATTGAGACGCGTGGGCTTGTCTGTCACCGTGGTGCTCGTGTTGTTCGTGATTTAAACGCTGGTCCATTCAAATAGAGCATAAAATATTCAGTAACACAAACTATGCCCTTCTGCTCAACTGATCAACTAGTTGAGAAATTTAGTTGAGCAGTGGAAGTAGCGATTATACCACCATTATACGTACAAGTTTGAAAACATCTTGTTGGGACCTCTATGTATGTAAGCACAGATATCAAAGTACCATTCCTAAAATTCGCTACATCCAGGCAGGACATGCTCTACTAAGATTTATCAAAATCTAATACACAAAGTACCTAATAACAGTGCTAAGGTTAAGATACATACACAAAGAAGGAAACTAAAGGCAAGCACAATAAAAAAAATATTTATTTATTTATGTTAGAGAAACAAACAGTATTATAAGACCTTACATATTAGTAAATAAAAATTATACATAAACCAGTGAAGTTTCTGGTGATAAATTAAACATATTCAGAGGACGCTTGCAATAAATGTACATTTCTGTGACTGCGATCACATCTGTTGACAAATAGTTACAATTATATTCCACTATTTTACTTCATGCTGGTTCAAGCTGTGCTGGCCTCGGGGTTAGAGCAGTCGCCTGCTACGCAAACGACGCAAGTTCGAATCCCAGCAGGGCCTGTACCAATGAATTTTTCTAAAAACTTATGTATCACCATCTGTCACGTTCGCTGTTAATCAAATTCGGTGAAAAGTGGGTGTTGTGATAATCTGAAATTAATGGAATATAATATAAATAATGTGAAATCATACAAACCTCCAATTTCCATTAAACATGAACTACTCTGTCGAAACCTGAAACTAAACATTTACACAAACAGAACACACTTCAGGCAAGATAATAAAATCAGGATCCTTTACCGTTTACGTACTGCGACAAGGTTCCATTTCGCCTCACCCCCATGCCCCCGAACAACCCTGTAGCACCACAAGCCTGTTGCTTTTATTTTCATTTGCCCAACATAACTTAATAATGTTGGCTCTTCGTCCACAAAGAGTTTTGTCGTTTCATTAAAAAAACATATTTGTACTGCGGAAAAGCTTTATAATTTTCAAGGTTTTTGGTCAGAATTATTTTTACCGAATTTCCTTTCAAAATACGCAATACGATTCCGTGTATCTTGGATGTACGCAGGCGTACATCATAACTTAATGGTATGTCTGTAATACAATTCTAATAAGAATTAAAAATGCTTTTAAATTTCACCATCTCTTTCTACCTTTATTGAAATCTAATTTTAAAATCCCGTTTTGTTACACAAATATATAGGAATTATTCTCAATGTATAAGACAGACATACAGACAGAGGAGTTCGTGGCACAGTTGCTATTACGCATATCATTAGATTAGCGAAGTTAAGCAACCCTAACCCTAGCCAGTAATTGGATGGGTCACCGCCCGAGTTCCCTCCGTGCCTCGGAGAGTAAGTTTAGCCGTCGCCAATTTATCATCTTTAGCAATCGTTACAGGTCAGTCGGAGGCCTGAAATAATCTGACAACTGGTTTAACCCAATTCACAGATTTTCCTAGTAAAAGGGGTTGCGAAAGTCAGATGGCAGTCGCTTCGTATACAAATCAGGTGATCAGTCACATCGGGTTGAATCAAGTGCCGACCCCAACAATGTATGGGATAAGGCCCGGCAGATGATGATGACGTATTAGACAGACATACATTATCAACACCAGTTTTGTGGAATTACTTTCAAGTCATGAGGCAGGCCAAGGATTTTAAGCGTTACTCTCATTTTATATGGAGGAGGAGAAATGTCTATACTATTGCATGAGGCCGAAACTTTTTCGTAACAACGTTGAAAAGTGCAAAACCACTTAGTCTACCCCAAAGAGTAGTAAAGTTAAGGTCCATACCTCGTACGTGTCGGCTCACTCAGATAAGAGTAGGCTGCGTCATTTATAGCGCTGTTTTTATGCGAAGTAATTTAAAATTCGGAAAAGCTGTATTCAAAGTTAATGAATGATTGAATGAGAGCCGTGGTGGCCTTGAGGTTTGAGCAGTCGCCTGCTACGCAAGCGACGCAAGTTCGAATCCCAGCGAGGCCTGTACCAATTTTCTAAAAAACTTATGTACAGTGATTTGACACCACGTGCTTTACGGTGAAGGAAAACATCGTGAGGAAACCTGCATATTTCTGAGAAGTAATTCAATGACGTATGCAAAGTGTATGAGACGGCGATGGGCTCACCATCTGTCTCGTTGGCACTTAATCATCTTCGGTGAAAAGTGGGTGTTGTTATTACAACACCTCTGCTTACCCCTTCGGGGAATACAGGCGTGAGCGTATGTATGTATGTATGTATGAATAATTGAATTTGTAAGTTTCGTGGCTATTTTAGTTCAATGGTAATGTATTTATTTTTCCTGAACGTGAACTGTTCTAAACAAACAAAATAGAAGCGCAAAATCGGGAATTATATTTTTTAATGTATCAAAGACTGTCTGAAATTATGAAAGTCTGAATGTATGAAAGTCTTTGAATTAAGATATGACTAAAAAGTGGCATTTGCTCAGCAGTGGGACACGACAGGCTCATAATCTATATATCTATGCAGATAAATAAAATTGAAGTGTCTGTTTGTAATTCCAAAATAACAGCTTTTCACTAAATCCATAAGTATATACAGCATTGACAAAAATATTTTTTTTAAATATTTCTCTGTCTGTCAGTCTGTTTGTCTGTCTATTTGTTCCGGGTATTCTCTGAAACGGCTCGACCGTAACTTCGAGGAACATAGACTACTTTTATTATTTAAAAAAATTAGCGTTCCGCGGGAATCAAATAGATATAAAATAGAAAATAAATAAAATATAACTGCTTTGTTATAAGTCTAATTGTTGTGTCATTTAGTTATCTTTCAGGATTACAGATAATTTCTCCTAGCATCATTTTACACACTAAATATATAAGTATGAAGAAACATATAAAAATGTAGTGCCTGAGACGGCGATAGTCTCACCATCTGTCACGTTGGCACTTAATCAAATTCGGTGAAAAGTGGTTGCTGTGATAACAACACCTCTGCCTACCCCTTCGGGGAATACAGGCGTGAGCATATGTAATATAAAAATGTCACGGCAGTAATTTAAGTGTATGTGACAAATTGTGGGTGTTCTATATAAGAAATACACCTTTGCCTACCCGTTCGAGGTGTAAGCATAATGTATATCAAATTAAACGCGTTGTTGGTAAACGATATTAAAATTTTTGTATTGGATTTTTTTTTAAGTTAGCAGCAGCATCGCATTGTATTAAAGCTGGCCTCCAAATAAACCAAATTTATTATTTTTATTTATCATTCCCAAACACACACCCTAAACTATACATCAGGGACGTCACCTTTGTATAGAAGTTTTATGGCTCGAGAGAAGGGGTTTACCTATCAAGAGAGTACGGACCAAACTTTGTACATCAATTTATTTTTATACTTTTTGTTTCCTTTTCAAGAGGCTTACGTAATAAAAAGTTTTTGCTATTTAATATTGCTATAAGGGTCTACGTTTTTTATTAGTCTATGTCGTAAATAATTAAGGGCTATTAAAATATCATGTCTAAATAAAAACATAGGGCTTATTTAGCGTAGAGTTGGATCGTAAAAAACGAGTATCACACACTTTATAAATCTTTTTTTATATAATTGTGATGCGTGGCATAAATTTCATTGTAACTAAGTAAACACGTAAGATTAAACATATTTATATAAACATACATACATATGCTCACGCCTGCATTCCCCGAAGGGGTAGGCAGAGGTGTTGTAATAACAACACCCACTATTCCCCGAAGATGATTAAGTGCTAACGTGACAGATGGTGAGCCCATCGCCGTCTCAGACACTTTACATACGTCATTGAATTACTTCTCAGAAATATGCAGGTTTTTTCACGATGTTCTCCTTCATCGTAAAGCACGTGGTGTGAAATCACTGTACATAAGTTTTTTAGAAAATTGGTACAGGCCTCGCTGGGATTCGAACTTGCGTCGCTTGCGTAGCAGGCGACTGCTCAAACCTCAAGGCTACCACGGCTCTCGGCATTTTTATTGCAGATATTTATATATCTGCAACAAAAAATACATATTTCCAATAACATAATATTAATGCTGCAAAATTGCATCATACATTATTAGGAAGGCACGTCCCGTTTATTGCTCGAAAGAGTTTCCTTCAAACAAACGTGGTTCGGAGTTAGTGTGCGCTTTTAAATTTATTTCAAAACTCTCGTGTGTTCGACAAACTGCTATCCCCTAGTACTGTGTGGTACAAAAATTGCATGCTATGGTACGTAAAAGTTTTTATTATGTTGTGTAATTGGACGAAATGTTGCGTTCTAATGTAGACTTATTACCTTAACGGTTGTGTATTTTTATACAATTGTAAAGCCCTAACTCTTATATAGCAGGTATTCAATAAATTCTCTCTGCCTAATTTATTGGTAAAGGTATTGTTTTTTGTAATGTTTTCAAATGTTTTCTATTTTCAAATTAATACCTGACATATCTGTCTCTGCATCACCCAAAGGTTGTCTGGTAGAGAATGCCTATGGGATTAAGTCCGCCTGTGAATTTAATGTAATGCAGAAAGTTTTTAAATAAATAAATAATATCGCGGTAAAATTTTAAAGTCATTCGTCACATATTAGAAATATTCATACAAGAGGCAAAAGTATTGACTTGCTTATGGAGCCCATCGTCATCTCCTTCCAGTTTCGACATGGACTTCAGACAAATCCATCCTGATATAACCTTTCCTGCTGGTCTTGGCTTCGCGACACTTGGCTATCCTACGTACGATGCTTCACCGCAAAATCTACCCTCACTTTATGAAATAAAATAAAAAAGTTATGTATGGCATTCAGAATACTTGTACCCCAGAATAACTAAAGGTAAGGGAAAGACGGGGAGTGTCTGAAATTTTTTAAAGAAACTTTCATTGAAAATCCTATAACACACACAGTACGTGGTTGTCAAACAATTTGTCTAGAGCTCTGGGAGTTGTGGAATGCCAGACGTACTTTTGATGAAATATTTCCGGGAAGAACATTTCTTCAGAAACTGGTTGGTATTTATAGTCATATATACCACTTATTACTACCGAAAAGTTCTTATCTTTTCGTATTAGACTTTGTTTGAATGTTAATCTCTCTCAGAAGGAATGAACTGAATCTATCTATGCAGTGCATCATGCAACATTAATTGAACAAGTGTTTCCAATGAAAAGACCTAATAAGCCCCCTTAAATCGGTGATTGCAGTCAATAAATGTGAAAAATCTGTGTAAAAAACTAAGTGTATTGTTGAGTTTCTTGCCGGGTTCTTCTCAACAAAAGCTACCTTCCGAACCCGGTGGTAACATTTATAATCACATATAATGTATTTTGTGTCCTTCTGTCGATTTGAAAGTACTCTGTAAGAAGTCTTATCAAATAAAGCAATTTTGAATTTTTGAATGTTGATATTCAATACTAATGATAAGCTATATACTGAAAGCGGCTGTCATTTTCCGGTCACCAGCCTGTTACTGGGAAA
Organism: Watsonalla binaria; assembly: GCA_929442735.1. NCBI lineage: Eukaryota > Metazoa > Arthropoda > Insecta > Lepidoptera > Drepanidae > Watsonalla > Watsonalla binaria. Next base: position 9,929,255 of record OV838924.1, on the reverse strand, counting down.
TTAAGAGCCCCGACGAGGCAGTCGTTGTGTCATGCGTACCTATGAGTATAGGCGATTGGTGTCACAGTGAACAGTCACCCCACCTCACCCTACAAGGCGTGTTATACCCCAAGTCCCTCACGAATTGTGCGAATGATTTATCAAGACAGGGCTAAAGTGGCCGAGATAAGACCCGACAAATCAGGACCTATCGACGTACCTCCATTTACAATTCCACCAACTCGCAGACGTTTTCTCCCTTATTGAACTTGCAACAAAAAGTTACTCGGCTATTTGAGATAAATTATCTTTCGTTCACATGATTAGACCTGTTTGTCTTGAAGGATTTTTTGTTTGTCAGATTTAGTCGAGGAAAGTTTGACCTTTGATATAATTTTCTTCGTACTTTTTGTTCATTTGTTAGGGATGATGGCTCAATCTGTCAGTTACAGCTTCATTCGTATATAAGATCCTACTAAATAGTATAGATGTATAACTCTTAAAATATCTCAGAAAATAGACTATAGCAAAAACTAGGTTGTTATAATAAAGTATAAATGGATCTCACTTATACTCAAAATAGTCAACATTCTATTTTTGGTCGTAAAATTTAAGATCATAAAAGGTTTTAAAACTATTTTCGTTGACAAAAAACCAAAATTAAATTTACAATTAGGTTTGTTAAGTTAAATATTCATAGCCTCTCGTGATCAGCGGACTGGGGCTTATCTTTTCTTTTCGCTCAGAGAATCAACATTGCTTTTCGACGTGGCAATACTGCCAGCCTTCTTCGTGGATCCCGAGATACAACGATTTGGGCCAAGTTTTCTACTTGTAGGTAATTAGGTTTAATACTGTTCCTTGTATACATAACTAGCGGAAGTCACGCGGTTTCACCCGCGTAGTTCTCGTTCCGGTGGGAGTACGGGGATAAAATATAGCCTATGTTACTCGCTGATAATGTAGCTATCAATTGCTGAAAGAATATTTCAAATCGGTCCAGTTGTTTTGGAGCCTATTCAATGCAAACATACTTACATACAAATCTTTTCTCTTTATTATATTCGTAAAGATTAAGTTTAATTTTAATAAAAAAATTACTCAATCAATTAACGAATTATAATTTTTTATAATCACCGCTAACAATTTTTTAACTGTGCGTAAAAACGGTCGTTATATTCTTATTTTATTTATGTACACAATGAATGGTTTAGATACAAGTATTGTAACGTTACGAGCATTGTAAAAACTAAAGTCACTGTCCGTCAATTGCGGTGTTCACTAACATTACAGTATCGGTTAGTTGATGGCATTTCATTCAACTTTAGACTAGTGAGCAGGCAATAAGCCGTGTAGAATTGAACTCATTTTAACACTTGATTAAACAAGCTTATGCTTGATTTTTTTCCATGCTCTGAAGAACTTGCATTAATTTTATTGTATCTCATAATTAAAAAAATATCGTTAGCACATTTGTCTGTGAAGTCGAAGACGTATGATTATTGCCTAAGACCACGATGGTGTCACGTTGGAGCCGCAGCACGTTCGGTGAAAATTGGAAGTATTTGAAGTTCTCTAATATCTCTGCCTAACGAAAGGTGTGAGATTACGTATCTTATATTTATTTAATCTTTTTTTTTGGATTGTCTAATTAAGACGTGAAAGAATGTTAAATTCCAAAAAGATTTGATATTTTAAACAATAAGAATGTGATTAATGTAATGCTTTCTTTTATGTTTATCTATAATACTATATATATATATATATATATATATATATAGTGAAGCGGCTGAAAAAGCCAAAGCCTGCAAATACAGGGGTCTCGGCTCCGAATATGACTTTGTCCCATTCGGAGTCGAGACCCTTGGTCCGTGGGGTCCTAGCGCTATTAGGCTTTTTAAAGAAATAACCGAAAGGTTAGTCGACATCACAGGAGACCGGAGAGCTGGCAGCTACCTCGGTCAAAGAATTAGTCTTGCTATCCAAAGGGGGAATGCTGCCAGTATCTTCGGTACTTTGCCTACAGGGACTTCTTTTAATAATATATTTTAGTTATATGATTATATATTTTTAAGGTTTTTAGTTATTATATATATATATATATATATAGATATATATTGTAAGAATAAAGTTTTAAATTCATAGATATATATATATATATATATATAATATCTATGAATTTATAACTTTTGATAAAAGCCACCGAGTTACTTCTTTAGTTCCAAACAATTTCTTATGAAAAATAAGCTACACTAAAAGCATTTTCAAAACTCAATAACTTGAAAATAGGAAAAAATATTCAGGTAAGTTTCCTGTAGTGCTAGTTAAGAACACAAACAGTTGTAAAACTTGAAAAATATTTGCCCTGTTGGTACCTCGCTGTCCCCAAGAGTCCCTAAAGGGTCGTTGGGTGAAAGCCTCTTTGTTTGCGTCCCTATTCTGGATACTTACAAAACTTAATATTATGTATAAATATGTTATTATGATAAAAATATTTTATAATTCGAACATATTTTTTTAACATACTTTTTATTCTGTAAAAACTTTGTATGGGGCTAAATATGAATGTTTTCGTCAAACACGTTTGATATCTTGAATACCACTCCTACATAATCAAAAGATGATGACTAATTATCACACAACAAATACAGTCTCCTCTGACATAAAAAACAATAAAATAATTCGAAAAATCAAAGGTTATTTCGGTGAAAAATCCTATTGAACTTTCGTGAGAGCGATATCCGCAAACGTAACAGTAATAACGGAAAAGTAAGCAACTCAGAATAATCCGGCGGACTGGGACCGAATGCGGACAAACCCATTGTTGTTTTGATTAAATTTCGACAGGGTGATGCAGATTGTTCTTTTTATGCAGCGCCAACAAAAATTGGGCTGGACGAAAAAATATTTTCACAACCGATTCCTCACTCTCGCGAAATGAATACGCTGGGCCCATGTGGTGTATATATTGACGATTTGATAACTTTTTTGCTCACGACTATGGCTTCTATGTTCATGGAATTCACGCATACGCACATCCTATACCTTTGTAAAAAATATCATGTCTCGAATTTTATAAATAACGAACCTTTTTTAAATTAACCACGCAGTTCAAAGGTGAATGAACTATTTAAACAATGATTGGTAAATCAACGTTGCAAAGTTTGTTCAAACATAAACCAAAAAGACAACAAACTAGGTGCCTTCTGAGACAGCTATAATTAATGCGAAGTATATTATTATACCAAATGTGGGATATTTGTTCAGCAACATGGGCGCTATTGATTACAATAAAATCTAATTTAGATTTGTCTCATTATTGTAACGGTCGAACGCGCGGATCGCAACGAACTTGTCCCTGAATTATTGCACGAAGTTCATTTCTCAACTGCTTTCCTCATTGACTAGACTATAAATGCTGCTGTACAACAAGACACAGACAACAGATCTCAGCGATCGACAACATGAGGGTGCTTTTGGCACTTGCCGTGCTCTGCCTGGTGGCGGTCTACGCCCGGGAACTTGGTGAAGAGGAGAAGGACTTAGTGGCTGCAGCCAGCAAGGGCCACAGCTCGCATCACGACTCCGGCGGTGGCCACGAGCACCACGCTGATCACCACCACGACCACGGACACCACGGTCATAAGGGGCATAAGGGCCATCATCATCACCACAAGGGTGACCATGGCCACCATGGCCATCACCACCACAAAGGACATCACCACGAGCACGGTGGCGGCCACAAGAAGCACCACGATGAGCACGACCATCATGGACACCACCATGAACATGGACACCACCACAAGGGAGGCAAGCACGGACATCACGAACACCACGACAAGGGCGAGAAGGTTGATGGCTACCACAAGAAGTACCACAAGGACCACTTCCACAAGGACCATGACTTCTACGATGGCCACCACAAGGAAGGCAAGCACCATAAGCACGGACATCACCACGGCCATCATGGACACCACGATGAGCACCACAAGAAAGGTGGCCATCACCACCACGGACATCACGAAGGGCATCATGGCCATCATGGACACCATGACAAACACCATCACGACGAAGATCACCATGGACACAAGGGCCATCATGGTCACCATGAACATCACCATGGCCATCACGACCATGGCAAGAAAGGCGGCCACCACGACCACAAGGATTGGGGCCACCACCACAAGCACTGATACCTCGCCAAAGCATCGCTGTGATATTATTTTATATTTTTGTTACGGGTTTTTATTAGTTTTTTATAAATTAAAATATGTAAGGTCTGTTACAAAAAATTAAATAACAAAATTATATTTTTAGACTGAACTTTTATTCAAGAATAATTTGCGAAATATTATGATCTTTACTACTATAGGATGGTGCAGCTTTGGAGTAATTTACCAAAAAGTCTAAACTGGAGATACTCGTACGAGTTTGAATTTTTTTGAAGTCCAAAAAATGTATTTAAATATTTTTATACGTGGTGGGTTCAAATGAGAAAAATTAAACTTTTCGTTTACTGTATTCAATTGGGAACACAGAAATACTAATGATTAATAGCAATAAATTCAAAAAGAGTTAATAAACCTTACATTTCATTACAAATAATATCAATTACGCTCTATCGATATAAGTTTAATTAACGCGGATGAATCGCTAGGCAGAGCACTCGTAAAATAGCGTATCGATATATAGGGTGTCGGGGAAAAAGGAACAGATGTCTTCTAGACGTTATAGGGTTTTGTGAATATGGTACTATGTTGAAGTTGTAAAATATCTAGCTCCAACGATAACGTAGTTATAGGCTATGGTTGCTAAGGGCCGAGGAGCTCGCGGCCTTAAGCGATTGAATGAACGCGCGACCGCCTTTACCTACATTACATACGCGGTAATTAAACTTGTTAAATTAAGGAGAAGGTTAATGGTTTCGACGAATGGTTCTATAGGATTATTTCAGGAACTATAAGTGGGAGAAAAAAGTAACAACGTAGTTAGATTTCACGTGAATAACTCTACGTTACCGCTGATACTTATGCGATAATAAGGTCTTGATATGGTCAACTTTGAACGTCAATTACTCGAAAACGGAAGAAGACACTGCTGTCATAATAATTTTATTTGCATCCTAAAATGACTTCTGCACCCTACGACATATTTTAACAGATGTTCTATTTTCCCCGACAGCCTGTTTAGTATATTCTTTTAAATATTACTATTATATACTAATATAACATAGACGTAAGAGGCAATTTTATGTAGGAGGGTATAATCTTCAAAACTAATCATTCAATATCCAAAATTATTTTTTATATCAATATGCTCATACCTGTATTCCCCGAAGGGGTAGGCAGAAATGTTGTGAGAACAACACCCACTTAACACCGAAGATTATTGAGTGCTGACGCGACAGATGCTGAGTCTATCGCCGTCTTAGGCACTATACACAGGTCTTTGAATTACTTCTCAGACGGATGCAGGTTTCTTCACGATGTTTTCTTCACGATAACTGACAGCGGCATAATTTATTTTAGTAATATGGTTAAAGGTGCCATCACGAGCTATGAGCGCTGACCTTAAGTGTGCAGTAGTAATTTTTCGAGTCTGTCACTGTCCGTCTGTATGACACGACGCGAATAAAATATATGCGTAGCTACCTTCACAATTTTCGCTGGGCGCTCGTAGCTCATGACAGCGCCTGTATTTACTGTAATGGCGGCAAATGTAAATATTGTGTTTGCATTGGTGGTCGTTAGGACTTCATGTAATTTTTTGGCATTCTATATATTGTTTTTTTTAATCAGGAGCGTAAGAAAAAACTAAAACTACTTCGAAAACATAATATACAAGAAAAAGTTCACTTGAAATACTAAATTGTACGTAATTATTAAAATTGCGTACTCTCTATCCAAATCAAAACTTGACAGATACTAGACTAAACACAGATACACATCTAACCCTTAACGAAAATGAACGCATGTTTAATATGTTTTTTTTTATTTCATGTTAAAATAACTAACCAAATGTTCTGACCACATCATATCATTCTTCCTAAAAGAAACATCGCAAACGAACGAAATTCAAACGATGCTTTATAATCGTATTATTCTAAATCAACCTCAAATTTAAATAGGTTTGGAATTTACACCTAAACGTCAAAGACTCCTCTAGTGGACCTTGTTCGGACGTAATTTTAGAATAAGAGCCGTGTAAAATTTTAACCAAATCTTCGTATTTTCTTGAATAAGAGTAGGTAAATTTATAAATATATTACTGTGGTTTGGTTTGAAGGGTATTGCTATTTACTAACTATGCGCCCAAACACGTAACACGCGGACAAAACTCAGGATGAATACAAGGTACTTACAGAGCAAATCAAAATATATTGTCAACTCCATTTTAGGCGTTCAATATTCCCTCTTAAATCTACTCATTGACTTCATTCAATTGTTATTCATGTCCAAGTGAATTAAAATGTTACAGAAAATACGAAATTGGTTTAAACAGCTTCGTTATGCAGCGATACACCAGCTGCATTAAATTACTTTTCAACATTTAAGCCTATTAGCACCCTACAGCTTTCTTTATCACTTAATAGGATGGTAGGTGGCAGTTATTATTCAAATATTTTATTTTAGAAAATGACTTTTGAGTACGATATATTAAAAACAAGCTGTTTAGTTTTATATAATACTAGCAGACCTCACGCGGTTTCACCCGCGTAGTTCCCGTTCCCGTGGGAGTAGGGTTAAAATAAAGCCTATGTTACTCGCTGATGATGTATCTATCCAATGGGAAAATAATTTTTGAAATCGGTCCAGTAGTTTTTGAGCCTATTCATTACAACTAAACAAACAAAGTTTTCCTGTTTATAAGATTAGTGTAGATATCGGTTTAAAATTGACAAAGTTTCATACAAACTTTCATCCCCTTTTTTATCCCCGTGGGGATTAATCAAAATTATTTCTTAGCGGATGCCTACGTCATAACATCTACCTGCATGCCAAATTTCAGCCCGATCCGTCCGGCTTGGGCTGTGCGTTGATATTTCACTGTGTCAGTCAGTCAGTCAGTCACTCTTGAGATATATATATTAAGATGCACAGAAAGAAAGCAATGATGACTTATTAGTATCGACTTTTAGTAATAAAAAATTCCTACACTGAATTTGAAACGACAAATGTTTTTCTTTATTATCAGGTAATAGATTTGAATGTATAATAAGAAAACAATGTGTATGCAACACACGTTGTGTAACACTCATACCTGATTAAGAGAAAAAATAACTATTACCTGCTGTATATCCATTCACCACTGAACATTTTTTTTATACTTTTTATAATAGTGTGTCAATCGAGATTGAAGTTAGTGAGGACCTTTTGAATTAAGTTTTTTGGTGTTCTTGTTATGTTTCCTTTAACCTTGCACCATAAAAATGGTAGAGCACAAATCACAAAGGCGCTTGATTCATAAATGTTAATAATGTCGCCTTAGAAAAATACCAATTATAAATTGAAGTTGCGCGAAGATAATTTCCCAACTGCTTTCCTCACTGACTAGACTATAAATACGGCTGTCAACAAGTCACAGACAACAGATCACAGCGATCGACAACATGAGGGTGGTTTGGGCACTTGCCGTGCTCTGCCTGGTGGCGGTTTACGCCCGGGAACAAGGTGCGGAGGAGAAGGACTTAGTGGCTGCTGCCAGCAAGGGTCACAGCTCGCATCATGATTCCGGCGGTGGCCACAAGCACCACGCTGATCACCACCACGAACACGGACATAAAGACCATAAAGGACACAAGGGCCATCATCATCACCACAAGGGTGATCATGGCCACCACGGCAAACACCACCACGAAGAGCATCACCACGACCATGGTGGCGGCCACAAGAAGCACCACGATGAGCACGACCATCATGGACACCACCACAAGCATGGACATCACCACAAGGGAGGCAAACACGGCCATCACGAACACCATGACAAAGGCGTGACAGTTGATGGCTATCACAAGAAGTACCACAAGGATCACTTCCATAAGGACCATGACTTCTACGATGGCCACCACAAAGACGGCAAGCACCATAAGCACGGACACCACCACGGCCATCATGGACACCACGAGGAACACCACAAGAAAGGTGGCCATCACGACCATGGTCACCATGGTGGGCATCATGGCCATCATAAGCACCACGACAAACACCACCATGACGAAGATCACCATGGACACAAGGGCCATCACGGTCACGATGAACATCATCATGGCCATCATGACCATGGCAAGAAAGACGGCCATCATGGCCACAAGGAGTGGGGTCACCACAAAAAGCACTGATCTCTCTTCAAATTATCACTGTGATATTTATTGTTTAATTTTGTCGCAGGGTTTTTTAGTCATTATTTATGATTATTATGTGAAGTCTGTTACAAAAAAGTAAATAAATAAGTTGTTACATTATTAAACCCAATTTTTTTATTACCTTAAAATAATTATGTACTGTCTATAAATTTTTCATTTAAGATTTGTCTCGGCATCACATTAAACTTTCAACCTTAGTTTGAGATGATATAGATCTCATAATCAATGCATTCAAATCCAATCAATCTAGATGGCATCAAAGCTAAGTGGCAATTAGCCTGATAAACGTTTTCTTTTCTCCTTGACATCGATAAGATATGACGTGTAAAATTACGAAAATTAATTGAAAATACAAAATTCAATGGCAAGAAATATCAGTAATTATAAACTATTCGCAAAACCGTTGCAAACAGCTCCGCCGCTTCAAGCGACAGTATGTATGTAGTGTGGAACTATCATGACAATAAGAGCTTATGGTAAGGCCTCAGAACAGTCCCCTGGTTTAAATATCATTAGTTCCTATCCAAAGATAACAATTAGATATATTTAAATACATCTTGACAGGGTGTGGTGCTAATAGAAGCGATTTAACACATTATTTTAAGGTACGAATCTACCTATAATCTTAAAAATTAAGAGTCCTATTAATTTAGGTATCTATTAAAATTTCCATCATTAATTTGCTTTTTGAAATATACAAAAAATGTAGGGTAACAAAAATATAAATCGAAAAATGTTTGATTGGCTGTTGCTACCAATTTAGAATACCTAAGACACAAATTAATACAAGCCATCGAGAAAAAATATTCAGATTTTATTCCCTTATTACAAATCTAAGATTATTCTTGATTTAAATGTAGCTCTAACTCTTTCTGTGATACAGATTGACACAGATACTGACAAGGGCCATATTGCTAATCTGATTTTAGTCTCGTCTTTGTTTAAACCATGATAATAAGGGGATTACAATTCTTCGAGTCGAGTTCCCCAAAAAGTGTATATAATACATTTGTGACTTCTCGCTTCTGTTAGAACCCGTGCCTTAGAATAATGTTCTAAGTTCAGTTTCCAAGTTCAGCCATTTGCTCCCAATAACAACTAATGCTCAACCCTCGCTGTACATTACTTGCACGGAAAAGTAACAACTCCACTTTCATACTAAATAAATGTAATTGCTAGGAAATTGCCACTAAAGCTATTCCGATTTACGAGTGTACCTAATTGTTTTTGGAATCCACATTATTTTTCCCTTGCTAATAAATCTCACTGCGTTTTATGCCGCAAAATTGGTCCGTAAATTTTCCTAGTAATTCTTTCGTCGAATCGAATCTAAAACGTAAAGGTAAACCATACACGTTGGAACTTTAAATTACGTTATACAATTTATGCACAGAATCCGAAAAATATGTATTGCTTGTTGAGTAAAGAAATGAATATTAGTTTCCAAATTGTTTGGAGAATATAAACGATACAGAATGCCTCGTAAGTCTACTCTTCGCAAACGCTACTGCGAAACCTGAGGTCCTGAATTAGATATAAATTTCGGGAAACGAGTCATTGGGATTTTTTATCTGTAATTTCCCAGAAGCAGCCCTTAGTCCGGATTAGTGCCCCGTTGATGGGAATGAGCTCATCCCCTATTACATGGGACTTAAACATAACCTGCGAAATATAGTAAATCTCTGCCTACCTCCTGGGGAATACAGGCGTATGTATGTAATTTTACAGATGAAAAGAAAATACTTTTCAAATATCAAAGTATTATGTACGAATCAAACGTGCACGTGAAATACATGAATCTGTCTGTCACATTACTCACGGTTCAAGGAAGCCGTTTATATCACAAATGGGATATTTCATAAGCGAGGGCGAGGCGTACACATTTTTTTTATTAATATAAGTTATATCAAAAAGACGTCAAGAGCTCGCGCATTGAGATTTCCGTATCTCACGACAATTTATTTGTCAAACGAGCCGCCTTTATATGAATTATATTATTTTTATAAGGCCCATTTCGGATCATCAAACAAAGTAGTGTTATAAATGAAGTGAGATTATAGTGTTCCATTTTTACCTGTTTAGTGCAGCACCCTTCATTAGAAAATGTATGCTACGGGATTGGAGTTTGTGGTACAAGTAATCCCTCGACCATTGACCAAGGTAGTCAAAAGACAGTGCGTATAAGCACTTTAACATAGCCTGTTATATAGGAGGGATTAAACAGATTAATAACAAACTTGGCTGAGTTAGGCAAAATGACAGTCGCATTGTGTCCTAGCTGGAAATAAAATTGATTAAAATTGAAGTCCTTTATTTTTTTCATTTCAAATTTAAATTAACAATAACGAAAACAATACAATAAAATTTCCAAATATTACCAATTGTACGATTGCGACTCACTTGTGACTCACGCCGTATTAATCCAAGGTTTCATTCGACGAGAAACGGTCGCGTAGTTACTCAGAACGCCTATTCAACCGTATCGTTTGAGAGCACTTACTTTGCTACATCGGAACGTCACTTCTGCGTCGATCCGCTTTATCACACGATCTGTCATTATCAACAGTCTGACTTCGGAATTAATACAACCTATGTACTCCAACCTTTTAATAATGACTCCATCCAAAGGCGTACTTTATTAAGCTTTACTTTAGGTTCGATTTGTCTCTCTTTAGACATCTAGGTGCAGATGTAAAATATATATAGTTTGTGTGTTTGTTTGGATGGATTTTTATTGTTTTTCAAGGCAAGTCAGTTTGGGATAAAATTTGTTATGACGATAGCTTAAGCCTAGTTTAACAAATTATACTCTATACATTATTAAAATTCGTAGGAGCTCGTGGCACAGTTGCTATTGCGCATATCATTAGATTAGCGAAGTTAAGCAACCCCAAGCCTAGCCAGTCATTGGATGGGTGAACGCCCGATTTCCCTCCGTGCCTCGGAGAGCACGTTAAGCCGTCGGTCCCGGTTGCCAATTTATCATCTTTGGCAATCGTTACAGGTCAGTCGGAGGCCTAAAATAGTCTGACAACTGGTTTAACCCAGATCACAGATTTTCCTCGTTAAAGGGGTTGCAAAGGTAAGATGGCAGTCGCCTCGTATAAAAATCAGGTGATCAGCCACATCGGGTTGAATCAAGTGCCGACCCCAACAATGTATGGGATAAGGCCAGGGCGATGATGATGACATTATTAAAATTCGGGTAAAACTGTTAGATGCAGCAAATTCATCATGCTGCAGCGACTTGGTAGTCTCATAAAGAAGCTATAGTCCCAGTCCAACAGCTTTGTATTAGTTGTTTTGGGCAAAATTTGTTTTGCTTTCACAAATTGTCTGTTAAATGTCGCAAAAAATGTACGCTTAAGGTCACTTTCGATCAATAGCACCTTGAATAATATTATATGTTTCGTTGATGAACAATGAATCTTATTAAGAAGACAACAGTATATACAAATAAAATTTACTTATTGAGGACAATGTGACATTTTCACAACGCGCGCCGGTAGTATAATTACTTACGTAAAATATTCCATTCAATCTGTAAATGACTATACAATACACAGACACGCCTAAAGTAAAGAAGAATATTAAGTATTTTTGTTGTGAGAATAATAATATCTTTTCGGTATCGAAGTGTCTAAAAAGCGATGAGAAGGTACTATAAAGGTACTATCTTTATCTTAATGTAAAATATACAGTATAATGTTACAAACCCGTTTGCAGATTTCCCTTCGTATAAAACGTAATAGCATATCGAAATACCGTCCCAGAACTGTTTCAGGATACACATTCCTAAAGTTTAACAAACAAAATCAGGAAGATGATAAAAGTTCTAAGTAAAATAACAGGAAAATAAACAAGCTGAAAGAACGAAAATATAATAAAAGTCTCTTACAAACTGTGGGTATGCGTTTTTGTACTTGAAATAGAGTATCTACAGTTGTGTCACCACGAAAATTATACCGCAAGTCAGCTTACGTCTGATAGAAATCACACGGATTCTTCTCTGCCTGCATTGACCTACTCACCATTTTGTTATGTTGGCATTTGATGCCTAATTAACTTCGGTGGAAAGTGAGTCAACCATTATTGACCTATACCTCCGTCTACCTTTTTGGGTCCTAAATATGAAGAGTTACAGTTTTCAATTTAAGAAATATTGCCATGCGCGCCATACCATGGTGGCCTCGGGATTTGAGCAGTCGCCTGCTACGTAAGCAACGCAAGGTCGAATCCCAGCGGGATCTGCAACAATGAGGTTTTCTAAAAACTTATGTGCAGTGATCTCACACCACGTGCTTTACGGTGAAGAAAAATATCGCGAGGAAACCTGCATATGTCTGAGAAGAAATTCAAAGGCGTACGTATAGTGCCTGAGACGGCGATGGACTTACCCTCTGTCATGTTGAAATGTGGGTGTTGTTGTTACAAGACCTTTGCTTACCCCTCCGGGGACCCTTCTGGGATGGCGTGGGCATATATAAATATTATTATAATGAGCTTATCATGTAGTATATAAATAGATTTCAGGCTCGAAGCAAAGAAAACTAGGCTGGGATTCACCTGACCACCTTAGATATATAAGCAGCGCCCTGCGTGCCTGACCAGCTACATATGGTAGGATTTAATGGCTGCAACTCATGCTCTGACAGCTTATAAAAAATGTCTTTTATCATAGTCTTACAGAGGTCAAGTTTTGGGTCACATAAATGGTATTTAAAACTCTTTTCTAAAAATATGCTGAAATAATTAAATATCACCACGCCGATGATCTAATAGAATAAACTAAAAAGCACTAGTTCTCTACAATAAAATAATACGCTTGCACCTTCCAAGTTGCAACATAACCTTACATAACCCAGCGGCTCTAAAATATAACTGACTTTTCTGAGCTCAAAATAACTTATTCCCAAGTTCCCGGAAGCCAATAGAGGTAAGTGCCCGGAACTGCATTACTGCTAACTACTCGCACTTGGCGATATTTGTTCCGATTGGTGTTCAGGCTGGCATTAACTGAACGACTTCGATGCTCTCTCGGTAATGACTGCGCTTTCGAAGCTTTAGATAACGAGCTAATTATCCCAACGTTGTTTGTAGCGCTGTTAGCGACGGAACTATATTTCTTTGTGATTAAAATTCATTTGTTTTTTTCTTTATGCATTATTTTTACGTTCTTATCATTATGTATCATGCCGGGTCCTCACAGGTAGTCGTTTTATTTACGGCTTGCCTAAACCCTTTTCGCTAAATTCATATTTTTGTTCAGTCTTAAAACAAGCTGTGTTCCTGTTCTTAAACTTTTATTATACATCCTGGAATACAATTTTCTACCACATGTTATGTTGGCACTTAACCATTTTCGGTGAAAAGTGGGTGTTGTTATTACTACAGTTTTGCCTACCCTTTCGGAGAACACAGGCGTGAGCATATGTAGGAATACAATTTTCTTAACATTGCCTGACACCGTTGGGTTCCAAGGGTTATTAGAAAGTTCATATCATATATTTAACCCGCAGCGTCGTCTGCGTAGCAACAAGATTTCACATTCAAACTTTCAACCCCCATTTCACCCCTTTAAGGGTAGAATTTCGCTGCAAAAACACTCCAACGAAATCGCATACCTCTAGGATTAGATAGCTAAGCATTGCGTAGATATCAGTGAGTTTGGACTTTATATTTTATATGTGTATACATGCAGAAAAGAACGCTAAAGGGCACAAAACAAAATTTTGCGAGACGAGTTAAGCTCAATGTTTGACCTCAAAGTGTACCCGAAGTCTCGAAAGAATAAATAATGTATTTTTTAAACAATTATCGATAAAGCACAACCTTAAGTTTCCCATAATACTATTAATACTTACATTGTAACAAACTAGTAAAATAAATTCTTTCAGTAATTAATTTCACATTTCACATTTTTGAATTGAGTTCCTATTGTTCTGAGGGTGCGATTGGTATCCAATATAACATGTATACTGTAAACTTGTGGTACGAGTAATGTTACGTAAGTTCCTAGCAGCCTAGGGATTCGGAATACGAATAGGTTAAGTTATAAAACTGTAACCCCTACGTACTATTTAACGATGCTCTGTTCATTGTATTGGCTACACGGCTGCAACGAGGCTTATCTGACCGCGTGGAGGTAAACTTGTTTAGTAATTACATGTATTTGTTGGAAATGTTTAGAGTTGTTTTTACTATTCTCGTAAGTTTCCTCTCATGAGTTCGCTCGTACTTACCTACACAGTTGTATAAGCCGATTACACTGTAACTTGTTAGGCTTTTCTGCCAAAATGCTGCATAGTGTTAGACTTTGGTAGGCACTGTTAACATCAACATCATCGCCCTGGCCCAATACGAGTGTTACCCAAATTTTTATACGAAGTGACTGCCGTGTTACTTTCGTAACTATTTTTCCGAGAATAATTGTCAATCTGGGATAAACCAAACATCAAACTTTTTTAGGCTACTGACCTGTAACGATTGCCAATGATGCTAAATTGGCAACAGGAACCAACGGCTTAAAGTGCTCTCCGAGGCACGGAGTGCAGGCGATCCCCATCCAAATATGCGTGAGTTGATTTGATTGACATTTGATTCATTGACTAAAATGATTCTCATCACGTACCTCATCCGTTACAGGTATATGATTTTTTTTATTTAACGACATAAAACTCAATTATTTGTTGTATAAATACTGAATGGTATTTCTGCATTTAAATGAAATATTTCCTTATAATTTAAATTAAGGACTATCAAATTGTATCCAAGTCTACATAAAATTACAATGAAACGAATTTTCCCAAACTTTCATCCCTCAGTATAAAAAGTCCATAATCTAATACGGAGACACTTGAGTGAAGGAAGTTGCATCTACATGGACTCATAAATCGTGGTTCACGTCTAGCTATCTAAGTTTGTTGCTCGAGTTCCCCTCGGGGGCATTGTAAAAGATAATGCTTATAGAACGTAAACTTCCTACAAGTTTCAACTTATTTTACATAGACAGATTTCTATTTATGGTTATGCTAAATCATTAATACATATTTGATTTAGCAAAAATAACCCTTCATTCCTAGTTTCAGTCTTAATCTTAATGTTTTCATATAATAAAAATGTAATTAAACCTTGTATGATAAAAATATAAATATAAATAAAACAGAATTTAAATTTGTGTTTGCAGGAATGGTGCCCAGCAAGCTAACTGCGGTTACCTCGCTGGATCGCTAAACTGATCCTCTTACCGAGGTAAGAACCAACTTGAAGGTCTCCAGAGAAGCCAACCAGCTGTTTTGAGAGCTATTTAAATTTAAAGTTAAAAAATGATATTTTAATGAAATATAGTCCTTCAGCTGGTTATTCTTAAAAACGTTTAACGAACGGAAATTGCTCATAAAAGCTTACAAGCGAACGTAGTGTCAATAAAGTATTTTATGTAAAGAAATACTACCGGAGTTTCTTACCTCATTATTCGTGGGAGTCACCATAAAATAGCTCAACACGCTCTTTGTCAACCACTAAATGGTTAGTTTACAGTAGATTTACGGCTTTCACGCTGTTTATTCCAAGCTTAGGGCGATTAAACGCGGGTAACAATGCGTCGACCTCTCAAGACCGCTTAAGATTTCAGTTTATCAATATTATTTTGTCATTTAAACCTGCTCTTTATAGTACCCCAAAGAGGCAGTCACCTCTTTCTACAGATATTAGGTGATTCGTTTATTATGTCGCTGAGACTAATTATAACACAGAGAATAATTCTTATAGTATTTTTTTTTATTTCAATAAAGTAAATCTATAAAAGTTATCCCGGCCTGTGGTTTGAATCCAGGTCGTTGCAATCAGAAACCTTGATCATGAGAGCCATGAATAAAATTATTTTTTAAATTAGTACAATAATTGTATTCGGCAATAATCGTATTGTATTGGGCGCGTTTGGACTGCCTAATTGGTTATTCGATAAAACGAAGTGCACTTACGAAATACGTGATACCTGTGAAACCCAAAGGATATCGGCCGAGTACACACACGTATTCTATGTGTATGTTTGTACACACTTTTGTTTTCCTACCGTGTGTTCACACCTTTCGTTTTTCACATGCATTGTTTGCGATGTGATGAAAAACACAATACGGGATTTAAAGGGGATCCTTTCGAAATTGGGTTTGAGTGTTTGTTTAAGTGTGTTGATATGTTTTGATCGAATGCGGTACCATTCGATGTTAATGTTCGTGGAAATCGCTAAGTACTTTATTGGTAAAATGAAATGTTCTTATTTAAGTTCGGTCGATTTGGTATCGTGATTTTTTTCTGGAGGGGAATTAATTTACGAGCGAGACTCCAGCCGCTTCCATATTAATGAATACATCAGAGAGTAATTTGCTGTATTTGATACATTGTACGTCTAGTAAATATCGTGACACAATTCCATTTACATCGAATTAGTCCCAAAGAATACTATGAAGCCTAGACAACGATATTTTCGTTTTAGTTCCAGTACTTCCGTATCATCATCATCTCCCTGGCCTTATCCCATACATTTTTGGGGTCAGCACTTGATTGAACCCGCTGTGGCTGGTCACCTGATTTTTATACGAAGCGACTGCCATCTGACCTTTGTAACCTCTTTTAGGAGGAAAATCTGTGATCTGGATTAAGCCAGTTAACGATTGTCAAAGATGATAAATTGGCCAGTACTTCCGTATACGTATGATTATTAGAAAAGAAGCCTCTTTCTCTAGTCTGTTTTAAATATACCCAAGATGTTCAAAGCAATCTCGCGTGTTACCCACCTTAGTCTTAATGTAGATAGCACAGTGCTTACACTCCTGCCCTCTCTATGAAGCTCTGTGAGTTTACATCAAAGGAACAGAGCATTATTCTAAATTTACATTATGTCTGCGTTGTGTAAGGTGGACAACTCCATTTTTTCAAGTCACTCTTATGCACTATGTGCTCCCAAAGGGGATCGAACTCGCGACCTTCAACTTCGCTGGGCCACTGACCACTTGAATTAAGATTTAGTTAGTGTGAGTGGGGTCAGGGAAACTTCCAAAAGAGCCGTTCATGCTCCCTACATTTAGTAAATTATTTACATTTCCTTCCTCCAACAAATTATGTACACAAAATGAGCAATCACAGTGAAGAACGCCTCTATACACAACGGTCTTGGGTTTAAGTCATAGGATTTAGCGGCAAAAATCTGTAATATAATAGTCACATGAATGACTTTTCATTAAATTCATAAAATATTTTTATGTATTATGTCTTAGAAATATTACAGACTTATCTACAATTCTCAATATTAAAAAAATACACCGCACGCAATGATAGGTTGTAATTTCACGGTATATTTTTTCACATCACATTATAAGGACATCAAAGAGGAGAATGAATAGGATTTGAAATACTTACAAAATTAGATTGTAGGCAATGTCACAAGCGGTAGCGTGCGCAAAATGGTTTTATATTAAAATATAATTATGTTACTAGCGACTTTCAATACTATTAAAACGTTAAACTTTTCTTTACTATTTATAAGATATAAAGTTAATTTTTAAGGTTTAAAGTCACCGAAGTTCAACTCTATACTATTTATATACTTTATACTACAGACCACATATTTTTATATGACTAAATGTTTTACTATTAATATTAAAAGAAAGAAATGTGTCCTTTATCAAATGAAGAAAGCATTTCCAGATGTAAGAAAATGTGATCATTGCGCGAAGTAACGGACGTGCGGCGCCATCTTTTGGTAGTGTTAGTTGTGTGATTGCTTGCTACCTTTTCATGGCTGAACCGTTGAACCAATTTTGTAAATTATGACGAGAGTTTTAACCCGAAAGACAGACAGGTTACATATAGACGCCCTTGTAGCCCCATCCGGTCTCCAACGAGGGTTATTTTATTAGGGAATTTTAGGATATTACCGTTAAATCTAGAAATAATATTTATTCACATGAAATATGGTACAAAGGGTAGGTGTTATTAAAGGTTACAAGAATCACATATTTCACCCTATTTTAGGGCATGTAAATATTAACTTAATTAAAAGAAGTCATCTAACTGTTCAACCGCTCAAATACTTTAACTTGGACCGCATCCAACACACCTCTCAGTAAACAGGTGCTCGTAAAAAGACGTCGATCATAAAAATATTTGATTAGGCGCGTCTCTCCGACATTGTGCCAATTCGCCCAGCTGAAACATTTATTACACGCACACGAAGCTCCGGTCTGTTCAAGGTAATTTACGCACTAGGCATACATTGTATACTAACCCCTTTACTTGTAAAAATACTTCTTAAGTAATACGTGAGGTAAGTTGCGATTTCAACGACAAATCTCGCTCAAACGTGATTCTTGCTAATCATTGTTTAGAGTTACGATGAGTTAGCGAGTACGATCTAATTTTAGTTCGTGTATTGTATTATTATAGAGAGCAATTTAATTGAAACATAATATACTAAATTTGAGGAGCTCGTGGCACAGTTGCTATTGCGCATATCATTCGAACTGCGAAGTTAAGCAACCCTAACCCTAGCCAGTAATTGGATGGGTGACGGCCCGAGTTCTCTCCGTGCCTCAGAGAGCACGTTAAGCCGTCGGTCCCGGTTGCTAATTTATCATCTTTGGAAATCGTTACAGGTCAGTCGGAGGCCTAAAATAGTCTGACAACTGGTTTAACCAAGATCACAGATTTTCCTTGTTGAAGGGGTTGCGAAGGTCAGATGGCAGTCGCTTCGTATAAAAATCAGGTGATCAGCCGCATCGGGTTGAATCATGTGCCGACCCGAACAATGTATGAGATAAGGCCAGGTAGATGATGATAATATACTAAATTAGTAGGTAGGTACTTAATATTTTAAAATAAGAAGAAACTTAAAACAATACACAGACTTTTAATTGTCCCTTTGGGTAATATCCCACTGTTTGTTAAAGAGCTCATGGGACAATTTTCTTACAAAATTTAAGCCCCTAAGGCACTGCCCAAAACGGTCTGTATATTTTAAATGAAAAACTTTTGAATTTCTTATATCCAACTAATTCAAGCATACTATTCGGCCTACGAAGAGTTCCTCATAGGAGGTAAGGTGGCGCTAAAGAGCCCGAATTTCGCTACCTATATTTTGTTCATGTTCTCATTTGTAAGTTAAACTTCTTCAAGCAGAGGTTCAAAGAACTGTATCATACTGAATTATTAGATTTCTTTTCATATTAGTATATTTGACTACCGAGAGATGGCTCTAGTTGACTCATTAAAACATAATAATAAATTAATGATATAGTATTTCATTGAATAATTCCAATACTTACCAATTGATTCAAAAATTCTTGAGCTAATATTTAAAATGACTTTCAGGGTTAGACATGAGCTATACAATATAATATACTATGTGGGCAAAAGCAATGTTACACTGAGTACCTACAATGTGTCGCTATAAATCAGGACGCGTTCGTTTGTGCTCCCTATAAATACTGGGATTATCCCGGACTAAACGCCTTAGTTAATATTTTAATTAGCTACCTACTGTTTAAGCTCAGTTTTTGGATTTACACACCAAATTTATAAATTGAATACAATGTGACCGAAATACACGACTTATTCCGTGTATTCGTTACAATAATTATATTTTATAATTATCATTTTTAGGATACATATATACATATGCTCACGCCTGTATTCCCCGAAGGAGTAGGCAGAGGTGTTGTTATCACAGCACCCACTTTCACCGAATTTGATTAAGTGCCAACGTGACAGATGGTGAGTCTATCGCCGTCTCAGGCACTATACATACGTCTTTGATTTACTTCTCAGAAATATGCAGGTTTCCTCACGATGTTTTCCTTCACCGTAAAGCACGTGGTGTGAAATCACTGTACATAAGATTTTTAGAAAAACTCATTGGTACAGGCCCCGCTGGGATTCGAACTTGCGTCGCTTGCGTAGCAGGCGACTGCTCAAACCCCGAGGCCACCACGGCTCTTTTACGTTTAAGTCTCAGCGGTTAAATAAATATTCGGATTGCAAAAGCAAATAAACCAGTCAAACAAAACTGTTGGATATTTATATTTGTACAAGTACTTATACTTAAAGAGAATCAATACCGTTATTTGAATATGAAAGTATGACACTGTGAGCACATTGAGGAGTTCATGCAAGTCATTTGGGACAAATGTAGAGTTCAAGTAGGTAGCACCTTAATAGACACGGCACACACACACGTCTACAGTTAAAAATAAACTTACTAAACAGTTTTAAATTTGTATAGCATAAAAATACAATTTCCCAGACTTGAAATACCTATTACGAATTCTCGTTAATTAAATCCTTGCTTAATTGTTACTATTTACTTTGATGTGCCCCGCGGTTTTACCTGCGTAGGATTAATAATAAACACCTTTAAAAAAAAGTTGACTAAGCTACTCCCGGAAATATGAGTCACAGGGTTTAGGGATTAGCCGGAACAAAAAGACAGAGAGACAGGCAAAGTAAATTTAAAAAAAAAATGTTTTTATTTCAATGCCGTCTACACTTTCAAAACTGTGTATTTGGAATAACAAACAGACACTTCAACTGTATTTTATCTGCATATATGTATAGAATACCAAACATAGTTTAAGCCAAGACAAAACTTGGAATAAAATTATGTCCATCCCTTTTGATATCCGTATCATAAAATGAGATGGAATTACTTTTGAATCAAGGATTATTATATACAACGATACATTGTAAGTAATTTCAGTACTTTTGGTCTGAATCCATCATATAATTTGACTATGATATTTTGGAACATTTTCAATACTATTTTCCCATTAGAACAAAATATCGCCTTAACGCGTTCACTGCTAACGACGCGTATGTGCGTCCAACTGTTCGAGAATATACGAAGAAGTTGAAATGTTAGCAGTGAATGTGTTAAATAATCCTTGGTTTAAAAGGAGGATGGAAAGAGTTTGGTATTGGTTTAAACCACGTTTAAAAAAAACGGTGTTTGAGTGTGTAGAAAAACCTCAGAAATTGTGTCAATAGAATGTCTTAGCTGTCAATCAAACTTTCTCCTTCACTTTCAACATTAGACACCTCCATAAAAAGCACATAAAAAGTATACAATACAAAGTTATAAGTACAAGCGTCACTTGCAAGAGAAAACCTTTTCTTAGACTAGTAATAAATAATAATACCCTCCACGTACTTCTAATTATATTCATATACCCTTAAATACCATAATGTAACTAGCTATTTGTTACACCACGAACCCTACATACGTCTGAGAAGGAATTCAAAGGGAAACCAACATCGAACCTAACCTCACTGTCTTCATTGCAGCAGGTGTACGTGCAGATTAACTTTAAATTATTACGTATACTATTAATTAAGTCTTTTCTGATATATTAGATTCTTAAAAATGGTCAAGAAAAATACGATCACGAGGATGGACTCAAACCCACGACCTCTGCAAACCGTGCATTTGCCCTGCTAACTAAGCTATTCGTGATCCTTCCTCAAGCGTCGAATTTTCCTTCCCTTGTTTTGCGTTTTTTTTTCTGACAGTCTTCTTACTTAGAAAAGTATTATTCTACACTCCTTGCAGATTCCGATGTTAGTTTAAGCAGTAATAGGCTTAAATCGAAGCCAAATATCTCTATCAACCACTCTTCCGAAGTTGTGATCAGCCACGGGGAGTTTGACAGGTGTTTTGTCGCACGGTTCTATTTCATAAGCGTTCAAGATCGCCTTTGTCACGCCTCGGATTATCCTCTGAGATAGTTGCTCACCTGAAAACATTAAAAAGTTGCCTTAGAAAAGAACGTAAAGAACTTAAGCATTGGGCGCGGAGTCATTGGTTTATTACCAGCAGCGTTAAAGTTGTCTTAGAAAAGAACGTTTACTAAAGCGTTGGCGGCTGTGTCGTTTGTTAATACAAGCCTCGTTATTCTGTAAGGATTCTCAGCGTCGAACTCAACGTAGGCTGCAACTATAGGTAACAGATATAACGCAAAGAAGTTACAGTTCAATTTCATCTTTGAGCCAACCATGATCGCTTAAGCAGCGCGTGTTAAGAACTTCTTAGCTTTGACGTTTAACTTTAAGGTACCAAAATGGAAGGCTGCCAGTAGTTGTTTGGTTAGTTTCATCGGTTTTTATCAAATTTTAATCATTCGTAATGATTTGTAGTGATGGAAAACATTGCGAGGTGATCTATATAATATTATGAATGATACGAAATTTAGAACGTATTGGACATACGTGTAGTTACAGCCTTATTACGTGAACAACAGGTGCTGTATAATACTTCATCTTTCAGATGCATGCAGTTAATGCTTCTATTGTTAAACAATAATTTAATTTTGTTCTTATGGAGGTCTAGCTGCGCCCTGCGGTTTCACCCGTGTAGACTTCATATGATGGGTGGCTTTATTTAACCGAGTCTTTTTTATCTACATCTACACGTCTACACAACTATTATAAAGAGGAAAGATTTGTATTTGTGTGTTTGTGTTTGTAATGAATAAACTCAAAAACTACTGTGTACTAAATTCTTTGAAATCTTTATAATACCCACGGGAACGGGAACTACGCGGGTGTAACCGCGTGACGTCCGCTATTACCTAATGTAAATGAAGCCTAAGTTTAAGTTACTCTTTGTAACATCAGCTATCTGACAGTGAAGTTATTTTAAGAATCATCCAGCCGTTTCGGAGATTACCCGGAAAAAACAGACAGATAGGCAGACAAAAAAAAAATAATATTTTTTTATACCCGTACCTTATATACCTACTTTCATAATGCATTAAGTGAAAAGCTGTTAATTTGAAATTACAAACAGACACTACAATTTATTTATCTGTATAGATGCGGAACTTAAGATCATAACAGAGATTTTATTGTCGCCAATAAACTTCACCTTCAACTTCACCTTCAACTATTGACTGCACGTCTACTGGCTCCACTCGATTAACGTGCTAACAACAATAACTAGCTTTTAACATATTCTGCAAGTAAGATCTCACCTCTAAATTGAACCGTAAGCTTTCACCATTTCCAAATCTGGGTTAACAACATGATGATAATGTTGTTGTTTTCTAAAGGGGACACGGAAATAGGCGTCAATGGCTGTTGACATTAAATTCATTTACTGAATACAAAGTGTTATTTAAACGGTGCTTGGTACTTGGGTTGAACCAGAAAATAACCTAACCTGGACCTTATTCGTTTTAAAATTACGTCCGAACGTGGTCCGCTAGAAAATTATAAATTTAACGAGAAAAAATTTCAAAAATGGCAATAAGTAAACTAATTTACAGTTCATTTCAAAGTATCAAGTATGTATAGAAATAGTAACTCGATACTAAATGCTTATAAATACGGTAATTTCGGTTAATCTCCAAAAAGGCTAGACTGACGGAAATTTCACTAGCAGATAGCTGGTATTATACGTAGAAGCTTGGGCAACTTATATTTTGAGAAAAATAATTATATTTCAAAGCCGAAATCCGTGAAAGTGTGTCTATGCGGGTATACCGCGAGCTAAAGCTAATATTATATATACGAATGAGACCTTTAACCAGTATCTACTGAATCATAATTAGGGATAATAAACGTCATAAGTTTATGAGGCCCTATCATCATTCTACCAGTTTGGAACCAAAAATGTATTAAAGTTTTGAAATAATACTACTGTAAGGACCTTACAATCAACCTTAAACCTGTATATTGTTGGCCCCTTAGGTCAATGAGTTTTTAAATTTATTTGTAATACTTAAATTAAAATTATAGAAGAAATTCGAATTGATTCGATTAAAAAGTGTAATAAAGGCTGGATATATTAAAAATAAACTGTAAACTGGAGTCGCCAATACCGACCCACTATCGAACAAAATCTAGAGAGCTTGAGAAGATGAAAAAAATGAGCACCAAGTACGTAGCGACCTTTGATTCAAGATAATTATGTATAATTCCAACATTAGAAATGTGAAAGTCAGATTTTTTTTTCTTGCATTATTGATCTGCTGGATCAGATTTTTTACACAGATAAAGAGCCGAAATGTAACGAACAGGTGGCTTCATTTCATCCCATTGAGGCTGATCAAATTACTTTTGACTTGGGGGCCTACCATCAACAGCTTAAGCAGAGCTTACTAAGAACTTCTTAGCTTTGACGTTTCATTTTGGTCCCGTGCAATTGCACATCAAAGCTAAGAAGATTTAAACACGCGCTGCTCAAACGATCATAGTTTGCACCACAATCACACCAAGTCTTAACAAAATTCAATCGCGCAGTAATTTAAACACACACTCAAACATTGTATTTCCCTCTTTTAGGATGAATTTAAAAATATTTTCTCAGACAACAAACAGCTAAAGTCGTTGGTAATTTGACACCAACGACTTTAGCTGTCTGTTCACTGTCAGTGAGTATGTTAGTCTTTAAGGTATGTATTGTATTATTGTTATACCGTTATCTGGTACCCATAGTACAAGCTATGCTTAGTTTGGGATTACATGACGATATGACATGTTATGTATTTATATTATTAATACATTTATTTGAATTAAGTGAGTGAGTGATAAGACTTTGATACTTTTTTACTGTTAGAAGTTAACATAGTAATATAATAAGATCATAAAGATAAATGAGAAAAAACGTACCAATACATTTCCTAGGACCAGCACCAAACGGCAAATACGCATAGCAATGTTTTGAAGCACTCTCGTCATCCTTAAAACGTTCTGGATTGAAGACTTGGGCATTCTTATAATGTTCCTCATCTCTATGAATAGCCTCCACTGGCACATTAACAGTGACCCTTTTATCAAGCAAAATATTACTCTCAGGTATTTGATAGCTCTTCACGCACTCTCTTGTTATCACAGAATATGGAGGATACATCCGAAGAACTTCTTTTACGGCCAAGTCCAAGTAATCGTCTCCGTTCTGCTTCGAAACAGATACCCTTGACTTTTTCTGCGCATCACTATTATATGCCAATTCGAATAACAATGCCGTGAGCACATTTAAACATGGAATATATCCTTCGGTAATGAACAAAGATAATACGGAAAATACAAAATCGGTATCTGAATTGTTACCCTTCTTATCCTGGATTCCCAACTGGTGAACATTACCGAGATTTTTAATCTGCTTCATTAATTTAGATTGTTGAAGACTTTCGTTATTTTTATGGTATGATCCCGAAAGAGTAGTTAAACCAAACAGCACGTATAATGAAGGAAAAATATTCTTCAAGTAACTCTTAAATTTTTCAATAATACCACGCTTTTGCAACGCCCTCCTCATATCCTTTACAATAGTGTCGTCATGCCCTATAAGCAAATCTTCGTAAATCTTATCCAATATCTTTGACAACAAGTGCTGTACGTTTGCGTCTCCATTTGTTCCTGACAAACATCCATGTAAACCGTTCTCGAATTTGCAATCGATGCTGTTCAACAATGACTCCATACCCTCACGCAATAAGGTCCACTTTTCACCATTGGCGTAGAACAAATTGTTTCTTATACAATCATCCTGAGATTTGTCCAAACCGAGACCTCGGCTATGGAAATTCGAGAAATCCGTCGACAACATCCTCTTTATGGTGTCTGGATCTTTCACTATTACGTCTGGAATCCTGCTTTTGATGCATCCAACGAATTTATCTCTGGAGTGCTGCATGTAGAGTTTGTTTACTTCATCGGTGTTGCTTCTCAGATTTAATACTCTGTGGTAGTCGCTCCCGAAGAATGGTATAGATGACTTATAGGGTATATGCCGTACATACCAGTAGCTAAAAAACTTAGTGACGTAGTCGAATATTAATGCGACGATTAACACGACGATTACGGTCAAGTTTAAGAGGAAACTTTCAAAAAACATTTTGCGTTCGCTCGGTTCGGTAATGTAGCGAATACTGTGAAGCTGCGGCCAAGCTGTGATTGTCAGTAGGTCAAAATAACGGTGCCTTTCTATGCCGAGTACTTCGCGAGATGTATTTTATATTATGTAGTTGCAGTCTCTTTAGGTGGCATTGAACTTCATATTGAACTTATGTTTATTTAATTGTAGTGTAATAATGAACATGTTAGTTCATTATTAATAATTGCATATGATTATTACGTTAATTGTGATGGCATTTTTTTTGTTATTACTCTTAAATACTATATTTTAAATAAAATATAAATTACTCATGTAAGATTTTCTTTCTGAAAATACCTTAATTTTTATTATATAAATATGCTATAAAATAACAATACATTTACTGAACCATCGTTCCAACAACGCTCATCGAAAGTGAATTTAATGATTTGTATTCGAGTAGTAGAGCGATGCGCTACTTAACAAGAATTACCTATTTCAATAACACGTATATTAAAACGATTTCAAGTGCCAAAAACCTTGCTATAAATGAAAATTAATATGATGTTTAACGGATGAGTAATTTCGTGTGAGTTAATTTGAGCATCAAGGAAATCTCATATTAGTGAACACTATCGGAATCGAACGTACTAAGCGTGCATTTTTACCATTTTTAGATACCATACGTCTTAGATTATCATTTGAGACAAAATTACTTGAAGTTAAAATAATATGTCTTACAGAAGTTGAGAATTTCTGGATTTTGCATTCAGTTTAAACGTAACTCGATTCAAGACTTTAACTACCTCCTTACAGTATAATGTAATTGCTGCATTGTGTAAGAACGCCAGTTGCTTCATGAAGAGGCGTTGTTCTAGCAATAGGGACTCGGTCGTCTCTTTCATTGACATACGAGTGTTGCAAGCGGTAACTGTGTTCCATGATTGACTTGATAAGGATCGAATTATTTTCTTTCTTATACTGCTGTAAATCTAATCCAGATTTCCGATTTTCCCCGTTAAAGTTACGAAGGTCAGGTGGCAGTCGGTTCGTAAAAAACTCAGGTATACCAACCAACACGACATTGTATGGGGTAAGGCCAAGGAAATGATGATGACTGCCGTAACTAACAATGTACGAAAGCGAGTACCTATAATTGTCAGCGTGTTAGATATTTTTTCGTTCAAATATACAAAATCAATTTGTATGTTTTAGCTTTACCCACCGGTGCATTAATTCTGGAACAAATTTTAAGTTATTGTCGATATGTTTATGGACAATAACTAACTAAAAAATGTCTAGACTATGAGTTCAAATTAATCTGTGTTCAAAGTCATGTTTTCATAGCTTAGTACTAGGGCAACTTAAAAGATGTTGTTTGCCTTAGCAATTTTTCGTTAATAACCTTAAGAACCTACAAAAGCGCAAGAGTTTAAAGGAGTTAGATGGGTAAGAAGCCGTCAAAAATAAATGTATAATTTGATAAATTGAAACCGTTGCGCACTATAAAGCTGCTGCATCTTTATTTATAATAATATTATTCATAATATTATCAGTATTGTTTCCATTATTATTATTCCATGCAGGTATATAGCTAAATATAAAACCTAGACAATTTTTTTTTAATCTTCAATAACTATACTGGTCCTGGTACACAGTAACGTTGTAGGTGGAGTGGTAATCGTGAATAACCCGTCCACCCACCAGTGGAAAAGTCAAGTGGGTGGATGGATGGGTCATGACTGAAAAAAATGTAACAAAGGTGCCACAGTGTGTGGAACTCCGCCCAAAAATTTTATGAAAATACGTGAGTAATATGCAAAATGTGAACATACATACATACATACATATGAGATAGTTTTTTTCTAAGTGTTTATTGACTACTAGCTGTGCCCTGCGGTTTCACCCGCGTAGATTTAATTTGATTCCCGCGGAACCGTTTCCTTCAATAAAAGCCTACGTTACTCCTTATAACGTTAGCTTTTTGCTAGTAAAAGTCCCTTTCAAATCGGTCCAGCCGTTTCAGAGATAGCCCGCAACCAACAGACAGAGAAAAAATTGGGTTCTTTTATATCTGTATCGTATATACTTTCATATGCATTAAGTGAAAAGCTGTTAATTTGGAATTACAAACAGACAATTCAATTTAATTTATCTGTAGATATAGATGGAAATATAATGTACTGATGAGATAACTGTAAATATGATACATTGATGGGCTAAGTGAAAGTCTTCATCTTCGGATATCGATATGAATAATATTTTAATATAAGCTTCAGCATATTGAGTTGAAAATATTTTTGATAGCCCTTAGTATCGATAGAATAGAACCTTGATGTAAGTTACGCATTTGTATAGCATCGTATGCCGTAACTTTCCTTCGTGATTACTTCTTGCAAAGTAACTAGGTAATTAAATTTACACCCGCCATCTCTGAGGAAATACTTGAATCACGTTCTGTATTCGGAATTTTCTCTTACGTGTAGCGAACTCTGTCCAAATGTAAGGGCACTACTAGGAACAAGAACAAATCGGTTTGAAGCGGTATCTCTTCTGATGGAGACTCAGAGTAAAATGGGTAGATGGCGTTAGTAGTGAAACGTTCCATTGATCTCGATGTAGAGTCCATTCAGATTCGATTAAAGAATTTATTAGAAGAATGATCACGCAAGATATCAATCAGTCGGGACAAATCATTTTACCTATTATAATAATGTATACAGATAAGCGACCAACGTTGAAAGCATACCTACCTATTCAGGCATTTTTTTGCAAATTGCTTTCATGATAAATAGTGTGTTGTCCTAACAAACTTTTTCATTTCAAAGCGAATAACTGTTTGTGAGCTAATATACTACCTATATATATACATACAATACTTTTTAAATTTTTAGGACTTTATCTATCACAGACAATGTCAGGTCCATTGTGCTCGCACATCAAGAAATTAATTACACATTTCTTGAAATTGAAAAGCCAAGTATTTTCACGCATTAAAGAGATCTTTAATGCGTGAAAATACTTTGACGTGGCTAGATAGCCACGTCAAAGCTCATTGCAGCTAAAGTATAAATGATACAAAATATGTTTGTAGTGTAAGTAAGTAATAAGAATGATTCTGTCGTCTCGTGCATACACGCCACACATTATGAAGTGACGTCATGGGGGTGCGGAACGCATCACCCACTCGTTCACTTACTAACGGGAGGGAGAAGATGGCGGATGTGGTGGCGTGTATGGCAGGGAGCCGATATATTAATACTTTCGAATCAATTACTGTAGTCTTTTAAAGCTTCAATCACCACGGGTGTCGCTTGCACTGTGAACCTCATATTGAGTTAATTGTTCCCCCGGCTCAGTTCATTATACTATCATCATACGAAACCCTTAATAACCAACATTGTAGGAACCAATACAACTGGAAGCCAGCAATATGATCTTCGGTAAACATATTAATCATACGCAGTTGCGGGCAGCTGCGAGCGACGCGGTAATCGCACGAAGCAGTAGGCAGTAGCACGCATCGCAATGTGGCTGCTGTCGCCCGCAGTCACGCGATAGATGACTTAACTCGTGATGGAAACGGGAGCCTATCGATATCGATATTTTTGGAAAATAAAAAATATATGCGACCGACCGTATAACTCATAGATCGGAGATTCTTGATTTGACTAGGTATTATGGCCCTATAGCTTGGCCTTCATTAGTAGTTAGCTCTCCATCATGATGAAATGTGGGTGAAGGATTTAAAAAAAAAACTGATGAAATCGTTCATACCTAATCTTATTAGAAGGTATGATAATATCACGTAACTGTATTAAAAATACCCACTTATTACTCCAGCAATAGGCCCAGTCTGATGAAACCATTGGGGCCAAGTCAACGAATATTGTTTGGAACAATTCCCTCATAAGATATCTAATAGCAACAAAAAAAATACATACAGTCGAATTGATATCCTCCTCCTTTTTAGAAGTCGGTTAAAAACTTGCATGAAATTCTGCACAAACTACACCATTACAAGACACGAGGGTGTCCTGATGCTCCTATGAGTAGGAGTCATTATAAGAATACGAAACCGAAGCGGAATAGCAATGTCTTAAAATTTTAGTACTGTCAAATTAATGCATTAATATCTGAAAACATCTTAGTGTTTCATCTCTATCGATACCGTTCCCATCCATATTGATAATCATCCAGTATCTTTACTCAATGCGCGTACGCACCAAGCCCATGATTCAATGGCACGTGACGTCATAACCACAGATCTAGATAAACACGGAGATGACCCACCATTATTCATGCTTTGTAACATAAACAAATGTTTGTGACATTGTTAATTAACGACTAAATTAATCGTCCAGACTTATCGTCTCCTTGGTGGTAGTAATAAATATTATTTTTGAACGTATGATTAGGTATGTCAAACTGGTTTTTCGTTTTGGGTCGCTCTTAATTGGGCAAATTGGTTTTGACTCATACCTACAAATTAGTTTTTGGTATGTAGGTGATTATTTAGGTAGTAGAGGTATAAATATACGGTTTGTTATTAGACGGATTCGCACCAAGTAATTTTTTTATATCTTTAGGTTCACCAACAATTTGTTACATGTATACATACAATTGTTGCATCTGAAGCTTATAAACTACATACATATGCGCACGCCTGTATTCCCCGAAGGGGTAGACAGAGGTGTTGTAATCACAACACCCACTTTTCGCCGAAGATGATTAAGTGCCAACGTGACAGATGGTGGCCTCAGGGTTTGAGCAGTCGCCTGCTACGCAAGCGACGCAAGTTCGAATCCCAGCGAGGCCTGTACCAATGAGTTTTTCTAAAAAACTTATGTACGGTGTTTTCACACCACGTGCTTTACGGTGAAGTAAAACATCGTGAGGAAACCTGCATATTTCTGAGAAGTAATTCAATGACGTATGTAAAGTGTCTGAGACGGCGATGGACTCACCTTCTGTCACGTTGGTACTTAATCATCTTCGGTGAAATGTGAGTGTTGTGATTACAGCACCTCTGCCTACCCCTTCGGGGAATACAGGCGTGAGCATATGTATGTATGTATGTACAAAATATAACTGCATGTATTCAACTAACACAATATCAAATGAAGGGAGCAATGAAATACATTTCTATCAGGTAGGAGTAGGTTAACTAAATGACTTACTAGCAAATATTTCTTCATAAGGAACCGTAGTCCAACCTTCAGACGCTACTAACAAAAAATATAGAGTCATAAGCCCCATTTCACTGAATGGATTGCAATCAAACACACCCACAGCGCTTCTATGAAAAAATAGACCGAAGAATCCGATCACCTTACATTCTGATCATCTCATTTAGGGCGTAATCAAAGCAGAGATCGATTTTGTTCAACAAAAGATCTGATAGATCACTGATCGATCTCTCACTGTGATCGGGAAGTGATCTTTTGAGAGCGTTATTGATTTTAAATAGACCGTGCGTGTGGAGGTCTCGCCACAAAGGGTTCCAATTGTCATCAGCACGTGGGACAAGTTTTAATGATTTTGAAAGCAATAATGGGGTTTTTTAAGCAGTGGGTCAAACGTGTTGCATCGCGGGCTTAGTATATAAACGCAAAGTATAAGGTAGGCTAGTTGTCTAAAGAATAAGTACTATATTGGAATTTGTAGGTTCTTACTTGAATTCATTATTAAAAGATCAATCTATCTATACAGATAAATAAAATGGAAGTGTCTGTTTGTAATTCACAAATAAAAGCTTTTCACTAAATGCATAGGTAATAAAGTATATATGATACTGAAATAAAAAAGTAACAATGTTTTAAAAAAATCTCTGTCTGTCTGTCTGTTTGTCCCGGGTTATCGCTGAAACTGCAGGCCCAATTTAAACGGTACTTTCACTGGCGGGTAGGTAAATTTAGAAGGAGTAACATAGGCTACTTTTAATTAAAAAAACATTTAGGGTTACGCGGGAATAAACGTAATCTATAAAAGATAAACTATAAAATTGCTAGTAGAATTAGGAGATGCAAATTGTATTACTTATTAGATTTTATAGTAGGTGTACAATTTTATTCTAGTCTTATGAAAATAATTATTGTATTAGAAAATATGAGTGGTTTTGAAAATACAGATGATGTCGACATGATGCTCATGGATTTCATTCAGGCGCTAGTTCTGCCGCACGACATAATATTGTGATTAGAGCGCTATTCTTTTGTAGGTGTTTCATTTACTTTAATACTGTTAGTAAGTAAAGGTTGCACTAATCGTCATTGAAAATACCTATAATGCCCATAGATTTTTAATATTCTTCGCTAAAAAAGAGCGTAAAGTTCTCCGTTCGAAATATGGACGAGTCTCACTTTACAGAAGATCGCAACAAAATCCTAGACACCTTATAGTACAGTTGTGTTCCTTTTTTTTTTTTTTTTTTTTTTTTTTGTTAACGAGGGGGAAACCTTCAAAAGGTCCCCGACCGCCCTGGGAGAGGCAGATCGGGGTATGTGGGATTCTTACCGCACTAAAACCCCCCCGGTGGCCATCCTCAGTGCTCAGGGGGGACTCCGGGTACTCTGATAGAACGCACCGGTGTCCCCCCACACTTTGCCGGGGCACATCCCCGGGGCAGCTGTGACGCCGCCCCTGGAGACCTCGCTGTGCAAGGCAGCGCGAGCCACATCGCGCTGCCACCTTCCCGGGCCCGCGCCGGTGGTCAAAGCTCCCACCCCGACCACCGCCAGCAGGCCCTCCGGCACCCTTTTAGTCGCCTCTTACGACAGGCAGAGAATACCATAGCCATATTCTTAGACCCTGGCTATTGGGTGGACGGACCGGGGCGTGCGTTGCCTCCGCCCCGCCGTCGCCGTCGTCTCCGAGAGGGATCGGCTCTCTCCCGATCCCGCTCGGAGGTCTCCTTCTGGGACATTACCGTCTCGCAGAAGGAGACTACGGCCCTCCATGCCTCTCTGTCTGCCAGCATAGCCGTCACTACGCGTGGCAGAGAGAGGTCCTGCCCGATCCTGGTGACCAGGACTCGACGCTCCGAGCTCCACGCTGGGCACTGTTCCAGCGTGTGCTGTGCGGAATCCCGGTCACAGCCGCAATGGTGGCATTGCGCCGTCGGTTCGCGACCGATCCGATTCAGGTACTCACCGAAACACCCGTGTCCGGTGAGTACCTGCGTCAGCCGAAAGGTGACGTGGTCCTTCCTCTTTAGCCAGGGCCCGAGGCTCGGCAAAATTGCACCGACAGCGCGTTGGCGGGCGTTCTGCGGCTCACATAGCCGCTCCCGCCACGCCAAAAGCGCACGTTGGTGCTCCTGCCTGCGCACTTCAGCCGCATTAGGAGGCGCGGTTCCGTCCGCCCGGCGGAGACGGTCGTAAACACGAGCATCCATCTCCGCCAGGATGTCCAGGGGCGGAAACCGCGCCAGGACAGTGGCCGCCTCGAAGGATAGGGTACGGTACCCCCGTGCGACCCGGATGGCCATAGGACGCTGCATACTATTATACATAGTTCTGCAGCGCCTAACACCCAGTCTGGAAGACCAGACGGGTGCTCCGTAGAGAGCCACGGATCGCACGACCCCCGCATAGAGGCGGCGGACTCCTTCACTCGGCCCCCCGAGATTGGGCAGCAGTCTGTGCAATGCACCCGCTACCCTCTTGATCCGGGGGACCATGCGGCTGAAGTGCTCCTCGAAGCCCCAGCGTCCGTCCAGGGTGAGACCTAGGTACTTCAAGTACCGTCCCACCCGGACCTCCACGTCACCTACGCGAACCGACGAGCTGGGTGGTTCCCTTCCCCTCGGGAGTTTGTGGAACCACAGCGCCTCGGTCTTCTCCGGCGCTACCCGAAGGCCCAGCTCGTGGATTTTCTCCACGACGCATGCCACGCCAAGCTCGGCGAGCCGGTTGGTCTCCTCGAATGTCGCCCCGACGGCTAGCACCAGCGTGTCGTCCGCATAGCAGACGATGCTAACGCCGTCGGGGCGGTCGACCCGCAGGACCGCATCGTACGCGAGGTTCCACAGGAGTGGCCCTAGGACCGATCCCTGTGGGACCCCGCAGTACACCTTCCTCCGGTGGCGTCGTCCATCTCCGCCCACATATTGCACGCACCTGTCGTGCAAGTAGGCACGGACCACGCGCTGCAGGTAGGGGGGCACGCGGTGGTACACCAGGGCCCCCCATATTGCATCCCAGGGCAGGCTGTTGAAGGCGTTGACTATATCAAGACTGACAGCCAACGCCACTCCGCCCCGGGATACAGCCTGCGTCGACAGTGTTCGGACGCGTATGATCGCGTCCACTGTCGACCGCGCGCGTCGGAAGCCAAATTGGTCTTCCGACAGGTCCGGCCCGCCGCTCGTCAGGTGCGTACTGAGGCGGTCAGCCAACACTCTTTCGAGCAGCTTACCCGCCTCATCTAGTAGGCAGAGAGGACGATACGCGGAGGAAGAGTCCGCGGGTCTTCCATCCTTATGGAGGAGAACCAACCCAGCCACTTTCCAGCCTCTGGGGAACACGCCGCAGCGTAGGCAGTCGTTAAACAGCCGCCGCAGCCTGTCCCCCAGCCCGTTGGGTAGAGCCAACACCCAGGCCCGACCAGGAATTCCATCGGGGCCTGGTGCCGTGTTTCGGGCTCCGAGGCGCCTCACGGCTCGGTCCAGCTCATCGGTCGTCACCCCCATCTCTTCGGACCAGATGGTCGGTTCCGAAGGAGGGGGCGCGGGACTGCTCTGGACCCTGGGGAAGAGGGTATCGACTACCCTCTCCACAAAAGCCGGGTCCAGAGTTTCCGTCAACGGAGGGACCCACGGGCGCAGCTTGCCCAGTACCATCCTGTACGGGCGGCCCCATGGGACCCTCTCCAGTCCCCCGATGAGCTCATCCCACGACCGAGCCTTGGCGCTGGCAATACAGTTGTGTTCCTACTGTAAGGTCCCCAGTGCTCCATGGAGCGTGGAGGTTTTTTAATAGCTATAGTAAGACCTACCTATACCTTTTGTATATCACTGTCAACAGTTCCATTATTGATATCGTACATGAGACCTTTGATAGGTAAACTCAATTACCACTTTTACACTAAAAAAAAATCTACCGACTTTGATACCCTGGTTTTGTTTTAGTATGGTTTTGTAATACATAATATACATTTTCATTGTCAATCAGTCTTTGTTCTAAGCAAACAAAAGTAAGTAAATATATGAAGACATATTGTGTTCTGGCGACAACAAGTCGACGCACCCGAGGCGATCCTGAGCATTACTCTAATGACCACACTATTATACCCAAGCCACTCAGCTTTATTAGGGATAATAACATTAACGAGTTTTTTATATGTACCGCTTTTATTAACCGTAGTTTTGGAGCCTTACGAAAAACTGCGATTGTCCGTCAAATTATAAGCCTAGGATATTTTGAGGTTGGCCAAAGTCGTTAATTTTGAATGTAAATTGGTTATTGTCGCGACGGTATAGCTCCGAGATTGATTGTTGGGTTCTTTGGCGGACGGGTGAGAATTTTATAATGAGTTTGACGTAACGTGAGCTTATTCAACTTATGATTATGTTTGAGAAGCGCAATTACGAAAGTGAGAATAATATAATACTTTTAATATTTTATGTTATCATCATCATCTCCCTGGTCTGATCCCATTCATTGTTGGGGTCGGCACTTGATTCAACCCGATGTGGCTGATCACCTGATTTTTATACGAAGCGACTGCCATCTGACCTTCGCAACCCCTTTAACGAGGAAAATCTGTGATCTGGGTAAGCCAGTTGTCAGACTATTTTAGGCCTCCAACTGACCTGTAACGATTGCCAAAGATGATAAATTGGCAATCGGGACCGACGGCTTAACGTGCTCTCCGAGGCACGGAGGGAACTCGGGTGGTCACCCATTCAATTACTGGCTAGGCTTAGGGTTATTTAACTTCGCTGATAGAATGATATGCGCAATAGCAACTGTGCCACGAGCTCCTCCTTAATATTTTATGTTGTTTTTTCTACGTACCAGAATATGTCCATCTTCAGGGTTAAGCTGTCTGTATTCCAAGCTTCAGCAAAATCAGTTCAGATGGGGAAAGGTGGCAAACATACATGCCGACAATTTGGATTGGAATTTTGGAGAAATTTACTTATAAGAAACACCTCACCACACGTCAAATGCTTAGATTACACAATTATCTTCTTACATGTGTAAATATAATCTCGTGTCAACGGTCACGTTGGTTTTAAAATCGTATTTGGCGAAATGTAGGTGTTGTAACCTTTGCATACCCCTTAGAACCTTAGTTACTCTTTGTAACATCAGCTATCTGCCAGTGTAAGTCGCGTTAACATCGGTCCAACCGTTTTAGAGATTACCCGGATCAAACAAACAGACAAACCGAGAAAAATCACATACATTTGGTGAAGAGCTGTTAATTTTGAAATACAAACAGACACTACCGCATTTGGGTGAAAATGTGTTTAAATGCGGACCGATGGACGGATATATATGGACCTTGTAAGTAATGAAACTCAAAATTCAATTATCTTACGAACCTAACATCATAGTTAACGCGAACGAAACTCGTGCGCATCGTTACACCAATGACGAAATTACGACCAACGTCAATCATCCACTATCGCGTTAGATGTATCTATCGTCCGGCGTATGTTAATATGGAGGTACTATGTCGTAATAGACAAATGTTTTGTTTTAATTAACGTAGTGTTGTTAGTATGTACAGTAAGATGGATAAAGTACTGGAGATTTTCTTTTCCTATGACGTGTACAAGTACGTGAAATGTAAACAAAATATATAAGCAAACTAGCCTAATAAAAAAGCCTAATAATGTCCTAAGCTTTCTCCCGCGTGAATTGCATTTCATTCCCTTGAAAAATCCCGTCGTGAAAGTCTCGTTAATATCGATCCAGCAGTTTCAGAGATTACCCGGAAGACACAGACAGTTTTTTTTTTTTAAATTGTTTTTTTTAATACCGTACCCTATATACTGTCATATGCATCCAGTGAAAAGCTGTGTCATCTTCAGACATTTCCATTTTATAGATTGAATAATAAAATATCATACTTATATCTGGTCGCGTATTTTATTCAGTTCAAAAAAAAAATCGCAAATGTAATAAAATAATTTGCAATCTTAAAGTAATGTACTAACTTTTAAAAGTAACTTTTCTTATTTAGCTAAATATTTTTTACTGTTTTGAAAACGAAAATAAAAATAAAAAATATTTATTTTGTTTAGGCACTTATGAATGTCGAGAATTCACCCCCGGTTCGGAAACTAGCCTTCTGAGAAGAACCGCCAAGAAACTCAGTCAGGCATCATGTTCATTTCATCGAAACAATATAAATCATCATACAAAAATCTATTTTGTTAACAGGTATAAATATTAAGGTTTTCTCTCTTGCCTATATGCCTACGGACCTGATGACACAAGTATACAATTTTTAATTCTTTTTTGGGAACCTCTAGATCCATTCGCCATACATACATACATATGCTCACGCCTGTATTCCCCGAATATTATCACAACACCCACTTTTCACCGAATTTGATTAAGTGCCAACGTGACAGATGGTGAGTCTATCGCCGTCTTAGGCACTATAAATACGTCTTTGAATTACTTCTCAGAAATATGCAGGTTTCCTCACGATGTTTTCCTTCACCGTAAAGCACGTGGTGTGAAATCACTATACATAAGTTTTTAAAAAATACTCATTGGTACAGGCCCCGCTGGGATTCGAACTTGCTCAAACCCCGAGGCCACCACGGCTCTAATGACCTATAGACGTATAAAACTTGTATTTTGTGTGTGCAATGTTCATTCAATACATAATTTACCTATATGAGATTTTAAATTGATATGAGAGCCGAACTCCAACGCCTGCTACACAAGCGACACAAGATCGCATCCCAGCGGATCAATGAGGTTTTCTAAAAATGTAAGTACTCTGATATCACACCACGTGCTTTACGGTGAAGGAAAACAGCGTGAGGAAACCTGCATATTATATCTGAAAAGTCATCTAGAGACGGATGTATAGTGCCTGAGACGGCGATAGACTCACCATCTATCACGTTCATCATCTTCGGTGAAGAGTGGTTGTTGTTATTACAACACCTCTGCCTGTATATATATATATATGTACATAATTTATGGTATACAAAAGACCGTTAATATACCTACGTCAATTTAAAATCAATTATAACAGTAACCGGTGTCTTTCTACAAGGTCGAAAATGCACCCCACGTCGTGTATACCTTTAATAAAAGGTTCCAAAAAAGCAAGGAACCCACTGACCTTGCAGTTAGAAGCACCGTTACGCCGACCCTTTTGTATAAAACGAACAAATCGGTAGGGCGCAGCTATTCCTCTGATCTTGAGACCGCAAAAGGAGAGTGATATAAGGATGTTAAGTGCCGTGCACACTGAGCGTTTAAAGAAACACCTCATAAAAAGGTTATGTGAAATGTTGTAATTATTTAATTACATTTTTAGAAACGCTAAAAGGCGACTATCAGGTATTTTTGAGTCGTGTTTCAAATATCATTTCATATTTAATAGTTGAATAAATTCTGAGGTTTGGTTTCAATAAGTATTTTTCAAACACTATTTAAATATTATTTATAGTATTTTTCAACTTCGTCCGTGTGGAATAGTTACTTTGGGCCAACGCTAACATTCACCCGCGGCTTCATTAACATAGCCTTTCTCGATAAATGACTTTATATAACACTAAAATAATTTTACAAATATCAACCAGAACCTAAGATTCGCGAGTTCAAGCAACGGAACACATACTTCAGCTTCATAAGTATAGATGACATGCGCCGATGTTAAATAGTTTTTTAATTTAATCAAAGCAGTAAATAAATCAAGTGAATACTCTACTTTATTTCGCCAGCCAGGACGCTATGGAAGACAGTTTTGATTATAAATAAGTGTTGCATTGTATTCAATGTATGCCGCTACTGGTCGGCGGGCGGCGTGCTACAAAAGAATTTGGAATCCCTTATTGGAACTAGACCCGACTCTCGGTTTCACTTGTACTTTTAAAGGCTTGTATATTTGTAATTGAAAGTAGTTTGTATTGTTGAATTATAAAATATATTTACCCTTTTGAAAAGGCGAGGACAATAAGAATGTTTTGAAAATAACTAAGCCTTGTATGTTCTGGCGAATACTTTTTACAGAATACAAGGCTGATATATAAGTGAACTAGTGGACGTCGCGCGGTTTCACCCGCGTAGTGCTTGTTCCCGTGGGAGTATGGAGATAAAATATAAAATATGTTACTCGCTGATGATGTAGGTATCCATTGCTGAATTTTCAAGATCGGTACAGTACTTTTTGAGCCAATTCGTTACATGCATTATACTTACATATAAATCTATCCACTTTATTTTATTAGTATAGATAAACACAGTTTTCGCTTATTACCAAAATTATAAAGACCTTTATAGTTATTTTTCTGTAAATTGATTACTTGGAATAAAAAATGTATTGCTTTTTAGCACTTTATAAAATACTAGCAGACGTCACGCGGTTTCACCCGCGTTTTTTCCGTTCCCGTGAGATTACTGGGATAAAAAAGCGTATATTACTCGCTGATGATGTAGCATACCAATGCTGAAAGAATTTTTGAAATCGGCTCATTAGTTTTTGAGTTAATTCATTATAAACATACACACAAAATACAAATCTTTATAATAGTGTAAAAATATATTTTATACAAAGTAAGTTTTTTAAAGCGGAAGTTTTCTAAAACGATATTTCAAATAACTTTTCAATTGATAAACACAATGTTACACACAAATATCTTATCGTATTAGATACAACTTTCGGTGAGATTGGCAAGGAATGGGAGACTATTCAAGGCACTTTTTGTTAGTTTAGAGATATCTTGAAACTGTTTTCGTATCATCATCATCATCATCTCCCATACTTTGTTGGGGTCTCGGCACTTGATTCAACCCGATGCGGCGACTGTTTTGGAATATTACTTAATATATATAACTTAAAGGTGACTGACTGACATCTGATCTATCAACGTACAGCCCAAACCACTGGACGGATGGAGCTGAAATTTGGCATACAGGTAGATGTTATGACGTAGGCGTCCGCTAAGAAATTATTTTGATTAATTCTACCCCCAAGACGATAAAAGTATAAGGCTAATGTTGGTCACTTTGGGAATTCTTAAATTTACATCAGACTGTTTGTTTATACATTGTTTACCCGCAAAAAGATCTCGCAGAAATATTATTTCAGTTTATAGTATAAATATGACTCTCATGCCTATATTCCTTTAACGCGTTGACTGCTAACATTTCAACTTCTTCGTAAATTCTCTAACAGTTGGACGCACATACGCGTTCACTGCTAACGCCGCATCTACGCGTCTAAAAAAGAAGAAATTTACGAAGAAGATGAAAAGTTAGCAGTGAATCTGTTAAGAGGGTGGCTGAAATGTACGAATAGTTTACCCTCATTTTGCCAGATATGATGAGATTGTCATAAACCATGCACCAATTCAAGACTCCGGGTTGCTACTGGGAAGAATCCAGATGACAAAACCCAATAACACTGCCCAGCCCGCAGATCGAATCCAGGACTTCATGTTCCGCAGTAGCGATTGCGACTACTAGAGTAACGAGGCAGGCACATAGTATTTATGTATTGAAAACGTTATGGAATTATGTGTCAGTTAGTAATTCCAAATTAAAATTTTTCACTCAATACACATGAAACTATATACGGTACTCACATATCATCAACATCATCGCCCTGGCCTTATTCCATACACTGTTGGGGTCGACACTTGATTCAACCCGATGTGGCTTATCACCTGATTTTTATACGAAGCGACTGCCATCTATCTGACCTTCGCAACCCCTTTAACGAGAAAAATCTGTGTTAAACCAGTTGTCAGACTGTTTTAGGCCTCCGACTGACCTGTAACGATTGCCAAAGATGATAAATTGGCAACCGGGACCGACGGCTT
Organism: Watsonalla binaria; assembly: GCA_929442735.1. NCBI lineage: Eukaryota > Metazoa > Arthropoda > Insecta > Lepidoptera > Drepanidae > Watsonalla > Watsonalla binaria. Next base: position 9,888,026 of record OV838924.1, on the reverse strand, counting down.
AACGTGCTCTCCGAGGCACGGAGGGAACTCGGGCGGTCACCCATCCAATTACTGGCTATGGTTAGGGTTTGTTAACTTCGCTGATCGAATGGTATGCGCAATAGCAACTGTGCCACGAGCTCCTCTACATAAAAATAACAATAAAAAAAACTATATGGACGACCCATTAAAAGAAGCCTACTCGGGTAAATCCGCCGGGTATTTATTAGCTAGTGGTAACGAAACCTTATCGTCCCTTCACTCGTGTCGTGACGGCATCCAATTGACAGCCATTTCAGTGTTTAATTACCGTCGGTGTATTCAATCAAGTCACTAATAACCTGACTTGAACGCGTTAGTCCAATTAAAATTAAAACATAATACTTATTAGAGAATCTCCTCCTCTTTGCCAATAAATCTAAGGAGTTCTAAGCGACACATGAATAGAGAGGATCCAGCGCTAAGTATGGTGGTGTTGTAACAATGATGGCAAGTACGGATATTTTATAAAAAAATATTAAATGGATAAATTACTAATATAAATTGATACTATTTAAATATCGAATGGTTGTTAAACCTAATAATATTATATTCTGCTTCATTTTCTCATCATTTATTTATTTGAATATTTTTCAGCCGTATTACGGTTAAATTGAACTTGTTTAGAATTTAATAAAATATTTTTCGTTTTTAATTCAAGTCTTTTAAAATTTTGTTATAATATACAATCAATTATAAAGGTGCTTCCATAATCAAATTAAAGTGCACAAAAATATTATGTGCGGATATTCGCAATACGATTCACATCCCTAGTGGTAAATAAATAAATAAGTCGTTCGTGATACAATTATTATTGTAATGGCCGACTCCCAGCTCCCGGTGAATCCGTGGGACTTAAAACAGAATAGACTCGCTGTGTATCATAATTGAATCTGGCGCCTAGCCTGCGAGTAGTGCTATTCCTGTACGATATTAAATTAATTTTACACACAACCTTATGTATTTTTAATACACAGTGTTTCTTAGTACAAAATATGTCGTGTTTTTGAAGGAAATATTTACGGAATTACGCCTGTATTCCCCAAAGGGGTAGGCAGAGGTGTTGTAATAACAACACCGACTTTTCAACGTGACAGTTTATCGCCGTCTCAGGCACTATAAATACGTCTTTGAATTAATTCTCAGACATATGTATCCTTCACCGTCATGCACGTGGTGTGAAATCACTGCACATAAGTTTTTAGAAAATCTCATTGGTTCGGGCCCCGCTGTGATTCGAACTTGCGTCGCTTGCGTAGCAGGCTACTGCTTCAACACCAAGGTTACCATGGCTCTTATAGAAATCTTAATGTACGGAATTATAGAAAAAATTAAAAGAAAATTAAATTAATCAACTCAAAATCAGCAGCGTTATTAGTTTCGCTCTTAGAAGATATATGCGTAATTTTTATTTATCAAAATAATTTTCGAAGTAAAATTTTATTCTAGAGTTTGCTTTCCCATCACTAGTTTGTTAAATATAAGTGGAAACTATTACGAAGATAGTTTATAGCCTTATGGTTTTTCGATCCAAATCTAAAATTATTTTAGGTGTTCGAGATAATTTAACAATAGTGAAATTGTGTTCAAAGAAATACCTTCCAATAACGTTTTCATGCACGAATATAATATTTTTATGTTATCCCTGATTCTATATCAGTTGTAATTGCAAGGCATAACAATGTTTTTTGTGGTTGTCTCCCGTATGTGTTTCGGAAGTACTTCATTCCTTACTGAGAGAGTTATATATAATATTAACGCACAGCCTAAGCCGCTGGTCCTAGAGTAATTTTATGTAGAGGATTTGTTCCTTGCAAGGTGCAAGTATTAGTTACCGAACTCTAGCCCTGTTTGAGCATTATTAAATACTGGTGGGCGGTTTAATTTTTTTTCTATATTTTATTTGAGAGCCGTGGTGGCCTCGGGGTTAGAACAGTCGCCTGCTACACAAGCGACGCAAGTTCGAATCCCAGCGGGACCTGTACCAATGAGTTTTTCTAAAAAACTTATGTACAATGATTTCACACCACGTGCTTTACGGTGAAAGAAAACATCGTGAGGAAACCTGCATATTTCTGAGAAGTAATTCAAAGACGTATGTATAGTGCCTGAGACGGCGATAGACTCACCATCTGTGTCACCACTTAGTCAAATTCGGTGAAAAGTGGGTGTTGTGATAACAACACCTCTGCCTACCCCTTCGGGGAATACAGGCGTGAGCATATGTATGTTTATTTATTACATTAAATTATAAACAGGTACTATAAAAAATAAAGTGTTATTGTTAATGGGTATGTATTTCATTACGTATGTATTCAGGTTCTCAAAAATACTCTATTTTATGAATGGAATAATATATTCATAAATCAGTACCGTATATATTTTCGTTAAGTGAAACGCTGTAAATTTGGAATTACAAACAGACACCATGATAATATAGATATAGCATTCATCATCAAAGCTTAGTCTAGTACCAAGGATATTAGTCTAAGCCTATGTTATGTTTCTTACCATTAGATGTTATATTAAACCAGTTGCAAAAATACCAATCAATATCCAAAAAGAACCTCCGAAATGATCTTCACCCCTATCACGGGCTGGCTACCGTTTTCGTTATCTATACTCGCTAGCGTCTTCGCCGAACATTTGTATGAGAAATTGTGCAGCGGCACCTACCGGTGACGTGAAGAACATATTCCATACAAATATTGCGAGTGACGCTAGCGAGGTACTAATCATTCATACATGTGACCATACATCGTCTCGCTAATAAAGTCAGCTAGTCTAGACAATTACAAAGATATAACATCATCCGCCGACACCGATGAAATGGCCAATCAATCAATTCTAGGAGCGTAGTCATTTGTGCTTTAAAATACGTACTCATTCTGAACCACCTACACGTTGCGGCCACAGTAATTACTGACAGATTATACTTTGTAGATAGGCTACATTGTTAAAACCTCATCTTTTACTACATTTATAGCCTAATTAAAAAAAAAACACTTCCAAAAAGTAGATGTTTTGATACCTCTAACCGGTGGAATTCCGAAGACTAAAATACTCAATCAATTAAGTTAGATTTTGTCGGTACGAGCTAGATTAGTTCAACGCCGATGAAAATACAAACTTTATTAATTACTAGCTGTGCCCGGCAAACGTTGTATTGCCATATATTTTTTTGATGTGGTCACCCTTATCACTTACGGATATGGAAAATAGATAGTAGCCGATTCTCAGACCTACTGAATACGAATGTAAAAATCGGCAAAGTCGTTTCGGAAGAGTACGGTAACTAACACTGTGATATGGACATTTTATATATTAGAATATAAACTCTGTGGCAGGTACTATTAATTTGAGTTATCTTTCACTGTATCATAAAAGTATACTGATATCAAAAAGTTTGTGAGTTTGTGAACTAGGTTGTAGGGGGGATCTCTAGATCTACTAAGCTATGTTATTGTTAGGTGTCATAGGTTACATACTAATTGTATAAATATTGAGAGAAGCCTAAATGAGGTTCTAGGTGAAGTATGCATAGGTAATTTTTGGGTGCTCACGTACGTATCTTATTTGTCCTAACTTAAATTTACTTAAAGAGTTTTCGATTCGGGAATTGCCACAGTTTTCTTATAAATTAAAATATTTTAAATAGCTACATACATACATACATATGCTCACGCCTGTATTCCCCGAAGGGGTAGGCAGAGGTGTTGTAATCACAACACCCACTTTTCACCGAATTTGATTAAGTGCCAACGTGACAGATGGTGAGTCTATCGCCGTCTCAGACACTATACATACGTCTTTGAATTACTTCTCAGACATATGCAGGTTTCCTCACGATGTTTTCCTTCACCGTAAAGCACGTGGTGTGAAATCACTGTACGTAAGTTTTTTTTTTTTTTAAAACTCATTGGTACAAGCCCCGCTGGGATTCGAACTTGCGTCGCTTGCGTAGCAGGCGATTGCTCTAACCCCGAGGCCACCACGGCTCTTAATATCTAGTTAGTAAATATTTACGTCTGTATTTATCGCTGAAATAAAACAAAAATATTTTAAAACACGTAACTTTGAATAAGAGTTCATAATAAATGTACATGTCATAAACCAAACATCGCATCTGTAAAAACCTAAACCTTATTCTATGGTAATTACCTTTCTAGTTGGTTCGCTGCAATAAAAAATAGTTACTTACGTATAAAAACAAAAACTCATCCGGTGTTCGATATGTAGTAGATTTATTATTAAATCGTTGGATCTAATGAAATCGATAGCGGCATAATGTGGAGCAAATAACCACTCAGAAGCGTGGATCAGAAATTACTATAATCGAGTCGGGGAGTTGAACCGGCTACCGTCTAGCTATCAAAATTCCACTCAATGACTGGTTGGTAGTTGGTTATCGTTTTGCAACTTTATCGCACAGATAAGGTTACTTTACTGTGATGGCACAAATCTGTTTAATTCTAAATTGCTTTTACTTAACTGATGCAACTTTCCGCTTATTATTGCCGTCTCGCTGAGTGCTTTACTTTTGCATACCTTTTATTTTTTGTTGTGTGTTAAACGGCGTTCATTGAAAAAACTGCACTTGCGTCGCTTGCGTAGCAGGCAGGTAGCAGTTCGAATCCCAGCGGGGCCTGTACCAACGAGTTTTTCTAAAAAAACTTATGTACAGTGATTTCACACCATGTGCTTTACGGTGAAGGAATACATCGTGAGGAAACCTGCATATTTCTGAGAACTAATTCAATGACGTATGTAAAGTGTCTGAGACGGCAATGGACTCACCATCTTTCACGTTGGCACTCAATCATTTTCGGGGAAAAGTAGGTGTTGTGATTAAAACACCTCTGCCTACCCCTTCGGGGAATACAGGCGTGAAAATATGTATGTATGTAAGTATGTAAAATAAATTAATTCTCATTTAGATTGTACTGTAAATAACACTACGAGGACAATGGTAGTGCGATAACTGAACGATCTGCATATGAATTGACATCAAACCCAACGGATGAGTCAACACTTTACAATCATCGTTTTCTTCACTTAATATTGATGCTGGTAACTTGATTATGGATACATATTGGCCGCAAACACTGGAATATCCTGCGAAAGACAAATATATTCTGAAACTAGGATTAAGTGGTCAAGTTATTTAAATTATGCCGTTACGAAAAATTACGCCACCAAGTAAAGTATGCGACCAGTTTCGTAATGTGCTTAGACTATTTTGCGGTACTTTATCAGGATTACTTTGTTGCATCGAATACCGTGGCATATTTTTTTCTTTTTCTATCCGAAATACGTACATTGTAACTACCGAAATAGGCAGTGGTGTATTAAGATTTTTTGGCCAATAATTTCCTATGATTCTGATTATTTTGCCCTTTTGCTTCGAATAAACATTTCACCTCTATTTTTTATTCCTCTCAGTCAAGTTGTTCTTTTAACTCAAGTTTAATGTTGGGTTGATATGTAACCCGAGTTAGACGAGTTTCTATTGTTTTAAATATTACAGTAATTAAATGCTACTCGATATATTTTTTTAATTTTATAACGTTAACTGCGAATGCGGCACAGCAATACTACCTTTGAAAACCGGGCGACGCATACAATAATTGACGCGGTCAACACCACAGAGTAGGTAACTCTATCTTTACTCACAAGTAACAACCACACATCATAAGCACTAAAGCCAATAAAACAAAACTACATGTCTCGAAGTTATAAGTGGGTCTTAAAGTGATCTGTAAATTAGACAGTGAGGCAGGAAGTGAGTTCTTAGCCCGTCAGTGCAGTGATTAGCGATCGCCGTGATCACATATCGGGGATCACCAGTGAACGGTTGATCACTGCCGTTTGAGTGGCGGTAAAAAGTTCAGACAAAGAATATCTAAGGGACGAGACAAGTTTATAAGGAGAGGTTTTAAATCTTACTAGCACCGTTTTAAAAATTATTTCGAAACGAATTGGACCTAGAATATCACTTAACAGGAAATTAAGTTTGTTTGCTTGTTTGTTTAACTACGTGTCCAATTTGAAAAATTATCTCAGTGTTAGACAGCCCATTTATCGCGGCAGGCTGGGCCATATATTATCACGCTGGCCAATCAGGGGTAGAAGTTATCCCAAAGTAACCATACCACGCATACTAAGCTAGTTTATTATATTTTTTTGGGGAAAATTAGATTAGAAACAGCTTCTTTCAATTCTTTAAATAAGTATTATAATTATACTGTGTCAGCAGAGTAAGCATTTATTTAATTCCTCTACATGCTTAAGAGTCTTTGGAGGAGCAGTTCCATCTTCATGAATTTAAGAGTAAAACTGTTGTTGGTGAAACCGATGCAACTCTTTCCAACTGTCTCTGTCCAGTGCCATCTCTAAGGAACGGTTTATCATTTCAATAAATATGATTGTAATTCAGCCTATTTGCAAATTCAACTAGGACATGAGTAATAAAAAATATAAACAAAACCAATTCTGACCCATCCTGGGGGCCTGGTATCATCGTTATAGCAGTGACGTCTTACTAACTTCTTAGCGTAGAAGTTTAGTTTTTGGTATCACAAAATGAAACGTCAAAGCTGATGATGGTAAGCTCCCTGATAGCCAAAAGTACATTTCTTAATAATAATTAAATGACGTGTGCATATCATCATCATTCTCCTGCCCTTTTCCCATGTTATTTGTGGTCGGCGCAATGTGTTCTTCTCTTCCATTTCTCTCTATCAGCCGTCATATCTGTGTTCACTCCTATTTAAGCCATATCATCTTTCACACAATCTATCCATCGTTTCTCAGGTCTTCCTTTCCCCTGTATGCATGTGCATGTGCGTTCATTAATTTCATTCTGACTTATGTAACAAAATTAGTACCTGTTAACTTAGTAAAGCTTCTGCGTACTATTACTCTATGACAAACCAGTAAGATTACTTACCGTGTGTTTTAGTAAGGCACGATAATTGAAGATATGCCTGTATCATACGCGCTGTGAGTGACTGACGTAGGCATGATTACATTGTGCCCAACTAGGCGATATTAACATTGAGGCCATGAGCTTAGCGATTTTATTGGAACCAAAGAGAAGGCGGGCAGCTAAATACTGCGAAGATTTTTTTGCATCAGTGCTTCGGTTTTTACTCCAGCTTTTTATTGATTTTCCTACGAAAGAACAACATTTTGTAATTTTGAGGCAAGTCTCGGTAATCACCTGCAAAAGTGCAGGAAAAGACACAGGTTATTATAGTAAGTTTGTCATGATATCTGCATTTAGATAGCTTGGCGAGAAAGCTAAGTAATTAAATGAATGCTTATTATTTCATTTATATTGATCTGAGGAAAAGTTATTTAGTTAGGACGACGAGTTGGCCTAACATGGCTGGTAAGCAGCCGGTATTTGAATTTAAGAAGGCAACCTTCGCTAGAAGATATAATTAATTTGGCCTCTCTCTTTGGCCCTTGGCCTCTGATACCTTTTATACTAATATTATTTAAAACAACAATGTTTCTGAGTGTTATGGACTGACTCCAATCATCTAACATTTAGAGCTTTCATTGGACAATAATTTGATTTCATTGAGATAATAATGATTATCACTATTCTGAGAAGTTACTTATATCATGTAGATAATAGATTCCATTCTATTCTCCACTTAATACATCTCTTTTTTTCTTACACTTCATTATATGACCGTCGTGTATGACAAATGAGGCCTGGGAGCCAGGATCAGTCGGAGCAGACCTTGGTTGGTTGATCGAAACACCGTAACTTGGGCAATCCTGGTATTTATTGCTTCTACAACTGTATTGACTTGTTTCCTTGACGACTACTTGAAGACCACAACTACGTCAGGAAATGTGTGTGCTATATACGTTATGAAAGGAAACTTTCGACAGCGCGATCTAAAAAGATATAACGCCACCTTGTGTGAAATAGTTAAACTAACTTGGCGAATGCTATTCTACGTTTAACACGTCGCGAGCGCGTTAGATACCTACTCCTAAAAAATATACATCTGTACACATTTATAAAATTGAAATAAGTATTTGTAATTTCAAATTAACATATTGTCAACAAGTGCATAATTTACAAAAAAAAACTATTATAATTTTTTCTCCGTCTGTCTCACGAAATTTCTGAATCGGTTCAACCAATGTAATACATAGCTATTGTACTTTTATTTTAGAAAAAAAATACAAACTTAAATATATATAGTTTGTAAAACCGCGAGACACATCAGTGCTAAATAAAATTATTAATTATCTTTTCATAGTTTGCCCGCAAGATAGTTTCGTAAAGTACTTCACGCTTTTGGAGGGTTTAACTTTGAAAGAAAGGGTAGAGCATACTATACGACTTATTGAAATGTCTCACAAATCACTGACACATCGGATGAAATTAACAATATCTCTCCAGCAAGTTGTGAGGTAATCAACGAAGCATTCGGTTTTTTATTCACCATTCCTGGTACAATCATAACGTTCCTTAGTTGGGTCCATGCTTCACAGATTACCAGGACTGACAAAAAATAAAATAAATATTTTGTTGGAGTTTCATATGCCAAAATAAATCTGGACGTTGAAAAGACTTCAAAATACAGCTCGAAAATAATGTCCTATATTTCCGTAAATATCGAGGCATTTTTTTTTTAATATGGCACTCATTAGGCACTTTTTTTTGAGGCTACTCCCGGGCCTGCATTCCACCACGTGTACGCTAGCTTGGCGGACTCCAAAAAAAATACAGTTCTCGTCAATCATATTCAAATTGTGGCAAATCCAACATCTTAAAATAAAAAATAATAAATAAATAATGTTTTAAATATTTTTAAAATTAAAATAAGAATATAAATTGGCTTTAATAATTAAAAAAAGCAACCATAGAAGGTAAGCTTAAAATAGTAGTTCCCTATAATAGGTACATTTGATCGAAGTCGTCATTTCTTTACAACATTATTTCGTTAGTGTCCTCCTTCTAAACTATGTTACGGATCTTGATACCATTTTTTATAAGATGAAACAATTGAACTCTCATAGATTTATAGCTAAGCTAGCCAATCCATTTTATATTTATCTAAAGTAGAGAAAAGTCTACGTTTTTTAATAGTTGAAAAATTGTTACCCGATGTGAAGCGAGGATGGGTCACTAGTCATGCTATAAATCAAGTATATAATATCCTGTCTCAATCCCTGCTCCTGGTTACAGTAATCGGGAGCCGGTACGGGATCCGCGCTAATGACCGCCGCGGGCGCACTCACTATCAGTAGCGATCGCGGCGTTCGCGATTGCTTTAGGGGATGGATCATTATTATTGAACACATGGATTCATATACTAACTTATCCACTTGCCTAGTCATATTAACGGGTAAATTATGAACACGGTTTCTTTGGGAGTAACTTATTTATATATATATATATATATATTATTTTATTATTAGATTTATTCATATTCTCTGTCATATGTGTGTTTGTTAGACTAGTTGTTTTTAAGTATTTAATCATTTTTTTAATTTTTCCTAATTATATAGCACATCCGCTTCTATGTTTGTCCTGTATTTTAAGGTTGACTGGCAGAAAATGCTTTAGCATTAAGTCCACCTGTGTACTTCGTGCATAAAGTTTTTAAATAAATAAAATAAAATAAAAATAATGCCCGCGATTTGTGTTTACGGATCTTATAAAATTTTCCGAAAAAACACCATTCATGTTTATTAAAGAAACCTGCTACAAGCCCTCTAAAGCAACATCTGTCAAGACTTTCAAATTTGAAAATAAGACAAGTCGTTTATTGTTAACTTAGTTTTATATAATATATCGGTTTAAAATTGAAAAAGTTTCATACAAACTTTCATCCCATATTTTATCCCCTTGGGGGTAGAATTAATCAAAATCCTTTCTTGGCGGATGTCTACGTAACATAACATCTACCTGCATGTCAAATTTCAGCCGTCCAGTGGTTTGGGCTGTGCGTTGATAGATCACTATGTCAGTCAGTCAGTCAATCACCTTTGATTTATATAAATTAAGATGTTTTAGAGAATTCCAAAGTTGCTACAGGTACGGAATACATGCAATAACGCGACGTTTTAAAAAAAGAGTCACTCAAGTCAAGTGACATTTTTTCTACATCTCCCTCGTATATCATTTGACAGGTCCTGATAACAGGTTAGGGCTATTCTACAAGAATATAGTCCTTTTAGTAATAATTACTCAAGCCAACAGCAATGTACCTAAACCCTACCCCGGTCATTTGAAGTTGTAGCCGCCGGCGGAGTGTTTACGTCCACGTACAACGAAATATGACAGGCGATTTGAAGGCGATGTTATGGTGAAAAAAAGCTATTATACAGCATACAGTAGCCTTCGTCTCGCTGCCCCGAGCAGGCCGCACGACTACCGAGCCTGTGGACAGTCTGAATCAAAAGCGATATAAATTATATTGAGAACTGAAGATGTTAAGATACTAAATATTGTTATCGGCGCGCGGCGCATTCAAAGCGGCGCTATGACAGTGGCTTCATACAGCACATAGTTCTGCTGACGGTTCATGAGCGTGTCGTATTGTAAATGCCAGTGTGACCGTGCTGTGACATCTCGACTTGGTCCTAGCGGAAGATCAGTGATGGTTGTCATCACCGTGACAGCCAGATTATGCTGAGTTGGGTCCAATTCATAACGACTATAATCTATTGTTACGACAAACCTTTTCGCTCCTTTATGTATTTTGTTATGAATAAATTTATTTTCTTTTCTTTCTTTCTTTCTAAATCATAAGTTTCAAGTCTATTCACAATATTTTCACATGATTATACTACGTAAATATATCATAACGGAACCTCTCGTTCGAAATTTAGAGCTGGCCGACTAGTGTTTGTACCTTGGTGTGGTCTTGTAATGAGACGCACGGAAAGCAGGAAGAGTAGAAATTTTATGCTGGTTTAGGTAATGGGTGTTACAAGTAGTTTATAGATAATAATAGATCATAGCCAGTTTCTATCAGCCATGCTAAATAAGCACTATAAATAGCATTTCTAGCAGGTGTATAGTTCACGTCCATCGAGTCGTTTCTTTGAGAACATACTAACTTTTGGATTTGTATACACTTTTGCGCTCGCTGCTACCACAATGTACTGTGATTATTACCAGTTTTTATGTGGCAGCGTCCCCAGACACGTGGGGCGATGAAATTATGGTAATCACAGTTGGTTTCATTGCAAGCCTTCTGTTTTTAGAGGTCCGTCTACGCTGAGATTTCATGAAAATTCAACACAGAACGTCATATCAATAAGTTATGAACATTTTTAAGCACTTGGAAGTGTAACGCGACAGGATTACTTTAAGTCATACTTGGTCAACAAAAAATGTTTATTATACAAACGTGGGTTGAATCCATTGGGTTCATTCTCATGTTTTAGTGTCACAATGTCACCACTTTGAAGCCTGCATACATCAGATATGAAATTCTACGCTGTATTTTAATCTTTTGTGTTCATTAACTACCTACACATTATTAAGACTTTGACGGAACTATTTAAGTTCTGGTCGGCTATTCTCAGAACGCTAGTCTCCGAAACGGTGGTAATTTTTCGACGTTCATAATTGTCTAACTAGGGTCCACACTGATTGACTCATTTTCATTCAGATTTAAAGAAAGTTGTATAGAGAGCAATAAATAAATAAACCAAAATGTGCAGCCGTTTTGCCTTCAGAATTCTTACAAACAAGTATTCGGCAGTTTATATTTAAATATAAATTAACTTGCGTAGGTTTAATTTCATTCCCGCGGAACCCAAATTATTCATTTTATTAAAAGTAATCTAAGTTATTCCTAGTACATTAACTTAGCTAGCTATCAGCAGTAAAAGTCCCGCTAAAATCGGTCTAGCCGTTTCAGAGATTACCCGGAACAAACAGATAGACAGAGTATTTTTTTGAAAATTAGTTTTTTTAATTCAGTACTTACATACAAACAGTTCATATGCATTTAGTGAAACGCTTTTATTTTGGAATTATAAACAGACACTTTTATTTTGTTTATCTGTATACATATAGATTGTCTATTCTACAGAACCCTTTCGTCCAACGATGTCGTGGTAGCGGGTAAGAGTTTTTTTGTTAACCAAAATAATTGCACTCTGCATTCATCAACATCTGTTCTATTTTGTCTCGACGCGGCATCACGCACGCGTTCTGTACTTCTTTCTTAGATTGCTTTGTAAGTACGCCATTGTGGTAAGGGATTGGTTACATTGTAAATAAATGTGTTTTCCGTATCTATACCTACATATTTTCTAACATTATAAAGAGATAATATTTGTGAGTTGCTTATGGAGGAGGCTGGACTTGTAACCCACGCGGTTTCAAATAATATTTCATCACGTAGGCGATATCGGGTATTGTAAACTACTTAACATGATTATTTTTTACTAGCGGGCCTCATGCGGTTTCACCCGCGTAGTTCCCGTTCCCGTGGGAGTACGGGGATAAAATAAAGCCTATGTCACTCGCTGATGATGTAGCTATCCAATGGTGAAAGAATTTTTGAAATCGGTCCATTAGTTCTTGAGCCTAACCAAACAAACAAAGTTTTCCTCTTTATAATATTAGTGTAGATTTGGAAAATGGATTGCATGTATAATTTAATGACGAAAATACTAATTCGTTAAGGGTATATTCTGAACATTTTTAATTTAATTTCGTTCAATATTTTCCTCCGCTTACTCTTAAGCCAACGTAACCATACCCTTCTTGAAGCATGTAACAATATAAATGGGTGTCGCATGATAATTACTGGAAGAAATGGAATGACTTTCCGTGTTAAATGTAAAAGAAAATCGTTTGCCATTGAAATTATTTCGTATGACACAAAGATGGGAACGTCCCGCGACCGTTTTGGGGTAATGGTCGAAATAAAAATAATTTTCATAATTGGGCTTTGTTGATCAATACAAACCCAGAAAGAGACTCTCAAGTCATTTGGGTCATAAATATTTACGGTATTGTGCTAAGATTGAAAAGAAATTTAAAGGTGAAATTAAATTTGTTGGTGTAACGTTATGTATGAGTGTATCTATGTAATACGCCAAAAAAAAAAAAAAAAAAAAAAAAAAAAAAAAAAAAAAAAAAAAAAAAAAAAAAAAAAAAAATTAGATTTCGTTTTAATTTAAATATATTTTTAGTACATTAATTACGTGTTGGCTTAAGTTTAACGCAACATTTATATGGCTAATGATATTTTTTTTGTGGTCGTAATTTGTCAGGACTTACAGGGATGTGAAAATTTGGCGTAAAAAATATATTAGTAAGGCATGTAATTTATTGTATATACTATTCTATATAGTTGAAATTATCGTCCACGTGGGTCATTGAAGGGGTGAGTATGTAAAAGAGTGAACACCCAAGAGCTGGCACAATCCTGATCAAGAATCCTGGATACAAAAAGCCCGAATATTTTGCAAAACTGTCTTAAACTATTGACACTACTACCATAACTATTTTAGTTCTATCGAAATTGGAAAAAATATGCTCACGCCATCCCAGAAGGGTCCCCGAAGGGGTAAGCAGAGGTGTTGTAACAACACCCACATTTCACCGAATATGATCAAGTGCCAACGTGACAGAGGGTGAGTCCATTGCCGTCTCAGCCACTATACATACGTCTTTGAATTACTTCTCAGACATATGCAGGTTTCCTCACGATGTTTTCCTTCACCGTCAAGCACGTGGTGTGAAATCACTGTACATTAGGTTTTTTTTTTAGAAAAACTCATTGGTACAGGCCCCGCTGGGATTCGAACTTGCGTCGCTTGCGTAGCAGGCGACTGCTCAAACCCCGAGGCCACCACGGCTCCTTCCTCATAAAACTAATTAATTATATACTGAACACAAAAATAAAATTATTATATTCTTGTAATAATATTTAAACCATATTTAGAAGTTAAACGAATGTAGTGTCGTCAAGTTCAGATATATTTTTATCTCCACTTAAGCTTTATCCAAGTAATTAAAATATGTACATAAAATAGAAAGCATTTAGTGGTTTGTTGTATCATAATAGAGCTACCGTTGGTAATAACTAAGTAATTATAAATACGTAGTTTATGTTTAATTAGACACTGTTACTTCTCATAAACGAGAGATATTCGTCAATTCGGCTTACATTTGATTAGTTTTACGGCCTATTCATAAATTGTGGCCACTACATTCGCGGATAGAGTCAGCTTATGCTATCTATTATGATGTTAAGGAATTTAAATACTTTTTGGTCAATACTGTGTAATGATTGATTAATGAGACTTTAGCCGACTGTAAAAGCTCCCCCCTTCCTCCATTAGTTTTATAAATGTATTCTTACCCGACTGATCAGAAATGACTGTACCGCTTCAGATGGATTGGAAGTCGATACGATACATTTTTCTACGAAACGACATAATATCCTTTTTCACTTCATCCACTCCAATTACTTCCTTCATACAGATACGTTCTTAGCGTAAGTTCAAGCATTCCCAGAAGTATCAAGAATAAGTAGGAGGTACCAGGCCATCGCCATCTCTAAAAAATTGTTTAGTCTCATATCGTTTTGTTACTTATAATTCAATAATATTATACATATTAGAATCGAAATATTGTTCAATCAACATAATACTATACAGCAGTAAGTATGTTAGTTTTTATTCAATAATAACTATTAAAAATATAATATGCAGACTGTTGGCACCTAACTGATCATCATTTTTATTTCATCATAATCCTCCTGTATCTATTTTATATTTATTTGGAGTAGACGCAATGTGTTCTTCTCTTCCATATCTCTTTATCAGTCGTCATAACTGTATTCACTCCTACTCTTTAGTACTAAATACTTATGTGCTGTGATTTCACACCAGGTTGTTTACGGTGAAGGAAAACATCGTGAGGAAATGTGAATATGTAAAAGAAGTAATTAAAAGATGTATGTATAGTGCCTGAGACGGCGATGGACTCGGTCTCTGTCAATGGCAATTAATCATATTCCTTGAAATGTGGGTATTACAACACACTTTCGGCGACCTTTCTGGGATGGCGCGAGCATATATAACATGAACACTTCAAGAACAAATGTTACAAAATGTTAGAGTTTAGTGGCCAAACGCAGCGGCCCACAGTACACTGAAGCCTCCGTATTTATTGAGCTAATTGGTTGTAAATCGAGAGAGGATTGTTCTAAATGGTCGGCACCGATTTTGTGTAGTAAAACTCATAAACCTCCCTATGTGTTTGTTGTCGGTTAATGGCTTCATGATAAGCCTCCATTTATGGTGTAATTGGACTCAGATGTAATTTCTTAGAACATTTTTTATTCCAGACATTATGAATGTAAACGCCAATTAGTGGATGTTGCCTTTTCTATGTTATTTAATTAATACAGTGTATTAACTAATGATTTGAACAGGATATAGTTTATTGTTTAATTGGTTGAATTGAGGTGTAGGCAAATCACAATTGGTAAAGTAAATAAATAGATGAAGGCAATGTTAAGGTTTGCCACCCAGACTGATAAATATAGGTACTCGAGTGGATTTGCCTTTTGCTTCCACGCAAAGCCGCTACAGCTTCCGCAAAGAATCATACGATTGATAATTATTCAGTTTATAAGCAACTAGCTGTGCCCAGCGGTTTCACAGGCAAACTTAATATCATGAGAGACCCGAGGAACCGTGATTGATTTCAAATAAAAGTAGCCTATGTTAATCTGTGAAACTCTCGTTAAAATCGGTCCAGCCGGAACAAACAGACAGACAAACAGAGAAAAAATTTAAAATAGTTTTTTTTTTATATAGGTTTGAGTTATTTTGAAAGAAGCTGTTATTTTGGAATGACGAACAGACACTTGAATTTTATTTATCTGTATAGATAAGGGTTATCTAACTTGCACGATACTCAGATTACTAAAAATAATTTTAGATGAAAAAGCGAACATTGCTTGGCATAAAATTTATCAGTAAGTCGGTTTCAACGTTCGATGTTGAACGGGAACATAATTTTATTCGCTACAATTTAGAAAATATTTATTATGATAATTTTCTTCGTACACTGTATCCAATTTTGGTTGTAAAGGATACTTTTGGTAATTTTACCTTCGGACAAGGTAGCTGCAGATCGTCAGCGCATTATTACGCCATTACCATAATGTACCCGAATTTGGAAGCGTGCGTTATGAATAATTTTTCAATAAAAATTGTATGTATTACGAATATTGGAATTTACATATAAATAAATAATTACAAGTCTTAGTTAGTGATTGATACCCAATTATTTCCATCAATCGATAATTCACATTTTACTTTATAAAATATATTGTGCGTGATATTTTTCCATCCAATATTTTATAAAAACCTTAGGAGGAGCTCGTGGCACAGTTGCAACCCTAACCCTAGCCAGTAATTGGATGGGTGACCGCTCGAGTTCCTTCCGTTCCTCGGAGAGCACGTTAAGCCGTCGGACCAGGTTGCCAATTTATCATCTGTGGCAATTGTTACAGGTCAGTCGGAGGCCTAAAATAGTCTGTATTCGCATTCTTAGACATTCATTTTTAACTAATTACAAGTAGAAAACTTGGCCCAAATCGGTGTCTCTCGGGATCGTGCCAAGAAGGCTGGCAGCATTGCCACGTTGAACAGCAATGCTGATTCTCTGAGCGAGAAAAGCCCCAGCCCGCTTGTCACGAGAAGCTTCTACCAGACGACGTGCAACCTCTTTGAAAAGTTGATGAGCATCTGGACCCCAAGGTCCCAGAGTTTCAACCGCAAACGCAGAAAATATGTATCCTTGACCAATGCAAGCATATTTCCGGCGATTGAGGCACATTAAATTATGACATTAAATTATTCTTCTTGAAATTTCTAATGTCAGCTATTTTGTAATGCATGACACATAATACACGCTGGTTTACATAAAAAATAATGCCAATATATAATGATAGATTTGAGTCGATATCATTAATGGGGTAACAAAGCTAGACAAAGTTGCAGGTAGAGTACTCGTAGGGTCTACTGTGTGAATTTAATTAATACCTACAAAGTTAAACTCGTTCCTTGAATAAACAGGGATGGACTGAGGAGGTGGGCTCGTGTAAATATAAATATCAAATAGGTCTCTGCTGATGTTTTTATTGAAAGCAAAGTATCTGAGTAGAGACACGAGGAGTTAGTCACAAAGGGAGTAATCGACGATAAAATTTTGTATCACATGTTCTCTTATCACAAAGCATGGCTTAACCAAGATTCAGATTAAAGCTATTTCCATACTTTGAAATCCGAGAATATAAAACTTTGAGGATAGTCCGATCACAATTTATTCTGCGTACTTACGAGTATGTATAGTTTTTTAATCGTTTCATAATCTTCGCCTTTTATTTTTTCAGATTTTCATATTATTTTGACATCCCCAGATTTCCTATCTGCTACATTATGTAGCATCTATTTGTAATCAGTGGAAAATGGGCCCCTATAGCCATGAGTAACATTTTAATATAGCCCCCATAATAAGTCCCCATTTTGGCCCTGCCTCGAATATTACCCAGCTGTAATTATTGGGAGGGCCTCATTATGACGTTACGTGACGAGCCCAGACTCAGTTTCATCATCCTATGCAATTTGCTGGCAACATTAAATTATAAGCACGGTTGCTTCTCGTTGGACACTATCCGTCACACATTCGCAATTAAATTTCTATCGTAACGTAATGTCATAAAGTTCAAATTTAAATTGTGTTTCATAAGCAGGAGTCATTAGCTGGAGTCAGCTCCTGTTGACTGTGGAATGAAAATTAAATTGTTTGTTGAATCAATTGAGATTGAGCTCTCTGGCTTATGTTTCTGTATGGAATTATATCTGGTCATTAAATTATTTGTTTGTTTTGTGAATCGAACTTTAACAATATCAGGGTTCTGTATATAATAATATTACTTCCTACTGATTCACTTTTTGCCCAAACGGCACTTCATACACGAGCAGCTTGCTTCATTAGAACCATTTTAATTCCAACAAATGTTCCGATAATATTTTCTTATGCTGGTTCCCTCTTACCTTGATTGGATTTGAACTTTTTGATATATTTTTTTTCAAAAGGTGACATAATGATTGTTGTATTCGAAGACAGTTCTAATATCGAATTTTAAAAAATACGAATGATTGTTATTATTAAAATATATTACTCAAAACAATGGATATCCTACACCTTGCCTTAATGATTTATGGTCGAAACATCACCAATCTGACTTGATTTTTTATATCCTACAAGTAAGTTTAAGCGATTTCTACAAATACTTTCTGATTTCATTAGTTTTATGACGACACCATCGTTAGTTTTCAAAGGAAGTCAGTATATAATAATGGACGGGACATAGCTCCGCCTAAGGCACTATAGTTATTGCTTGTGGTAATCGGAAACTGCCTTAATTTCAGTCAATGGATTTGTGAATGCAAATCACGATCATTCTTATCCAACTTTCAATCGAAATGCTTATGACATAGAGATGAATATTGATTGGGAGCCGTTTTAAGGCACGATATCCGGTCACTTAGTTTAGCTCTAGGGGATAATTTATTTATGTGCTTCTACGTACACATTAGTTTAGAAATAAGAAAATTTCACCGAATAATAGAGTCGTCATTTTTATAATTTTTATGTGTAACTAGCTGTGCCCTGCGGGTTCACCCGCGCAGATTTCATATAATTCCCGTGAAACCCTAAATGTAACATTAGCTATATTCCAGTGAAAGTCCCGTTAAAATCGGTCCAGCCGATATTACCCAGAATAAACAGACAAATAGAAAAACAGAGAAAAAAAAATTAATATGTTTTTTTTAAGCCAGTTCCATATATACTTACATATGCGTTTAGTGAAATGCTGTTAATTTAGAATTACAAACAGACACTTCAATTTTATTTATCTGTTTATAGATATATAGCTACATAAAGTAGTTGAAAGGACACTTATTACTTTTTGTTCCAATACTCTCATAGCGCGATTTAGATTCTCGTGTATTTGTACTAAAAGTGCTTTAGCGACTAACGCCATCTATGTAGCGAGTGGAGAAGCGCTGACAAAAGACGTTGAAGACAAATTACCAATAATATTATTGAGTAGATTAAAAGTCACTGATAGAGCGCAGTGATTTTATCTTCATAAATTTTTTTATGCAATTTCACTATCTCAGTATGATTTAGGGTGCACGTGCAGTTAATCAACAGCGTCGTAAGATCACTTAAGGATAATCTAGTTTCAATTCAATCTATAAAGCTAATGACGAGAATTGATCTACTGATTCAAGTTTACACATCCTTGATTGATAAGATATTTTATCTACTTTCTAACGAGCTCCTGAATAACTGCCATATTTAAGTGACCCAACGAAATCATCTTATTGTATACTAGCGGACGTCACTCGGTTTCACCCGCGTAGTTCCTGTTCCCGTGGGAGTACGGGGATAAGCTGATGATGTAGCCTTTCGTGGTGCAATAATTTTTACAAACAGCATAGTTTATTCATTACAAAAATACATATCTTTCCTTTTTATAATAGTAGGGTAGATAGTGTAGATGAAGAAGTGTAAATAAAAATCTACTTACGTGAAAATTGAGAGTAGAAACATCGCTACTTAGCCTTTCGGGGAACCTAGAACAGCTTTATATACAAGAACGTAGTTAATTGTTACCAATTTAGAAATATTTCCAGAATCATAATAAACTCGCACCCTTGATTTATTGGCAGTGATTTGACAGGTTCACATTATGGTATGTAAAGATTATACTGATATATAAATAGAAACTTAATAATTGCAGGGGCCATTCAATTTGATTCACTGTCCAAAATGTTACGTATCAACTGTAATTAATTCCGATAAAACTCGCTCAATATCGGTTCTAAAATTGAATAACAACGAACTTTTACCATGGTCAAAGAATAAGCAAGAGACGTATGAGACAGAGGGGAATACTATTACCCGGATAAATGCTTGTAAGTTTGTATGTAAATACTAGCTTCCCCCCGCAGCGTTGGCTGAGTGACAGTAAGATTTCAAATACAAACTTTCAACCCGTAATAAGAACACCCGTGTCTCTAGGATCAGCGTTTTAGGCTGTGCGTTGATTTCAGTCAGGTCTTTGAATTTTCTATGTTATCTATGAAAATACTCATCGGGTCACTGATGTTTGGAAAGGAACTTTAGGGTGAATATAGGCTATTCATGTGTTACATATCACGCCGGCAAAAACGTGATTAGAATCTATCTTTTAATAAAAGTACTTACAAAAGGAGGGCTGGAGTAATTATTATCACTCAGATAGTATTCAACAAGTGGAATTGTGAAATGTATATACAAAGGTTTTTTTTATGAACAGCATTGAAAGCTCCAGTCAAAATATTCGACTTACGCTGACGCGTGAGCATTCGCATGGGGACATTTCAATGATGTTATAAAATTCTGATTTCTTCCGTATTTCAATGAGCATATTCATACCGAAAGTGGTGAAATTAGTCTTCGAAAGCATTATTCAGCTTAAGTAATCATTATTTACATCTGAAACAATCTATAGCTCAGCTCATCTATAGATCATAATCTGACATTCCATAACAATTTGGATGTCCATAAGTTAGTACGGCACGTGCGCAAACGCGCCTTTCATCTTCGAGTAATAACTATTCATTGGGAATAATAAAAAAGAAACGTTTCTCTCTTTTACCGCAATCGCTGGGAGCTTATTTCGGCGACTATTTATTAGAGTATCCACTCCGAACAGATGTTACTTACGTGTAGGTGGTTTTTAACAACGTAATAGCTACTTGGCAACTAGATTTTTTTTACACAGATCAGTTATTTTCGAAATTGTACATTTCGATACACATTTGGATGCTGATAAGCAATAATGTGTCAACCCACAAAAAGTCAAATTCAAAGGTTTTGATATATTTTGATAATGCATCACGTATTTAACATTCTAAAAAAGTGTTTCAAGTCATCTGAAACATAAAAGTACGTAAAAAAATGGATTTATGTCATAAAACAAATCTTAAATCACGTATACAATCATCTTAAGACGCCATTTTCTCAAAACCAAGTTTATGCGGGTTGACACATTATTGCTTATCTGCATCCATTTGCCGAGCTTAATTGGTATGTAAATTGTTAATGATTGTTCCGTTATATTTGCAGTTTTATGTATGTATCAATGAAAACTTATAGACGTAACTTATTACTATTCGTAATGTGTACTAAATTCAATTTGGTTATACCATAACAAACATTTTCAAAAACTTTATTGATACTGTGAGCCAAGCCAACAAAACTTCTTATGGTACAAATTTGATTTGCAAGTCTTATTGCAGTTCTAGACAACAATACCTGTGTGGTATTGTCGCTACTAATACTATTTTTTATTCTGTATATATTGGACTTTTACAAGTAGAAAAACAACTGAAGTTTTATAAATCCTAGTTTGTAAAGGATTTCTAATACCATTTGTTTATGGAATATCAGTATGAGCAAAAGCGGTCCAAATGCATGTATTATTTAAAGAAATACAATTGCAAGTAACAATTTGGCCCCTAGTACCGTTGAAGCTATAGATCAGCTCAGGTGTTGTCTGCCCGCGGGCTTTCGCCAGTGTTCAAGTTATAAGCTGGTAGCTGGGGCTAAGTTCTCCTCAAAGACTGGACTTCAGGGCTACATCGAGTCGTCGTCCTTATTGCCGTAATAGTTTGACTCATAATGGTGAGGCAAATGCATACGACATATGTATCCGCTTCTCTCATAGATGGCGCTTCTCGCTAACAGATACAGAGAATCTAAATCGCGCTATGAGAGTTTTCGAGTGCATATTATTTAAACAAGTTTCCAACTAGAACATATGTAGACGCGGTTCATCAGGCATGATACCCACCTGGCTGGAAGATCTTTTTGTTGGGAATGAGCATGATCACTCGCACTCCCCACCACGTGTATCTCCTTCTCGCTCTCTATTATTACTTAAACATACCTGGCGTTAAATACACCACGTGCTTTACGGTGAAGGTAGACATCGTGAGGAAACCTGCATATTTCTGAGAAGTAAATCAATGAGGTATGTCAAGTCTCTGAGACGGCGATGGACTCACCATCTGTGACGTTGGCACTTAATCATCTTCGGTGAAAAGTGGGTGTTGTGATTACGACACCTCTGCCTACCGCTTCGGGGAATACAGGCGTGAGCATATGTATGTAGGTACTATTATGAGTACACCTTTGTCTATCCCTTGAGGGAATACAGGCGTGAGCATATTCTAATTGTCACGTTTTCAGATATTGTCAGTAACCCTTTGAGGCGTGAGCATATTCTATTTGTCACGTTTTCAGATATTGTCAGTAACCCTTTGTTACTTGCACCAAACAACATTCGAATGGCAAGAGATCTCATATTATGTTATTTTAGCCTCCACGCCCGTACATATGGATGAATAAAATTTGAACTGTTGGTAAAATATTGCCCGTGAGTTACGATACCACACTAGCTTTCTAAGCGATACCACACTAGCTATGACGTACAAGTGTACGTCATAGCAATACTAAGATTAATTAAGCTTTAAGCAAGCGTTTTAAAGTAATAATAATTAATTTCTTGTTTGCAAATCCCAAAGAATCCGTTATATATAGCTAAGGGATACTTATCTATACATCTATAAATATAAATAAAATTGAACTGTCTGTTATAATTCCAAAATAACAGCTTTTCACTATGACTCTGAAAGTATTTACGGTACTGACTTAGAAAAACTAAGTTTCAATTTTTTTCTACGTTTGCCTGTCTGTTTGTTCCTGGATCGATTGTAATGGAACTTTCATTGGCAGATGGTTAATGTTACAAGGAGTAACTTAGGCTACTTTTATTTGAAAAAAATATTTGATTATCAGGGCTCCGCGGATTACCCATGAAATGAACTCTGCGCGGGTACTACCGCGGGGCACAGCTTGTTCCTTTATAAATGTGCTCCTACTTAAATTAAACAACTGAATGCATAAACGTAAATAATTAATCTTGTCTTTGACATTACGATCCACTGTTCTAAGAATCGTATGACGGTCACTATTTCAGCGTGTGAATAAGTAATATACACCGTTTTTTCTGGTAATCTGATGACAATTACTGTCAAATATTTCGTTACAGTGATGGTCAAAGCCGTAGGGCATTTTTGTGAATAAAGTGCTAACGTTACCGGTCTAAGTTGATATTTCTGTTCGATTTGAAGGTCGCTGCCTTGTTTGCTCATGGAAAACAAGCGTGAGTAAAAAACTGATCTTATGTATATAAAATACATAGTGTTTGTACATTGCCACCTAGCGCGATCTAGTCCCAAGCTAAGAAAAGCTTGGTAACCAAACTACCAGATAAGGAATCTAAATATATATAACTCAAAGGTCATTCAACGCACAGCCCATATCACTGTACGGATCGGGCTGAAATTTGGCATGCAGGTAGATGTCATGACGTTGGCATACGCTAAGAAGGGTTTTGATTAATTCTACCCCTAAGGGGATAAAATAGGAGATGAAAGTTTAGGCTACTTTTCATAAAAAACATAGGGTATGCAAACGCGGGTGAAACCGCGGGGCACGGCTAGTACTCAAATATTTTTTTTAAATACATACTTGTATCACATACCCGTGTTGTTTCGAATGAATCGAATTCGCGACACTTTGAAAAGCAGGTAGACTAACTACTAGTCCAACGGTATCGGTGACGTTGATATGTGAAGAAGATGAATTGATTACCTGATTCTTTTGTGCTCAGTTTGTTTTAGAATAGAAATACAAACTGCTGGTAGGTAATGCTGTCAAAATCTTCACGCCACCTAAAAGGAATCTAACATCCACTGCCTACGGAAGATGGTGCCCACAGTACATACTAGTTTTTAATTTCATTTGATAAGTACTAATTAATTGTTCACGATATCGCACCATACGCGTCAAAGGAAAACATGTGGTTATGGAACTTTATTTCTCTAAAGAATTTACAATTCACTTACAGAGAAAGATAAGTTTAGTATGCATTAGCCGTTCCGTTAGGCGTAGTGATTTAAACATTTCAATAGTATTAAGTAAGTACATGATTTCTTAACGTTCATTAATATTTAATCATTACAGTTATTTTACTGGCTACCTATAACTGGCTGACAATATTAGAAATAGTAACTAATGTCATGTTACAATTTAGAAAACATGTGGGTATTCGGAAACTTTTACGGTAGCAAATCGCTATGCAATATGTGCAAGCGAGTTGCTAAGGCGGTAAAGCCTGTGCGATACAGACAGAGAAGATGCTATGCTTCGCACATCGTGAAGAAACATGCATGTCTCTGTAAAGAAACTCAAAGACTTAGGTATGGCACTCTAGACTCGCCATCTGCCAAGTTGGCTCCTAAATATCTTCGGTGAAAATGACGCGTGACACCCCTTCACTTCTGGGATTCTTCTAGGAAGGCGTGATGCTTACCTCTTAAAATGCCATGCTAATATTTGGTTTACTGATTATTAGGTACCACGTGGCTTCAACCGCGTAGTTCCCGTTTCCATGAGAGTACAGTGATAAAATATAACTTATATTAATCAATGATAATGTTTTGTTCTAATTGTGAAAGAATTTTTACAATCGGTTCAGTACTTTTTGAGCCAATTTGTTACAAACATACATGCAAAACTTTCCTCTTCATAATATAAGTATAGATTCGGTAAATAAATATCGCGTAAGGATTCCACTTTCTTTTCTTCATCCACATTATATATTATTCATACTTTTCTCCCAGTTTCATATTATGAATTTATCCATCCTTGTTAATCAGCTGAGACTGATCTTCATTAAAACGCACTGATAAATGATTTATGTCTAATTTCACAGTCCACATACAAACGTACCTATCAAAATGCTTAATCAATATCATACCAAATTGCTTATGGGTTTGGCGCGTGGTTATACTCGTGCAATTAGAAACGATTAGAGTGATTTAGAAAAGTTTTGTCTTTAATTAATGTTTCGGTGTTCCTTTGATGAATCAGATATAACGTAGTTATATACACCGATTAATAAAAACTATAGCTCCCGTGAAACTACCATCGCTTATGACTCGCGCTGATTATAATGTAACGAAGATTTATACTTATTTAATTTTTCACCTTTGAATTTGTGGTTGGGAATTTAAAATCATTTGTGTTCAACATAAATTTGGAAAGAGCCTAGAAGATCATTTGGAAAAAAAATAATAATTCAGTTTAGACCCTGTTAATGAATACACGTATGAACGTTGAGAAAATTACCACAGTTTCGGATCTCGCAAGTAATATAAAATAATGAGAAAACTGCACTAGAGGCCTGGTGGTCAGCATGGGTTTAAGCAGAGCGTATTAAGAAATTCTGAGCTTTGACGATTAATTTTAGTACTCCAAAACTGCCCATCTATTCTTATCCAAGTGGAATAAACTACTTTCGCACTGATAAAAACTTGTTCCATGCAGCAACCGCATATTTAATTAGGCTTAAAGAAAAAAACATCGAAAATCGATATTGTACCTTCAAACTAATAAAATATTTATAAGCTCTCTCATTTAGTTCCTACAGGAAATTGTTTCTGTGAGCAAAAAAAGACAAAAGTCGAGTCCATTTAGAACTCAACGCTTTGCACCAAGATATACCAACCATCATCTTTAGCAACAAACTAACACAATAATATTTACTTTTCATTGCTCGTTCTCTTAGTGAGTTCGGGGATTAGAACTAACCAATAAGTGTAATGAATAGCGCGCAGGTTTATAATGTAGATTAATATAAAGAGTTCTTCATAAAAGAGGTAGCAACGTTGCAATAAATCGTGCGTTCGTGTGAACTGGCCACGCCTGCCGAATGATGCATATCCCAAGCAATCAGTAGGCAATAATTATTTTATTAAAATACAACACCTTTTCGCCTATTTTCACCTTTGATTTAGTGTTTATTATTTATTAATATCTAAACAGTTCCTGTCTGATTTTATTTTAAATCGCAACTACGAAAAGTAAGTATTATTACTTTTCGTGACAGATTGCTGCTTTCATACTTAATTAATAAGTGATAAGCTTTTCCTTTGTAACTAAGCCAATACATTGTTACTGTCATATTGATTATGGTTTCTTAGCAGTAATTTACAAATAATTTGAACCTGCTCGATGTATTGTATCACACATACATACATATGCTCACGCCTGTATTCCCCGAAGGGGTAGGCAGAGGTGTTGTAATCACAACACCCACTTTTAGCCGAAGATGATTAAGTGCCAACGTGACAGATGGTGAGGCCATCGCCGTCTCACACACTTTACATACGTCATTGAATTACTTCTCAGAAATATGCAAGTTTCCTCAAAATGTCTTCCTTCACCGTAAAGCACGTGGTGTGGAATCATTGTCCATAAGTTTTTTAGAAAAACTCATTGGTACAGGCTCCGCTGGGATTCGAACTTGCGTCGCTTGCGTAACAGGCGACTTCTCAAATCTCAAGACCACCACATATCAAATATGACAGTTGTCCGTATTTGTATTACTACTTCAAGAATTGTAGTCGTTAAGGTTGCTAATCCAAGTAAACCTCAATTACATTTTTTTAAAGGTCTGTGATTATACAGAATCAACCCTCCATATCTCCCTGGCTTCCATCAAGCTATCTCCCACTACACGTACCTGTGTAATGTGGGTGTTAATTGGAGTACTCCAGCACACATTCCCTTCAAGCTTACGTCATTATGTGATCGATATCTTAACGCTAGCTTTAATTACCAGCGGCCTACGCAACAGACACTGGTTATCGAACTACGTAATGATTTATTGGTTCACATTAAAAAACTGGTCCAAATTTGTGATAGCTTTTTACTTGCTTGCGGAGAAACTTAAAAGAAATTATACATAATACATGAAACGTGTATGTATGTACATGATAATAATAGAGTTACGCTGGTATGAGCTGCTAGTTAAAATGTTGACTGGTATTTTTAAATTTTTGGGACAGTCAGCATGTAACTGAAACTTAAAAATATCTTTATTTGATTAGACTTCTTATAAAGTACACTAATGAGATCACCGTACAGGATTACAAATGTTAAAACCGGGTTCGGAAGGTGAGTAGATATTTAAAAACTCTAAAGTGAGATACATACATACATAATGCTCACGCCTGTATCCCATGGGGGTAGGAAAAGACCACCGTATACCACATGCTACGATCTTTACATACTTCTTTCGTTTCATCCACATTCATGCATCCTCTTCATTCAATTTCTTCGGTTACGAGTGCTCCGAATTTGACCAAAGTTTGGATTAAGTGAGTTGTTTACATATAGTTGTAGTTACTGACATAACATATGTAAAATGCATGCTTTACCGAATATAATTTCACTGCGATTTATTTTTGTTTTATTTTAAAATATATTGAACATGTCCGATATTCAAAAACAATCAATAAATCACAAACACTAACCTCGCATAAAAAGTTTGTATAATTATTCCATTCACTACATAAAAACCGTAACAATACAGCCTATTTTCGCTATATCAACACTCCATTCATAAACTCTACACAAAAAGCGCCTAATCCATCTTCCTTAGACATCACAATATGTCTAATTGACTTCCTATACCTTGATAGATGAAAGGGTGGAGCGAAAAAACGCCACAAAGGCGTTATAGGTAAGAATTCCAGAATTATTATGTATCTGTAATTACTGGGAGCATATGGACAACACATGGGCAATCGACCATAAGGCGCTATTGACAGCCAGAGCCTTTTATTTCGTATAAAAATCGTAGGAAGTCATTTTTTGTTGTATCAATTAATTTATTTTATTGTTGACTCGAAGATTTAAGGATAAAATAATATTAAATAGTTGAGTATGTATTTTGAGGAATTTTATTCAGACGCTTCCGAATTTTTGAGATCTTTTTTACATAACTGTGCCTACGTTGTTGGATTTTTTTAAAAACACAAGTAAAAATATATTTCACTCTGAAAATAAATTTCGCGATGTTATTACTTTTGCTGTAACTATTTGATAAAATGTTATTCACAAATACAAATTGCAATCGCACGATTTACTTCAGAGCAGGGGGCCTACTCGCTTTCTCCGAAAAACAAAGCTTCGGCCGAAAGTTCGCAAAGTTCCTACTACGGTTCTTATTTATCTATACATAAAGATAAATACAATTTAAGTGTCTGACTGTAATTGCTATTCACTAAATACACATGGGTGTGTATTTTTTTCTCACATAAAAAAACAATTTTCACAAAAATCTATCCGTCTGTGTTTTTGTTCTGGATAAATTCTGAAATAACTTAGGCTACTTTTTTAAGGTTTTTTTAGGTTAATTCTTTAATTTAAAAAAAATTTAGTTCTGCGAAAGAAAGTCAGCCATTAAATGAAGCCTGCGCGGGTGACAATTAAATCCAAACGTGGTTCGCTAGAAAAATCTTTAACGTTTACGTCATATGTTTTAACCCAGATTTAATTAAATTATTAAAAGTACCCAACTTTCGTATTCAGAAATAGAGAGTAGACCCCCAGAGCTAGACCGCTGGCAGAGAGCTATTTCATATCTAGAAAATGACAGATTTGATGTTTTTTTCTGGGTCCGTGATCGCATCGGCGTGCTCCTCTCGTCACGGATGTCGCGTGTTCGGATTTACTCCGGTCCAACGCACCTTGCTGTCTTTTACACTTTTTGTATAAAAACCTACGTCAAAATCACCAGCGGTTCAGTAGCACCTGTAGTTTTTTTAATTGCAAAAAACTGGTATATTTATATTGTTACCGAACAACCCTTAGGGGCTGGGTGCCGTTTGTGTAGAATCGTTCGTAATAGAATTCGATTTTGACGTTATAAGAATTATGCTACTGGACATTTAACGAGTAATCTCATTTACCTACAGCGTATCAGGTCAAATGTAAAGTTTATGGCACTAAGATCTACGGAGATTAAGATATGCCTCGATGAAGTATTTTCTTGCTCAAAATTACCAACCCTATGATGGAAACGAAAATGAGCGTAGATGCGAATCAATTGAATGAGGATAAGCCTAAAGGGTTACATGGATCTAGAATTCTAGAATGAAATAGTACTTAAATGTCGCTTCGCTTAGTCGTTTCGTCACTCGCTTGTCGCTTTTAAAAAACGCTTTTTTCTGCAACGGGGGATAATTAAAGTATGTTTTTTTATACTGAGGTCAATGCTGCAATTATTAGTTTGAGATTACAGAATAGGTAATTTCTTGTTGAACCCTAAAAAGTCACCCATTCGAGGGTGACGAACGAAAATTACGTGGCACTGGCACGAGCTCTGTAAATGGCTCCCAAAAAAAAAGGTTCCGCCGCATTTCAAATATCAGGGAGATCGTGGTCACAACATAATTTGATTTTATTAGAACGTAACTTACTGGTCTCATAGTTCAACCAATTTTTTATTGATTCAATATCTTTATCATAATATTATGACTGAAAATATTTTTTTGCATACATTGCTGACCTTAGTTGCCCCCTTTGATACAGCACAAAGCTCATTCTAGTGTTCCCAGTTACGTATCGAGTGTTAGAATGCTAGTGTGGCATCAGTCATATTCCGATACTGGATCTATTAGTGAACATATCGACCTGTTCTCTATTATGTGCCGACCCCCACTTAATATTTATTACAACCCTTTTTAAACCAACGTCATTTGGCTGCACTCTTCTGTAAGGTTCTTACAGTGCCTCAAGTAGCTCTTATTTCAGCGAAGTTAAGCAACCCTAACCCTAGTCAGTAATTGGATGGGTGATCGCCCGAGTTCCTTCCGTGCCTCGGAAAGCACGTTAAGCCGTCGGCCTCGGTTGCCAATTCATCATCTTTGGCAATAGTAACAGGTCTAAAAATAGTCTAATAACTGGTTTAACGCAGATCACAGATTTTCCTCGTCAAAGGGATTGCGAAGGTCAGATGGCAGCCGCCTCGTATAAAAATCAGGTGATCAGCCACATCAAGTTGAATCAAGTGCCGACCCCAACAATGTACGGGATAAGGCCAGGGAGATGATGATCCCATAGTGCCCAATCATTCTTGATTATGCTTATTGTTAAAACCCCTCAGAGGTTAAATTTATTGATATGAATGCAACAATAAACTAAAGAATAAGCAATGAAAGAACTAAGAAAACATAACATTACTATTATAATGTTCTAGCGTAATTCATTCGCGAACACATAATATTGACCGTTCAACCGCTCCAGACTTCCCTTTATTTCAATCCTTAATTGCAGATACTATTACATGGGTGCTTAACTACCTTATTTATAAACGTAACGTTAGGTGTACAGAAGGTAATCCAAGGATTAGAGTTGTTGCACTTCTTTTTGAACTAGAAAGATTTGAACTTCGTTTCTTACCTATTCTTGGCCTTTAATCAATATTAATTGCTTTCTTCTAGTAGGTTTTATTTTTCGCTATATTAACTTAATAACCAACAATGATAATTGTCAAACTTAACAAGCAAAACCCTATACATACAAAATTACGACCAAATCGCCGTTTCCACTATACGTGAAATATAATGAATTTACAAGAACTGCGTTTTAATTTTAAGTTATTTGTAGAAAATTGTTGAAACATACCTTATAAAATCAATTCCTTAACCATATCTATACAGATAAATAAAATTTAAGTGTCTGTTTGTAATTCCAAAGTTACTTTTAATTTAAAAAGTCTGAGTGTTCCGCGAGCTACCCATAAAATTAAGTCTACGCGGGTGAGACCGCGGGGCACAGCTAGCCTTAAATAAGACCAAAGAAGCCATTTCAATCTTGCAATAGCCAAGTCTACAATTTATTCATAATCATAAGACGCAAATGTGGTATTTGTGTACCAAAATGGCGATTTAATTTTAGACTCCGTTACACAAGTTACTAACTACGTACGCTTAAAATTAAATTCAAAGATGTTTTATGGACTAAGCAGATAGGACACTTCATAAAAAAATATAATCTGCCGAATATACAACAATTTTGATTGATAATTAGTTTTACTACCTCGAAGAGCACGTTTAGTCCTAAGTCCCGGTTTTTGCCTTTATTATTCGTTACAGGTCTCCAAAAACAACTAATAAACAACGCAAGTGATGACATTACGTTCGGAAGGGTTTGCAAAAGTCACATAGCGTATTTTGTGTAAAGAAAAAAATACATTCTAATAAAAGGACACTCTAAGGTTTGAACCAGTCATGTTATTTTTTTCAATTCAATGTAATGTCTCTTCTGCTTTAACTACTCTACCTACGTCATAGTATTTCTAAGACATTAACGAGTGCTCTACATTGGTATTGGCGCACAAAAAGTGGAGGCGTGCAGTTAAGTACGAGTGGATAAGACAACAGCGCCGCGGCCGTCAAATTTCCTCTTCACATTAATCACAAGCATGTTCGGTAAGCCAGTGTAGACACCATCCGTTTTGGGTTTGTTGAGATTTTGTTTGGCATAATCTTAATATAAAAACTCAGAATCATATCCATATATTATATAGGGAAACGGTCATGTTATTTGTTAGACGAGAAGATATTTTTTTATTATGGAAAGGTTTCTCATTGTGTGATATAACTGACGTGTAGTGCTAGCTTGTGGGTCAATAATCCCTGAGATTTTTTATATAGTTCCAAGGGCGGGCATAGAGTATGTACCTTACTATGAGAGTTGTCATACTGACGAACTTGCGAGTAAAAGCTAGTAGAAAATATTTATTTCCTATGCTACCACGCTTATTTTAAACTCTAAACATTGTCAAACATTTTTTGACCATTGAAATGTTCAAAGCAAATTTGTTTTACTTAGACGTTTGATGATATAAAAACGAACAATATAATAAATAGAAATGTTTAAAAACTGTATTAATTCATACAAGCAAATTAAATTCATACATACATATGCTCACGCCTGTATTCCCCGAAGGGGTAGGCAGAGCCACTTTTCACCGAAGATGATTAAGTGCCAACAGATGGTGAGTCTCTCGCCGTCTCAGACACTTTACATACGACATTGAATTACTCCTCAGACATATGCAGGTTTCCTCACGATGTTTATCTTCACCGTAAAGCACGTGGTGTGAAATCACTGTACATAAGTTTTTTAGAAAAACTCATTGGTACAGGCCCCGCTGGGATTCGAACTTGCGTCGCTTGCGTAGCAGGCGACTGCTCAAACCACAAGGCCACCACGGCTCGACAAATTAAATTCGATTAAAATATAGTTACAAGTGTGTATAAAACGCCACAACACGATAATCAATACAAATAAAGGTCTCAAACAAGTACATAATTTTCCATTACTTCCACTTTACAATCCTAATGCGTTCAT
Source organism: Watsonalla binaria (assembly GCA_929442735.1). Lineage (NCBI taxonomy): Eukaryota > Metazoa > Arthropoda > Insecta > Lepidoptera > Drepanidae > Watsonalla > Watsonalla binaria. Next base: position 9,855,592 of record OV838924.1, on the reverse strand, counting down.
AAACATGGACCCCCTATTCGCGTGCCAGCGCGGTCGCACACTTTCTACTACTAACGGTTGGCGCGTGCGCACCGCACCTGTCCCGCGACCTGGCGTGTGGTTACCATTATGTGCAAGTACCATTTGGTTCATTACGGCCCAACGCAATTACCTATTCATTTAGGAATTCTAAGTAAGCTGTAGGCTATATTTTACGGTAGTCTCAAGTTCTTAAGGAAAGGCCCGTAACCTAGAAACAATGGTATTTTCGTTGATTTTGAACCAAAGACAAAGATATGCTCCGACTTATTTATCAACGTATAGCCTAAGCTGCTGGTCCTACGTACGAGAAATTTCGAGACTGCGTTCTTTATTAACTGTAATAATAATACCCAAAAAAAGTTTTTCGGCATACCACCGATACGGGATTCAATATGGGTTAAGCTTTGATATGATACTACAACGCAGCCGAAACTACGAGAGCAAGCTATTCCGCAGACAAAAAAAAACAATGAAATTTGAATTATATTATTATTTTAACAATCATCATCTCCCTGGCCTGTGTGGCTGATCACCTGATTTTTATACGAACCGACTGCCATCTGACCTTCGCAACCCCTTTTAGGAGGAAAATCTGTGATCTGGGTTAAACCAGTTGTCAGACTATTTTAGGCCTCCGACTGACCAGTAACGATTACCAAAAACGATAAATTGGCAACCGGGACCGACGGCTTAACGTGTTCTCCGAAACACGGAGGGAACTCGGGCGATCACCCATCCAATTACTGGTTAGGATTAGGGGATACGCGCAATAGTAACTGTGCCACGAGCTCTTCTTATTTTCACAATAATACTTTTAATATTTGACTAAAGTTTTTGTAGTTATACTTAAATATAACTATTCCGACACAATTTTACTGGTTTAAAATTTTACGTACAGATATCATTCAGAGAAAAAATCTGTTAGGTAGTAATCTATTAGATTCCCATAATAGTAATTCGTCGCAGCTGGACAGAAGGTTTCTATTTTTGAAATTTCTCAATTTTCATCAAATCCAACGGTTATTGATTCTGTGTTAATAGTTTGCGATTCAAAAAGTTTTTATTGGAATCAAATCTTGATTGAAAAAGTGTATTATTTACGTGTACTTATTAAATGCTATAACCGATTAAAACATGGTAATATTACATTAAATCAAATCTTAAGATAAGATGGCCGTTCTCATAACGCAGTTATCGATATCATTGAATACAACTCGAGTGTATCTAATTTATTGACAAAATAGTTATTTAATAATGGATCCGAAATGACCTTTGGCACTACAAGAAAGCTTTTTCACACTTTATCTAGGGAGCCGTTAGAACCATTTCTACACAATGAATTTTGTCACTGGAACATGCCATACTAATCGAATTTGATTTGCGAATGGTAAAAAAAGCTCTAAAATGTTTTGAAAGTCTGAAATTAGATTTTTGCTGTTTGAGCCATCATGGCCTCAGGATTTGAGTAGTCGCCTGCTACGTAAGCGACGCAAGTTCGAATCCCCGCGGGTCCTGTACCAATGAGTTTTTCTAAAAAACTTATGTACAGTGATTTCACACCACGTGCTTTACGGTGAAGTAAAACATCGCAAACCTGCATATATCTGCGAAGTAATTCAATGACGTATGTATAGTACCTGAGTCGGCGATGAACTCATCATCTATCACGTTGGCACATTATTATAAGATTAACTTTTTTTTAATTGAAAATTGTTTATTCCCATCACTCCAAAATGTTGATGCTTTAAACTATTTCAAAGTACTTAGTAATATTTACTTATCATTTTCGAGACCTTATGTAGACTCACCAATCTTCTGTCCAATATAAAAAAATCTTCCACGTCTACTGAATTATTTCTTACATATATTGATCATATCATCATACGTTACGTCATTTTACCGAATTAACGGTCGCGGGGGTGCTCCTGCGACGGGAGTGGGAACGGCAGGCAGTAACAGGTGACCAAACACCTGCCAACCGTCGCGGTCGCCGCTTCCTTTATAGACTGACATTACGATGGTTAGATTAAACTTATGGCTCTAGAATGGCTCCTTGTGGGTTACATATGCGAGAGGTTGAGAACTCTGTAGAAGAATTATACATTGTACAATATTCTTGTAACAAATATGAAATGTGTGGTATCAATCATTTCGCACCCTCAGAACGATAGGGTCTCAATTTGAAAATCTATTATTTTGGAAATCACAATCGTAGATCGAAAAATTTAATTCATAACTTTGACAGTATTTTAACAGTTTCGAATACAATTTACTTTATATTATTGTAGGAAACTTTAGGTTGTTAACGATAACTGTTAAAAAACATTTTTTTCGAATTTGGGTACACTTTGAGGTCTAACAATGAACTTAACTCATTTTCGCTATAATTGTGGATTGAGTACCTATCTTACTACTAACATATAGGCACAAGAAATCACAAGCATAGAGGAGAGTCTTAGGATAGGACCCCTCTGTGCTTAAAACAACAGTCGATCTGTGTGTTTTTCTAAGTCTTGAGGCGAGATATATATTATAGCTTCGATACCGCATATTAAGCTGTAGTGTTACTGATACCATTTCTTACCATATTGTCCATAGGCATCTTAAAACTTATGACGTTTGGCACTCAAAGGAAAGCAAAAAGAACAAGTGTTAAATTTTCAATACTCTACAAACACTTGAACAGCAATCAGCACTACAAACAAATAACAATATTGGAACGTGATCTGTTTTCAATCCAGACAATCTTAAATCTTCTATTGTACGAGCTAAAATGACCTTTAAATGTGTAGAACTAGAGTTCGGTACAATTGTAGGAAGTAATGTACTGTAAGATTGAAGTGAAATTGTTTTTACTATGAGCTGCAGCACGCGCCACTTTAGCCTAGTTTGAGCAGAATGATTTGTAGGGATGTGATAAATCAATATTCTAGTTTGTACTGACTTGTGAAGGCCTTCGTTTGGCGGCTATTGGTTATATATCAACTGGCTACTGATTTACTTTTACGTTATCTTGTCCAGCATCTTTGAACATTGTAATTTTCTAAGATATAAAAATCATCTACAAATATCATTTATAAAATTTTGTGTCAGAAGGCAGCCTATGAGTCTTACGAGAACTCAATTTAGATTGCTTGTTTGAGGGATGTGGAAACAAGTATTATTAAACGTTGTTTATGTCGTTACCATTATATAGGCTCAAATTTTCTTGAAAGAGCCGTGGTGGCCTTGAGGTTTGAGCAGTCGCCTGCTACGCAAGCGACGCAAGTACGAATCCCAGCGGGGCGTAAGTACGTAAGTTTTTTAGAAAAACTCATTGGTACAGCCAATGAGTTTTTCTAAAAAACTTACGTACACGGTGAAGGAAAACATCGTGAAGAAACCTGCATATTTCTGAGAAGTAATTCAATGACTATAATCATCTTGAGTGAAAAGTGGGTGTTGTGATTACAACACCTCTGGCTACCCCTTCGGGGAATACAGGCATGAGCATATGTATGTATGTATGTATTTTCTTGATACACTAAAAGCTTATTACGAGACTTTGATTTATCGTACCGACTTTGTTTGCAACGATAAAAAAATCGCCTTTACCGCACGGCATCCCTATTTCAAATCGATATACAATAATATTAGCGTAGTCAGTGTGGTGATAACCAATCCAATAGTTTTTGTACGATCATTAGATAAAATTACACTTCGTCCGCATATTTGTTTGTGGTTCCAATAATATCGATCAGACGCGCTTTTCTTTTATTTCTAATGTTGTTTGTTTTATGTATCTATCAAGTGATTTCCTTGTGGGCACCATTTTCTACGTGGTTCATTTTAATGACTTAAGGATTTAATGCACGATCGCCTGCATTTCCTTATAGTTATGCATTGTTTACATTTACTTAATAATACCCCGAAGGGTCTCGGTAGGTGTGATAAGGCCAATAGGTAGTGTTATGAAAGATATATATTTAATGGACTGACTGTGTTACTTAGATAAATGTTAAAATGTTGTATTCTTTAAAACCATTCTTGGAATAGCGCACTTTCAAATTATTTTGAGTTTTGTATACGATCATTCAATAGTGTAATGTACAATGTGTAACTGTTTTTTGTCCAGTTAAAAAAAAATAAAAGTAAAGGCCGACTTTTCACCTATGATAGGTTAGAGGTCAACTTTTAAGGACGAAGTTCTGTTCAGCTTCTTTGATTTAACTCTACAGAAACTCATGAATGAGTTCTAAGATGAAGTGGTTAATTAGATGTCTATTCTCCTTAATGTATATAACAAACGCATCCTTAACCATACACACAGAGATAAGATTCAAGGGTTCAGGTTCGCCTACTGAGTCTCGAACCACCGTCATAAACACAGATTGGAGCTCATTCCCGAGTTATGCGTACTTAGCACGCTATCCGAAACCATTGCATTATGACCGAACGATAAATTTAAATCTTCGCACCCCGATACTGCTTTGTGCAAATCGAACATCGATGAATTATGAACAATTATCGATTAATTCAAGCAGCGATCGTAAGTTTAATCGAGATATTAAGGACTCGGATCGAGTGAGCAAATCGACAGGATTTAAATCATACAGTCGGTTAACGCGTTCCTTAATTAACACTTTGTCCAATGTTTGTTGTTAAGCTTTTATTATGAACGTGTTAAAACTCTTATGATCCTCTCAGAAGAGTTTAGTTTCTACAACTTTACTGTTTCTACTTTCTTTCTAGTCAATAAAGTCAATATTTAGTTTTACCGAAGTGGCTTGTGGACAGTCTAAATGTTTCCCATAATATTTGCTTTCGGAGACAATTTTAACAGTATTTTAAGACAGTCTGATAACTCTTTGAACCAGTTAGCAATGTATGAGATTAAGTCAAAGCGACGATTATAAAATATATGCTCACGCCATCCCAAAAGGGTCCCTAAGGGGTAAGCAAAGGTGTTGTAACAACACCCACATTTCACCGAATATGATCAAGTGCCAACGTGGCAGAGGGTGAGTCCATCGCCGTCTCAGGCACTATACATAGGTCTTTGAATTACTTCTCAGACATATGCAGGTTTCCTCACGATATTTTCCTTCACCGTAAAGCACGCGGTGTGAAATAACTGCACATAAGTTTTTTAGAATAACTCATTGGTATCATCGAAAACTCATCGAACTTGCGAACGATTATAAAAGAGATATAATATCATGTTGTAGTAGTAATTCGAACCCTCAGGAGGATTATTAAATCGGCGACAAATATTGCACATCGACCTAAGAAAAGAGGCAATCGGAAAATATTGACTTCATCATCGCATCAACACGCTACAAAGTTGAAATTATACGATGGTCTCCCTACTGATGTCAATGAACAATTTTTGTCTTGCGGAGGAGCTTATGGCATAGCTGCTATTGCGATCATGCGATCAGCAAAGTAAAGCAACCCCAACCCAAGTCAGTAATTGAATGGGTGACTACCCGAGTTCCCTCCGTGCCTTGGAGAGCACGTAAACCTTTGGTCCCGGTTGCCAAGACATCTTTGGCAATCGTTTATCGTCGCATAAGAACTGTTTAAATCCAGATTACCGATTAACCTCGTAAAAGGGGTTACGAAGGTCGGATGGCAGTCATTTCGGATAAAAATCAGGTGATCAGCCACGTCGGGTTGAATCAAGTGCGCAACAATGTAAGGCTAAGGCTACTCAATATATATATTATATAATATTTAAATTTAAGAATGTGGCATGTGCATAATATAAAAGGGTTGCAAAGAAATTTGTAGCACCGTTTAGCTAACTTTAGCACGCTAAACCGTAGTTTGTCATTTCTATAATTATAAAACATATTAAATGAATACTTTTCTGGCCTGTCTGCTGACAAGAGTAACATAGCAAACAATCTAGGAATGTCATTTTATAATTTGACAACGTACTACGCTGCGATTGTACTCGGGCGCTCGCGCGACCGATCACTTTTTATGAACAAAATGGGAGCAATACTCATCAGATAACCTTACAAAAAGCCGATGACGGTTCCTACACAAAGGCGCCACCGTCTCGCTTCGATTACGCCCTATGACTAAGCAGTTTGTTCTGAACAACACTCCATATTGATCCAAACAACTCCTCTATTTTACTTTGGGCTTTATTAGATTTTTTTGTGTGGTCCAAATCTTGATAGGTCTGCGTAAATGACCAGTGCATGCGGACCCCTTTATGAAAACAATGGCAAATGAACTATGGATCTTATAACACTGGCTAGGAGAGGATATACAGCACACTGACTCCCGTCGCGCGATCTATGGTATTGTATGCTAGCGCCGAACAGAATTGTTGGTTTAATCGAGCTTTTTATAAGCACCGTTTGAATTTGTGAATGCAATGCTGATGGCCTATCGGTAACATTGTAAAAAGCGAAAAGACTAAAAAAAACATCGGATGCATCTATGAATTCTTCTTTTTAAGTGTACCTACCTAACATTGAAAAAGCGCAATGTGTAATGGGTAGGTTATATTGATTAAAAGTTTATTTTATATTATATCTTCTCCAGACAGGAGACCTTTACTTTCCTTGAATAAAAATGTTATAATCTTTCATTTTGAATTTGAAGAATTAGTTTTCTATTTGCATCATCCAGCTTTGAGCGAGATTAGGCACCCTACTATAATATTTTAAGCTGCGTGTATTAAAACTTCTTAGCTTTGACGTTTAATTTGCGGTATAAAAATTAAACTTCAAAGCTCGGTAGTTCTTAATACGCTATGCTTAATCAGTTAATCAAGCATCGCTTTTCTGTTATAATAAGGGATTTGTAAATGTTATTGACTTCCCATTTAATCTAAGACTCCTAGAATTTGAATTAAAGCAAAGCGCATGCGACGCCCCGGGTATTGCAAACTGATAAGAAGTTAATTGTCTCTTTCTAAAATGAGACCACTTTTTGTAGATTCTTGAGGCTAGATTTATTTCCGACGTGACATCTGCCTAATAAGCGGAAAAAGATTGTTGCCAATGAGCAGACGGGGACAGTCGGCATGATTTATCGGTAATCGTTTCAAGCAACTTCTTGAACTAAAATATTTTTTGTCTTGTGTGAAAATACATATTTGAGCCTGTCCGTCTAATTAATAAAAATAAAAGCCTTGATAAACAAAATCATATTTATTGGTAACTTATCAGTTCAAAAGAAAAGAAGAATAATATTAATAATTGTAAATATTCTTCTGCAGCGCCTTCTCGCGAACCTAAAGTCTAATTTGATTTTGCTACCAATCCCGACGTCTTAAGCTAACCATTCAGACTCAACTCAATCTCCGCCTCGCGCATTGCACTCGTGAACGCCTCGCTTATCAAACTCTATGCCCTCTGACATACCTATAATTCGAGGGGCGTTTCGGACTGAAATGGCGGTCCTATTATCCCCCTCAAAATAAATTATTGGTTCCATGGAGGCTCCGAATGCGACGCGCAGACGTGGCAGGCCGAGAAAAAGATGGCAGGACGAACTCGCCGCTTACCTCAAAAACTGGCCGGAGATAGCCCTGGATCGGAAGGGATGGAAAGAGGGAAGGAAGGCCTTTGCCCAGCAGTGGGACACAGAGGGCTCTAAATATATAAAAAATAAACATGGTGGCGTCGGAAACCGCGGTATGGGTCTCGAAAACTGAATCTTATATATATGCCAACTTCTTGTATGAAGATGTTGTCAAGGTTACGATTGGATCTTATTGTTCATAGCATTCATTTGACACCTTGAAAGTGCAATAAAGAAACTAGACTAGTTGTTATGCTATGAGTTTAATTTATATTCGATTTTAAAATGGTTGAGGATTCGCAAATGGACGAAGCGATTTTTCAAAAATGTATATGGCTTTTTGCGTATTTCAAACTGTGGGTCTAAATGATCTCTTTACTGCAGATTAGGAAAACTCATTGGTAAGACACACTTAACGTAATATCTATTTCTGTGTTTAGATCGAGATAAAATCAGGCCTCAGTGTGCAATTGGCTACTAAAGAACCGCGGCTTTTTATTTAAACCTATAGTTAATTGTTTATAATATACCGTGTTCTCAACCCACTATCAACAGTAAACAGTTCAATTAGACGTCGTGATCCTCAGACCATTATCAAATAATAGAACCGACATTATGGTGGTCGTAACTGGACCACCCAATGGTATAGTAACGTTATAATTGCTTCTTGTAAAGATTTATAATGTTTTCGATTGACGCCGGCCAAGTTAGCGACGGGCTTGGTTTAGGGTCTTGTATGGAGTGTTGTTATAAATTTGCTTTTGTTTTTACTTTTGCATGTGATTTTTATGAGCACTTAACATTGTTGGTACTCGGAGACTTTTAACACTATATTATACTAGCTGTGCCCGGCAAACGTTGTATTGCCATATATTTTTTTGGGGTGGACTACCCCTAACATTTAGGGGGATGAAAAATAGATGTTGGCCGATTCTCATAGATACCGGATAAGCACAAAAAATTTCATCAAAATCGGTCAGGCCGTTTCGGAGGAGTATGGCAACGAAAACTGTGACACGAGAATTTTATATATTAGATGGTGATTCAATAAGTATTCTTTAATTTTAAATGTGTCGTCTGAAGTCGTTGTTTTTTCTTCAACGTGGTAACATTGCTTTATTTTTTTATATTTCCTCATTTTACTTTCCTATCAACCCCTTACTTCCTTTTCTTCAATTTGTCGGTATATGTATATAGACAAACTTTTATATTCTAATAATAAATAATAAATAAGTAACTAAAAACTAATTACAAGTAGAAAACTTGGCCCAAATCGGTGTCTCTCGGGATCGTGCCAAGAAGGCTGGCAGCATTGCCACGCTGAATAGCAATGCTGATTCTCTGAGCGAGAAAAGCCCCAGCCCGCTTGTCACGAGAAGCTTCTACCAGACGACGTGCAACCTCTTTGAAAAGTTGATGAGCATCTGGACCCCAAGGTCCCAGAGTTTCAACGGCAAACGCAGAAAATATGTATCCTTGACCAATGCAAGCATATTTCCCGCGCTTGAGGCACTCCTGCTGAACAGCAGCAGCACCGGCCGCACACAAATAACTAAGCATTACCTCAATGTAGTGTACCTAGTAGGTTACTCCCCGGCACACAAATTACTAATTTTCAAGTTCAATCTACTTAATTTTGTTGCATATATAAAACGTATAATAATGAACACACTGTATTTTCGAGTAAAAAAAGCACAACATACTCCCTAGAATTAAATTAATCATCATTTTAGTAACTACAATTTATCAAATTATGTACTTAATTTATTGATACAGAGCGTAGTGAAAGTTATCAGAATCGATTAATATCACCCACATAATGATTTTCCTGACTCAACTTTGGATATAAACAGTGACGGCTATTTGTATAAGCTATATGATATTTTAAAATAAGAATGAACTCTTTGGCCTTTTATCATAACTGTATAAATCTGGCAAAGAAATATAACGCCAGTCTGATAGCTGCTCATTGCTGTGGCGTAGCGGTAATTTTTTTTTAAATAGAGAAATTACTTAGCCAACATTACCACGATACTTCAATTCTTCTCACCTTATTCAGAGCTGACGACTAAGAGTTTGACTTTGAGATGATTCAACTTACGTAGCTCAACGGATGATAAGAGGCCAGCGCAGCCTCGCACGCTTTCAATACCAGAGGACCAACCATTTTAGTTTAAGCAGCACGTATTTAGAGCATCTCAGATTCAAAGTTTGAATTTACGGTAAAATGGAACGTCATAGCTTAGAAGTTCTTAATACGCTCTGCTTAAACCCATGGTGGTAGGCCCCCAGGACTGTAATAAGCGTAATACCACTTGAACCCAATATTCCACTTGTGAAAACCACTACCTACTGAACCTCATTTCACAGCTTGAACATCCGAGTAAGGATGTTCCCTTGGAATCTCGTACTAAGATTCCACAAATTCATCTCTAAACGTTGTAAAACCGCCGTCGATGGCGCCAGAACTACACCTACCGCGTTATTCACTAAAGTTTCTCAGCATCCCACTCGTCGTCGAGTGTCAGTTTTAAAGAAACGACAACTGTACATTATCCTTTATATAATATTTATAAATCATCTATAATTGAATCCAACGTTCGTCGTCGAGTTCGACCCTGAGAAACCTTAATGAATAACGCTGCTGGACTGTACTCTACCTTAAGTCAAAATGATGTTGTCCACTGTGCCTCTGCGTGATAGAAAGTTATTCAACAAACTCACTCTCATTCATATTAGTTGGATAGTGCAAATCGTGGTGTCTCTTTGTGAATTTCACTAGCACAACCCGACAATAAATTCTCTTAACTACACCTAATCACAAATTCAATGGCTTAACAAACGACGGTAATAAATAAATAAAAATGGCCAACCACCTCCCTATTTCCTTTGCTTCGGCGAGTGAAATGTTAGAATTGCTTTTATCTCTCCACGGGAGCATGTTCCTGTAGGAACCGGGAATTCTTCACGGCAGCCACAATTAAGACTTAATACTCTCGAGCGGAGTTGTTTTATGCAAATAAGTACCTGACTCGCGTGTTGGACGCCTACTCAATGCTTCTATATAAATAAATGTATTAGTTATATACCCCTATATCATCGTCTCCCTGGCTTTATCCCATACATTGTTGGGTCGGCACTTGATTGAACCAGAGGCTGATCACCTAATTTTTATACGAAGCGACTGCCATCTGAATTTTGCAACCCCTTTTAACGAGGAAAATCTGTGATCTGGGTTAAAAAAAACTTGTTAGACTATTTTGGGCCTCCGACTGACTGTTACGATTGCCAAAGATGATAAATTGGCAACCAGCTTAATGTCTCCGAAGCACGGAGGGAAATCAGGCGGTCACCCATCCAATTATTGGCCAGGGTTAGGGTTGCTTTACTTTCACTGATCGAACGATATGCGCAATAGCAACTGTGACACGAGCTCCTTTATACTCCTATGTATACGTTAAAGGAAAGCTTTACATTTATACAATACAACAATGCTTACGATTCTTGAAGAAACATATTCGCTACAGTTGCAAATTTATATACTAATTTCAATTCAGTGTTCGTTATGTATTATTATTTGAGATGAGAAATTTGAGTAACTCTATGAGAAAAGCTCATAATTATGATTCGATGTATTAAATATTATTTATTTTACATAATTTTAAGTATATTTACTTTCAATAATAAAAATATTAAATTTTTCTTGATGTTAAAAGTCGCCATACATTGTACTATTGATTAAAACCGTTAATAAAACGACAATAAGGATTATAAAAAAATAAAGATTAAAAGTAAAAATATTTATTTACTCGAATAAATTGCTTATCTAAAATATAAATAGATTTATAAGTTATTAATTCGTCATAATTAAAACCTACCAGAATGTATGCAATTTGGACGGAATCTTAAATCACAATATACATACGTATTGTAGGTATATATTAAATATTTACTATGTACAGTCATCATTATATTTCTACATAACACTATGTAGCAATAATATATTATAATATTTACATGTTTTTATGATTATTATAGTAATATGTATACAAATATTAATACATTTAAATGTATTTTGTATTAAATATAATGTGTATACCGGCGGTACAATGAATAATAAATAATTTTTGTCTCTGGCGCCCAGGGGGCCTACTATCATCGTAATAGCAGACGTCTTCCTAACTTCTGAGCTTTGAAGTTTAATTTTAGTATCAAAAAATGAAACGTCAAAGCTGGGAAGTTCTTAATACGCTCTGCTTAAACCGATGATAGTAGGCCCCCAGGTGACCATCATCTTTTTACAGATGCCTTCACGAGCTATGAGCGCTGAGAGAAAACAGTGAAATGTATTTAGCATGTAGTTTATTCGCGACGCGTAATACATGCAAACAGAGATAGTCTATCTCACTTAAAAAAAAAACACTTAGAGAAAAATTACTTCTGCGCATTCACGGTCGGCGCTCATAACTTGTGACGGCACCTGTGGATGACTTTCGTGACAATCGGTCTGGGTAGTCTTGCTCAAAGATCAACATTGTTGAATACCAATATTGGTCTAGTATAAATAATTAATTATTAAGTATTTTTTACATCATCGTGTGTTCCACAAAGGCTCCGGGGACACGTTATCTTATCATATTGAAATATATAATAAAATATTTACAAATCATCCTTTCAGGAAAACATATTTTTAATAACACTACAAATTTAAGTAAGTGTGTTTTCCACCAGATTTATATAAAAACCTTACGAGCTACCAGTGCTGACAAGCTACCAATATGAAGAAAATCCATTCCATTATCTCTTCCCTATAAATTACAGATTTTAAAACATACGTTTTATAATAAATTAACACTTACAGCTAACTAAAAACTAATATCACACTTTTGTAAGACATAGTCTATTTGATGAACTTTAATTTTTTTACCTCGTGTTAATATCTCTTCACGTGGCATCCCTTGCGCTGTTTCTTTGATGTTTAGCTGTAACAAAGGGGAAAATATTATTGTAATTTTTTATTTTATTTAATAATCAACTATTAAGGAAAATTATACAATTTTGTTATTTTAATCCAAATACTATTTATCTTGACTGTACTAGGACTTGTGAAAAAATATGTTTTTTTTTAAACTTAAAAATCACAGAAACGTACAGACGTTTAAATAAATCTATTTTCAAATTTCGAACTTAAATTCTATTTATTCAATTAATTCATTCTTTTTAAATGCGATCCCGAATATGTTTCTTACAATTTTTTAAAGTCCTTAGCAGTACGATAATTCAATGAGTACGAAAGTGCAATGCAATTTCAAACTTACCAGTATGCAAAAAGAGATGATTCTTCAAATTAGTATGCTTTGAGAATCCTCGGGAGCAAATGTGACACTTGTATGGCCATGATCCACTGTGGACGTACATATGAGACTTGAGGTCCCCGGGAGTAGGGAATGACTTGGAACAAAGACTGCATTTGTGGGGCTTTTCCTGCGAAAAAAATAAAAATTGGTTAATAAGGGATAACGATAACACCATGTTTATAAACGATCATTAGCTTTTTTTTTCAGCTAAGTCAATGACCTCACACCTCCTTACTAAACATACTTCACATAAGCAGGTTTCCTCACGTTGTATTTCTTCACTGAATGACTGAAACTCGTGACATCCTTTCAAGTACACCTTTAAATGCTACTTCTCCTATCATCATCATTATCCTACCCTTATCGTATCGGCACAATATGTTTTCCTCTTCCATTTCTCTCTATCAGCCGCCATATCTGTATTCACAGTCATATCGTCTTTCATACAATCCATCCATCGTTTCTTAGGTTTTGTCTCCGTTTCGCCTCTACATACATACAGTCAAGCCTGTATTCCACGAAGGGGTAGGCAGAGGTATTTCAATAACAATACCCGCTTTTCACCGAAGTTGATAAAGTGCAACGTGATAGATGGTGAGTCTATCGCCGTCTCAGGCTCTATACATTCTTTGAATTAATTTATCCATAATATTGTATAATATAAATATAGAACGTCAATAAATCTCTTGATGAGAAGGAAAGAAAAAATCAATCTTGAGAGACAATAAGACCAATAATGGTCATCAAGATAATAATGAAAGTCATGCGTGAGGTGTGCGCGCGCTGCAAATGAATTTATAATGAACAAATGCTTTGCCTCGTTTGAGAATAATGGTAGAAGAAACAATGTCATATTGTATTTGCAGATAAATGTAGAATTAAGCGACGTATTACAGCCTGATTAGAATTGAGGTTGAACAAAGATGAAGTTTTGCGTTATCTGACTCACAATATTTTAAATAAGCTTAATAATGTTATCGTACAAAACAAAACAAATTTAAGATTCATGAGCAGTAACGACTCCTGAGCTCAGATTAAACTAAACACGAGTTAAAGCTTCACCTTTTGTAGAACAAGACATCATCGTTTTCCATACATTGTTGGGGTCGGCAGTTGATTCAACCCAATGTGGCTGATCACCTGATTTTTATAGGAAGCGACTGTCATCTGACCTTTGCAACCTTTGACGGGGTAAATCCGTGATCTGGGTTAAATCATTTGGCCTCCGAATGATCTATAATGATTGCCAAAGATGATAAATTGGCAACCGACGGCATAACGTGCTTAACTTTGCTGATCGAATGATATGCGCAACAACGATTGTGCCACGAGCTCCTCCTTTAGTTGAACAATAATTTTCATATTTAGATGCAAAGACACTTCGTTGTCACAAGTTACAATTTCAAATAACCATCTGAATTATTTAAGGCTTCAATGAAACTTTGTGGTGACCATATAAACGATACACAAATTATATACAATTTACCACGCAGTGACTTCAACCACACATTAGTACCGTCGCGTTATGGACTCGATATTAATAGTTGTCACGGCAGGAGTTATATAGTTGATGACTGCGGCTTACGACTGTCCTTTTCTAAATATCCTTGGGTTTATTTTTATTGTTCTCAAAAATATCGTACTTAAGAGGAAACATTCAGATCTCCAAAATCAAATTTCAGTATTTTTATAGCACTCCGATAATTAGGAAATTAAGGAGTTGCCACACCACATCATGCAAACGTATGTGATATCAGGCGTATTACATGAATATTATATCCGAGACATCCACTTTAGGGAGTCGATTATATATTAAGGTAAAGAAAACTTCTTTTGATTAAGTCGGATAACGATTTTAAATATGAACACCTGCCGCCCAAGCCTCATATCACAGCCTCAGAACGATTAGGGCTCAAATAATTTTTTTTTTAAATTGCAATGTTGGATCGACAAGCTTGGATTAATTACTTTGACAGATGTTATTTCAATATTTATGTCAAGGCTGTGATTTATCGATAAATAAAAAAAATACTTATTATGGTTTTTTTTAAACTTCGGGTAGAACATTTTTAGGGTCCTAAGAGTCCAATTAAAATATTACTAAAATTGAAATCAAACCAATAGTTGCGCGGACTACCTTCTAAATACATTCTTCAAAGACATCAACCTGATTTAAGCCACATAGTTTTGAAGACACAAAGCTAAATGCGGGGGCACTGATGACCCGTAAAACGGTGGCCGTTACGTGTACAAATTAAATTTACCATATCGTCATTTCCCGTGGCTTCCCAAGCTCCACCAAATTACCACTTTTGTTATGATGACACTACAATGACTACGACTGCATGTCGGAATGACTTGTGGTTGAATATTCACTTTGTAACCAAAAAATGTTAACATGTTAATGGTGAGTTTACTTTTCTTTTGTTCTGTAATCACATGCACTAATGTATCGGACTAGATTGTGAAGGAGGACCAGAACTAGATATGTGGGTAAAGTTGTTAGCAGAGGACATACATACATTCTTATTACAACATAATTATTAGTGTCCGGATGCTCATCAACTTTTCAAAGAGGTTGCACGTCGTCTGGTAGAAGCTTCTCGTGACAAGCGGGCTGGGGCTTTTCTCGCTCAGAGAATCAGCATTGCTATTCAACGTGGCAATGCTGCCAGCCTTCTTGGCACGATCCCGAGAGACACCGATTTGGGCCAAGTTTTACCTACTTATAAATAGTTTTAATGCTATATTGATTAAATCAGTTATTCTGATAAAAAAATATATATTTGGGTGTTCATCAGCTTTTAAAAGAAGATACACGTCGTCTGGTAGAAGCCTTTCATGACTGATGGCTGGGACTTGTCTCCCCCAGAGATTGCTATTCAAAATGCTAACTTCAAGGTACAATCCCGAGAGAGACTGATTTGGGCCAGGTTTTCAACTTGTAAATAGTTTTAAGTACTATTTAGTTTATATTTAATTAAGTTTTTATTATTTATTCAGAAACTATTAGGTCATTGGCTATTCCAGTCGGTCACAAACTATAATGTATTTTGTAAATGTACTCTTCCAAACAACTTTTAATTCAAAAATCTCGGTCAAACCACATTAACTTTTATTATCTAGAGTCCTCCCATTCAATTTTCGCTCACCAGCCCACTGCCAAAAAACTATAATTAACACCACTAAAGAAGCTAAGTCAATGAGGGGTTAATCAAAGTATCCTTTTATACGTAGGCGGCTTATATTGCCTCAATCAACGTGTACAAAAAATATACCCGACCGTACCCGCTACCGAATATTGCAAGGAATAAATCAATAAACAAAGAGCCATTAGTTGTCTGACAATTTCCTTCGGATAAATCACGACACAGGCAAAAAAACTGGTAGTTTCATCTGTACTCCGATAATGGGCGTAGTTCATTACCACGTCACGATAATAAATCGATGTGAAAAAGATTTTAACAAGCTATTTGAATAAAACGGACGAAGATACAGTCTGATATTGTTCAGCACGTTAAAAAATATATATTAACTTGACTTTTGGTATTTGGCACTTAACATTATAACTAGTATGTCAATTATTCATGCATTAGACTTTATTTTGTGATTTTGTTTGAGACTAAAGTATTGTGAAGATGTTTTTCAAGTCAATGCTCCCATCGATCAATAACCATATCGTTGTAATATCGTAAGATTCTCGACGGTTCATTGCGAACTCGATTACGTATCCGTCCGGAGGCCGTATCTCGTCTGTGTGTACAGTGACGTATGGCCGGCCGATACGCCTGCGTCGCGTTATGGAAATCGAATGCAAATGTGATGTGCTTGGGTTAATTTAGCTAAATAAATTGATGCGCCTGCAACCTGCATGCAGCGTACGCGGCACCATAATTTCGGTATTGCGCTCGTTATTTTAACGTTTATTCTCGGCAGTCTGCATATATTCATAAAATAGTTCAGATAACGAACTCTGATCAAGTTTTAATAGGTTTCATACATACACATTTAAATAAAGCTATAAGTATTATGATGTATCTATCGACGCACTGACAGAAAGTTAAACTTGTGAAACATTTACATATACGTAATGAAAACTAATTAATAACACAGCCCAATTATATGCTAGTTCGGTTAATCAATATTGTGGTGTCGGTACAATCTTGAGGCGAGACAAGAAGCATATTAATTGGTATCCATATATCTTGGTACACACCTATAGTAGCTATAAAGTTGGCGAAGGAACTAGCTCACTTAGTTTATTATGGACAAGGTTCCTAAGTAACGAAGTAGCGCCTTTTGATTTAATATGAACATCGATTGATTAAAGTAAGATAATAAATTGTGTGATTCTGCCGTGCCTGAATTTCCTCTGTCTATTTTACTATCCAATTCTATGTTACGATAACCGTAGGTTGCGGCTGAATGCCAGCTAATATTATAAATGCTAATGTGGGATTGTTTATTTGTTTGATTATTTATATTTTGCGCCAATCGATCATCATGATATTTTGCATACACTTTGGTTGGATTAAAAAAGAAAATAGAGTAGGTACCTCTCATTCGGGGGTGAAGCCACAGGTGGACGTTAGCATTGCTCTTAAAGACTCGAAATTTACCAATGTTATAATTATGATGAACTTCAGAAGAAAATAATTTTCCCTTCCCATTATTAAACAGCATTTATTTCACCAGGATGTAAGAAAGCTCCACCGATCCTAATGTAGCTATATGTAAAAATAGCGTATGTATGTGTAGAGTTTGATTTGCAGCTAGGTAGGTATGCTGATATTGTTTCCTTTCACCATGATGAAAGTGGTGAGATCATATATTTTCTTCACCTACTAAGTCACATTGACGAGAACCAAGAGTTACGTTTGCTCGTGCTCTTTCCATGGAACTTTTATTAAATAATTATAATATCAAACTCGCATATTATCATTTGTTTAATTTTATTTACATACACAAGGGGAACTATGGTACCGTATAGATTATATACGTTTTCTTCTGCGAATCGCTTTATCGCCGCGTAATATTTTATAAATGATACCATTATTTTAGTGAAATATTTAATAAATAGAAGAGAGGATTGACATTAAATGCAAGTGTGAACCGAGCCTAACCAGTGGGGTATTTCATTAAGTCACCTCTCGAGAATAATTTAATCAGTACGGTCGGCAGCAAAAGAACGATAAAGCATGATTGATAGTGTTGTAGACGATGCAACGATGCAATCTGCCGCCGCCTCTGTAACCAGACTTATTTTCTTTACTACCTTGGAATTGAATGAAATCGCTTAAGATTTAAATATCGAATAATTATGCATTCGTATCGAATAGAAATGCAAATATTATACATTTAAATTAAGTTAAATTTTAGTATTGAACTTTTCTTAATATCGTTGGACTATCGATGCTTTGAATAACACACAACATGCATGCTATGGAAGGTTTAATTAAAAAGTCAAATGAAGATATTTTTAAGACATCGATATCCATGTTCAATATTGCAGTGTGCATACATAATAGAAATATCTTATAATGCCGTTAATGAAAACTCAACGAAAACTATTTTTCAAATATCGGAAATAATCGAAAGTAACCGTGAATCAGTGAATTTATACGTCCCAAGTAGTGAACAAATAATATAATGAGTATCAAAGGCCAAACTCCCACATACACAATATTATGGTCGATATTCACAAAATTGCATGTGAGTTTCACTTTGGTTTTGAGGGTTGAAAACAGAATTTAGTGATGTTTTTACAAATAATTATTATTGTAATAAAATTTAATGATAATATAATATATTTCATATGTATCAATAAATGGGTAATAAAAGCAAGACAATCAATTAAAAAACAAAGCACATATTCGATCATTTGAAGTTGCGGCGCTTTTGATAATTTTTTTGATAAAAAAAATGTTGACACTCCAATCAATAAGGAACCTTATGTCTCGGTCGTTAAGAAAGTAATTTAATTTAAACCACAAATCATTATAAGCACAGTATGACACATCTGAAAGGTCGAAGCGTGACAAGTTTTTTATTGAGTGCGAGATAAAGTCGTGTCCAGTTGGTTTGATATGAACTTGTTGGATAGGTATTCGTCTTAGAAAGGAAGGGTTCATCTGTTTGTATCTATGATGACACCATTGGTCTAGTGGTCAGTATAACTCAGTGATACACTAGGTGTCGCAGGTTCGATTCCCTCGTCAGAGTAAACATTTAACGTTATGAACATTTTATATTCACCTTGCATCTGGGTTTCGTATGTTTAGAAAAAAAAAGTATATTTTTCGTTGCTTTGTGATTAATATCCGATTTTTTTTGAATATTTAATTGGAAAAAAAATATAATTACTTTAAATTTTTTAGGTTATTTTTGGAAATGAAATTTTATTCCTGTTTCTCATGAGAGTATCGTTGCTCTTATTTTCACGGCTGAAACATTGAATATATTTAGATATCTTTAATCTCAAGGACTCGTATCTAAGGTGGACAAAGCCTGAGTAAGAGCTAGTATTTAATAAATAATACAAGTAAGCAAATGCAGGTTTATCGTGACAAAGTCACATAACAATAGCTGTTTGAAACGGTCATTACAAGGAAGTTTCATGTACCGTATAATTGACACATCTGTGTAAGACTTTTTATTACGAGCTTGTCATTATGACACAACTGAAGCGGAAAATGGTATTATCTGCACGCATTTCTTTGCACTATAAAGCTACTATTTCAATTTAGTCCAAGAGACAAGTGCTTGTGTGATGTGAGTAATGCTATGCTTGCGAGATAGATAGTATGACGGTTTTTGGCGTCACGCCATCCCAGGGGCCCAACCATGAGCTCTTTTTGCAATTGCATTAAAACTGTGTGGCAGTGACAGATGTATACACGTCAAATACATCTGTCTCATAATAAGAGTAAAATTATCATGGCAATAAGAGTTCATGGTAAGGCTGCAGAAGGGTCGGTAAATGTCGAATGGGTAGTTTCTGCATTTTTTTTCTGAAGATTGTACGGTGACGATGAGAAAGATGATGAATCTATCGCCGTCTCGCGCACTATACCTGCATACGTATGTCTTTGAATTGGAGACGAATATATTCCACGAGCCTAACCAATACACCCATATTACGTGTTACATACCTGCCATACATAATTATGCTCACGCCTCTATTCTCTGAAGAGGTAGGCAGAGGTGTTGTAACAATAACATCCACTTTTCACCGAAGCAGTTTAAGTGAGAAGCAGCATCGTGACAGATGGTGAGTCTATCGCCATCTCAAGCACTATACATACGTCATCGAATGACATCTCAGGCATGCGCAGGTTACCTCACGATGTTTTCCGTCACCGTAAAGCATGTGGTGTAAAATCACTGCACATTCGTTTACAGAAAAAATCATTGGTACAAACAGCGCTGGGATTCGAACTTGCGGCTCATATGTTTTGTAAGTGGTTAAATTAAACATTCGTTTCAAATACGATCGCGATCTCCTAGTCTATATTTCAATAGGGCGACTTGCGGGTGCTAGATTAATATGAATTATGATTGTTGGTTACATTGGTCATTATTTGTAAATCAAGGTGGCACGCGATCTCTGATGGTGCATACATAAAATATCTCTGAGAGAGTGAAATACTTAATGGTAGTTTTCACGGTAATGCCACAGTTTAAACATAAGATCAGTTTAGAATCAAGGAACAAGTTTTTCGAGATTAACTCCCATAGACTTTTACGAGAAATTAAGCGGAATAGACGTAAGTATAGTAAGAGATGTACCGATCGCTTATACGTCAGTCACGTGTTATACAAATAAATTTCAAAAGTATAGAACAATATTCTACATTTTTTAACAATAAATAAAAGAGAAAACACTGTATTTTTAAGATTGAGAGCTTTATAAAGCAAACGTTATTTATTCCAAAGAACAAGCATAGCTTTCTTACTCCTTATATTTATACTGTGGTATTGCTTTAGCCATTAGGCCAGGGTCCATAAAATATGATTTGTTTTTGTGAAATATTGCATAATAAAAAGTTAGTTAGGGACTACCATCTGCAAATTATCGTAATCATTGGTGAATCATAATATGAATTGCACCTAAGTGACCATCTTGTCATTTCGATGATAAATCATATTCGGATCACATTATGATTCTCCCAAAGTGGCCTTTTAAGACCTACAGCTTAATAGTTAATTCATAAGTACAGTAGCGCCGCGACCCCAATTTGGGCCTTAGCTACCCGGGATCTACTTAATATATCAATTAAATTAATTCAAATGAATTCCACTTTTATTATATTACTCTTCCATCATTGTTCTATCTCCAAAAATCTCTCTGTGACAACTTGTTGAATTCTTTCATAAAACTTAAATTTGCAAAGAACAAGGTTTTAAGCCGCTGGTAAGGCTGAGGCCTCACAGTACCTACTACATTAGATTACAATGTCCGGTGACTCATTAAAAGTAACTGGCCTTTAATCAAACAGGAACTAAAGCATAATTTAACGTATGTAGAAATGAAAGGGCCAACATTGTTTATAATCCCTTGGAAAATGTATGGAGAGAGTATTTATGATTCAAAGGCTTTTCTCGCATGATTTGCTATTTGGATCAGTTTAGAAACTGCAGTAGTATGTTAGAGAATTGACCATAACCAGTACTATTATTGGCTTTGATCTATAGAACAAAAGGTAAGTAAATTACCAACGAATTTGAATGAGTAAGTATCAGAGGAGAGAGTTCGTACTAGTTTGAACTACTTGTATGTAATAGTTACAGACACATACGTTCTGAATACAATGTCAATGTATTTAAAAGTAAGAGTCCGCTATATTAATATAATTTTATGTGCTTTATTATAGCCATCTCTGTAATCCAGGTTGAATTTTACGACGTACAAAGACTTCTTCGAGGTATAAGTTTGATATTGTTTGCAAAAGGAAAACCTTTATCTGAGGCCTTACCATGACCTCTTATTAGTTTTATTCTTATTATGAGACAGATATATATGACGTGTATACATCTGTCGCTGTCACACAGCTGAACTATCATTGCAATAAGAGTTCATGGTTGGGCCCCTGGCAGGTAAGTACACGATCGCGCAATACGAGGGTGCTTAAAATTATGTATTATTGTTTTTTTGCAAAATTGTAACGATAAGGCAGAAAATTATTTTTGACACAATTAGCAGTGAGATCACGCAATGATTAATTACATAGATTGATAAGTTTTGACTTTGGAACCTTGAAAGTGGCTCTTTTGATGAATTTATGAATATCATTTTTTGACTTGATTTTATCGTAAACTATCTGTGCCCCGGTTTCACCCGCGTATATTTAGTTCTATATACAATATCGGTTTAAAATTGACAAAGTTTCATATAAACTTTCACCCCCTATTTTATCCCCTTGGGGGTAGAAATAATCTAAATCCTAGCGAATGCCTATGTCATAACATTTACCTGTAGGTATGCCAAATGTCAGCCCGATCCGTCCAGTGGTTTGGGCTGTGCGTTGATAGATCACTATGACAGTCAGTCAGTCACCCTGAGTTATATATATTTAGATTAATAATGTAAAGAAGAAGCTAATTTCTCATTATGAAAGCCAAATGCTGATACATATATTTTTTAACTGTAATTTATAATCTTAGGATAAAAAAGCAAATTTACCGGTTTCATATCAATTTGCCAGTCGGCATCCATTAATTGCTCTTAACATTTTGTGGGTAGACAAAATTAGACGAACGTACAACAGGAAGTCAATTAATGATCTTTTATTAGCCAAGTAACAACTTTCCAATGAAGCTATAGAGTATCTTACAACTAGTTTATCTCTTAAGCTACTTTTATAACACTGATGGTACATTTTTGGTATAAAGCATGTTCTAGACATTCGCCTCATGAGTTTTTATACATTCATTTTCATATGGTACTCTCCACTAGACATAGACCTCTTCAAGACGCCAATAAGCCCTTTAGCTCGTCTCCGCAGTTAATACCAATCGCACACAATGTGTCATCGTTTGTACATCGTCATAAGTCACTACATTTTGACAGGAGATCGTTTTGTGGATGTCAAAGCAATGAGAAGCTTTTAGAATAAATAAGTATATCAAGAGCCGTGGTGACCTCGGGGCTAGAGCAGTCGCCTGCTACGCAAGCGACGCAAGTTCGAATTCCAGCGGGGTACCAATGAGTTTTTCTAAAAACTTATGTACAGTGATTTCACACCACGCGCTTTACGGTGAAGGAAAACATCGTGAGGAAGCCTGCATATTTCTGAGAAGTAATTCAAAGATGTATGTATAGTGCCTGAGACGGCGATAGACTCACCATCTGTCACGTTGGCATTTAATCAAATTCAGTGAAAAGTGGGTGTTGTGATAACAAAACTTCTGCCTACCCCTTCGAGGAATACAGGCATGAGCATTTGTATGTATGTATGTAAGTATATCAAAGAACAATATTAAAAAAAAAAAATTAATATTGTTATTAAATTTTTTGGTTTTTTGCTTGGTGTTCTCTTCAGCAAGCCCTTACATTTGATACCAGTCCAGTGGTGCAGGAAAAAAAATCATTTAGATCTTTTAGATCCGCCATATTGGAATTAGAATGACGTGAGCATATGAAGCTAAACATGCATTGTCATTCAAAATAGAACGCTTATTTTGAACACAAAATTCCAGCTCAAGTGGTTACACTGCAAGTTAAATAATAGCTTACAAAAACGTCCTTGTTATCTCAAGAATTCCTTCACCAGTCTAATCGTAGCTTCATATCTGCGATAATTAACAAAAATCAAGTTGACAATCTACTGCTACAGTTTATATCGATTGGTAATCATCTCAATCCATTCTGAGAGCTCATTTTGTGTGTGTAAATACTGTTAATCACCGTTTCTCAAATTAAATGCTTGTAGATAGACATTTTAACGTCTATATCTCCATATCTCTAGTCATCGTCGGCAATCAACCGAAAAACAGTAGGTTTAGAAACGGCCTGCCGGTGTTTACAACAATATAAAGAACATGTATTTACATCCGTTCGACTTAGTTTTAATTAATACATTTGATTATTACTTGCCTTGGTTATGATTTCACCGCTTCATATTAAGCTATATAGATAGTAATTTGGTTTTATGGTAGCTGAGGAATATTACGTTCCAGCTACCCGAATCAATTACCTATCGACAATTTTGTATTTTTGAATATTATTTAAGATACTAATGATTATATGTTAACAAGGTCTATTGTGTCAATGTAGGCAGCTTTTGGTACCGGACCGCATGCGTGGTCACCAAAGGCTCCGAATCCTCGGTTTAAAAGTACATAAAAAAAAGCACCTAGTTTCAAACCACATTTTTATCTGGGTGTTCTTTTCAAAATAGGTATATTTCATGCCAATCTTATCTATATCATTGATACATCAAGAAATATATGGAGATATGTAGAATATTTTTTTAAGGTATTGGCCATTAACGTACATGAAGTGTACGATGTCTTTAAATTTAAGGCGATAGAGCTCTATTGTGGACACGTCCTAAGATAAAAGAAACCCTGCAAGTAATAAAATATTTAATATCAATCTAAGTTATAAAGTCAAAAGCAACTATTCATATAATAAAGGTGGATACACACTTCACAATTTCCTTTCGCGCTTAGTTTCAATTTATAGCACAATTAAACTAAACCGTTCACCTCCTTTGGCATTAATTAAACCAACAATACCTGTGTGCCATTAGAAAGGTGTCTTCGGAGTTAATTACAAAAAACTTAAGTTACGTAAGTTGGCCCTTATAAAGGCAGGTGCGCACGCACATGCCCGGTGCATTTAATGTGATTATAAATGCAATATGGCATCGTAAAAGGTTTTATTCCGGAATAAATTCATCGAACAATATGTGCGATAGCCGCATTATCAGCTGTTTTGCCATGATTTTCACCTGCTTTCTGTGGAAATTTATTGCGCTTTTAGAATTTTATAACGTACTGTTATACAATTGTTTTAATGAGGTTATCTACAACAGTTGTTTATAATGATACATGTAGAAATTCTATAACCCTTATTTGTAATATCTGAAAAAAAAAAAAAATTTGTGATTTTTTTTTAATATACCCATTTAGTGCATTTAGATCTCTCAATGATTATACGTTCTCCATAATATGTAAATGATTTTTCATCATATTTATATCATATCCAACTGATAGGACTATTTTTCTTTATATATACTAGCAATTTGTTTTTTTGTTTGTTTGGGTGAAACTCAGGAACTACTAGTTTGAATTGAAAAAAAATTTTGTGGATATCGGATACTTCATTCATTGACGAAGACTTTTAAACATCACGCAACAGTTGAAAATATTATGTAAAAAAAATCACTAAGTAACATACTTTTTTATAAATAATACGCGGGTAAGACCTCGAAACATTGGATAGGTAGAAGCTTCTCGTAACAAGCGGGCTGAGGCTTTTCTCGCTCAGAGAATCAGCATTGCTATTCAACGTGGCAATGCTGCCAGTCTTCTTGGCACGATCCCGAGAGACACCGATTTGGTACTAGTTTTCTACTTGTAAATGGTGCTAAGGCTATATTATTGGATAGTAAAAATATGAATATGAATTAAAATTGTAATGCAGAGCTAACCCGTTCGTGAAAAGACTGCTACTTTATTGATCGTTACGTTTCCAATAAATAAAATAAATAAGGTTAATGAACTCGTCTTATCTGTTGATCGTGATAAGTAAAAACATATATAATCGAAATGTAAACAATTCATAGTACCACTAACACCTACTAAACTGGTACTCATTGTTATTTCCCGTGACAAAGCTGAAGCCAATGTCAGTCAGTCTAGCGAGCAACTCCAATGTATTGACAAACGCAAATCTCATTCTGATTTGAACGGACCACCAATCTTATTTGCTCCTCGTTACTCATTGGTTTTGGTCCAATTGTAAGGCTCAAGCTTTATAAAAGTTCAATGGAGGCGTAAATACTTACACATTGTTGTAAGTTACTTTTCTAAGCCATCTCGCAAAAGTATTTTAATCAAAGTTTTGTTAATAATCATGTTGGAAATTAACGTTTTATTGTCAACTAGCTGTGCCACGCGGTTTCATACCCTAAGTTTTTTATCAAAAGTAGCCTACACTTTCATCCCCTTGGGGATAGAATTAATCAAATCCTTTCTCAGCGGATGCCTACGTCATAACATCTACCTGCATGCCAAATTTCAGCCCGATCGGTCCAGTGGTTTGGTCTGTGCGTTGATAGATCACTACGTCAGTCAGTCAGTCACCTTTGAGTTGTATATATTTAGATATTAATGATTACTTTGTAATCTTCATTTGTATTAAGACAGTTTAATTATTTGAAACATAGTTTAATTATTTTAGTGGCAATAATATAAAATTATACTTCACCGGTATATATATTTTTTAATTTTCTTATAGTATCAGAGTCAACTATAAATTTTATTTGCCTTGATAATTGTTTCGTTCAGGTCATAACCTATCATATTGTGCCTTAGAATTAATAGGAAATATAAATTCAAATATTAGAATAACTTCGTGGAGTGGTGGCCTCGGGGTTAGAGCAGTCGCCTGCTACGCAAGCGACGCAAGTTCAAATCCCAGCGGGGCCTGCACCAAAGAGTTTTTCTAAAAAACTTATGTACAGTGATTTCACACCACGTGCTTTACGGTGAAGGAAAACGTCGTGAGGAAACCTGCATATTTCTGAGAAGTAATTCAAAGACGTATGTATAGTACCTGAGACGGCGACAGACTCACCATCTGTCACGTTGGCACTAAATCAAATTCGGTGAAAAGTGGGTGTTGTGATAACAACACCTCTGCCTACCCCTTCGGGGAATACAGGCGTGAGCATATGTGTATGTGTATGTGTTCGTGGAGTGGGGAAAACATAACGCGTCGGATGAAACTCCATTAAATACGATATACCCCATTACAGGTGCTTTAAACGCGTTTTCTTATAACTTGTACTCCAAAAGCTGGCGCTTTGTGTGACCACCAATTGTAAGGACGAAACGGTGTCTCTCTAGACGAGTAAACAGATTGTCAACAAACAAATAACGAACCTCTAACGAGTGGAAATGTGTCAGAGGGGACACATACGCAGATTGCTGTGAAATGTTGTGGGAAAATCTAAACAAAATTTACTTTATTGTTTAAATAGGATTTGTTGTTAAATTCATTGTTTGTTTTTGTATCCAATTGACTGTGAGATTTTCGTAACACTTTCGAGAAAATAATTAGCTTCACAACTTAACTAATCCTTATATTTAACTGCAATAAAAATACTTAACTATTGAAAAGGAAGCTCAAGTTAACCGTCGTTATTAGGGTTGTGTATCTATAATAATTTAGTGCTTTTCTCGCTCAGAGAATCAGCATTGCTATTCAACGTGGCAATGCTGCCAGCCTTCTTGGCACGATCCCGAGAGACACCGACTTGGGCCAAGTTTTCTACTTGTAATTAGTTTTTAGTAATTTTCATTATTATTATATCATTTAAAAATAAAAAAAAAAATTTGTTCATAAATAAAATTGAAGTGACTGTTTGTAATTCCAAAATAAAACCTTTTCACTAAATGCGGAACTGACATAAAAAAAAATTTTTTTAAGCATTGTCTCTGTCTGTCTGTTTGTTCCGGGTTATCTCTGAAACGGCAGGACCGATATTAACGGGACTTTCACTGGCAGATAGCTAATGTTAAAGGCTATTTTTAGTTAAAAAAACATTTAGGGTTCCGCGGGAATCAAATTAAATCTAAGCGGGTTAAACCGCAGGGCACAGTTAGTTGTAAATAATATTTAAAATTATCTGCTCAACAGGGACAAAGAGAAGGCTTGCATATCTTAATATATATCATTCCAATGTAACTCTAAGAGCTAATATAAATACTAGCTACCTTACTTTATCGCCAAAACAAGTAAGAATCCATCACCTGGCCTACATAAATAGCGTCCTACCACTGCCATACCTATTGTGAATCGATCACATCAAGCTATTGTGAGCGCTGCATTATTATTTCGCATTTCTGTACTTAACTAGCCGTCTAGTACTGACCGCTTTAATTCAGCGCTGACAGCTGAAAGATCTTTAGCTGAATGCCCGATCAATCAAACGAGACGGGCTAAGGAGAGGCCAATTTTGTGAATAGCCTTTGTCTATTGAATAGTTTATTCCAAATATTTTAATGTGAATTGTTACAGTTATAATGGACAATGGCATAGTTAGGTCTCCTGAGTTATATTGATTCGGTTCATCCCTTTTGATGTGACACTTATGAGATGGCATTTTCTTTTTAAGAATGAAAATGTAAAAGTTACATGGCTAAATAACTTGACGGTCTTTTACTGAGGCTAGTATCCTTACGGGATTTTTTTTTGAAGTTCATATGTGAATATTGCGATAAGTGTTATGTTAATACTAGCTGTGCCCCGCGGTTCCACCCGCGTAGATTTAGTTATGTATAATATATCGGTTCATCTGCTATTTTATCCCCTTGGGGGTAGAATTAATCAAAATCCTTTCTTAGCGGATGCCTACGTCATAACATCTACCTGCATGAACAATTTCAGCCCGATCCCTCCAGTGGTTTGGGCTGTGCGTTGATAAATCACTATGTCAGTGAGTCACCTTTGAGTTACATATATTTAGAAGATGAATATTTTCATGTCAAATGCGAAAAAATGTCAATACTACAATACAGATAAAATATCTTGTAAGAATATATATATCTATGTAAACACATGCAAAAGAGAAATTTATAAAAATCCTTTTGAAAATAGTTTTCAAAAACTAACACTTCACTGTAACTTTATGTTGTAGAGTATTCTTTCATCATATCATAAGTTATAACATTTAACTTCAGAAGCTATTGTTCTATAACAAAGATGAGCGTAGAGTTCAAAGATCATATTAACCGTCAGTTAACACATTAAGCGCCGTTGAAAAGTACCAAAATGTGTATTTCTCACGATTGATCAAGGAACCGTGTCGTTCAGAAGACGATACCATAAAATTTATTGGCAACTGAAGGGCAGCTCTCTTCATAATGTCGAGAATTGTCGTACGTTTACTTAGTATGCCCACGTATTAGAGTTATTGGTAATGGGAAGGCTATCTATTACTCGGATGTAGGTAAGATATTTGCAACCAAATAAACTGTATATTCTGTAACCCGTAGACAGACGTCAACAATTAGACGTAGCAGTCGCCTGCTCCGCAAGCGACGCAAGTCACAAGTTTTTCTAAACACTGATGTGCAGTTATTTAACACCACGTGCTTTACGGTGAAGGAAAACATCGTGAGGAAACCTATATATGTCTGAGAAGTTATTCAAAGACTTATGTATAGTGCCTGAGACGGCGATGGACTCATCCTCTGTCACGTTGGCACTTGTTCATATTCGGTGAAATGTGGGTGTTGTTGATACAACACCTCTGTTTACCCCTTCGGGGACCCTTCTGGGATGGCGTGAGCATATTTATTTTTTATTTTATTTGTATCTTAATATAAGATTATACGAAAATTGTAACGACTTGAGGTGCAACTTGAAAATGGCTGATATTTGCCAATGGATCATATAAGGAGCCAGTTGGTTGGCAATAACCTTCCCTATATCCCCGTAACATACTGCCGTCACTAATAATATATGTAAACGAACCTACGTATACGTACTCTAATATCCGATTTTATATGTTAATTACTGTAGTATTTGGAAATTTCAGTAGTACATACACATTATACGGATGCGGATTCCGAATAAAGTCGGTTTCATTTTAGTATTACTTTTAGTTAGAAAGAGACGTATGCGTTTGTGTGCGAAAACCAGGGGCTCAACTATGAACACTTCTCAGAAGTTCTTAATATGCTGCTGCTTACAGCCAGTATGTATATAAGTATGAGAGCTGTCATTCTGTAAGCTTTTATTTCGTGGCGATACCGACGCGAACTACCAGACCGTGGTTTCACACGATGTGTGTGAACCCACGCTATATGAGATGAAAACCTTTGTATCATATTCAACTACACAATTTTAATTTAGATTATTTAATATTCATGCGGTATGGTTGCTGCTAGATGAGAATTACGTCAGCAGCACATGATTTGGAACCAAGAAAGCAAGTTATAGAATATATTTTGGTCGCAGTTTAGAGGCACACAATAATTATCTACGACTTCTTAACAAGCGACAAATTTTTACTTCGTGATTTTTTTTAAATATTTGATTTCAAACAATATGTTAAATTATAATGTTTTATACACTTAGATATTTGAAAAATGAAATGACTAAAAGGTTAGTCGACATTACAGGAGACCGAAGAGCTGGCAGCTACCTCGGACAAAGAATTAGTCTTACCATTCAAAGGGGAACACTGCCAGTATCTTTGGAACCTTGCCTCCTTTTAATAATATATTTTAGTCATAAGATTATACTTTTTAAAGTGATGTGTCTAAATGTTCAAACGGAATGATTGTATAAATGATGCAGTACTTCGATATTTCTGATTAATATCAAAAAAATATATATTACACAATAAGGAAATATATCACAAATTACCTAAAATGAATATAATTAAACCAATACAAAAGATTGACTCCTTACTATCGACATGTCGGTCACAGTGTGTGATCACGCGGGTGGTTCCCACGTTGACCTGACCTGTAATTTATTAGTCCAGGACTTAAGGAAACTACCTGTGACCGCAGGTGCGCCTTAAGATACCAGGGCTGTCAATCGGGAGTTTTTTTAATTTTATAAGGGCAAAAAACTATGATAGGAGTTAATGTAAATTAGGCTCGCTATTTGCAATAGAATGTTTATCGAAATGGATTTAGAGAAAAATATATTCATAAAAGAACGACAAGCAGACAAAATTAGCAAAAATTACTTTACATAAGATCTTCAGAATTACAAAATATATAACACTTTTTTTATGTTTTAGTACCGGTAAATAAAATAGGTAACAAAAAAACACTTAGGAACGATTGTAAGGTTATCCTAATGGGTCTCCGTAAATACAACGCGTGATATCACATTCTTGTGTAAGTTGTGGTTTTTGTAAAAAAAAAAACATTCAAGACATATTTGTCAACCCTGGGGGCACTCATCGTGTGCAGCGTTGTGTGATTTTCTTAAGTCGCGGACACATGAGGTCATAGTTAAGTAAAAACTAAGGTGGGGCGTTATGGGAAACGAGCACAGTAACACCACCGTGTAATGTGCATAGCTTTGGCGGACCGTAGTATAGCACTTATTATCGTCACTTATGGGAGAACTATTATGATTTATTTCTATCCATAAGGGTGATTATTTTTAACTTCAATGAAACCAAATTCGAATTATTACCGTAATTAAATATGCCTTGTAGGAGCATATGCGTAGTCCTACATAAAAAGAAAGCATATTATAAGTGTCGACTAGCTTGAGTTTAATTTTCTTAATCACTTCGTTAGATAGTAATAAAATGTTCCAAATCAATGAAATACCAATGCTAATCAAATAGGTACTGGAATTGTGTCTCTTACAATCATCGTATATTTCTACTGCGATTACTTCCTAGGTAAGTATAATCGGTACATACCAATAGGTAATCACACAGTCCCTGTAATTATTCCAATCAAATCGAGATAATAGAATCTGTATGTAACGATTGATAGAAAAAATAACTATGTAATCCACCGACTCATAATTTTCATCACGGAACTATCAGTGCGACAGAAAAACACAATGAATCCCTCACGACACTGTGCCATGAAAAGGATATAGCTAGGAATATGTGAATTATCATTACAAGAAAAAACTTAATGGCGTCCATTGTCTTTATCAAGGATAACGCGTTTTTATTATAAGTTTCACAAACGTTGTATGGTGTGTAAATTTCCGTAATTGCGGACTCACAATGGGTCATGATTCCTTTAATATTGAACTTGACTATGAATTAATTGTTACTGTGTATTGCGCGATGATATTATAGTGTTGAAGATCTTCGACATCTTAAACTATAATAAAACTAAATGCAGCTAAAGAGACGATCTCTTCTGATCTATGCTGATTAAAGAAATACGTTCTGTGTCGAAAAGACCCAAAATCTGGTATGTATTTTATATCGCAACGATATCGACAGTCGAATTCATAGAGTTTCATCAGACGTTTGTTTGGGTTTTTTAAATGCTCTATTGAAATCCACAATATTTTTGGTCCGAATATACACATACACTTTTAATATTATTATCTTATAAATGTATATAAGTAACATTCTAAAGCATGTCTAAACGGTATAGAAATATGTATCTGATTTTTTTTAATGGCACGTTAGCAAAATCCTAATTATTTTTTTCAAACTGCCCAACGAATACAAGTATGCCTAAAATACAAGATAAGAAAATAAAGTCATTTCCACATAAACAGCCTAGCAACCTACGACCCATTCCCACGACCACGCTCCAAGACACATGACTTTTCCACCCCGCTGACCACACGCACAGAACTATATCTTTGTGTGAATTATATTTATGTATAGTGTCTTAAACCTACAGTACTTCCTATTGGTTAAGAAGAGCGTTTTTAAACATGCCTAATGTTTACGTCTTTGAATTACTTCTCAGAAATATGCAGGTTTCCTCACGATGTTTTCCTTCACCGAAAAGCACGTGGTGTAAAATCACTGTACATAAGTTTTTTAGGAAAACTCATTGGTACAGGCCCGGCTGGGATTCGAACTTGCGTCGCTTGCGTAGCAGGCGACTGCTCAAACCCCGAGGCCACCACGGCATTGAAATGTGTCTTTTTGGAATATCGTCGTTGGCAAGACTATAGAACCGGAGGTCAGTTCATTGACGTTCAGTGCCTAACCAGCGCCTAAACTGAGTAAATCATTTAATGCAATCCAGCTAGGGGCACCCCATAGTGGAACTCGAATATCGGACTGGAACATCTAGTGCACGACATGTGCTGGTTTGAATTGAAACTTCTTGATAGCCGCGACCCGGCCCATTTAAGAGCGCGTTGTTATTGATACACAACATTAACCTAAATGGTATAAAAATAGAGGGAAAGAAAGAGAGTCTTTACAAGTTACCAGCAAACAAAGAGTTTATCTATCGATGAAAAATAACATATTTTACTAACTAGGATAAACCGCCTTAGGTAGGTCAAGGCGAAGCATGTGAAGACATATCAAGTACATCCCCCGACTTAGCGACCAGGAAGAACACTGTAGATCATAGTCGGTGTGAGTCTGTCATAACCCTTACGCAGCGGTTGGTGTATCCATAATGAATTTTCCACGAGAAAAAGATAAACTTACCTTTATATGCGTCATCCGATGGTAGTATAAGTTTGAGCTGGCAGTGAATCTCTTCCCGCAGTGTTGGCATTGGTGAGGTTTCTCCCCAGAGTGAATGCGCCTGTGTGTGTTCAGGCTACTTGATGTACTGAATCCTTTGTTGCACACCATACATACGTGAGGCTTTTCACCTGGAAAGGAATGGATGGCTGTAGACTTTTTCAGTATTTAAACAAGGAATGTAGTCTTATTTGTATCGTTACCAAAATATGTGGCCCGTTAAAGGAGGATTTTTAATTTATATAAATATGATGAAGTTTAAACTAACATATTGTGAAACAAGGATTTGACTGTGAGATTCTAGTGAGAACCGAAAGTATAAATTTTGACAATTTCAAACATCGACGAATGACGGTGCGTCCTGGCGTGACTCGAAATGTGTATGATTTTTTTTCGGTATTTGATGGATCAACTTATTTCAAGCCGCACCAATTTCATCAAATCCGAAATTGAATGTCGCCAACGTTTAAATATGCACAAAACTACACTTCGAGTATTGAACGTAGCCAATTTAGGACAGGTTGGCCGAACTGATTCACCAGGAGGTAGCTGACCCCCTTAATATATAACTACTAATTACTCGTACTAGCTCTCACCAGTATGTGTTCTCATATGCCTTTTCAACAACGAAGGTCTGTCAAACGCCTTCCCGCAGACTTCACACGGCAGTAACGCCCGTTCAGACTTAGCTGGTCTTCTTTGGATTTTGGGTGTCATATCCAGCAGTTCGTTCGATGACCCCGCTGATGATGACGTCAGAGAATCACCTGATACTGACTTGTGTTCATCTTCGTTGCCAGAAGGCGGTGATATTGGTAATAATACTCTTGATAGAAGTGACGTTGATAGGTCTAATGGTGAATCTGTTGAGGAAGAAATTGTTTTCAAGTTCAATGCTGGGAGTCAATACAATACAAATGTATCTAGTTCCAAACTAAATAACTCGTGCGTGTTGCAAAATATTGTGTAATTTGTACGTGAAAAACGTGTCTTTAATAAATCATAATATATATTAAGCTTACAAAAAACAATATTCAATGATGCAATGGTTTTTTACAAAAATGTTACGGTGATTGATGCAAGTTTTGCACAAAATAAAATAATAATAATAATTAAGCCGAAAATGTTGATGAACCAATTTAATGGACAACGGTAAATAAAGTCTAGACAAATTTACATTTACTAAGAACTAGTCTTCAAACGACCGGCTTAATTGCTGTTCCGAATTTCTTTTGAATCCCAATAGTTTATTACTTGCAGGTCTCACAACTCTAGTTTCTGTGACATTTATACTAATATTCTAACTGGTAACATTTGTTTGTTTGTGTGTACCAAATTTATGTACATTCATGGTAGAACATACACAACGTAATAAGTTCACAAAATTATGTTCTGACATTGTAGCACAGCGCCACCAACTCATTAAAGCTTCTACAATATTTTTACATTAATGTATATTTATAACAACACCCACACTTAAGCCAACACAAGTGATCCTTACAATACGGGTATCAAACTCGAGCTTAGCTTTGCAATCAACACTAACCACTGGACCAACCAGCCCTTCAATAGCAAAGGTACTTAGCAATAAATCGTGTATTTGCAGTTAAGAGTCGGCAGATGGAGTGGATTAATTAGCTGCGGCGTGTTCTGTTCTATATCTCTAGATAGTTATATTTCGTTATCCGTCTTCAGGATAGGTATATTTCAAGATTGTATGATAGTGACCAGTAGATATGGCGCGGCGAACTGACAGATCGTAGGGCGATTGTATCTCGGCTAGTTGGCTGTCTACGCTTGGCTTTGCCCACTTTATTTGCGGACTAGTCAATGACCGTATTGGATTGTAATCTTTCGGTGCATGGCTATTTGGATAAATCGATATTGGTTTAACTCTGAAATTAACATCGACTGGACATTTGTTCACATATGCATAATCGATATGATCAGACCATTGCCGGCTCAAACAAAGCCGCCTTTTCTTATCAAATCGCACGCAACTAACCGCACGCGTTTAATACTTGGAATAATATGCATACTTTCTGAAGTAAAATACATTTTTAATGTCCATAATCTTCTTATGTTTATGAATATTTTATGGACAATTTCTCGTTAATTAACTCGCATCAAATGCAATTGAGACTCAATTCAGTTTATTGCTTGTTTGAGTGTATATCGATTTTGCAAGCGGTCTTTCATTAATCTAGGTAATAGCAGTAAAGTTTCAACTGTAGATGACTCATTTTCTAAACAAATTACTCATTTAACATCCTCTATCCTCAATAGTAATAATCCCTAACCGTACCCTTTCTGTTAAAATATAATATCTGTTAAAATAAAAAAAACCATATGTGGTTTGAAAATTAGCATATTATGTATGTGGAAGAAGAAAGAATGATAATCCGGACAATAGAAAACAGGAGGGGCAAGATGATTGGACACCTATTACGACATGACGCTTTCATCAAAAACATCATAGAAGGGAAGATAGAAGGAAAGCGTAGAAGAGGGAGACCAAGGATTAGTTATACACTCGATAATAAACTTCAATGGGGCCCACATATATCTAGTCTAGCTGGGAAACTCAGCTCAGCAGCATATGCAGTTAGGAAAGTAAAGCAATTCACTGATGTAGACACGGCACGCTTAGTTTATTTTAGTTACTTTCATAGCGTTATGTCGTATGCCATCCTGCTTTGGGGCAAAGCTGCCGATATAGAAGCCATATTTATATTACAGAAAAGGGCTGTAAGATCAATCTATAACTTAGGATCTAGAGCATCTTTGAAGGAAAAATTTAAAGAAATAGGAATTTTAACAGTGGCTTCGCAGTATATTTTAGCAAATTTATTACTTGTACATAAAAATATTAATTCTTTTCAAAAGAAGTGTGATGTACATAATGTCAACACAAGGCACAAAAATAAAATAGTAGTACCTACACACCGCTTACAGAAAGTCCAGGGATCATTTTTAGGGCAATGTATACGCTTTTATAATAAGTTACCTACATGTATTGTAAATTTACCCTTTGATAAATTTAAAGAGACTGTAAAATCTGTATTACTTAAAAAGGGTTATTATACAGTTAGTGATTATATATGTGATAAAGAAACTTGGAATAATGTATTACCAGATAAATATTGTAAGTAGTCTCATGGACACTGTACTTATGTTACAATTCTTAATATTTATTAGTTTTGATCTTTGTTTGACTGGCTTGAGTTGTCAGGCTCACTAAAATGCCTTTGCTTGCGGCGGCGTCTGGATGACGGGTTGTCCACTTCCCTCTATGATGGTTGAGGAGGTCAATGGCTGGCATTCACGTCATACTTGTGAACAGGTGCTGCTTGTGGGGGCTGGTCATCTCAAGCTACGCATTTAGTTATAAGTAGATGTACTAGATTTTTAGTTATGTTAATTTTTATCGACATTTGTGCATTGGAACATTGTACATGAGCTTACGTTTTTTTAAATTATTTATTTTGTATTCTTTAAATTGTATAATATTTTTGAAAAGAGTAATTACTGAGTTTCTTGCCAGGTTCTTCTCAGTAAAAGCAACCTTCCGAACCTGGCGGTAGCATGTATAATCCTGTATAATTGTGTCATTCTGACGATTTGAAAGTGCTTTGTAAAAGTCTAATCGAATAAAGATACTTTTGACTTTGACTTTGACTTTTGACTTTGACTTTGACTTTGACTTTGACTATATACAACAGCTGAAGGAAAAAGTCAACGTCATGTCGTACAAGGAAGTTAAAGTTTTGGTGGACAATAGAGAGGGTTGGCGATTGCTTCACCGACAAGAGCCTAGCTCTTAAATTAATGATGATGATGATGTCACACAGCCTTTACTATAGAAAATCCTGAATTTGTCTGACAAGTAATTTTAAAAACTTATGTGGAGTTCTTCGATGGCGACGGGTGCAGCTTGTCACTTTGGAACGCAATGATCTAAGGTGAAAAGTGAATATTGAAACTAAAACAAGCCCTTTTGAACGTCATTCTGGGAAGGCATGAAAATGTTACATTGAAAGTATATACGTCCATAAAGAGATCGAAAAAGCCGGCGTGTGACCCAAAGTCGCGATGGAGCGGCATCCTTTGACATGCGCGCACGCTACTGCACTATCGCAAAATGCCAATACCATACATTATACTCACCTTTATTATAGGCTTTTTGACATAACTTGGCTAGAGGTATTTAAATAGTATGGTAAAGCTCCAATAGTGTAATTGATTTAGAGCCATTGATTCACTGAAGGTGTTAAACGAATTATAATTACGATAAAGATTTTTGATCTTTTTTTTGTAATGGTATGGGCTAATGTTTCCAATGAGTGTCTATAATGAACTCTACATTACTTGTTTAATTTTAAAAAATATTTCGCAGTAGTTGTAGTTTTTTTATTTTAGAAAAATAACAACAGATGGTATAATAACGTTACAGTTGTAAAAGGCAAACTTATCGTCTAACACAATTAAGGAAAACCACACTTATAGATACAATAATAACTCCAAGACAATAATGGACCATAAACACTTACTTGTGGTCACTGTAATGAGTGATCTACTTTCACCAAAACGCATTAAATGAATAACGAAGCCTTTTGCTTACACATAATGAATACAGTATTTGAGACTAAAATAAGTGATATCCAAATAAACTGGAACACAAAAGCACATAGTGTTAATGTGACCTTGTTCTAAACTATGCATATTTACGCAATATCTTAGACTTACGTACGTCACGCGGTTACACCCGCGTAGTTCCCGTTTACGTGGGAGTGCGTGGATAAAATATAGCCTATATTAAGCAGTGATAATGTAGCATTCAAATGGTGAAATAATTATTAAAATCGGTCCAGTACTTTTTCAGTCAATTCGTTACAAACAGGGAAGATTTGCATGTAAGTAATGCAAATCTTCCCTGTTTATAATATTAGTATAGATATGCCTCGTTGGTTTTGTAGTCGCAAACGCTACTGCGGAACACGAGGTCCTGAGATCGATCCCCGGGATGAGTATCGTGCTACTGAGTTGTTCCATTTGAAGTTTCCCAGTAGCGGCCCGGAGACTTGATTAGTGCTCGGTTAAGTTAATGACTCACCCCCTATTATTTACTTACTACCCCAGGTGACACAGCCATGAGAACATGTGTGTTAACCTACCTTCCAAAATGGAGTCCATAGTTTGCCTGTATAGATTGCTCCTCATTCTGACGAAGAACATCTCCTCAGGTCTCTCAGGAAGGTAATACACCACCAGTTCCGTGTGCGCCGATACAGGCTTCACCGCTTCGTATACTGGCTCCCCCTTCACTTTCGTACAGACTAGGTTCACCTGAGGACATTATTACTAAGTCAACACAGTCTGTCCCTACAAATAGGATTTCTTATTTCAAGTTTTACAATGGGCTTACTTATCGAGAGTTGGATGACAGAAACAAATGAAACGACAAAGTTCTTACTCAGTTATGCTTGATAAAATGGTTTGTTGTTAATTGGCCAAGAAAAAAAGTTATTATGATTTAGTCGCATTTCTCGTTTATGAAGTAAATTTGGAATATTTTACTGTAGGTATATAAAGGAACACTATTTAAAACTATGTACAAGTAGAAAACTTCGCCCAAATTGGTGTCTGTCGGGATCGTGCCAAGAGGGCTGGCAGCATTGTCACGTTAAATAGTAATGCTGATTCACTGAGCCAGAAAAGCCCCAGTCCGCTTGCCACGAGAGGCTTATACCAGACGACGTGCAACCTCTTTGAAAAAATTATGAGTATTCTGACCCCAAGGCCCCAGAGTTTCAATCGCAAATGCAGAAAATATGTATCCTTGACCAATGGCATATTGCCGGCGCATGAAGCACTCCTTCTGAACTGCAGCAGTATCGACTGCCACAGCAGTGGAATATTGAAATTTTGATTATTATAAATTCGTATCCCATACATTTGGGTTGGTTATATCTTAATTTTTTAAACAAGCGACAGCCATGGTTTCTTTTAAGGATTGATAACACGGACGTGGATTATTAGGATTAAAGGCTTCTTACTTACTTGTGGTCCATAATTTTCTGAGACCCTCAAGAATCGCACCCAATTGCAGTGTCGTACTTGGACTCCACCCGAAGTGCACACTTCGTCAAAGAGACCGAAGCGATGTCGAATCTGCCGACAAAAGGAATAGCAAATGAATACACAAACAAAACTGGATCGACCTATTTAATGGTTTGGTTGCGTCATTACTAGTGAGTAAGCAAGCACGTTAAGCCGTTGGTCCTACGCCTGATCTCTCTCCGGTCGTGTCGGATTGCCTCCCATCGGACTATGAGAGTGAGGGAATAAATAGTGCACCTGCGTTTGCGCACACACTTCATCTGCCTGGCCTTATCCCATACATTGTTGGGGTCGGCACTTGATTCAACCCGATGCGGCCGATCACCCGATTTTTATACGAAGCGACTGCCATCTGACCGTCGCAACCCCTTTTGCAAGGAAAATGTGTGATCTGGGTTAAACCAGTTGTCAGACTATTTTAGGTCTCCGACTGACCTGTAACGATTGCCAAAGATGATAAATTGGCAACATTTGTGCACTTTAATATCTCCTGCGCACATGGGTGATCCTCGTTGAGATTAGCCGCCGTAACTGAAATTCGGCAGGAGATCATTATTACTAGTGAGTAGTTGCAAGAAAACGGAATTTTAAAAAGTCAAAACATTATTATTAATTAAAATTTATCCCTAGGTGGATCGTTAGTGGGGATCAGAACGGCATAGCTCAAAAAAAAACACTTCTACTCGTCTTTTAGTAGGTACACTAGAAGACAGCCTACTCCCTACACATTATAGTTTTTAAAATGACATGATAAGCTCAAGAGAGATCAATTAGCTATTATCGTAAAAAAACATGATTTCTGTAAGGCTTATATTAACATAAATACTGCATACACTTATCTTATCCAATTGCAAAAACCTAGAGTATAAGTTTATTAAACACAGAAGAGCAACACAACGTAATTGATTAATGTTCAAATCTAATTAAGATATTTGATAAATAGTTTGTACAATCGAAAGTTTAATAAATGAATTTGTTTAGCTCGTTATTAATGATTTAACTATTTCTGTTTGTTGGATCGTAATTTAATTAAGAAGTATCATGGTAGGTTGTTTAACAAGTAAGAACCCCTGTTGGGTAATAAAGTAGCGTAAACTTTGAAACAGGGTCATAATAAACTTTTGCACTCAATAATACAGTATTTGCATAATTATAGTGTATTTGAGTTAATAAAAAAATATTTCTTGCAGTGAATATTTATGAAAATTATATTCTGACATTCTATGAAAATCACATAAATGTGCAATATAATTTCAATAATATTTTTTTTAATCTAAAGAAATAAGTGTCTGTTTCTAATTCCAAATTAATAGCTTTTCAATAAATGTAAATGAAAGTATGACAAAAAATATTTTTTTTTTACATAATAATCAATCAAGATATATTAGCCAAATAATAATTTGGAAACAGTTACTATTAAAGACGTGGACGCTCTGTGCAATCTTAATGTAAGTAATCTATGTCAGTCAGTAAGCTTTCAACTTACCACCGTCTGAGGTTACGCATAACGACGTGAAAATTACAAAAAATGTAGATAGCGCAATGCGCCGCAAGATTCAATCCTGTATGCAATTAATGGTTGAGATACTGTACTTGGATATTGGATATGAACGAGTTCATGGTTACTAGATTTGGATTAATGATACGAGATTCGTGAATGCAGAATGAAAAAGAGGGAGCTAATTTGAGAATTATAGAGTTGAAATGAATATACCTACATATATATGCTCACGCCTTTATTCCCCGAGGGTGTAGGCAGGGGTTTTGTAATCACAGCACCCACTTTTCACCGAAGATGATTAAGTCCCAAAGTGACAGATGGGTCGTCTAAGGCGCCAAACATACGTCTTTGAATAACTTCTCAGAAATATGTAGATAGCGAGTACCTACTCTGATGTATGGAGTGAATGTTGGGTTTGGCAGAAGAAACTAACGTGTTATTTTATTGTGAAACTAGTTGTCCCCGAATAGCCCTGGTAGTATAGCCCCGTGATTTTACCCGTGAAGAGCTAATATCATATACATACGTCTTTGAATAACTTCTCAGACATATGCATATATTTTTCACGATCTTTTCCTTCACCGTAAAGCACGTGGTGTGAAATCACTGTACTTAAGTTTTTAGAAAAACTCATTGGTACAAACCCCGCTGCGTTTCAAACTTGTGTCAATTGCGTAGCAGGCCTTTTATCTTTTATGACCTCAAAGTTTGAGTTATTTTTTGATCATTAAGGTGGAAACATAAGCGGGGTCCTACCATCATCGGGTTAAATAGAGCGAAATATAGTTTCGTATATTTATTTCAATCCTAAATTTACAGAACCCAAAAATTATAACGAAGTTCGAGTTTATTTATCATATTAATGATCAATGTTGAATATTCTAATCAATAGCAGTAAAATTATCATAATATAGGTAGTTTTATTGATGGATAGACACAGCACGGTCAAGTTATAACAAATTCAACATAAACACAACAAGTCAATTAATTTGAAGAATATTAGAATCCCATTATACGTCCAAATAGAGACGAAAAACATTAATTAGTGGCGTAATCTGTTGATCACATACGACATTTATTGTCAAAAATATTGGATTTTTAGAATCTCATGCCATTAACGCTTTTATAGTCGTCTTATTGATTGGTCGCGGTCGCCTTTTTAAGCAAACATGACTTTTTATTTGACATTAAAGGGGGCCCACTATGATCGTGTAAGCAGCGCATATAACGAACTTCTCAGCTTCTATGTTTAACTTTACGGTACAAAAATTGAACGTCAAAGCTCAGAAGTTCTCAATACGCTCTGATTAAACAAATCATGGTAGACCCCCTATTCCCTGCGACTTTGTAGGATTGGAATTTCCGTACAAAGTGGTCTGCCACTGAGCCCCTTTTTTATCAAAATCACGCACAATTTATATTCATAGATATTTTTCATGAATAAAGGTCACATCAATAATATTAAGTAAACATTAATGTCAAAAATATCTTTATTCGATTAGACTTTTTACAAAGTATTTTCAAATCGTCAGAATGACATAATTATACAGGATTATACATGCTACCGCCAGGTTCGGAAGGTTGCTTTTACTGAGAAGATCCTGGCAAGAAACTCAGTAATTACTCTTTTCAAAAATATTAAAAGGGACTGTACCTACTCGTATGTTGAAAGTAACTTGTTATTCATGTCTGGTTTTGTAAAACCTACAAAAACTATTTCTTTTATTTATTCTTAAAATAATATATAACATACTTAACCTCTCCACGCTTTTAGCAAGGATGTCAATACTCCAATAAAATTTGTAACAAATCACATTACTTGATTGTAAATTTTGAAAAGCTGCATGTAGGCCAATTAAAACAATCCAATTAACCAAAACCAAGCATGCACTTAAGCCGTACTGGGACAGTTAAATCTTCAAGGGTAAGCTAAAAAGCTTTTAGGTAAGCTAAAAGGACTTGCCATATTAATATTTTTTTGATAACACTTGAATTCGGCGACAGAAAAATGGAACATCCATTTGTTGCTTGGTACAAAAAAATATGCCAAAGTGTATACTATTAGCAAATGAAAGAGGTATGTATAATATAATCCCTAAGTAAACATTGTAAATTATTAAATAAACATAAAAAAAAAATGTTCAGACACTATCATACCGCGCTATGTACCGCTATGTCCAGTACCGATTAAAACCTGTAAAACTTTGAGTACCAGACAACAGATATAATATATACAATATATATATGTTTTATTTTAATTAAATACTCTCAGTAATAATTGCTTCGCACAAATTGTTTAAGAAAAAAAAAACCTAAATATATATTTACCCAAACAAACAATTTCTTATGAATAAATTAATATGTCTAAGTATATAATAATGGCACAATTTTTCATGCTATCAGTATTTTATAACTCATAATAATATTAACATCCCATCCGGATTCAGACATTGACAGACAAAAGCTTCTATCTAATAACAAAACAAAATGTAGACCTCTTTCGGCTTCGTGCCGATAAATGTGGAGCTTCCCTCAGGTTTTAGTTCCCTTTTTATTTCGCATAGGACCATAAATCAGGTCCCGTTAGACGAATCCCGAATATATCAGAACGGCTGGAGTTCTTTGACGGTGTTTTTGCTGGGTGACGCACGACTCCGCAAAGAATTGTATGGAAAATGGGGTATTTTGAGAGCCACATAAAACGGTGTTTAGGACATATGAAATACCTATATCCAAGCGCAATCTTTTATTCAAAGGTATATTGTGGAGGTTTTTTAGAAAATTGTGTGAAACTCATGTGCTTCTATTAAACAGGTTAAATTACCTTGAAAGTGGTCAAAAAGAGTCGTGGTGGCCTTCAGGATTGAACAGTCGCCTGCTACGTAAGCGACGCAAGTTCGAATCCCGGCGGGGCCTGTACCAATGAGCTATTCTAAAAAAATATGTGCATTGTTTTTACACCACGTGCTTTACGGTGAAGGAAAAAATCGTGAGGAAACCTGATTTGTCTGAGAAGCTTCAAAGACGCATGTATAGTGCTTGAGACGGCGATAAGCTCACCATCTATCTCGTTGGCACTTAATCATATTCGCTGAAAAGTGGGTGTTGTTATTACAACACCTCTGCCTACACCTTCGGGGAATACTTTGCTATGATGTCTATCTTACCCTAAAAGCTCTTATAGTCGTAATTTATAAAATTGAAATCTGGCATAGAAAAGTCCAACGAAGTTCAATTAATAAGGAACTTAATCTCACATAACACAAAAATGCATTCAACGATAATTAACACCGAAATCATACTCGTATTTATACATACCTTTACCAAGGCCCTAAACGCGTTGTGTCAAATATAGAATCATAATTAAGTACCTTTCCATCTTAACTTAAAAACAAGTTAATGTCCATTTATCACGCTCATTAATATAAAATAATAATAAAATCACTAACGGTCAAAATCAAAATTTAACGCCTATAGCATTAATCGAATCAAAAGATCGTAAACAGTGTTGAAGCATTAAGGTCGCCCTAATACACGGCGTTGCATTATTTTCTCCCGACTACTATAAATCTTCGATATGGTTATAAAGTATGATGAACGTTACACACGTTTATTAGGCCAACTTAAAATTCCGTACGTCGAATAAGACTGGAGAATCGATCCGAATTCATTACGAGTGCCGCAATCGATTCAATATCGATTTTTAATCAATCTCCTAAATGGTCCCTATCAAATTTAATTGACGTCCATCGTGAGGGACTTAAAATGCGTTCGTGTATCGTTCGACAATCTATACGAAACAATTATTGAGACGTACGTAATGAGAAATGGACCAATTACGAAAATATTTT
Organism: Watsonalla binaria; assembly: GCA_929442735.1. Taxonomy (NCBI): domain Eukaryota; kingdom Metazoa; phylum Arthropoda; class Insecta; order Lepidoptera; family Drepanidae; genus Watsonalla; species Watsonalla binaria. The sequence goes on along the minus strand of OV838924.1, from coordinate 9,810,825 downwards.
TGTTATTCAACTTTTTGTGGAATTGTAAATACTGAGAATGTTTTGTTGTAATTGAGACGTCTGAAAATGGTTCTGGACTTTGGATGGTACCTTGTTCTTTAGGTTGATAATAAACACATACATTAATTAAGTCTTCGAGATACTAATTAAGATTATTTTTAAGACAATGACGACAATCATGACGGTTTGTTTGTTAATTAGTTTTCGTTCGTCAAAATAAGTTGTTGAAAATGTCGAGACTTATTTGGATCTCTATAAAATGTCCATCTTTAAAGAAGCAGTTCTGACGGTAGAGTTCACATTAAAACCCAAATAAATTTAGTAAACACTGGCATATAATAAAATGTGTATCCCTATTTATGCTAATTAATGATACATGAAATTAAATTAGAAAAAGAGCCGTGGTGGCCTCAGGGTTAGAGCAGTCGCCTGCTACGCAAGCGACACAAGTCCGAATCCCAGCGGGGCTTGTACCAATGACTTTTTCTAAAAAACTTATGTACAGTGATTTCACACCACGTGCTTTACGGTGAAGGAAAACATCGTGAGGAAACCTGCATATTTCTGAGAAGTAATTCAAAGACGTATGTATTTTGCCTGAGACGGCGATAGACTCACCATCTGTCACGTTGGCACTTAATCAAATTCGGTGAAAAGTGGGTGTTGTGATAAAAACACCTCTGCCTACCCCTTCGGGGAATACAGGCGTGAGCATATGTATGTATGTATGTATGTAAAGATAAATAATAATTCACGTCGGTTCGTCACAACTTTATAATATTGCTACAGCTATTTTATGCAAACAACTCGTGTACCGAAAGTAATTTATTTCAAGCAACATCGAATAGTCGAATCCCGAGTCGGACAGATGGCATAAATCATAATTTCCCTATCACATTACGGACACTTGTGCTCCTTACAGCGCGTGTGCTGGCAGCGATCACGATCTACAGAAGCGGCGCAAGAGAGCTCCCCGAGGCGTCAAATCGTTGATCGTTCACTGTGCGTGCACGCTTCCCATTGTAGACCGTTTAGAAACACCGGCCCCGGTTATACAAATAAGTGGATATTGAAACAAAGATTATAATTCTATAGGGTATACATACCCTACTACTATCTTGCAAAGTGGACTTATCTGTAGATAGTACAGTTACTGTCCACTGTGCTGTATTACTTTACTGTAACTGTAATAAATAAAGTTGTTCGTGAGTCATCGTTTATTACTAATATAACCTTTGTCTTAAATCATATAAAGGCAAGATATTTTATCTAATAAGTAAAACTAAATGATAACTAAAATAATATGAAAAAAGGTAAGTAAGATAGATATCGCAACAGAATAATAGGGGCTCAACTCAAAAATTTGCAAAAATAATTATGTTAATAGCATAAAAATAAAAGAAATGTAAATTTTTTGACATTTATCGACAATGCCCAACCTAATCTACTCGTTATAAACTCACACGATCGTTGATGGCGTTATGAAATAACCTATCATTCTTAGGGTGCAATAGTCTCCGCCAAATATTAGTATGAGAAATTGTGCAGCGACTCCCAACGGTGACGTGAAGAACTAAAGTATCTCATACAAATATTGCGAGTGACGCTAGCGAGTGTAGATTAAGAAAACAGGGTTACAGGAATAACACCGTCCCACGGTCAGTGTAGAGTCCATCTAACCAGAACAAACAGATGTGAGACATAGACAGCCGCCTTCCGACTCCGCTCGACTGAACTCTTATCTAACGAGTTTCATTCACTACAGCTAAATTAAATGTGATATATTCCGAGCCTTTGTTAAATCACCTTCATTTGATGCCGCCTTATGAATAATAATTAATGAATAAGCCCTATTATCCAATAGTAATAGCTGCCAAGTAATTGAATTTTACTATGTGGTAGGGCGTATTGCGAAATTATCTATTGTTTCATTGAGTCTGTAATAAGGACCTATCCCGATTATTATGTAGCTACATAACGTTTTATAGGCTTCCACTCTCTTCGTATTGTTCATTGAAAATATTTTTTTTTGAGCCGTGGTGGCCTCGGGGTTAGAGCAGTCGCCTGCTACTCAAGCGACGCAAGTTCGAATCCCAGCGGGGCCTGTACCAATGAGTTTTTCTAAAAAACTTATGTACAGTGATTTCACACCACGTGCTTTACGGTGAAGGAAAACATCGTGAGGAAACCTGCATATTTCTGAGAAGTAATTCAAAGACGTATGGCGATGGACTCACCATCTGTCACGTTGGCACTTAATCATCTTCGGTGAAAAGTGGGTGTTGTGATTACAACACCTCTGCCTACCCCTTCGGAGAATACAGGCGTGAGCATATGTAATGTATGTAAACTGTTTCTCTGACAACATCATTATTATTGTTATATTCTTTAATTGAAACAAAATGTTACCTGTAAGATGTCAAACAAACACATGGGCCTAGGAATAATTTGGTCAGCTGCTTTATGTTATGTATAGTAGTGCCTGAGACGGCGATATACTCACCATCTGTCACGTTGGCACTTAATTAAATTCGGTGAAAAGTGGTTGTTGTGATAACAGCACCTCTGCTTTCCCCTTCGGGGAATGCAGGCGTGAGCATATGTATTTTTTTTTCGCATGTAGTTTGAAAATTTAGTATTCATGAGTTACGTCGTTTTTCTAGATGTTCGTTTTTAAATGAACCTTTTTTCTACAAAGTTAGAAGATAATTTTATTTTACGTAATCAAGGGGATAAGTTTGATTGAGTTACAGTGAAAGTGAAGTTATGTCTTTTGGCCTCGGGTTAACAAAGTAGATCAGATACGTAGCAATATTTTGAGCTTAGTCTCTCTTACTTGGTCATTAAGTATGGTTACATGTAATCAAAAGCTACCTATAATTTATTTTTATCCACCAGTAATCATTACGAATGAATTAAATTAGATAGAAACAAAGTAACTATTAAGTGTACTGTAAGTGTACTAAAATAACACAAGTTTTATCACTCGGATTCTAATTTTAAATGATTTCTTGGGAGTAGCATCAACTACAAAAGTTTTCAATTATTTTTCTTCTCGTACTAATTTGGATTCACCTTTTTCCACAAGTAAAGCGACAAGACACATAGAAATTGAAATGGCATCCTTTCGAAGATTATTTATTTATTTATTTATACATGTATTAATTAGAACGGCTAAAAGCCAATTACACGAATTAAGAGTAATATTCATTCATTCACTGACATTATCGTCTGCCATTCATCCGCGAACACATCACAATCAGGGTTGGCGACCAAGAGAGCGTTGAGAGCGGAGAGAGTGCGGGGGACTGGGGAGTGAGCGCGCGCCATTGTGCTTGTACCCACTGCAAATAATCTGTGTCTCCGGCCGCATATGTAGTTGTTAGGAACAAATATCCTAGACAACTCTTCATGCAGCTCCGGAGCATCTGATTTTCCATGTAGGACCTTGCACATGGTTTATCTTTAAACTTATACACTGAGGAGCTCGTGGCACAGTTGTTATTGCGCATATCATTCGATCAGCGAAGCTAAGCTAACCTAACCCCAGCCAGTAATTGGATGGGCGACCGCTCGAGTTCCCTCCGTGCCTCGTAGAGCACGCTAAGCCGTCAGTCTCGGTTACCAATTTATCATCTTTGGCAATCGTTACAGGTCAGTCGGAGGCCTAAAATAGTCTGACAACTGGTTTAAGCCAGATCACAGATTTTCCTCGTCAAAGGGGTTGCTAAGGTCAGATGGATGTCGCTTCGTTTAAAAATCAGGTGATCAGCCACATCGGGTTGAATCAAATGCCGACCCCAACAATGTTTGGGATAAGGCCAGGGAGATAGATCTTTAAGTTTATACATACCTTCGGGGGGTTAAGAAGTTGCAAATGCATTGATCGCGTTTTGCACAGAAGCCGAAATGGTCATCCGGCCCCCAGGCAGACAATGCTTTTATTTTCATATCCCATACACGGAGGGCTGCGTTCAGGATGCTAAGATTACTTTGATCAATCACGCACAATTTCATACAAAGTAATTTATATTTGACATATTCCAAAAGTTTTAAACTCTGCAAAAATTTCACATAGAATAAATATATGTTTTCATAATTCCAATAGATTGGAATTCAACTTCAGAAAAGAATAATTTTTGCAGTAAATGATAAATTCAACATCAAAATTAACCACCAATAATGGTATTGATGTATTTTTGACACACATACAAAATTCCATGCGTATTTCAAAGAGATGCGTGTGTCCAAAAACGCGCAGCTGGACCATTATCATTAAAGAATGAAAAACATACAAAACATCTACATGAAATCATTTCATTCATTCACACAACGAAAACTTCCCGTACACAGTAAAGCGTGATTGCGCACAGTAGTCGCCTAAAGCGATTATTTTGTCGAGCTCCAAATTGCGCACCCGTTCGTGTGTATGCGTCATTATATCTTAGCAATATTCACTCTGCACTGAATATAAAGATCTCGTTAGAATAATTTGAATTACTAAATTCCTTCATACATTATTACAGAGTAATTTAACGTTTCCTTTCTCGATTTAATATTTGCCATAATTAAATATAGTTTCTAATTTGTTAAGATCATTGCTACCGATAAAATATATTTATAGATAATTTCCGTAACCAGTACAGCACGTGCCTACCGAAGAGTGGTTGTAACAATTTGTGGAAATAGCACAAGTTCGTGAAGGCCGCAGGTAAACAATAATGACAGTGCAATGCAACTGGACACTCCAACCGCGTATAAAATATGGTATAAGGGACAAGATATTGCAACGAGTATAATCTCGGCTGGAGGCCCTTGGGTCTCGCCATCTAGCCGGTTAAGCAGTGGAGGTAACTCCCCCTACCAACTATGAGAAAACACATCCAAAAAAAAAGTGAGGGATAGCACTTATTTCTCCATACAAAAAAATAATAAATTAAAGTTCCACATCATGCTTAATTTTCCTGATAAAAACACTACGCCTAATATTTTCTCCATGATCAATGATTGATGATCAATTCTTGATGAATGTTCCTTTGTCTAGGCCTAATGTAGTAGAAAAATTAATAAATTTAACAGGCATATTGAAACACTAAATACATAATATGCTCACGCCTGTATACCCGGGGTAAGCAGAGGTGTTGTAATAATAACACCCGCTTTTCACCGAAGACGATGAAGTGCCAACGTGACAGATGGTGAGATAATTCCTTCTCAGACGTATACAGATTTCCATACAATGTTTTCCATCACCGTAAAGTAGTTGAAAAATACTGAACTTCTATCACTTGGACCAAATACGACCGGAGGGCAAATACCTCGCACCCAAATGCTACAGTCATGGTCTGAAATTGCATCTCATTTCGTTGCACGGTACCCGCATGCTGTGATTGCCTACCGATTTGACAGCCACTTTTGACAGCTGCAAAGTAGCCGAGATTATGCATTATGTTTAGTACTATAATGTATTTATTTGATTAGGTAGCCAATTGCTTTGTTATAAACTGGCTCGGAATTGTATTACGCGTATTTTTGGGAAATCATACGTAGAATGAAAATGCTTGTTAAATTATTGACAGGACAGTCAAAATCTATATTTTGCTATCAGGGGCCCTACCTCTTATTGCCATGATAGTTTAACTCTTATTATAAGACAGATGTATATGACGTATATAAGTATGTCATTGTCACAGAGTGAAACTATGATGGCAATAAGAGCTTATGGTAAGCCCCCAGGAACTTTCGGCATCAAAGGTTCTAAGGTATGGAAATGAAAAATATTTGTTCAGTTTGGGCCCTTGCGAAGCACTTGATTAATGTCGATAAATTACCACCGGATCGGAAACTAGCTATCTGAGAAGAACCGGCAAGAAACTGAGCCATGCATCTTGTACATTTCATCAATACAATAAAAATATGCAAGGATTTGGATATTGGATGCAAATCAAGTAGATACATAATCCAAAAAAATCTAATTTATACAAAAAAATGATAAGTCATTTAATTCAAAGAGTAATCAAGCATTAAACTTACAAATAGAGTAAACATATCATAAATATCGTAAGGCAGCGGTAATTGAATTAATCGCTTCATAACCACGGCCATGGTTAAGCGTTTACACGGTTATTGCGTGCAATACCGAGTGTGACGGGGGGTTAAGCACGCTTCACAGTGTAGCAAATGAGTGTTATAATATTTCCCCCACGATATCGTAGTTATTTTCCAATGTCAATAATTAAGAACATTATCTTAACACATAACATAAGACCAGCTATTGAGAAGGTAAAAACAACACATACATATGCTCACGGCTGTAGGCAGAGGTGTTGTAATCACAACACCCACTTTTCACCGAAGATGATTAAGTGCCAACATGACAGATGGTGAGTCCATCGCCGTGTCAGACACTATACATACGTCATTGAATTACTTCTCAGAAATATGCAGGTTTCCTCATGATGTTTTCCTTCACCGTAAAGCACGTGGTGTGAAATCACTGTACATTTTTAGATAAACTCATTGGTACAGGGCCCCGCTGGGATTTGAACTTGCGTCTCTTGCGTAGCAGGCGACTGCTCAAACTTCAAGGCCACCACGGCTCGGCACGGGTAAAAACAATTTATTAGGAAATAGGCTAGCCAAAATGATTCTCTTTATTTTCGATATAATAGTATATTTCCTCGTGTGATGTACCAAAAAAGTGAAACGATACCCACTACTACGCATGTGTTGTGATTCATATTGTATTACTCTAAATTATAAAATAATTATTTTTGAAAAGAGTTCTTGCTGGTTACTTCTCAGTAAAAGCACTATTCCGAACCCAGCTGAAGCAGTATAATCCTATATAATCATGACGCTAAAACGACCATGACGACTTGCTACGATTTTGAATATGAATTACAATGTAAACTAAATTATTAGTGAACCATATTTTAATAATGAACTCAGTACTACATAAGTCGTATTTATAGACCTAGCACATCTATTATTTGTAACAACCTCTTTAAGATATCGCTTCGGAAAATTATGAACTGTTCATGATTTTTAAAAACTGTATGAGCTTGTTTACAAGTAGTTGAGACAAGCATAATAATTATTCACATGCATTTGTAAGCTTCATAATTTCTGGGCATAAGCAAAGTAATTGAGCCAAACTGTCTATTTTATTACTATTTTAGAACAAAGACTAAGAATACGTTAACGTAAGGAAAATATTTCTATTTACATGTAGATCTTATGTTTCAAGAAGTGTGTTTCAATTATCTTCTTGAAACATGCGATATCGAACCCTTGAAACTACTCTTGAAACATACTTGTTTAACATTGTAGTTTCAAAGGTTCGATATTCGAAGCTGCCCGCGGGGACTGCACCTCCACTTGACATAAGTTTGCAGCAAAATTATGCTAACTTAGAGCAATACAGATGCCAAAACGAGCGCTTAGCGAGAAAAAATTAATGCATAGTACGTATTTAGGGCCAGCGTTCCAACATCGCGACGTCACTTAAGCCACCTTACACTTCTAAGATATGAATGTAAAAAAGACATGTTTCACCATAAGGTTACGTATAAATAAGTCATTTATACATACACACATACATGCTCAGGTGAGTGTTCTCAGAAGGAGTAGGCAGAGGAGTACTTAATGACATGTGACTTAAACATAACTGACATATAATATATAATATATAAGGGGCGAGTCTATTGATATCAGCTGGGTACTTATTTATTCATTTTTATTTATCATTAAATATATTTGTTTGATTTCTATCTAGGCTTCGTGATTCTTATACAGTATGTTGTCCGTATTAAATGTTTAACCTAATGGGGATTTGTGGAAATCTAGTCCAAAAATCCACATTCCGAGCTAATTTCGATCGCAATGGGGATTTATGAACTTTTATGATGGGAATTTTCAATGGGGATTATTGGAACAATACACTTATCCAGACTCAGGGAGATTTCATCCAATAACACGTTAGGCGACCTACTCGAACCCATGACCTTGTGTTCTGCAGTTCAGCTTGTGAACACTAGACTTACAAAGCAGTAAATTAGTCAATGAACATAATTATTAGTCAACAATAACAACTACGTTTAAGTTATTACACGCTTGTTGAGCGCAAGTATGGCACGTTCCGGTAGAGTATACCACGTGCAGGGGTTGGCGACAGACCGTAACATATCGCACCCCTACAACGACAAGATGACACCTGTTTAATATGTCCAGTCATTAAACTGTGTGATTAATCTATTGGTAGTATCTGTCTGTTTGTCTGTTACCTTTTCACCGTCAAGCTGCTGAAATCAAAATGTTACTGCAATTTGAGAATAGTGACTTTGACCCCAAGAACCTTAAAAAAGGCGGATGAAGTTGTGCGTAAAAACTAGTTGAGATTATGTATTAAAGATTAATTCACTCTTAGCCAAAGCTACCAATACAGCCTGCCTGATTTACAACATGCTTCCCTAATCGTCAGATAGCCTGCAATACGTCTGAGAAAATTCACAGACGTATGTATATAATAGTATAAGGCCTTCGCATCTGTGACATTGGCGCTTATTAATTAATGGCGGTAAACAGTGTGTGTTATCCAGCTCTGCCTACCCATTCGGGGAACCTTTTGTGATGGTGTGAGCGAAGTTTATATGTAGGTATGCCTATCTTATACTGAGTGAAATTCAGCTTATAGCATAGCAATGATTGCGTAGAATAATGACAGCGCTGAGACAAGTTCCAATTTTCTTTTGGTAAAATTGAAACATTTTATTAGTAAGTTTGATTTCAAATCAGTTGAATGACTCCAAATTTATAAAATAATATTTTTTGCTGGTTTTAGTTTTTTTTTCTATTTAAATAAGCTGTAAACATGATTTACAACGCGTTTTGTTAATAAAATACTCCAGTTCTTATCAATACTTTAATGGATGCATTAAATAAACAAAATACAAGAATCCATTGAAAAAATTGTATACTCTGTCACCATACTGACACGTTTAGATACTTATAAAGCAATTATTCAATTACTGGTCAAGAGCGTGACTAAAGGATTACCATACGTCTCGGTCTGGTATACCACGTGGTTTACCGTTTGGGGTGGTCGGTAGACCGTAGCGACTTCACTAACAAGTTTACATTGATAACTTATAATGTAGGGTAGAGGAAGAGAAGCACCTGCTCATAGTAAATTTATTAAATTAACTAGCAGTGCCCCGCCGTGTCACCCGCGTAGAATTGATTTCATGTGTGGCTTTATTGCTATTTTATTAAAAGTTATATTAAATTAAAGTAAGTCGTATATTTTTATATTATAAGTAGCATCATCTATCCGCTGAAAGTCCCGTAAAATCCCGTAGGATAGTCAAAGAAATATTTCAGAATATAAATTTACTTATTCGGTAGTCATAATCATAATGAACTGTGAGATATACTGAACTGAGATTATCAAGCTGTTATGAAATTAATGGACAATAATTCGTGTTAATTTACGAATTTAGTTAATAAGTAGAGTAATCTACAAATTCAAAAATCGTGTTCAATGATAGGCACATAAAAACACAATGTCTATATTACAAAGCCTACATCGAAGATACTATAAAATGAAACAACTTATTCAGCCCCTTTATATTGTACAGCGTGCTTGGGGAATAAATTTGAATTGCTAAGTAAGCTTGAATGTCTAGAATAACCATGCCTAATACTGCGGACGTGTCTTTATTTTAGATTGTTTGAATAAGAACTAAGCCTAAGCCTTAAAAGTGATATAATTTTATTAAATTTAAAAAAACAAAAGAAATGTTATAACTCCTTACAGGCATATCAGCCGCTGCAGAACTTTAAGCTAAAAGACCGTTAAATTGAATTTCTTACTATTTGTCACACTGCGATGCGATCAACAAATGCAGGCTATCGTTCTAGACAAGATCAAATCGTGACTCCAGTCCGGTTGCACATTTACAAAAAACATCAAGAAGATCACTTAGGAATGTAATAAGATGTGTAGCTGTCACCTGATTCGCAAAACGGTGTATTTTATTAGATACTTTCAGAAATTCAATTATTGCAATGATTGGAAATGTCCAGGCACCCGATAGTAGCTTTGAAACAGACAGACAAAAGGCAAGATAATAGATACAGAATGTATGTAACAATGAGAACAGTGGCCAACAAAGGTCCATCCAATTTTAAAAGTCTAAGTGGGTCCTATTGTATCACCATCATATATTTTTTATACTTTGGAACCTAACGACATGATATGATAACAATTTTCTGTGTATTTACAAGCACAAAAAAGTCCAAATCACGACCTACACCACATTATGAGATTTGTCAGGTAGGTAATGGAATAAAAGTTGAAGAAATTGAAACTGAAAAAGTCAATTCAGGTCCAGTCAATCTTAAATGGAAACTAGTTAAATCTAAAAGGAAACACCAGGCAGTTGGTGTACGCTAAATGCTAATTAAGTTTAGATTGAAAATCAAAACGAAACTCTTCACGATGTTGAATTGGATTAGATTGAACTATTGTGCAGCGCTAATAATGAATCAGAGGAACTAGAAATTGGAAATTTTTATCTCATTTAACAAAACGTGGCAAAAAGTTTATTTACAAATTTGAGATTTACCAACAGAGATAGTGATAATGATTATGTACCTTTGAATTTTGATTAACAGGAAAGTGTTAACACTGCCAATACTGTGAAACTCAGTACTGTCTATGTAAAATTTCTAGGACTCACTGAGTACTGAGAATGTAGCATTTGTTCAAATAAATCCAAGTCAACATTTATTTCATTTATTTTCATCGATAAAACGAGCAAATAGTTCGGATTGTGCTGTGAATTGCATCTACATGAACACCTCAATTATTTGTCGTGAATTCTGGAAGCCTTTCGGCGTACAAAAAGATAGAGTAACACACAATCAACCCGTCACAATTTTAATCAAAGACTCCGCGAATTCTATCGCCTTTTTTGTATCCGAATTCTTTTACGACATTATAATTGAGCCAAATAATAGGGCGGAGTTTGGCAAGTTGAAGATTTGCCCGACTGCATTTGGGTAGGACTCTTGACATCAGACATATGTAGTACTGCTAAAAGTGTTGCAAAAAAAGCTTTAAACAGAAGCTAATAAGACTGTTATTAATTTAAACATGGGTTCCGTTGTATACTTAACGACTGAAATACTAGTAAATAACTAAGAACATTTTTAGACACTTTACCTATAATTGGTTCGCAATACTTGAAGTCCTTGGTAGCCACTTTGTCACAAACTAAAACCTCTACTTATAAGTCCTAGAGAGCAAATAGCATTGATATTATTTTGTACTATTGATCTACGATTCACTTAGCTTCCACTTTTGATATCACAACTAGACTCACACTTATAATTAACCTGACAGGAAGACGCAACACCTCAAAGAAGAAAAAAATCCTCGTACATTATTACAACGTAACATTAACTGTGGTATGTGCTGGTCGTTTTGCCCATCGGAGTATCCAACGGGCATTTTAATTCTCGCAGCATCCGTGGGCTTTGTAATTATTTTGTAATTGGTGGGCCGAGCTGGTTCAGTAGCCGATATATCACGGCCTCGGATTAAGTTCGGGTTCAGGTTTGTGGTTTTAGAGTGAGTTTTTTGATGATGTACATGCACGGTATATTTAAACTTTATTTGACCTTGCTCTGTTTTAGGGCCTTACGTATGCTCACGCCTGTATCCCATGGGAGTGGGCAGAGACCACCGTTTGCCACATGCTACGATCCTTACATACTTCTTTCGCTTCATCCACATTCATGCATCTCTTCATACACTTTATTCGGTTACAAGTGCTCCGAATTTGACCTTTCCGTGATAATTTGTGAAAATATATACGTAAGATATTAAAATTGCACACTGACATAATATGGTATAAAGTCAATCAATTATTATATAATATCTACTACGGTAACCTCTTTCCACCAGCAGGCCTAGACAAAGTAACACTCTCTCGCGCTTGCACAAATTATTATTATAAATAGCCTGTCATGTCCCACTGCTGGGCAAAGGCCACCCTTCCACTTTTCCAACTTTCTCTGTCCTCAGTAGTCCTCTCCCAATCGCTCCTGAAAGCATCAAGCTCATCCCGCCATCTCCTACGAGGCCAGCCGCGTTGTCGCGCAAATAGAAACGATAAAATTGTGTGGAAATGATATAATCTGTCACGTGACATATGCCATTCACGTACATTTTGTATCGTTTCTGGAAGCGAAGCGTGAGGATTATGTTACTTTGTCTACAGGACAAAAGTTTCAATTTGTAAAAAAATGTTGCGCAATTTTTTTTCTGGAATACACCTCAGACAGAATTTATGAAGTAGTGTATAAACCCTATGTTGTTACTTACAGTTACAATACTGTTCGACACAAGACCAAAGTCGTAACATATTCTAAAGGACAATCTACAAGATGGGAACCATATTGCGTCCAGTAAAGTGCATGTTTTATACATCTCTGCTAAGATATGGTTAAGATACCATCTGTGGAATGGTTTTCTAATAATAACATGCTAACAAGTACACGAATACTTGTTACTTTTTTGTTTTAAGCGGATACTTCGGACCAACTATGTTCGTTAAATCAGCGCGTATTAAGAACTCAAAAATTTAAAATTCTTAGTTATGACGATTAATTTTACAGTATTCAAATTAAACGTCAAAGCTTAGAAGTTTCTACGCTCCGTTTAAGCCGATATTAGGCCCTCAGGTCACGTGCCGTTATGAGTTTTGGTCGCTCAACAAAAATGAACTGTGTAGTGCAAAAATAACAATAGCGCTTTTAAAGTCTGCGCTCATAACTCGTGACGCTGCCTGAAGATATTACAAGATGACAAACAAGCATTACTCCCATGATAGACAACAGCATAAGAACCACTTACACATTTTTTGCGGAGGATATAAAAGTCCCTAGTCCTAAATTAGTTTTTTTATTTTATAAAAGAGTCGTAAATGGTGGCCTCGGGGTTTGAGCAGTCGCCTGCTACGCAAATGACGCATGTTCGATTCCAGCGGGGTTTGTACCAATGAGCTTTTCTAAAAAATTAAGTGCAGCGATTTAACACCACCTCCTTTACAGTGACGGCAAAATCATGAGGAAACCTGCATATTTATTTATTACTTCAAAGAAGTATTTATAGTGCCTGAGACAGCGATTCACCCTCTGTCACGTTGGCACTTAATCATATTCGGTGAAATGTGGGTGTTGTTACAACACCTCTACTTACCCCTTCAGGGACCCCTCTGGGATGGCGTAAGCATATATATAACTTTGAGTTAAATAGTAAAGTTGCCACCCTTGTTGACACTTTGCCGAGTGACATCGATTCGGGTCTGTTTCCCTTATTTTAGATTTTATTAATGTATTCTCAATACATTTAGTTCACGTGAAACATTTCTGCCATCTAGATAAATTACTTGAACCAAGACAGGCGTCAATAAAATAACGATCTCGACAACCCAGTGTGAATGTTGCCATAATCTACTGCAAGAGTCAATTTAAAAGAAACAGTGTTAGCAAAGGAATTTAATTAACAATTTTATTGCCTGGCAAGTGAATGCAAAAAGGTGTCTGCACTCCCGATACTGAATAAAACCATACTATTTATCCGCGTACGAACTTCGTGCTTTGAAAGCGAGCTTATCCTTAAAACGATATGCTTTTCTTGCAGTAAACTAAAATCATGATTCAAATTTTTATATAACATTGCAATGGTTGACAAAAAAAAACAGGATATCTCGATCAGATACCCTCTCTCGTCCATTATATTCCATTCGACTGGGCAATTCCCTAAAAATATAAGCGTAAATCGCGCGTAAAAATCTCTCCACACCCTTCTTGATGAACCCCATGCTACGAACGCTCGGGATAATCTTAGTCATATCATGTAGAAAAATTCTTGAGATTAGTTGATGATAACTACTTCACACATATATGCTTTATAACTAACTGGTGATGCTTAAAATATTCCAGCGCAATTAGTTCGTGAATGTACATCAGTTATCTTGATTAACAGATCAAACTAAAACAAATTGGATACCGATTCGCTGCCCATAATGAAGGTAAGACTAATTTGGATTCACATTCACACGTTAATGAGTACCTTCACGTCAAATTATTCTATGCACCAGTTGCAAGTATGTTGTCCGATAGAGAACGAGCCTTCATACGCACGCAGCCATTTTAATCAAATGAAAGTTTATAAGGTGTGTTTATGTCGAGAATAAAACTTGATAGTGTTGCGCGTTGTATGTAATTATCAATGTCGATAAGTATTCTCAAGACTGCGGATATTGTGATAATTTGAAAAAAGTTATAAATATTGCTTCTTATATTTTTCCAAACTTTGCCTATTTTTATAAAATATAAAATTCGGAAACATAGATTTAAAATTAAAATGAAAATATTTATTCCCACAAATTTTGATTTGATTGATTGTTCTAAGGATTCACAATAAATCTCATATCTAAATATCTAGAAACAACTTAATATTTTTAGTTAGGTACGTCTGAACATCAGCGTGTAATTTATGAGTTCGAAATCGGTTGAACCAAAGTGACTAGATAATCGATTGCTAAGCAACACTAATCGAACGTACCGATATAATTTTCGTTGCTCACTGTACCGATTCGATTAGCATTCTGGATAGTACCGTTACACGATACACATACTTTGTCGGCCTTATTAATAAGCAAATGTATGAAACTCGTCTACACTTGTTTTACTCGCGTACTATTCCGATTTATCGGTTCAGATCTTTATGGCCAATAATGAGCTTTATTTCGTATTAATAACTGATAAATTCTCGGTTTATAAAATATTTTCAAGCTAAATTCGTTTACTGCGAGCATCTACCTACCATAGTTTGATACCATGGAGGAGCTCGTGGCACAGTTGCTATTGCGCATATCATTCGATCAGCGAAGTTAAGCCACCGTAACCCTAGCCAGTAATTGGATGGGTGACCGCCCGAGTTCCCTCCGTGCCTCGGAGAGCACGTTAAGCAGTCGGTCCCGGTTGCTAATTCCCAAAATACTCCGACAACTGGTTTAACCTATATCACAGATTTTCCTCGTAAACGGGGTTCCGAAGGTAAGATGGCAGTTGCTTCGTATAAAAATCAAGTGATCAGCCACATCGGGTTGAATCAAGTGCTGACCCTAATAATGTATGGGATAAGGCCAGGGAGATGATGATGATCTACCTACCATGGTTTACATGGAGTTTATGCATGACACACACACATCGTGGATTTGTTTGTAAATCCTTAAAACTGGCTATGTAATATATCTTGTCTTGATTTAACAAGCCATCAGACGGCTGACACGGTGCAAGTCTGCTCCTTGGCTCGCAAAACAAGAAAAGGAAAACTGGGAGTAGATGATAATTCTACCTCAATTGGCAGAGTAACTGTTTTGATCGTGAGTTTTAATTCCGCCAGTTATTCGTACTCTTCCATAGTGCCAGACAAGACCCTATATCATCGAAAGTATGTATAAACGTTGACGCTATGATTAGGTATTTTCTTCATTTGATTAAGGTAAATCTTCACACACTAGCCGCTAGGGACGTTTTACAGTATTCCACATTCTCAAGACACAGCGTTTGTCTTGACGTTTGAACGAGGTGACTTTATGATTCAACGGTTCCGTATAACTCCATACTTGTAGTGAGTTTAGTACGAAAATAATAAACAAAGATAAAAATTAGTTTTTTATATGATTACAATTTGGTTAAATAATCATTAGTCAATATTAGTAAAGTGCTTGCTCTACTGTATTATTCGGTAGTAAAACATTTTACAATATCAAAGTGGACCTATTCAAACATTTTCTCATGGCAATAAACACATCGTAAGAAGCAAAGGCTAGAATAAAGTAGCTATTATACTTGATCACATCAACATACATAAATTATAGATTTGATATAACATAAAAAGCTATAAAATAAACATCGCAGGAAGCTCAGCTCAATAAATAAGAAACGGCGTAAAGGTCCATCAAATTAAGAGGAGTTTCGTAAATTATTGACATGCGAATGATTTTGTTCCACATTTATGTAGATATTTTAATTGACATGCAAGTAATTTAGTTGATTTTTAACTTTCTCACGAGTTTATTGATGGTGTGATTGACGAGTTTTGCAAGTTTTTCGAGAGTATATGTTAGTTTGAGTGCTTCGTGTTGATACAAGTTACATTTGGATTTAATCATCAATCTGTTGAAGATATATATAGTTCGTTTTACACTGGTTTGATGATTTGGTGTGTTACAAAAAAGTTGATAGAGAAATTAAATATCCTAAAATTAAAAACGACATAATCGCTACATACTAATGAAGAATATAGATTGGATACGCAATTGGAAACTTGTAAATATAGTTACTTTTGCAATTAAATAACTGTTATTATTAATATAAATATATTTCTGGGACAATTTATAGTTATCAAAATATTTTTATCGATACCCCATGTGCCAACACTCGCAACATGAGCTTGTTCTATATAAGACACAAATATTTTTAACACTTAACTATTTAGTTAAATATTATTATTCCTAGACTCATTATGTGATTCACTTATCACGAAACACATTTTTTATATTATAATATCGTATTGTATTGTATTATTATTTTATTGTATAATATATTATTATTTAAATTATTTTGACAAAGTGTCCTTAATATCGTATTGTATCTTAAAACGTTTCACAAAGTTAACCATCAATATTTTCTGGATTCACGTTAAGTAGTCAAATCGTTATGTCGTTGAATTGATTATGTACATTTAAGAGCACAAGTGCATTGTACCGGGACATGATCCAAAACCATTCTTAATTAAGACTTAATATATTATTAGTTTGAAATTATTACTATCATAACATTTTTAACAGTCATAGAAGTTATTACCAATAGGTACCAAAATCAAAATAATTAAATATGACTGCATATAAATCATTTTCACATGCATGTTGGTCAATCTAGGTAACATTTTATCATAATATTTTTTCCTCTCTTAACAAATTACAGCTTACTGTTAAATTGATATTAATTAGACACCATCAAGCGAGTGCGTATCAAATAATTTAAGCGTATATAAAAACTGTTCTACCCAACTGTACCACCGAATCATTATTATTTGTTGAACGCCATTAAAAGCATTTCTTAACCAAATCGGTAGCCTAATCGTCAGTTAATTTGTTAAATCTGGGGCCAAAAGCGCCGCTCCATTAATTTATGGCTTCATTTTGGTCACCTTGTTCAGTTTAATATACTTTTTTCTTAAAAAAAGGTCTGTGACGCGCCGACACTATTTTCCTTATCTCTACGGGTTTGATAGCGTACTGCAATTAAAGAGTTCAGATGACCCTCCTGAGTTAGCTTTTGAGTTGAAATAACTTAACAGAAAGGCTCAACATATCGCTCATCTATCAGTATAATGACTCATTTTGACTGAATGGTGCATTATCGATAAGTGTTAAATTTTTTTTAGAACTACGTATACATTTCGAGGTTTGATTATCTAAACATTTTTTTGCAATTTTTGAGTTGAGCCCCTCTCGTTCTGAGGGTGCGATATATACTGCAGAATATATATTGGTTGATTTCATCTATCATCGTAATCTTTTGTTTACGCGCTAAAATAGGTGACTTTATTATTATAAGTTAAGTAAGTACTCAACTTCAAGGGTTAAGTTTTGTACGCTACTTAGGTTATTTATTGTTTCGTATTTTAGACAAAATAAAAATAAAAAAACAAAATAAAAAAAATAATTAAGCCAGCCAGCTCCGAATGGGTCCCTGAAGGGGTAAGCAGAAGTGTTGTATAAACAACATCCACATTTCACCGAAAATGATTAAGCTCCAACGTGCAACGGCACTTACATACGTCTTTCAATTACGATTTTTTCCTTCACTGTATAGTTTAGTTTTTAGAAAACTCATTGGTACAGACCCCGTTGTGATTCGAACTTGCGTCACTTGCGTAGCAGGCGACTGCTCAAACTCCGAGGCCACCACGGTTCTCTCATGAGCAATATGTATAGTAAAAATCAGTCAGTATCAGCATCGATGTAATATTGCTCTATGTATCTATTAGGGTATTTAATAGTAAGCTAGAGGTCTGTTTACCGTTGTTATGCGGAGTACAGAACTTATGAATATCCATGAGGCTGTGATATAAAGGCCCGGTCTAGGAAACTAGTTTAGTTTGATACTAAAGATAATGTTTATGTGTAAGAGATACACTCGTTTGTTTTCATGGTACAACTTTAGCGTACTTGCAGATGGATTCTTTATAATCTTAACTCGCACTTTTTTTTCAATTCATTAACATTTAGATTGGAAACTATGTAGCCTGACATAGCTTACTCACACTTAATATGTATATTTCATAAATCTATATCTATAAATAAAATACAGTTTAAGGGTCTGTTTGTAAATATAACTTTTTCACAAAAATGCACATGAAAATATACATATTATTACAGTACAGACATAAAAAAAAAAAATCTCTCCGTCTGTTTACTTGTTTCGGCTAATCTCTGAAACAGCTGAACCAATTTTTACGGAAATTTCACTGGTACATAGCTACTGCTATAAGGAGTAACTTAGGATTCTATTATTTAGTAAAAAAAATTGCTTGAAATTATTGGTCGAAGGAAAATTAATTGTACGCCGCCGGTGAAACCACGGAGAGCAGCTACTGTATTGAAACCACAGTAAAAAAACTATTTGACAATTTAATTCAGTTGTCCATAATCGGATGCAAAACTAAGGAATAATTAATTGGACAAAGATAAAAGTCCACCGACTTACACTGAACACTTTATTTCGATAAAACACGAAAGGAAACCAATAAATTATGTTATCTGTCGTTGCCGTACCGTTCCCAACTTTGATGTCACCGGTCATTTGGGGTGCAGTCACACAAATAGCGTTTTCTTAAGATTGGACCAAAATCGTTTCAGCCGTTTCAGAGATTATCCGGAACGAACCGACTGTTCAATATATATTTTACATCTGTGCATTGTTTGGCTCACTAGAATGTAATCGCTTCCTTGTTTTGTCTGTGTAATGTTGGAACCAGCTCGAAGGACCATTGGATCCAGCTCGAAGGACCAAATGGGCGATATTTAATTAATATGCAGCTCTGTAATAACGTTTTATATTAAAAAGGCACCAAATAAAATTAATACATAAAATTGTGTTATACACGTAATGGCGGCAAGAAGAGAAGAGAGAGAGAGAGCGTGCTCATAGACAACAGGAAGTAGCAAAAAATTACATAGACAAAACAAGTAATAGTGAGGCGATTACATTCTAGTGAGCAATGCACAGATGTAAAATGTATATTGAACACAGACAGACAGACATATTTTTTTATGTTAGTACCGTATATATTTTCATATGTATTTAGTTAAAAGCTGTAATTTTGGAATCACAAACAGACACTTCAATTTTATGTATCTGTATAGATACAGATAAGCGATTTCCAAACGTGTATTCATCGCTGTTTCTATAACCGTAACTTTATGAGTCATAGATTTATGACGGAAATTAGATCGAATATTTATTTACATATATGAAATATTCTAGCGTTTGCCAATTGGCTGGTTTCATTTAGAACCTGATCTATATTTATGCATAGATTTTTGTCGTTCTACCTACAACATTTATGATTGAATAGTTAAGTGGACATATCTGACGTAAATAGACTTAATTACTGTTTTTATATCATCGAATATTAATATGAATTCTGTTGATATAATATTTTGAATAATTCCCATAGGTTAGCCGTGTATTTTTTTATTATGCTAATAACGTCTTGATTTTAATTCTGTGGATGCTAGAATGTTGAGTATTTTAGTTTTAAGGGTGATCAAATGTTACTGTTAGAGGCTTAGTTTTTTCTACTGTTTGCCCGTCCTTAAGTTAAAGCTAAAGAAAAATTCTGTCTCTAGTACCTATACATAAGAACAGATAAACAAATACACTTTCGCATTAACGATTCTAACGGTATATTATTATTTATGTAAATATTTTATACTTTTTTTTTTGATTCGGAAACCAGAACACAAAGTATATTGATTGATTGAACTTTGTTAGTATTTAGTTTGGTAAAAGTCTTCCTGAAGTAAGTTCTTTAATTATTCAAAGTATTGTCCTTCCTTCGTATTTCAATTATAATTTGCCTCTCATTCCAGCTAAACTATCAAATATCTAGACTAAAATGTGCCCTCAAAACTATTTGTAAAGGTTCCAACGTAACCTTATCAAACAAACGGCGCACGGAACGAATTAACTCCCGGTCAGTAGTAGGTTCTATTACCGACCGATGTTTACTGCTCAGACCGTCACGACCGACGGCTATTGAAAATTACTACTTTTTAAAAGCTATTTTATTACTGTACACCATACCTTGTTATGTTAAGCGATGTTGCATTGAAATTGGGGACGTGGAAGTGCTAAATACCTTTATTGGTAATTGTATAGAATAAGCTTGTGGTAATTTCGACTCGTTTCATGGTCTGTAAAAAATAGGAGGCCGCGTAATGAAGTCACCCATAAAATTAAATCTACGAGGGTAAAACCTGATAAATATTACGAGTTAATTATGATGGGAAAAGTAGCGGGCAAAAGACGTGTTGGTCGGAGGAAAAATCTTGGTTTCGTAACATAAAGTTTTGAGATTGAGTGCTAATAATTTGTCCATTATCATCCTCCTGTCCTTATCCCATGTTATGGTGATCGGCGCAATGTGTTCCTCTCTCCCATTTCTCTCTATCAGCCGTCATAATGTGTATTCGCTCCCATTCTAGCCATAATTATGATGAAATGTTTATTTTGGAATAGTTTAAATTTGGTATACTTCGAAAATGTTCATCAAAAGCAGACTATGGTTAGTAGAGACTATTTGAAAAGGAAACAATAAGAATCTCATCTTCAATAAAGCCTTCTGTGCAATAAATCTTGCGGTTAACTTACGTAGCAAAACAAAGTATAGCCACTCATTCCCAGTATCGCATGTCAATAGCACTAGCGTGTGGTGAAATATGAGTGATTCATCTGCGGTGGACTATGAATCTAAGAAGGTTATCCAACGGCCAAGGATGAAAAGAGTTGGTATTAGGGAAAATATTACGTCTGAGAATGGAAACATACAAGGAATTTTTTCAAATTCCATAATATAACAATTTCAAAATGCACGTAGGGTGCTTAAAAATATTACGTGAAAGTAAAAACTAAAGTAACGGGAACAGCTAGTAAAAATATAGGTGAAATTAATGAAAATAATAGAATTTGTCTTTTAGACAAAATAAACGGTAAACATTTTAGAAGTTATAAATCGAATTCAGATGTTCTAAACTGTGATTTTTTAAGCTACATTTGAAATATATTTCAAGAGCACTATAACATAGATTATTACGTAACATAAGTGAATTAAAGTGTTTGGTATAATTTTTACAACATCTTCAGGTATTATTGTGCGAAACTCGCAAAGAACTGAATAAGGAAACACAGCGTCTAAAGAATCTTAGGTGCGTAAACTTCTCAGGAATGGTTGAATGGTAGCTCTTAAGTTCGGATGCCATCGGTCAGGGACAATTCATGACTGTTTACACCTTACTTTCTTACTGTTCTTCAGTTTACTGTTGGAAGGGCGCGGTATGCTTTTAATTTGTTACCAGAATGGTTTCACAAAGATCTTCCTTCCCTTGATGCCGGTTGTGGAATCTCGTTTGTTTTTCCATACGACGATTCCTTGAGAAATGTTTCGGTTATACAATAATCATATAATGGGTAGTCACGTGTTATGGTATGATTGGTGTTATAGACACATTACTATTTTGACGTATGACTAGGTGAGTCAATACTAGTTAAAACTATGTAATCACCTCAACTTTTCTATCACGCAAAATGGGTATACAGAAAATAATGTATATTTGTTTATCAATAAAATACAATTATTTTGTCATAAAGGTAAGATAATTCCGAGGACTATTTTAGAAAAATATACCATGACATTCAAAAACATAAAATTTGATGATACTATAATATTAAATAGTGTTTCGCAGAGGAATAAAATAACAGAGCCGTGGTGGCCTCGGGGTTAGAGCAGTCGCCTGCTACGCAAGCGACGCAAGTTCGAATCACAGCGGGGCCTGTACCAATGAGTTTTTAAAAAAAATAATAATTATCTACAGTGATTTCACACCACGTGCTTTACGGTGAAGGAAAACATCGTGAGGAAACCTGCATATTTCTGAGAAGTAATTCAAAGACATATGTATAGTGCCTGAGACGGCGATAGACTCACCATCTGTCACGTTGGCACTTAATCAAATTCGGTGAAAAGTGGGTGTTGTGATTACAACACCTCTGCCTACCCCTTCGGGGAATACAGGCGTGAGCATATGTATGTATGTATAAAATAACGGACAATACTAATAGTATTGTGCAGTGTAACGTATGTTTATATAACTTATATCCATCAAAACTCATAAGCAAAACACCTTCCGTATCCAATCACTTTCCAGTACTTTGAGAGGCTTATAAACTAGTAATTTAATTCTAGTCTAAAGTGACAGTGATTGAGGATGTGTCTATGATTAGCTGTATGCACACTGCGCCCGTCGTACCTCTTCCGGTATAAAATTTTATGTGATTGAATCATTTGATTTGGTTCATTTTTTCATCGCTCATTCATTAATTCGGTAAGGCCATAAACTCATGATTGAGTAGATCAGTACAGAGGACGCGATAAACTTTCGTTTCGACGTTTATTGATCTTTCTGCCGGCTTCAAGGTAATTCAACATATGAAAATCTGCTACGCAAGCGACGCAAGTTCGAATCCCAGCGGAGCTTGTACCAATGACTTTTTCTAAAAACTTATGTGCAGTTATTTGACTGCATATGTCTGAACATTTATTCAATGACGTATGTATAGTGCCTGAGACGGCGACACTTAATCATATTCGGTAAAAAGGGGGTGTTGTTTTAACAACTACCTGTGACTACCCCTTCGGGGACTAGAGGCATTTTCAAAAAACAATATCTTAACCATTTACACTTTTCATGTAACTTCTACATACATACATACATATGCTCTCGCCTGCATTCCCCGAAGGGGTAGGCAGAGGTGTTGTAATCACAACACCCACTTTTCACCGAAGATGATTAAGTGCCAACGTGACAGATGGTGAGTCCATCGCCGTCTCAGACACTTTACATACGTCATTGAATTACTTCTCAGAAATATGCAGGTTTCCTCACGATGTTTTCCTTCACAGTAAAGTTTTTATAAAAACTTATGTACAGTGATTTCACACCACATCACAGTACATAAGTTTTTTAGAAAAACTCATTGGTACAGGCCCCGCTGGGATTCGAACTTGCGTCGCTTGCGTAACAGGCGACTGCTCAAAACTCAAGGCCACCACGGCTCTTGTATGTATCTAACTTCTGTACGTCAATATATAACTTCTGTACGTCGAAACTCATTAAGTAACACTTACTTATTAATCTAACTAAAGAAACTACCGCGAGAAATGTTCACACTTCGTAACTTCTCATCGTAATAAAAAACTAGAATTCACAAGTCTAAGTTACAAAAACACAATTTCAATCGCCATTTTAATAGTTAATTGTCCATCTAACGCCAATTTATTAAGAGTTTACATTGATAAATATGATCTAATTAAAATTCTCTATCAATTCTTTGATATTGTGTATGTATGCTAATTATAGTTTCGTGTTTATGGGAACTAGAAGCCAGGTTACGGTAAAAGTCGAAAGTCCCACATTAGTTTAGTGTGAACGTTACTTCCGATGTGGAAACTATATTTTAATTGCGATTTTATTGGGCTGATTAAGTTTATAGAGCTTAGCTGTAACAGAATGTGACGTCCGCCGAATTTGTGATTCATGTTCGATAATCGACTCCTCCAGTCAGAGATCTAAGCACGAAAACTAGATTATAAGATCGCTGGTGTTCGCGACTCTGCGCAGACTTTTGACTTATCTTTATATTTTGACTAATCTTTATATATACAATTATTATTATTAATAAAAAAATATAGCCAATGTGTTAAAATGATGTGTAAGCTATATTAATGTAAAGTTTAATCAAAATCTATACAGTAGTTTTTGCGTGAAAGAGCATCAATCACACATACATTCTTACAAAACAGTCGCGATTATAATAATAATTAACTATAACACCAAAATGTCGTCAATATCTAGAAATAGTATAGGTACAATATTGATTCATCAAGCCACAAAGTACACTTAATAGCCTTATGCGGAAATTACAAAGTAATGCCGTAGAAGCTAGCTTACATTACGCTCCTTCCCAAACTAGGTAGAACCTGTGTCGCGGGTTGTTGCTTTACAATATAACAGACACAAAATTATTTTTTATTATAATACTTTGGAGATCTGCGGAGCATAGACAAATTTATGGATGAATGAAAAGGAGATTGTATTAAGTATTCGCGTTCTATTTGCTACAAGTACCTACCTCGCGAGGAACACGGCATGAAAATAGTAATCTCTAAACTATGGGAGGTATCTTATTACCACGTGGATTAGAGGCATTAAACTCTTTCTCAAGCTTCGACCAGTGAAAAAAAAACAAAGTTTGATTAATACAGGTATACATAAACGTATACACGCTAGGTGGCTAATGCATTTGACCCCACATCGATGTGTGTTAGCGTTTGAACTTCGCTCCTAATGCTCGCCCACAAATCACCAAAACATTTCCCATCACCTCTCAACCGGCAGTCACGACAAATTGTATTAGAATTAACAACCATCGATCAATTGACATATCATATTTGTATATTTTAACGACCATCACGCGCTATGTACACACGACGTGAGATTGAGTCGGCAGAAACCGGTCGTTGGACACGCAACACAATGTAAAAGCCGCTACAATGATGGATGGTTGGTAAGGGCCGCGTGATGTATAGGCAGCCATCAAATATCGAATATCTCGGTCTATAAACACTCATTTCACAATTAACAAGCTATATTTGAATATATTTGCGTCAATATTCAATACTATAGCGATAAATCTAATTATCAAATTGATTATTATGTGATATGAGCGTGTGTTTTATATATGGTAGTAGTAGGTGGCTAATAAAATAAATTAAAGATGGGTTTGTAATGATCTATCGAAATATGAAAGTTAATGGAGCGTACATGTGTAATGCCACAAAGTTAATATTTCATTTTTGTTTCGACTATACAAACAACTGCTACATATTCAAGAGAATCAATCACGTGATTATGTCACATGCTTTTACTTTTGCTTTCAATCTTCATTTTAATTATTTGTTGGACTTATTAGGGAATGGTATGGCTTTATTAACGATCGCTTGGATCTTAATTATATATTGCCAATTTGTCTTGTAATACAAATATCACCCACTTTGCGCCGTAGATAGATAGATATATAAGTTCCATCTTGACTTAAGATAAGTTAGAACTTATCATAACTGGCTAAATATGACTGTACTATGAGGACAACTATGCCTACCCCTTCAGGGAATAGAGGCGTGAGCATATAATATGTGTGTTGTAAATACCTTGGTTGATTGTTAAAGCTGGGTTGAGTGAGTTAATGGCCTGCTTAGTACGCCACCGACACAAGTTCTAATCCCACTAGTTTTGAAAATTAAAATTATTTATTCTGGTAAGGTAGTTTCGAAAATCGATAAAAATACCTTAATATTAAATATTAGAATGAAGGATTACACCATTTAATTTCGAATTAATGTACAATTATGTAAACAGCTCAAGTAATTTAGACGAAAATCCGTTTTTTCACAAGAATCTAGTGTGATTTTGAAATCGTTTCTGATTGACACAAATTCAACGGCGGACGTCCTGCATTAGCTTACAAGGCCTATAACAATTATTAGTCAATTTAAATTTATTTATAACGATTAATTTATTTTATCAGTGTAATTATAGGCATAAGAAATTCATAGGTACAGTTGTTCCGCTCAATGTTAAGGTCTCAAAATACACTACAAATTCCTCTTCGAGTTTTTGAGACCAAAAGCTTTGAATAAAAATAATATACTCACTCCTCTCTAGAAGGGTCCCTGATAGGGCTTAGCTGAGGTTAGTTGACAACGTATCAGATGGTGAGCCCATCGCCATACCTAAGGCCCTACGTATTTTAAGTTCTTTGGCTTACTACTTAAGGTCGATTTTGCATCTTCACATAATGCGCCTTTTTATGCCCTTTATGCAATTTCGCTAACGATACGTTCGATTGAACACTTTCGAGCTCAGAGAAATTCAAATTTCGAAAAATATTTGGTGTTTATACGGATTTTTTTATGTAATACAAGTTTTTAAACTAATGACATATTCAATTTTTATTTGGATCATATCAGAATATTTGAAGTTCTTAACAAAGTAGGTGATACTTAAGTTATTACAGACATTCGGCCTGTAAGGAGGCGATTACTCAAACCACAGGCGAATAAAAATAAACATAAAAGAATAATTATTTGTGTTTCATTATTGTTATAAGAACATTTTGTGATCCTAATCAATTAATATACCAATAAAGAAAATCGTGTTTTTAATCCGTTGTCTAACGGCTTCATTTGCAATTCGCTTCCCGTGAGAACATAGAATCTGGCTAAAGTAATATTTCCGTCACTATTCAAACATTTTGAGGCAATCTTGCCTTTTGACAGAACAGATATTATATCTTCGGCTTCCGGAATTCTCTGTTCCGAATATGGATGAGATACAGAGAAGCTTAATGATTTTATCTATTGAGCACATCGTTCTATGATTGATTTACTAATGCGCTAGGTTTGGTTTTTAAAATATCTGCCACTAAATATCATTTTAGTAAGAAGTATTTTAGTGACTACATTCATAAATTATAATTAGAACCCTTAGGAGGAGCTCGTGGAACAGTTGCTATTGCGCATATCATTCGATCAGCGAAGTTAAGCAACCCTAGCCCTAGCCAGTAATTCGATGGGTGACCGCCCGATTTCCCTCTGTGCCTCGGAGAGCATGTTAAGCCGTCGGTCCCGGTTGCCAATTTATCATCTTTGGCAATCGTTATAGGTCAGTCAGAAGCCTAAAATAGTCTGACAACTGGTTTAACCCAGATCACAGATTTTCCTTGTAAAAAGAGGTTGCGAAGGTCAGATGGCAGTCGCTTCGCATAAAATTCAGGTGATCGGCCACATCGGGTTGAATCAAGTGCCGACCCCAGCAATGTATGGGATAAGGTCAGGCAGATGATGAGGAGTAGAATTTCACAATAATTTCTTAAATCACCGCCACAAGTCATCGCATTGACCTAAATGCAGATTCGTATGCGATCACAATACTGCTATCCGTTGGCCGTCAGATGGCGCTGTTTCGATCCTATACAAATCTGCGTTTACGTTAACGCTGTGATTTGTGATGGCGGAGTGAAAAACTCGCACTAGGTCCTCAGTCGGTCAGGACTGATAATATACAGTTAAGGAAATGTATGTAGTTCCTCAAAAAAATATCATTCATATCGGTTCTCTCAGTCCTAAGTTCTTAGGTAAGAAACCTAAAAAAAACATAATTAGTCGAATTGATAAGATGAATATATTTTTTTTACAGCCTAATATTATTGTTCCTAATATTATTGTGTATGTGAATCTATTTATTGGTAATTTTGCACCAACACCCATAAAGTTTAGAAGTGAACTAAGTGTTATTGATATGGGTATCACGAGATGGGAATGGGAAAGCTAATGGGAGGCTGACCGTGACGAGTTGGGTTACGCTCTCGAGAGTATCGATTCTCAACTTACTACACTTAAACTTATACAGATAAATAAAAATAGGATCTTTCAAAACGCCTGGTTGACGTCTCTGGTGACCGTCGAGCTGGTTCTTACCTCGGTCAGAGGATTAGCTTAGCGATCCAGCGTGGTAACGCAGCCAGCTTACTGGGCACCATTCCCGCAGACACTAATTTAAATTCCGTGTTTTATTTATAATTTTTATTTTGATTATATTTTTCTTTTTCAATAAAAATAACATTGAAGTGAATAAATATTTCCTGCAATTCCAAATTAACAACTTTTCACTATAAACGGTACGTAGATAAAAAAACTAATAAGGGAAACTTTCTGTCTGTCTGTCCGTTAATTCCGGCTAATCTCGGAAACTATTGGACCAATTTTAAGTGGACTTACACTAGCAGATAGAGTATGTTACAACGAGTTACTTAGGCTACTAATACTACAACTAAACTACTTTATATTTAAAAAAAAACTCCATATGCGTAGAACGTGGGGCACTGGAGCTGTGGATGTTACTCATAATTATATTGAAATCTAGAAAACTTTTTGACACCTCGAAACTAAATCAATTCGTTATTTATTAAATAAAGTTTTTTGATAGGTATTCAGTTAGGCTGTTAATTGCGTAATTATGTATAGTGCCTGAGACGGCGATGGACTCACCCTCCGTCATGTTTGCACTTAATCATATTCGGGATGGCGTGAGCATATTTATTATTTTGAATAATTGAATTGTACCATTACATTAACATTACGTCCCTATTTCTACCCCCAATTTTTTTGTAGCGTAGAACAATATTGCTGCAAAAACCGCAAAGTTTTTAAGAAAATAGAAACCATTCACACAGATAGATATTATCTCGCATTAGAACCTTTTTTGGGCAACCACATGTCAATTTGTATCGCCATTCATATTTTTTTGCATGTGCAGGTATTCTGTACAAAAAATTTAAGGTTCTCGAATTTGCACCTTCACATAATGCGCGTTTTTATGCCCTTTATGCAATTTTGCTAACGATGCGTTCGATTGAACACTTCCGGGCTCAGAGAAGTTCTAATTTCGGAACATTCTTTGGGTTTTATACGGTTTTTTTTGTTGGAATACAATGTTTTTTTGAACTAATTAAATAAAAAAATTTGCTCAACTTTTTGTAATGTGCTTAGAAATTATCTTGAGTAATCTATAGAAACATGTCTATACATCTATACTCCACACATATAAATAAAATTGAAGTGTCTGTTTGTAACTCCAAAATAACAGCTTTTCACTAAATGCGTATAAAAGTATATACGGTACTGATAAAAAATCTAAAAACTGTCTGTCTGTTTATTCCGGGTAATCTCTAAAACGGCTAGACCGATTTTAACGGGACTTACATTGGCAGATCTTAGGCTGCTTTTATTTTAAGAAAATACATTTTGTGTTCCGCGGGAATAAAATTAAATATACGCAAGACACGACTAATCAATTGGTAAAAATGAGACCACACCACTATTCTCTTAAAGTGCGTAATCAATGCAATAGGCATTGTTCAATCATAGGCAATGCACGGGCATAGGCCCGTGTTAAACTATATACATATCTAAACCCGCTACAGAAACTCCAGTCGTATTAAACAAGCAGTATTCCAGTTACCGTAATCAAGAGTAAGGAACTTGGAGATCACCACAAATCACAATTTGAAGTGTGAACAGAAAATTGGTTTCCTACAAATAATTTATATTTTATTACCCAGTTGTAGATAACACGGGGCCTATAATTCTAAGCTAACGAGTCTAACGAGTGGATTTTAACAAGCGTACGTATTTGTTTGTTATTAATACATACATTATACAACTGCTTGTGTAAACATTCATGTTAGTTAGTGTTGTTGATGTTTTATTATACAAACCATGTGGGTAATTGTCAAATAATTTTGTCGTCATCAACATAGGACAATATTTTTTTTAATAATATCTTGTGCTCAAAACATGACCAGAATAATAATAATACACACATATGCTCACGCCTGTATTCCCCGAAGGGGTAGCAAGAGAGTGTTGTAGTCACAACACCCACTTTTCACCGAAGATGTTTAAGTGTAAACGTGACAGATGGTGAGTCCATCGCCGTCTCAGACACTTTACATACGTCATTGAATTACTCAGAAATATGCAGGTGTCCTCACGATGTTTTCCTTCACCGTAAAGCACGTGGTGTGAAATCACTGTACATACGTAATTTTTTTTCGAAAAACTCATTGGTACAAGCTGGGATTCGAACTTGCGTCGCTTGCGTAGCTGGCGACTGCTCAAAATAATAATAATAATAAAGCTTTAATAAATACCCTGCATAGCACATATTTGAAAGATTGGTAACTTAATTAATCTATAACCTCAGTTGCATTGAATACATTGAGATGATGATTGATACTTTTCGATGATGAATACATTGAGATGATGATTGATAATTTGATAAGAATTCGATTTTATACATACATAAATACATATATATGACCACGCCTGCATTCCCCGAAAGGGTATTCGAGTAGGCAGAGATGTTATAATACCTCTGCCTACTCTACTTATACACCGAAGATGATTTAGTATCGTCGTCTTTGAATGACTTCTCAGATATAAGCAGGTTTCCTCACGATGTTTTTCTTCACCAAAAATCACGTTGTTTGAAATTACTGCTCATAAATTAAAAAAAACTCAGGCCCCGCTAGGATTAGAACTCAAACCGCACGGCCACCACGGCTTATGAATCGATTTATGAGCTCCAAGCGATATTTTAAATTACTTAAGCTACTAAAGTCTAGCGTAACCAAAACTGTGAAACAGTTTCCACACTGTCAATATTTATTAATATCATAATATTATTAACAGTTATTCGCCTGGAGATATATTTCAACGGTAATCATTAAATCATATTTTGCATAAAAAGAAGAAGAGTTGAGTTGAATAATGAATGAATCTTCGTTTTTTTTTTATAAGATTTTATATAACATTTTTTATAAAAAAATTGTGTGTTCTGTGCATTTTTTTCGCTACTATCTGTAAATTTATAATATATATTATACATAAAATTAAAGTGTCTGTTTGTATTTCCAAAATAACCGCTTTTCACTAAATGCGTATGAAAGAGTATAAGGTACTGAAATTAAAAAAAATCTCTCTCTGTCCGTCTGTCTATTTGTTCCGGCTAATCTTCGAAATAGCTTGACCGATTTTAATGGGATTAAAGGAGTAACTTAGGCTACATTTATTTTTTAAAAAACATAAGGGATCCCCGGGTCACCCATGCAATAAAGTGAATCTGTGTATCTCTACGGTGATTATTATCAGTAATATATAATATAATAGAGTGTCTATACATATTTTCTACTCATTCCTACTAACTTTTTCTGTTATAACATTTTGTAATTTGCAAATCGAAAGCTACATCAGTATATTAATATTATACGCCGACAATAATTTGTCTACGTAGAGTTCTTAAAAGGTTATCTATGAGAGTTAATTTGATTGTGATTTTAATAGGTAATTTATGAATTAATTAACGAAATGACTAGGTTAAGCTGAAATAGCTTTAATTAACCTAGTACTTGATTGCATTGGCTTAAATAATAGGTTTATGTGTTGTAAATCTAAATGACTGTCTTTACTTCTAGATGAAATATTATATTTTATATAACCTGTACCTATTTGAAGTGATTCATAAAATGTTCAGTTATAAAAAAATCGATTCTTATAAATGCGGCATGACAATTTTGCACAGAAATTTTGATATAGTTTTTATAAAAACTTGCAAATTTTTAACAAACATTTTTTAAAAAAGATCGTGTGCGTAATGGAAGGGATTTTTTTTAATTGTCTATTTCAGTGTCTTTGCGGACAATGGGTGATTATGTTCTATTGTAGAAAGCTAGTGGCACCACGGGGCGATCATTGTGTTTGTGCGATGCTTATGAACTTAACTTATCGTGATATCGAATTGTATCGATTGTACTATCGTTTCAATTAAAAATCGATTCGTAATAACGCGACGGACTAACAAGAGAACATCTGTTTTCGATTAATTAAATTTCTATAAAAGAGTTTTGGGATCAATTCAAGTCAACTGTTAAAGATATTTATTATACCTCTTACATTGGCTTTTGTCGAAACATGGATCGGTGATCAGACATTGTATGCACCGTATGGTTGAATGATCATATTATTGTATGATGTGTGTTTACAAATATTTTCCGTACACTTGTCAGTATCCATTTGATTTCTTATTGAGTAAAATTATAATGATGATTACTAGATTTTTTATAAGCATGTCTAAAGTAGAGAACACAAAATAACGGCTTGCATGAAAACTGCCCGTTGAGCTAGTGGTAAGTGAGTTCGCCTGTCAATCACCAAGAGGTTCAATTCCTGGATTGGGTCAAATGTTTCTATTCCGTGCCTCGGAAGGACGTTAAGCCTTTGGTCTACGCCAGTACCCCTATCACGAGTTTGCCACCGTTTTCGTAAACTATACTCGCAAGCGTCACTCGCAATATTTGTATGAGATATGTAAGTTCATTTCAAATTCGACGGAGACGCTAGCGAGTATAGACAACGAAAACGGTGGCAAAACCGTGTTAAGGGTACCGTTCTTTTTCCGGACGTGTAATTTTGCCGTCCCATAGGACTATAAGAGTGAAGGAATAAAGAATGCACCTGGGTTTGTGCACACATTTGTACACTATAATATGTCCTGGGCAGACGGCTAATTCCCTTTAAGATTAGCCGCTGTGACTGAAATTCGGTTAGGAGATCATCATCATCAATGGAAATGGGTCATAAACAATACTTTATTATTTTCTTGATGCTAATTATGGTAAAAAATATTTTGTAAATAATATAACATGATGCCATGTGATTATTTTGTAAATAAAAGCACGAAAGATTAATAATATATAATTCTATAACGAAAAGCTACTTAGTTATTTAAGATACGAAAGTTCTCACCGAAGCTCATAAATTATTGGTTTCTATAAAATCTCATTAAATTCATTCTGCGTTACAAAAGTATCACTAACACGATTTGTTGCTCATTAATTAATTCAATCTAATTAGTGGTTTCGTGTTAATAATAATTTATCTTAATTAATATCTTGTTTTATTATACTTAACCATCCTGGTTTCAAAGGAAATACGTTATTTAAATCAATATACCGCTAGAATATGCTTTATTTATTTTTAAGACCATTCAGGGATTTTATTTTACTTCAAAGAAACAAGTGAACATCTACCTGATGATAAGCTACCGCAACCTATGAACGCTTTTTCAGAACACAAATAAAATTCTTTAAACCCTTGATTTCATTGGAACAGCTCAATAACTAAAAATATCTTTAAACTAGCTGGTTTAACCCAGATCACATTTTCCACGTCAAATGGGTTGCGAAGGTCAGATGGCAGTCGCTTCGTATAAAAATCAGGGGATCAGCCATAACGGGTTGAATCAAGTGCCGACCCCAACAATGTATGGGATAAGGCCAGGGAGATGATGATGATCTTTAAACTAGCTGTGCCCTGCGGTTTCACCCGCGTAGATTTAGTTTTATTCCCGCGGAACCTTAAATGTTTTTTTTAATAAATAGTAGCCTTTAGTTACTCCTTGTAACATTATCTACCCGCCAGTGAAAGCGCCGTTGAAATCGGTCCAGACGTTTCAGAGATTAGCTGGAACAAACAGACAGGCAGACAAACAGATTGACAGAGATTTTTTTTTAAATTGATTTTGCCATATTTAGTCAAAAGGAGTAATTTTGGAATTAAAAACAGACACTTTAATTTTATTTATCTATATAGATAGTATGAAAAAGTATGAAAGTATTTAAATAGTGTAGAAATTGTGACTTCAATCACAATTTCCATACATAATTATTATGTCTATGTAAATTAATCGTTCTTACAAGCAGGAGTTGAACTCCGATTGATTCATGGATGAAAAAAACCTATTATATTTATAGAAAAAAGACCATAGAGAAAAGCCAAATTTTTGTAATAGCCTTAATATCGTAACCAAAAGTCAAGTGGTTCGTTAGTATGTGCCTATTGTTTCCCCTGTGTACAATTCATTTCGTGAGTCGCCCCCGGAGCCCTAATGCTTTTTTGAAATATAAGTAACGTACATTAAGTCCCACTAATCCGTTTCAAATTACCCAGAACAATCATTACTTTAAATCGTTTTTTGTAATTAAGTAAAAAGCTATTGATTTGGAATTACAAACATACATTAAAATTTTATTTATCTGTATATATGGCTGGTTACAATACAACATTGTGATATACATGTTTATTGCTAGCATGTTACGTAACACCGTCCTCGTAAATAGCAAGCTGTGGACACTTGCATCGCTCCTGGCTCCTTTCGCATATCGCTTTCCGCTCTGAAAGCTCGCCCCATAAATACGCGATGATGCGTTATTGTATTATGCTAATACTGGCTTGTTTATAGTTTACAATTTATGGAATACCTTCAAGCGTTATTTTGTATTATTTATTCATCCACTATAGGTAACTAACTATAGAAGTGCTATGAATATCTATTTTGAATTTAGAAGTATACTTTGATGACAATAATTAATCTGTCGATCTGGTTGGGGTTTTCATTATTATTTCAGGGGAATGTAGTTTTAATTATTCAGAGTAAGTAGGTTATGTCAAAAAATTACTGATTCATAGGTATGCCTTTGTTTTTAAAGTGGTGAATCCGTTATGGCTACACCAACCGCCACGGGGGCAGCGGAAGGGTTATGGCGGACTCACACCGACTAAACTCCACGGTGTTCGTCCAGGTGGCTAAGTGGGGGGATGCACGTGATAAGTCTTCACATGCTTCGCCGTGACCCCCCCAAGGAAAAGGTATACCTAGCTCAGAAATAGCTGGAACTGTAGATATCTACTCAAAAATATTTAAAAAAAAATCTTTTGTATGGTAACGTAAAACTTCATACACTCGTCGCTAGAGACGCTTTTACGTTCCCATACTGTTTCCCGTTCTGTACCACTAACCACTGATCCCCCTACCCTAGTTGTGGCAGATAAATCGATAGACAGCCACAGAACTAAGACTATTGTCTAGTAATTGTAAATCGTGTACTCTCGAAAGGTAGAACGAGGTGAAATCAACAAGTCATCTAATAATTATGCCTTAACAAGATGATTTCGTCTGATGGTAATCAACCGGAAACCTGAAAACCTGAGACCAGAAAGGTGACTGACCTTTTATCCGTGCCATGCCAATATAAATTAATATGCCATTATTTTAAGATATAGATCCAACGAAAACTGCCCGCAACTTGTAAGTGTTAGATGAAAATGAAAATGTTTTATTCAGTTTAGGCCTTAGAAGGCCTTCTGAGAAGAACCGGTAAGAAACTAGCATTGATAGTAACACTGATAGTAACAAAAAAAAATATTTAAAAGATAATATTTTTGTCATGCGAGAAATATTAAGTCTATCTCAAGATTGCTCTTAGTTAGACGCGAGTTACACATTAGAAGTTCAATCTTTACTATATTACAGAACCCATTTTTAGTATCATTGATCAATAATATTACAAACGGCTAAAAGCCAATTACACTAATTAAGAGTAATATATACAATATTCATTCATTCGATCTACAGTGTCCAAGACGAACCTAGTCAGTAATGCTTAAACAATTTTTCTTATTGATTAGAACAAATTTGAATTAAGTTTTTAAGAGTAAGGATGAGAAATTCAATCGATATCGACGCAAAGACGATATATAAGTACAGTTGCTGTCACCAGTTTTGAACGCTCAGTGAAAATAGCAGGAATAACTGCTCATATATTTTGTTCGCAGTGGATTATATAATGGGATATGTGGAATATGCCAAAAAAAAATTCTGCACAGTAGTAATTATCTGGACAGTCAAAGTCAGCGCTCAAATCTCATGACAGTATCTGTACTTAAGCTATGATAATAATATACGAACGAACGAACATGACGAAGCCATTATGGCTCAGTTCTACGGCATATTCAATTATGAACCTACCTTTGTTTCCAATGCGAAAATAAGTACCGCCGACTGCCATTCGTAAATCAATCAGCCAGTCATATTCTGACAATGGGAAAATTCCAACAATTGACAGAAAGTTTGTTTACAGCCAGATGCAATGTTGTCAACCTGCAATACATCTTCCATAAGCACCCATAAGCCTCCACGTACTAGCAATACAGAACTGTATTGAAATACATTTAATGTTCAAATTGGTGTGGTATGCTTACCACCATTTTGAGGTTTGATGAAATAATGTTTCCGCTCAAAACAAATGCATGGAGGACGTCTTTTGAAAATACAGTAGTACCTGCCATGCGTTTCCTTGTTAGTATACCTACCAATTTAGAAATGCAACATTTGAGGTAATTGTTATTTAATAATTACAAGCTGTACCCCGCTATGTTAGTCCTTATAACATTAGCCAACCATTTAGAGAGAGAAAACAGATGTTCAGACAGACAGACAGAAAAAAATAGGGTGAAAATCTGAATGGAATTACAAACAGACACGTTTTTAATTTTATTTTTCTGTACAGACTATACCTTTTCCATGTTATAAATTTCCTATAACCTACAAACTTCAATACTTAAAATATTTTACTTTCTTTATTAAGATGAAACCCAGTAGGATTAAATTGACATTTATATTGCAATAACTATCAATAGTATAAAAATAACTTCAATAACCTACAGGTAAAATATACAGTAAGCTAAAATACTCCATTTACGTTTAAGCATTTACAGTTAAACAGATCAGTTCGAAATACCGTGGTCTATCAATTAGGCTCAGATAGTAATTACTGCGCGGCTTATGGGTTGTTTTAATTAAAATATGAATATTAATACTTAATGGGAAAATAGTTGTAATAGATGTTTCTATTAGTAATGGTTTTTTTTGTGTTCATGTTTGCTTATGAGTAATGTAGGTATGAGTTAACGATTGCCGAGTTTTGTTCTAGTTTAATACATGGAGATGTTTATTTGAGATTTTCACCGTATATAGTATAAAAACTGACTTCATTCAATGTCACGCACGCTCACTGTTACTATATCCTTGCACCAATTATTATTATAAATCATAACATTATGTATTGTAATCATCAGTCTGACGCAGATACACTTTCATATCATTCTCGACAAACCTCCGTGGTTTATTTCAATGTTACTTAAATAAACTTATCTACAAAGCCGTGGTGGCCTCGGGGTTTGAGCAGTCGCAAGCGACGCAAGTTCGAATCCCAGCGGAGCCTGTTCCAATGAGTTTTTCTAAAAACTTATGTACATTGATTTCACACCACGTGCTTTACGGTGAAGAAAAACATCGTGAGGAAACCTGCATATTTCTGAGAAGTAATTCAAAGACGTATGTATAGTGCCTGAGACGGCGATAGACTCACCATCTGTCACGTTGGCACTTAATCAAATTCGGTGAAAAGTGGGTGTTGTGATAACAACACCTCTGCCTACCCCTTCCAGGGGCTTCCAGCCCTTACAGGCGTGAGCATATGTATGTAAAAAAAATTATCGAGAATTTCAACATGCGTCGATTGTGTCTACGAGACGTTTACAAACTATCTGTCGAACTTAATGATTGTCAGTGAAATGTTGGTGTTTCCACTCTTCAATTTCAATTCCCTCTACAGGGCTTGGAATATATTTTATGAGTAGCCAAATACACAGTCTAGGAAGTAACGAAAACATCAATGATCGCGCCAGACGCGTATTATTCAATGCTTACCATAAAATTCCTTTGTCTAACATAATATACGGTAAAAAGTGGATGAGTTTGTACAAGAGAGCGCATTGTTCAAAGACAAAAGCGAAAGTCCATTCAGTTTATGAGATAATTAGGTGTTTCACATGGTTGCGTCACATAGGTTTTTTCACCTGTTCATTTGCCCGTACGATTGTCCACTGAACTTGGCTGGCTCTCCACGCGTTATTGTTTGTGATATCTCGGAAGTCATAAAGGCGAATATTGTCGAGCAAAATTACATAAAGAAACATACGTCTACTGACTTTCTTCGTTTTGAAGCGTATTACGTAATAATGATAAGAATATGATTTTATTTAAATAAGTAAATTTCCTACAATATCTAATTATAGATTTAGTCCGCGGGTCCGCTCACGTGTGCTAAGAGATCCTTAATATAGCTTGAAAAAAAACAGTCTCTGTTATTCAGTGATAGTGTAGTATTATATTAGTGAGATAATTTTGGAGCTTATTCTTTCCAAACAATTCTTTCAAAACACATTTCCTTCTAATATTAGAATCGATATTTTTCTGTAAATTAGTAATATAATTCTACGCTTACAAGGGTTCGGCAGAGGTGTTACAGTGACAACACCCACTTTTAACGATGAGAAGATTAAGTAGTCTAGGTGACCCATGACTGGATGGTTTATGACCGCACTCAGGCACTATTTGAATTTCTTCTCAGACTTGCAGATTTCTCCACAATGGAATGATTGATTATTGGAATCGCTAACTTGACGATAATATCTTTGATTTTCTCCAAATTACGTACTACCCCCGAATAAAATAAAAGTATATGTTGTGAAGGATATTATGATATTATTGGATAACCACCTCAGAATTAACGTAATTACCGACAGTTACTCAATTTTCGTCATCATAACGTGGATATTGTCAAAGATGGATTTTCACACGTTTTACTTGCTTCCGCCATGATCCCACGTTGAGTAGTAATTTCTCATCTTATTTTGACTAAGTATCGCTGTATCTAAGCTCTCTTGTCTACTCGGAGAGATATATCTCCTATACCAACGATATTGGGTCAGTTACAATTTAGTATACGCATGATTTTTTTCTCTGACAAAATCAGTATTGAAATATCAGACGGGCCTCAATGTATGTTTTATTATTTTTACCCCATTTTCTAACCAAAAATTAACCCTTAACTATCAGAATTCTAGCTGCCAATCAATATCAAAATGATCTCATTTTATTAGATTATAATACATATACCACAGCCATTCAAATGAAATGGCTTAAATCTCATGTTTATCTATTTTTGACTAGTACCTTCCAATGTTACAAAATTTACAATGAATAATTATACCAAATCAAACGCTCGGGACTTATTAGATCTCAATTTGGTACAATTTAGAAGGTTCACGCTCCAATAAAAGCCAGTATAAATGTATAATAAATTGGTGTTGTCAAAATATATGAAACAATCGTAATTAGAGGCTTGTACGCAACAAAAGCTGGGCCGTAATGAACTGAGAGCGGCGCGTGCGTTGAAAGGCACAAAAAGCTACTAGTTTGTGGAGTGCAAGTGATAAGCGACGAACAATAATATTATATATCTATACAGGTAAATAAAATTGAAGTGTTTGCAATTCCAAAATAACAGTTTTTCACTAAAAGCATATGAACGTTTTTTTTTTAATTTATCTCTGTCTGTTTCTTCTGTCTAATCTCCGAAACGACTGGACCGATTTTAAAGGGGCCTTCATTGGCCGATAGCTAATGTAACAAGAATAAACTTAGGTACTTATCATTTTTAAAAGCATTAGGTTTACGCGGCTGAAATCGCAGGGCACAGCTAGTTCATAATATAAGATCAGTTATCAGTCTTTTAGCCTCGACTTCGAATGTTCTTGTTTTAAATTTCGTAATATGCACTTCAAAACTTAAAAAAGAGTTGACTGGCAAAAATGTATGGGAAATCCGACTATACCATAAGCTGGTATTATGATTGGTTCAATTCTAAGATGCATTGCCTGTGACACTGTTTGTTTTTATAAATGACCTTTTATTTGAAAACGTGACTGAATGAAGTTATTCAAGATGGTTTTTTATTCATCGTGAAGCTCGTGGCGTTAAAGGCTTTTGTAGGCGACTATTCTCACTCTCTCATCTCTCACCACCGCTCTACTGTTAGTATAGGTAACATGTAAATTAAGATAAAATGAGTCGGTTTTGGTCCTGCTAAAACCTGGTAAACCATATGAACGACGATGAAATGACCACCTTTCAAAGTACTTTTTAATTAGTCAGTAATACAAATCGCTGTTATCTTATAACTCGAAACGTTTGCTACAGTGGCGTGTACAATAAGGTACTAACGAAGTTAAATTAATTATTAATACAATATTGTAAAAACACACATACTACTACAATTTATATTATATCTATTTACATAAATGTAGGTATATCATAAGAATAAACCTATTTTTATATGGGATGGTAGTCGATAGCTCTGGGAACATGGTTGCAGTTATCATGTCGCCTGATTCTTCGATAGCAGAGTTATTCAGAAATAAAAACTTTAGAAACAAACTTTAGTTATCGAATCAAATCTGATCTAAAATTCAAAATTAAATTTAAAATCTGAAAAAAAAAGTATTTTCTTCAGTTGCCAACTTCACACAGGTCTAATATAGCCTTTATTACCCCACTACTGGGAACATGCCGCTTTCCCCATGTTCAAACAAGCAAAACTAAATTTTTTTTCTTAAAGTTTAATTATATATTTAAATATTGCATAATGAGATGATATTCAATATTCAAAAATATATAAGTACCAAAAATAAGTAAAATTTATATTTTTCATTTTTTTAAGTAGAATTTGCACAATAATAATTTGATGGCATTATGATTAATTCAATTAAAATAAGCTAATACTAGTAACACTCTTCGGCTTAACCCTTTCAAGAATTATTGACAATCACTTTCTAATGATATCGAATTTTTTTTTATTTAGTATGTCAATTAAATGAGCCATCGTATTAAAAACAGCCAACAATCTAATAACTAAAACAGTAACAACTAGTGCAAAGTGAAAAACCGCACGCTCAATAGCTTTTTTTTCTCAAACCATAGCAACCAGTCACAGGAGAAAGTTTCATGCATAATAGATACACAATGATCTGTACATATATGTGTATACTAACACCTGAGCCAATGCACAGAGTTATATAGCAGACAGAGAGAGACAGAATTTTTGCCTGTTATATTCTTGTAGGGTTGTCAATTGAATTTTGTGTATGTCATCTCCCTGGCATTATCCCATACACTGTTGGGGTCGGCACTTGATTTTTATAAGATGCGACTGCCATCTGACCTTCGTAGCCCTTTTAACGAGGAAAATCTGTGATCTGGGTTAAACTAGTTGTCAGACTATTTTAGGCCTCTAACTGACCTGTAACGACTGCCAAAGATGATCTATTGGAACCGGGACCGACGGCTTGACGTGCTCTCCGAGGCACGGAGGGAACTTGGGCGGTCACCCATCCAATTACTGGCTAGGGGTAGGATTGCTTAGCTTCGCTGATCGCGAGCTCCTGTATTTTGTGTATGTGCAAGATCAAATTACGATGTATGGGTAACTCGAAGCGGGTAGAGATAGTCTCATCAAAACGATCGGTAGTACCGATTCGAATCAACCCTAATTGGTCCTATATATTATATATAACATTACTTGCGATTTGTGATATTATACCTTTACAATAAAACCTCTTTTCATTTTTTATTTCAAAATTTAATCCCTTAGCTATCTAGGGGCCTACCATCATCGATTTTGAGCATAATATTAAGAACTTCTTAAATTAAGAATAATCGTCAAAGCTTAGAAATTCTTAAAACACGCTGTTTAAGATCAATGTCGGTCCTGTTCGTACTGCGTTCCTCATAATATGTTTATCGTACAGCGCCATCCTGTCCTAAACTCAGCAAAGCTTAATTCCAGACTTACTTTATAATCTACAAATCTGTACAGATAAATTAAATTGAAAGTATATACTGTCTATCTGTTTGTTCCGGGTAAAGTCTGAAACGGCTGGACCGATTTTACTGACTTTCACTTGCAGATAGCTGATGTACTTTTATTTCAAAAAACCATAAAGGTTTCTCCGGGAATCAAATTAAATCTATGCGGGTGAAACCGCAGGGCACTGCTGGTACATAATAAATACCCAGACACAAGGCAAATACAAATTCCCATTACATAAAATGTTATTGTAGTATCCACAGTTCTACCGTGCTACTACTAAAGTCGCTTCTCTGTGCGTTTATTATTCTGTGAAAAAAATGCGCTCGCTTCCGGCCCCAAGCGCCTTGGG
The DNA here is from genome assembly GCA_929442735.1 of Watsonalla binaria. NCBI lineage: Eukaryota > Metazoa > Arthropoda > Insecta > Lepidoptera > Drepanidae > Watsonalla > Watsonalla binaria. The sequence continues at coordinate 9,768,815 of OV838924.1, read as the reverse complement.
TGTTTTGATAATTAGTAATGTGGTATAGATGCATAATGTTATCCGGAACTAAAGACAATAAATTGTAATAAGTAGTCCCAATTTCCTTCGTTTTAATTTGATCAAGCCTCTGGTTTCGTAACGGTATCTATACCCGTATGAAATTACGACTTATTGATATATATTCAACTAGCTGTGTAGGTTTAATTTGATTCCCGGGGAATCTAAAATATCTTATTTAAATAAAAGAAGCCTAAGCTACTCCTTGTAACATTAACTTTCTGCCAGTGAAAGGCCCATTAAAATCGGTATAGCCGATTCAGAGATTAACCGGAACAGACAGAGAAATATTTTAATGTCAGTACCGTATATACTTTAATTATGTATTTAGTTAAAAGCTGTTATTTTGGAATTACAAACAGACACTTCAATTTTATATATCTGTATAGTTACATACATTCAAACGTTTAAAGATTATAGTCGTAACTTTCACACCTTTATTAACACTCTTAAGTCAAAATTAGCTTGCTTGTTCATGCGACTTCGTCTATTTTTAAGTACCTACCGTAGTATACAAGGTGTAAGTAACTAAGATGGTCTATCTTTTGAGGCTCTACATTCCGTCAAAAGTATCGGTTCATTGATCCTAGATAGCAAGCCTACTTCTGTGTTTCTGTGCTTTATAAATGTATGCGTGCGTGTGCGTACTGGGGCCCTACCGTTGTCGGTACCGTAAAATTGAACTTCAAAGCTAAGAAAATTCAATACGCGCTCTTTTAACGATCATAGTTGTCCCCAGTTATATTAATACTCACGTATGTTTGTATATATTTGGGTCACGTAATATTTTTCTAATAGTCTCAATTTTATTTGAATACGGCGACTCATTTGTTTTTGCTGCTTTTAGCAGAGATTATTTTGTATTAAACATCTGCTATCTATTGTAAAATTTTAACAGGTAATTGTTTACCATCTGTATGATTTATCTTGAAATAACTTTATTTATTTATAAATGTACTAATTAGAACGGCTAAAAGCCAATTACATTAATAAAGAGATATATGAATATTTACAAAATACACATTCATTCGTTCCCCTCACAATTCTCCAGGCATGCTGACATCAGGGTGACACTCTAAGAGAGCATTGAGAGCGGAGAGAGTGCGAGGGACTGAGGAATAAGCGCTCAAAAATTTAAAGTTCTGTCTAACTGACCGACGGCTGAATCCCTTATATATTAACAGTATTAACCACTGGTCTTAGACATGTAAATGTGTACTGGAAGAAGCTATTATTTAAACAGTACAAATTGAAGTCCTTAATTATTGCATACATAACCATTTTGTTTGTTTAAACATATGGTTTACAAACACTTCAGTACCTACGAAAGATCTTGATACGGATTTCATTATAGCTAGTAGGAGATGAACTTCGATTTATAGCTAAAAAATCCATATTTAGTTTATGTATGGTAGAGAAAAATTTACGTTTTGTAATCTGAAGTGAAGCGAGGCTGGTACCTAGTTTTAGTATAAAAACAATGTCTAAAATTGGTTTAAAAGTAGCTCCATCTCTTTCTGTAACACGGATTAACAAGGGATAGACATCGTTGTAGTCCGAGTTTAGTATAGGTTAATGTAGGTATTCATTGCAAACAGCTTGTTATAAAAGTTATAACAGCAAAGTCATTGCGGCACGTACAATCGCCACCCTAAGAATAAGATTCAGCGGAACACTGCGGTTTCAAGCGATACAGTTTTTGTATGATTGGTTATAATAATCCTCATTCGTAACCAACTCGGCACGTGATCGATAGTGATACTGCCTCTAACTGAACTGAATTGCGGTTGAATATTATGTGTTTTGTGTTTGTAAAGGGATAGATAGAGAAATAAAACCATATTCTGTATCTGTTTTACTGACGACTCAAGTTTCATTATAACAAATGTATTATTTTAATGTACACGAGATATGACCGCTAAGCGAAAATAGTGGGGGTAACTGCGCATTTATTTTATTCACGTCGCGTCATACAGTTAGACAGAGACAGACTGATAAAATAACTGCTGGGAATTCAAGATCAGCTGTATTAAGTAGGGAAATGTATTACTATTTTATCACGAATGTCCAACCAGTAGCGCATATGTGATATCCTTGTTACCTATTGCAAGCGTCCATAAACTACGGTGAACACTACAAATGAGCCATGTACTTACCAAAGACAAGCTAATATAAATACATAAATATTAATGCTTATGTCTGTATTCCCTGAAGAGGTAAGCAGAGGTGTTGTAATAACAACACCCACTTTTCACCGAAGATGATTAAGTGCAACGTGACAGATAGTGAGTCTATCGCCGTCTCAGGCATATGGAGTGAAATAACTGCATATAAGTTTTTTTGCAGGCCCCGTTGGGATTCGAACTTGCGTCGCTTGTGTAGCAGGCGACTGCCCAAGCCCCTTGACCAGCGCGGCACTTTTACTTAAATGCTTAAGTGAAATGTATCATTTGTTCTGCTGGATAAACATTTTACTAAATTTTAATTATTCGTATGTTAAACTGCGTCATAAACATAATATAAATATTATTATCACAATTGTTATTTGTTTTAGGACCTCGACGTGTAAATAACCTATTGTTACTTAGTTTTTATTTCAAATCTGAAAAATAAGATCTTTACTCATCCATATTTATATCACGTTTTATTAAAACAATTCCCACAATTTTACCTATATTGAATAGTTGACGTAAGTTTTATTACACAAATTAATAACATAATAATTATTTAAGTACGTAGGTAATATTAGAAAAAACCTAATTAGCTTTAAGCATAATTCAACTCACAATGCCTTGTTTTATGCTATGAGTTTTAAAATTATAATATTATATATTTTAGTATACATAACAAAATCCCACGACATATTTCAACACACACTTCAGTCCGCAGACATAATAGATAAGAATCTATACAAAACTTTGGAAACATTTCCGAATTCCATCATTTGTAACGTCATGACCATAAAAAATACATATTAAAGATTCGTTCTCTTATTCAATGGATACATATATTATACATAGGTTATATATAAATATACTAAATAACATTTAAGTGTCTCTTTGTCTATATTTCAGAAAAGAGCTTTTCACTATATGCCAGTTATGAAATTACGGTACTTACAAAAAGTCTATCCGTTTGCACCTAATCTCTATAGCAAAGGCAGATAGCAAAGCATATAATTTGGAGTAACTTAGGCTACTTTTATATTGAAAATATCAGTAAGTTAAATGTTTTTTATTGTTAATTCCATGCAAGTAAACGAGGTGCAGCTAGATTTAAATAAAAGGATACATATTAATTAGAGGACTTTCAGAGTAGACATTCCACTATATAATACGTGGGCATGATTGCGGGCTGAAGAAATTATGCAAGTACTGAATCCTTAATTTTTATACAAAAAAACGAACCAGAATTTGTGGTGATAGATATTATTATAATTTTGTTTGCTATATCTTTGTATTGACTGTCTGCGTTAAACTTGGGTAACATGGCTTCAGCTGAATTCATCCCATAATCTTAAGTTCCATTATTTACATAAATTTATTACACATTAAGGATAGTGCATAGTCTAAGTTAGAGGACATATAAAGTACCTCAGGGACCCACTAACTTCGAAACCAAAAAATATTAGCCCTTGAGGAATGAAAACTGGTGGTAGAGTTTGCTTAAGGCAGATAAACGCTGGCAGCTTACAAGCTGCTACAAAACAAATACGAACTATATTTTTAAATAAGCATTTAAAATACAGTGTTTATTTTATTCCAAATATAAATAGTTTTCGAAATCAAATTGTTCCACCAATTATTCATAGCTAAGCGTACACACTTTCAATAATACTTTGATAATTTCATTATCAGCTCATGTAATAAACAAAATGGTATTCCTTATCGGCGTTATCATACACGTAATTAGGTCTTCCTTTACAAGTCTCAGATAATTTTATTTAGGATTGGAAATATATTTCAACATTCCGTGATTTGTTATGTAAGTGTGTATGGGTAAACAAATTATTATTGTAGAACATTTACAGTAATTGAAGCATAAATTCTTTTATAAAATGTGCCAGCCGATAGACTGTTATTATTAGATATTAGATTCAATTTAATATTTGTCATTCTGATTAGATCCCTTAATATGTTATTTAGCAAGAATAAATTTAAAAAAAATAATAAATATCCCGATTTAAAAATTATTTCCAATTTTAGAAATTGTACGTTCAAATATGTACATGTTTATCATAAGAAGGTATACGTATAAGGTTTTGATGTATAAAAATATATGAGATAAGATAAGAGATAAGATACTCACGTCATGGTCAGGAACGTATGTATAGACGTGGAGCTTGTCGATCCTTATAGTACCCTGGAAGGGGTACAGCAGAGCTCCTCGGGACAGTTCTGTGGAGGTCCACACGCTGACGGAAGCCTCTCTACCTCGCGCACCACCTGGCCTCAAAGCCAGGCTCAGTTCCTGAGGAATCAAGACAAGAGTCTCCATCCTCACACTAATTCAAAAGTCTAAGTCCATCAATACACAACGGATAAGCAATCTTCAAGAATGCAATCACTCTCGTCCATCACATTTAATGAGGATAAAAAAATAAAAAGCAGGGACGTCGATCCGATTATCGACCGGTGATGTCGCCAACAAAATATCGCTCGGATGGGTGATCGATCGATCGGGACGTCGATTCGTATTAATCACTGCGCGAGTAAGCACATGTCCTAAAATTCACTGAGTACCATCGAGTTCTAATCACTAAAATTCAAAGTCAAATGTTCGCTATAAACAATAAAGTAAGGGCAGGTACAGCACGCCAGTTACGAGTTAGGATGTGCACGCGCACTTCTCTGAACGTGCACTGAAGGAAGCGCTAACATTGACCTTAGCTGCGGCCGTGATCGCGTTTACAGTTCATTTTTTGTTCGATAAAAAGGAGAGGAGTAAAGCCCTACAAATCGATCTAGTCTTCCATCTGTTCTAAACGCAACCTTAAGGTAGCAGACTTAAGAGGTTCTCAAGTGTAGGAGTATGTTAGTAAGGTGTTGAGTAAGGTGCTCCCCTCCAAAGGCGGCACCTGCTTGACCGCGCGCCGCCCGTCAGAGCGGCAGCGAGCACCGCGAGGTGCGCGCGCGCACCTGTTCTATACCAACTTTTTATGATCTATCCATTTGTCTAACGTATTTTTTTTGCGTTGACACTTTAAAGATTCGACCGTTTCTAATGAGGGTTTAATTGTAGCAGGTTTTAGGAAATTTTATCCATAGTTTGTTTTGCTTTTTTGTCAGTGGCAGACTTAGGTAGTTTTTTTTGAAGATTTTTTTATGAACTTGTAACGTTTTAACACTTTTAACCATTTTTATTGACATGACATGTCAGTTTTGTCTGCAGTTAATATGTCCAGTAACTGTATTCATTTAAAAAAATGCTGTAATTTATAAACGGATCATAGACAAAAACATTTGTAAAGCTCTCCTGCATGGTTTTGGGCGATTCATTGTCATCGAAAATACAGTATAATACACAAAATGTGAGATAGATAGGATTTTAACCAAAATCGTAAAAATATCTAATTTTTATGTCCATCGCACCATACCAGACTCCATCCAAAATTAACATTAGGTCCCGTTTGTCCTAATATCTCTACTTATGTGGAGTGCAAAATATTTGATCACTCCAGTTTTGGTAATTGAGCTGATATGATTTCGATTGAATTGTTCACAAATGCGGTTTCACGAATAAATATTTGTCGTGGTATGGACATGTTACGCGAAGGGATGAGGAAAATGTTGCCAAAAAAGTTTTTTTTTATGAATGTCGATGGTTACAAGGGGAGAGGAAGACCTAAGAATGAATGGATGGACTGTGTGAAAGATGATATGGATAGAAGAAGAGTGAATACAGATATGACGGCTAATGGAGAGGAATGGAAGAGAAATCGTGATAAGGTGTTCAATGCTTTAATCTGAAAAGAACAATGTGTTATTTCAAGAAGCAAATATTATAACAGCCCAAAGCACCATCAAATCTCACTTAAGAATGATGTTTACGTATTCACGCTTCGCAGAGTAATTAATATTTATGATGAATCAGGTCAACACATAAGGTCGTGTGTTTAGTTCCCATGACCGAATGGGGTTGGTTTTTCATACATGGTAAAACATTTACTAGCAATGAGGCCAATAATAATTTTGAATGATATACCTAGGTATTTGCATCTAATTTAGTGTATGTATTTGTACTTATAGTAACATAAAATATTTTTATAGTCTTGATCTTGATCTAGTCTTGACGGCGATGGACTCACCCTCTGTCACGTTGGCACTTGATCATATTCGGTGAAATGTAGGTGTTGTTACAATACCTCTGCTAACCCCTTCGGGGGCCCTTCTGGGATGGCGTGAGCATATATTGTTTTTAATCAGGTGCCAATTGGAAAATATCTGTAGGCACGTTCGTTGACTCCCTTCATGTTCGACGGTCTCTTGCGGTTTGTTGACGTAACTAATAACACTATAACTTAGAGGTAGGGATTCCGAGCTGTGCTACTGGGGAGCCCTACCAAAACATGGTAAATTAATAATGTTACTTTTGATAGAGATGTCCGTGAATAAAGTCACCAGTCCTTCAAGGAGGAGATTAGATAAGTAATTATTCTTAAAATTACTTATAATAAACGTTTTTTTAAATCGGCAGTATGTCACTAGCGTGTTGAAGGTGGTAAAGTTGTCGGAACTCTAGCCTTCTCAGTTACATTCAAGTTTAATCTATTCATTAGAAAAGTGACAAACTGCGTAAGGAATATTTTTTTCCTTCGTTTTGTGAGCGCTTTGGTGGAGGCGTAGATTGAACCCACATACCCGTATATACACAATTTTTTTACCGGCTACTATTACTTGCAATAGCTATACCATGACTAGAGGTACCATTAGCATTATGGATAAAGCATTCGTCATCATCATAATGTTTGAAAAGAAAAATCTTCTAGGTGAAATGTGGGTGTTGTTGTAACAACACCTCTGCTTACCCTTTCGGGGACCCTCCTGGGATGGCCTGAGCATATTATTATTTTTATTATATTTATTTAAAAAAATTTAATTATTTATTTTAAAATAACTTACTTACGACATATTGTCCGTATACCTTCCTTCATTCGGCACATTATGATACCACACTCATCGCGTAACAACGCAGCCTCAACACTGAAATATTTGTTAAGTGAATTTAAACTTTACGTTGTTTGTTTCAAGGTTGTTACTGCAATGGCAGACGCATTACAAAATGTCGACGACCTGGATACACCTGCCGGCAACCGCAATCCAACTTGAACTATATTAGTAGGTATGTTATACTTACTACTTTTTTAATATAAAAACATGTTCTTAAAAAAATATTGTTAAGGAATGTTTTTTTTATTTAACTTACATAGTAGGAATAGGGGTGAATTACCCATATATTTATCTGGCAGATTATGTTTCATACGTTTATGGTTTCATATTTGTTATGGCATAAAGGTGGATTTTCTGTAACAGTGGTCGATCCACGAACGTGATAGTTATGTTTGAATTACGCACATAAGCCAAGACAGTAAAACTATTGAATGAAGGCATAATCATACGCGTGGGTATACCTGCCTAGTCTAGTCTAGTCAATATAAAAATAAAAAAATCTTGTTCAGTAAAATCATGTACGTATGATTTTTTAATTCATCAAACATGAGGTCGAATTTAAAGCATTTATTAAACAAAATACATAAAAAATGATAAGCGCCGTGGTGGCCTTGGGGTTGGAGCAGCCGCCTGCTATGCAAGCGACGCAATTTCAAATCCCAGCGGGGCCTATTACATGACTTTTTCTTAAAACTTATGTGCAGTGATTTCACACTATGTACTTTACAGTGAAGGAAAATGTCGTCAGAAAACCTGCATATCTGAGAATTAATTCAAAAACATATGTTTAATACCTGAGACAGCGATACACCATCTGTCACTTAATCGTCATCGGTGAAAAGTGGGTGTTGTTATTACAACACCTCGGCCTACCCCTTCGAGGAATACAGGCGTGAGTATGACGTAAAAAAACTTGGATATCAGTAGGCAAGCTAGTGAACTAACTCACTTTGCAAAATGTAACTAAAGCGTAATCCCAAAGGAACGCGGTCTTAAATCCATTGAATAACCAGGCATTGCGATTAATTCACTGCATCCCAAATAACACCCTTCACACTGGGACAATGGTTGAAAAAATCCGATGATTGCTCAAGCGAGAGGCGGGTATGAAGGCGTGGCCTCGACCGCCCGGCCCATGCGCCCGCGCCGTGCCTTACCGAAACGTAAGCTATTGTTTGTACTGAGTTTTTGTCACGATTGGTGGACTGAGACATATTGTTTTCGGTGATTGGTGATTTTTACAAATTTATTTAGGTATTTGTAAATTTACTCTGCCAGAACTAATTGCACACGCTCTTGCAACACGTAATGAGTTCATACACTCGGCTACACATCATGTTGTAGGTATAATAGATGAAGTCAATTTACTTACACAACCACAAGAGCTAATCTTTACCTATATCTATTATACTACATACATACATATGCTCAAGTCTGTATTCCCCGAAGGGGACGGCAGAGGTGTTGTTATCACAACACCCACTTTTCACCGAATTTGATTAAGTGCCAACGTGACAGATGGTGAGTCTATCGCCGTCTCAGGCACCATACATACGTCTTTGAATTACTTCTCAGAAATATGCAGGATTCCTCACAATGTTTTCCTTCACCGTAAAGCACGTGGTGTGAAATCACTGTACATAAGTTTTTTAGAAAAACTCATTGGTACAGGCCTCACTGGGATTCGAACTTGCGTCGCTTGCGTAGCAGCCGACTGCTCAAACACCGAGGCCACCACGGCTCTATTATTCTATATAAATAAAATTGAAGTGACTGTTTGTAATTCAAATTAACAGCCTATCACTTATAGCATTTGAAAGTACTAATAAAAAGTTAATAATGTTGGTAATATCTAGGCAAAGGTCTGCAGATTATGCCCTGTTTGAAGTGAACATGCCTAATCCATAATTTAACACTCGTACAAAAAAGTAAGGGATTAATGAGAGAATTCCTCCAACGAAAATAAAACGTAACATGTTAACTTATCACATTTTATACCAAAGTCCATAGCGCATACTCGTCAGACCACGTATAATCATAACATACGGGTTAAGATTCTGTCATTAAACGCTATTTTTGTTCTAGTCGTATTATATGTGATGATCAGTGTCTCTGTTTAATTTATGGGAAAGACATCGATCAACAATTAGGTAGTTTTTGTTTTATTTTTGTCATTTGGAAATGTATCTGGGATTGTACGTAAAAAAAAACAATAAAAAAGTATGGGGATAATATATAACGTGCCTGATTTATGCCATCTCCATACCTACATTATGTATAATTTTTATAAAGCGCCAAGGATTTCACTTTTGTCTAGGCCAACAGGTAAAGCCTATCTGAAAATTGTAATAATTTATTACTTTATATGCAAGTTAATATCGAAGTGATCAAAGATACGAGTGAGTACACTGGAAGTTCACAGTAACAAAAGAGTGTACCCCAAAAATTACGGCTTTTAACCTTGACAGATGATGAGTCCGTCTCTTTACTCCTTGAGAATTTCTATGAAACGTATGTCGTGGTGTAGCATCATTGCATACACAAAACGCGCTACATTTGCTTGTTATTTATACCCGTGAATCTTTCCAGAAGATCCCACCGGGGAAAGACGTTAAGCGGACATATCCCTTCATGTGTCCCGGATTAAATGTCATTAAATTCAACTCAATTTGTGCCGGGATGCCATGTTAGTTGGTCTAACACGTTATTAGTAACGTGGTATTGTTCGGATTTTTATTTTAAAATTCAAAAAATTGTGTGGTTTACATGTTTGGAAGCATAATTAATTTAATCTTATTTTCTTTTCTGAAAAATTTCTATTTTATTTTATTATTACACTTGAAAGATACAATGTGCCCGCAACCAGTTTGATGGTAAGCGGCTATTACAGGCAACGAAAACCTTCAACAGACGTAATTCATAATGTTGGGCTCACATAATGACAGATGAAAGTGCCTCTGTATTTAATAAACACCGACGCCAATGGAACACTGAATGGAGAACTTCGAACGTCAAACTTTATGATCTCGGAGTAACATTCCTAGGTTGCACTGGCCAGATGGCGAATGGACCTACTGAGTAAGACGTATCCGAAACCAGAGGACTACAAGCTCTTCCCCATGGGCAAGATCTGCCGGCTTGTTCAGGGAGTATTTGAGGAGTCAGGTACGTAGAGCAAAAGGGCAAAAGCGGCAGAAAAGATCCCAAGGGTCGACGTGCTTCCGGGCAACCAGACCCAATAATGCCACAAACGAGATAACATTCCTAGCGAATAAAAAAAAATACCTTACTTTAATTAAATCAAACAAAATAACTCAAATGGACCGAGAATTTTGAACCTTTTCAAAGTCCACTGCCCAAAATCGGATTGTCTCTAATCTGTACCGAAAAGACAAGGCGACACGCCGACATCGGTCCCGAGTTTTTTTTTAATATCAAAGAGATATGTCTCAATTTTATGACGTATTCATTGGATAGGCAACATGTGGTTTACTTTGACATCGTGTAAGCTTATTTGGAGGCATAAGATCGTCTTGAGCTTTGCGGTAAAGCCTCGGTCCCTTTTTTAAGTAACAAGGTAGGTAACGGTATTTTTTTGACGGTTTTTCGAAAATATGAAAAAAAAACTGTTCCGTTTTTAAAATTTCTCACACCCAATAACTGTCACAAAGTGTGTGTTTGTAATAATGTATAGACATATTCTGAACTAGTGTTTGCCCATGACTACATCTGTCTGCATGGATTTTGTTCGTTATGAAGAGCCTGAATACCAATTCAAACTGTTCCAGTAACTTTGGTACAAATTATTTTTTCTTATACAATATTCCAACTACTACTTCTTCTTCTTAAGGTGCCTCTCCGATTAACGAAGGCTGGCAGTCAATTTGGAGTATTCCTCTCTATTTCTAGCGAGACGAAAGAGTTCGGCTGCACTCGCTATCCCCGTCCACTCCCGGATGTTACGCAACCAAGATTTTTTCCTCCGACCAACACGTCTTTTGCCCGCGATTTTTCCCATCATAATTAGTTGTAGTAACTCGTACCTATCATGTCTCAATACATGTCCTAGGTAGGCAACTTTTCTTTGTTTGACGGTCTGTAAAAGTTCACGTTTCTGCTTTACTCGTCGAAGAATTTCAATATTGGTTACTTTTTGAGTCCAGCTAATAGCAAGCATCCGCCTGTAAGCCCACATTTCAAACGCCTCTACACGTTTTCTGAGGTCTTCTTTGATCGTCCAAGCCTCACATCCGTATAGAACTATGGGCCAGATGTAACAACGGAGCATTCTAATGCGCAAACACAGTCCGAGGCTACGGTTACAGAGAACACGCTTCATCTTAGTAAAGGAGCTGCGAGCTATTTCGATACGGGTTCTTATTTCCTGATCACTTTCCCAAGATTCATTTAACCACGTACCGAGGTATTTGTACTTCTTTACCTGCTCAAGTGTGTGTCCCTCAACAGATATACACGCGCCGCCATGCTGCCTGGTTGAAACGACCATAATTTTCGTTTTAGCCTTATTCAATCTAAGACCTCCTTTCTCGCTACACATGTTCACTTTGTCGACTATTGTTTGAAGCTCTTGCTCTGTGGATGCTATGATCACTGTGTCATCTGCGTATCTGAGATTATTGATAATTCTCCCATTCACTTTGACACCACTGTCTAGATTTTCCAATGCTTCAGCCATGATACCCTCTGAGTAGACATTGAAGAGTGTAGGTGATAGTATGCAACCTTGACGTACTCCCCTTTCGATTTCAACCTCTTCAGATTCCTCACCATCTACACGGATAGTGGCACGTTGATTCCAATACAAGGTCTGAATAATTTTGATGTACTACTACCAACTACTACTACTATACGACAATTACAGAATACAGACTGTCTCGGACACCTTCCTATAACAACGTCTGCTTGTCAATCACTGGAGTTGATGAGTCAATGATGAGTCAAAAGCGTTATATGTAAGTAAAATCTTGTAATCTCGGTACCAGTTCTTTGACTGCTCCAAATTAAAAAAAAATCTCACTAAATACGCCTCACAGGTGGCTAATAATTGAATGGTATGTTCCTAATTGCAACTTAACTAAAACGCCGCTTATAAAACATGCAATCAAAAATACTTACTTGTTCAATATCGCATGGCGTGCGTATATAGAGCTCCTGCGATTACGCGATCATTTCGCATGCATACTCCCAGTTAATTTGGCTGGTCTTCCGGGCCTGAGGCCACGCATACCGACACGCACTCACACTAACAAACGAGCTATGGTATTTTATATTATGACTGCTTTTTGCAACTGTTAGTTAGCCTCGTTAGTTCAGAAAAAAAAATCCATTCAAAAAATTTTAATAAAGTACTTTCAGTATAATAGAATAAAATATGTGTTCAGAAAATTTTAAAGTGGAAAGACAAAAAGGAGTCGCTCGTTCGAAATCCATAGCTATTTCACCAAGAATTTACTAATGGAGGGACAGCCTCCGATAGTGTTTTGTTGCGGCTGTAAATGAGTTCGCCATTGCTTCACGAGTGAAATCAGTACCCCTATCACGAGTTTGTTACTGTTTTCGCAATCTAAACTCGCTAAAGTTTCACTAAATATTAATATCAGAAATTGTGCAGCGGTGACATGAAGAACTAAAATATCTCATACTAAAACTGCGAGTGACGCTAGCGAGTATAGATTATGAAAACGGTGACTAGCCCGTGGATAGGGGTCCAGTAAAGGCGCTGTACTAGCTATTGTGGGATCCTATCGTCCTTCGCCATGTTGGCACTACGATTCATATATTTAAAAGCAATTGATATTCTTAGTGATCCAAGCGTTCACAAACTATAAAAAAATAGCTGCTTTGTATAAGGCTAGATTTTCCTTTTGCGTCTACAAAAACACTTTCAAAATTCGGGTTAGAATCGTCTTAAAATTGATTTCCGAACCATCGCTGAGGGAGATGTTAAGTAACTATAAGCAAACTTATTTTTCATGATATCGTTACTAAGTCTATGAAATACATATGTTTTTGTCAATTCAAATATTCTTACAACTTTTTACGTTATCTCCATTAATTTAATAGTAAAATTTTTCAAGATTTCTTGTAAAATTTACAAAAATTATGTCTTTCCATAAATAACACAACTCCACTCTTAATGCCCAATTTAGCAAAACCCATAACGACCAGTGGGTAGTTCTCGTAAACGTCGGCTGATTTAACATTCAAATTCCCTCCCGAGGCAACACGAGCGTTCTCTAATTGTTACTGGGCCCGGCACAAATTATAAATTCATTAATAGGGAGTTGGATACCGCGGGCTATTGAGCGTTTTTCCAGAATGAGAGGTTTACCATTTGAAGGCCGTTTTTGACTAAGATATTTTTTGGAGCTTAGATCACTTTCGTAAAAGCATCAATTCTATAATTATGAATTTGTGGAAAGTGACATTGTGATCAGGGTACTTAATTAAGAAATTGTATTTAACATAGGAACAAAAACCAAAATAGTTTAAAAAATATTTAAGAGGGCTCCCATACAGCAAATGTGAATCACATTCAAACTCAACGCTCTCAATTCGTGACGACACTTGTAACATCTAAATTCGCCCATATCTGTATCGAATTGGCTCAGGATCTTTTTTTAGATAATGGTAAAGATGGTATTTGAGTCAGTAAGCTGACAAAAGTGAAGTAATTTAAACGTTTTATATTAAAAGTGACAGTGTGATAGAAAGATTACCTACCCATTTTTCAGATACAAGAAATATACGAGCCAGGGGGAATCTTGCTTACAATATTTTTCTCCACTGTAAAAAAAACCTCGTACATACTACCTTGCTTGTAAGTTCATTTACCTCAACAGGCGTTGCCTAACAAGATATTAATTGTAGGCAAAAGTGCTCCAGGCACTGCCTAGTTAAAGTAATTGTTACATCAACCGGAACAATTTTTCAAACCATATTGTTCGGTAGTAAGGTTTCATTAACAGCATAACGATCGACTTAAGGCTTGTTCAAAAGATCGTTGGCCGCATATCTTGGGTTGAGTGGATGAAGTATGAATATGTTTTTTACTAAGACTAACCGACAAGCCATGTGCAAATCTGACTGCGATTATGTTGATAGTTCAAACATTTCGGATGCATCGCGAATTTTTCCATCGATGTCGATCGTAGCGAGTCCGACTCGCGTGCAGTCGCCACTCATCGAACACGGCGTGATTCATCGCATCGTCGACTCGGACCAACCGCTTGCATAAAAACAATGGAAAACCGTCTCGATTGTTTCATGGCCAGGGCGAGTCGATGTCGAAGTCGATAATAGACCGACATCTCGCTATCTCGCATCGCTATTTTCACTATCAGTTTCGTCACCTGGTATTCAATTCTTAATCATTATTATTATAAAAGGCTAAAACGGCTTAAACATTGTAATTTAATGGCTAATCTTTGATATTCAGTAGATTTTGACATCAAAATACTATGACTAATCGACAGCTACCGTTATCTGTGTGATAAAAATCTGTTAAAAATCCGGTTCTGAGTAAATAAATCGTCGATTTGCTGATACTTATCTACCCAATTTATGTTGCACCATAAAGTAAACTTTGACTCACTTACGTTACGATAATTTCAGCGTGCAATTACAGATACCTAATCAACCTCGATCAATATAACCTATGTTACTCAACGTCATGTGGCATTCTATTAGTGAAAGAATTTTTAAAATCGGTTCATTCGTTACAGACAAATTTTTACTCTTCCTAATATTAGTTTAGAGATATAGATGTAATAAGCAAGAAGCCAAGCTAATTGAAAAGTAATCTTTTATTACTTGATTGGCACAAATTTAGGCCCAAATCTTATACCATATGAATGAAGAGTATTACCTACGTTGCCTAAGTGATTGCGATGTAAAGATACTAGATAAAAGAATTTGGTCATCTCAAGCTACACATTTAGTTACAAGTAGATGTACTAGATTTTTAGTAATGTTAATTTTTATCGACATTTGTGCATTGGAACTTTGTCCATGAGCTTACGTTTCTTAAATTATTTATTTGAATGAAGAATACACTTCAAATTGTATAACATTTTTGAAAAGAGTAATTACTGAGTTTCTTGCAAGGTTCTTCTCAGTAAAAGCAACCTTCTGAACCTGGCGGTAGCATGTATAATGCTGTATAATTATGTCATTCTGACGATTTGAAAGTACTTTGTAAAAGTCTAATCGAATAAAGATATTTTTGACTTTTGACAAGAAATGTTGATACGCAAATTAAGAAACTCCATTCCTAAGAAGAATTATCAAAGTAAACGTGAAGGGAACTTTAAAATGATTATTGTTTCGCCAACACGCATTAATTGCACCCAAAAGAGAATTCGTGATCTGAGTAGCTAGAGGCTAGAATGCAAAAAATATGCAATTTGTTATAATTACGAACTCTTCGGTGAAATGTTTGACTGCTTATCCTAACCGGAGATTTTATCTTTTTGGAGTAGGGGTTCCCACATCACCAGTTTATTCGTACATACCAGCTTTTGAGTTCACTGAATTGAATACTTGATCAGGTTCAATACACACTTGTTCATGTTTCACTTCCATCTGTCATGTTTGGTGTGTTTGTAAGTCATACAAACTCTAGTTTCTGGTGCTTATCGTTTATGACAACAGCTACATACATACGCTCACGCCTGTATTCCCCGAAGGGGTAGGCAGAGGTGTTGTTATCACAACACCCACTTTTTACCGAAGATGATTAAGTGCCAACGTGACTGATGGTGAGTCCATCGCGGTCTCAGACACTTTACATTCGTCATTAAATTACTTCTCAGAAATATGCAGGTTCCTCACGATGTTTTCCTTTACCGTAAAGCACGTGATGTGAAATCACTGTAGATAAGTTTTTTTAGAAAATATCATTGGTACAGGCCCCGCTGGGATTCGAACTTGCGTCGCTTGCATAGCAGGCGACTGCTCAAACCTTAAGGCCACCACGGCTCATGAGAACAGCTATTATCAAATTATGCATATGAATACTTAGTCCATGTGCATATACATGTCCTAATATGTCCAAGTACACGTTCCAGTGTGAGGAGTCAGAGGTTCGGGTTGTTAATGTACCGTCGAATAATTTTTAATTTTTTTATAATTTGAATTATTAGCACAAGAAAAGTAATTCACAGCGACAGAAATTGAAATTATTTTAGACACAAAAAGCTAAATGAAAAACAATATCGTTTCGCATGTTTTCGGCCCAATATTTAAGTTTCGGATGCAATTTAAAGAAGCATCGCCTACGGTGAATGGAATGGCAACCGCCATTTATACCAATATCGTGATGACTACCGTTGCCAGAGGAATTTCAAATTGCCAATCGATTTGGAAACGAAATGGGAATTTGATATGCAAAGTTTAGAACGCTTAGGCGTAGCAAATTGATACTAATGGTAGAAAGGCACTAGAGCCCGGTAGTTTGCTCGTTTGTTTATGATATCTGTTATTGCACGATCCCGTTTAATTTGATCGACACAGCATTCAGACTAAGAAAACAGGAGGTTTATATTTTACATACATACATACATATGCTCACGCCTGTATCCCATGGGGGTAGGCAGGGGCCACCGTTTGCCACATGCTACGATCCTTACATACTGCTTTCGCTTCATCCACAGTCATGCATCTCTTTATACACTTTCTTCAGTTACGAGTGCTCCGAATTTGACCTTTCTGAAAAATACTATTAATTTGGTCATAGTAGTTGTTCCTTGGACGCCCTCCACCGACACTTCCGGTCACATTCGCTCTATAAATTTATTTCGTTAATCGCCTTTCACTCATCCTTTCGATATGTCCAAACCATCGTTTATATTTTAATGCTAAATAAAGTCACTATTGTAATATTAACGTTGAGTATGAATAGAAGAATACTAAGTACTCTGTGCTTAGAGAGACACCGCGTACTCTGATAAATCACACCGATGTCCCCCCGCACTTTGCCGTGGTACATACCCGGGGCTGTGTCACCGCCCTTGGAAACCTCGATGTGCAAGGCAACGCCAGTCACATCCCTGACCCGTTCTGCGGTCAGAGCTCTTACCCCGACCGCCAGTAGCAGGCCCTCCAGCCCCCTTTTATTAGCCTCTTACGACAGGCAGGGGATACCATGGCTCAATACTTAAACTCTGGCTACGGGTGATACTTAATGTAAATTGACTTATGGTGAATCTGTATTGCCTTTGATTAACAAAACTGTATTTTATGCCAGTTCTTTTCAAAACGCTAGTTTTCGAACCGGTGGTCAGTTCTTCGACGTTCATAAGTGCCTTACCAGGACCAAAAATATTTTATATTTTAATTTTCAAAGCCACACTTATATTCGAATATTGATTCCTTTGGCGGCATTATTATCTTATTTACGGTTTTCAAAGAAACAATGTTACACGTATGAAGTAAATAATAAAGCAACCAAGCTGCAACGCTTAGGTCCTTATCTGAATTTTATAATAGCAATATTCTTTAGAAATCTACTTACTATATCGAGTGCTAATTGCGAGCGAAATTAACAGTTAAAGCTTCCCCATTCACTGCTAGATCAAAGCGTTAATATAACCTACAAGGCACTTGTATCGTATCTGCGTATGCCTTTAGGTTAAAAAAAGATAAACTGTTTCTTGTTAGAGCCGTGGTGGCAAGCGACGCAAGTTCGAATCCCAGCGGGGCATGTACCAATGAGTTTTTCTAAGAAACTTATGTACAGTGATTTCACACCACGTGCTTTACGGTGAAGGAAAACATCGTGAGGAAACCTGCATATTTCTGAGAAGTAATTCAATGACGTATGTAAAGTGTCTGAGACGGCGATGGACTCACCATCTGTCACGTTGGCACTTAATCATCTTCGGTGAAAAGTGGGTGTTGTGATTACAACACCTCTGCCTACCCCTTCGGGGAATACAGGCGTGAGCATATGTAATGTATGTAAACTGTTTCTCTGACAACATCATTATTATTGTTATATTCTTTAATTGAAACAAAATGTTACCTGTAAGATGTCAAACAAACACATGGGCCTAGGAATAATTTGGTCAGCTGCTTTATGTTCACACTAAGGGATAAAATATTTGTATCGAAGAGGCTATTTTGTGACTGATCCCAAATTTTTTTTGACTTAATTTGATTCAAGACTTTTGGACTATTGTTAGGCCATAGAATATAAATTGAAAATATTTTTTAAATTCGATTTGGATTGATTTTGATGTATCTTAAACGTTAAAATTTTCGTAGCAAAACCAGTTCGCGAATAGCCATCGTTATACACTCGCTTGGCTCAGAGATAACGCGGACACATCCAAAGAGATCCGCCTCCGATATCCCCCGGCTAACAATTAACAATGCGACATTATACTCAGGAGTAATGCTGCCGATAATTACCAGCGACCGATTTGCTACACTTAAATTATACTGTCTTATTTTGGCCTTCTTAATTGGCAATTTTTATTCCTTATTTTAGGACCCCTATACGAAATCCGTTCACGACAGTTTTAGAAAAACAAGTAAGTATAAATGCAAAGCACAGAATTAATCTAAAAACAACCATTACGTACTTACCATTGACGTGCCTAGTAGTCACGTACCGTGACGGTTAATCAGCGATTAGATTTCAATAATTTGTTATGGATATATAAATATGTGAGATAAATTCTGAACTCGTAACTAATTTGTTTTATATGAATATGTTTTTCAGGTTAGGCCGTCAGATCAACCATTGATAATATAGTCACATCGTATAACATTTGTCTTTCCCTATGATGTCTGATGGATTAAAACCTTTTTTTATTATACAGACCTTTACGCTCTCTGGCCGCTTCTGGAGTCCCGCAAGGATGTCATCTGGAACCATATTTCTTTATCATCTATATTAATCAATTTATACCTAACTTGCGTATTATTTAATTCGAAAGCTAGCGAAGCTATCAAGGTTTCAAAAAGTATGGTGAAGGTATTACATCTGTTATATTACGTGTCACTATATTATATATTCTTAATATGAATGCCTTAAATGCTATATAGGTACAAACGTAACCGAGATTATAGAATATAATCAAAAATGTGTCTCAATCTTTCTTGATTAGATGTTATTCCATATCTCGAAAAATGGTTACTCATTAAGTACCTTTATAATGTACAGTAGTAAGTACAAAATTTACAATACCTACTTACATAAAATATTTACAATACTGTAATATTGATAACATAACACTGGACAGTAAAAATCATATTATTTATATTAATTGTGAATTCGTTATCGTTTTGGATTCTAAAATTGTTATCTATAAAACTTCCGCACCATTGTGACTGGTTGATCCATATCTCATTCAATACACACTCGATATGGAATTAAATTAAAAATAATTGATTTACATACATATTATATACTTATAGTGCATTTCACCAGTTATGCTTAAATCCCATGTAATATGAGAGGAGTCGATTGCTAGTAACCGGCCTGAGCCAGACTCCGGGCTGCTACAGTTGGTAAGCCCAATAAGTTATAGAAAAAGTGTCTGTAATGACGTATAAGGAGGTGGCACTTGACAGAGACAAATAGAGGAAATGCATCGGCTACAACGACTAGAGTTAATACTCTTAAATTCATGATGATGAAACCCAATAACACCCAGGACCAACAGTCATCATCGCCCTGGCCTTATCCCATACATTGTTGGGGTCGGCACTTGATTCAACCCGATGCGGCTGATCACCTGATTTTTATACGAAGCGACTGCCATCTGACCTTCGCAACCCCTTTAATGAGGAAAATCTGTGATCTAGGTTAAACCAGTTGTCAGACTATTTTAGGCCTCCGACTGACCTGTAACGATTGCCAAAGGTGATAAATTGGCAACCGGGACCGACGGCTTAGCGTGCTTTCCGAGGCACGGAGGAAACTCGGGCGGTCACCCATCCAATTACTGGGTAGGCTTAGGGTTGTTTAACTTCGCTGATCGAATGATATGCGCAATAGTAACTGTGCCACAAGCTCCTCCCAGGACCAACAGTAGCATTTGAAAATAATTGAGCAGTAAATTAATACGTAGTACTGTCATAATACTTATGGATTTGGACTGTCCTTGTTTTACACGATACCTTTATCGTATTATCGTTTGATACTTCGATTAATGAATCACGTAAATCATTATTGTTGTATATTTTTAACTGATTAGATTAAGTAAAAGTAGCAAATTTTAGACTAGATTAAGCCTATAATCACCTTTTATTGTGTATTAAGCCATTGATGAAGTGACATGTAAAAAATATGGGGTCGATTATAATTTTATTAGTTCTTGTCAATATATTGTTAAGTTCTTCGGTTCTAGGGTACTTAGATATGAACGTTCCTTTACATAAAAGTGTATTTGACAACACGCTTTACGAAGACGTGTTAAATGAGGCGCTGTGTGACGAACAGACGGATTACATTAGTAATAACGATTCATCGCTACTCAATGAGTGTAAGTACCGTGGTTACTTTTAGTTATTCAGTTAATTTCAAGGCTGTATAGGGTACAGTATTTTATTATTCTGTGTTTATTATTGCTATATCATTATTTCTGAAGTTATCATTTCATACATTTATAATGTTTACAAATTATTTACAAGCCATATCTGTAATATATATTTTGCTTACTCCGCGATTAATATTGAACCCCACTGTAGCTTATCACTATGTATCAAATATGGTTTGAGGTCAAATATATTATCTTGCTTTAAAAATTTAATGCAATGTTCAGTAAATTGTGCGTGACGGATTTTTTTAAGCCTTGAAACAGATTAAATATAACAGGTACCTATTTTAATTGTTTAGTTATCCTTCGATGGATATTTTATAGTAATATTCATGATCGATAGAGGTACCTACATATAAATCTGACACTATGTTAATTCTCTCTGTAGTCATAGATGCTGGTGTAAGAACACCAAGAGGAATACTGACTGGAAACATGGTAGACCTGGGAAACTATTACCAATGTCTAGGTATCAACAAAGAGATACCAAATTCGGTGATCGAAGGCAAATACTGCATGATCAGTGTACCTTTGAACCAGAATCTGGATCTGCCAAGTTTACCACAGTTGCCAGAATGGCCAGACTTTCCATGGCCTGAATTGAATCCAGATACTATTCGACTGAAAGAAGAAACGCTATTGAAGATAAAAGAATACAACGTTAGAAAATCTGGCGCCATGGTTTTGCTGGGAATAACGGACAATCGTGCCAGGTATTGAAATTTCGTTTTCGTTTAAGGAGCTCTCATATTCAACATATTATATCTGACAAATTGTTGCTCCTCCTCTAATACTGCTAATTTGTTTGAGCCTTAATAAAACTTAAAGTACCTAAAATTCGTTGTTATATACTATTAAAACACTATCGTGGTAGAATTTACCGCACCGACCTCGTAGGGCGCGCCCGAATTCTGCGAGAATATAGTTCTTCGCTTCTATTACTTCGATGTCCAGCATTTCAACTATTCGTTTGCAGGATTTCAGAAGGCTCGGTAGCAGATATAGTATTAAACCTGGCTGTATGTATACCAAAGACTTGTACCACGAAGCAGGCTTTGGAGAGAATGCTTCTTAATGTCACTGCATTAGGGTTGGAGTTTGAAGAAGATTTCTGTCGTTTGCCAAATGATAAGCAATGGGTAGCGGGTGATTATGTGGCTGGGTAAGAAATTATAATATGTGACGTAAAAATACATTGATTTTCCAAAAGAGTTTGAGAGAAGAGAAGAGAGAGACTTTCTGCAGCTCTATAAATATAAATTATTTTTTCAATTTCAGAGCAATATTTGGAGCCATTGGAATTCTGTCCATTCTTAGCACATCCTATGATCTTCATCATACATTATATCTAAAGCGAGGTATGTTTTTCATATAATATAATGCTTTACAAAACCAAACTTCTGTCCATCTTTTAAAAGATCGACTATTTACAAATATACATTCCATTTAAATACGTTGGTAGATTTTGTTATCTATCTGAGCACGTTGTCAAGTTGTGTTTAGTAGGTACTTTTTAGTCGCCTTTGGCCATTAGATAAAAAATAGATAAATTATTGAATGTATGATCAAATTCAAAGTGTTTATTTGTATCAGGCTCATGATTTATAGATGGAAGGGATTAGGTTGTTAATACGTGCTGACGTAGACTTCTATCACATTATAATGAGTCATTCAGAGTTTACTGAATTACTCTCAATCAAGTAAAGCGAAGATAAATTTACATTAATTGCAGCTTTAAGTTGGCTAGATAGGTAATCATAAAATGTAAACCGCTTATATCCTGATTATTATCGAATGAAACCTCGTGTATCAAAATAATATTATATTAAGTAGTATCATTTGAAATAAATTTTACATTATTATCATTTTCTGTAATATTGCAAATTTTCCACGAGGGCCCAAATTTGGCAAATACAGATCCTATTAGTTAGTTTTTTAGAAAGTTTTGACCTTTAGATTTACTGATGCTAAAGGTCAAAACTTTTAACAAAGGTCAAACCGTGTACATGAAAGAGATTGAGTGTGTTGCAAAAGTTCAATCATTTTGGTTACCCGTTACAGTTTCAAGATCAGGGGCCTACTACCATCGTTATAGCAGTGACGTCTTACTAACTTCTTAGCTTTGACGTTTAATATTAATATCATAAAATAAAATTTCAAGCCGAAGAAGTGCTTACTACGCTCTGGTCTAACTGATGATGGCAGGCCCCCTGGTATCTATACTAATATGATAAAGAGGAAAGATTTTTATGTTGGTATGTTTGTAACGAATTGGCTCAAAAATTACTGGACCGATTTTTAAAACTATTTCACTATTTGAATGCTACATCATAACTGATTAATAAAGGCTATATTTTATCCCAGTACTCCCACGGAAACTACTCGGGTAACACCGCGAGACGTCCGCTAGCTTATTATATTTTAACGAAATTTGTTTCAGATCCAAAAGCTGCAAATAAACTTTACAAAGCGTTCTCAGTATACACGAACACACGCAGATTGGTGACTTACACTCCAGTACCAGGGGCTATAGAGTGTTTGGATGGCCTGAGATCTTTTGCCATGATGTGGGTCATAATTGGCCACACTTTTGTCACCCAGATGTCATGGCATATGGCTAACCCCATTGATGTTCTTCAGGTATTTTTACAAAATAATACATGTGCCTGTATTCTATGAAAGGATAAGCAGAGTTTCCTTTATATTACATACACCCATACTTCGCCAGTTATATTCGAGTCCCATGTAATTGTTGCCGTAAACCAGGCATTTATTCAGATTCCGGGCATAACTCAATTCTTGATCCCAGGACCTTGTCGTCTCTTGCGTCTGTCAGAGGATTAGTTAAATAGGTTGCGTAACCCAGCTTACTGCCACATTATGCTTTATTTGTAATGTTAAATACATATGCTCACGCCTGCATTCCCCGAAGGGGTAGGCAGAGGTGTTGTAATCACAACACCCACTTTTCACCGAAGATGATTAAGTGCCAACGTGACAGATGGTGAGTCCATCGCCGTCTCAGACACTTTACATACGTCATTGAATTACTGCTCAGAAATATGCAGGTTTCCTCACGATGTTTTCCTTCGCCGTAAAGCACGTAGTGTGAAATCACTGTACATAAGTTTTTTAGAAAAACTCATTGGTACAGGCCCCGCTGGGATTCGAACTTGCGTCGCTTGCGTAGCAGGTGACTGCTCAACCTCAAAGCCACCACGGCTTTGTAATGTTATTTTAGTATTAAGTGCTGATGCTAGTGAAAAAACAATTTATATTATATATTTGCAGTGGATAATGGCAATCAGCTCTATATGGGTCACGGCCGCCCCTATTACTGTGGATACCTTCTTCATGATTAGCGGTTTGCTTCTAGTTTATACTTCGGCTGGGAAATTTACAGGACGTTAGTATTTTTCTTATATCCTCCTTCCTTACTCGTCTTTATTACTTTATTTAACGTCAATCTCGGATTATTTTGTCCACGTAGGAAATGATTTTATAATGTACCTACCCTGTCTTTGTCTTTGGAGCTTAGATAGAATCTTAGCAATAGATATAACATAGTAATAGTCGACACCCGTCCCGGCAATACCTTTGAGCATAGACTTATAACTTTTTCAATTTAATACCTATTTGTTGTTATGTAATTAATTTTAGTAATTTAATTTATTGTTATTATTATTTGACGTTGGCGCTATACGCCAGTTAGATCGCGCAGTGATTATCTGCGTTTTCTTATGATTATTTTATTGCAGTACGGCTCCTCAAAAACCTTCATTTTTTCTACTTGAATCGCCTGCTGCGGATGTTCCCCGCATTGGCAGCAACAATACTCCTGCAAGTGTCGCTGTTCAGCAGAGTCACAGATGGACCCAGTTGGTTCTCCGTTGAAAGCGACGTTAACAGATGTAGAGTCTACTGGTGGTCCACTCTGCTTCATATACAAAACTTTGTTAATCCTGCCCATATGGTAATTTTTTTCCTGTTATATTATATACTAGCTGTGCCCTGCGGTTTCACCCGCGTAGATTTAATTTAATTCCCGCGGTACCCTAAATGTATTACAAACAGACAGACAGACAGAAAAAATATAAATTGGTTTTTCTATGTCAGTACTTTGTATACTTTCATTTGTTGCAAATAACTCATTATTAGATACCAATTCTTAGCGTTTTTATACTCGTGATAATTTCTCAATGATTGGAATAAAACAAAAAGTATTTTACTTCTATATAAATGCGCTTGATGACATAATGCTTTGCCTGTGCGCGTTCAAACAAACAAACAAACTTTTCAGCTTTATAATATTAGTATAGATAAACGGGGTTCTACGAGAGGTAAGCAGGGGTGGAAACATCACCACTATTTTCTGCAGAAATTTGCTGAACATTAACTTCGTTGATCGAATGATTGCACAACAGCTGCCGTGCCACGAGTTTCTCTATGTTTTTTCTGTTTGCAGTGCCTCTCCCATACTTGGTACCTGGCCATTGATGTACAACTCTACATCCTATCGCCAATAGTACTTTTCTGGGTGCTTGGCCGATCAAGGCGCGTGGCTTGGGTTGCTTTAGTAACAGCCCTGGTAGCAGTTTTAGCTGGTAGTAGCGTTTACAACTTCATCATGAAATTCCCTTCTGGTCCTGTTATACCCGCGTAAGTTGGAAATTGAATCTATTGGGATATAATTTTTTTGCTCTGATGATATGAAAGATGTAATATTTTTCATGTTCTTTTTTACGATCTATGAAAATGAAAATGAATATGAAAAATATTTATTTAGTTGGGGCCCCGTTAAGGCACTTATGAATGACAAAATTTTACTATTGGTTCGGAAACCACCCTTCTGAAAAGAAATGGCAAGAAACTCAGTATTGTTCAAGCTTCGTGTAACGACTTGGGTAGTACGACATAGCTGTCTCATAGGAGCGCTAGACAAAGTAAGCCTAGCTCTTGCGCTAATGGGAGCGATACATGGAAGAAACTGTATGAAAATTACATAAATAAGGCTTGTATCAGAATTATAATGTCATACCCATACATTTTGTATCGTATCTATAAGTGTGGGGATAATGTTTCTTTATCTACAGGCCCAGGAGATATATTCAACTGAAGTCTAGGTTTCCTTGAACTACGTTCAGCAGTGTGTATACAGTGTGCTTGATCAAGTATTTTATTTCAGTCGCATGGACGAGCAATCTTACTATCTAATGAAGTACTACGTGAACACCCTACCGCGAGCCTCTCCGTTCTTCGTAGGAATGATCTACGGTTACCTGTTGCACCTGTACCGTGGGAAGACATTCGTTATGTCTAGGGTAATCTGAATGCTTTGCGTACTTTTACACTACCGAATTTTGTTACCAAGATTCATATTCCATATTCTATTGGGACCATAGACTGAGAAAGTTTCAGCCTTTAATTACAAAGTCAGCCATTAAGCTACCCATATGGGACCATGAGTACTCTGAAAGAAGGTCTTTTAGAGTTCTCAGGGCCTTAGCACGGAGAATGGCTACTGAGGGGGTTTTAGTGTGGTAAGAATATTAACCCTCTTCTCTCTCTCTTCAATGTAAGAAAAAAAGGCATGTTCGATTCCTTTTTAAATTATTATTAAATCTTTTCTCATACTAAATTTAAAGTTAGTATGAGAAAAGAAGACAAGTAGACTACCTACTAAATTTCAATTCAAAATATCTTTATTCGATTAGACATTTTACAAAGTACTTTCAAATCGTCAGAAAGACACGATTACATAGGATTATACATGCTACCGCCAGGTTCGGAAGGTTGCTGTTACTGAGAAGAAACTGGCAAGAAACTCAGTAAAAACTCTTTAAAAAATTACAGCTTTGAGTAATAGAATATAAATCATAAAAAATATATATAAGCCCATGGACACAGTTCCAGTGTACTAAAGTCGATATAAAAAAAGTAAAAACTAAAAATAAGTACTACGAATAATTGTGTAGCTTGAGATGACCAGCCCCCACTAGAGTTACTATTCACTAGAGTAGGTGTTTTCCTAGTTTGAGTACAGATTGTACCATTTTTTCTGACTGACATGTTTCTGGTTTCTAGGTCACAGCAGCAATATTGTGGATCTGCGCTACCATTATATTCTCCACTGTCATTTACTTGTCCTACCCTATAATGCAGTTGGACTGGGACAATCAAATCGTAGATAGCATGATTAATTCATACATGCGACCGATGTGGGCTCTAGCAGTAGGATGGATGGTGTTTGCTTGTGCTCAGGGTTATGGAGGTAAATAATCATATTATTCTTTACCTATATATGTCGCTCCTAAACTATGTATCTTTGATTATATTCTGACGATTGTGATGATACAGTTGCCGTCACAAGCTACGATCGCTCAGCGAAAATAGTGGGTATAGATACAGACAGATTCATAAGATGACAACTTTGCATTCAAAGTCAGCTCTCATAACTCGTGACGGCCTGTATGTGGTTTACTGTTTCTACCGGATTCTTCAGGACCCTGGCGTCATCTCGAGTATTATTAGGGTCAGCTCCCTTATAACATCCCGATTGTCATCTGACCTTCGCAACCCTGTTTACGGGGAATCGGTAACATGGATCAAAGCATTGTTAGGCTTAAGCTCCCTTAATAGAACACATGATTAATGCAAAGGCTAGAACAAACTTAGACTAAAACTACATATGTCCATCCTATTTAAAATCCACCTAAAGGGGATAGAACTCCTTTTAAATTAAGGACTATTTTAGGCGATGTTTTGTAGTAGGGGGATGATGATCGACGGCTTAAGGTGCCTCTCTATATTTTGTGTTTTATTATTTTAGGCTGGTATTTTGTTCAGAATTTTGAAGTTTTAAATTCTGAATAAAATATTTTTTTTTTTATTTGTATACTGTATTCCAGGGCCCATAGACTGGGTGATGTCTCTGTCAGCGTGGAAGGTCCTCGGGCGGTTGTCGTATGCCATGTATCTGGTGCACTATCCTCTCATATTCGTGATCAACTCCACTGATCTGGCACCCACGTACTTCTCTGTGCATCATTCTGTGAGTTGTCTATACATAAATACATTTGAAGTTTAAAGTTCCAAATGAATAGCCTTTCACTAAACTCATACGAAAGTATATACGGTACTCATTTAAAAAAATATTTTTTTATCTATTTTGTCGCTCCGTCTGTCTGTATGATTTTTTTCAGGCTGATCTTTATAACGGCTCGACCGATTTAGTCGGAAATGTCACGGGCAGATAGTTCATGTTATAAAGAGTAACAAAAGCTCCTTTAATTTAGAAAAATTATATACCGTCATATATATTGTTAACCCTACGCAGGTAAAAGCACGAGGTAAATTACTAGTATTTTAATAAACCAACCGATTCTCCTAATTTAAGGCCTTTTTAAATAACTGTTACAAACACGACGTGAAATTCATTCAAATCCTTGCAGTCTGTTCCAATAAGTTTTCCTAAAAACATAACATAACCCAGAGCTTCACAGTGAAGGAAAAAATTGTCAGAAAATCTGCAGATTTTTGAGAAGAAAGTTAATACGGTGTTGGACTCATCATCTGTCATGATTGCACCTCATGTAGAAGATGCCTGCCTTCCCTCTAGCGACATTTCTGAGTAGGAGTGAGTGTGAGGTATCTTGAATTAAGAGGGCGCCTATGAAGAAAATCAGTTAGTATATCAAACGTATCCAAAGCCATGTTCAATATTAGATTATCTAGATTAAGGATTTAAGTAATTTTTTTGTTGTTTAAACCAAATTTAGTTTTCATTTGAAACTGTCTGTGAAACCATCAAATATTTGGCTCTGCAAAAAAAAAAATCTTGTTATTCTTCTTTTTTTATAGCTGTTTAAATTCCTTGGAGACTTCTCACTGGCAGTTTTGGTTGCATTTATCGTGACTGTGCTCGTGGACTCGCCCTGTTCTACCCTCATCAAGCATTTCATGGGAGGTATGTGTATAATTTCAAACATTTGTTTCGTTCAGCAAAATGTTCGGTCATTTTACAATAGATGGCACCACATGAACACTTAACACGCGCCAGAACTCGCGTGTAAAAGTCTCTAATAAATTGATATGATATTATTTTTATGTACTTTATAAGAATACAAATATTTTATTAATATAACATTGATGAGCCATAACAACCTTAAAATATGAGCGCCATCTAGTGAGGCGTTATATTACTTGGTTGCACACATCATTTACCGATTCCACTGATACTTTTAATTTGAACTGATATCAGTAGATGGCGCTTATCGCGATCGTGTTGGGTGACTGAAGTGACATCTACAATTAAATTAATTACACTGATGAATACCAAAATAATTATGCAGCTATGTTTTATTATCTGTAAAGTGTAAACTTATCACGAGTTTTGCACCGTTTTTGTAATCTATACTCGCTAGCGTCACTCACATTATTTGTATAATTTATTTTAGTCATTTACGTCACCACTAGGTAGCGCTGTACAATAACTCATTCAAATATTCGGCAGAGTCGCTAGCGAGAATAGACTAGGAAAATGTTGGTAAGATCGTAATAGGAGTACAGACAGGCTCAAAAGCAGCTACTTACCTAACTCTTCAAAACAACCGCCTGACTGTACCTAAGTGACAACTGCAGCCTGCGAACGCTAGCACCAAGCGTGCCTTACTAACCTTAAGTAAAAATGGAATTGCTCTAAAAAGAACTTTCCTATTGTAGCTTACCACTGTCCACTTCTGCACCTCATATAACACTGGCTACCCTTCGTACCGTAACAGTTTATTTAGCTGCGAATACAGTGTGCGAGTATAGTCGAAATTATGAAAGATACCCAATAATTAGGTCTTGTGCCGAGTGAATTTTGTTTCATTATTTTGTTTGTATTTATTAACAGGATCAAGACGACCTCGTCCACCTGCCATAGATAAAGTTGTTCAGAACAAAGAGGAATTGCCTGACACAGACAACGGATATTACGACAACAAGGGTTATATGATCCATAGTAAACTATGATCGCTTGTTGGTTTGAAGAACTAAGCATAGAGACTATCGATTCTAGAACTTGGGGGCCAACTATGACCGTTTACCAAATTGAAACGTCAAAGCTCTGAATTTCTTAATAGGCTCTGCTAAGTCCGATGAACTCTTTAAACAAGAATATCCAAGATTTGCCTTGGTGTTCTAATTATAATTAAGTCTACATTTAAAGGCAGCCCTACAAAAGGCATAATAAATATGTTGGAGTTGAAATAACTATCTTGTTTTTTTTAACAGCTACTTACCTAACTTTTGTTTCTTTTAGTGTTATTTTGTCCCAAGTAACGTCTCCATGTTCTGTGGTTGCGTACATGTATGTGTACGTGTATACACCTACCTACTTAAAATATCGAATCGTATTTCGAGTCATCGAATAGATAGCGAACTAAAGTATTCTTTATTAAATAATAAATCAATATGCTCAGAAGGGTCTGCAAAGGGGGAAGCAGAGGTGTTGCAACAACAACATCTACTTTTCACCGATGACGATTAAGTTGGTGAGTCTATCGCTGTCTCAGGTATTATACATAACTTTTTGAATAATTTCCCAGAAATATGCAGGTTTCCTCACGATGTTTTCCTTCACCGTAAAGCACGTGGTGTGAAATCACTGTACATAAGTTTTTAGAAAAACTCATTGGTACAGGTCTCACTGGGATTCAAACCCCAAGGCCACCATGGCTCTTTATTTTTTTATAGTAGGTATGAACTGAAATGATACAATGGGAACAGTTCTGTAAAACTATTCCTGAACCAGCATATATAGCAAAATAAGGAAAAAAAATTGTGTAGGTACTTACTTACATTATTACGCAAAAAACTGCCATCTATTTCAACAAAATAGCTACTTTTACTGTGCTTTATTGAAACCCACCAACCTGCCAGATAAAACAGCTTGCTGAAGCGAGTGAATTTATAATATCACTTCGCGCCATCTAGCGAATTATGATAATACTAGGGAGCTACTCAAAAACATTAACAACATTGCTACTAGTGCTTGATACGGCCTGAAATTTAAATATGTTTTAGTTCTAAGAAAATTTAACAGATGGCGCTAATCATGATATTATTTACACTCCATTTTGTTACTGTGAATTTAATTACCTACACATTTTTCGTTTTTAATAATGATGAATGATGATGAAGATTCGACTGAAAATATTTAAATGCTAGCGGACGTCACGCGGTTTCACCTGCGTAGTACCCGTTCTCGTGGGAGTACGGAGATAAAATTAGCGTATGTTATTGGCTGATAATGTAGCTATCCATTGCTGAAATAATGTTCAATATCGGTCCAGTAGTTTTTGAGCCAATTCGGTACAAACATACTTACATACAAATCATTCCTCTTTATAACCTTAGTATAAATGTAGATTAAAAGTGGGTGTAAGGATGTATGTAATATGGAAAATAAGACAATTTACTTGCTTATCGTATATTTATTTGGTAGTAAAAATACCCTATTCCGTTTTACAATAAACACAAAACCTTGGTAACATTGAAATAAAGATTAAATTTTTTTTTATTCTCGATTCCTAGCCGAAATTATTACCAAATAAAACTAAAAAAAATTGTAAATAATTTTTAAAAAACTGTACATTTTTGTGACTTTTATTGGAATCAGGTACTAACAAAATTTTGTTGTATAAACAACATATTTAGAAAAAGGAGCAACGTATCGTCTGTGACCATAGATAGCCAACCATGAACCGACGACCCACAAAACTAGAAAGAGAGCCTCGAGCCCATTACAACAGCATTTAATTTAAAAAAAAAATTACCTCTAGGTTAATATCTTACTCAAATGAGAAGCTAAGTACAGTACCCCAGAGGGGCTTGAGCGAGTTTTTCACTGCCCTTGTCACAAAGTCATCGCGTCGACGTAAACGCAGATTTGTATAGGATCAAGACAAGGCTGACTGTCGGCCTAAAGATAAACACTATTGTGAGCCCAAATCTGAGATTACTTTACTTACTTTAACACACACGTTTCACCGAAGATTATTAAGAGCCAACGTTGGCTCAAGCACTATAAATACGTCTTTGAATTACTTCTCAGACATGCAGGTTTTCTTACGATGTTTTCATTCACCGTAAAACACGTGGTATCAAATCACTGCACATAAGTTTTTTAGAAAAACTCATTAGTGCAGGCCCCTCTATAAAAATTACTACTGCGAATTAAAAGCATCGCTCATGGATCACGACGGTACCTATATCTACCTACTTATGTACTTACAAGTACTGCTTTAATACCTACATATGAAGCACGTCAATTTTAATCTAAGTTGTAGTAGGCGAGTTTCTATCCTGAATTATGATTTCTAATGAATAATTTACAATAAGATGTTTCAAAAAGGCAACAAAACTGGGGCCCAACCATGATCTCTTCTTGCAATCATAGTTCAGCTGTGTGACAGTGACAGGTGTATACAATTCGCATACATCTGACTCATATTATGAGTGAAATAAGAGCTCATGGTATGGCCCCTGGATTTACCAACGCACCGCAACCCACACCACAAATATAAAAAATATAATTTAAGTTATTTTTAAATCCCTACTTACAAAATAAATTTGTTAAGAATATAATTAAAATAATACTCGTACATTTTGCATTTTGATATTATTTTACGACGACAGTTAAAAATATAAGTCTTTTAATATTATTTTGAACTTATACCAAATCCCACTTAAGAAACGTAAAAAATATAATATTTTTTAATACTTATTCATACATAGTTAAACTCAAATATCACAGTTTATATGTGGTTGTGAAAGGAAAATTCAATAAATTTATTATTTTTAGGCTATTAAAATG
Source organism: Watsonalla binaria (assembly GCA_929442735.1). Classification (NCBI taxonomy): domain Eukaryota; kingdom Metazoa; phylum Arthropoda; class Insecta; order Lepidoptera; family Drepanidae; genus Watsonalla; species Watsonalla binaria. The sequence continues at coordinate 9,736,179 of OV838924.1, read as the reverse complement.
TTTTTTAATTTATATTTATTACTGCCCTATTTTTATTTCACATCTTAATAAAAACACGAAATATTAATGGCTATATTCGTAAACGTTTATTCATTTGTTGAAACAATAAAATAATCCTGGTATTTAATTTCATCGAGTTTCCAAACAATATAGTATAACCCTGCATGATGATCATCAAACAAACACTTGTGTGTAAGCATCCTTAAATCTAAATATCAACCAAATGAGGGTAGACCAACAGAATTACCTTAATACATAGAAAATACTCCTCAGTCTCGTAACCGCCGCAATCGTAACGTATGCAAAATATAGGGAAAGAAAAAATATTTGTGTATTTTGGAACGCGAAAACCAAAATTATTTTTATTAAACGGTTTTATTTAGTTCGACCCGTACAGAATTTATTTGTTTATTTATTTGGGTCAAAATTTGAAATTGAAATTTAAGCACCTTCCCGTTGTCAGATTGATCTGAAATTTTTTAATATTAAGCACTCTTTTATATGTCTTATGTTTTCATATTTCTTGCAATTTTATTGTTCAAATTACAAAAATGTATAAACGGGTTACGTCATCATCATCATCATCATATCAGCCATAGGACGTCCACTACTGAACATAGGCCTCTCCCAATGATTTCCACCTCACCCGGTTGGAAGCGGCCTGCATCCAGCGGGTCCCCGCGGCCTTGACCAGATCGTCCGTCCATCTCGCGGAGGGGCGCCCTACGCTGCGCTTGCCGGTACGTGGTCTCCACTCGAGAACTCTACTGCCCCAGCGGCCATCAGTCCTTCGAGCAATGTGGCCTGCCCATTGCCACTTAAGCCTGCTAGCCCGATTGGCTATGTCGGTTACCTAACGGGTTACGTAAAATACTAAAATTGTGAAGTGTAATAGTGTAGTAGTGGAGTTAGTGCAGTGAGTGTATTTATAAGGGTCTTTTGAGTGAGTTTCAGTGTAGTGAAAATATTTAAAAGCCTAGTAAGTATCTATCTACCTACCCTTTTACAACTGTATCTAGTAGGTAGAAAATAATATTACCTACAAAGGTTGTTCGTTATTTAAATTAAAATATTCTATTACCTGCATATTTATGATATAACCTATCTATGTTTTAAAAATTTGCTAACATACGCTAGGAATTTGTTGGAAAATTCCGACGTCAAACGGTATCTCAGGGTGAAATATGCCAGCGTCCTATGGGCAACCGTGAACGCAATTAAACCAATAACTTGGACGTAGTAAATTTCTCCTGTCATTCCTAAATCTCGAAGGAGTAATCTAGTATCTGCATAGAGGCAAAATGGTTCCTTGCAATCTAGTTTTGGTCTGTGCTCGTATAACGCTAGGGACAGCCCTGAGAGGCCGTAGCGGAGGTAGGATGAGGACATTAGGAAACGCATAGGTTTTTCTATGAAAGGACCGAAGCCCATCCCATAGGTACATACAGCTAGCAGGGGCGCTGCGATTGCTGGTCCCACTATCGAACCGTTCTGAAAGATCAAATTATTGTATTAAGCATATTAGAAAACGTTCATGTTCTGGTAGTTAATCAGGTGTCTTCTATAAAATATCAATTTAACGTAATTTAGGTCATACTAGCTATGCCCCGCGGTTTCACCCGCGTAGACTTAATTTTATGGGTGAATTTTTTCACGGAACCATAACCTAAAAAAAAATCCTTGTGTCCGGTGGAAATCGGTCCAAACTTTTCAGAGTTAACCCGGAGCAAACATACAAACACAGACACTTAATTTTTATTTATCTGTATGTATAAATTTTCCGGGATATAGTATCCTTCTCCTGGTTCTAAGCTACCTCCCCACCAATTTTCAGCCAAATTGGTTCAGCCGTTCTTGAGTTATAAATGGTGTAACTAACACGACTTTCTTAAGAATATAAATTTCGCTGACATCTGTCCACTAGGTCTAAAAAGGCCACTTTGGGAGAATCATAATGTGTTCCGAATATTATTAATCATCGAAATGACAAAATGGTCACTTAGGTGCAGTTCATTTTATGTTTTTTTTTAATTTTTGATAGAGACACTCCTAGGAGCAAATAAAAGATGAACTAAAAAAAATGTTATACTTACAGTAGCGCTGAATGCAGAGCCGACGACCAGACCTAGCCCTTCGGAGCAAATGGCAGTCAGCAGTCCGCAGACAGAGAACAACACGAACCTTTCCCACTCTAACAGCTGTCCAGACATCAGGTAAGTGATCACGATGAATAGTAGACCCAGGGTCAGCTGTAAATTAATTGATTGTTATTAAACAAGGAAATATGTATTCATTTTTGTACGGTGATTATAAACAAAAAAGTCTGGAGGAGTTCGTGGCACAGTTGCTATTGCGCATATCATTCGATCAGCTTAGTTAAGCAAGTAATTGGATGGGTGACCGCCCGAGTTCCCTCCGTGCCTCAGAGAGCACGTTAAGCCGTCGGTCCCAGTTGCCAATTTATCATCTTTGGAAATCGTTACAGGTCGGTTGGAGGCCTAAAATAGTCTGACAACAAGTTTAACCCAGATCACAGATTTTCCTCGTTAAAGGGGTTGCGAAGGTCAGATGGCAATCGCTTCGTATAAAAATAAGGTGATCAGTCACATCGGGTTGAATCTAGTGCCGACCCCAACAATGTATGGGATAAGGCCAGGGAGATGATGATGCTTTCTGTTAAGTCTGGTAGATCTACTGCTATGATTAAGGTGAATTGAAATATTTTTTCTATTAACATTGGGCGCTTTTCCACTGCCACGATGTCATCCGCCGATACTTGACTACAACGACACAGTTTGAAAGCGTTCACTAGTAATGTATCAAAATACTTGTCCGACGATATCGTGTCGTTACCGTTATCGTCCAATGTGAAAGCGCCCAATCTTATGTTGATTGTCCTCACCTACTAACGAATAAAATATTTTTTTTAAATTACTGAACTGAAGGTAGCATTTATTTTCCAATGTAGTAATGTTGTTCGAAAGATTTTAAAGTATTTCAAAGAAATACAGGTCTTTATAAAATACTTTGGGAATATAACATACAAAAAATATTTTGTACATACATACATACATATGCTCACGCCTGTGTTCCCCGAAGGGGTAGGCAGAGGTGTTGTAATCACAACACCCACTTTTCACCGAAGATGATTAAGTGCCAACGTGACAGATGGTGAGTCTATCGCCGTCTCGGGCACTAACGTCTCAGACACTTTTCATGTACGTCATTGAATTACTTCTCAGAAATATGCAGGTTTCCTCACGATGTTTTCCTTCACCGTATAGCACGTGGTGTGAAATCACTGTATATAAGTTTTTTAGAAAAACTCATGGGTACAGGCCCCGCTGGGTTTCGAACTTGCGTAGCAGGCGACTGCTCAAACCTCAAGGCCACCACGGCTCTTTATTTAATATATTTTGTAGGTACGCAAAATGAGCATAGGTGCTTTAAAAATGGTTATCAAGCACCTTTTTTACACACTGTAAAATTTAACGACCTATAAAACACTTGATGCTTTTAAGCCTAAAAGAAACCTTAACTTTAAAGGTATAAAGTAGGATTTACCATGATAGGAATAGTTGAGAGCGTCATGGCAGCGTAGTAAGCTTTAAGACTATACCAGCGGTTGAAATATTCACGACGCAGTAGTCTCATCTCCATTGGAACTGAAAGGGTAAACACCATTAGCACAGTATACATATATGCTTAGTACAAGCAGTACGGAAACTAGGAACAAATCGTTCGAAATGACGCACTCACACAGACGTGAGCATGTAATTCTAAAATAATAGCTTTACACTGAATGCATATGAAAATAATATACGGCACAGATTAAAAAAAAATCCAATTTTTTTCTGTCTGTCCGTTTGTTCCGGGTAATCTCTGAAACGGCGATTTTAGCGGGGCTTTCACTGGAAGATAGCTGATGTTAAAGGAGTAACTGAGGCTAATATAATAAAAAACATTCAGGGTTCCGCGGGAATTACATTTAATATACGCGGGTGAAACTAAGGAATGACAACCATCATGAATTTCATCAATTTATATCTAGTTTCCATACTTCATAGTCAGTATATAAATATACTGTGCCATTAGGTACATACGTGGTTGGAATCCACGCTGGTTCTCATTGCAGCTTTGATTACTTCGCATTGATTAAAGTTATAGTGTTATGAGATTTATTACGTGCCTCTAAGGTACATATACTAGCAAACTAGATATCGTATTCGACTGTATTGACATGCAAATATGACACAAATTGCAATGCTGCTAATTGAATTCCTTCATAAAATCTTCACGACTCGGGATTCTAAAATAATATTGTCTTGAAAATTATTTCACTAACGTGGGCTTACTAGTTAGCATTATTATCCTTTTTACCATTATTTAGTGTAAAATGTTTTATATTTATATTCATGAATCAATCAATATATTGCATACACTTTATGAATGATTAATGTGATTATTGCTTTAAATATTGTTAATGTATAATCTAAATCGATTTTACGTTACTTAAACCATGTGCAGACCAAACTAACTAAAGTTTAAGTCCATCCCTTTTCAAATCCGTATCACAAAATGAGACAGAACTATATTTAAGCCTAGGTTTATCCTAGGCTATGTTTAATAATAAGAAGGTTGATACTCACACAATAACACAGGTATCATTATATATGTGTACATAAAGAACACCAAACAGCTGAGGCAGAACTTGAAATTGGCAACTGGTGCGCTTCCGTCATTGCCAATCATAAAATATATACTGCCTAGGAGCAACCCTGTTATTATGTGGTGCGCTAGTTGTATCCAAAGACTCGTCTGGAAATAAAACGAAAATTTTCATATTTTTCTTGTTACGTCATCATACTAAATTCATAACGGGGGTTGAGCACTCGCCTGCTTCTCTAGCGACGCAAGTTTGAATCCTAGCGGGGCGTGTACCAATGAGAATTTCTTAAAAAACCTTCTGTGCAGAGATTTCACACCACGGTAAAGGAAAACATCGTGAGGAAATCTGCATATTTCTGAGAAGTAATTCATTGACGTATGTAAAGTGTCTGAGACGGCGATGGACTCACGTAACGTTGGCACTATCTTCGGTGAAAAGTGGGTGTTGTGACGACAACACCTCTGCCTACCCCTTCGTGGAATACAGGTGAAGCATATGTATGTAAATAGGGTAGGTATTTAGTATTCTGCATTAAATATAGGTAGCATTTTCACAAAACTGTTATGAGTACAATAAACTCGAGTATTTTAAATAGCGCACTAAAATCCCTTCATTTCTAGAGAACACTAGAGCTTTGCTGTTGGATAATAATACTTATTATCTGGTATCTAGGAACCAAATTCAATAACGTACCGAATTTCTCCAGTTCTGCACGAACATGCGCTTGGACAGTATCATAAACTGAGTGAGGAACGTCGTAGGGAATTCCATTTTCTGTGTCTGCTCCTTCGCCACGTGCTCTACGAAGATCTTTTGTATTGATTCGTCTGAACGGAGCACAGGTACACTGCAATAGAAACAAAATTGAATTTCGATTTTTGGTATAAAAAAAAGCTGTTATCTTAATAACATTATTTAAGATGACTTTAAGTTAAGAGAAGGAAAGTAGCATATCTCGGACATGTACTACGACATGAGCGCTACAACCTTCTCCAGAATATAATGATGGGAAAAATTGAGGGGAAGAGGCGAGTCGGAAGGAGGAAGTTATCATGGCTCCGAAACCTAAGGCAATGGACTGGGATAAACAGCGTCGAAGATTTGTTTAAGCTTGCAAAAAATAAGGACAAATTTGCGGAGCTGACGGCCAACCTCCATTAGTGGAGAGGCACCGCAAGAAGAAGAAGATGACTTTATAGACGCAAAGACAAGGGAAGGAAAAATTCGACGCATGATCACGAGTAGCTCAGTTGGAAGAGCAACTGCACGGTTTATGTCATGGGTTCAAATCCTGCCTCGTGTTCGTATGTACTTACTATAAGCATATATTTCAAAAAATATATATATCCGTTGTTTAGTACCCATAGTATAAGCTTTCCTTAGTTCGGGACTAGTAGACGCTGTGCGATAATTTTGGAATCTATTATTATTTGCTGTGATAAAATTACACCAACCCAACAGAGTTTGAATATTGAGATACTTACCGTCCTCCCCTCGTCGTCATTCTATCCAATTTCCTGCAAAGTTTTCCATTCTGGCAGAGTTCAGACATTTGTGCCGTAGCTTCATCGTCACCTTGCAGTGTTTCCATGACGAAGTCAGCCGGGTTGTGGGTAGTAGGGCACACGTGACCTATCTCTGACATGAATGGCACGAGGAGTGGCGCGGCGCCCTGGAAAATACCTTAGATTTTTTTATTCTCATCTAATAAAGCATCTCTTTCATATTGTATAATACGACACTAACTTGCAATAAATATATGAATATGAATAATATTCTAGCACTCCATATTATATGTTATGTACATACATACATTTGCTCACGCCTGTATTCCCCGAAGGGGTAGGCAGAGCTATTGCAATCACAACACCCACATTTAACCGAAGATGATTAAGTGTCAACGTGACAGATGGTGAGTCCATCGCCGTCTCAGACACTTTACATACGTCATTGAATTACTTCTCAGAAATATGCAGGTTTCCTCACGATGTTTTCCTTCACCGTAAAGCACGTGGTGTGAAATCACTGTACATAAGTTTTTTAGAAAAACTCATTGGTACAGGCCCCGCTGGAATTCGAACTTGCGTCGCTTGCTTAGCAGGCGACTGCTCAAACCTCAAGGCCACCACGGCTCTCTATATGTTATGTTCATAGTGATCAACCATTAAATCTGTTCGCAGAAATGAATAGTACAGAAGATTGGTTACGCACGTTAGTAAACTACATAGCGTTTCGTATTTCCACTTTACGAGCGCTACTGACATATCTGCTACTTCACTTGTTTAATATATCATTATACAGGTCTCGTCACTAGATATGAGAGCATACCTTGAATTCGCAGCATTCATTTTACGAGTCTATCTCTGTCAATACGTATGGCGCGAGGGGAATAAAATAATGCTCTGTATCCCCACTATTTTCGCTGCATACTCTTCACTCGTGAAAAAGTTTAGCCAACAAAAATTTTCTTATCCGTGCATAAGACATGACACGGACCGATTTAATAAAAATAAAGTAAAATCAATTTAGATTAATAATAAACCAAAATTTACACCATAAAAACACAATGCACACAAATCGCTGTTTATATAATAATATGAAATTTAATACCCCAAAGTACAACAGACATTACCAAAATATAACCCCATAAAATATAATTCGTCATAAATTCTGGGGTGAAATATTTCGTTATATTTACTTAGTTACGAGTACTTAATGACATTATGTTAAGCTGTAAAGTTTATGGGTTAAGATGCGTGTTATGTTTCAGAATGATGGGTCGGTGATAGACTGTCGTAACTTTGCCGGATGATAATTTCACTTAACCCCGGGTAAATAATGGTTTCGGTGTGAAATTGCATTTTAAAACTGAGTTTTACCTGCTTCATAAGCATTTAAGTTCGCTTAAGTAGTCCTGCAATGCGTAATATGCAAACGTGATCCTACCATCCTCGACTGTGCTAATGATACATCCTTATGCCATTAACCGGGGACTAATCAAGACTTCAGGCTTCTACTGGAAAATATCCAGATGGGAGAACTCAGGACCTCTAAGACCTCATACGCGGTAGGGAAGGATGTAATCCTAGGCGTGACAATCAGTGAGTTTTTGTAAACAGGGGTGTCTACTGTCATCGGTATAAGCAGAGCTTATTTAGAAATTCTAAGCTTCGTTTAATTTTGGAACCGTTAAAAATCTTAGTTGGCCCACAGTAGTAATTTATTTATTATATTGTCTCAACACGATATGAAAGTATCTAGATTACGCCTTCCTACTGTAGTGTTCCGTTCCTGTGGTGAGTCAGTGATTTTACGATAGGCAACTGTCTGACACCCATGGTGTTGCAAGCATTCATGGACTGTACCCACTACCAGTAGGCGGATTGTGCCTTCATCGCCACCTTAATAGTAGTAAATATATAATTTTTCGACAGTCGCTTTCGTGGTAACATAACTACTCGAACCAAACAGCCACGACTCTCTAAACCCGTCACGTTTTTTATTTTCAAAATTGTTTAATCCAAAAGCTGTTATTCTTTTTAATAGTGGTGATATACAAAATTACCTACCAATAAAAGTGCAATTTGCTGTGAGTGATAAAATTAAGTAAGCACTTTAGTCAGCTGACCCCGTTGTCAAGTGTACCCGGGGGAGTAGTCAAGTTTGATCAAAAACTGAAATAGCTCAGCTATTTATCGTTATTCAGAAGGTTTAAGAAAACAATATTTTTTGTTTATTACCTCACTTACAAAGATTTTGTTTACTATTTAATGACTTCATAGTGAATTAAAAAGCAGCTTAATATGTATTAATTGATCGCTAAGAATTAACACACTTATATATATAATTTTTGTGAAAAATTCAATATCACATTTAAATCCGCGCCTTAAACACCGTCTCGAGCAAAGTATAACGCCAATTTTCACTTAACAATAACAATGAAACAATTGTTATAATCATAGTAATTGTCTTTCCGTGAACCATGCACCCACATAATTAAAATTCAGTACAATTGTGGTATTTCCATGCATTGCGTGTTCGGGGTCCAAGTTCCAACCCGCATCAAAACAAAGCACTCATTATCTCGTGCTATCACACGCTTAGCGTAATGTACAACCGACAGTACCGTGCCGTGCGTACACTTCCGCTCCAAATTCAGTGGCGGTAGGGACAGTTCGACACATAAACAATGTAGATAGGCTTTGCCTTTGTTGTTGGAATAACATTTTCAAATAAACACAGCTTACATTTCAATTTATCCATTTTTATCTTGGCTCTCTACTACTCTTACCTGTTGGCATCTTATATATTTTAGCGCAACTACGTGGTCCATTACAACTACGTGGGTAGTTCCCTCACCTGTCCATACCGCCCAAGGACATTTAAAGCTAAGATTGGGTATGTAAGTCACATAAGAGCTCAGAATCAGCGCCCTAGTTAATAAGAAAAGCTAGGTTACCGCAGATTGTTTCGTTACCAACAAAGTAAATTTCCCGAATTGTTAAAATAGCAATATGACAATATGAAATATTTTATCGAATATTCGTATCAGAAATGTACTGAAACAAGTGTTCTGAGCCTTTGTTATAAGTTTCGAATGAATTCTCCTCAAAAACAAAAGTAACAAAAAAGCGAACAAATTGAGCCCCAAGTTTTTAACGCGGAGTGTACCGGTTAATGACAGGATCAAAGCAGTGTAATTTGCCTTTCTGTCACTTGTCACGGGCGCCACAAAGGTCTTTGCCGTTTGGATTTCAAAGAGATTCCGACCAGAGTAAATACGTTGAATTTTATACGTTCAGTAGATTTTAGCTACTTGTTTTCTGCTTTTGTTTTAATTGTAATAGGGAAAAGAGTTGTATTTTTAACGAGATTAATGTTGTAAGGGCTTAGGAATTAGGAGATCAGAATATGATTAATTTTACCATCGATGAGACATAAATTTAACTAAAATAAGTCGCTCGGCTTTCATCTTCTTTCCATACGTTGGCTAATAGAATCAAATTATCCGTGCTGATCCGTGGTAGCATGGATAGTCTGCAAAGTACGTAACCGAATTCTCAAAAACTTAGGTGCAGTCATGTTACACCACGAGCTTGTGAAAAAAAGCATCTTCAGTGAACCGCCAAATTTTTGAGATGGAATTCAAAGATTTGTGTAACTGAGATGCGAATACTTAGCATCATCTGCCTATGTGTTAGTAAAAGTGTATCATAATATTAGTACATTCTATGTTTTTTAAACTAGAAATTGTGGCTTAAAATTAAATCACCATTAATTAGTAAAGTGCCGGCCATTAGTTCCCAAATAGAACCTACAAATTATCTAGTTCGGAATTTGAAGTGCTGATTTGGTCCCCGCTCAGCAGTCTCAATCAACTTCCAACTCTTGATGAGGCTAATTCCCCGAACTTGAGATAAACCAATAAATTTTTGGCTCAGTTTAATTTGTGACTTTTTAATGAATAATCCATTTGATTTAGGTTCAAAACTTTTGATTGACTGACACTTTTTAGTGGGACTCACTTTGATTAATTAGTTTCTTTAAGAAATTAACTTAAGTTTAAAAAATAAATTGCAGTTTTAAGCCAATTTTTATCATCTCTCGAATAAAGACCCCAAAATGTTGTAGAGGACGTGGGCTCGAGTCTCACCTTGTAAATTAACCTAACCATTATTTTTCAATATGTCTGTATTAGTTTTCTTAAAACAATGCGTTGCTTTATGCTACTCGCAAAGTTGTTGCTGCAACAAAAACATTAAAATTACACAAAAACTTGAGGCAAGCCGCGTTCTGTAAAGTGCGAAGTTTCTAAGAAGGAAGTAATTAAAACAATCAATATTCAGTGCCGCTTTCCATCGGCAAGAATCTAAGAAAATGGAATGTAAATGTTATTATTGAACTTGAAGAAAGTTGAGAGAGATTTTTCTTTTACATATTACTTTCCACTTTAAGTCAACACTAAGTAAAAGACCTCACTTCGTGTCACTTTCCTTTGAATCAACCAATTCATGAATAAGGAATGAAAAATGCGTAGTCAACTTCAGTACATTATAATAAACCTCTCAACCAATATTAATAAGTATCTATTGTACATACATATGTTCACGCCTGTATTCCCCGAAGGGGTAGGCAGAGGTGTTGTAATAACAACACCCACTTTTCACCAAATATGATTAAGTGCCAACGTGACAGACAATCCATCGCCGTCTCAGACACTATACATACGTCATTGAATTAGTATCTATTGTAGTGTTCTAATACCACATCCACTTTCGTTATCACATTTATTTCAATCTTTATGAAGTTGTTATTGCTCGTGTGACACCCTTGGTGGTGCAAGCATTCATAAGCTGATTTGATCGCTTATAGTTAAAAAATAGTATCGACTGATCGCTTCAATAAACTAAGAATGATAATAAAAATAACAATAATTACACTGACACACTTTAACCAGTCTACTTGGCAAAAACCCGTAACTGGCTCTCTTTTACCGACCTTGGTCTAGCGAAAGTATCTTTGAACATATTGGTCGAGAAAAAATCAAAGTATATCTTTGAACATATTAATAATATTTAATATCTTAACATATGGTATGGAATGACCAATGAACTTGCCGGTTGTGGACAGGTTGATAAATGTATAAGCTTTCTTCACATTATTTCATCTTGCTTTACATGTAATGACACGATAGGTAATGTATGTTAGTCGGAAATCTAGGCACAGACAAAGTAGTGTGATGTGAGACAAAGAAGATGGGCGCCAAATAATTTATGTGTCGTATCAAAGTTGACCATATCAAGGCCTTATTTTACGCGCGATAACGTAGAGTTATTCACGTGTAATCTAACTACGTTTTTATTTTTTGTTCTCCCACTAATAGTTCCTGAAATAATGCCATGAAACTTTTTCCTTAATTTAAAAAATTGAATTACCGCGTACGTAAACGCGGCTGCGCGTTCATTCAATCGCTTAAGGCCGCGCGCTCTTCGGCCCTTAGCAACCATAGCCTATAACTATGTTATCGTTGGACTTCAACGTAGTGATATATTCATAACATCCTACTACTTCTAGAAGACAACTGTTCCTTTTTCTCCGACACCCAGGATTCTCGTGTCCAAAGTGTTTGTAACAAAACCTATACGATGCTTTTTGGGTATATTGGGTAGGTCTTAGAATGAGACTTAAACTATTTTCCGAACCCCTAAGTAATTAGTTATGCAACCCAAAAATGCATATAGCGTTTGCCGGGCACAGACAATAAAAAATAGAATAAAAAACATGTTTCTTCAAATACCAAGGCCAGACTTTGGTCGTAACAGGTTGTAAAATGGCTTTAGTTGTGTTAACAACAAGAGCACACTCTCGCAGAACAAGTAAAGCAATTGACATTTTATGCACCTTCAGTAAAAATAGCACATATATAATCTGTAGGTACTAAAACATTTTGTTTGACAACAGATCCTACAAATTCTGTACCCAGAGAGCGATATTTATATTGAACTGTAAATCGTGTCTGTCATTAGATATTTTTGAAAATTTAAGCTGGGTCGAGGTAGCTATCGAAGAATTTCGATTGGTCGACAACAATTCAGAATGTTTGTTTGTGTCAGACATATATACGATTATGTATGTATGGACTTGAGAACATTTTCTTCATTTGTGACCTAAGAGTTCATATTTAGAATGTTTTTGCAACAAACGCTGAAAAAGTCAGAGGCAGAAGCTAGTGATATACTAAAATAATTGAAAAAACCATTAGGCCTGAGAATGTAGGCGTTATTTGGATTTTATCGCCGTTGCCACGATTCAGAATATCCGGTATATTTCGATCGGAAGTCCCGGCCGTTTGGTGGATTCAATCGCATTCGATATGATTATATTATCTGGGTTATAGTACTTGGTTACGAACGTCACGTTATCGAGATGGCGCTATAATGTTAGCAAAAATGTTGTAACAAGTGATTCAAAGCATCAATATTATAATAATAGCTGTGCCCTGCGGTAGATTTAATTGAATTCCCGCGGAACCCTAAATGTTTTTTTAAATAAAAGTATTTAGTTACTACTACTACTTATGTTACTCCTTGTAACATTAGCTACGTGCCAGTGAAAGTCCCGTAAAAATTGGTCCAGCCGTTTCAGAAATTACCCGGAACAAACAAACACACAGACAGAAATTGTTTTTTTTTCTTAATTTGTTTTATTTAAGTCAGTACCGTGTATGCGTCCATATGCGTTAATTTAAAAGCTGATATTTTGGAATTACAAACAGACACTTCAATTTTATTTATCTGTATAGATCTGTGTGTTACTCTACTAAGGTGGCACACAAGCGCAGGGTCTGTTTGATGGTCTGTCTACTGCTACCTCCGACAGCTTGCAACACCAAGAGTGTCACCTTCGCATATGGAGGGACGTAATTCTCCCCATATTATAGAGAGTTAGCGACCTTACTCACTATACTCACAACACTATTTTAAGTAGCTTACTTGGATGAGATCTTTCGTAAGGTGGAATTACAGGAGCGAGCTCAAAACAGCTTAAATATCAACATAACAGTTTTGGCCATATTTTTTGTGAATCTGTTTATTTGTGTCAACTGGAAAACTATAAGTGGGCTACTTAGATATGAAGTTTTTGGCGTTCTTGAAGTTTTGTTCCAGCTATAGCAAAAAGAGTAAAAAAACTTTTTTTTCTTACCTGATAACAGCACATGCCTCTAGCAAGAACGAACACTCTGTCGAAGAGTGTAAACAGCGAAGCCGATGGTTGATGGATGGTGCAGATTATGGTGCGACCTTGCCGAGACAGTAGCCTTAGAAGCACTACCAAGTGACGGATTGATACAATGTCCAGGCCCCTGTATGAAAGAAAAAACGTGAAATGTAATTGATTTGACCTATGTATGTATATAAAGCGAAAGTGGTGGCTAGGTCTCCAGGCCTTCTTTTCGCTCGGACCCGACATGATGATCATTGTGAATTTGAATGTTTTGCTTTTAATTCTGATTACGTATACAATGTAATATGGTAACGGTTAATTTTGTAGGAAAAATAGATACTTTGCTATAGAATTTGTATAATTTATTATCAATTATTAGCTGTCGTCCTCGGCGTAGCCCTAGATCGCAAATTTTACTCGAGCCTATGTTATTCAATGATATTTGGGCATTCTATTAGTGATTTTTTTTTTATTAATGTAGCCGCTTCTTCAACCAACTCGAACTATTCCAGTTTTGTTACGTTTTCTGAAAATTAAACCTCTCTAGATCAATTTGTTGCGTCCGAAACACCCTACCTAAATACGAAATTGCATGAAAATCTTGGAGCTGTTTCCGAGATTCAGCTATACATGTACAAGAATTCCTCGTATAAAGGAATAAGATGTACATTTACAGTTGCAACATAATATGCCATCGATCGAGTATCTATTTCTGCGAAATAAACATCCTTTATTCAACATAAACGGATTCCTTGATTGCTTAATTTTATTGTGAGTTACCAAAAGCTGTCATAAAAATGGAATAACGCCAAACATTTTTTTATTATAGCGATCTCTCTAAAAAGGATCACAACGTTTCGTTTACCTTAACTCGGCTTGGGTATACGTACAATAAAACGTAATGGCAGATGTGGTAATTAAACCAATACAGCTTATCATCGCACAGATGTAGTCCTAATTACCGCGGATATTGTATACACCTGGCTTTATCTTGTTGTTCAGAAAATTGACAAAAGAAAAAGGTTGGATTAATACCTATCCCTTATATAACTAGATGCTGACATTTTTTATTTTTTTATTTTCGGTACTGTTGGTATAGTTTAAGTACAATATGCTTGTACCCGACTTGCTTTTTGACGGATTTGATTCTTTATTTAATGAAAGGTAATCTGAAGCTCAGAAGTTCTTAACACGCTCAGCTTAAACCGATATACCACGACCAGGGGCCTGACCATGAGCTCTTATTGCAATGATAGTTCAGCTGTGTGGCAGTGACAAATGTACACACGTCAAATACATGTGTCTCATAATCAGAGCAAAACTATCATGGCAATAACAGGGCCCCAGGGGTCAAGTGTCATATCTGGATGTTTATAATGGATATTTGATTAAAAAACTAATCTGTACTAATATTATACACAGGAAAGGTTTGTTACGAATTGGCTCAAAAAGTACAAGACCGATTTAAAAAAATCTTTCGTAATTTTGATGCTACATTATCGCCGATTAATATAGGCTATATTTTATTTCCGTACTCCCACGGGAACGGGACCACATGGGACAAACCGCGTGACGTTTGCTAGTTAAATAATAAATGGTTTCGGATACGGCTGGCAAATTATTCGAAATATCCGAATACAAAATTTAAAAAAATATTGTCTTAAGGCTCTGAATAGATTTTTATTTCGGACATTCGGACTCGGTGAACTTCTTAGGTATCACCTTTTTTTTACTGATTATTTAAGTTCATCACCGTTTAAACCTTCTCTGAACTTTTACAAATATATTAAGAACAAAATTAACCAACTCGTTAGTTAAAAAAATTGCCATTCTCGAGTTTTAGTGGGACTAACGAACAGCAAATGATTTTTATGTACCTATATAGATATGCTTAATTTCGATAGCGCATAAGCCCAATGTTTTTTTAACCGTCCTCTACGGACACGTCTGATCACGTTTGCCTCATATAATTTTTTCGCGAATCACTCATCCTTTCACATAAATTTTATGGCCGGTCGGACATTTTTGATTAAAAATGGTTTAAGTGCCGTACTGGATAAATAAACCTTAACTTCACATGCGTGGTAAGTTTTATCTACACTAATATTATAAAGAGGAAAACTTTGTTTGTTTAGTTGTAATGAATATGCTCAAAAACTACTGGACCGTTTTTAAATATTCTTTCACCATTCGAAAGCTACATTATCCACGAGTAACATAGGCTAAATTTTATCCCCATACTCCCACGGGAACGGGAACTACGCGGGTGACGTCCGCTAGTAAAAGATATTTAATTTAATTTAACTATCCTATATTAATATTATAAAAGGATATACCGTCAGTAGTTAAAGCTGAAATTAAGGGCAAATTAGACGGTGACGTCAGCTTTGACAGCGAAATATATGACACCAATTGACAAATTTTGCTGTCAATGTAATTTATCTATACTAATATTATAAAGAGGAAATATTTGTATGTTAGTTGTTTAATAGGCTCCGAAACGCCTGGATGGATGTTAAAAATATTTCAGCAATAAATAGCTAAATTACAAGGGAGTAATGAAGATTCGTGGTATCATTTCTGGATGTCGATATTTGATTAAAATACTACTAATCTATACTAATATTATAAATAGAAAAGGTTTTTATCAAAATGGCTTAAAAAGTACTAAATAGATTTAAAAAAATATTCACCCTTTCAATGCTACATTATCACTGATTAATATAGGCTATATTTTGTCTCCGTACTTCCACGGGAACGGGAACTACGCAGGTAAAATCGCGTGATGTCCGCTAGTTTTGTGTTAAGTTATTATTTAACCAGATAAGTACGGGCGGTTTACACTAAAGATGAAGTCATGACGTAACATTATGTCCTATCCGTAACTTTAACAATTTTGGCTACGATGCAACCCAGCCAAAATCATCATAATATTTCGCTATGAAAAGTAATACCATTACAAAACCGTGAATACAGGGCTGAAAGTAATTATAGCTATTACTCATGTTTACCGAGGATTATGTGAGCCTTCAGCGCTATACGAGATTATCCCTTCAGTAATTGTGTTCGGTTCTAACTGTTTTTTTCCCTTTTGAACTGGAATTGGGAATGTTTATGAGTTGTATGATATGTAATGTGGACTCATTCTACAATAACGTTAACCATAACATTTTGCGTCCGATCGTGTCACTGAATCTATGTATCACCCGCGTAGAATTATTTTCCTGTGGAACCCAAAGGTTCTTTTTTAAGCAAAAATTGCCTTAGTTACTCCATATAACATTAGCTTTCTGTTAGTGAAAGTGCCGTTAAAATCGGTCGAAATTACAAACAGACACTCCAATTTTATTTATCTGTATTGATGACAAATAAAATAACGCTAGCTTACACACTTTTCGCATTATAAAAAGATTTAAACAATGCTTTATAACTACAACAAAGGGTTGCACGTTGTCTGGTAGAAGTGTCTCGTTACAAGCGGACTGTGGCTTTTCTCGTTCGGCAAATCAGCATTGCTATTCAGCATGGCAATGCTGCCAGCTTGTGCTTTGTTTTGAGATCCGTTGCATATATTTAAGTTTTTGATTTGTCGACTTTTGTTCATCGGAACTGTGTACGCGGACACACACAGAAAAACGTTAAAAAATAATATAATTAAAATATATTATTTAAAGGAGGCCCTGTAGGCAAGGTTTCGAAGATACTGGCAGCATTCCCCCTTTGAATGGCAAGACTAATTCTTTGTCCGAGGTAGCTGCCAGCTCTTCGGTCTCTTGTGATGTTGACTAACCTTTTTGTTATTTCCTTAAAAAGCCTTATAGTTTTTGTAATATATTTGTTTTTCCAATACACAATTAGAAGAATATTATAAACTAGCTTCTGTCCGCGGCTTCTAGATTAGTGCCCCGCTAATGGCAATAGGTTCCAACGGGAGAAATATGGGTGCTCCATAAATACACCTCTTTGAGGACTGCAGGCCTGAGTATATCTATGCATAATAATAATAATAATAACAATATTCCCAATAGTCCTATCTACAACTGGCGTAATACCAAAACAGCTACACCAATCCATATTCACAAAAGATCTGCCTAAACTCACCTACCTCACCCTACAAAAAGCCGTAATATTAAATACTTGCAGAATCACTCGAAAAATTATCCACGCTCAGTACACACAATCCCATTTATGATACTCACTTGGCCTGGGCCTGTGAATATCCAAAAAAACCGGTTAATGAAACCGATATGAGTAAATTACTTTAAAATAATAATAATAATAATACTTACGAAGTAGGTTCATCCAGGAATATGACAGGTGGATTGTTCACCAGCTCTAAGGCGACTGACAGTCGTTTTAGCTGCCCACCGGATAGACATTCCGACATCGTGTCCCTATGCTCCCATAAGCCAAGTGTCTGGAGAATTTCTTCTACCTGTAAAATAAAACGTTGGTATTAAAAAAAGACTGGCACAGAGTTATAAGAATAATATTTCCCTATAATTAAGTAACATTCCTGTAATTTGGTGCAGATAGACACTAGACTGCATTTGATGTTTTTAACATAAAAAATAAGGTTCTCAACATATCACCAACGTACGGTGTATCATCATCAAAAATGGCTGTTTTACGCTTTATGTTTTAGATAGGCAGCCAACTGATTTGAAAAAGTTTTCTGTAACTTACACTGGACACACATCAGTTTCATAAATGTTTATATATTATTACCTTTAAAAATTATAGCCCAATTATAGCCCAATTATAGCCATATTTAAAAAAATCTCAAACTTTTAGCAACTTCTATTGATATTATGTCATATTATGCACGTCGCTTAGCAAATAAAAAAAAGAAAAACATTGTGCCCCTAAGAAAAATAGGTCCCTACGTATATATATATATATTAGTGTCCTTATATTCGCTGTATGTCACTTGGAACAACCAATTTTCTTAAGTATATTAGACTAAATACAAAGGACAACGATTAATTATCCAACTTTTCATTTCGTTCATGTACAAAACCCATCTAAGTTTCCCATGAGGATCCCTCAATGAAGGACGTGATCTAATCTGGTTAAAAAAGGGACACTCTCTATAAAGCATTTCTAAGAGCGAAGGTCTTATTACTTTCCCAAATAAAATATAGATGAATGAATTCATAAATTAAATTTCGGGATCTCAAATGCTACTAAGAAAATTGTGATGAGTAAGTATTACCTAAAATATATATATTGAGGAGCTTCCGAATGAATCGTTTTAAATATATTCTAAACGTAATACTTCATACATACATCAAAGGCGTATGTATAGTGCCTGCGACAGCGATGGACTCACCCTCTGTCACGTTGGTAATCATATTCGGTGAAATGTGGGTGTTGTTGTAACAACACCTCTGCTTACCCCTTTGGGGGCCCTTCTGGGATGGTAGATAGCGAGTACCTACTCTGATGTATTGAAGTGAATGTTGGGTTTGGCAGAAGAAACTAGCGTGTTATTTTATTGTAAAACTAGTTGTCCCCGAATATCCCCGGTAGTATAGCCCCGCGGTTTTACCCGTCAAGAGCAAGCCATAGATGACCAGCGGATGATGATGACCCTAATTTACTCCTTGTAACATTAGCTATCTGCCAGTGAAAGTCCCGCTAAAATCGGTCAAGAAATTTCGAAGATTAGCTGGAACAAAGAAACAGATAGACAGAGAAAAAAATATACAATAGCATTTTTAATTCACGGTAAATACTTTTATATGCATTTAGTGAAAAGCTGTTATTTTGAATCTAGCAGACACTTCAATTTTATTTAACTGTATAGATTTCATTAAAATAATGAAATAGTCAACCCATTGAACAACCCAGACGTACTGTTAAACATGTTCATGATTAATTTCGTATTTGGGTGTATTTGGGGTGCTTTTGTTAAATAGGCTAGTTTAAGTAAGTTTAAGTAAGTGACTTTGTAAACCGTGTAATCATTGCAGGCGAATACTCAAATCAAACTACCACCGGAGCCGTAAAAATATCTTTATATTTAATATTTTGACGATGAATCCAATTTTGTGTTCATTTCATTAAAAAGCGTATGCAAATGTTTATTCCTTATAATAACATTATTCAGATGTTCTTATTTTTTTTAAGAGACAGTAATGCTATAAACAGCTTTGTTTAAGCTGATTAAAGCGACGTTTTCTTTTAAATTTCGGTCACTTTGTTCTTCTCCCCGTATACTTGCATTTGAATAAATTATTCTGTGATGTTTTTCGTAAGAAAAAAATAAGGAAATGTACTTAATAATTGGAAAGCTGTTTTTAACAATTTAATGTTTACAAATTCATCGATTCTTAAAAAACTTCAACTTTGAAAGGTGCGCAACATTTTCTATTAATAACAAAAAAGTCGCAGTGGCAGAGTGGTCTGCTTTATGAAAGTTCCAATCTCACCGAATTTATTTCATATAATACAGGCGTGAGCTGTATTCTCCGAATAAGTAGGCAGTAAAGGAACTCTAAAGGTTTGTAATAACAACAGCCATTTCTTACCGAAGATGATTAAGTGCCAATGTAATAGATGGTGAGTCTATCACCGTCTCAGGCACTACACATACGTCTTTTGAACTACTATTCAGACATATGCAGGATTCAGATATATTTTCCTTCACCGTAACGCACGTGGTGTGAAATTACTGCACATAAGTTTTTAGAAACATCATTGATACAGGCCGCGCTGGGATTTGAACTTGCGTTTTGGGTTACAGGCGATTGCTGAAACCCCACAACCACCACAGCTCTAACCTACTGAGTAATGTAATCAAACTAGTGTTTTCTTTAAACAAGAGCGCAGTAAAACACATCGTGGGGTTAACGATAACTTTACGGTTATGGACACGATTGTGAGTAAGCACTACATGACTATACTAGTCGCCAACTATGAAATTCAATTTGTAGACTGATTTACAAGCTTAAGCAAACAAAAACATTTCATTTTTATATATTAGTATATATAGGGTAGGATACATTATGGTAGTGCATTAACAGCTAATCGAACATTAATCTGTCAACACGCTCAATCAAACTTCAAGGCAAGTTTTAAGACCCCATTTTAGCAGATATGTACAGTCAAGTGCTGATGACATGTGATCATCATGGAAGTGTTAATCTTTGGTATGTTGTATGTATAAATGGTAAAAATATTGGCATATCACCATATCGTCCCACACTTAGCAAAGCTAAATTAGGATAAAAACCCACATTATATACAATAATTTAACACAATAAATTATAAAAACATTTTTGTTTATTTGGCCTTTGAGATTTGAGCGATATTCAAATCTGGTCTTTCAGAATACTACCTAACACATAATTATTCTTTGTAGGTACTCTTTAATTTAGTGTTGGAAATACAAACCTGTTATTAAACACTGGATCTATTATACAGCACACACATTTTTTCGCTCGACTATACAAGTAAATTGGTCGGGTAAAACCATTATAATAAAATAATGCGAGTGGGTAAAACACAAAGTCACGGTTGCGTGGTCGGAGTAACTATAATTTACTTTTCGTTAATAAATTCATTCTAAAAAGGTCAATGGCAGTTTAGTGAAAAAAAACTTGGTGCCGGTGTACCAAACCTGCTATAATGTATCTCTACATCACGTCACAAAAGCATTTCATCCTTATGTATTATAGTTTGTTGGGATCTTCTGATCAATGGATATGTAGTAAGTAAATACGCTATGATAATTAGGTCCCCTTTATTCGGTGTATTCACTTAAATATTTTATTATAGAGCCGTGGTGGCCTTGATGTTTGAGCAGTCGCCTGCTACGCAAGCGACGCAAGTTCGAATCCCAGCGGGGCCTGTACCAATGAGTGTTTCTAAAAAAGACTTATGTACAGTGATTTCACACCACGTGCTTTACGGTGAAGGAAAACATCGTGAGGAAACCTGCATATTATCTGAGACGGCGATGGACTCACCATCTGTCACGTTGGCACTTAATCATCTTCGGTGAAAAGTGGGTGTTGTGATTACAACACCTCTGCCTACCCCTTCGGGGAATACAGGCGTGAGCATATGTATGTATTTTATTTACAACTAGAAACAAAATAATATTATCTCTCAAGTTATTCTGATTTCTTGTATCTTTTTAACAATATTTGAATTTAATATAAATAAAAAACATTATAACAAAAGAGGTTCACTACCGCTACAGATATTTATATGAACTTGTGGTATAATCTTGCCTACCCTTTTCACAGGGCAAATCGGTATTAACATTTTCAATCATACGAAAATAACAACACCAGAAAAAGCAATCAAATTTATATTTGTCTCACAAAGAAATCCAGCTTAGAATTTTTGAAAGTCTGCTGATATCGAAGTGCAGCTGATTCTGCAGAATAGATAACTCGTCAAGTGACTTTGTGTTGAGTTATATAAATTCTCATCCACGATAACTGCATAGCTACATATATAAAAATATATATACCAGAAAGAAGCGTGGTGACCTTGGGGTTTGTGTAGTTGCCTGCTACGCAAGCGACGCAAGTTCAAATCCCAGCAGAGCAATAAGTTTCTCGAGAAATTTATTAACAGTGATTTCACACCACGTGCTTTACGGTGCAGGAAAATGTACTGAAGAAACCTGCATATGTAATAATAATAATAATAATAATAAAACGTTTATTGATTTCAATAAGCAGCAACAAAAAAAAAAACTCATACAAAAAATATATACAAAAAAGAATACACAAAAGAAATAAGAAGTGTTTTTATGGTGCAAAGTGGTTCGCACCAGTACATCGGGTGTTGCCGCACATTGTCATCAAAGGGCCACAACTCAACTATACCCGCAGACCTAACTGGAGTCCAGTTCAATCTAGCGGAGCTGATTTTCAGTGTGACCCACTGAGAGGCGCACGACGTCGGCCAAAAAATAAAAATAAAAAGATACTTATATAATAAAAGTATATATACTTGTACGTGTGATGGTTACTATATGTGATAAAAAAAAAAAAAATATTAATGTAAAAGAATAATTTGCAATGTATTATGTTATAATTATAAGTACCTACACTGATATAAAAGTAAAGTAAGCTAAAATGATATAAAAGCAAAATACATATTTATGTGTATGGAAGAACGAGCGAGCAAACACCACTCGACTTAATTCGCTGCGGCGCGAGGCCAATAGCGGTCGTGTGCGAATGCTGACTTTGGCGAAGCAGTGATCTTGATGAACATTTTACTGACATTCCTTATTGAAAATACATCGAAGACGACAAAAAAAATCTAAATTATGAAATTGGCGTGTTTAAAATGAAGCAAACATAATGAATGTGGTGTTGTGTTTCACACATTATAACGGGTGGGAGTGATCGAGTACATCAAAAGCCGCGCTCACAGATTAAGCCAGATTAAACAACCAAATATGTCTGAAAACTAATTGAAAGACTTATGTATAATGTCTAAGACGGCGATGGGCTCACCCTCTGTCACGTTAGCACTTAATTATATTCGGTGAAAAGTGTGTCGTTGTTACAACACCTCTGCTTATTCGGGGACCCTTGTGGAATGGCGTGGGCATATTTATTTAATTGTATTTATATACCATAAACATTGTTACTTGACTTACTTGCCTGTCTATGACATGTCATAAATATATGGAATTTTCGGAACCTAGACAATTGATCAACTTCGGTGAAATGTGGGTGTTGTTATTACAACACCTCTGCCTACATCTTCGTGGAATACAGGCGTGAGCAAATGTATGTGTGCAAAAATCTGAGTAAAAGAAAATCGTATTAAAGAATAAAAATTTTGAAGTTCAACTTTCACGACTTTCGTACACAACATCACAAAAAATGTAACCTACGTTTTCCTGTTATCATTTTTGTTTCAAGTTATTTATGTTATCTGTGGGAAGTCGGAGCTTTTCTTATTCTATTCGTTACAAGTCCCAGGAGAATATAGTTTACCGGGAATCGCTTGGAGCACTGAACTTACATTATAGTGGTATCTACAGGGACAATGAATCTGGGTCACCAACATAAACTTTAATAATCATTTATTGAAGGTTGGAAACGTCGGGGAACTAAGAATCATCCAAATCGAATTACCTAGTCAAAAAATCTGAGGTAACAAACATAAAAAAACCTCCTCCTTTTTTGAAGTCAGTTAAAAACCAACAATTACGAGGGTAACAGAATTTAAAGCCAATTTTCTGCCTTAAAAATAAATCTTCTATCTATATACATACTCGTATGTTACTGGTTTCGGTGTAGCTACTGCAATATTGATCACTCAGCGGTATCATTTAAGTTTAAAATAGGTGGATACCAAGGGTATGGCCAGGACTATGGCTGATTGCTAACGTCAAATATGTGCGCAATTTGTGCTCGGACTTGTCATTGCTGAATTCATTATTTCAGAAAGTATCACCAAAATTTTCCAAGTCAAATGATCTTTCATAGATGCAAAAGGCTAAAGCTCATATCGAATTGCATTTTCCGCGTGAGGTCAGCTTGTATAGGAAGTGTGTTAAATTGTTTTATTCATATCTATTATTTATTATTACACAATCTATTATAATTATGAATATTAAAATGGTCTAGAAGGAAACTTGTTATAGTTATTTAAATAATCTTCAATTCTTTGATCTTAAGATCAATCGTGATTAATTGCTCTCGAGTGTGAAGATAGCGTGCTATTAAAATTATTGGTATTTGAAAAAACTGGGGTCAATATTTTCTTTTTTCAATGTTTAGGTTGTATGCTTAAGGCTAATCATGAGTTTTAATGTACTTAGTTTAGAACCGGCCTTTATTAAGCTGTTAAAAATGATGTGCTCACGTGCCACCAGGCTTTTGGCTCGCTTTCGTATGAACCGTACGTTCATAAGTACATTTTAGTTTTAGTTTATTTCCTTTATGCTGTAGAATGTAGGTTTTAACAGGGTGTTGACCTGGGAAGCTATTATATATAGTGTGATTTTGGGGTCAACTATAACCGTCTAAGCAGCGCTTAATATATGTATCGTACAATTCCCTTTAGCGTAAAAACACGGACAAAGTCTGCTGATCACCTGATTTTTATACGAAGCGACTGCCATCTGACCTTCGCAACCCCTTTAACGAGGAAAATCTGTGATCTGGGTTAAACCAGTTGTCAGACTATTTTAGGCCGCCGACTGACCTGTAACGATTGCCAAAGATGTTAAAACCGGGACCGACGGCTTAACGTGCTCTCCGAGGCATGGAGGGAACTCGGGCGGTCACCCATCCAATTACTGGCTAGGCTTAGGGTTGCTTAACTTCGCTGATCGATTGATATGCGCAATAGCAACTGTGCCACAAGCTCCTCTACTAATTGTATAAATGGTATCACATAATTGGAACTTTAACAACTATTCCCCAATAAACTAAATATTTCTTTGTGAAGTAAGATTGCCTTAAAACTTAAATCAAGGTACATACATACACACATATGGTCACGCTTCTATTCCCCGAAGGGGTAGGCAAGATGTTGTAATAGCAACACCCACTTTTCAGCAAAGATGATTACGCGACAACGTGTCAAAATTATGAGTCTATCGCCTACCTATCTCAGGCAATACGTCTGTGAATTACTTTTCAGACATATGCAGGTTTCCTCACGATGTTTTTGTTCATCGTAAAGCACGTGGTGTGAAAGCACTGCGCATAAGTTTTTGGAAAAACTTATTGATACTTCCCTGCGGGGATTCGATTTTGCGTCACTTGTGTAGCAGGCGTCTCCAAGGATACCACGGCTCAAAATCAGCTTAAAATAAGGTGATTCTCATAGTTTAACGGTAGTGTAATGAAAAAGCGTACCTATATTTGCCCAACAAAAGAAGGCAGACCAAATTCATAAGCATATATCAGTTATTTGTTTGAATGTATCGAAAACTCGATACAAAACGAAATCCGAAACAAACTGGGCACGTATTTAATGCATTGCTGTAAAATTTCCCGTAGGAAATGAAAAGAAATGCAGCTCTATTCATTAAATTATCGATACGAGTCTTGTGCTCATCTCGGTGTATTCATGCGAGTTTTATAAATCTCTAGTTCAGTTTGTTTATCGAAGCGAATGAAGTCAAGAATCTGGGATTTGTTTTTAACGGAATCTGCAATTTGATTTGTTTTGGTACTACATAGTAGGACATCTAGAATTGTTTTCCGTTAAACTTTTATTTACCCTATGTTCTACAAAATGGATTACCTAATTCATCTGGGATTTGTTTTCAAAGGAATCTGGGGCTTAGTACCTTTTCTGGCTTACTGTTGGGAAACCGGTCAATTTATGTTCACACTACTCTGTCCTAAACATCACCCCTATATTTTAGAAAATAGAGTACCTAAGTAAGTCATCTGGGATTTATTTTCAAGGGAATCTGGAGTCTTGTTTCTTGTCTCATTAATTGGTAAGAAATCGATCAATTTATTTTGCCCGCACTATTTCTCTTTCACAAACATTACCTACCCGTATGTTTGACAACGTAGTAGTAACCTATTTACAAGGAGTCTTGCTTTCAGGGGCCTTACCATGAGCTCTTATTGCCATGATAGTTTTACTCTTACTATGAGACAGATGTATTTGACGGTTATACATCTGTCATTGTCACACAGTTGAAATATCATTGCAATAAGAGCTTATGGTTGGACCCCAGTAAATTGCGAGCGAAATTGAAAGCGACGTAAGACTATCAACAATCTGAACACTTAAAAAAAACAGTTAACAATTCTTTTGTAAAAGTGCAGTGACGTTATGCCACGAGCTTTACTGTCAAGGAAAATATCGTGAAGAAACCACCATATGAATTCTGAGAAGACCTTGTATTATGCCTGATACGGCGATGGAATCTAACCATGCTTACCCCTTCGGGTCTATCCATTAAGACGTGACCGACTTACAATGAGCTGTTTCTCCGCTTTTCCCAACTCCTTTCCAAGTTTCAAGTCGGCTGAAATTCTCATCGACTCCTCGACAGTCAGTCTTGGCTGGAGCAGGTCATCTTGCATGATGTATGAGCACAGCTTCTTAAAGACCTTCATATCACGCGTATGCCCGTTGACCAGAATTCTTCCAGTTACGCCATTGGTCCTGAAAAACAAAATGTTAACGTTTTAGATCTTGTATTGATTTAGTGGATGGATGATTTTTATCTCTAGCGTTTTATTGTAAACAGACAGACAGACAGATTTTTTTGAAAATTGTTTTTTTTATCATTTGTCTGTATATACTTTCATAAGCGTTTATTGAAAAGCTTTTATTTTAGAATTACTAACAGACACTTCAATTTTATTTATCTGTATATACGTATAGATTGACGCGATTCGTTCGTCTCGTTCCAAAAAAAGCCATTGGAAATTTTTGGGAGAAAAAAACCTAAACTGTATTTATTACGTGAGCGTACCATAAATATTATGATTTCCTATGCATTAAGTGAAAAGTTATTGTTCACTTTGTGAAAAGTACTGTATCTATATATTGAAATTTAATGCTTTCGAATAGATTTCGTTTCACCCCCTGTTCGCCAATTTGGAAAATAATGTGAAGTAGAATTTCTTCATTTTAACAAATCCAACGCATCTAATTAGCTGAGAGGTGGTTAATCCCGTCTGAGCAACCCCAATCAGATGCAGGTGTTATCAAGTTAATCTCCCCGTTAAGCAAGCTCATTGTCTTAACAAAATCTGAGACGGTATTAAACCAATTAAAAACTGACGCTCCTTCATTAAGTCCCCTAATTGTCTTTAGATACATTTTATTGGATTAACTTCAGCAATAACCGTTATATTGGATGCTCCTCCTTCATTTAAGAGTTAGACTCTTGTCGGTGCAGCTGATGAAGCTCCCTCCAATTGTTCCTATACAGTGCTGCTTCTTTGACCTCTTTATACGACGTGACGGTTATTTTATACTTTACTTCTTTGATGTAGATTATCCTTTGTCGGCCCCTGCCACGCCTTCCTTCTATTTACATACAGGGTAGGCAGAGATGTTGTAATCAAAACACCCACTTTTCACCGAAGATGATTAAGTGCCAACGTGACAGATGGTGAGTCCATCGCCGTCTCAGATATTTTACATACGTCATTGAATTACATACATACATACATATGCTCACGCCTGTATTCCCCGAAGGGGTAGGCAGAGGTGTTGTTATCACAACACCCACTTTTCACTGAAGATGATTAAGTGCCAACGTGACAGATGGTGAGTCCATCGCCGTCTCAGATACTTTACATACGTCATTGAATTACTTCTCAGAAATATGCAGGTTTCCTCACGATGTTTTCCTTCACCGTAAAGCACGTGGTGTGAAATCACTGTACATAAGTCTTATAGAAAAACTCATTGGTACAGGCCCCGCTGGGATTCGAACTTGCGTCGCTTGCTTCTATTTTACCTACCAAAATGGTTTTTATAAAGCCGTCATGCCGTATAAGGTGACCAATCATTCACCAAATTTCCTCTTCTGTTTTCTATATTGTGTTCTCTTTTAGTTGACTCTTCTTAGCACCTCCTCATTTAATACTTTTTCTGTCCAACTTATCCTTTCCATCCTCCTTCAGCACATCTCAAAAGCTTCCAGTACTTCTTCCTTTGCGTTAGTGTTCATGTCTCACACCCATACAATGCAATCCTCCACATGAATGATTTTATGAATTTCCTTTTTTTTTCCGTTGAGATGTTTGATGTCATTATATGCTTTTTATTGTTGATCTGGTTTGCTATTGCTGATCTGGTTTGGATGCTAAGGATGTGTTTTTGGAATATAATGATTTTTATCAGGTATAGACCTTTTATACTTTTTATGAAAGTATTTTTTGTGTGCCAACGTTTTTAAGTGCCAACGTGACAGATGATGAGTCCATCGCGTATAATTAATTTCATGGGTGACCCGCGGAAATTCAATGTTTTTAATAAAAGGTAGTTACTTCTTGTAAACATAGATATCTACCAGGGAAAGTCCCCAAAATCGGTCCGTAGCCGGAAAAAACAGACAGAGAGATTTTTTTTATATGTCAGTACCGTATATACTTTCATTCATATGAATTAAGTGAAAAGCTGTTTGGAATTACAAACAGAATCTTCAATTTCATTTATCTGTATAGATTATGATATGGCTAAAATAGGAGTGAATACAGATATGACGACTGATAGAGAGAAACGGAAGAGAAGAACACATTGCACCGACCACAAATAACATGGGATAAGGGCAGGAGGATGATGTATATATATATATTCAAAGATAATGGTATGGAATCCTTAATGCGCGAGTCAGACTCGCAATTGACCGGTTTATTTAAAACGTCCAAAGTTTAAAAATGTCAATGTTTATTTTTAAGGCTTAGGAACTAAACAAAGAAATCATTCAATGCACTCACGTGTACCCGGCCAGGATATTGAGTAGCGTTGACTTCCCAGCTCCCGAAGGACCGAGAATGCACGTCAACTCTCCCGAACGGAACTCTCCAGAGATGTTGTGAAGCAGTCTATTTTCACCTTTAACAAATAAAATACAAACAAATATAAATATTGGTTCATTGTCGTGGAAACTATCCCTGCCTACCCCCATGGGATAGGTACGTGAAAATTATATAAACATATTTTTGGCCTGTGTATTTGTTGCATTACTAATTATCAAATAATGGGTAGGTCGTATAATTTTAATTCAGAAACGAATCTAAATTCGTCCCTAAATGGCTCGTGAATCTTGTAGATAAAGCAAAGATGAACATCTTTTATATCGAATAAGATTCGCAAATGAGGTGCTGTACGTTGTGTCCCGAAAAGTAAGTCCCATTTATACTGTGGCCTAAATTCCTTATTTTTCATTTTCTGTGAGGCCCGAACGATCGGGCCACAGTGTAAATGATCAAAATAGAATAATTACACTCCGTTAATTAGTCGCAAACTCACACAGACGCACCATCTACGAGAAAATTAGCGGAATCGGCGTAATGACAGTGAGAGGTGTCATAATCCTAGCTAATCATGTAAACGTCATTTAGTGTTCAATTGACGACGCCAACAATTTGGAAAACTTGAAAATGACATAATTTTGACACTAAATAAAAGAGTAAATTTTAAATGCTTTGTCAACCTTCACGCTCAATGGAGGAAATGTTCTTATTTAAAAAAAAACATACCTGTACTCCTTACTGCTTGTATGGTTTATATTTGTACTGTGGTAGTCAGGTATACTAATAAAAAGAACACGTCATAACGTATTTTATGTATTGCACAAACAGTATATTGATATCTTGGTAGCAGAAATATCAATGAAATCCCATGCTGTTGTTCCAATAAAAGATAAAATGCATGCACCTTTCAAAGCAAACATGGTACTACGAATACCCAATCACTTTGAAAGTATCGTATCGTACAACAAAGAACTGAAGTTTACGGATCAGGTGTGTGAAAACTCCATAAAGGTTTACAGCTTTGTAAAAAAAAATGGGGATCGGTGTACATCAAATATGAATGTCTATGGCAGTTGTTGTTAAGTTTTTGAAGTTAGCAATGATTTTTTAGCTGTTTTCTAAAGGTGTGTTATTTTTAGTGTATTTTAGTCGCGGTTAAGATATAGGCTAATATATGTAAGATAAATATAAAATAAAGAGCCGTGGTGGCTCTGAGGTTTGAGCAGTCACCTGCTACGCAAGCGAAGCGACTTCGAATCCCAGCGGGGCCAATACCAATGAGTTTTCTAAAAACTTATGTCGACGTGCTTTACGGTGAAAGAAAACATCGCGAGGAAACCTGCATACGTATGCCTGAGACGGCAACGGCCTCACCCTCTGCCACGTTGGCACTTAATCATATTCGGTGAAATGTGGGTGTTGTTGTTACAACACCTCTACTACCTTCGGGGACCCTTCCGGGATAGCGGGAGCATATTTATTCTATTACTTACTTTCCTTTTTTTTTTTTTTTTTTTTGTTGACGAGGGGGAAACCTTCAAAAGGTCCCCGACCGCCCTGGGAGAGGCAGATCGGGGTATGTGGGATTCTTACCGCACTAAAACCCCCCCGGTGGCCATCCTCAGTGCTCAGGGGGGACTCCGGGTACTCTGATAGAACGCACCGGTGTCCCCCCACACTTTGCCGGGGCACATCCCCGGGGCAGCTGTGACGCCGCCCCTGGAGACCTCGCTGTGCAAGGCAGCGCGAGCCACATCGCGCTGCCACCTTCCCGGGCCCGCGCCGTTGGTCAAAGCTCCCACCCCGACCACCGCCAGCAGGCCCTCCGGCCCCCTTTTAGTCGCCTCTTACGACAGGCAGGGGATACCATAGCCATATTCTTAGACCCTGGCTATTGGGCTGGCTATTACTTACTTTCCTATTCTAACAGTGTTTGCGTGGAAGTGAAAACGAACATCCATTTATCCTTACAAATTTTCACGTTTATAAATTAGTAGGATAAAAGCATCCACCTAAGATGGATTTAAAAGGCGCCTACGTGGTAGGTAATTATGGCTTAAGTGGCTCATTATATAGCCCTCTCTTGTGTTATTTTCAACAATAAAACAATATTTAACTAGACTGACGTAAATAATAATACATCACTTAATTTGCACTAACGACTGTATATTCATGGGTCAAGTAGTAAGTACGTTACGTTCATAATAAAGTGGCTACCATTAGTGTAATTTGTATCTATGTCCAGATGCCCTAATGCAGCA
Source organism: Watsonalla binaria (assembly GCA_929442735.1). Taxonomy (NCBI): domain Eukaryota; kingdom Metazoa; phylum Arthropoda; class Insecta; order Lepidoptera; family Drepanidae; genus Watsonalla; species Watsonalla binaria. The sequence continues at coordinate 9,705,073 of OV838924.1, read as the reverse complement.
ATTATGTTGTTCACCAAGGACTAATGTATGGTAGCGTGGCCTTGTGATATGTAGTGTTGAGTATTTGTACTTAGTGTACTATCCATTAACAAGAGAAAAAAGTATATGGTACTGAATAGCTTGGAAAATTTCGTTTCGAAATTAGTTTTACCCCGCGGTTCTTCCCGCGTTTATGATATTTTACAGTTACTTTTTTTACTAGGAATTAATAATTCGTTTGTGTTAAAGTTATATGCATTTCTTGAAAATTTGGAAATATAAACTATTTATATGTATATGCTGTTGGTATAATGCGTTATTCTCCAACTCGACCCAAGATCGAGTCGCGTGTCGAGTCGGAGGCACTCAGTGAGTTTTCACATATTATTTCGCCGTCTGGACACGCTAAATTCAGGTTAAAATTCCCATATTCATTGATTTCTAAATACAATAAAAAATTGTTCAACATTTTAGGATTTAAATCCTACTTCAAAAAATATACATGTTCACGACTTTTCAAGAACCTACTGACGTCCACTAGTAAGTGATATTCATGGCAAACACGTGTGTTCAGTTTCTTGTGTCGAGTTGGTAAATAGTCCATAATTTGATAATAAGCAAAATAATTATGCATACGCTACACATTCCCAGAAGATCGTTTTTTTATACCTTCTTCGACATTATTGACGTTTGCAGTTGTTACTTACTAATAAGTTACTTAGAAGTAGAATATCAAACAGAGAACATACTGACCACAGGATACTTATATTTTATTTTATATCATTTTATTATATAACTATTATATTACGGTTATACTTTTGAACCTAATGACACCATTATGAATACAGATGAGGCAAAACTAGATGCGATCGTTACGGGTTCTACTTTCACTCAAGATTAGAAGTGACGTAGACGAAATCATGAATGAATTAAGTAATTAATAGCCGTAGTCTAATTGGCTATAACAAAGTCGTAAAATAACACTCATCGAGATGACTACTGGCTATTAAGAAGCATTTGTGTTAATCGTTAGTATATGACAACTATAATAGAATTTACAGACAATTATCTTGAATCTAGAGGACGTAGGTAAGTTACTGTTAATGTTTTTCCGTGCAAAACAGTATTTATAAATAAGGAAAACGTGTGCCTAAGACGTAGTTAACTAATTTATCTATGAATGAGGATTAGATGTATCTAACTCCAAGATACTATTTATTTGTTATTTAATTTTTTTTTTGTTCCGGCAAATGTCAGAAATGGCTGGACCGATTTAAACGGGACTTTCACTGGCAGATACCTAATATTACAAGGATTAACTTAGGGTACTTCTATTTTTAAGAAAAACATTAGGGTTACGAGGCTGAAACACGGGGCACAGCTAGTTTTTAAATGAAACAAGGCTAGCTCATCTTTCGAAAATCGTATTAACCAACCGCAAACCTCAAGTTTGAAATGAAGTGGTTTAAGTGTAATTTAAGCGAACGCGTAATTTAAGCACTTAAATATTTAATCTCTAAAATGAAGTTAATTCACCCTTACTTTTCTCAGCGATGTCAAATTATACTTTGGATCAGATTGCTAAATACAGGTGCTCGAATATTAGGGTGTATTACACTCTGCCCCGCTAATAAGTCCCAAATCGTAGTGTTACGCTGTGGCCTTCTTAAAAAATCTTCATAAACTGTGTCCCGAAATACTTTGCATATTTGAAATGAGGAGAGGTACAGTTACAAAATTAACTCATGGATACATTTAGGTCATAAATCATATCTGGAAAATAGCTTGCACCCGCAGATTCGCTTGCATGTCAGTAAGATTTCACGTGCAAACCTTCAACCCCCTTATATACCCATTTCGAAGAACCTAATTACTCTCTAAATATAATATATATAAGACCAGTGGCTTAGACTGTGAGTAAATTTTAGTCGATAAGGGCTATATATATATATATAGGCTTATATACATATATATATATATCAAAGCCCTTACCTTAGCTTACATAGTGTTTCGAACATGCTCGCCTGATTATAAGCCATTGTGATGTTGAGACAATTTGATTTAAAAGTTCGGTTCATACTTTGTACATTTCACATATAATACCTACTGAAAGGGAAGTAATTTTTATTCAACTTTTGATACTATGCTTACTGCGTCTATGAGTCAGTATTAAACAGTAGTAATCCAGTCGGTAAAACCAGGGCATTTCTCAAAAATCTATCATATTAAAAATGAATTAATCAATAAATTGGTAAGCATTAGAATAGTTAAGGCCCAATGATATTGCACCAAGTTGGCTAGATATTAATATTTATGTTCATAATAATCGACTTTCAAAGTCTGTTCCTGGAAGAAAAAGGAAGAAGAAGGGAGTATAAGAGTCTACGCACCAGTAAGTATCTAATAAGTTTATTGACGATCATAATTTAGATATTTTCAATACAAAGAAACAACAAATTCGTCGCCTGACAGCAAGTACTTTCTTCGACTCTTCAAACCGATCTCATTAATTATTTGTTAAATGCTAAATTTAGTTCTGATCCTGTAATTTTGATATAGTTTATAATAGTTTGATGCTACATTTAAAGTTCAAAAAAATGTATAATTGACCGTATTGTATCTTTATGTTCTATCTGCGAAAACTGAAGGCTTGTAAGTTTCAAATCATGTAGCATTTACTTTTTTGTATAAAAGCTGTTTGTTTTCCAAATAAATAAATAAATAAGACATGTCTTCATTTTACGCAAGTTTATTACATAATTATTATCTGCCTTTTTAGTTTCATAAAATATCACGGTTATTACCTTTGAGGATTAGCAATTGTAGTTATTCAACGCTTTATATCAATATCACACATTGGCAGCATATTAATCAGTTCAAGCAATTAGAGTTTATAGGTCGAGTTAGTATTTATAAATCATAGTAAATCATCGTCGTTGATTGATCAGAATAATCTATAAATAATGTATGTGTTGAACCTACATTGTGTAATGAATTCTGTAGAACGTTCACATTACACTTACATTATTTATTTCGCGTATCTCTATTTTTTTAAAATAACCTAACTGAGGAGTATCCTCATGACATTAGCTATCTGCGAGTGGAAGTCTTGTTAAAATTGGTCCATCCGACAAACAGAAACGAGGAGGAGAAACATTTTTTTTTATTCGTGGAACGTCTATATTTTCACATGGATTGAGTAAAGTTGTTTTGGAATTACAAACAGATACAGCAATTTTATTATTTAGATATTCGTTATTATAAATAGGTTCCAGCTGCATCTTTGTTGTTTACGCCTTAAGAAGACATAAGGGTATCGTATTGTGATGTTCCAGGAGCTACTAAAGTGCTCAATGTGAGGGGTAGGGGAAGAGTGTACTCACTATACTTCGATAGATTGATCACAAATATCTGCATAGTTGCAGACGTCATCAGTCCTGTTAGCCCCCTAAGGACTGGTGGGCTATTATTTGGGACCACGTACTTGAGAAATGTTATTGCATTTCTGAAGATTTTTATTGAGTTGCTCAAACGATATTTAAATTCAGAATTGTCAGAACAATTTATAGCTAAAGAATTCTGCAAGCATTTTGAGGCTTATTTATATATGCTCACGCCTGTATTCCCCGAAGGGCTAGGCAGAGGTGTTGTAATCACAACACCCACTTTTCCCCGAAGATGATTGCCAACGTGACAGATGGTGAGTCCATAGCAGTCTCAGACACTTTACATACGTCATTGAATGACTTTTCAGAAATATGCAGGTTTCCTCACGATGTTTTCCTTCACCGTAAAGGACGTGGTGTGATATCAAAGTACATAAGTTTTTTGGAAAAACTCATTGGTACAGGCCCCGCTGGGATTCGAACTTGCGTCGCTTGCGTAGCAGGCAACTGCTCAAACCTCAAAGCCACCACGGCTTATTTATAATTTATATTAATTCAAGTCTGCAAACTTCCCTACAAATTAGTAAGTTGTTTTAAAAGAACAATTAATTCCAACTGTCACAGAAGTTAAGCTCATGTTTGTTTTAATACTACTGGATATACTCAGGTTTGTTCCTCGATCGCTTTTACATAATATTCAAACTCATTATGTTAAGTATCTGTCACTCTGGCACTGAACCATTTTCGGTGAAGAGTGGGTCTTGTCATTACAACACCTCTGCCTACCCCTTCGTGGAAAAACTTAAAATACTACTATTAAACCACGATGAAAAATTATATTTTATTTAAATCTAATGGCTTACACAGTGAAGCTTGTGTAATGAACAATTAATATCAGATATTTCGACGTTGTGCTCAGAGCACGCAGTGTACATGTCGCAGTCAAAGTGTAGACTTCTCTTTGAAATAACGGCTAGCTATTTTACAAAACTGGGGCCTTACCATGACCTCTTACTATCGTGATAGTGTTACTCTTATTATGAGACAGATGTATTCCACGTGTATACATCTGTCACTGTCACGGCCCCTATGCAGGGGGCCAACTATGATCGTATTAGTAGCGCGTATTAATAACTTCTTAGTTTTGATGTTCAATTTTACGGTACGAAAATGAAACGTCAAAACTAAGAAGTTCTTAATACGCTCTGCTTTAACCGATGATGGTAGGCCTCCAGTTTTATATTAACATTTAGGCGGATTGTTTTACGACTGGTACAGCGCATCCCATTCTTCAACGTGACTAGCTGTAATGTAATTGAATTGGTCATAAATCACCGCTTCGGTAGCTTTATGGAACATTTGTCAATCTGGTTTAATATTAAATTATTTGTAATCTATACAGATAAATAAAATTGAAGTGTCTGTTTGTAATTCCAAAATTACACCTTTAGAAAATACTTATGAAAGTAAACACTGGTTCTTACCTCGGTCAGAGGATTAGCTTAGCGATCCAGCGAGGTAACGCAGCCAGCTTACTGGGCACCATTCCCGCAGACACTAATTTAAATTCCGTGTTTTATTTATAATTTTTATTTTTATTATATTTTTCTTTTTCATTGTTAGCAATAAGTTACTCAAATGTTACGTTAATAATGTTATATTTCAAGTAAACACTGTACTCAGACTCACGGGACTCGCAGTGCAACAGATTTTTTTATTTTTTTCTCTGTCTGTGTGTCCGTCTGTTTGTTCCGACTAATCTTCGAAACGGCTGGACTGATTTGAAAAGGACTTTTACTGGCCGATAGCTAATGTTACAAAGAATTATACAATTACGGCGTTTAATAATTTAAAAAAAAAGCGTTTTGTATGATTATTATGAAATAGTTGAACTTTTTTTTTATCTGGTCTTGTAACACATGACTGCGACACAAATATTCTGATCTCTGCATGTGTTATAAACGATAAAATAATTATAATTATCAGATATCGATAAAATATCATATGAACTGGGTGGAAACAGTGTCAGTGACAACTATTCAAAAAGAGAATGATAAAATTATCGATAAATGAAAACTATCATGTTCAATGTCAACCAAGGTTGTTATGTTAATTATGTTTATATGAGTTTGTATTATAGCGATTAGCATTTTATTTATTTGACTCAAACTTGTACGCAATAGAAAAATCTGTTGTATTCAAAGATATTCACACTCAATCAAATACGGTGAAATGTGGGTGTTGTGATAACAACACCTCTGCCTACCCCTTTGGGGAAAACAGGGAATATGTATTCTTTTCCATTCGCTCAGTCTCTTAACTAGCAACCTCGTCTCTCATCGGCTTCATAGCTAGTATAATAGCCATCAGCCAACACCCACTTTTCACCAAACTGTAAGTGTGCCAATGTGACAGGTGGGGACCTATCGCAGTCTCAGTATTATTGGCCCTTTGGTCGACCTAGGTCATTTTATTTATAAGCCATTTTCTGAGTAAGTAATGCTCTGGGTAAGTCAACGTGTTTGAATTTATTCTTAGCAGGTTTCCTATGTTGTGTTATTGACATCGACCGGCAAAATTGGAACTTGTGTCGCTTGCCTAAACGGGTACTTAACGACCGAACCATCACGTCTCTCGTCGCCACAGAGTGTGACAGATAGTGAGTCTGTCTCTTCTCTAGGTAATGTCCTTGGTAAGCATACAGCAGATGATACAGGATTTCCTCCAAATGGCTTACTTCATCGTGTCTCCAGAAAAACTTGTTGTTACGGAACAAGATTTTTGACTATAAATTCACACTTTGCAAGCAAAGAGCTATACATTTTTAGAGTTATGTATGTGCAGAGATAGGATAGTCATCAGAACATAATGCTTTAATCACAATCACGAATAGATTATCCCACGATATGAAGCTTGCCGCAGTGATGATTATGTGGTTTTATGCCATCCCGTACGTATGTTGTGATCATTCTTTACTCTCACAGTCAATCTGGGGGCATACCATCATCAGTTTCAGCAGAGCATGTTTAGAATTTCTGGGGCTGTAGACAAAGAAACGCAATCCTCACACTTCGCTAGTGGAAATGATATAAAATGCCCGGGAATGACATATGTCACGTGACTGATGGATAGTCGTTTCCGTACTTTTTTTATAGTTTCTATTAGCGCAATCGCAAGAAAATGTTTCCTTATAAAATAATCTAATTATTAAGTTTAAATATTCATCTTCAAAGCTAAGTAGTTCTTAATACGAGCTGCTAAGACGATCATAGTAGGCCCCCAATATGTAATTTTCATAATTGATAAAACACCATCTTGGCAAAATGCGAATCGTGCATAAACCTAACTGATGCAAAATGCGATCGAGGCACCCATCTAACAAATCGTACCTCCCAGTTGAAATTCGAGCATTGCTGTGCCCTGCGGTTTCACCCGGGTCGACTTAATTTCATTCATGGCATGGGGTTTTTGAAATAATATATTTTTTCTATGTCAGTAGCATGTATACTTTCATAGTATGTATTTAGTGAAAAGCTGTTTATTTGGAATTGCAGACACTTCAATTATATTGATCTGTATACATTTATTGACTAGCAGTGCTCCGCGGTTTCACTCTAGTAGGCTTTATTTTGGAAGCCTTTTTTTTAACTATAAGTAACCTAAATTACTCCTTATAACATTAGCTATCTGACAGTGAAAGTCATACAAACAAACAGACAGACAGGATGGAGAAAAACTTAAAATATAGATTTTTTAATCAGTACCGTATATACTTTCATATGCATTTTGTAAAAAGTTCTTAATTTGGTATTACACACAGACACTTCAATTTTATTTATATGCATAGATGAATAACCTCAGATAGGCTGTAAGTTGGTTACATTCTTTATTTAAAACGTACACTCGAATAAAAAATGTTGGCGAACAAATTCGTGAATGCTGAAATAGATTTTCTGGATGGGACTACGGTCAGTAAGACGTAAAAGGGTGGTGCGAAACAGATTGGACGGTCGGCTGCGAATGACGGGTAACAAGTGACGATATCTCGCCCTTCCTGTTAGGTTTTGCGTGTATTAATATCGGGCTATGCCGGAATATGGTAGTCTACTTGACTATCAAATGACATAAATTTATATTTATTGAACGATATACTTTCTATTAGTCATAAAATAAATTATAGGTTCTATGTTAAACGATTATTTAAAAACATACTGTACAACATACAAGCGGCCTGGTATTAGTAGTTTGGTTATAAGTCCGGTTGACCGCATCAGGTATGCAGGTGGGTGATGTTATATTGCAATGCCGATAGATTGAGTTGTTGCGTTTGTAAATCGCGCTGTTACGATTCTCCGCGGAATGTATAAATACTAGAACTCGTGGTTCAATACAAAATCCACCCGACGCCGTCCGAAGCACATCCTTATTGACCCTGACGACGATATCACATGCTTCATCAAGCAATGTCTCAAAAGCACACACCAAACCGACCATTGTTCCGTCCTCGCCGGCGAGGCTCGTCGCGAACTCTACGTCATCGTCGTGGAGGTAACTCCCCCCTACCAACTGCGAGAGACCATATCGTAAAAAAAAATAAAAAAAAGTTCAACACAAAACCTATCTATAGTATTCGTTTGTATTATTAGTACTCTTCACGATCAATACCTTTTAAATAGTTGATATCGGTAGAATGTTATTATAATGCCTCACCTTGGTTGGAGACGTGAAAGCTATAATGTGTTTTTTTTTTCCCACACATCTGTACCACAGTATATATATATAATATATGTGTACTAAGCCACAAACCGCAAAGAAAGAAATTAAAAAATATGTTTCAAATTAAACCAGACTACTGACACATCACTTTCTCAAAGGTATGTGAATCGAGTAGTGATGAAGTTCAGAGGATGACTTTAACAAAACGTGAAACTAGTAGTGGAAGAAAAAAGATTTCCGTATGAAATATATACGTAGATCCCGTATTCCAGAATACCCAAGTCAATAAATCAAAGCTCTTTTGAGTTTTAAAGAGGGTAATAAAGTAGTGAGAGGTAACAAAGGGGTTGGTTATCAAAACGTCGGCCATGTGTCTTAAAGAGACACCGCTGGTAATGTACGCTATATATCTCGGAAAATCTCGACGACCATTGCCGCAAATATGCTTGCTCTGATAAAAATCAGGGTTGCACTCAATGTGAAGAATAGCACATACACACAGATACATATGCTCACGTCTGTATTCCCAGAAGGGGTAGGCAGAGGTGTTGTAATAGCAACACCCACTTTACACCGAAGATGATTAAGTGCCAACGTAACAGATGGTGAATGTATCGCCGTCTCAGGCAATATACATACGTCTTTGAATTACTTCTCAGACATATGTAAGTTTCCCCACGGTATTTTCCTTCACCGGAAAGCACGTGGTGTGAAATCACAGCACATAAGTTTCTAAAAAACTCTCTAGTTGGTACAGGTCCCGCTGGGATTCGAATTTGCATCGTTTGCGTAGCAGGCGACTGCTCAAACGCCGAGGTCACATCGGAGCTTAGCTAAAAAAATTATAACTTCAACTATATAACATACATTTATGTTTTTAAACTATAAAGATGGCGAACGTGTTAGTTCACCTGATGGTAAACAGCTATAAGCCTATGATAGTGACGAACGCCAAATTGTCAATCAATCACGAATATAATCCGAAATGCCGAAATGGTAATACAGCTAGCACAGCGCCCATGAAGGGAGGGGTCCCTTCATTGAGCACTAGCGACCTTACTCGCCGCAGAAACACAATTATTACTGTAAGGCTTTTCAGCCGTACAATCAGCCTTGTACTACCATACGTTGTTAGGTCGAGATCAAATTTAGTTTTAATGTAAAAAAAAAACTATTCTTTGAAGAATATGAAAATAACATAATATGTATGTTAGACTGAAGTCAGATAGAAAAAAAAGTAAATTTTAAAGATTTAAGAAAGAATTAAAGAGTTTTCTTATTCTATAATTAATAGAGTCGGTTTTGGGGAAGCCGGTGGTGACCCAAGTTGGACTGGGGGCACCCGATATAATATTATAGGGTCACCCGTTATAGAGTAGTATTCACAGATAGGTAATCTATGTCTTTTAACATATTTGGTTGCGATAGTTTGTAAGATGGAGGTACACTCCCCAGTACAGTAGTTTCGAATTACAAATATACTTTCAATCCTTTCCAAATAAGTCCTGTAAGAAGTAAGTGTATGTATTCTAACCGAAGAAAAAGATCAAGGCCATTATGACCATTACTAAGATTTTCCTTCTTAAAAAAAAGAGAAGGTTTTGACTTTTTTTTTATTTGGACAGAATCATTATCACCAACACGAATTTAGCATATTACAAGAAGAATTATGAGCACCAATTTATTAGCTTTATAAAATATTCGCTTAACGATGCCTAGAAACGGTTCTGAAGGCTAGCTAAATTGATTTGGATAATTAATGAGCATGTTTCTAGACTGGTGTAGCCTTTGGAACCATTTTTCTAGATTAGTGTTCGCTAAAATGTATGAGCTTTAGCTAGCTACTTCGTTCGTGACATAATATTTATTCTTAATAAAAATTTGAGAGTTCTGCATATTTAGGACTTTTGACATTTACGACGCCTAGTTGGATACCGCATGCTTTTCAAAAAACATAGTTCAATTATCAATTCAATCTACTTATCAATATCCGATCAAAGCCGTGGCGGCATTGAGGTGTGAGCTGTCGCATGTTGCGCAAGCGACGCTAGTTCGAATCCCAGCGGGGCCTGTGCCAAAGAGTTTTTCTAAAAAAAACTTATGTAAAAGTGATTTCACGTGCTTTATGGTGAAAGAAAACATCGTGCGGAAATCTGCATATTTCTGAGAAGTAATTCAAAGACGTGTAATAAGTGTCTGAGACGGTAATGGACTCACCATCTGTCACGTTGGCACTTAATCATCTTCGGTGACAAGTGGGTGTTGTTATTACAACACCTTTACCTACCCCTTCGGGGAATACTGGCGTGAGCATATGTATATGTGTACTTATCATTATCATCCTGCCTTTATCCCATTTTACTTGAGGACGTTTTCTTTTCCATGTATCTCTACCAAGCGTCATCATATTCACTGCCTTTCTGGCCGTTTATCTTTCACACAATCCATCTTTTCATAGGTTTTCCTCCCATCGACATTCATAATCAAAACAGTTTTTTCAATATTGTCCTCATCCCTTTGCATTACATGTCTACAAATGCCAATTCTTCAAATTCTCAGAACTGAAGCTTCAGACTTCCCATAAAGCCTTGTCAAATCTCGTAACGTTGATAATAATAACAGTATTTTACATATTTACCTTCTACTGGCTTCTCTTAATAAAAACATTATTTAACAAATTTGCACCTAATGGGCAATCAATCTACTAAGTTGTAGAGGTACAAGATTATTAATTTAATTAATCTCACTTAAAGATACAATAAAGTCGTAAATCAATAAGGTATATAAGGAGTTACGTCATGCAACTTATAACCAGTAAAATTAAATATATAATTTTTATACATGTGTATAAATAACTACATTGAGTTAGCATAGAAATTTAGTTTTGTGATAAAACAGCCGATACCTAGTCTTTTTTTAGAATATTTTAATCCCGAGTCTTTTTGCTATTTACAGTGGAGGGTTCTGGGTACATAGGTCATATCTATATATCAAAATAAATTGCTAAGTCTCGGTCCCGCACAAAAACTACTCATTCGATTTTAGTAATCAAAATAAATTATTTAAAATGTTATGCTCAAAAGAGCAGTTGTATGGGAATTGCTGCATACCCGTGCTTAGCCGAGCGAGTCTCCCTAGTAGGTACGTAATGAAAATATCTGTAACAAAGGCATGATAGCTAGGGCCATCGCTGACTATTCAAGCGTGTCAGCCCAATGATGGATTACATCGATATTTCTCTTGGAACAAAACTACCCACAAAATAGTCCGTTCTAGCCGGAAGCGAGATATTGACGCAGAATGGTCAAGGGCGATTTGATTTTCGCACAATAAGTGATCTGTGCTTTTATGATTACATAACTGTCATAATAAATCTAAGTAAGTATTATACCTACGTTTGGAAGTTGTTTAAAACTACTTTTTTATAGAGGCTGTTTGACGCATGTATTTTTTTAACTAAATTAGATTTATGCCTTAAGTTTGACCTTTGGTTAAAGTTGATGTTGAAAAAAATATGATTATTTTATATTGCCGTAGAGGCCCAGAGGTTTGAGGTATCAATAAAGTATTCAATGTAGATACTCAAAAGTCTAAGGAAGAAATCGTATGTAAAAGTGCCTGATGATCTTTTACTTTGGCACTATTTCATCTTTGGTGAAAAGTGTGTGTTGTTAAACCTCTGCCTACCCCCTCGTGGACCCTTCTGGCAATGCGTAAGGGACTTATTTAATTTAATACTTTAACACGTTCGGCTCCGGCACTCCTCGACTAAGCCCTTACGACGTACCGGCCGAAATTATCGCAGTCACACGACATTGACATTGTGTGTCAACTCACATCACAGATACTGTGTCACTCGTTGTAACAATGATAAAATTGTTTTTATATAAACTATCATTAATGTAGCGGTTACATGGAACAAAGTATCTATAATTGCTTTCCTCGTATATCCGTCCGTAATTGTGTTTCCCATACAAAATGTTCTGAACATCAAATTTCAATACAATGCTCACAGCATTCTCCGAAACGTTAGGCATTAATGTACTCATAGTACGCCACCATACGCCAGCTATGTTTAAGTCCCGTTTTATAGGGAGCGAGCTTATTACCACGAACCGGGTACTTAAACCCAGACTTTGTACTGCGAAATAAAAGATGGAAAAGCCCGACACTACCTAGCATATGACCTCGCATTCTATGCAAGCGTTTTGGGACTACTAGAACCACTATAGGCCTAGATTAAATAGAATTCTCTCGCGCTTGCGCTAATAGAAACAATACAAAATGTATGGAATTGATATGAGTACCGTGATATATGTCATTCCCATACATGTTGTAACTTATCTATGAGCAAAGGGTGAGGATAATTTTACTTTTAAAGGTCCTGAATATGGACATAGGTACGACTTGATATGAAGTGTACTTGCTTGCTACGTTTTGGAAGGCCCCATGACCTACTAAGATGATTTTTTTGGGCTGTCATGATAAGCCATGTATGAGAATATAACTGCTTACTTCATTCGTTTTTTTCCTATTATGGTAAAGCTACATGAACTTGTCGCTTATCATGATAAATCGTAACATAATTTTGGTAGGTTTCAAAGGCCTTAACATTATTGCAAGAAGAATAAGTACCTCCAACCTACTTCTATATCTACAGCTTTTAGACATCTTGAATATATTTAATAGATACTGTTTGAGAGAGATTCGGCGTGATAGGTACGTAGGTATTTGTTAGTTTCTTATTAATTCAGTCATTAAATAAGCATGTATATGAATGAAATATGTATATGTTGGCTACAAGGGGAGCAGAATAGCTAAAAATAGATGGATGCATTGTGTGAAATATAGCTGGAATGGGAGTGAATACAGATATGACAGCTGATAGAGAGAAATGGAAGAGAAGAACAAATCGCGCAAACACAAATAAAATGGGATAAGGGAAGGAGGATGATGATGAATATAGAAATGATGCATGTAGAAAGAAAAATATTATGACGAAACAAAGATGTTCCGTGTTTTTTGTTAGGGAACTCCAACTATCATATTATACACAATAACAAAGGCAATATAACAAATCGCCACGACAGGAAATGGTGTTACACGCTTTGACCATAACAAATTACACCAATTTCCATTCGATGCCGATTCTACGTCTTCGTTTTTGCCCCTCGAAGATTGCCGGCTAAAACTGATGTATGTATTTCGTCTATTTGCCTGTGTCCAGGAGGTCAGGATATGTTGGTTTTGAGGTTCCTGCTGGTTGCTTTCCAAACAACGTAAATGCTGCATTAATTTGTTTCGAGTTTTGAGCGCTGGTCTTGAATGCACAGTGGTAATTTTATGAATCTGTCGCTGTCTGTCTGTACGGCTCGACGCGAATAGAATACATGCGCAGCTATCTATATTTTCGAGATAACTCGTGACTGTCGTCCCTGGATAGATGTTTTAATTCAAATCCACTGAAAGGCAAATATATCGCTAATGTTTGGAAGAAATATGTACCTGTATGTATTGAAATTAATTAATGATCACTTACAGTTTTTAAGGATTTTTTATCAACACTAATAGAAAAACAACTTTTACATACACGGCTAAAATTTGATCGTAATAATAGACAGCGCGATTTCACACAGCGCCATCTATGTTCAAAATAAGCAAACAACGGCTTATTCCCAGACATCCACAGTCCGTATATTTTGAAAAATAAACTTACATATATTCATTCCGCGACCTCCACGACAATTCAATTTCTTGGATGTCGTGAGAATTAATTTGTAAACCAAAACAAAAGCCGTGGAGGTCAAAGTCAAAGTCAAAGTCAAAAGTATCTTTATTCGATTAGACTTTTTACAAAGTACTTTCAAATCAAATTATGCATGCTACCGCCAAGTTCGGAAGGTTGCTTTTACTGAGAAGAACCTGGCAAGAAACTCAGTAATTACTCTTTTCAAAAATATTATACAATTTCAAGAATACAAAATAAATAATTTAAGAGGTGGTGGTAAAAAAATCATGTAAGCCTGGGAATAAGCCAAAAAACTTACTTACGTAATAACAATACTTGAAGACTTTTTTACTCAATAGGTGGTCCAAATACTAGCAATCAAATTGCGCCAAATGAATTGTTTATATACCAATCCAACTGGGTTTTGATGAGTATTCGAATATTCATTATAATTCTTCCGGCGATAAGGAATTTCTGAGATGTAATTGATGTAAGATCGAACTATGTTACGACTGTTACGAGTCAAAGGAATGCTCGATTCCGTTACAAATCAGGAATTTGATTTGAATGTAATTACTTGTTCACTTTACAGATCGAAGATCAAGATGATGTTGCTTCGTTTAAATTTAAATTGATAGATATAAGAATAATATCTTTATACTCAATATTTTTCAAAAATAGTTTGAATAAAATTTACCTAGATAACTTTTCAAGTTTTGACGTGACAGTGAGATATGTATAATCCTCATATTGTACCTATCTGTCCAATACGATAAGTGAAACTACGAGTATCATAACATTATGAGTTAATGTTTACTCTCTACTAGCTATACCTCGCGGTTTTGCCCGCAGAGAATTAACAATAAAGAAAATGCTAAAAAAATTCTAAAATAAAACTAGCCTATTTACTCCTTGTAACAATTACGAAGTCTAGTTCAAATCAGTTCAATTGCTGTCTGAGATTAGCCGGAACAAACAGACAGACAGAGAAAAACATTTTAATTCTTTGTTATAAGTACCGTACAAAATATCAGTCGCACCCTCAGAACGTTTGAAATTTGTAAATCGCAATCATAGTTCAAGCAGGTTTGTATACGTAACTTGACAGTAATTATTTTACTAGTTTTTTTATATTTTTTATAGTATATACTTGGTTGTTTTTTGTCGACAAAAAAAAAATGATTTTTTTAAAAACTTTGGGTACTACATGCAGTTTTAGGTCTGGCTATGATCTTAATTTGCTATTGCAAAAATTTGGAGTTGAGCCCCTATCGTTCTGAGGGTGCGAGTCCGTTTCTTGGAAAGCTGTTAATTTCAATTTGATTTATCTATAAATACTATGTATAGAGTATGTCTATACACTATATATCTTATTTATATGTATTTATACACCCGTATGGAAATAAATTTGAAACTCAAAATAGAGTTCTCTAAAAACGATATATTTCATCTCCATTATTCCAAATTCAGCTAAAATTTTAAAGGCATCACGTAAACAGTGGGACGACAGGATGAAAAATAAATGGGAGTGCAAATCATCGTACGAGCAGGCAAAGTTCTCACGTACGAGAAATATATTGGACTCGTTCTGACCATGGCTCGCTGAATACATAGAGCATTCTCCTGTGCTACCGCGAAACTGCCAAATTTCATATCGATATGAGTAACTAGCTGGATAGTTTTGATATAGAAGCTAGAACCGTTTTGGGTAAGTTTTGAAGTTTTTGCAAATATTTTAAAATGCAATTTTTTTAATGCGTCGTATTTTCGTCTTTCTAAGAAGCTCTATGTACACATACATATGCTCGCGCTTGTCTTCCCTGAAGGGGTAGGCAGAGGTATTGTAATCACAACACCCACTTTTCACCGGACGATTAAGTGCCAACGTGACAGATAGTGAGTCCATCACCGTCTCAGACACTTTACATACGTCATTGAATTACTTGAATTGAAATCATCGTGAGGAAACCTGCATATTTCTGAGAAGTCATTCAAAGATATATTTATTGTGCCTGAGATGGTGATGAACTCACCCTCTATCACATTTTCCTCACTTTTATGGCAAGACGTATGGATCAGAATGAATGAAAATAATAATTTATTGTAGTCTCGTGGCAATTAACGATAATAATTTAACCATGCTTTAATTGAAAGGTTTCTTGGAAATAATCGTGTAAACATTCAAAGGTATAATTATAATTCATAGGTATAATATAATTATCACGTGCCTTCTAGAGGCTGTAATTTTTATATATTAAAAAAAATTACCAGCATAGAAATATGGCTATTGTTTGATTCTACACCACGTGCTTTACGGTGACGGAAACCATCGTGAGGAAACCTGCATATGTCTGAGAAGTAATTCAAAGACGTATGTATAGTGCCTGAGACGGCGATGGACTCACCCTCTGTAACGTTGGCACTTAATCATATTCGGTGAAATGTGGGTGTTTTTATTACAACACCTCTACCTACCCCTTCGGGGACTACAGGCGTGAGTGTTGTGTATGTATAATTTCATGAACTGCTCTATTATTCCATGAAGCGTAGGCCTGCTTCATGAAACAAGGTCAATATTATTTGATCATGTCGTAAAATAGTACAATACTTACCTGCATATGGCCACGACATAATGGACTTCTCATAAAGAAAACAAAATGGAAGCAATTTAGAGTGGTTAAGTTGACCGCTGCCGCTAAAGTTCTTTGCCCTGCGAGTGTATGAGAGTAACCGAGTCCAAGGTCGACTGGTTTTAATTTTCTGTTTTTGGTTACCTTTATCCAGAGGAGCTCGTGGCACAGTTGCTATTGCGCATATCATTCGATCAGCGAAGTTAAGCAACCCTAAGTGACCGCCCGAGTTCCCTCTGTGCCTCGGAGAGCACGTTAAGCCGTCGGTCCCGGTTGCCAATTTATCATCTTTGGCAATCGTTACAGGTCAGTCGGAGGCCTAAAATAGTCTGACAACTGGTTTAACCCAGATCACAGATTTTCCTCGTTAAAGGGGTTGCGAAGGTCAGATGGCAGTCGCTTCGTATAAAAATAAGGTGATCAGCCACATCGGGTTGAATCAAGTGCCGACCCCAACAGTGTATGGGATAAGCCCAGGGAGATGATGAATAAATATTACTATACCTTAACCCCTCCAGGCATCTAGACCCATGTATATGACGTTCACGCCTACACAGCATCCGTCAGCCAGCAGTTGCAGATGTTGCACTTTTATTAATTTTACCATTCGTAACGAGGTGCAAACCAAACTGGCAAATAGAAACCTACGGAATTAAAGGCTTTTGTGCCGGAATTTCGACACCATTGCAACTTAATTCATGTTTTTAGATACATTTTAAGGACAGATTCTTATGCGACATTTAATCTTTAGATCTTTAAATAACATGGTTTATTAATTTTAATAAACGTGAAAATATTGAACTTCTTAAGAGTTCAAATATTTCAAGTTTAAAGGTAAGGTTAAATAACAAAATACAAATTTTTACAAGAAACATATATTCATAAATTATTAAAATTTCGTGAAAAATTATTAGATATGTTCTTCTGACTTTGACATGCAGGTAGATGTTATGACGTAGGCATCCGCTAACAAGGATTTTGATTAATTCTACCCCCAATGGAATAAAATAGGCGATGAAAGTTAAGGCATGCTTGTTTAAATGTATTGTAGCATTCAAGAAGGCCAGGACCTATTTTGCTGCTGACCTTCCACAGTAAATAAAAAAGAATAAGTTCCGATCTTCTTTTGTTTTAACTTCACTTTTGATTATTGCTCTTGTTATTGAATTCATATATTGCTCTTGAAACTTTATTGTTACTGTATTTATCAGAATAAAATCGTTTCGTAAAACATTGATATGCTGATTGTTTTAATTAATTTTGATTATATGAGTTTTAGTAAGTGTAGGCCATTGTCATGGTTTTTTTATTATCAATCTGCCTACACAATCAATACAAAGAAAAAATATTGTTATATTAATAAGCTTAGGGTTTATTTAATGAGATTGAAACATCTTGAGAATGGATAGTTTTTTTTTATATTTTTAAACTAGCCATGGCACGCAGTTTCGTGTCTGTTTGTTCCTGCTAATCTCCAAAACGAATGGAACGTTTAGAACGGGAATTTCACTGACAGATTGCTAATGTCACAAGGAGTAACATAGGCTACTTTAATTTAAAAAAAAACATTTTAAACAAACAAAAAACAAGAGCCGTGGTGGCCTTGAGGTTGGAGCAGTCGCCTGCTACGCAAGCGACGCAAGTTCGAATCCCAGCGAATCCCTGTACCAATTAAGTTTTTTTAAAAAACTTATGTGCGGTGATTTCACACTACGTGCTTTACGGTGAAGGAAAACATCGTGAGGAAACCTGCATATTTCTGAGAAGTAATTCAATGAAGTATGTAAAGTGTCTGAGGCGGCGATAGACTCACCATATGTCACGTTGGCATTCAATCATCTTCGGTGAAAAGTGGGTGTTGTGATTACAACACCTCTGCCTACCCCTTCGGGGAATATAGGCGTGAACATATGTATGTATGTAAAAAAACATTAGGGTTCCATAGATCACCTATGAAATTAACTCTACTCTCTAATGCGAGGCGCAGCTAGTACTCAATAAACTTGGCCTCGTCTTTTAACACTTATAATGTGTTAAAATATGAATATATTACATATGATTAATTGTAAAACAATAACGAAAATTGAGTTGCTCTGAAAAGAGAAAAAATATTTTATGATATTCGCTAGTTTTGACACCTTTTACAGAATATTCTATAACATGTATATATTACAAGTCTTACCCGAAAAGAATAACAACAAAGCTATTGCTTCACCAGTTATTAAACACAATTATTTAAATATAAAAATTACAGTTCTTTCTTTTATTTATTTAATGACGATGAGCTTAAGTAAAACTATTCCGCCAATGTCAAGTGATTGTTGAGAAAAAAATCTTGTAAATTGTTAAAAATATGTGGAGGAACCCATTGGATTCTTCCAACGATCCACAGTTATAAAATTACAGTTAAATTCTTACTTGATTCTAATGTCAGTCATCCAATTGTCATATTCTGACATAGACTCTGACTGCTCTATGAACGAACAAAGGAGTTCACAGTTAGTTTAAAAAAAAGAATACGTAACAAACTACATTAAGTGTCATGCATAGGGTTTACATACTTAAAAATAAAAATAAGATAAAATTAAAATAAAGATATAAAATCCGTTAGTTGTACGAGAAGGAGAAGCCCAACGAAAACAAAGCAACTGTCATGCTTTCCTGCTTTCCTACTAGTGACATTCATTATCATTTAACCTAGAAAAAATACCATCATTGTAATTTTAAACAAAGAAAGGTTCCGCAAGAAAGGTTATTGACACCGCGATTATTGACATTAATATGTTAAGGTCAAGATTACATCGATTTCTGGTATTCGATGGAAGACAATGAGGAAGTCGTCCATCTCAACAGAAGTGGGAAGAACTCCATTAAAATAATTAGTGTACGTCATTTTTATCATTTCCTACAGCAATACTTTCCTTGAAGAAGCCGTGGTGGCCTCGGGGTTTGAGCAGTCACCTGCTACGCAACCGACGCAAGTTCGAATCTCAGCGGGGCCTGTACCAATGAGTTTTTCTATAAAACTTATGTACAGTGATATCACACCACGTGCTTTACGGTGAAGGAAAACATCGTGAGGAATCCTGGATATTTCTGAGAAGTAATTCAATGACGTATGTAAAGTGTCTGAGACGGCGATGGACTCACCATCTGTCACGCTGGCACTTAATCATCTTCGGTGAAAAGTGGTTGTTGTTATTACAACACCTCTGCCTACCCCTTCGGGGAATACAGGCGTGAACATATGTATAGCATTAGCTATCTTCCAGTGATAGTCCCGTTATAATCAGTCCAATTCGGAGATTAGACACAAAAAAACATACATACAGGCAGACAGACAGAGAAGGACTTTTTAATTGGATTTTTATGTGTATATACTTTCATATTAATTTAGTGAAAAGCTGTTAATTTGGAACCACAAAAAAACCCTTCAATTTTATTTATATATATAGACGAGGTTTCGTCCGCTACTATTTCCTAGTGGGTTTGGCTAATGATTTGACCTCACTGTCATATTAACAGGCAAATGGTAGACACAAATGGAAATTATTACTTTCAAATCAATATCTATATTCCAATTCTTTTAATTAGCAATTAAAAAAAATCAATACCCATGAGGAAACAAAGCTAGCTAGTATTATGAGTTTGTATAACGAGGGGATTCTGTTAGATATATTCTTATTAAAATATTTCTGAGAAGTAATTCAAAGACGTATGTATAGTGCCTGAGACGGCGATAGACTCACCATCTGTCACGTTGGCACTTAATCATCTTCGATGAAAAGTGGGTGTTGTTATTACAACACTCTGCCTACACCTTCGGGGAATACAGGCGTGAGCATATGTATGTATGTATGTACTTATGACTAATGACCGACGTATACCGCAAGGATCTTTGCCCCGTGATTCAACCAGAAACAATGCAAGTATTATTCATGGTTTTCGTTTTGGCTGTTATTGTATTTAGTTGTTTAATGTATGCATCATTCATATTCATATATTTATTGCGTTAAGTCAGATACATGATAGGCACAATACAAAATTTATTTTACTCTATTCTCTATACCTACAGATAAATAAAATCGAAGTGTCTGTCTTTAATTCCAAAGCAACAGTTTTTAACAAAATGAACATGAAAATATGCACGATATAGTTTTATAATTTATTCTCTGTCTGTCCACCTGTTTGTCTGTTTGTTCCCGCTAATCCCCGAAACAGCTAGACCGAGTTTAACGGGACTTTCACTGGCAGATAGCTAATATTACTTGTCACTTTTTTTTAATTTTTTTTAAAAAAAAGTGACCTTAATTACTAGTGACATTAGGGCTCCGCGGATCACCCATGAAATTAAACGTTTCTACTATCTATCGATAAGAAGTATATAAATATAAATATACACTTGTTATATTAACAATAAATAATAGTTTCATTTTGTATCAGTGTCTGCATATGTGATTAAGATATTAAGTAAATGCTATTTTTTTAAATGTCAAATCGAATTCACTATTTTCCTGGCAATATTTATATATATTTATTTAACATAGCGTGAATCAACAAATCCGGTTAATGTATAAAAATATTCAAGATGTACTCGTGAGCAAAAATGTCTCCGTGGGGAGGGGAGTGATGTCGGTGGGTACAGATGACGTCACTCATACATATGCAGGTGTTTCGTCAGACATATGCACGTGTTTCGTGTTTTCCTTCACCATAAAGCACGTGCCGTGAAATCACTGCACATAAGTTTTTAGAAAAACTCACAAGCCCCGTTGGGATTCAAACTTGCGTCGCTTGCGTGGCAGGCGACTGTTTGAACCCACAGTCACCACGGCTTCTACGATTAACAAAAATACCGATAATCGCATTGTTGACGATAAATAATCTAGTAAATTGATGAACAAGCTTTACTCGTTTATTTTTAACGTTTTCTAAAAATTAAACCTAGCTAGATAGATTAAACGCCCCGAAACCATAATTTCCAAGATTCAGTAATATATACATTGCTCGTTTAAAGGTATCAGAAACTCCTCGTTGATAAGTAGTTGCATACGCTACTGCGTGAGATTTTAATCATTAAGTATATTACGTACGTATTCTCACGCCTGTATTCCCCAAAGGGGTAGGCAGAGGTGTTTTATGTAATCACAACACCCACTTTTCACCGAAGATGATTAAGTGCCAACGTGACAGATGGTGAGTCTATCGCCGTCTCAGACACTTTACATACGTCATTGAATTACTTCTCAGAAATATGCAGGTTTTACTCACGATGTTTTCCTCCACCGTAAAGCACGTGGTGTGAAATCACTGTACATCAGCTTTTTAGAAAAACTCATTGATACAGGCACCGCTGGGATTTGAACTTGTGTCGCTTGCGAGCAGGCGACTGCTCAAACCTTAAGGCCACCACGGTTCTACAGAATATTAATAGTAAGTAATGTATTTAGCCAATTAAAAATATCGATAATTATTCTCACAAAAACCGAGGCAAACATGGGTGCGTTTGAGTGACCTACGTCATCAGCCTATGGAAAAAATACAACAACTCTCAAGTTATAGATACATATCATCTCAGGAATATTCCATAAACGAAATAATGTTCTCTCTGAAATTAATCACATCGTGCGTCACGATTTTATAATACGTTTGTTGTAATTTTCTTGTTACAGCTTCTTCATAACAAGAATAATAAAGAAGTCGACATTATTAGCATATTTAATTTATGATTTTTACGAAAGATTATATTTTAGATTCGGTTATGATGCTATTTATTATTCGTCTACTATTTGTGATAAGCGTCAGACGGTCTGATGACCGGTTTCACCCAGATTACTGATTTTCTGGCATAACCTTCGTAACCCGGTCACATAACAGTCCCTTCGTATACGACTCAGCCACATCTGGTTGAATCGAATGCCGAACCCAACAATAAATGGCATAAGACCTGAGAACAGTATTAAAAACTAATTACAAGTATAAAACTTGGCCCAAATCGGTGTCTCTCGGGATCGTGCCAAGAATCGTGGCTGGCAGCATTGCCACGTAGAATAGCAGTGCTGATTCTCTGAGCGATAAAAGCCCCAGCCCGCTTGTCACGAGAAGGCAAAGGCGATGATTATGAAACGAAAACTAAGGAAATTAGTGACGAGATTATCCCGTAAGGTTACGTCTTCCCAGAATATTCTCTAAAAAGAAAGGCATAGGTGTCACAACACCCATTTTCACCTGTAAATGCTAACGTGACGGATGGTTAACAGTAGGTACTTCGCGAATTTTCGGCCGATGCTCCATTTTTCGGAGAAAGCGAGTACTTAGGTCCCCGTTGAGAATCTTTGATTTCCTTCGTCATAGCTCGTGGTGACATCACTTTACTTAGAAGAAGAGTTTTGTCAAACGTATTGTTACAGCCCAGTGCGATTGAAACTTATATCTGAGTAACGCCACTCTAATCACTCTGCCATAACGGCATGATAATGCAGGAAGATAGATACAGTTGCAGATAAATGTCAAATTTATAGCGGAAGGAGATAATGACGTACACACGAAAACATAATTCCTTATTTCGACAAAGAACAAAAAATGCTAATGCTTGAATGAATATGATCAAACCGCATTCTGGTTTTTTGTCTTATGTGGCCGGTGTTTGAATTAAATACATGAGAAACACCAAATGAAGACTTATGTGACTACATAAATATCCTGGTGTTTCTGAATATTTGTGTTTTATTATTTTTATTTTTCATACATCTTCCTGGCCTTATCCCATACATTGTTGGGGTCGGCACTTGATTAAACCAGATGTGGCTGATCACCGGATTTTTATACGAAGCGACTGCCATCTGACCTTCGCAACCCCTTTCTCGAGGAAAATCTGTGATCTGGATAAAAGCTATTGTCAGACTATTTTAGACAACCAACTAACCTGTAACGATTGCCAAAGATGATAAATTGGCAACCTGGATCGACGGCTTAACGTGCCGAGGCACGGAGGGAGCTGGGGCGGTCACCCATCCAATTTCTGGCTAGGGTTGCACAATAGCAACTGTGCTACGAGTTCCTTATTATTTGTATTTTACAAAAGTATGAAATAAACGTAAAGGGGGCCTAATTTCATCGGTTTAAGCAGCGCGTATTAATTCCTTCATGGCTTTGACGTTTCGTTTTATGATACATTAATTATCCGTCAAAGCTAGGAAGTTAGTAAGACTTCACCGCTATAAGGATGATAGTAAGCCCCCAGGATGCCAACTGGCTACCCTGCAGTACCTATATGAACGCGCAACGAACGAGCAACACTCGTCCGTTGCGCGTTGAATACCTTAATTAGACTTGCTGTGCCTCGCGGTTTTACTCGCGTAGTATTAACAATAA
The DNA here is from genome assembly GCA_929442735.1 of Watsonalla binaria. NCBI lineage: Eukaryota > Metazoa > Arthropoda > Insecta > Lepidoptera > Drepanidae > Watsonalla > Watsonalla binaria. The sequence goes on along the minus strand of OV838924.1, from coordinate 9,681,260 downwards.
AACTATGTTACATAATGATTATATATTTAATCCTGACTTTACCTTTTAATATATTTAACCTGTCTTGTTGGTCTAGCGGTTAGTACGTGCGCCTGCCGATCACGAGGTCCCGGGTCAAACATTTATATTGGGTTTTTCTGTCAAGAAATTCACAATAAATTGCCCCACCCCCGTGCCTCGGAAAGCACGTTGCACCGTTGGTCCTACGCCTGATCTCTCTCCGGTCGTGTCGGATTGCCGTCCCACCGGACTATGAGAGTGAGGAAATAAAGAGTGCACCTGTGTTTGCGCACACACTTGGGCACTATAATATCTCCTGCGCAGTTGGCTAATCCTCGTTGAGATTAGCCGCCGTAACCGAAATTCGGGAGGAGAGATCATATTTGATCCATAAGTTGCTTCTTATAACATCAACTATCTATTAGCGAGTAGCCAGAACAAACAAACAGAGAGCCAATTGTTTATATTAGTACCATATTATATACTTTTATAATAAGCACTTAATGTTGAGCTGTTAATTTGGAATAACAAACCAGCACTTCAATGTAATTTGTCTGTATTGATAGATTATAACTCGCGGAAACTTACCGTGCCTAGTAGTCATATGTCGGTCATTGATTTCCTTGTATAAAATCTAAAATTCAATATTCAAATTAAATTAAAATTAGATATGCTAATTTGAATTATAGACAGAGAATATAGTACTCTATTTATGAATCACTCGGAAATATTGATGTTTAATAAAGTACATACGTACCCACTTTTTTTTTTTTTTACGATATGGTCTCTCGCAGTTGGTAGGGGGGAGTTACCTCCACTGCTTAACCGGACTAAAGGGCGAGACCCAAGGGCCTCCAGCCGTGCTTAAACTTAAAAACTAAGCAACACAGCTAAGGGCACCCCGGTGCGGGGCTCGGACCTCGGCATAGGGCGTTGCTGGGGGATGAGCTAGGGAGCTGGATCTGAGTGGTATTATTTAGGGACATGTTTAAGGCTAGTGGCTCGGCGCGCGCCGGCCCTAGCAGAGGACGAGGGGGACGATGACGTAGAGTTCGCGACGAGCCTCGCCGGCGAGGACGGAACAATGGTCAGTTTGGTGTGTGCTTTTGAGACATTGCTTGCTGAAGCAATGTGATATCGTCGTCAGGGTCAATAAGGACGTGCCTCGGACGGCGTCGGGTGGAGATTTGAGAGGGAGTATATCATACGTGCACACGTTTTACCGAAGATGATTAAGTGCCAACGTGACAGGCACTTTTCGCTTTCGCCGTCTCAGGTACTTCTCAGACATATGCAGGTTTCCTCACAATGTTTTCCGTCACCGCAAATCACGTGGTGTGAAATCACTGAACATATATTTTTTTTAATAACTCATTGGTGCCCGACATGTTGGGATTCAAATTCGCTTCGCTTGCATAGCAGGTGACTGGTCAAACCTCAAGGCCACCACGGCTTAAAATTAAGAATCTTGTTACAAACTATCGTAGTTTGCGACATGGCGCTCAACATTCAGTTATAGTGAAAGTCAAACAATGCATGAAAAGGTACAGCGCAAAAGCTCAATTGGGAAACTTCGTTCATTAGTTATGTGTGGAGTTCTGAAGGCGGGAACCTTTGTTCCCGGAGGATAGTTCGACAAGTTGAATTGTCTCTTTATTTGCTTATTGCCTACATACTTGTTGACTTTTAATGTTTCCTTCAACATATAAACGTCTACGATCGTTAATTACACAGAACCTGGTAAAACGATCTGTGCTTGGTTTCTTTTCTCACAAAAAACTTCTCATTTAAAAGCAAGTTGAAAAAAAAGAAAAAAGAGAAAAAAAAACCAAAGCGGAGTCATATGGACTCGAATCGGGGTAAAGCATAATTTCACTATCACCCGATAGGCTGGTAGCCTGCCCTCTGAGCTATCGTAACTTGACAGATGTCGGCGAAATTTACCTACCTTTATTGCCTGAAAACATGTTTAAAACAATGTTTTCAGGCAATGAAAAATTTTGATTGTATGTTAATACAATTCAATTAGAATTTGATATTAACAATATTAATATTTTTGTAGATATTTTATTTTAACTTATAATTATTGACAATGTAATGAACTGTACATGATGCCAGCCGAGTTTCTTGCGGGTTCTTCTCAGAAGGCTAATTATTTTTATTAAAGGTGAATTCTTCGCCGTTCATTCATCACATTCCTTACCAGGGCCTAAACTTAACAAATCATCTTTAATCTCACAATTTGTGTCACATAGATATATATTATGTATTTGTGATATTTGATTACATAGTTGATGATATCTGTCATGTTGTTATCATCATAATATAATATTATCAGCAAATTGAACGGAAACAATTGCGTGGTAAAATTACCCGTGTTCCGGTCCTAGCCAACCGTGAACATTAGTTGGGTAACTATGTAGTGGTGTAACCGCATAACGCTTATTACAATACACGCCTATATACGCAACGAATTTGGTCATACACTCTTACATATGTTCTCGCCTGTCTTCCCCGAAGGGGTAAGATGTGTCGTAACAACAACACCCACATACAACCGAATTTGATTAAGTACCAACGTGACAGGTGGCGAGTCCAGCGCCGTCTCAGCCACTATACATACGTCATTGAATTACTTCTCAGACATATGCAGGTTTCCTCCCGATGTTTTTCACATGTTGAACGCTGGGATTCGAACTTACGTCACTTGCGTAGCAGGGGACAGCTCAAACCCCACGGCTACCACGGCTAATTATCATCACACAAAAGTATTTGTAACTTAGAAGTTAGTTTTCGGTCCGACAACGCTTTATCACCATTTTAGATAAGGGGATTTCGAACAGAATTTGAGAATTACAAATGGACGTTATTAATTAATTATATTATATGAATAACGGAAACGTACTTAAAAAAATACAGTATAGATTTACTTTTCTAGGGGTTAATTTCAGAATTATTGGTTCTATTCTCGAAATTGTTAAATAAATAGGTTTTTTTGCAATAACTTTGCAGAAGCTTGGAATAGACAAGTAAGTTCCAAAGTGCTTTCAAAGTTAAGATCTCTTAGATACCTAGCGTCTAAGGTAAGTTCATTATTTCAAGTAAGTTATTTGTCAAAATCATAGTTCTGTGATCAGAGCAGATTCTTGCCTCAGTCGCTATATTCTTTTAAATCTTATGCTATTCTGCGCATTATTATTAGTCTTAAGTTATGTAACCGACTACTGGGTACACTCGCAAACAGAGATTAAAATTTTCTGCATAATTCTTACTTATTTTCTTAAAAGGTATTTTGTTTTTTCATTTAATCCTTTTGTTTTCGTTCATGTCAACTAAGTAACAAAATAATTCCAAATATGTTTTTTTTTATATTTGAGTACCTAATTTTATGTGGTTAACCTCTTAAGGCCTTTAACTCTTAACCCGAAACAGTCGTTCATTACGTACAACGTTTCAATGGCCGCGGCTATCGCACCGCACTTAAGATAGTTCGGACCGCTCCGGTCACTTCTGTGGTCGCGGTCATGGTCACCCATTATAAAGTTACATCACTACATTTAAATTTTAACTTGAGTTTATTGAAAAAATACTTGACATAAATAGGAAGTAATTTATGAGTAGGAATTAAAGATTGCTGTTAGAAATTAATTTATATTCAGATTCAGAGATTACATTTTCGTAAGATAATAAATGTTGATCGTGTTAGTTTGATTGCTTATTCAAAGTAAAGATTTAATTGATTAATTGCTTTAATATGATTATGGATATTATTATGCTACACACATTAATAATCGAAAAAATACTTTATAATTATTGAAAAATACCTATACATCGGTAAGCAGAGATGTTCTTGTAGTCGGTATAGAAGGTAACCGGGTAGTAGCGTGATATGATGTTATAATTAGAAGAAATATAAAATTTTCCATTTGTATATCATTAACGTAATAAGTTTTAATTAAGGCTTAGCTCTCTTTTAGGGGTCTAACACCTTCTCAAGTAACTTCTTGCAGGCCCAGGGGCCTTACTAACCTCTTATTGCCATCAGAGTTCTATTGTGTTACAGAGACAGATGCACGACATATACATCTGTTCATAATAAGAATTATCATGGCAATTAGGGGTCATGGTAGGGCCCCAGGTGTGGTGCACAATATTCCCCGTATGTAATTATAATGGTTCAGTTATAATTATGAGGTGTCAATATTGTGACTAGAGAAGAATAAGTTACAAGATTTTATGAATGCAATTTGCTACCGTTGCGCGTTCTAAATTATTTTAACAAAGATAACTGATATTAACTCAGAATGATAACTGACTGCTGTCAACGCACAGCCTAAACCGCTGGTCCTAGAGGGTTTTAGGGTTCATGTTTTGTTTTGTGGTTATATTTTAGATAATATAGTCAAGTTATACTCGTTGGTGCCGTTATGAGCTACATGCGTTCAGCGAAAATAGTGTATATATATAGTATTTGTTTTTGTCGCTCCATATAATACTCAAAAAATTCAACGTCAGCGCTCATAACGTGTGCTGCCCCTACATCCTCTAAAGGTTTTCTAAAATTGCCTGCTTAGCCCCATTACCATCACGGCCTTAGTACACTTTTTATTTCTGGGTCGAATATGAAATTATTAAAACTATTTAGTTCCAACAAAACTTTTTTGAATTTAAATGTGTGAAAAAAGGCTTATTCCCGGACATCCATGATTTTATTACCGCCACCTCCATGGCTTGTGTATACTAAAACAAATGATTCTCACAATATTCAAGAAATTTAACTGTCGAGGAGGTCGCAGGAATTAATGTATCAAAGTTTATTTTTCAAAATCTATGGAATGTTTGCGAATAAGCCAAAAAAGCATTGCCAAAAATCTAGTCACCCTTCTTAAGGCTGTTTTTACAACTTAAAGACACTTGACGGAGGCCAGATTTCTACAATTAATCTATCGTTATTAATCTATCGTTGGAAGTTTTTTATTTGACTGTAGAAAACAATTTTACTTATTTGTGTCCGATTGTTCAGGAAAATTAATATTCAAATTAAAATTTGTCTAATGCGACCCAGAAATTAAAAAGTCAAATTCATATCTTACCTTTATGAGAATTGACGGTGTAGTTAACATCTTCAAACAGGATGTGTACCGGCGGGCGTTTTGCCATGCGATTTAACGCCTTCAAAGTCGATCCCGCTCGTTCCAGCGCCGCGGGTGTCCATTGGCTTTCCTGACCGCTCTCAACTTCCAGAGGGTTAGGTTGGCTTGTCACAGTGTGAGCCAGCGCTGCCCCCACTATGGCACGTCGTACTAAAGGAACGTTCGACATTTTTGTTTTTACACTCTCATAATTTTCTAAAATACACTTTTTTGATCTTGCACTTTTAATCTACGGATGAATTTAACCTTATTTTTATATTTTTAAATATTACTCGTTTTGAGAAGTTCAACCGTTAACGAATTAATATTTAAACACCCGCAAAGTTCAATCACCGATGCGCAAGAGTTCATGCGGTTCGATGCGCGTGCGGTCCTCGGAAGACGAGATCCGACTAAACTCAAACTCGCCGGCCACTGCACATCTACCTGATGACTGGATACTATACATGGATGTGCCTGGATTTTTGTGTTAGTTGCCCTTTTTTAATTTTTAATCGTGAGTTTAATCATTAATTGTCATTGACGTATTTAGAACTGCCAGATTAATTTCTTTATCAGTATGAGCATATAATTATGAGCTGATAATTATGAGGGCTCTACACATAATTATCAGCTCGATGAATTCCTGACAAGGTATACAAACAGGATATATCGAGATATGCCGTTCTGATCCCCATTTATGATCCACCGGGGGATCAATTTTAATTAATAATTATTTTCTTTAATGCTCTGTTCCACCCTTACATGCTGTGATAGCCTAGTAATCGCTTAATAATGTTTTGGGACTGTCAGCAACAAAAATTAATAATTTATTTTTTAAATAATGAAACTTAAGTCGGTATATTATAAGATGATATTTATATATTGTTGTGTTCGTAATACTAATTGTAGTTTCCATTACAATAAGTATTATGTATATTTATCTGCTATTTAGCATGATAGCATTTGTGATTCACATTTTAGCTGTAATTTATTTGTGATGGTTTTTATCGCATTTTTAAATACTTTCAATAGCTTGAGTGAAAGTGATTCAGGTACGTATGACTGAAGATAAAATTAGATGCGGTTCAGTGTCTAGCCTTCAGAGAAGCTCAATTTGGGGTAAATTCACAGTATATAACAATACATTAAATGCTGCATACTGCGACGATCATAGTAAAAGCTAATGGAGTAGGTTCCATGTAGACAGCAAAAGTGGAATTTGAGGGCGAATTAATTGTCACTTGCGACATGCTTCGAACAGTTGCTTCTGAGGGTTGGCCATCTATAGCTAAATTGGTTCATAGTATAAACGTCCTTAATAACCTGATTTATATACGAAGCGACTGCCGTCTGACCTTCGCAACCTCATTAACGAAGAAAATCTGTGATCTGGATGAAACCAGTTGTCACACTATTTTAGGCCTCCGACTGACCTGTAACGATTGCCAAAGATGATAAATTGGCAACCGGGACCGACGGCTTGAGGTGATCTACGAGGCACGAAGGGATCTCGCGTGGTCACCCTTTCAACTACTGGTTTGGGTTAGGGTTGCTTAACTTCTCTGATCGAATGATATGCGCTTCTATTGCGCATATCATTCGATCAGAGAAGCTAAGAGTGCCACGAGCTCCTATTATAATGGCTTTCCTATATTTAAAATCACGTAATTCTCACCACAAACAAGTTTAAATAGAGCTAAAACAAATTCGGATACCATTTTTGTGTTTCTTTCACGACTTTCTAAACATTTATTTCCACGCGTTATGGTTCGTCGATCCTGATGCAAAAAGTTGGGTACAAAATGCATTCACTTTCCACCGACTGCTCGCATTAAATAGTATAAGCGGTTAACAATTAAAACTCATCGCCAGTTTGCCTATAGCCTGTTGAGGGCTGTACCGGGACCGAGGTACACAACGGCACCTTGGACTTATTTTTGTGGGTGAAAATGGGACCACGAGCGTGGTCCCAAAAGGCTATTTGGTTTATTCATGATCAGTTTTTCACCTTCAAAATTTATTATTAAACTTTTCCACATATAAGACAAAGACTAATATAAAACCTTCCTTATTTCGAAGTTAGTTGAAAACACACTCTATAGAACCTTTAAGTCACAATTTAAGTTATGAGCAAAATACTAAGCACTGAGCATGGCTGTCAAAAAATTCGTATATGCATTCTGATGCATAAATGCACATTTTGTGTAAATGTCAAAGATTCACGATTAAATGTCAGTTTGACACGTCACAGTGACGTATTCGAATTGTATACTCCGTGTTCCGGACTCGCTATGGAATGTTTTGACCTTTTTTGTTGAATGGTAATTACAGGTGTTGTCTGGCGTTTTAAAACGATCTTCATCTACACTAATATTATAAGGAGGAAAACTTTGTTTGTTTGGTTGTAATGTATAGGCTGAAAATTAGTGGACAGATTTCAAAAATTCTTTCACCATTGGATAGCTACATAATCAGCGAGTAACATAGGCTTTATTTTATCTCCGTGCTCCCACAGGTACGGGAAATATGCGGGTGAAACCGCATGAGGTCCGCTAGTATTTTATTAAAATAATCATCTCCGCGTCTGCAATTTATTTCTTGTAATATTATTATTTCAAATTTAATGCTTTCGCTTTTTCACTGTGTTATTGTTTTCACACGAGTGCAGGAGTGGGAAATACGCTAAATATGATGGGTCATTTTGTGTTCTATTATGTTTGCTATAGGGATTCTAATCCAGTGGCAAGCCTTATTTGTTCAGAACCCAATGTGGGCACATACCAGGCGGGCAGTTCGAGTAGCAGTTTCATCAGTAAAAAAAAAATTCCAACTCCTACATACTTCAAGTCATCATTATAACAAATATATGTAGTGTCAATGTATTTGCCAACTTAGTGGCTTTATAAAAAAAGACAAGGACCTACTATTTACCTATCGTGAGTCCAATCCACTTCGAAATCTAATCTTCTAAGAGTACTCGAAAACGTAACATTTGAATTACGAATGTAAACACTCAAATATACTTATCGTACAACTGGTCAACAGGGGGCCTTATATTATGGTCTTCTTAGCTATGACGTCTCAATTTATGTAAGAAAAATTAAACATCAAAGCTAAGAAGTTAGTAAGATGCCACTGCTATAACAATTATAGTAGGCCCCCAGTCCCCCACATAGGTTTTGATGCCTTCGACAGTCGTCGCTTGCCCTTGCGTTTGTGCTTTTTTTTATGTATGGCTACGCAAAACTTCCTATACTCGCCGCTTGGAGCGCTTTTTAACGGACTTAAAAAAAAGGAAGAGGTAATTTATTCGACTGTATATTTTTTCATGTTTGTTACCACAGCACATTAGACTGGGTGAACCGATTTCGATGATTCTTTTTATATTTGAAACATGATGCTTCCCAAGTGGTCTCATTTTATTTGGGTCAGATCTGATGATGGCTTCCATGAGAAATCGATGGGGAACTTCTCAATGATTCACAACAAGTACCTCGTGTTTGGGCTTGATTAATTCGTATTGATAAGAACTTTACACCTACATGAGTTTTGAGGGGTGTAGGTGCACTTTGCAAGTCACTGAAAAGCTCGGTGCGACACACCTACTTCAAAAGTAAGTAATTAATTTCACATAAATCTATTTTCCTCTTTTTGAAGGCGACTGTACACTTTTTAAAACAAATCTTAACGTTCCCATACATAATGAGGTAAATACGCAGGTGATGTTGTCGACGCAATGACATTATTAAACTTATTTACTTCGAGAACTGATAATTGATCACACAGCGAAGAAGTCGAAGAATTCGAGATAGATGGATTAGTGTACTTTGATCACTATGAATATACTAGCTGTGCCCGGCAAACGTTGTATTGCCATATATTTTTTTGGGGTGGACTACCCCTAACATTTAGGGGGATGAAAAATAGATGTTGGCCGAACTTATTTACTTCGAGAACTGATAATTGATCACACAGCGAAGAAGTCGAAGAATTCGAGATAGATGGATTAGTGTACTTTGATCACTATGAATATACTAGCTGTGCCCGGCAAACGTTGTATTGCCATATATTTTTTTGGGGTGGACTACCCCTAACATTTATGGGGATGAAAAATAGATGTTGGCCGATTCTCAGACCTACCTCTGCGCACAAAATTTCATAAAAATAGGTCCATATATATATTTGTAATTTATTTAGTTATGATATTTGACAATTGAGCATTTGAACTGTGTCTATGGGCTTATATTCATGGGATATAAATACTGTAACCAATAACATTATATAATTTTTTTTTTAAAAGAGTAATTGTTGAGTTTCTTGCCGGGTTCTTCGCAACAAAAGCAACCTTCCGAACCCGGTGGTAACATTTATAATCATGTATAATGTATTTTGTGTCCTTCTGACAATTTGAAAGTACTTTGTGAGAAGTCTAATGAAATAAAGATATTTTAAATTTTGAATTTTGAGTTTCACATGAGTGGCTCAATAGGCAGAGCAAAGGTACAGTTCGCAGGTATATTCGTAAATTTCAAAACTTCAAATTAATTCTTCATTCAGTTTCTCATATTCCGTGATCCGGTTTCTATCCATATCTTGCCACCTCAAAAAGCCTCTTTCTATTCTCTATTGTATCTTAATCATTTTTATCTATATGCTTTAAGTACAAGCGATCTTTACTATATCAATACACTTTTATCTTATTGTTCTTATCAACAATATTGATATCGAAATCATACATGGATTAATAATGGTTATCTCAGATTTATATTAATAAAATCTGCTTATTATGTTTATATGTGAGTTAGCAAACATTTCTCATATTCTTCAACTCTTCATTTCATCATTGGAATATAACATTAGTTGCGATATTATTTTCAAGAGAGATCTATATCTTTTAGACCGAGGGTGTCAAAATTCAAAATATCTTTATTTGATTAGACTTTTAACAAAGAACAACATTATACATGCTACTACCGGGTTCAGACTGTTGCTTTTACTGAGAAGAACCCAGGGAGAAACTCTAAGAAATCTTTAAAAAAAATTACTATTTTGAGTAATACAATATAAATCACAAAACAAATATATAAGCCTATGGGCACAGTTCCAGTGCAAAAAAGTCGATAAACAATAAAAACCAAGAAGTAGATACTACGTCTTACTGTGTAGCTTGAGTTGACCAGTCCCTGTTCAAGCAGCACCTGTTCACAAGTATGACGAGAATGCCAGCCATCGCCCTCCTCAAACATTATAGAGGGAAGTGAATGACCCGTCATCCTGACGCCGTCGCAAGCAAAGGCATTCTCAAAATCGAAAAATAAAAGTAATCAAATGTCGCTACTTAATTTCTTTATCAGATAAAACATAATGCCAAGCTTCATTATTGCATGTATTATCGCTTACAGTATAAGAGCGCTTTTTAATCAGAACAGATTCAACAGTCAGTCTCTTTAAATTTTTTAAGGGCAAGTTACAAATATTTGAAAGCTTCTAAGGAGTTTGCTTTTTAGATGTCATTTAAAGGAACTTTAAGAAATGGGTTTCTTTAAAAATATACGGTGGTGCCTTTAGGTAGTAATAAAGTGTCCACGTGATAAGATCCGTATCTTATCACGTGGACACTTTATTTAAAGGTAAAAAGCTGTAAGTATTTTAACTCTACAATTTTGCATGTATTATTATTTATACAGAAATAACTTATTTTTAAACCTGCTACATCATGACTCACGATTGGCCCTCGTTTATTTTTTGCTAGCGTTCTATTTATAGGTATGTTAATTCAATTGAATACAGTTTATATAAAAACTGAGGCACTTTTGTGTAAGATATAGACATATGCTCAATCCTGTATTCCCGAAGAATTGTAATAACAACACCTACTTTTCACAGAAGATGATTAAGTGCCATTTGCTGGTTTCCTCTCGATGTTTTCCTTCACCGTAAAGCACGTGGTGTGAAATCACTGCGCACCGGCTTCCGAAATAAACCTCCTGTACAGGGGCCATTGCAAGTTATGAGCGCACAGCGAAAAAAGTGGGGGAAATTGCGTACGTATTTATTCATGTCGTGCCATACATATAGACACAGACAAAATCATAAAAAGACTATTGCGCATTCAAGATCTCATAGATCAGGACCTGGGAGCCTACCATCATCGGCTTAAAAACTTCTAAGCAAAATCGATCAAAATAAACGATTATTTTACATCTTAAAAAACCGTCATGGTATATATGTTTTAGGAGTTAGGGATAATCTGGCGCGCATTGGATTTTCAGAGGTATAAGCATAAGCATAAACAATACATCGGTAGATAGGTTAAGTACACACCAACGAGGCGTGGCGTAGGTACATACGTTTTGTTATAGACACACACACAACAAGAGTGTAGTCAGTCATCGCAAATGACTGCACTGCTTATCTGCTTATATGGGATGCACACCCCATGCGAAGCCGGGGAAGGGTCACTAGTAGATTGCAATAGCGCTATCTATTAGAAATAATAAAGCTAGTACAGTGTTAAATTATCGGAAAAAAATAATGATATGCAACTATTTCTATACTTACTTACATAACGCATAAGTGAACTGCAGTTCGCCTTGAAATAGTTAAATGAAGGTTGGCTATGGGATCGTAGCAATGACATTGTTTTTCCATAATTACATAATGAACATTATTATAAAAGGGCTCATTAAATAGTAGACGAACATTAGCCTTAATAATAAAAGACACATTCCACCTGACGGCAAGCGGTTACCGCATCCAATGAATGTTGCTTCTAATCGCTTATGGATTTATTTATTTTCCTTACATAACAATATTCATGCCTGTATTCCTCGAAGGTGTAGGCAGAGTGTTGTAATAACAACACCCACTTTTCACCGAAGATGTTTATGTGCCAACGTGACAGATGGTGAGTCTATCGCCGTCTCAGGCACTAAAGTATACATATTTTTGAATTACTACTCAGACATATGCAGTTTACTCGCGATGTTTTCCTTCAGTGTAAAGCAAGTGTAATATGACTATAAACAAGTTTAAAAAATATATATATATTGCTACGGGTGTCTGGCATTTGCTCGCATAGGAGGCGACTACTTAAACCCTACGGCCACCTCTGCTTGCAATATAATTATATTACAATTAAATAACAATTTAGTGAACTCTCAAGATTAAGCTATTATACATACTATAGAAGACACCAAACTGGTTGAGCGTGACGTAATTTCGTAACTTCTCCATACTTAGCTGTGCGCAGCGGTTTCACTCAAGTAGATTAAATTTATGATCTTTTAAATAAAAGTAACCTAGTTACTCCTTGTAACATTAGCTATCTGCCAGTGAAAGTCCCGTTCAAATCGGTCCAGTCGTTACGGAGATAGGAAATAACAGACAGAAAGAGAAAGAAATCATAAATTGGTTTTCTATATCAGTACCGTGTAAAGTTTCATATGCATTTAGTTAAAAGGTGTAGCTTTGGAATTACAAACAGACACTTCAATTTTATTTATCTGTTTGTAGTATATATGTATATACTACAAACAGAGCTAGATAGCTCAATGCCTAAAGGCGAATCATTATTCTAATCGCTTATGGTTATAAAAACTCAATTATATTACACGTGATTTAATCAAATTATACACTTCCATAAAACGCAAGTAAATCAAATTACTTGTTGATTTATAGTTATACAATACGTATGCTATTGCTGAACTATAAATCACTATTATAAGAAAAATAAATTCATTTTGTAATTAATAATTTATTATAATACGATTATTAATTATTACGTTAAATGCTAAACTATAAACGTATCTTACTAATCACATCGCACCATATCTATACTAATATAATGCTATAATGCTGAAGTTTGTTTGTTTGAACACTAATCTCAAGAACTTGAATTCTAAATTTCTTTTTGTTTTGAATAGTTCAATCATCGAGAAAGTAAGGCTTTTTGTTTTTTTTACGACCAATGGAAAATGTTAATGGAAAATGTTGCAATAAACGGGAAAATATTATTTTCTGTTGCATCCGCTGCATAAATGATTTATGTAAAATAAAAATATTTTATGATACAATACTTGTTCGTCTTTGACAGTTCTAAAGAAGTGCTCGTCAGCATATGTCTACATTCGCGCTACGACCTTTTTTTTAAGGTAATCCAAATTGTTCGAAAAATCCGAAAAATTAAAAATGTTTTCATGGTGAAACCGCGGGAATCAGTTATTTAATACCATACATGTGAAAAGTGTCTAGTCAGTTTGTCCAATGACGAGAGCATGTAGAGATAAAAAAGTGTTATCGAAGGACACTCGGATGATACCTACATACATACATATGCTCACGCCTGTATTCCCCGAAGGGGTAGGCAGAGGTATTGTTATCACAATACCCACTTTTCACCGAATTTGATTAAGTGCCAACGTGACAGATGGTGAGTCTATCGGCGTCTCAGGCACTATACATACGTCTTTGAATTACTTCTCAGAAATATGCACGGTTTCCTCACGATGTTTTCCTTCACCGTAAAGCACGTGATGTGAAATCACTGTACTAAGTTTTTTTTTAGAAAAACTTATTGTTACAGGCCCCGCTGGAGTTCGAACTTGTGCCACTTGCGTAGCAGGCTGCTCAAACTCCGAGGCCACCATGGCTCTTCTCGGATGATCACCCATAATATAATACAATAACCTGAGTTGGAGTTGCTTACCTTCACTAATTATCACAATTGCACAGTACCTGTGCCACAAACCGAAGCAAATATTATGCCAAAGAATCAAACATAACGCATTGTTCAAATCCAGTAATTAGAACAGGAAAAGGCTATTCAGTCCCCAACAGAAGGCGAGGATTGTAAATTATCGAATCAAAGAAAGTAGAGTGAAAAACACTCGTATATTTTGGAACACGTCTGAATTTACTGGCCTGTTTTTGTGCATACTGGTTGAGGAAACTGGGCTGAAGGCTATTTTTTGTATTTTGCCAAAATCACGTTATATTATGTAAGCGTCTATAAATACACAGTAAGTAATAATATTAATAACACTACTACTCATTAGGCATATCCATTAGATGGCAGATTTAAACTCGGAATTCACAAACTCGAGGACTTTACAGAAAAAAAAATTCAACTACATGCACACATATGTACATATACTCACGCCTGTATTTCTCGAAGGTGTAGGCAGAGGTGTTGTGACAACAACACCCACTTATCACCGAATAGTCGTCACAGGCACTATACCTGCATACGTCGATGTTTTCCTTCACCGTAAAGCACGTGGTGTGAAATCTGCACATAAGTTTTTAGAGAACTCATTGGTATTAGGCCCCGCTGGTATTTGAACTTGCGTCGCTTGCGCAGCAGGCGACTGCTCAAACCCTATGGCAACCACGGCTCCTCAACTACATTGATATATTATATCCAAATAGAGCTCTCTGAATACATACACAGACCTGAAACAATGTTGTTCCTTTAGACCTTAAAATCTGAGATACCGTCATTGTACATTACATTACCGTCATTGTAGATATTGGTATTATTTATCCTCCCTGGCCTTATCCCATACTTGTGGGTTGATTCAACCCGATGTGGCTGATCACCTGATTTTTATACGAAGCGGCTGCCATCTGACCTTCGCAACCCCTTTTACGAGGAAAACCTGTGATCTGGGTTAAAGGATCTGATCTGATTGATATTATATATAAAATACGGATTTTATAGTTTTCTTAGGCCGGTTTTTATTCAGTTCGTCCATGTCTCTGGAGCTGTAGCTCAGTATATTATTAAATAAATAAATCTTTTAAAATATACTCTGGCTGAAGTCCAAACTTATCAATGACTTGTTTTACCGATTAAATCCGGTTAGTTGTACGTCACACATATCTTATAGGATGGGATACGAGTCTTGATTACAAATGTCATTATAAGTTAAAAGTAATTAACTTAATAGGTTAAAGTTAAACTAGCTGCGGATTCACCCATATGAAAGAATATACGGCATTGAAATTATTTTTTATTTTCTCTGCCTGTTCCGGGTAATCTCTGAAACAGCCGGACCGATTTTAACGGGACTTTCACGGGCAGATAGCTAACGTTACGGGGTCTAACTTAGACTACTTTTATTTAAAATAAAACATTTAGGGTTCCGCGCGAATAAAATTAAATCTACACGGGTGAAACCGCAAGGCACAGCTCGTATTAGATACAAATATCACGCATATTTGTGATTTTAAATCCTCGATAAAGAAAGCGAGTGTGGCTTCAAGAGTCGTTTTATTAGGGACAGTCAGTAATAAAACATGTTGTTTCGTGTGCGGTGGTATAAATGTTTGGCAGTAAAGTACTTGTCCAGTTTTATGGGTCAGTCTTTAATGCACCCTCAAGAGTGACCACGTAGACAAATAAAATGATACACCATATGCGTCACAAACATAGGAAGATATTGGTTATATGGGAAACATGAAATGACGTCAACTTTGTTTAGGAGAATGTTGTAATTTAACTGACTTAATGCTTAATATCTCCTGTGTATAATGTAGTTTTTAAATGTATTCTATATAATTACCAGTACTATAATATAACAAAGAGCAACGATTTGTATTTTTGTATCTAACGAATGAATTCAAAACAATTGGACCGATTTGAAAAATTCCTCAGCAATAGATAGATATCAGGGAGTAGCATATTAATCGTCATACTGCCACGAGAACGTCAGCTAATTAATACCTACATATACAGATTATAATTTGTCCTGACAAACTGCCTGATTCATCAACCCATGAGTCTATGAGTCATCACCTCCCTGACCTTATCCCATACATTGTTGGGGTCACACTTGTTTCAACCCGATGTGGCTAACTACCAGATTTTTATACGAAGCGCCTGCCATCTGACCTTCGCAACCCCTTTGACGAGGAAAATCTGTGATCTATTGGCCTTGAAATAAAATATATTTGTAATACGGAGGGAGGGTTATGAAATTCTTCTTCTAAGGGGGTAAAAGTTTGTTTATAATTTTTCAAGATTTTTTCAAGCATTTCAGCTATTTAGTCTACCAAAATTACGAGCCTAATTTAAAATATAGAAGGTGAGCAAATCCGCTGTCCACACCTAGTGTTATATAGGAATACGTAGTTATAGATAGCAAGAGTATTTAAAGTTTGATAAGTCCCGAGAAAATTTAAATATGAAACCACGAAAGTTTAAGAAATATCAGCACGCGTTTGTTTCTAATAATTAATATACCAATAATAATTATGCCTCTATCAAAACGCGGAACTTTTTACGCAACACAATTTTAATATAAAATCCTTGAAAGTCTTAATCTACTGGTGTTTAGACGAGGTCGTCCTATGCCTTGTTTATTTGCTTTTTACTTCCTATTTTACATTTTCTAAAGACAAGATGACCTCTACGTGGGCGATCAATTGAGTTGTATTAAACATGTTCAATAAAATTGATAATTCATGTATTTTTGTTTGGTCTTACGTTAGCTTTATGAACATAGCACCCGACTTGAAAAAAAAACAATTTTTTTTTTGCCATCAGGAAGTTTATCGTATCGTAAAAAAAAAAAGTTATGCCTCATGAAAAAATGGTCAGCACCCGACATTCGAAATCGAAAAAATTTAAACGGCACGTTTGTAGAGAAAAAAAAAACAAAAATGTTATGGAAGGAAAACAAAAAAAAAATATGTTTATGCTAAAAAGTAGCTTAAAATCGTTTGTAGTAAGTGTCGTTCCGTAAATACGTGGAATTCTATGGGGATCTAAACCCATCCGCTAAAGATGACATACAAATCTGCGTTTCACTCAAAGTGGTGGCGCATTAAGAAACATCTTAATTTAAACTAATATGATAAAGCTGAAGAGGAGCTCGTGGCACGGTTGCTATTGCGCAAATCATTCGATCAGCGATGTTAAGCAACCCTTACCCTCTCTCCGTGCCTCAGAGAGCACGTTAAGCCGTCGGTCCCGGTTGCCAATTTATCATCTTTCACAATCGTTACAGGTCAGTCGGAAGCCTAAAATAGTCTGACAACTAGTTTAACCCAGATCCCAGGTTTTCCTCGTTAAAGGGGTTGCGAAGGTCAGATGGCAGTCGCTTCGTACAAAAATAAGTGATCAGCCACATCGGGTTGAATCAAGTGCTGACCCCAACAATGTATGGGATAATGCCAGGGAGATGATGATTATAAAGCTGTAGAGTTTTTTTGCGCTAATCTGAAACACTGGTATGACTTGAAAAAAAAATGTGTTGGTTAGTTCATCGAAGAAGGCTTTATAACTCACTAAAATATTTGCGTAACAAAAGCGGAAAAACCTATTTCCTTTTGAGAAATTCCATTCTGTGCTGCTCATAATGTATGACATAATTGTTTCTCATTAAAACTTCTAAAAAACAAGTCTGCGATAGCATAGTCCTGCGGCCTTACCATGAGCTCTTATTGGCATGACAGTTTTACTCTTATTATGAGACAGATGTATTTGACCTGGATACATTTTGACGGTCACTGTCACTCAACTGAACTATCATTGCAATAAGTGCTGTAGGTCAGGCCCCTGTATATTTTCACCAACCAACGCCCCGCGCGGATCATCGTGCGGCGATGGACACCACTGTCAGGGGGCCAAAAGCCCCGAAACGGTATCCCCAGCTCTCCTACAGGGGAAAGTCACTTAAATTTTTATATGTCAGTTAAATATGTTTGAAAAATCCGAAATATGGGCATTTCGTCAAACAATTACATCTTCTACGTCTACTTTGGGAGAAAACAATAACGTTGTAGAAAAATAAAGTCTTATTTTTCATAGAACAAAAACAAGAACAACACACTACATAATAAATGTGCGATCCTTACTTTTGGGTATAGAGTTTATACGAAGCAGTAAAAACAATTTCTGTGTAGATATATAGAGGCAGTCACGCAATGGGGTAACGTATGTAAGTTTTTATGGGCGTTATAATTTTTTCGATTTCCTACGGCTCTACTGTACTTATTGTTTGTTCGTTTACCTTAAGGATGTCATACAAAAAATACTTACCCATTGTTGGAATAGAGTACCTGCCGTTTTATTGTATATATACAACATAGCTTATGTTAATCAGTCACTACCAAATCAAGAATTTTAGTTAAAGAATTTTGAAACCGATCCGGTAGTTTCTTCTTCAGTACATCTATACATATAAATTAAATTGAAGTGTTTGATTATAGTTCCAAATTAAAAGTTCTCTACTCTCGGTACTCACATTAAGATATCATTTTAAAAGTCTGTCTGTTCCGTCTAATCTCCGAAAAGGCTGATTTTAACAAGATTTTCATTGTTACTTTTATTTAAAAATACATTATATTCTACGCTATTATAGTCTACGCGGTTGAAACTGCGGGACACAGATAGTTACAAATAAAAATCTCTTTATAAATAAGTAAGTAATTTTCACTAAATAATAAAATGTATTTAACATGATCACCAAAAATGACTAATAAGCAAAACCATTTTTACAACATAGTCTCCAACCTTCCACATAGCTTCAGTGAAACAGATATTAAATTAGTCACATTCAATATTCGTCGAGTTTCAACTTGAGAACGAGGAGTGCAGACGTCAGAAGATATTTTATAACATAATGGAGGAAATGTGGAAGCTCTACGAGACATAATATAAAACTGAACCTTACTGTGCTATATATAAGAAACATTGTTCAAGAAACGCTCTCTTGCGGTCGCCGAGTGGAATCCTGTCTTACAAAAGCCTTCACGAAGATGTTTGACGAGACTGAAGAAAACACCACAGTCCAAAGTGCTTACATAATACAAAGTAACTCTGCAACTAACTAACTGTAGCCTCTAACATGTACGGGGTTTGATACCAGTTTGCAATACAAACAGCGAAAACTATGAGTATATGTAATGGGGGTGCATTTACACAGAAGCGATTAACACACGTATTATTGGGGTAACCTACACTATGAATATATGTATTTGTGATACTGGTAAAATTGATACATAAATTGGTAATGAGTGCCGAATGCGGAGGATATAAAACCGCTCCGTCCTATTGATAGTTATGCACTGAATTTAATTGTTGTTCACTTAACCCTAAATATATAAAAATAAAGCGTCGACGCCGAAACATCATAATGCGTCTACGTCGACCTCTGACGCTGCAAATTTTGCATACATGTACGGAAACCCATACATCCTGCCCGCCGAAAGGAATCAAAGGATGATGTACGCTGGGCCTATGCTCTTGATTCTTTAGAATCATCTATAAGCCAATTGACCCAAGTACGGATTGAGGATTAATGTCTTGACGTGTGTGAGACTGTAAACTATATTTTGAACCTTTAGAATGTACTTACGTATTTTTAAGTTTTTTATTATGTGTGCTCGTAACTGCCGCGTTGGTCTAGTGGTTAGTAAATTCGCCTGGCGATCATGAGGTCCCTTGTTCGATTCCTGAGACGGGTCAAATCAGATACTGGGTCTTCTGTCAAGAAAATCACAATAATTACCGGGAGTTTAGAAGTTGGCGGTGTCTACACCCCGGTGCCTCGTAAGGCACGTTAAGCCGTTGGTCCTACGCCTGATCTCTGTCCGGTCGTGGCGGATTGCCGTACCATGGGACTGAGAGAGTGAGGGAATAGAGAATGTACAGATGGCTAATCCCCGTAGAAATTAGCCGCCGTGTTATTGTGTGTGCGTAGTTCTTTTTTGTATAAACTTGTTGATTAACAGAATTTCAAGATATTTTTCTATGTGTGTATGCACGAGGTGACAATAACTCAACCACAGTTTACATATGAGCTTACTACAAGCAGTACGGAATCTAACGTTCAACATAACGTTCGAAATGATATACTCGCACAGACGGCGAGATTATAAGTGGCCGTGGCGAAATTTCAGTAACCTTCAATTTCCTAACAATGCTAACTTGCGATCAGATATTTAAATTAAAGTAAGCACAAAATTATAATTTTTTTATCTTTAGTAGGTAACCCAAATGACAGATTGATAGATACGTCCGTAAGAGGTGTCACGTCGTGGCCGATCGCGTATACGACATTTTCGTGTTCTACAGATATTTTTCTAAACTCCAAATCGAAAAAACGACATTTCAATGACAGTATTTTTTTTAATCGTAAGAGTGAAAACCCTCACGCGCACTGGAGCAAACGTTCTTATTTGAAAAAAATATCGCATTTCTATACTCCTTACATAACAAATTGGCTCAAAAAGTACTAGACTGAGAAAAAAATATTTCACTATTTGAATGCTACATTATCACAGTACTCCTACGGGAACGCGGAACGGGAACTACGCGGGTGAAACCGCGTGACTTCCGCTAGTCTTATATACTGTGTGTTTACCGTGGATTTAGACATCATTTTACTTAACCGCATCCGTTATTATTGTTATACATGCTCTCTTGCGTCATTAACCGATCAAAATATTCGGGTTAGTCTAAAAGGGACCTTAACCCCAGCTTGTTTATTCGAAAGTGGTCGCAACTTACACTAGGAATCCCCAGTCTGGCGCTTTACTAGGAGATCTTAATTACTATTACCGGGCATTATTAAATTTGTACTGGGGAAGTATAATATAGTGGCTGACCAGTTGGGACAGTCGTTACCATAATAGGAGTAACTTGCTTTGATTGTGCACATTGAGAATTTCAATTTACTTTATCACATTTATCAGCTCCATTATACTAATTACAGATTTGTTTTGCCGTCGCTAGTTATGAGCGCTGGCGAGCATTCATGTTGTAATTTTTATGAGTCTGTCTCTGTGTTTCAGGGTACCTAGTACGAGTTTTATTGAAATCGTCGTCACAAGTCATCGCGTTGAAGTAAACGCATATTTGTATGGGATCACTATAGTACCATCTTTGGACCGACAGATGGCGTTGTTTAGATCCTATACAAATCTAGGCCCTCACAGTGGGTCTTTCTTCTTTTAGTTCACTTAAATTTTATGTATCAGTACTAGTGCCGTCGCGAATTATGAGCGCGCAGCAAAAATAATGATGATTCTGTAGCAGCGTTCTTCAGCTCGCTACATACGACGACGATACTCGCTAACAATTGCAAATTTTGAGTACAATACACGAAAACCTAAATCACGCAATAAGAATTTTCGAGTGCAATGATGTATATATACCTATGTATATTTCCAACTAGAGCAGTTGGAGCCATGGTTCCCCAGGCATGACAACCTCCCGGCTGGAAGATCTTCCCATTGCTGTGGATGCACATGATCATTCGCTCTCCCTAAATTACTGCTCATGTTTTTATTCGCCTCGCGCTTTACATACAGACAGAGACAGACTCATAAGATTGCATCTGTAAAGATTGATTGAGCGGTATGATCGTGAATCTGTATACTATTGTTTTGTATTGTGTGACGCACTTCCTCCCGGGACTTGCATGCATTAGTTAGTAAGAATCAGTATTAAATCGACACTGCACCTAACATGTCTTCTCATTTACCCGACACTCCCGCAGTTTGCCACCTTCAATTGATTAAATTATCCATTCGTTCCCTTGAGACCCTTGTCTCTGTATGTGAACGCTAATAAATATAGCACAGCGATATATTTCCCTATGGACACGATTTGGCGGAATATTCAGGAAGTATTAGAGGAATTAGGAACAGAATTGCAATAATTATAACTGAAGGCCACATGAGAGACCCAGAGGTCGTATAAGGCTTCTCAGATCCCTTATATAAATAAATAAGCAATGTACTTGTTTGACATACATTCATTTTCTGTGACTCCATTGATGGCTCTTATCTTGATGGAGTCACGTCCAATGAGGCAATATAATTTTGAACTCCTTTTGAGGTTTATACCAAGGCTAGACAAAAATCGGACCAAAACTTTGTCCATCCCTTTTGAAATCCGTATCACAAAAAGAGAGGAGCTACTCCTAAACCAACTGTCTTAGTCTATGTTTTGAAATATGGTAGAGTTTTTAACCAATCTATAAAGATAAATAAAATTAAAGTGTCTGTTTGTAATTCCAAAATAAGGGCTTTTCTCTAAATATATATGAAAGTACACACATGATACTGATATTGAAAACCCAATTTTTTTCATTTTTCTCTGTCTGTCGGTCTGTTTATTTGCTCCGGGTAATCTCCGAAACGGCTGGACCGACTGGGGATAAAATGAGGGGAAAGGGTATAGACGTCCAAGGGAGAACTACTGATCAAATTAATAGTTTTTTTCAGAAAGGTCAAATTCGTAGCATTAGTGACCGTAGGAAGTGTATGAGGAGATGCATGAATGAGGATGAAGCGAAAGAAGTATGTAAGAATCGTTTAAGGCTTGGGTGGTCTACCCCCATGGGATACAGGCGTAAGCATATGAATGTAAAGATATATAATGTGAAATTTACAATTTGGTGCAGTGTTCGGAACCTGAAGTGGACCGATTATCGTACCAGGGGCTGGCAGGGGCGTAAAATTATCGTACACAGATCGAAATTATCGTACTTTTTAGGATAATGTCTATTATAGATAAATAAATATAAGTACTAATAAACATTTTTCTGCTCTAGAAAATGTTTTTTCTTTTTTTAGAAATAGACATAATATTTATTCACATGAAATATGGTACAATGGTACAATGGAAGGTTATAAGAATCACATATTTCACCCAATTTTCTTCATTTAATGAAAAAAATTATGCTACTGCGATTTAGACTATCAGCGCATGAGTGAAATAATATAAATTCTCAAATTTTGCATCATGATATAAATTATCGTACAATCTGCGTACGATAATAACATGCTATCGTACATCGTGCCTAGGCACAAAATTATCGTATGTGTACGATAATTATCGTACGGTTCCGAACACTGATTTGGTGTAGAAATTGCGGGCACAAGCTGCTGCGATATGCACTAGCATGCATTACATTGTCAAGAATATTAATTTAAAATAAATCTAATACATTTTAATTCTAATATTTGACATTCAGAACAACTTTCAGGCAATCTGAGTTGAAGTCGTAAAAAAAGGGGTTTATGTTATGTACAATAATGGCAGTAGGCAGTTTATGTAAATTACACTCGGGGTAGGTTACATCTCGTGGGAAATAAACGTGTATCACTAGAGGTGGGTGATAAACAAACATATTTTATTATCTTTCGCGATACGCCCCTTTGTTTCTGCGTTAATAATTCTCCGCTACTCGTGCGCGAGTTAAATCCCGACTTATTACCTAATAATTTGTTAGTAAGGCGAAATATCCCTTAAGGTACTTCTAATTAGTTTAATGTCTTAATCCTCATCTTTACTTAAAATTATAAAACTGAATTTGTTTATCATTTGACATAATACACATCTCATTTCCACTTCCATCTCTTCGCACTAAGTAAAAAAGAACGTCACTGTTTCGAAGCACCTCATGAATTGAAATTAGAATCACCATACCGCGCTATTAGCAAAGAGAGTAGGAAAATTCCTTAGGGTTGGTTAAGGTAAAAATAAAGGAGGTGTTTATTTAATTGAGGCTTTACAAAATGGCACTTGGAGTTTCCTGGCGAGGTTTTTAAGACTTTTAATCTTGGCCGTGTTACATGTTAGTGATTCTATTATAATTTAACGACACTGGCATTTTTTCCAATTTCGAGGTTTTATTATAATACGGGTAGGAATAGGCATCAATAGGCCTGTTAATATCAAAGGCCAAGACTTACTCTAGAGTACACCGTGCTTAGGGGGACTCTGATAGATCGCACCAGTGTCCTCTCTCACTTTGCCGGGGCACATCCCCGGTGCAGCTGTAAAACCGCCCCTGGAGACCGCGCTGTGTAAGCCGCTGCCACCTACACGGACTCGCGGCTTGGTGGTCAAAGCTCCCACCCCAACCACCACCAGCAGGTCCTCTTTTAGTCGCCTTTTACGACAGGCAGGGGACCATAGCCAAATTCTTAGACCCTGGCTGTTGGGTGGTGGTGATCGGATTGACTAAGGCTCTGGCGTACCAGAACCTTAATCAAAACTACTATTTTAACACATCATATTTATGCCACACTTTTTTGTTTTGAGCAAATATCGTGATATAATATATATATTTATTAACACGTGGACCTAGAGTCCTCCAATGTTTTCCACATTCGATTTGGTTGCTACTTCGCTTAGCCCCCCTTAGTTTTTTGATTCCGAGCATTATGGCATTCCGGTACGCCCCTGGCCTTACACACCTACATGAAGTTGTATTAATTTCGCTATTTTGAAAACATAGAGAAAAGCAGAAGGGTTCCGCTAGCATAACGAACGACACCCGCACCCTTCTATTGAGCATTGACGCTAGCACCGTCCGGGAGTGTACCGGAATGGGACCATAGCGGCGGGACCTAACTTTTTTTGGAGTCCTTCTGCATTTCGTCGCTTCATCGATACTTTTCCTTTAACAGTTACTTAGTATTTTTTTCCATTTGAAGGTGAATACTCAAAAGTCATCAGCAAAATGTTCGTCTATCCCCAGGAAGTTACCAATTAAGACCTCTTCGGTAAAACTATAATCTCACTTAAAACTGGTGTAAATGTACTAAAAACCTTTGATTACAACTTCAGAGAATAAAGGCGCGAGCGTTATGAATATATTATTTTCTAATTGATTCTAATGTAGTTCACGCAAGTTTTCTGGCAATAGTTCGGTTTTATATTTGAGAAATCGTTAAGAGAAACGGCGGAACGAAAACAACATTACTTTTCGATGACAAATTGGACGTACGAGTAACCGGGACCATAAGTATATATGTCTCTTTTAAATTTTATATTTGTTTGTCGTCGAGCTAGTTTTCCAATGATAACTGTTTGTTACGTATGAAATATTATGTTTGGAAAAGTACTGAGTATTATTGAATTTCAAAACTTAGGGACAAACGTCCGAATTTTCACCTTCTGAAAAATAAAATTCTTTGTTCATTTGAATTAATTCAATTGTAGTCAGTGTTTAAACCAGTATTCTTTGAATAATCAGTAAGAAACTTTTTGGTTTTAATAGTATTGTAATTTTAACAGAATGGTTGTAAAATTTGTTTATAATCCCTCATGAAAAACTAATAAACTTTTAGAATATTAAGTATACTGTCGGCTTCATGTGTTTTGCTAATATCAAGTAAGCACAAAACAAGGCTTGGTAACTGTTTTCCTAATCCTATACTAATACGAGTAGGTATCCTACGTTTGCATGTGTAGGTTTGTTTGTCTATGGTGAACTTCTGTGATTCTATACGACCGATAAAGGTTGATACAAAATAGATAAGGATACAGTCAGCATAATAGCAAGATCCGTAGATGAAAGGGGTATGAATATTCGAATGAGGAATCTGGAAGTTGATAAAAACTATGATAACAATAACACCCACATTTCACCGAAAATGATTAAGTGCCAACG
Source organism: Watsonalla binaria (assembly GCA_929442735.1). Classification (NCBI taxonomy): domain Eukaryota; kingdom Metazoa; phylum Arthropoda; class Insecta; order Lepidoptera; family Drepanidae; genus Watsonalla; species Watsonalla binaria. Next base: position 9,655,708 of record OV838924.1, on the reverse strand, counting down.
TGACAGAGGGTGAGTGCCTTTTAAGCACTATACATAGTTTCTTTGCAATTATTTCCTTCCCCGTAAATGACGTGGGATGAAATTACTTTACTTAAGTTTGTTCTGGTAATCATTGGTACAAGACTCTAAGATGCCAACTTGCGTCGCTTCATCAGGCGACTGCTCAAACCCCACAGCCACCACGGCTGCTTCTCAAAATAATATTTAAGAATACATTGTTGAAAAAATGTTAAGGCTTCGAATGAAAATCAGGTATCATAGGAAATGATGGGTATATAAATGGAAAGGCTACATAACAATATGCCAAGCGTAATCTATCAAAGTAAAATCTTTAAACTTGGTCGGCTTCACTCAAAAGTGTTGTAATTTAGACAAAGGGACGTTTTATTGTTACATTTTAATTAGAGTGCGGAATTACCTAAGGGTACCCTATCGAATCAAGCCGGAACCCATTCCGAACGTAACCGAGAAAATTTAACTAAAATTGGTAAATTAATTTTCTTATTTTTCCCGTGCCATAGAGTTATTTTTTTTACGAATAATACATTTAACCGCTGTTGTTTGAACTTGTTTGTCACTTAAAATGCTTAAAAAACTATATTTTCTATTCTGCAGTATAATTAGTTTTAGCAAACGATCATTATGGTAAGAGTTCTTATAAAAAAGAAATTTAAAGGTACTATCATCATCAAATAAGCTAAAATATACAACGATCGTTCGGTTATTGTATCGGCGTACTTTGCTCGCAAAAATTTAAATTTAAAAAAATATAAGTGTCATAAACAATATTACTTACCAACCATATATAACCTCGGCAACTTGAAAAGGTATTCTTCTGAAAATTTGTTAGTTATTTTAACTATCGACGAACTAAGATAAGACCTTGCATTGTGCATGCATGTGAGTAGACGTTTGTAGGTACAAAAAAAGAGTTGATTTGTAATTAACTTTTATTCAAAACCACCTTTAAATAAATTACGTTTAAGATATTTGTTATATCTGTTATTATTTTTATTTCTGTCTAGTATGAAAATATTTACTATCTGTGCCCCCGGTTGCACCCGAGTAGACTTAATTTAGAGATAAGCCTCAACAAACAGCTACAGCAAACTGCAACAAGCAGCATATACCTACTATTATATTATGCATTTAGTGAAGTTGTTATTTTAAATTACAAACAGACACAATTTTTTTTATTATGTGTATAAATATTATATATATAGAGAAGCATACATTTCTTTATAAAAGTAACTTGTAGCATCTCACCAGCATTGCGGCAGATGTAACCACACGATATGGTTTCTATGTATAAAATGTCTGTACAAAAAATATGAAGACATTTTACCGATTTCCCTTGAGATATTGGAACCTACCCTATTTACATAAAGTGATGTGGAAAAAAAATCGAATGCATTGTAAGTTGTACCCAGCGATTTTGTTGAGATGGTCTCGATGGACCATTGGTTATGAAATGGATGTTTCTTGATTGATGAATCGTTGCAGACCCTTGACGACAAAGCGATATATTCGGCCTAAGGTCGATAGGGCCTGGATCATAATATACAATATTAGGTTACGTAGAAATTACATCGTATGATTTTTTTATTATATTATATCGCTCTATCTGTTGGGATCGGCACTTGATTGAATTCGATAGCGTTTACCAGTTTTACAAACGAAGGGAAGGCCGTTTTTGCGTGACCCATGAAAGGTTATAATCATTAGAGGAATTTTCATGGAGGTACTTTCTGCAAAGAATCAGACATTTTTATTATTTAAATATATATATTATATGCTCACGCCATCCCAGAAGGGTCCCCGAAACAGCCACATTTAAAAAATATGATTGACTGCCAACGAGACAGAGGGTGAGTCCATCACTGTCTCAGGCACTGTACATACGTATTTAAATTACTTCTGTGAAATATGCAGGGTTCCTCACGATTTTTTCGTTGACTGTAAAGCACGTGGCGTGAAATTTATGCACTTTTGTTTTTAGAAAAACTCATGATAACTGGCATTCAAACTAGCGCGCTCAAACCCTACGGCCACCGCGCCATATTTTTTGTTAATGTATAAAATATCAAGTTGTATTACTGGGTAAGAAAGTTCGTATTCTCTAGTATATAAGTACAAGACCGTCACTTGTTTTCGTTTTGATAAGACTTTTTTTCGCTTTTACATCAGCGCTAGTTACAATCTAGGTTAATTGAAGTTGCAACATTCAAAGGCTTGACTCGCAGCTCAGTTGCCATATGAACGAGCAGTGGGTTTTTGTCAATACTAATTATTTACGATGTATAGGAAATTTCTTAATGTATTTTGGTACTGAAATGGGATTTATTATTCGAATTTTGGATTTTACTAGACACTGTCCAGGCACAAAACTACTTTAAATTTGGTATAACAAATGTAACGTCAAGTAAGAAGTTTTGAATACGCTCTGCTAACATTGGTGATGATGGCCCCCAGTACTTGCAGGAAAATACTGAACTCACCATCTGCCACGTTGGCATTTAATCTTCCTCGATTAACTTACGGTGTTGGTTGGTATTACAGCACCTTTAGTTACCCCTTCGGGGACCGTCTGGGAGCATATATATTTTTTTAATTCACTATGGCATTATCCAGCTTTATGTCTATCGAACATTGTTTGACAAATGAGGCCTGGAAGCCAGGAGCAGACCTTGGTTGGTTGAATGAAACACCGTAACTTGGGCAGTCCTGGTATTTATTGATTCCACAAATGTATTGATTGGTTCCCTTGACGACCACTTGAATCATTGAATACTTGAATACATTTGACACTGAACTCTATACACAACTAAATGAAAATCTTACCATCGAGATGTAAAACAATACAACGCCATCTTGTGATAAGATGGCTAACTATCACGAATAAACTACGTTAAACAAACATAGTTTTGCCTAAGCTTGTTTACAGGCGTCATAAGATGTAGTCAAATCTAACATGGACTAAATAATTAATGCTAAATGAAACTAAATGCTTAATAGAATAACAAAAACATTTTTGCAATCATCGTTAACTACTAATTCCTTAGGATGAATATTTTAAATGTTCTATAATTTTAATGAGAATTAGACTACCGCCGTTTAAACTTTGAATGAATATTTTTAGCGGTTTTCCAGATTACTTCTACTCGAACAGTTTAAAGTTTCCCCGCGAAAGTTATCCGGGACACAATAGAAGGGATACAGAAGGTCAGCGTTCAGACAAGTTTCATAGACTGTTACTTCTCGGGGACACTTTATCAAGTTGTATGACGATATACAACCTATGAATGTATGGTACACACATTTCTTATTTCTTATTTCACACTACAAAGTTGTCAAAAAAGTCTGCCTATGCTCCCATCACATTCTTCCTCCTATGCACTAGCAACCTTACTCACCGTAGGACAATACTCTATTACGAGCATTATTTAGCTGCGAGCTCCTGTAAGTTAGGTATTATCCCCAGAGTTCCTATTTGTATCGCTTCTATAAGCGAAGTGCGAGGATAGTATTACTTAGTCCACAGGCCCCGTTGGGCAGCTAAGAATACCGAACGAGAGATCTCGTTATGCCTCACATTTCTTATTTATATATAATATATTGTATACATTTTATACATCTATATCTATACAGATAAATAAAATTGAAGTGTCTGCTTTTCACTGATTGTATATGAAAGAATATAAGTTACAAAAAAAAAAACATTTTTTTTTTTATTTTTCTCTGCCTATCTGTCAGTTTATTCCGGATAATCTCCGCAACGGCTGGACCGATTTAAACGGGACTTTCACTGGTAGGTAGCTAATATAACAAGGAGTAACTTAGGCTACTTTTATTTAAACTTTTATAAAAAAATTAGGGCTCCGTCGATCACACATGAAATTCAGTATACAATGCTGAAACACAGCTACAACTTAAATGCAGTGGCAGCTGACCTACTGTATGTATTTATTCCGTGGTGGTGGTTCAGGGTGTTGTGTAGCGCGCCCGATAAAACGTTTATTTACTCAACCAGCAGCGCGTTGCTTGTCTTTTTGCGTATTCAGATGTTTGTATGGGACTTGCAATATGTCTGACTTAGGATTTGGTGATATTTTTAGAGAAAAGGTTTATCTTGTTGAGCTGTGCTCCACCGTTTTACCTAAAGATGGCTTTAGCTCGCGGATCCCTATTTTTTGCACAGTTAATGTCATGTTTGAATCGGTCCAGCCGTATCAGAGATATGACGGAACAAACTGACAGAAAAAAATTTGTTTCCCTTTCATGTAAGTACCGCATATACTTGCATTATGCATTTAATAAAAAGCTATATATTTGAAATAACAATCAAACACTTACATGTTATTTATACGTATAGAATCGAAGATTTTAAATAAGGTTGAACATTTCAGAACTAGGGATGAATCTTACTCACCGCAGAAGCACAGAGTGCCTAGTGCGAGTTTTCTTGAAATCGAATTGTATGAGCTCATAATAGTGTCACCTTTAGGCCGACAGACGGCGCTGTTTTGATTCTGTACAAATCTAGGTTTACGTCGAAGCGATGACTTGTAACGGCGGCATCTCTCACTAGATCCTCAATTCTTCTTCTTAAGGTGGCTCTCCTATTAACGAAGGCTGGCAGTCAATTTGGAGTATTCCTCTCTATTTCTAGCGAGACGAAAGAGTTCGGTTGCACTCGCTATCCCCGTCCACTCCCGGATGTTACGCAACCAAGATTTTTCCTCCGACCAACACGTCTTTGGCCCGCGATTTTTCCCATCATAATTAGTTGTAGTAACTCGTACCTATCATGTCTCAATACATGTCCTAGGTAGGCAACTTTCCTTTATCTGACGGTCTGCAATAGATCACGTTTCTGTTTTACTCGTCGATGTATTTCAATGTTGGTAACTTTTTGAGTCCAGCTAATAGCAAGCATCCGCCTGTATGCTTACATTTCAAACGCCTCTACACGTTTTCGGAGGTCCTCTTTGATCGTCCAAGCCTCACATCCGTATAGAACAATGGGCCAGATGTAACAACGGAGCCTTTGAATGCGCAAACACAGTCCGAGACTACGGTTGCAGAGATCACGCTTCATCTTAGTGAAGGAGCTGCCAGCTATTTCGATACCGTTTCTTATTTCTTGATCACTTTCCCAAGATTAATTTAACCATGTACAGAGGTATTTGTTCTTATTCACTTGCTCATGTGTGTGTCCTTCGAAAGATAATTTAAAACACGCAGCCCCGTCCTGCCTGGTTGAAACGAACATAATTATCAGTACTTCTTTGAGATATTCCCAGCGGGGCATGTACCAATGAGTTTTTCTAAAAACTTATGTGCAGTTATTTCACATCACGTGCTTTACGGTGAAGGTTTTCCTGTTGTTTTCATCGTGAGGAAACCTGCATATGTCTGCGAAGTAATTCAAAGACGTATGTATAGTGCCTAAGAAGGCGATGGACTCACCCTCTGTCACGTTGGCATCGTCATAATCATATTCGGTGAAATGTGGGTGTTGTTACAACACCTCTGCTTACCCCTTCGGGGACCCTTCAGGGATGGCGTGAGCTTATTTATTTCTTTGAAATAGCTTGTAAACTTAAGGTGAACGTTCATTCTCCAGGCTTACAGCTCCGAATTTCGTAGAGATCCCGCTATGCCCAACCTCTCTTAAAGCTGTAGAAACATATTTGACGCCACATTAATTTGTTTTAATTGATTTTAATTCCGAGACAATTGACCTTTTCTACATTTCCGCTTCCGCAAAATGGGTTTTTAATTACATCGTATTTTCTCTAACTGTAATTGCTTTATATTACAAGGTTTTATAAGATTCAATTGTGGAGGTTGAACAAATCGTTTTAAGAACAAGTTACGCTGTCGGTTTCCAATTGAATATCTTTGGTAACCGTTGCAAACTTTTCTGATGCCTATAAAAGATCTGGCATAAGATTTTTCCAGTAGAATGTTTGCACAAGCCAGATGGCTCTGACTTTGAATTCTAGATATTACATCTTATGTCTAGCACCAAAGTAAACATTGATTACAGAAAATAATGGATATGTCAAAAGGTCTACATATAGACTAGCTGTGCCCGCGGATGGGCGACCTGCGGAAGCCTAAAGTTTTTTTACATAATAGTAGCCAAGTTACTACTTGTAACATTAGCTATCTGCCAGTGAATCCAGCAACTTAGATATAATATGCATTCAGCACGATTCACCGTAAAGCACGTTGGGTGAAATTACTGCACTTAAGTTTTTAGAAAAACTCGTTGGTATAGGCCGTTGGCATGATAATGTGCATTAATATTTCGGAAATATTATTTTGCAATATCACCAAAATATCATACATACGCTTCCATAACAATCAACTATAAATTGCTGACAAACTCAATCTGACCAACTACCGTTTGTTTCGATTGGGTTATATCAGTTTCAAAAGGCAATAGGATCAACCGAGTCGTTCCATCCGTAACGATGATCACAATACTCATCTTCTAACGTATATTGTGTCGCAATAGTCCCACGACGGTAGCCAGATGTTGTTAGCGCGTAAACAAAACATTTTACTGCTCCCCAGTTTGTGGAGAATAAAAAAGAATATGCGTAGAGGCGTGAAGCCTTTGTTTCGAGCGCTGAATCTATTCATATATAATTTATACATTTATACCTGCGTCTGTTTTTCATTCCAAAATAACAGCTTTTCATTAAATGCATATGAAAGTATATTAGGTACTGAAATAAAAAAAAATCAATTTTTAAAAAATGTCTTTCTGTTCCGGCTAATCTTCAAAACGGCTGGGCCGATTGAAACGGGACTTTCACTGGTAGATAACTAATGTCACAAGAATTATGCATGGAGTGAAAAGGTGTTATTTTGGTATTACAAACGGACACTTCAATTTTATTTATGTGTATATAGATGTATATATTAAAAACCAACTCAATTATTTATTGCTAACGTGCCAAAAAAAAACAAAATAGGCAATCTGATTTTTATTTCGGAGTACCACCTCTACAAAAGCAGTGAATTAATCTTTGCGTTAAGGTTCAACGGTTTGAAATTACCACTATCACTATTGGTGAGGAGCCTAATATAGTCGGCGGCTTATGGGCGGGCCTTTATCTAAACATTATTAAACATAAACTAATTGAGTGGAAATGAAAACGGCGCAGTGTGGATACAATTTGCGAGCTCGCAATTACAAAGCGACGTGCGTCCTTGTTGGTCCTTGTATGTCCTACAAGTTATTAGAAGGCTCTTAAAATTAGAACTTGAATGGCTGCCGACTGTTTTAGTTCTTTGAGTAATAAAATAATTATTGTTTTAGTATAATTTTAGGCTTATGTTTAAGTTTAGCATATTTTATTTTTAAAAATAATGTGTTTCTTTTTTCTTACATTTTCCTCACGATGTTTTCCTTCACCATAAAGCACGTGGTGTGAAATCACTGTACATAAGTTTTTTTTTAGAAAAACTCATTGGTACAGGCCCCGCTGGGATTCAAACATGCGTCGCTTGCGTAGCAGGCGACTGCTCTAACCCCGAGGCCACCACGGCTCTTAACCACGCCAATTGTGTATTATACTTTACATTGCGTGCACAAATAACATGTATATTTTAAATTTGTTGAATGACAGTCAGAGTGCACAGAAGTTGTCGATGAATCCAGTATTTCACAGAAAATCCATGCACATAGATGTGAAATATCATTTGGCCAGAGAGTGTGTTCCAAATAATATAGTAACATACATACATACATACATATGCTCACGCCTGTATTCCCCGAAGGGGTTGTAATCAAAACACCCACTTTTCACCGAAGATGATTAAGTGCCAACGTGACAGAGAGTGAGTCCATCGCCGTCTCAGGCACTATACATACGTCATTGAATTACTTCTCAGAAATATGCAGGTTTCCTCACGATGTTTTCCTTCACTGTAAAACACGTGGTGTGAACTCACTGTACATAAATTTTTTAGAAAAACTCATTGGTACAGGCCCCGCTGGGATTCGAACTTGCGTCGCTTGCGTAGCAGGCGACTGTTTTAACCACGAGGCCACCAAGGCTCTCTCTTATATCTAAATAATCAACATTAAATACTGCTATCGACATCTGTTGTCACTAGTGTGAAACTTACCTGTATTAGTATTAGTATATTGTATCTATAGCATGTTAGTTTTTGAATAAAAAAATAAAACCAGTTCTCTCTTGAATCTCAACGTGCTTGTTTTATTAGAATAATGAAGGATTAATTTACTTTGCTAAGATAACATGCAATAAACATCGGAAACTTTTATTAAAAGTACTTTGAAGGTCCTTTATTAACCAAACAGATTATCTGGTGCTATTGTGTAGAGCAGAGACCGTTAACCGTGAGAGTCAACCCTTATTGTTCTTAGTAATACAATCTTATCTTAACTGAAATATGCCACAGCTAAAACATGAGCAGTAGCTAAAATCCACATTCATCTTACTATAAAATATTGTTTTTAATTCAGTTAAAGTTCTTATATGCCTCAATACGTTTTATGTCTTATATAGAATATCCAATATGATAAAAAAATATTATGATAGAATCACAAAAATCACAAAATGGTTTTTATCTGTGCTATTTGATGTGTCCGTAATTATTGTCATCAGCTGTTAACTGTCTATCAACTGACATAAAAAAAGGAAATTAGGCAGAACTCTTCTACCAAAATATTCTTCGAAACAAAAATACTATATCCTTAAAATATTATCATCATCATGAATTTAAGAGTAATTGCCTCAATCCAGTGCCATCTCTTTGACCTTCTTATACGTCATGACAGAAAGCTTTTCCTTAACTTGTCTCATATACATTTTCTTTGCACCCTCTCCCTATCTTCCCTTCTACCTTTCCTTCTAATATGTTTTTAAAGAAACTGTCATGTCGCATAAGGAGGCAAATCATCTTTCCCCTTCGATTTTAGATTGTTCTCCATATAACAAATATTTCCCTAACTATTTTGAGTACATTTTCATTCGGTACTCTTTCTGTGTTTAAAATATTATATTAGATGTAATTATGCTACGCAAGCGACGCAAGTTCGAATCTAAGCGGAGCTTTTACCACAGAGTTTTTCCAAAAAACTTATGTGCAGTTATTTCTCACCACGTGCTTTACGGTGAAGAAAAACATCGTGTTGAAACCCGTGTATGTCTTTGAAGTAAATCAAAGACGTTATAGTTCCTGAGACGGTGATAGACTCACCCTTTGTCACGTTGGCACTCAATCATGTTCGGTGAAATGTGGGCTTTGTTACAACATTGTTTTACCTCTGCTTACCTCTTCGGGTACCCTTTTGGGATGGCGTGAGCATATTTAATTTATAATATTGAATTTTTACAAAGATACTGTTCGATTATTAACTATGGCCTATGAAAAGTAGCTGGTGATAATACTCTAAATATCGTGACAATGTAGGGTTGCAGTGAGCAAAGTTTCGGTGTTAGTACTAAAATATTATTATTGTCATTTGTAAGCTATAAGGTGCTTTTAGTACGTTAATCTCGAGGAAGGTAATTTGAATAGAGTACATAGTGCCACTGTCTTGCGAGGAACGTTTAACTTTAGACCTTATTAATGAAATAACTAAGTCGTTTTTCCCAAAGAAGTCCGCTTAAGTCGACACAATACCCGGATTAAAACAACTATTCGTAAAAGTTACATATTGGTCTTGATTCAGATTTTTATAATATAGAAGTGAATATCTTTATCCTCATTGTAAATTGGTGCTATATGACGCGATATATGAAGTTGATGCTACCAAATATCTCGGACAGTTCTATATTTATTTCTGTGTCCGTAGACAGGGTCTTTAAATCAGCCTGTAAAATACATCCACAGATACAACGTGGACACTAATAGATAATTATATTATCGATGTAACTCCATGATCACTACTTATTATTCCATAACTAAAAAATATAGTCTAAGGATAGCGAGTAATCATACTTATCCCCAGCAAAGGGAATGAAGCAGGTGCAGCCGAAGGAAAGCCAGCTGAAGAATATGAAAATATGTATTATATTATATACTAGTTTTAACGGCGAGCTCTTAAGGCTGACATTGACATCAACAAAGAACAATAAAAATATAAAAGGTTAATATATTTAAATAAATATTATCCATATTATCGTTAGGTTCTACATTTGCGTCGCTTACGGGGAAGATCTTCCAGCTAGACTGTCATGCATCAGAAACCGCGTCTCCAACTGTTTTAGTTAGAAACTTGTATACATATATAGTGCGCTTGAAATTATCATAGCACGATTTACTCTATCGGGTATTTGTACTCAAAACTGCGTTTGTTTGCGAGTAGCGCCATCTATGTAGCGGGTGGAGAAGCGCTACTACAAAATTTAATCTCCTATTTGATTAATTTACTAGCGGACGTCACGCGGTTTCAGATAAGTAGTTCGCGTTCCGGGTGATAATATATAACCTATGCTACTTGCTGATGAAGGTCAATTTTCTTTGGTCAATTTGTTACAAACATACTTACATACAAATCTTTCCTTTTTATCATATTAGTATAGATTTATCATTTAAGTAAACTTACAATATACTAAGTTGTATATAGCAATATCTGGTACCGAGTTTTGTATTAAGAAGGTAAGTTTTGCAAAGATGTAACTTTGATTGTAACTTATCTTCCCAAAACTAACCAAGCTATATAATATAATATCTTTTCAAGACTAATGCAATATTTATTGGGTGGATTTAATCTCAACCAAATGTAACGCGCAGAATTCGGTTGCCAAAGTTTCTTAGATCTGCAAAACAATTTGAGACAAAACAGAAGTTACTTACTTCGGGAAAATTTGTGTCAGACTCTGCCAAGTTTTATTGCACCAGCTTTCTTGAAAATTCCAAGCACTAAATAAAATTTTTCATACAATGTATTAAATACAATTGACCTCTCTTATAAATTGTTGAAGCAATTGAATTTATTTTATACTCATTAGCGGATACATATTTAATCAATTATTTCTGAAAAAAAAATACACCGTATTAAAAAAAAATGGCTATGTGCTCTTGATGGCGTGACGTACTGCACTAGTATTTAGTATCCCAACTATTGCTTTTCACACGTTCAAACGTCATATTCATATTCATATATTTATTGCTCAAGTTGGTTACATTTACGCATATAAACTTAATTATAATCCTTATGACTTATAACTAACAACCCTGTTAGGGCACAGCAATTAGAGAGGCACTATTATTATTTCTAAAGTTACTTAGACTAGTTTCTCGTCGTTCGTTAGACCTTGCGTTTTTCACTTTTTTTGTATGAAGACGTAACACTACCTACCCCGACGCTTTAGGCGCTTATAATTTTCCCATTCAATAATATTTCTTAAACATTCGTTATTTAAATTCATATTTAATGTTAAAGGAGCCTTGAGCAAGCAAGCGACGCAAGTTCGAATCCCAGCGGGTCCTGTACCAATGAGTTTTTATAAAAACTTATCTACAGTGATTTCACACCACGTGCTTTACGGTGAAGGAAAACATCGTCAGAAAACCTGCATATTTTTGAGAAGTAATTCAATGACGTATGTAAAGTGTCTGAGACGGCGATGGACTCACCACCTGTCACGTTGGCACTTAATAATCTTCGGTGAAAAGTGGGTGTTGTTATTACAACACCTCTGCCTACCCCTTCGGGGAATACAGGTGTGAGCATATGTATGTATGTATTTAAGGTTACTCGGGACTTATCACGATAATATTTTGACAATAACGTACCTCGGCGTTTCGATTGGGTTACACCGTGGTCGCGAGCAGACTCAGTCTGAGTAACTTATATGAATATATTCCCATTCAAAATGATGACAACACTACATTTTAAAACATGTTGAATACTTGGGGCACAGAAAAATCATTGCATACACCGGTCATCATCTCCCTGGCCTTATCCCATACATTGTTGGGGTCGGCACTTGATTCAACCCGATGTGGCTGATCACCTGATTTTTATACGAAGCGACTGCCATCTGACCTTTGCAACCCCTTTAACGAGGAAAGTCTGTGATATTTATAGGCCTCCGACTGACCTGTAACGATTGCCAAAGATGATAAATTGGCAACCGGGACCGACGGCTTAACGTGCTCTCCGAGGCACGGAGGGAACTCGGGCGGTCACCCATCCAATTACTGGCTAGGCTTAGGGTTTAGGTTAGGTTAGGGTTAGTGCAAGGCCAGGAGACCTCCTCGTGTGCCCGACCCATTGTTTGTCCTAAGGATACGTCCGAGGGAACGACAATGGCTTCGGGCCGGTGCACCCTGGACGTCGCCGACGGACTCTTCGGGGGCCTCCATCGAGTGACTTTGCTCCTCGATGGCGATCCCTGGGGACGCCGTCGTCGATGACCGACTTCTGGCACTCGACGCAGGTGGCGGAGGTGGAATTCGCTCCTTGTGCGTCTCTGTTCAGCAGAGATGACAACGGATGCGAGCCTGCGTCACCCATTCCCAAGGCCCGGCGTGCCTATGGGAACTAGACCTTCTGTCTAGGGCTGGGGGGTGATACCCAGTCAAACGTCAGGGGGATGGGGAGGCACTCCGAAAGGGGTGCCCGGGGTTGACGCTATCTCGCTCGTCACCCCGTGAATGCCGTAATCACCGGCTCTTCCTTCAACGATTCCAGTTAGCGAGGCTGGATACGTCGGGGAGTCGGTGACCGGAGAGGGCTTGCCTTAATTGGCCGGCCTGCGAGGAGCAAACCTCTATAAAAATCCGACAGCGAAGTCGTGAAAACCTGAGAGGCTCTGGGCCACCTCTCAGTATGTAAGTCCCCCATTGTCGGAATGGGCGTCACCCGGCAATGGTTTTTAGTTCGACCCATACTCGTGGGAACTGTTATGGATTCTATAAAAAATACAAACAAATCGATGGTGGAAGAAGGAGAGGGAGTCAAATCCCTAGATGGGAAGGAGTCTGCGGGGGGGAAGCAGCTGCTGACCCCCGTGGTCGAGATGGAGAGCTGCAGTAGTGGAGCAGCTGGGGCGGTGCGAACAAGGTCGCAGAAGAGGAGCAGGACGAACTCTGGCTCCTCCTGCGGTGAGCAGAAGGCCGCCAAAGTTGGTTCGGCGACGCGTGGGCGAGCGCGCACAGGCGCCGCTGTCGCTAAACCAACGCGGGACCGAAGTGGACGCTTCATTCGGCCCCCAACACCGTGTGCTGGAAGCGAACGCGAGGAGGACAGCGAGTCGGATATGTCCCTCGTGTCGCTGACCTCCGGGGAGGCAGACGCTGCGTGCAGGGCCGGCCGCTCAGCAACGAGCCGTGCGGCGTTCTTGAAGGACGTCGCGGACGACCTGTCCGATCCAGAATTGGCCCTGACCAACACCAGGGCCAAAAAGAAGCTGCCGTCGGTGGAGGAGCTGAAGGGTAAGTTGGAGGAGATGCCCACACAGGAGTTGAGCACCCTCATTAAAGAGCAGCAGACGGCGGTGGAACGAGTGGCGGACAGGTCGAAGCACCTTAAGGGAAACTTCGTCCACCAACTTCGAGTGAGTGCACGAAGGACCGAGGCGGCGTCGCTTGTTCTCGCGATGCGTACATCCGCGGGCGCCAACACCGAAAGGTTGGAGCGCGAGAACGCGGATTTGCGCTCGCAGATGGCGGCCCTCTCTGCCCGGATGGAGAAGCTCACGGAGGAGCTCTCTGTCCTCCGTGGAGCGGGCAGGGATGGGGCCAGCGATGCCGCCTCGGCACTGCCTACGGGGGTGGAGGACCTCACGCGCGCTATCATGGTCCAGGTTGGGACCATGATTAGCGCGCGGTTCGAGGCCCTGGAGGAGCGGCTGCTTCCTGAGAGGCGCATGCGTCCCCCACTCGCTGCGGACGCCAGAAGAGCGGCTCAGGCGCCTGTCGCGCCACCTGCCGCACAGCCTATGGAGGCACCCCCTTGCCCGGCGGCCCCGGCCTCCGGGCCACCTGCCCCGGAGACGCGGGGGCGGAAGCGAGGAGGGAAGAGAAGCAGGAGAGCAAAGCAGAGTTCGGCCGCTGCTGCAGTGCCGCCGACCGCTGCTCCACCTGCAGCTCCGCGGGCAGTGCAGGCGCCGCCCCCCCTGGTGGCGTGGAGCACCGTGGTGGGGCGTAAGGCCCAACCTAAGGCTGGGCCGAGCACAGGGCCCCAACGGGCTCCAACAGCGAAGCCTGCGTCACGGCCTCCGCCGTCGCGCAAGCCGGAAAGGGCTCCCGCGCGGCCGCCAACTGTCGCAGCGATCACCGTGACGATCCCAGAAGGGTCGAACGTCACGTACGCTGCGGTATTGGCCGCCGCGAGGGAGAGGATTAAGCTCGCCGACCTTGGCATTCCGAGTCTTCGGAACCGGAAGGCCATAACCGGCGGGCTGATCCTCGAGGTCCCGGATCCGGACTCTGCCTCCAAGGCCGACGCGCTCGCTAGTCGCATGCGCGAGTCCCTCGCTGACATGGGCGTGCGTATTGTGCGCCCAGTCAAGATGGGGGACATGAGGGTGATGGATCTCAATGAGGCCATCACCCCCGAAGACGTCGCGACCGCGATCGCGGAGGCTGGAGGCTGCGCGGCGGCGGACGTGAAAGTGGGCGACATAAAGCGCCCCTCACGTCTGGCCCTGGGGACTGTGTGGGTCCGCTGCCCACTCACCGCGGTGCGCAAGTTGTTCGCAGCTGGGCGCATCCAGGTTGGGTGGGTGTCGGTGCGGGTTGAGGCACTGGAGGCACGGCCTCTACAGTGCTTCCGGTGCCTCGAAATCGGCCACGTGCGTAGCACATGTCCGAGCTCGACGGATCGGAGCACCATGTGCTACGCATGTGGCGAGGCGGACCACAGGGCGAGTGAATGCACTCGCCCACTGAAGTGCCCGCTCTGCGCGGACCTGGGCCGGCCCTCTGGCCACAGGATGGGGGGCAAGAAATGCTCTGCCCCTCGTGGCAAGAGGGGCCGTAAGCCGGGTCCCGCGCAGCCGAGCGGCACGGGTCCGGCTCGGTCGGGTTCTGCCCCGACCGAGGCGGCAAAGAAGGCCCCAGCACGGCCTTAAGGCCCCAAAGAGCCCTGCAGTGCAACCTGAACCACTGTCGCGCGGCGCAGGACTTGTTCCAGCAGTCCGTCGCGCAGTGGTCGGTTGCACTGGCGGTGGTGGCGGAGCCATATCGCGTCGTCCCAAACCATCCTCGCTGGTTTGGTGACGACATGGACTCCGTCGCCATATACTGGGGTGGCGGTAGCGGCGACCCTCCCTGCTCCCTCATTGAGAGGGGGCTGGGATACGTCGCCGTGAGCTGGGGCCGCATAGTCGTTGTGGGCTGCTATGTCTCCCCCAACTGTACCCTCGCCGTCTACGAGGCGTACCTGGACGGGGTGGCCAACTGCATTCGCAGATGTCTGCCCCGTCCCGTGCTCGTCCTGGGCGACTTCAACGCTCACTCTCGTGAGTGGGGGAGTGCCCGGGATGACCCAAAGGGGGAGACAGTGCTGGAATGGGCGGCGGCGCTGGACCTCCGGTTGCTTAACCGGGGGTCCGTCAGCACCTGCGTGCGCTGGCAGGGGGAGTCGATCGTGGACCTCTCGTGGGCGACTCCCCAGGCAGCGCGCATGGTGACGGGGTGGAGAGTGGCGGAGGAGATGGTCACATTATCCGACCATCGCTACATAGCGATGGATGTGGCCATCCGCCTTCCCCGCCCCGACAGCCGCCGCCGTAGCAGCCCGCCGCGACGATGGTCTCTCAAGCGGCTGGACAGAGATCGTCTCTGCGCCGCAGCCATCGTCGCGGCCTGGCCTGAGGGCCAAGAGGAAGGGATCCTGCCCGATCCTGAGAGAGAAGCCGCCTGGTTCCGGGACACGATGACGTCCATATGTGACGCGTCGATGCCCCGGACCAGACCTGCCAAGCCCCGGGCCGTGTACTGGTGGTCGGAGGGTATCGCGGAGTTGCGTGAGACGTGCCTCCGCGCCCGACGCCGGTACACACGTGCCCGGAGAAGAAGGCGAGCCACAGCCGAAGAGTTGGGTGGAGCCTACGTGGCATACCGAGGCGCCACGAAGGCGCTGCAGGCAGCAATTGCCAGCGCCAAGGCTCGGTCGTGGGATGAGCTCATCGGGGGACTGGAGAGGGATCCATGGGGCCGCCCGTACAAGATGGTACTGGGCAAGCTGCGCCCGTGGGTCCCTCCGTTGACGGAAACTCTGGACCCGGCATTCGTGGAGAGGGTAGTCGATACCCTCTTCCCCAGGGTCCAGAGCAGTCCCGCGCCCCCTCCTTCGGAACCGACCACCTGGTCCGAAGAGATGGGGGTGACGACCGATGAGCTGGACCGAGCCGTGAGGCGCCTCGGAGCCCGAAACACGGCACCAGGCCCCGACGGAATTCCTGGTCGGGCCTGGGTGTTGGCTCTACCCAACGGGCTGGGGGACAGGCTGCGGCAGCTGTTTAACGGCTGCCTACGCTGCGGCGTGTTCCCCAGTGGCTGGAAAGTGGCTGGGTTGGTTCTCCTCCATAAGGATGGAAGACCCGCGGACTCTTCCTCCGCGTATCGTCCTCTCTGCCTACTAGATGAGGCGGGAAAGCTGCTCGAAAGAGTGATGGCTGACCGCCTCAGTACGCACCTGACGAGCGTCGGGCCGGACCTGTCGGAAGACCAATTTGGCTTCCGACGCGCGCGGTCGACAGTGGACGCGATCATACGCGTCCGAACACTGTCGACGCAGGCTGTATCCCGGGGCGGAGTGGCGTTGGCTGTCAGTCTTGACATAGTCAACGCCTTCAACAGCCTGCCCTGGGATGCAATATGGGGGGCCCTGGTGTACCACCGCGTGCCCCCCTACCTGCAGCGCGTGGTCCGTGCCTACTTGCACGACAGGTGCGTGCAATATGTGGGCGGAGATGGACGACTTCACCGGAGGAAGGTGTACTGCGGGGTCCCACAGGGATCGGTCCTAGGGCCACTCCTGTGGAACCTCGCGTACGATGCGGTCCTGCGGGTCGACCGCCCCGACGGCGTTAGCGTCGTCTGCTATGCGGACGACACGCTGGTGCTAGCCGTCGGGGCGACCTTCGAGGAGACCAACCGGCTCGCCGAGCTTGGCGTGGCATGCGTCGTGGAGAAAATCCACGAGCTGGGCCTTCGGGTAGCGCCGGAGAAGACCGAGGCGCTGTGGTTCCATAAACTCCCGAGGGGAAGGGAACCACCCAGCTCGTCGGTTCGCGTAGGTGACGTGGAGGTCCGGGTGGGACGGTACTTGAAGTACCTAGGTCTCACCCTGGACGGACGCTGGGGCTTCGAGGAGCACTTCAGCCGCATGGTCCCCCGGATCAATAGGGTAGCGGGTGCATTGCACAGACTGCTGCCCAATCTCGGGGGGCCGAGTGAAGGAGTCCGCCGCCTCTATGCGGGGGTCGTGCGATCCGTGGCCCTCTACGGAGCACCCGTCTGGTCTTCCAGACTGGGTGTTAGGCGCTGCAGAACTATCTATAATAGTATGCAGCGTCCTATGGCCATCCGGGTCGCACGAGGGTATCGTACCCTGTCCTTCGAGGCGGCCACTGTCCTGGCGCGGTTTCCGCCCCTGGACATCCTGGCGGAGATGGATGCTCGTGTTTACGACCGTCTCCGCCGGGCGGACGGAACCGCGCCTCCTAATGCGGCTGAAGTGCGCAGGCAGGAGCACCGACGTGCGCTCTTGGCGTGGCGTGAGCGGCTTCGTGAGCCGCAGAACGCCCGCCAACGCGCTGTCGGTGCAATTTTGCCGAGCCTCGGGCCCTGGCTAAAGAGGAAGGACCACGTCACCTTCCGGCTGACGCAGGTACTCACCGGACACGGGTGTTTCGGTGAGTACCTGAATCGGATCGGTCGCGAACCGACGGCGCAATGCCACCACTGCGGCAGTGACCGGGATTCCGCACAGCACACGCTGGAGCAGTGCCCAGCGTGGAGCTCGGAGCGTCGAGTCCTGGTCACCAGGATCGGGCAGGACCTCTCTCTGCCACGCGTAGTGACGGCTATGCTGGCAGACAGAGAGGCATGGAGGGCCGTAGTCTCCTTCTGCGAGACGGTAATGTCCCAGAAGGAGACCTCCGAGCGGGATCGGGAGAGAGCCGATCCCTCTCGGAGACGACGGCGACGGCGGGGCGGAGGCAACGCACGCCCCGGTCCGTCCACCCAATAGCCAGGGTCTAAGAATATGGCTATGGTATCCCCTGCCTGTCGTAAGAGGCGACTAAAAGGGGGCCGGAGGGCCTGCTGGCGGTGGTCGGGGTGGGAGCTTTGACCACCGGCGCGGGCCCGGGAAGGTGGCAGCGCGATGTGGCTCGCGCTGCCTTGCACAGCGAGGTCTCCAGGGGCGGCCCTACAGCTGCCCCGGGGATGTGCCCCGGCAAAGTGTGGGGGGACACCGGTGCGTTCTATTAGAGTACCCGGAGTCCCCCCTGAGCACTGAGGATGGCCACCGGGGGGGTTTTAGTGAGGTAAAAATCCCACATACCCCGATCTGCCTCTCCCAGGGCGGTCGGGGACCTTTTGAAGGTTTCCCCCTCGTCAACAAAAAAAAAAAAAAAAAAAGGGTTGCCACGAACTCCTCCGTGTTGAAACCGGTAAAGTTGAAAAAGTAGATATATTACTTTTCAGTACTTAACAAGTAGCACATATTCATCAAAGCAGTTTTTTAACCGATAAAGTTACGGTATTTAGCTTAAGAATTATGTTACAATGTTAATAGCATTCCGAACCACTAGTTTCCTTCCCAGTTTTAACTTTTGCACAATATTCTTGCCGGTTTTTATCGAAAGGCTAGTTTCCTTACCGGTAGTGTTGTAATCACACTGACATTTTAAAAGTGCCTTATTAGCAGCCTTAAGTGAATACATTTTCATTCGATTTAACGATAGAAATGAAACTAAAGTAAAAGTGTCCGATAACTTTGTAAATAGAGATATAAAAAAAACAATAAGGTTATTTTCCGTATATCTGTTTGTTTATTCTAACAAGGCGAGACGTTTAATACGAGGCAATTTACTAGCAAGTAGCAGATGTTAATTGAAATGATTGAACTAAATTTAAAGTTATGCGCAAAAAAAGGGCAAGCAGTATTTTTTACTAATCATTTATATGTTTCACATAGGTAACGTTTCATCGACTCTATCTACATAGGTAAATAACATTGAAATTTGTAATTCCGAAATAACAGCTTTTTACTAAATACATATGAAAATATGTACGGTCAAAAAAACAGTATTTTTTTAAATTATTAGCAGAATCATCTGTATGGCATCAGGGATGTAAAGTATATATTATGTATTTATTTATCCGACTATTTATTCTGCCATATATTATTTATTCTATGTAGACAATATATTATTTTTATTTACATAGTAAATGTATGATCATTATTTTTTTATGAAAAATGTATATTTACTTGTTATTTTTCTTCAAATTATCACCTGCCATGTCTGTCTCTGCATCACCCAAAGGTTGTCTGGTAGAGAACGCCTATGGCATTAATTCCGCCTGTGAATCTATTATATCTAAAACAAATGGCTGGATCGATTTAACTTTCACTGACCGATAGCTAATGTTACAAGGAGTGACTGGGGCTACCTTTTTAATTTAATCTACGCGGACCAAAAAAATATCTTGTATTATTACTGTGCTTTACAGAACATCACAGTAAAACGTTACACTGAAATAAAATAAAATGGTCGCTTTCATAGTACATATGTATTACATTTTAAAATGCTTACAAATACTATGGATTAATTATTCTTCATTTGAATGCAATAAAACGTGTTCGTGTCCGTGGAAGTAAATGTGTTGTGTCCGAAATTAATTGCACTTCAGTGTTGCTGCACACATGAATCGTCATGATACACATTTTATTCTCTGAAATCCCCAGTAGTTTTACTCCCGATTTGTACTATTCTTACTCACGTGTAGCTTTGCCTCGTGGTTTTAAACAATAAACCTTCTGTTACTGAGTGACGAAGATTTTTTTTTAATAGTGAAGCATTATATTGGCAGACCCAAGAAGCGCTGGCTTGACGTGATATGAGAGAGAACGACCTCACAGAGGAGCCGGGAAAACGCTAAGACGAAGTAGAAGAAGGAGTGAAGCATTATATTAGGGAAAATAAAACGAAGCTAAACTCCTTTCAGACAAAATATCATTATCCTCACGCTTCGCTGGTAGAAACAATACAATATGTATGGATAAGGCATAATGTCATTTCCATACCTTTTATATCGCAAGCGCGAAAGAATGTTACTCTATCTAGGCCTTCAGTTATTTTTGAGTTACATACATACATATGCTCACGCCTGTATTCCGCGAAAGAGTAGGCAGAGGTGTTGTAATATCATTACCCACTTTTCACTGAAGATGATTAAGTGCCAACGTGACAGATGTAGAGTCTATCGCCGTCTCAGGCACTATATATACGTCCTTTGAATTACTTCTCAGATATATGCAGATCTCCTCACGATATTTTTTATCACCGTTAAGTACGCGGTGTGAACCCATTGGTACAGGCTCCGCAGAGATTTGAACTTGCATCACTTGCGTACCAGGACTGCTCAAACCTCACGGCTACCACGTATCTCACGGAAATTTTTGAGTTATTCATAACAAACAGATACCCGAAAATATTTTCTCTCCAAATAGTTTGTATAGACAAAACCTTGGTGAAGTAATACAAAGAGCTCTATGCTAAAACCTGTACCCTAAATAGCGTGGGTAGCGCAGACAAGTTAGCAAATTTCCTATTCCTCCTAATTTTCCCCTAATCCTCACTAAGTTTTGCCAGAGGTACGTAGTTTTCTCTGCAACAGAGTGAACTTTAATGTTAGGTTTCAATTTGAGGTTGTGTCTAGTTACAGAGAAGGTACATTTCACTCGTCTTTTGTTAAGTAGAGTTGACTCACAGCTTTTTGGCTCAATTCAGGACAGAGTATGGTTTCTAATTAATGCTGAGAAAATGTATAAACTGCTAAATCCATGTATTCTTAAAAATGGTTAGGAAAAATACGATCACGAGACGGGACTTGAAACCACGACTTGCAGCCTGCCATCTGAGCTACTCGTGATCCTACCTCATGCGTCCGATTTATCCTTCCCTGGTTTTGTGGTTTTTGGGGCCGCCTTCCTGACCATTATTAAGAATTTAGATTGTAAGCATGCCTAAAAATCTAACATTTGGATCACGAGTATTTATGCGCTCAGTGTGTGGGGACACGATCCAAAAAAATGACTACTAATCATCAGTGGTGATTGGAATGGTCGAAAAGATGAGTGAAAAGCGATTCATGATTTCCCTGCCCTTATCCCATACATTGTTGGCACTTGGTTCAATCCGATGAGATTCCAATCACCTGATTTTAATACTGTCATCTGACCTTCGCAACCCCTTGAACGAGGAAAATCTGTGATCTGGGCTAAAACAGTTGTCAGACTATTTTAGGTCTCCGAATGACCTGTAACGATTGCCAAAGATGATAAATTGGCAACCGGCACCGACAGTTTAACGTGCTCTCCGAGACACGGAGGGAACTCGGACGGTCACCCATCCAATTACTGGCTAGGGTTAGGGTTGCTTAACTTTGCTGGTCTAATGATATGCTCAAAAGCAATTGTGCAACGAGCTCCATATTTTTTATTAATATGAAATTCAAAGCCCTCGTAACAATAAAGAGATATAGGAATGTAGATACAGTGAATATAATCTCTGCCTACCTCCATACGATACAGCCATGTTTAAATAAAGTATTCTTTAAGGAAGAAATTGAAAGCATATATCGTAGCGTATTAATTTCCTTCTACTCGAATAGTTGGTTTCCGAACCGCTAGTACTATTTGCTCGACGTTCATAAGTGCCTAGACTGAATAAATCATTTTATTTCTCATTTTAAGCGTGTTACAGTAGTCCCCTGCAACGCTAGCGTCGCAAGTTCAAAGCTCTCCAGTCTCTACAAAAAGCTAAAAAGTTAAGTGAAGTGATTTGTTACACCACGAGCTTTACGGGCCCGGAAAAGATCGTGGAAAAACCTGCATGCATAAAATATATCTGGGGAAAAATTCAAAGTGGCTGATAGCCTGCGTGAGATCTACCGTCACTTTGACACCTTAAATTAAATTTTTAATTAAAGGTTTATTGCGTGAAAAGTTGGTGTTGGTGCTGAAGAGAATTTTTAAGGACTAGAAACTTTCGTGTTATCATTTCATACCACGTGCTTTACGGTGAAGGAAAACATCGTGAAGAAAACTGCATATGGCTGAGAAGTGATTCAAGGACGTATGTGTAGTGC
Source organism: Watsonalla binaria (assembly GCA_929442735.1). Classification (NCBI taxonomy): domain Eukaryota; kingdom Metazoa; phylum Arthropoda; class Insecta; order Lepidoptera; family Drepanidae; genus Watsonalla; species Watsonalla binaria. Next base: position 9,633,379 of record OV838924.1, on the reverse strand, counting down.
CTCAGACGGTGATAGACTTGCCATCTGTCACGTTGGCAGTTAATCATCATTGGTGAAACGGGGTATTGTTAATAAAAACACGTCTACCTTCGCCTTGGAGGAATACAGGCGTGAGCACCTTAGCAAATTGCTAAGGTGGCAACCAAGCCCTCGTGATGATAAGCGGCCATTGCAGCCAAAGAACATGACCAACATCAGAGTGTCAGTCACGCATTGCTTACCTTATTAAGAATGGAATCGCTGTGCCAACATATTACAAGATCAAAGAGTCCCACTATACGCTACTGACTCCACTTCTCTCTACCCTCTGTGGAGCACTGGCGAGTTCACTCACCGCAGGAACTCAATACTACTATCGTTATGATCTTCTGTAAGGTGGAGGTATAATCCCCAGCAAAGGCAAAAGGAAACTTCGTTATTCTCAGCCTCTCTTGGAAGAGAAATCAGACAGGGTGAAGATTCTAATAAAGGGGTACATAAAGTAATATGTAGGTACGTAAAATAACTTTAAATTATCATGACCCAACCCTGGCTCACCGGAAATTGAACTTAGAATCTCCCGACGAACCTTATTATAAGGATTGCGTAACATATAGTCCATATGCTTATGACTGCACAGGAGGATAAGTAGATGGCGATGGACTCACTATCTGTCACGTAGGCACTAAATCATCTTCGGTGAAATGTGGGTGTTGGTGTTAAATACCTCTGGGGTTCCCCCTTCAGGGACCCTTCTGGGATGGCATGAGCATATTGATTTATTTACTAGCTGTGTTAAATCGAAGTGGAAAGATAATTGGGCACCTTGTGCGATATGATACCTTTTTTAAAAACATAACAGAAGGAAAGGTAGAAGGGAAGAGAGAAAGAAGAAGACCAAGGCTAACATACATGAGACAAGTTAAGGAAAAAGTGTCTGTCATGACGTATAAGGAGGTCAAAGAGATGACACTGGACAGAGACAAGTGGAAAGAAATGCATCGGTTACACCAACAAGAGTTGTTACTCTTAAATTCATGATGATTAAACATTTATTTCTTAGTAAATTTAAGAGTAAGTAAACTTACATCTATCTATCACTGAAAGTCCCGCTAAAATCGGTTCTGCTGTTTACGGGTGATGGCGTCACCAAAGGGATTCATTTTTATATATATAAATAGATTTTATGTTTGATTGTGAATAAATATGTCATCTTGGTATCATGAGAAAATAATAATAATGGTCTCCTATCGAATTTCGGTTACGGCGGCTAATCTTAACGAGGATCAGCCAACTGCGCAGGAGATATTATAGTGCACAAGTGTGTGCGCAAACACAGGTGCACTCTTTATTCCCTCTCTCGCATAGTCATGACCGGAGACAGATCAGGCGTAGGACCAACGGCTTAGCGTGCTTTCCGAGGCACGGGGGTGTAAACACCGCCAACTTCCAAACTCCGGGCTTGTATTGTGAATTTCTTGACAGAAAATACAATATCAATTTTTGACCAGACCCGGGAATCGAACCCGGGATCTCGTGATCGGCAGGCAATTTCACCCAATAGCCAGGGTCTAAGAATATGGCTTTGGTATCCCCTGCCTGTCGTAAGAGGCGACTAAAAGGGGGCCGGAGAGCCTGCTGGCGGTGGTCGGGGTGGGAGCTTTGACCACCGAGCCGCGGGCCCGGGAAGGTGGCAGCGTGACGTGGCTCGCGCTGCCTTGCACAGCGAGGTCTTTGGGGATGTGCCCCGGTAAAGTGTGGGGAGACACCGGTGCGTTCTATCAGAGTACCCGGAGTCCCCCCTGAGCACTGAGGGTGGCCACCCGGGGAGTTTTAGTGCGGTAAGAATCTCACATACCCGGATCTGCCTCTCCCAGAGCGGTCGGGGACCTTTTGAAGGTTTCCACCTCGTCAACAAAAAAAAAATGCACGAGAAAATACTACTATTATGATACCATTATCCTCTATGAAGAAATATGTTTGCACATGTTGTTTCAAAACACAAATGGTGTGTCTACATACAAGTGCAAGCAAATATTTACCAAGTCAGCTTCCAGCGGACAAAACAAATGGTCCTCTTAACTCTTAGCAGGAAACTCGTAAACTGAGCATTTCAAAGAGAACTGGGCATTTTGCATACGGAAAGGTGAGCTCTATACATACAAACATAGCGTTTAGTTTTGTCTATAAGGTGGAGTTCATTTATATTCATTTTGACAATTATAAAATAGTAGCTGTGCCCCGCGACTTTGAAAGCATATTTTTTTTCAATGAAAGTACCCTGTATTTCTTATTTTAACATTAGCTATCTGCCAGTGAAGTCGCCGCTTAATTTGGTCCAGCCAATTCGGAGATTTGCCACGGACAGACGGATAGGCTTAGTACAAAAATAATTTCAATCTGTAAGCCGTAGAAGAGTTCCTTCGACTGATTTTCGGCTCCATCATCAGACCGACTCCACACCTTTATTAAAATGTAGTGCTTTAAATACTTAACACAAATAATTAAGAAACACTCTAGTCGCCAGTAAGATTTTCGAAAGTTCCTCTCAATTTCTCATAGATTCCACCATCAAAACTAAACCAAATCAAAATGGGACCATTGGGAAGTATCAAATAATAATACCTTTCAAATAAAAAAGATTCATCGAATTCGGTCTAAAGTTCTGAGGTAAAAAAACATTGAAGAAAAAACAATCTTTCGAATTGAGAACCTCCTCCTTTTTTTGAAGTCGGATAAAAAGCTATATTTTTTCGTAAAATGTAATCAGACAAAAGTATGGTCAAACACTTACAAAACTGTTTATTATTCATCAGGACACCAGATTCATCACAGCAATATTCAAACTGGTCAAAGCTTGTAAGTTTTATATTCACTCCACAACTGCGAAATTTCCAACTTTGAACAGATTTTAGTTGGTGGCGTAAATGCGATCTGTATTGTTGGAACATTTCGTATTAATTTGCAGTGTGCTAAACACGGTAAATATTAAACTTAATCCGTGAGGTAGGTAGCTTGATTTCGGCTTTCAATCACATGTGATAATCACAGTTGTTGAATTATTAACATTAATGTTGGATTTATGACAGATGGAAATCATGATGATTCATTTTAGTTAATTATCATTTTACTGTGCATATTTAACAGGCATTGCCTCTCATTATAATATTATTGTGGGTATTTCAGAGGTAATGCCTCGTTAGCCTAGTGGTCGTGAGAGCTATTGGGGAACATAAGTTCCTGAGCTCGATACCCAGGTCTGGCACTTATTTGGTTCTTCCATCTGTAATTTCCCAGTAGCGACCAGAATCTCCATTAGTGTCCGCTCGCCTCCTATTACGAGACTTCAAATAAACTGGCCGAATGTGGGTGTACTGTAAGCCTACGCCTTCGGGGAAAACGGGCTAACTAACATCTCTACTAAATTGTCATTAAAAAATTAAAACAAAACCTAGCCCAGCGGGGCCTGTACAACATCGTGAGGAAACCTGCATATGTCTGAGAAGTAATTCAAAGACGTATGTATAGTGCCTGAGACGGCGATAGACTCACTCTCTGTCACGTTGGCACTTAATCATATTCGGTGAAATGTGGGTGTTGATGTTACAACATCTCTGCTTACCCCTTCGGGGCACCCTTCTGGGATGGCGTGAGAGAGAGAGAGATATATATAACATCGAAATATATTCATAGTTTAAATTCATAGTTCAAAGTTCAAAATATCTTTATTTGATTATAATATATTTTTATACATGATTATAACTGCTACTACCAGGTTCGGAAGGTTGCTTTTAATGAGAAGAACCCGCCAAGAAACTCAACAATACTTAACTCAGTATCGACCTATTTCTCAGCAAAAAATGTTTAAATTTAGACAATGTTACAAAAATAAATAAACATTTTAAATTGATGTTGTTCATTATATTCACATTGGGGACAATGTGAAAATAGCACGAGGAGCCAAAGAGCTCAGCAGATTAGGTCTGACGCTGCGGGCTTGACATAAATAAGAGATCTTATCGAGGAAACGTTTTCCAGCACCGTCCAAATAACTAACACGGATATTTGTCAGAAGTCAAGTGGAAAAGGCAAAATTTTCAAAAGCACCATTTAAGATTGTAGATTGAATTGTATTTCTCCAGTTTGAAACCTAAAACTAATCCTGAGGAAATAGGCTAGAATCAAACTTATTCCATATTTTTTTTCGATCAGCACGTGTACTTTAGAAATAATCAAATTTAACAAATAAATATGCTCACGCCATCCCAGAAGGGCTATACAGAGGTGTTGTAACAACAATACCCATATTTCATCGAATATGATTAAGTGCCAACGTGACAGAGAGTGAGTCCATCGCCGTCTCAGGCACTATGCGTGACAGTGTGTGAAATCAATGCACATAAGTTTTTAGTAAAACTAAAAAGTGCGGGCCCCGCTCGTGTTCGAATTGACGAAACCCCCAAGCCATCACGGTTCCTTAGAAATAGTCATAGAATATTTTTTAAATCTACATTTTAATCATGTTTGTCTTCACCTTATTTGCAGTTGACGTTATCAAAACACGATTTATATCGCAATGCTTTCTTTTTCATATGTGCAAAATGTGTTTACTATGTAACCCTCAGATTAAACAAAGACTAGACTATACTCGGACTAAAGCTTTTTAAATCAATCACACAAGGAGATGGAGCTACTTTTAAACTCCTTAGTTTAGTAGTAGCTCCATCTCCTTGTGTATAAGTCTGTGTTTTGTAAGGAAGATAAGGTATTTCTATTGCATACGTATTTCCACTTACCAAGGCGCGCCACTTCATAACTACTAATACACACACTTGCATGTATGTATACTATTACTGTGATGTGATAAAGGCACCTTTGGATAAACAGAGGATCGTCGTTAATGTAATAAGCCTTTGGCGGCTATTTCCAACGCTTTCCAATTAACATTTGGCAAGGAAGCTCCTCTGGGACAGCTCAGTGTGTTTGCAGGGGCCTTACTACGAGCTCTTATTGACATGATAGTTTTACATATTATGAGACAGATTTATATGTCGTGTATACGTCTGTCACTGTTACACAGCTGAACTATCATTGTGATAAGAGCTAGTGGTTATATCCCAGGACTGCTTATCAAAATTGGTCCTTTGAATGTTCTGGTAAATATAACGCGGGAATCCAGCAAAATGTTCTCGAAAGCGCAGCGGAAATCGATATCATATTATATTCACAGCACTATTCTGGGATTCGAATCAAAGATTTGCACTCTTTAAAGTTTAAATCGACATCCATTTGATAACTTGGCCACGATATAAAAAACTAACAGACGTTCGGCTTACATACGCAGCAAAGCGCTTGGATTATGAAGAATCAGAGAATTTCTTTTACTGTTTGTGATAAAGAACTAACATAGGATATAACTAACGCATTATTTTTAACGAGCTTAATAATATTCATAACATACACACATCCGAATGCTCACGCCTGTATTATACCCCCTTGGGGGTGGGCAGAGGTTTTGTGATCACAACATCCACTTTTCATCGAAGATGATTAAGTGCCAATGTGAAATTAATTTTTAGATCGAGTCATTATGCACTAAGGACTTTCACTTTATTACATATGAAATACATACATACATACATACATACATACATATGCTCATACTTCTATTCCCCGAAGTGGTAGGCAGAGGTGTTGTTATCACAACACCCACTTTTCACCGAAGATGATTAAGTGCCAACGTGACAGATGGTGAGACCATCGCCGTCTCAGACACTTTACATACGTCGTTGAATTACTTCTCTGGAATATGCAGATTTCCTCACGATGTTTTCCTTCGCCGTAAAGCACGTAGTGTGAAAGCACTGCACATAAGTTTTTTAGAAAAACTCATTGTTACAGGCCCCGCTGGGATTCGAACTTGGGTCGCTTGCGCAGTAGGCGACTGCTCAACTCCAAGGCCACCACAGCCTTATATTATAATTTATTAATAGAAGACATAAAGCTGCAACTGGAATTATCTGGCGACGCTTTACGCGCCTTCGTGTGCGGCGATTGTCGATCGATGACTAAGCCGACTCTCTGTATCTTCCTATTTATAAACTTGGCTGTCAGATCCCATATTCGAATTTTAGGAAGTATGTTCGATACGTTTTGAGCGCTCCACACTCAGAGAGTCCGTTACATATGTGAATATTTTAGAAGTTGCACCAAGCTGTCGTAATATCGAAAGAACATTTACATAGTATGCTAGGATAGGCGAATATACGCATAATTTACCAGGAAAGAGAAAATTGACATAGTTTCTTGATTCCCAGTTCATAGTTAGTGCTGCAGTGGTTTTTACCGTATCATAAGAACCTTATGAATATATCTTCTTATAATATATTTTCTTGTATCTCAGTCCTTAGTGCATAATGTCGCGATCTAAAAATTAATTTGTCATAATATTACATTAAAATTTAACCCATTTCATCTAACATAACCATTATGCTAACTATCTGTGGCGCGATGTTGTGGGAAAATAATTAAGGCTTAACCGATTTTCCTAAAATTTCCAGAAAACGAACAAAAGGATGAATTAAAAAAAAATGTCGCGTGTAAGTATAGCCCAGTTCAAATTTCCAGATTTCCATCATGAGTCAGAATAAAAAAATATATCCGATGCATTTTGAGCACGAACTGTAAATGAATAAACTTTACTAGAATGAGCTTAAAACAAATAGGTCCATTAACGAACACGGGCGACTATTTCGTGCCTGAATCGGCTTTCGATTAGGAACAATGTACACTATTGGCATCGGAAATAAACAAGCCTGTAAGACTCACGGTTGAAACAGCATTGTTCTCGAAACGAGTTGGAACATTGTCAACGATTTGAGCAGATAAAGGCTTCAAAGTTTGCCTTACGAAGAATGCCCACGGATTTGGTATGTCTGGTATCTTTAAAGTTCTTTAGGATTCTTGTCGGTTCCGGAATAAAAGAAAAAAAGGATATATTTATTAATTACATAACATAATTTACAATAAAAGACAATGGAAATAGAATTGTACGATTTACGAAAATTCATATCATAACCAAAAACAAAAACTGTTATAGTGTGTCTACACGATTTGCAAAACGAATTGAAAAACTGATTTCGTTGTTTAGCTTCTCTTAGTTCTCACAGATTTTCCTCGTTAAAAGGGTTGCGAAGGTCAGATGGCAGTCGCTTCGTATAAAAATCAGGTGATCAGCCACATCGGGTTGAATCGAGTGCCGATCCCAACAATGTTTGGGATAAGGCCAGGGCGATGATGTATAGATGTATAGATGTTATAAATCAGGGTATCTTTGTTTATCATCTGACTCAAACAATCTCCTGAAAAGCGTATACATGCAAGCTCAAACGGTGGTATTTGAGATGAATTGATTGACAATCTGAGGTTCAAATATACTTACTTCTTTGAAAGTGGGTGTTTTGACACCTGAACACTCCCTCCAAACACGTTTTGGACGGGAAGGCATGATAATAAAAGAACAATTTTCATACGCTCGAGTCATAAAAATATTCATTTACACTCACCATAACTCAACGTGCCACGTATAGTGCCGGAACCAGCCACATTATGTATTAACTAATGAATTTACACTTTGAGACCGCGCCTTGGTACATTATGTACCGAATAAGTCGCATCTTGTTTCACAAAATTGGATGTGTCGTCGTGAGCTTGAATTAGAATTTTATAGCTCGTGCTTTTGAATTTTCTTGGCGCTAAACCTTCAGAAGGGTTCACAAAAAGAAGTGGTTGGATCTTTAAAAATCTATACAGATAAATAAAATGTGTCTGATTGTAATTTCAAAACAGCTTTTCACTTAATACATAAATGACATAAAACACAAATTTTAAAAATTCCTTTCTCTAATTGTTCCGGGTAATCTCCGAAACGGCTGGAGCGATTTTACGGGACATTCACTGGCAGATAGCTAATGTTACTAGGAGTAACTTGGAATTTTATTTATATAAAACATTTAGTCTACACAGCTAGTAATAATACCATCAAACTTTCTTTAATTAATTTAATTATTATTTCATTTACTACCTACATTAACCATGTCCTCAATAGTCCTAATATTGGTTATATTATCTACTGACTTTAAAACACATTGTTTGTGTGTTCACGGGGCTATCCCTGAAATTATTGAAACAATTTAAGGATTATTTGTAAATATAAAATAAAAATGTGCATATTCAAATACACGAGACTTTTTACCAGTACGAGTAAAGATAAAAATAAGAAACTTTTTTACTTTCAAAGTGAAAGAAAGGAAAACTATTTGTAAATCTATATTGCAGACTTGTGAAATTTCTGTCTTATTTGTGTGTAATTGCACACCTTGTATCGTTATCTAAACACATGTCCTGTAATGCGGAAGCAATAAAAATAAGCAACCAATATCGAACATATTCCATCTCTCACACACTTAACAAGTTCTTAAGCCACTGCGAATTATAGGAGACATCCCAGATGAATAAAAACACTACCGCCTTGTCAGTTCCTCCAACTTTTGAGACAAGTTACATCTCGCTCATTACTTCGAATACAATATTTCCTGGGCAACTTTATTTGCGGCAGATATCCGAAAATGAACAAGTTTCCGAGCAGACTGCGAAGGCAATAAAGTTTTCGTCGAAATTTCCACAGTTAAATACAAAATCTTATGGTAAGACAAATGGAAACGCGTCCAATTGACAGATGGTTGAATCTTTAAAAGTTTTAGGAAATTTAAATTAAATTGTTTGGAAACTTACAATGTTTACACTTTATACAGATATATTAATTGACCTTTTGAAACTCCGTGCCTCGGAGAGCACGTTTAGCTGTCGGTCCCGGTTGCCAATTTAACATCTTTGGCAATCGTTACAGGTCAGTTGGAGGCCAAAGGGTGCCTGACTGGTTTAACCTAGATTACCGATTTTCCTCGTCAAAAAGGCTGTGAAGGTCAGATGGCAGTCGCTTTCTATAAAAAATTGGTGATCAGCCACAACCCAAACAACGAAAGGATCATCTCCCTGGCCTTATCCCATACATTGTTGGGGTCGGCACTTGATTCACCCGATGTGGCTGATCACCTGATTTTTATACGAAGCGACTGCCATCTGACTTTCGCAACCCATTTTACGAGGAAAATCTGTGATCTGGGTTAAACCAGTTATCAGATTATTTTAGGCCTCCGACTGACCTGTAACGATTTCCAAAGATGATAAATTGGCAACAACACACAAACTAACAACGAAAGGATAAGGCCATTAAATGATACTTTGATGGAAAAGTGACGGATAGCGAATGTGGAGTTGTATTTTGTTGTTTCTGATGTAAGCTTAAGGAGTATCTAAGCCAAATATCGATACGTTAGAATAGTGATGTGATCCTGCCTGCAAGTAAAGTCACTCACTAAGTGCTCCATAGAGGAGGAATGGAGTAAAGTTTCAGTGTATGCAATGGCTGTTTTCATTATGTTCGCTAGAAGTTTCCAACATTTATTTATAAGCTGGGAAACTTGCGAGCGACATCCATAGTTGCGCTGTTATCCTATTAATATCATTAGCGTGAGTTTGATTGATGACTCTTTCACGCATGAATAACTGAACGGATTTTGTTGAAACTTTACATTAATATACTCTATATATCAGAATAACACACATGCTATATTATAAAGATAACTTAAATTCTGCAGAGACGAAGTCGCAGACTAGCTATTGATCTATTAAATAAGTTTTTTATTCGTAAGATCTTCGGTTGTACCAAATATAATATGATTTGATATTCATTATTCAGATTTTACTGTGATATAAATATTAATTGGTTGGCTTTATTTAAAACAAATATATTGTAGTCGAACCTAAAGTTTTCCTTTCGAGTACATTTATTTGTTACATTATTCAACATTGTTCCAAAACAATTTTTCACCTGAAAGCAGTTCCAATTGTACCCAATTTGGAGTAGGCATTATTTGGAGAAAACGTGTTGTCTCTAGAGAGCCATTCATCATAGTTTTAATCTATTTCTTATTCATTCTTTGAAGATATATTTGCTTGGAAATTCTAAATAAGATCCGCTGAGTGCCGTCTGTTCTTGTTGGGGCTTCTTATATTCAGATATGACAATAGATTAAAGAGTATACTTCATTCGACCTTTTGTCGATTATCTTCTTTAAATAGCACCGAATTTGATCGCTAACCTAACCTTGTAATATTTCTCATTGTTAATTTTTTTTCAACGCTTACTAACTTCAATAATTTCCACTCCACAACCGAGGGCATTAAGTTCGTTTATTTTTATTATAAAGGTGGCAAACATATGACACATTCAGACCCATCTGCTGCATTACATATGCTCACGCCTGTATTCCCCAAAGGGGTAGGCAGTGGTGTTGTAATAACAACAACCACTTTTCACCGAAGATGATTAAGTGCCAGCGTGACAGATGGTGAGTCCATCGCCGTCTCAGACACTTTACATACGTCATTGAATTACTTCTCAGAAATATGCAGGTTTCCTCTCGATGTTTTCCTTCACCGTAAAGCACGTGGTGTGAAATCACTGTACATAAGTTTTTTAGAAAAACTCATTGGTACAGGCCCCGCTGGGATTTGAACTTGCGTCGCTTGCGTAGCAGGCGACTGCTCAAACCTCAAGGCCACCACGGCTCTGCTGCATTATTCGTAAGGTATCAACTCAACGTCGAGTGACGGTTTCTATCATAGAAAATAATGTATGCATTTACAGAATTACGCAGCTGGTACTGAGTGGTCACCGCAGAGAATGGAGTATTGCAATTATAATGAGCACCTTACCGTAAGAATATCTTCACACCCTCTTCGTACAGTACTCAGTTGGTTAAAAACACCGGACCGTCTTTTTTATTACAATAAATGGTATTTGTCTAATCTGACAGCGTGTCGTTCTATAAGGATAGACATAGAGTACGAAAACAATTATAACCAGACGAATTCACAGGTGGAAACTAGTTATTAATAATGTGATGCTCTACAATCTTATACCTGTAAACGAGAAATTCTTGTATATATATATCTGAATCTCAGAAGCAGCTCCAACGACAATAATAAAATTTTGTGTGTTTAAAGGGTAAAAAATTCATCAAGCTAGGTTTCATCTTCAGAAAACATCGTTTTAACAATGTTTTCAGGCACTGAAAAACTCATAAAATATCATTACAATACGCAGCAAATTTCGCCGACATCAGTCAAGCTATGATAGCTCAGACGTGAGACTTCCTGCCTACGGGGCGATAACAAAACTAGAGTACTACGGTTCGAGACTGACAGTTCACCAATTCGATTTTTTTTTATTTTTCTCTTTTGTTTTAGCTTACTTTTTTATGAGAAAACGTCAAGAAACTTGACTTCTTTTTTAGGAGAAAGTTTAGTTTTTTGTGAGATAATGAAACCGAGCACAGATCGGTCAGCCAGGTCCTAGAGCGTAATACGTATTGACAAACTTATATTTCCGATAGGTACGTTTCCAATTTCAATCTATTTTCCACATCAGTTACCTATATAACCTTGAGTTAGCGAAATGAAATGAAACAATGTAGAGCAAGGGAATCTAAGAACGTCGTATGGCATGTAATGCGAACAAGATATTTCTATTTCGTGAACAGGAAACCCACTTATAATGGTATTCTGGCATGTTCTGCGCTACTAGAGTATTTTTGATTAGTTCTCGCGTCGGTGGCTCGGTATTATAGTCAGAAAAGAGCTGTATACAATATGTATATATCAAAGACGTATGTATAGTGCCTGAGACGGCGATAAACTCGCCATCTGTCACGTTGGCACTGAAAAGTGGGTGTTGTGATAACAACACCTCTGCCGACCCCTTCGGGGAATACAGGCGTGACCATATGTAAAAGAGCTGTGGCCTAAGGAGTCGTTTATGCAAACCAAGCTCAAATCCCACCAGTCTTCACACGACAAAATTATCCTCAAAACTTATTGAAAACTAGCTATGGCCCGCGGTTTCACCAGCGTAAACTTAATTTCATGGTTGGATTTTTTTCCCCGAATCTAAAGTGGCCTATGTTACTCCTTGTAACATGAGCTACTTGTGGGTGAAAATCGGCCCAACCGTTTCAGAGATTACTGGGAACAAACAGACCGACATACAGACAGAGAGACTGATGAAAAGACAAGGAAAATTTTTTTTTATTGATGTATGTATGTAGGTATGTACTTTATATACTTTTGGAATTCCCCGAAGGGGTAAGCAGAGGTGTTGTAATATCAAAACCCACATTTCACCGAATCTGATTAAGTGCCAACGTGACAGAGGGTGAGTCTATCGCCGTCTCAGGCACTATACATACGTCTTTGAATTACTTCTCAGACATATGCAGTTTTCCTCACGATTTTTTCCCTTCACCGTAAAGCACGTGGTGTGAAATCACTGTACATAAGTTTTTAGAAAAACTCATTGGTACAGGCCCCGCTGGGATTTGAACTTGCGTCGCTTGCGTAGCAGGCGACTGCTCTAACCCCAAGGCCACCACGGCTCTATCAGTTTATAGTACTTAAGATACAACAACATACTTACCATATATCTCTTTTGCACTTGAATTATCCTTGGCCTGGTTTTATTATACCTGTGACCTAAAATAGTAGTAGTGAACTGAAGCTGCCCCGAAGATGTGCCCCGTCAAAGTGAGGGGGGACACCGGTGCGATCTATTAGAGTACCCATAGTCCCCCCTGAGCACTGAGGATGGCCACTAGGTGACAGACGAAAATATAAAAACCCGGAATGTGCTGTCTTGTATATATAAGGATGCTTAAAACATCGTAGTTAAATAAATATATTAGAAATACCTATGTTAGAAAATTCAGAAAATATATTTTGAAAATCAGCCCCAGAGGAAAATTTTTAAGTTTGTGATTTCTCGGAAACCTAGTTCCAAACTGCGTATTTACATACGGGCAGAAACTACTTTCTAGTCTAAAATTGTCGCGATATTATAAACCTGGTGCACCGTGATAAGCTCACACGGCTGTAGGATATCAGAGCTCCATTATGTTTGATGAAAATTGGAACCTAAAGCGAGTAGTGTAAGGTTTATAATTGAAAGACCGCCTAGTATAGGTACCAAGTATTCTTAGAAGGAAGAATCTATGAGTACTTGCAAGCTCTCAGGCGTAGCATGAGCGTGAAACGTACGCCAAGCTGACGTTAATAACATTGTTGTTTACGGAACCCTTTATAGATTCCAACTACGGCACTGGGAATCTGGGAAAATGGGAACGTTCAGAGGGCCAACTATGAGCGCGTATTAAGAACTTCTTAGCTTTAACGTTTAATTATACGGTACAAAAATGAGACGTCAAAGCAGAGTGTCTGTTTAAACCGATAATGGTAGGCCCCCAATACTAATTTTAAATTTAAAACCAAATCCAGTACCACATCTTATCCATCAAAATGATACTAGCTTCAGCATCCGTTATCTGTTGCAAGCCACACTATATTTTCTTATACTGATTTAATCAAAAAGGAGTTATTTTGCGAAACTTCATGTTTATGGTTACAGAAAATATATAAAATGTTTCAATGTTCTACAGCGGAATAAAACATTGTAATTTTTATTTTTGTTATATAACTATATTTTTCATAACATATAGGTGCCCAACAAGAAAATGTTTACATACATACATATGCTCACGCTTGTATTTCCGAAAAGGTAGGCAGACGTGTTGTAATAACAATATCCACATTTTACCGAATATGATTAAGTGCCAGCGTGACAGATGGTGAGTCTAGGCACTAATTTTGTATATGTTACAAGGAGAAACTTAGGCTACGTTTATTAAAAAAAAACATTAGTGGTCTATGAAATGTAGTCTTCGTAGGAAATTGCGGGGCACAGTTAGTATCAAATAAATTTCAACTACGAAACAGCTTAGTTATTGAACGAACTTATGACTCCTTCAAAATTACATCGCCGCAAAACCCACCCTTCTGGAGCACTAAATGAGAAATCAGGTCTGAGCCACAAGTACACATTTCGCTACGTGATTTTCCCAATTAAACGGATCGGGGGGGAGTAATGAACTGAATTCCTACATTGACACACGTCGACTGAATATGGCTTTACGTAATCCTGGGATTAAACTGGGGATTACTTTAGACACCGGATTAAAAGGGCGTTAATAATATTGTGTATTACTGATGAGTATTATGCCGACAAAGTGTATGAAAGTAATTTAAACATTATTATATCTATACATATATCTAGAAGAGGTTGCTATTGCGCATATCATTTGATCAGCGAAGTTAAGTACCCCTAGCCAAAGGCAGTAGTTGGATAGGTGACCGCACGAGTTCCCTCTGTGCCTCGGAGAGCACGCTAAGCCGTCGGTCCCGGTTTCCAATTTAACATCATGGGCAATCGTTACAAGTCAGTCGGGGGCCTAAACAAGTCTGACAACTAGAATCTACGTAAGTTGATTCCCGATTTCCCCCGTAAAAGGGGTTACGAAGGTCAGATGGCAGTCGCTTCGTATAAAAATGAGGTGTTCAGCAACAATGGGATAAAGCCAGGGAGATGTTGATGACGTATTCCCCCATAGTACAATTCGATACGACAAATAATGAACTAAGAAAAACCATGGTTTACATGTAGCATAGTTCTATGCCAAGTTTGGTCTAGTCATTGCTTTAACCATATATATATAGGGTATAAAGTTCAAAGTCCTAACTGACTGACGGCAGCCTAAGCCACTAGTGGACTGTCAAATTAAATGTCATGTTTCTAGGACTAGTCCTAGAGACATGAAATTTAGCGAGTATTATTTTCTTGGTTGCTTTTATTGAGATGAATCTGGCAAGTAACTCAGATTTTACTGTTATGAAAAATATCTCTATAGTTTTATACCAACGCTCATATATTCCCAAAAGGGTTCCCAAGACTAATGAAATGACTTATTGAAATACCTGCTAAATGGATGAAATACCTATTTTTTTTTTCAATATTTTTTATATTTATAATGAATACTTATTTTATTTTGTTTTGGATAAATGAAGATTCAGTTGGAATATTATTTTTTACCTTAAATTTTTTGCCCAAATGTTTTGTCTTGATGAAATATTATACAAGATTTTTACCGGTCTTTTTGCAACTTATATTACGTAAAGCGTTACCATGGCCTAAAATGAATTAAAAATTTCTTCCATCTATTAACATGCTATCAATAAATAATAACACGGTATTCAAGGTGGCACTCTCGGCCATTATACGCAATAAAAACTGCGTAAATATAAAAAAAAATTAATCAATACATCACGTTTCTTTTACACAATATCCTCCTGAACTTTGGATCTATTTTTTAATACATATTTTAATCATACAAGACCTCCGTAAAAAAAAAACTCTTACTCTGTACTTTGGGTTTTAAGTAATAACTTGAAAGTATCTCTTACATACTGAGAAGATTCGTTTGCAACAGATACTTAAGAACTTCAAGTGTTTTAAGTATGCTTCTCACCTACTTGCAAGTTTTCCACCATAAAGTACCGTGTTTACGGTAGCTTTTACTTAACTATACTTTCCTTTACACCTGTAAGGAGCGTAGTTAGGATTACAGTTAGTTACCTGACCTATTTTGTAACGAACTATTACGGTAGTAGTAACATTATTACGGATATTTACAGCCTTCTGTTCTTTCTTCTGTTCTAAACATTTAACAAACTATATCAATATGAGGAGATGTTTCACATTTTGGCAAACATCTCATTCCAGCTTTTTTCTATCGTGTCCTAAACTGACAAGCCGTGTGAACCGAAGAAAAAAAAAATTGGAATTTATAGTGCCTGAAACTCTATCCCTTCATCTAATCATTATTTAAATTCATATATTATGAATTTTATTGTAATTAAACATTATTTACTATGTAATGAAATGTGCCATAATGCCAGCTAAGTTTCTTGCCGTTTCTTCTTCTCGTTCGTTCTTCTTAGTTTTTGAACATTCAGAAGTGCTTTACCAGGGCCTAGACTGAATAAATAATTTTTATTTGTAAATCAAATACAGATAGTTTTGATAGATTTATACATCCAGATGCAAACCAAAACTTTTCATTACGAAAATGCCAGTTAATTGTGAACTAAAAAAATCTAAATTTGCCAAAACGTTAATTTTGTAAAACTCTTATAAGTCCCTTGTTCCGCATTTCCTTTGTCGAACACCTCCTTAATTAAATCAGTTTTGCTTCTCAATAGCTTCAATTACAGTAACGAAATTAAATTGCTTTACTTTATGGAGTTGCGAATTTAACATTTTATGTGAGTGTCAGTATATTTTATTTATAAAATATAATTTATCAAACTTGATTAATGGCCTTGTTACCTTCACTTCAACTTTTTGAGTTAAATTTACGTCATCTTCATGGTTAGAACACAGTTGCCATTAATATATATACATACTTTTTACGTCAATGCTTAATATCTTTATTAGCATCATCATCATAGAATTTGAACCACTTATAATTTTTTACCAATTATAATTTATTTTTTATTTTAAGACTCATGTAATAGAGGACAAGTCTATTCCCATCATCAGGGCAATAGATGGAAAGATCTTCCAGCCAGGTGTCATATCCTGGGAACCGCGGCTACAACTGTTCTACTTGAAAGCTTTGCGCTTAAAAACTCTTATTGCGCGATTTAGGTTCTCATGTATTTGTACTAAAATTTCGCATTTGCTAGCTACCCACATAGTGTTCTTATTCAATCGATGTGTGATGAAAATATACAAAATTTACTCAGTATGGCATGTTTATAGTCTAAGCTTGCATTTTATTATGTATGATAACATAAAATTATAAATGTTAAAAAACTAAATATCTCCAATGCAATAATAATGATTTATACAATATCATGATTTTTTAAATGTGTTTTCCTCTTTATCTCTGTGCTTGAATAAAATGTGAAATATATTATCACGACCAAATACCTTCTATGATGAAAATACAAAGGACTCTTATGTTGAAATGAAAACATCAAGCGACGAAACTTTTCTATTCATAGTGATATTTTTCCTCCGTCACTCTTGAGATTTCCGCGAACAGAAGACTCCTTTACATCCTTTTCAGTAAAAACAACCTTCCGGACCTGGCAATAGCATTTATAATCCTGTATAATTATTTTATTCGGACGATTTGAATATATATTCAAAGAGGTTGCACGTCATCGGCATCAGCATTGCTATTCAACGTGGCAATGCTGCATGCCTTCATGGCACGATCCCGAGAGACACCGATTTAGGCCAAGTTTTCTACTTGTAAATAGTTTTTAGTACTGTTCCTTCTCGTTCTCGTTCTTTATCTTATAGGGATCCCTAATTTAAATCATTTAGATAAGTCTTTAAGTCTGACTGATTAATTAAATATTTTTTTTATAATATGTGCATTTGTTTTTGAGTTTATTCATTACAAACAAAAATAATACATTCTCATTATAAAATTACACGAGTGTTTTACGTTGTGTCGTGAAAGTAAGCCCCATTTACACTGTGTCCTTAATTATAATATAATTATTAAATTACTAAAAACTAATTACAAGTAGAGAACTTGACCCAAATCGGTGTCTCTCGGGATCGTGCCAAGAAGGCTGGTTGAATAACAATGCTGATTCTCTGAGCGAGAAAAGCCCCAGCCCGCTTGTCACGAGAAGCTTCTACCAGACGACGTGCAACCTCTTTGAAAAGTTGATGAGCATCTGGACCCCAAGGTCCCAGAGTTTCAACCGCAAACGCAGAAAATATGTACCCTTGACCAATGCAAGCATATTTCCGGCGCTTGAGGCACTCCTGCTGAACAGCAGCAGCACCGGCCGCCACAGCAGTGCCGGGGAGATGGGACGGAGCCAACGTATCGACACACGTGGCATCCCACACCAGCGGCCGGCCCAATCTCCACGGCACCAGCGACATACCATCCGGCCTCCGGCCATCGCTGCGCGCCAAACCTACTGGTTCCAGTACAGCAGGCACCCCGGCGGTGACCAGAGCCCGGCGTATTAGGTCATTGATGGAAGAATGACGACATCGTCGACCGGCGCTACTGACGCATGACAGACCATGGTGTCCTTAATTATAATTTTGAATTTATAATTTTAAACTTGTGCATTTTGGATGAAATGTGACCCCTTCGCCATTTCTCGGTACAATAATTAATGTTGTATGTTATGCATAAACATTATCGAAAGCTAAATGTTGTTTTATAAACATTTTGCTCTTTGATTTGTTGCAGGTACTTACATGTTTTCTTCACTAACTTCACGTTCTCAAGGGGGTAAGTAGGGGCGAACAACACCAATATGTCAACAGACACTTCAATTTTATTTATCTGTATAGATTGTACTACTATACACGTTCTACAAGTTGACACCAGTCTCCTCATTCCACAGTTAAAAGGAACAGCACCTAACAAGATATAGTTTAAAAGTTTAACTAAATTTATTATCCGGTTTACGAAGTAGCGAAATTAGAATTTCATGAAGCTGACGCAAGGAATGATAACATTCCCAGTGTGCACGTGAATACTAACATTTATACAGTTTTGGATTCCTTATTCTTAGCATAATGTATTAAAGAAGTATCTACATATCTCGTAGTTCGTGAGGACAGAGTCAAAGTCAAAATGTTAATGCGCTTTAATGCATTCTGAGTGTAATAAAAAAATTAAGGCCAAACTCCCGAAAATAGATATCATATGAAATGTGAAATTTTTGGTATATTCTATAGTGATTATATTTAAAACTATTATGAATGAACGAAGAATGAATATAAACGAAGTACATTTTGTAAGATTGAATAAGGTATTAATATATCTTAAGAACACAAAGCAATACGACCGATTTGTATGGATGACGATTAAATGATCAAAATCATCTGAATTACTAAATACACATGCTCACACGTCAAAAGTGGGTGTTGTCACCAACACCCACTTTTCACCGAAGATGACTAAGTGCCAGAGTGACAGAAGGTGAGACTATCGCCGTCTCAGGCACTATACATACGTCTACAAATTACTTCTCAGACGTATGCAGGTTTTCTCACGATGTTTTTTATTCACGTGGTGTGCAATTCCTGCACATTAGTTTTTAGAAAAACTCATTGGTACAGGCTACACTGAAATTCGAACCAGCGTCCATTATAAAATTATTATAATTCATCAGACTTGACTTGGGTTTCAAGTATCTTCAATATAGATTTTCCACTTTCCACAGATATTATACAAACAAGTTCCGCTGTCAACTTGGTACTTCGAACATTCATTACACTGTGCTCTGGTAAATGAAAATCAAATCTTCGCGAAGAGTGAAACAATTCTACGTTTCTTTGAGATAGGAATCCGATTTTTGATTTGGAAATTGTGTTAACTTTCGGATGGTCGAGCCTTTTAGAAAGTGGAACGAAATATTTGAGAGTTAAAACGACTGAATGGTTTCACGGCGGCGCGGAATTCATGTTGTGAGCTTCTGAATTTTTTCATGCAGTTTTATAGAGATGAAATGTTTTTGAATTTTAATTATACTGGAAAGCGCATAGTTTGAGAGTGGAATTAATAGGGAGTTCAAAACTTATTACTACTTAACACATACCGGCAGAATTAATGGGATATAAAAAGAATTTAATTTTTAATTTTGTTAATTTAATCAAATAGAGATTAATGCTTTAAATTTATAATTACGACCCACTAAAAATGGTTCAGGTAAAGTTATCAATTAATTAGCTGCGCCCCGCGGTTTCTCGTAGACTTATTTCATGGGTGGCCCGTGGAACCATAATTATTTGTTTCACTGAAAAGTAGCCTTTTCTTTTTTTTTATATGTTAATATTATGTCTATGTATAGCCGATGCTTTGTGTCAACAATGTGCATCTAGGAAGTTTTGTACTTGCTAGCGTCTTCGCCGAATCCATCTCCCTGGCCATATCATTGTTGGGGCACTTGATCTAACCCGATGCGGCTGATCACCTGATTTTTATACGAAGCGTCTGCCATCTGACCTTCGCAACCTCGTTGACGAGGAAAATCTGTGATCTGATAATGATGATGTGACCTGTAACGATTGCCAATGATGATAAATTGGCGACCGGGAGCGACGGCTTAACGTGCTCTCCGAGGCACGGAGGGAACTCGGGCGGTCACCCATCCAGTTGCTTAACTTCGCTGATCGAATGATATACGATAGCAACTGTGCCACGAGCTCCTCAATATATTGTGCAGCGCCTCCTAGCGACGTAAATAACTAAAATATCTCATACAAATATTCAACGGAGACGCGAACGAGTGTAGATTAGGATAACAGTGGTACCTATTCAAGTTTTACTCACATAAAATTTCAATAATGTCATATGAATGCAAATATTATGGAATACGGCAGCCACCTAAGTAAGGTTCTGCTTATTTAAAGGAGATAGTAAATTATGGTGTTTATTGTATTTGAAGCACTACAGGGAATCATTTTGTCTAGTTAAATAGGTTGTAATACAAAGATTAAAACTTAATTACAAATTTTGAAGAACTTATAGAAAATAGTAAAAAAATCTATGAATTCCGGAAAAGTAGAATTAATTTTTTTATCGTATATTCTGTACTTTTCTATGATTTAAGCTTGAAACTGTATATAAGCTGATTGGTTATGTATTTGACATCAAAACATTATATATTATATATCTCTTTGACTGTACCTACCTTGGTATTAGTGGCTATCTATTTGGATTGAACTACTTATTCTGACAACTAAATAATGTGATATGTTATTTATGGAATATTTTCCAACTAAACAGCATTACATTCTCAAATAATAAGAACATCATATTTTCAACTCTATCGCAGATTCTTCAGAGCTCAAACTCACAATTTACAGTGAATATGTGACACTATCGTTCGTAGTACGGAAGATCGATTGCACCTGATCTATTATTTGATTACTCGACACGGAGTGGTCTTTTGTAGGTCAAGTGCTATCGATGATATACCTATTTGTGTGAAGTCGGAAAAATACAAGGAAGGTACACTTTTCACGCTTACTTTCGCCCTCAGAACAATTGAGGCTCAACTCAAAAATTTGCGAAAATAATAATGCTAAGATAGATAGACCTAAAAATGTATGTCTATACGTAGTTTTAGAAAACAAAAATTAACACTTATCGACAATGCACTACCTAAAATATACTTTAAAAATATAAAACACATTGTATTCAAAACTTGTAGAATAATTACTGTCTAAGTTATAAATTCAAACTTGCCTAATGCGATTTTAAAAAATATATTTTTGGATTGAGCCTCTATCGTTCCGAGTGTGTGACATTTTTGAAGCCTTAGCTATAAATTAATTTGTTCAAAAATATAATTAGCTAGCTGTGCCCCGTGGTTTCGCGTGCTTAGACTTTTTTTACATAAAAGTAGCCTTAGGTACTCTTTGTAACACCAGCTGTTTGCAAGTGAACATCATCATCTCCCTGGCCTTATCCCATACACTGTTGGGGTCGGCACTTGATTCAACCCGATGTGGCTGATCACCTGATTTTTATACGAAGCGACTGCCACCTGACCTTCGCAACCCCTTTAACGAGGACAATCTGTGATCTTGGTTTAACCAGTTGTCAGATAATTTAGGTCTCCGACTAACCTGTAACGTCTGCCAAAGATGATAAATTGACAACCGGGACCGACGGCTTAACGTGCTCTCCGAGGCACGGAGGGAACTCAGGCGGTCACCCATCCAATTACAGGCTAGGGTTAAGGTTGCTTAACTTCGCTGATCGAATGATATGCGCAATAGCAACTGTGCCACGAGCTCCTCCGAGCGACATCCTGTTTGCAAGTGAACGTTCCCAGAAATCTGTCCAGGTGCTTCGGAGATTACCCGGAACAAACCGATGGACAGACAAATAGAGATAATAAAAAAAAACTGTTAATTTTAAATTATCTGTATAAATAAAAAGTATATTTTAACTCCCAATATATATTAATGCACTCAGGATTTTGTAAATATTCTATCTATTTCCATATTCTCTGTGAGAGATTGTGTAAAAACTTCACCTACCTTTCTTGAATTTGAACTCAAAATAGATTTTCCCTCTTGATCTGTTCATAGAGTAGGTATAACAGTGCGCACGTATCGTCGAACATTCGTCAACACCCTTTGCGATCCTTGACATCCTTCACAAAATTACATCACGTACATCACATTCGATCTTGACAAAAAACTATTCCCAGTTCGATTATTAACAGAATAGGGACGAATCCCGACGGGCGAATAAGTTATAGGCGCGTTATGAATTACATACGCGAATCGTTGTAGATACGTCGGCGTGACTAATCGTTATAGCCAGATAACTTCATCCATCAAATAAAACGTGATGTGTCATAGTCGAGCCCCTATTCTGGACCGGTGATTGAGGGACTATGAGCCTTTGATTATCCGTAACGGTAAAAATATTGAGGGTGAATTCTATTTCTGGAGAGTGAACATATTATTCGTCCACCTTTGAAGGTGGGTTTTGATTTTATTGACAACGTAAGTGCTTTAAGATTAACGTTATCTATAACGTTATTTAAATCTGCTATCGCGAGTAACGTAACCGACTCCTATGGGATTACGTGCGTGTGTGATTCACGACACGTTGTATT
This sequence comes from Watsonalla binaria, assembly GCA_929442735.1. Classification (NCBI taxonomy): domain Eukaryota; kingdom Metazoa; phylum Arthropoda; class Insecta; order Lepidoptera; family Drepanidae; genus Watsonalla; species Watsonalla binaria. The sequence goes on along the minus strand of OV838924.1, from coordinate 9,610,705 downwards.
AAACTGTAAATTACATGTTTTTAATAACCATCAATGTACCCTATTTACATAATACGTTTACGTCAACGAATTAATATATTTTACAATGAGGCACGTGTTTTTATTGGTAATATCAATGAGGAAGGAAAATACTTTGTATTGTGTAATATGATTAAACTGAGTCGGATTAGATTCAACTTTAGCCAAATAATTATTTAGGCCTCTACGCTTTTACAGTATGGAAACATAATTTCAAAAACTAGGCCTGTTTTTGAAATTATGTCGAATGTTCCATTGGATCGTTAGAGATGTCACTGTTAATAGTGAAAAGTGTTTCGTTTTTTCTATTTTTCACGGGTTCTGTAGTGATCAAACATTCAAAATAATTAGGGCGAGTTAAGAAAATATTATTGACGCTATAGTCAAACTAGTAGCGAAGATTTAGCCAGAGTTTTCTACGATAGAGATGCTTTAATTTACACATATGAAAAGATTTTTGTTTTGGAAAATCCATTTCAAAGATCTTTTATAGTATAGAAGAAAAATGGTCGTAGTTTTAGAATATTTTATATGCAGCTTAATACCTACCGGATTATTCACTAAGGTTTCTCAGCGTTGAATTCGACGTAGAGCGTTAGTTTCAATCATAGGTAATTGATACATAATACAAAGGGATAAGGTTCAATTTCGTTTCATTAAAACCGACACTGGACGGCGAGTGCGAAGCTGAGAAACCTTAGTGAATAACGCGGCTGATAATCTTATTCCAGCAGTAATTACAATATTAACATTGATTATACACATAGCTTCATTACTTTGTTTTTAGTACCTCTTACAAGTAGGTTTTGTAGGTAATATTAATATGAAAATATAGCTTTATATTTTTTTTACCCAAATATATAATATTATTAGGGTCGGGTTCAGTTATTTAAAGTATCCTAAGATGCCCACTCATCCTTTCATAACATTCATAAAATCTGGAATGTTATGACTACAGTTTATTCTGTGATTGCTCATATTTTACCGACTTTAAAAAAAGGTTCTAAGTTCAACTACTAATTTTCTTTACTGTACTAGATCAATGGCGTCACTTGGTATTACTATATCGGCTTTCAACCCTGAAAATCCATTAAAAATATTTTTGAAAAAGCCTACACGAAATTCGATAAACGTCTCTTAGAAAAGCTGACTCCACCAGAATATGGGACCAAAGTTGGGAAGAGATAGAGAGAGAAAGAGTTTCTCAGACTACCTCCAACATTCAACTCTTAATAAGGTGACTGAATAACTGACTGACATACTGATCTACCAACGCACAGCCCAAATCACTGGATGGATCGGGCTGAAATTTGGCATGCAGGTAGATGTTATAACGTAGGCATCCGCTAAGAAAGGATTTTGATTAATTCTACTCTCAAGGGGATAAAAGAGGGGATGAAAGTTTAGGCTACTTTTAATGAAAAAACGAGTATGCTAACTTTATAAAAATGTTACATGAAAACCAAATGATAAGCCATGGTGAATTTTTGAACTAAAAATTGCAACAAGGCTGTGATTACAGTCAACTAACAAGTTATATTTTATACGCTCATATTATCCATATTGGGCCTCACGTGGGCCGTCGAAGGCCCATTTATTGAATAAATTATTTGATTTCATATCGGAGGTATCAGGTAACGTTTCCTTACCTGTGCAACATCTCTTATAGATTGACACTCCCTTAGAATATGTTGGATCAAAAAGAAATAGCCTTCAAGACGTTTCGCCTCACAATTTCCTGTAAATGATTACTTCTTTGTAGTAAAATGGAATGGAGTGAGGTACCCACCTCGGGTACAAAGTATTTTAACAAGACGGAATACTTACGTGTCATAATAATATATATATATTATCTAGTATAAAATTTAGTGGGTATTATATCTCACTCGTTTTAAACGTGGAAATTTTTCGCGATAGTGCATGGAACGTTGAAACTATGAAACTTGAGGTGATTTATGTCATTGTCACAAAACGGCTTTGTTATTTTGCTGTTACTATGTTTTAGTACATATTATTTGTGTTAGTTATTTAAGTTACAAAGCAAGTTATTATAATTTACCTAATGTCATAGCATATCCTGTTGCATTTTCGCGTTCGCATCAATGTAACTCTGTATTGGATTGCCTATTTATTTATTTATTTATTCAATAATTAGAACGGCATACAATGCCAATTACACTAATCAGACACAGGTAATGCAATATACACATAAAATATAATATAAAAACTAAAAAGCCTAGTTTTGGAATTGAGAATACTAACCATTGAATATATATTTTCTTTGTGGCCATATATATTTTCGGGTCTGAAATTTGAGCAAAACTTTTCCAGAGCCTAAGCCTGAACCAAAAAAATCCCCACTCTGACACCTTCAAGTCCGCCGCTCCATCTTAGTAGCCATTTACTAAAATTTTACTATGAAAATGGAAATGAAAATGAAAATTATTTATACTTTAGGCTCTGTTAAGGCAATAGTGAATATCGAAGAATTGACCACCACATGGTCTCCCCATCCTGGGTTCACGAGGTTGGAGTGATACCGCATCCTAGCTTTACAAAGTATCCAATAGGGGTAGTCTCTCTCTAAGCTCTAAGCCTATTGTTTAAGGTTATTGCTAAGGGGCGTGTGGCTTCAAACATCTGCATTTAAATAGCGTACCAGCAAAGTGCGATAGCTCTTAAAGAGCTAAGCACCCTATTATGTGGGCACATAGATTACTTGCGCCACCGATTCTCAACGGAGACATTTCGGACGATAGCGAAGAACAAAGGGGGTTTAAAACACCAAGAAAGTGTTCAATGTTCTTCGTTACTATCTTCGATATTAAATATCATTATTTAAACTTCAAAGTCTTATTTTTTTTAAATAATATATTTTTCTAGTATTTGGAGGTTTGAATTCTCTATATGACGATAATTATACATTGCAAGTAACTAGCGACTCGCCCTCACTTCACTTCGTGTTGGTATTTTTTTAGACCGTCTTATAATGACGCTGTGTTTTCCCATCGGCGTTCAATTCTGTTAGTAACATAGTTAAGAAAGACGATGCATTCAAACAGACTAGGTACATATTTATTGTATGGTAATGAAAAAGTACTCATTCAGTAAGTTATATAATTAAAACACATCAAATATACAATAATGTTGTGCTCTAAGTCAAGGGTTTTATTCCCACTTGAGTTATATATCCTCGTTTTCCATTGATCGTGCGATCTCGAGTGAAATCAAGTTCAATCATCTATACATCTATATCTTTACAGATATCTATACACCTATATCTAGACAGATATATAAAATTTAAGTGTCTGTTTGTAATTCCAAAATAACAGCTTTCAAAAAATGCATCTGGAGGTTCAGGAAATTATATACGGTACTGACATAAAAAAATACTATTCTCTCTGTTCTAATGTTACAAAGAGTGCTTTAGACTTTATATAAAAAAATACATTAGGGTTCCGCAGGTCATTCATGAAGTTAACTCTACGCGGGTAAAACTACCGGGCACAGCACCTCATTAAAATAAAGTAAAAAAAAAATCTTCATTCTTAAACGGGTTCAGAATTGAAAGCAAACGATTAATTCCTGGAACCACTTTATTGCGCACGCTTCAAAGCGCTGTAATCCCATGTCCTGGTGGAATAGGCCTGGAGTGCGCGGAATTGGCTGTGGCTTCACTGTCATTAGCATACGTTTACACAAGCACCGACGCCTAGGCATCATTATTTACACAATTAGTTATTCTGAAACTAGCTGACCCGCGTTCCAGCTTTGCAGCAGCGATTACCTAGGGGCGTGCATTCCATATAAGCAGATAAGCAGTGGTTACCATTTGGGATGACTGAATACACTCGTGTCATGTGTGTCTGTGTATACCAAAACGTATGTACCAACGCGTCTCATTGATAGGTATGTAATTAACCTACCTACCTAGCCTACTTATTGTTTATATGCTTACCCTCTGAAAATCCAATGCACGCCCCTGCGATTACCTTCCGTGCTGTTTATTCAAAGCGAGCTATGTGTAGAGATGTGAGGTAGTGACAACCTCAATAATATCTTTATTTCACAACTAGCTATAACCCGTGGTTTCACCCGCGTAGACTTAATATAATGGGTTGCCCGTGAAACCCTTTTTTAACATAATTATATATTTACGGACGTTATGCGGTTTCACCCGCGTAGTTCCCATTCCCGTGGGAGTACGGAGATAAAATAAAAGTTATGTTACTCCCTGATGATGTAGCTGTCAAATGGTGAAATAATTTTTGAAATCGGCACAGTATATTTTGAGTTTATTCATTACAAACATGCACACAAAAAATCTTTTCTCTTTATAATAGTAATGTGTTATTCATAATAACCTGTGTTATTCCATGTAACATTAGTTATTTGTCAGTGAAAGTCCCGTTAACAACAACCATTCCCGTTAATAGAAACAGACAGACAGAATGATATTTTATATTGATATCATATGCATTTTGTGAAAAGCCGTTAATCTGCAATTACAAACAAACACATAAATTTTTGACATTATATTTTCAAAAAATGCATTTCAAACGTCGGATTCCGTTATGCCATACTTTGGGCGAAAGCTTAACAGTATAATAATGATCTCCTACCGAATTTCGGTTACGGCGGCTAATCTCAACGAGGATTTGCCATGTGCGCAGGAGATATTATAGTGCACAAGTGTGTGCGCTAACACAGGTGCACTCTTTATACCCTCACTCTTATAATCCGATGGGAGGCAATCCGACACGACCAGAGAGAAATCAGGCGTAGGACCAACGGTGCAACGTGCTTTCCGAGGCAGGGGGTGTATGCACCGCCAACTTCCAAACTCAGGGGGGCATTTTATTGTGAATTTCTTGTCAGAAAAACCCAATATCAAATCCTCGAGGAATCGAACCGTGATCGGCAGGCAAACATACTAACCACTAGAAGAACGAGGCAGTTGCAGCAGCAGCTTCACAGTATATTAATCAAATGAATAAATTCAAGAGTTAATTAAAACTAACCTCGAGTGCCAGCTATGACTGTTCCTGTTACATAAATCTGCCGCTACTAAATCCAAAGGTGGCTTCTAGATAATTCAGTACTAACTATTTTAGTTACGGAAGTATTCAAAGCTAAATTCGTTAACCTAAAACGTGCTGGTTAAATACGAAGCGTAGGTATGTAGATGGGATTGTTAAAATGATAACAGACTGAACTTAACGCGTTCACTGCTAACGACGCGTCTGTGCGTCCAACTGTTAGAGAATTTACGAAGAAGATGAAATCTTAGCAGTGAATGTGTTCTCTACACCTTGTTTAGTTTGAATTCAGTTCATTTTATTGGGGTGTGGTCGAATTTGAAAAGGTTCAGACAGCAAAATATTTCACTGAATACTAGTCAAAACTACTTTTGATTAATAAAACCAGTTAAAAGCAATTGTGATTTTTTTCTATACTAATATTTAAAGACGAAAATTTGTATCGAAGTATGTTTGTAACGAATTGGCTCAAAAAGTACTAAGCTAATCTTGAAAATTCTTACAGCAATGGATAGCTACATAAACAGTGAGTACTATAGGCTATGTTTTATCCCCGTACTCCTACAGGAACGGTAACTACGCGGGTGATACCACGGGACGTCCGCTAGTTATCAATAAAATAAATTGTTTTTGTAGGGAGTGCACACCTCTCTCATTGGTTACACTACTTAAAAGAAACGAAAGCGAAAAAAGATTACTTATTAACAATCCATGATAATCTCAAGCACAGTTTAAATATAAGCAGATAGGAAACTAGGAATAAATCGTTTAAAATGATAAACTCACACAGACGCGCACATCTACGAGAAAATAAGCGATTAGGTGTAATAACAGAAAGAGGTGCCCGACATTTTTCATAACTTTAAAATCGCTTACATCATTTTGCCAATAAATGAAAGAGAACACTAAATGAGAGAAAACGTTCTAATGTCAAAAAATAGGCCTAGATTATAGATATACTCTATGTCTGACGACCTTAATTATTAAAAATTAAAAAGTATTCCCCTGATTCACGGCCCAATGAACGCTCTTAATTATTTTAAAGAAGATTTTTTCATTAGCTTTTTTATTGTAATTTCAAACAGAAAAGTGCTTTAAATTTCAAAATTATGTAAATTCTTCCTCAAATAGGTATTTTTTCTTTGTTGTCCAAATATTAGAGTACTTAGTCACTTTTTACTCGGGCGAGACCCTAACTTTGCGCTTTGCATGTTTAATTTTCTCCTTTTGATAAGACTATCGGTTCGTTGGCTCGACTTTGCTTCTTGCGTCTGTTATTACAGTCAACTTTTTAATTAAATTGAAGTAGCAATTTTGCACGTATATTTTCCATTGCCTTTGTTCTTAATTTTAGGCACGAACTTAATGTTGTGCCTTAGTTATACTTTTTAATTTCCTTCAAAAATTCTCGTTTATTAAAACCTCGTGTTAAAAGAACTATGGTTGGTAGTTATTCCCAGACATCCCCAGCCCTTAGATTTTGAAAAATTAACTTTCATACATTAATTCCCGCGACTTCCACGACAATTCAATTTCATGGACATCGTGAAAATTCATTTGTATACCAAAACCCGTGGATGTGGTGGTAATAAAATCATGGATGTCTGGGAATAAGCCGTATTATTATGTGTTTTGTCTGCTAGTAGGAGGTTGCGCATTTCATTTGATCAGCGAAGTTTAGCAACCCTAACCCTAGCCAGTAATTGGATGGGTGACCGCCCGAGTTCCCTCCGCGCCTCGGAGAGCACGATAAGCCGTCGGTCCCGGTGGCCAATTTATCATCTTTGGCAATCGTTACCGGTCAGTCGGAGACCTAAAATAGTCTGACAACTGGTTTAACCCAGATCACAGATTTTCCTCATAAAGGGGTTGCGAAAGTCAGATGGCAGTCGCTTAGTGTAAAAATCAGGTGATCAGCCACATCGGGTTGAATCAAGTGCCGACCCCAACAATGTATGGGACAAGGCCAGGGAGGAATTTAAATCTTAATCCTTCTCATTAAAAAAATATGGTTTAAGCGAAGACTAGATGAATCTCGGACTAAAGCTATGTGCATCCCTTTCGAAATCATCACAAAAATATGCAGCTAGTTATAAAACAAGTACTATTTTAGTCGCTGTTTTTGTAATATGAGGGATAATGTTCTATTGAACACATCTATAAGTAAAGAATAATACAATAGTATTTTTTGCACTGGTCAAGGATACAGTTACGTTTGCGGTCAAAACTCTGGGGGGATAATTATCTTTTCAATGGAGTTGCACCTCATCTGATAAAGGCCTCTCGCGACGAGCGGGCTGGGGTATTTTCACGTTGCTTTTCAATATAGCAATGGTGCTAGCCACATTGATACGATCCCGAGGGATACCGGGATATCGATTTAGGTCAAGATTTAATGAGTAACAAATTACGCACTGTTTCTTAAATATGTTTTAATTAAGTTTTGTTCCAAAAATGTCATATTTAATGGAAGAAAAATCATGATTTTCAACGGAGAATTATGCCAAATACTTATTACGATCAATGAAACTTTATCAATATTAGTAATTTAATATTTAAATGATCAAAGTACATCAGCGTATCAGCCCGGCTGATGACATGAACATAATTAAAATCCAGAGGCAATTTTCAATTCTCTATAATCTCATTTAGTGCAATATTTTGTAACATCTGTTTCGTAATATACGTTTTTATAAAAAAATATAAATACTCAATTTTATCTTCATAATCTACTAGAAATTCTTATTACGTAAATACAATGTAGATGTTGTATCATGTATTCATACATACACATGCTCACGCCTGTATTCCTCGAAGGGGTAGGCAGGGGTGTTGTGAACACCCACTTTTCACCGAAGATGATTAAGTGCCAACGTGACCGATGGTGAGTTCATCGCCGTCTCAGACACTTCGCATTCGCCATTGAATTACTTCTCAGAAATAGGCACACTGAGCATCGGCTGGTCGCACATATCTATCTATCTATACATTTAAATAAAATTAAAGTGTCTGTTTGTAATTCCAAAATAACAGCCTCTCACTAAATTCATATGAAAGTATACGCGGTACTAACATAGAAAAAAGTTTTTCGGACTGTCTGTTTGTTCTGACTAATCTCTGAAACGGCTGGACTGATTATGACATTCGCTGATAGATGGCCAATGCTACAAGGAGTGACATAAACATTACTTTTTTTTAAATATTAGTGTTCCGCGGGTCACCCAAGAAATTAAGTCTACTCTGGTGAAACCGTGGGGCAGAGCTAGTTTTTCATAAAATTTGCTGGGCGAGGGTGAGAATGCGGCAAATATTTTAAAATGATAATAATATTAATGTAAATGCACGCAGATTCATTCACACCAGTCCGCAGGGGTAGTTATGCAAATAATATGTGCAGTCTGAAACGTTCGGATTTACTAACCTTATGCTAATCGAATCTCGGTGACTTTCCCCCTTATTACAAAACATAGACTTTGATAGTCCTTGGTATAAAAGTAGCTCTATCTTTTCTATGATACGGATTTAAAGAGGGATGAACATAGTACTAGTCCGAGTTTGGTCTAGTCTTTGTTTAAACCTTTTCGTGATAAACGGATTTGTGTCGATGTCACTTGGATATTAAGGCAATTATTTCATTCATACTTTTTTTCATAATTATATAATTTTCATATTTCCAACCATTGGTTTTTGGAGGAAAGTTAATTCACAAGCAAATCTCGGATTTGACCGCCATTTTGGATCTTAATAAGCAAAACATGATATGCTGAAATGCAGAAATAAATTATGAAAGCTGTTAATTTGGAATTATAAACAGACATCATCATCATCATCATATTCAGCCCACATGCACTTACTGTTGTATAGGCCTCCCTTGCGACACGCCATTGTTCTCGGTCCCGAGTTAGTCTCGACCACAGTTTCCCAGCCGTCTGCGCGATATCGTCCGCCCATCGAGGTCTGCCCGTTAGTCTTAGCCCTTTCAGTTACCACTTTGGTCCACCTTCCGTCTTCCCGTGTCATCAAGTGTCCCGCCCAACTCCACTTTAGCTTGGTGATCCGTGCACCCACGTCATCGACCTTGGTCCGGCGTCAGATTTCAACATTTGGTACACGGTCTACCAGGGCCCAACATGCCCAACATGGCTCGCTCCATTGCCCGTTGAGTAACTTTAATTTTGTGCATATTGGCTTTTGTGAGCGTCCATGTTTCGGCGCCATATGTGAGGATGGGTAGTATGCATTGGTTGAATGTCATGGCCTTCAGACATTGCGGGATATTTGATAATACGTCATCCAGTTGACCGAATGCAGCCCAACAAAGGGTAAACAGACACTTAAACTTTATTTATCTGTATAGATTATGTAAACTAGTGCTAATACATCTGTCAGCACAAATATTTGTCTCAACGAGAGCTCGTTACATGCAGGCAAGCAAACTGGAAACCGTAACATAATCGAGTTAACGAGTACTCCCATAACGACTCGCATGGGTTTATTATTTAGTTGCGAGCTCTGACGCTTGTTTAATTACTTACCTTTGGTTATGTTTATAGCAGTTCATAACTTATTCCGCGTGTTGCGGATACATTAATGATAAGGCTTTTAGATTAAATACATTATTAATTATGATTATGAATGGGACAGGGGTGAACCCTTCGTGGTGTTTTCATATTCACGAGTGACCTCTAACAATGTCAACACAATTTCAGGACGCTGTTATGTGTCGGTTTCGTTTAAGTTTCAATTGGGCTTAAGTGGAAAAGCAGGCTAAAAATAAGAAGTTTATTGCTTGTTGGGCATTTATACAAAAGTTTTCCTTTAAGTTACAAACGCAACGAAAATCATTAACAAAAAATAATTGCAGTAAACTTTTTACAATTAAAAAAAATATATTTTTCCGTTGAAAGTTGATTGAAGCACATACATTAGGCATCCATTCTCCATCAGGAATTACTTTGTATATTGTTATGGTGTGTAACTCTTAAACAAACAACATACTAAGGCATCTACAAGAAGTAAATTACAAAGAATATTTTTCATCTTAATCACAATTTGACTTCCTCGCTTGGCCAGTGTTCGCAAGCACTACTGCTGGACACGAGGTCCTGGGTATGATTCCCGGTTTGGGCAATGTTTCCCAATGGCAGCTCAGAGCCTGGATTATTGCTCGGTTAGTGGCAATATTATCTATAATATGAGACTTAAACATAAATGGCGAAATTTGGGTCTACTACAAGTACACCTGTGTTTACCCCTTTGAGGAATACAGGCGTGAGCACTTATGAGCCCTTTTTTGCCCTAGCATCTTTTTTTTCATTTTTATCACAATTTTCCTGTACCCTTTTTATAAACTGCCGCTGTAAATTATTCATAGACATAAACTGATTTTGACAACAAAGCAAATTATGCGGAACCCTTCCTAAACTGATGTTGCCTCGTTACTCGTATTAATCAGCGTGCAGAGAATAACCCGGCTAGATAATTGGGTGTCATGCATCTAGTGATTAAGGAAACTGATCCCATCACATGACGTTGTAAAGGTCCTTTCTCAGACCCTTGTTCCTTTCGCATGTCTAAATTCGTTCTCTCTGGACCTGTTTAATTGTATTTTGCTCGTCAATTGTGACAAAGGAATTGTACGATCGTTATTTCACATGATTGAAGCTTTTTAGCGTTGCGTTGTGAAATATGAAAAGTAGGTCACTTTTGTCACTGCATACTTAAACTTGAAACTTGGGCCTATATTTCTTAAGTGATATACTTTGTATTTTTAAAATTGTATAATAAAAATTTTAAAAGAGTATTTCGAATTAGAAGTCGCTCGTAGTACTTTCGCTAATATGAAATATGTACTTTGTAATCGCAAACTTAAGATCACTTGGCGCGCTCGCCTTCTACATTGTTATGTTTGGCCGATTCTTCGTTATGGATGTGAGACCTGGACTATTAAAGATAACCTCAGGAAACGTATAGAAGCATTCGAGATGTGGGCCTACAGGCGCATGATGGCTATATCATGGACTCAAAAGATGACCAACGAAGAAGTCCTGCTATTTATTGGACAAAAACGGGCGCTTTTTTAGACCGTCAAAAAGAGAAAGTGGCATATTTAGGTCATGTGTTACGACATGACCGATATAACTTGCTACAACTTATCATGATGGGAAAAGTAGCTGGCAAAAGAAAGTCTGGTCGTAGGAAGAAGTCGTGGCTACGAAACATCAGAGAGTGGACCGGGATTGCGAGTGCCGCCGACCTGTTTCGCCGCGCTAACGACAGAGACAAATGTTCGGAGCTGATTGCCAACCTTCAGTAATTGGAGAGGCACTTTAAGAAGAAGAAGAAGAAAAGAGTTTACTGAGTTTTTTGCCAGGTTCTTCAGGCATGTATAATTCTGTATAATTAATTAAGTCACTCTGACGATTTGAAAGTACTTTGTAAAAAATCTAATTGAATAAAGAAATTTTTGATGAAAAATTTTGTGATAAGAGACAGTTGCAAGTTGAAGAATGATGTGGTGACCAGAATTGAAAAAAGTATGTTGAGATGGTTTGGACATATCGAAAGGATGAGTGAAAGGCGATTAACGAAATAAATTTATAGAGCGAATGTGACCGGAAGTGTCGGTAGAGGGCGTCCAAGGAAGAACTACTATGACCAAATTAATAGTATTTTTCAGAAGAAAGTGTATGAAGAGATGCATGAATGTGGATGAAGCGAAAGAAGTATGTAAGGATCGTAGCATGTGGCAAACAGTGGTCTCTGCCTACCCCCATGGGATACAGGCGTGAGCATATGTATGTATGTATGTACATTGACTTGAAATATTTGATGTTATATTTAATGGCTTGCAATTCTTTTATATTTTGATCCCAGTTATATAGGTTACATACTTATGCTCACACCTGTATTCCCTAAAGTGGTAGGCAGAGGTGTTGTAATAACTACACCCACTTTTCACTGAAGATGATTAAGTGGCAACGTGATAGATAGTGAGCCTATCACCTTTTCAGGTACAATACATTCGTGTTTATCTTCTCAGACATATTATATAAGCGTCGTCACGTAGTTTTCAATCCCTGTAAAGCTAGAGTTCAAATAGTGCTTTTTTTAAAAAGCACTTTTAAATACATAATATTATATGCGTGCGGCTAGGATTTGAACGTGCGTCTGATGCATGACAAGCGCTTCTCATACAATTCGGGCACCACGGCTCGAGGATGGATGTTATGAGCTAACATAAAGTTTGATCAAACCCTAGGTATTGTTCTCTTTTTTATTATATGAAATGTATCTTCATGCGTAGTTCACTATAAGCTATTACGATCTTGATTATTTTAGCTTAGACTGACTGGCGCCCAACGTGGGACCATTCTAATTGCATTGCATTCGGAATGCATGTTCATTTAAACATAGCGTGAAAGTGAGCTGATTATAATTAAATTTGAAAGTGCTGTTCTCAGCAAACATATTTTTTTTAAACAATCACAACGCTTCGGGAACATTGACACTATTTTCGTAGAAAACATCTCTCCTTTCAGACTACTTAAAAGTTGAGCGCCAACTTCGTGTTTGTAAAGGAGTATCCTACCCGCTTTTATATGATTGAATTTTGTATTTACAGTGTTAATGCAGAGCGGATAAAATATAACTTAGTTAAGATTGAGTTTCGAACAGAAGTTTTAAATTAGTAAGACGACAGACCAAATGATTTGAACGAACAAACAGTGTGACCCAAACGACCATGACCCCATCTGTTTGGGGTTGAGATACAATCCTTTCCTGAAAACCCTTCAAAATACTTGCCAATATTCTGTTATTTTTAAATAACAAACATGACGTACAAGCTTTCAGTAATTTGAATAATACTCAAGAGCCGTTGTGGCCGTTTGGTTTGAGAAGTCGCCTGCTACTGAAGTTCAAATCCCAGCTGCCTGCAGTAATTTTCCCCACGTGCTTCACGGTGAAGGAAAGCATCGTGAGGAAACCTCCATATTTCTAAGAAGTAATTCAAAGACGTTATGTATGCTTGAGATGGCAATGGTCTCACCCTCTGTCACGTTGACACTTAATCATATTCGGTGAAATTGTGGGTGTTACTCCTCTCACACAACTTTACTCCTTATAACATTAGCATCTGCATGTGAAAGTTGGTGAAAAATCAGTCCAGCCGTTACGGAGATTAGCTGGAACAAACAGACAGGCAGATAGATAGACAGGCAGAGAAAAAAAAATGCACTTATTTTTTTATGGAAGTACCAATTTATCATCTTTGGCAATCGTTACAGGTAAGTCGGAGGCCTAAAAATAGTCTGGTTTAACCCAGATCACAGATTTTCCTCGTTAAAGGGGTTGCGAAGGTCAGATGGCAGTCGCTTCGTATAAAATCAGGTGATCAGCCACATCGGGTTCAATCAAGTGCCGACCCCAACAATGTATGGGATAAGGCCATGGACGATGAGGATTTTTATGGAAGTACCGTATATATACTTTTATATTATGCATTTAGTAAGAAGCAGTTAATTATTTATATCAAACAGCCTCTTCAATTTTATTTATCTGTAGGAATGTATGTATGGGGTATAAATAATTTTTATTATTTAGCTGCAATCTTCTGCGTGCAGTACAGTATTCACTTTATTTGTATATTAACAAATAAGCGCAGTTTCCAAACTAATATTGTATGTATGGTATGTACGTACATTCAAAACCGAAACTCAATATTTGCTCAAACGTAAATCGAATACTAGTGTTGGAATTTACTTGTTTGAATTCAACGTGGAATATGTGGTCAGTATACAATTTTATCGCTTTGTGTGAATATAAATAGAAATTAATGATTTTATATCTGAGAAGTAATTCAAAGGACGTATGTATAGTGCCTGCGACGGTAATAGGTTATATACTCACCATCTCTCACGTTGGCACTTAATCGTCTTCCGTGAAAAGCGGGTGTTGTTATTACAACACCTCTGCCTACCTCTTGAGGGAATACAGGCGTGAATATGTATGTTTATGATCTTATGACTTCCACTCTCTCAAAATTCAATCAACTTTTTTTTTCAGAAAAATGGTAGGCAGCATTATTCTGAAAAAAAAGTTGTTTGATGGCCAAAATGTTCATTTAAAAAAATGCTCACGCTTCTCTAGGAATATCTCTGAGGAGTAGGCAGAGACGTTACAATATTCGCGTTGTATCGGAGATAAATAGTTACCCACGTGACATATGGTGCGTCCATCGACGTCTCAGGCAACGACACAATTTTACGACTGTTCAAACCCAATGAATTCTACAGCTCTCATCATTCAAATTGTTTCATTAACATAACTTGTGTTGTGACCTTAGCGGGACTGGTAAACCAACGGAACAGCATGAACGGCAAAACCTGAATCTTGGGACTTTTTCTGCTGAATAAGCCGGCAGATCTTAGTCAAATATTATAATGTAAGAAAGATACAAGTAAATGGTACTTTGATCAGGAAATTAAAAGTTGTTATTCAAATATACATTAAAAACTGAGTTCGACAACAGCTCACGCGCGCCTTTAAACTCCAGAATCTCTTGTAATCTCCGTTAATCTTTTCCAAGATAAAGCTCATTTAATTTTATAAACAAACATTCCCTCACGATGAAATTAACTAATGACAACGTCTACGGAATGCAAAGTGAAGTTAGACGGTTAATTAGCCGTAATAAATCAATTACATGGAGAAGTCATTAATTTAGGCAAAGAAAATTTGTCAACGTTTCGCAATTTCGTGTGCGCGTGGAGTAAATTATTGCACAAGTACTTACGAGTACAAAATAATTATGTTGAACATATCTATTTTGTTGATATGTAATCCCAGATAATATAATACAATTTGGTCGTTTTCCGTTCGATTCTCGGTTCAAGGAATATAGGCTGTGGCATTAGTGCCATATTTACGGAGTTCAATATTGAATAGAGCCGTGGTGGCCTCGGGCTTGAGCAGTCACCTGCTACGCAAGCGACGCTAGTTCGAATCCCAGCGGTGTCTGTACCAATGAATTTTCTAAAAACTTATGTACAGTGATTTCACTCCACGTGCTTTACGGTGAAGGAAAACATTGTGAGAACACCTGCATATTACTGAGAAGTCATTCAAAGACGTATGTATAGTGCCTGAGACGGCGATAGACTCACCATCTGTCATGTTGGCACTTAATCAAATTCGGTGAAAAGTGGGTGTTGTGATAACAACACCTCTGCCTACCCCTTCGGGGAATACAGGCGTGAGCATATGTATGTATGTAATATTGAATAGGATATATAAATCAATCATCAAATAATAGAAGGATTTTTTTACCCTTGGTGAACAATAAAAAACAGCGATCCCGACTGGCCGAGTGCAAAGGGCGGTCACACACCTCTAAAAAACCTTTAAAAACATGTATCATTATGTGGTTGATTCATGCTCTGTGTAATAAATATATCAACATCCGTAAATATTGCGCTTATGCAAAACACCAGCCTGTATTTTTTATCCTTTGCTACCACAGTACTTTCGTAGTTACCGTATATACTTTCATAATACATTTAGTAAAAAGCTGGTAATTTGAAATTACAATCATCCATTTTATTTATCTGTACAATTTATCAATGTGTATTTTGGAATAGCCTTTAATTAGATGATAATATGAAGTCTCACAAAATAGAAGTCGAATAAAAAGGCCCACGTAATATTAGCAGCCTCGTGTATTTAGGGGCCTAGTAGGAAATCTCTTGGGCCTTCATGAAAATGTAACTAAGGTCACTCAACCCGAACTAATGTGCGTTAGTGGACCAAGATATTCGCAAACAAAAAAGCTACAGAAAGTCAGCTGGATATTTAGGATATTGACGGCAGACTAGGCGCATACACAGTGCATATACTTGATGGAGGTTGTCTGTTAATTTTTTTACCAATTTTGAAAAAGAAAATAAAATAATAGAGTAGATTATTTTATTATGTATTCACCAATTCCTTGAGTGTCGATAGATATTTTGTAATAAATCTTTAAAATTTAACATGTGTGTAATAAATACACAAGTGTAATTTTCGGGGTGTTTGGATAGCTAAGCACGGAACTTAAATCACCAATGTAAATACAATATGACCAACTATTTTATTGAAAATGTTACATGAGTGTCTTATTCGGTACCACACGCACGAAGTCATGCTAGTATTTCAGTGTATATTATGTTTAATTCTCAATTAGTTCGTAAAGTGAACTGTTGATGAGTGTACTATGTTTTATTTACGGTGTTTTTTTTGTTTTTGCATTACTACTGGTAGCGACTTACACGGATTACAGAGTGACGATTACGGAGCTGTCCTTTGGTTAAGCTTTTATTTTGGCATATGAGGCCAGTGTAAGCGTTGGAAAAGACGGGAACAGGAATTGGGTTAGTTGTCTTTATTCTATTTAGGCTGTGGTACTCTTCTCTATAAAAACGTAATCTCCCAACGGTATCCCAAGGGAATAGAGTGGGCAGAATACTGTTTGCCACGTGCTTGCCTAATACATAATTACACTGGATTACACCACTTTCGCACATATCTTCGTAGGATATTGGTACGCATTACTTCCAGGTATTGCTTTGATTAATATATAATTGTACTTAATAACACTCACACAGACGCGCGTATGTAGGAGATGATAAAAAACCCCGGCGTAATGTCAGTAAGGGATGTCGAGTCGTAGCCGACCGCGTTTACGTCTCTTACGAGTTTTTTTTCTTTTTTTTAATTTCTAAACTACAATTCTACATTATTTTGAAACCACACTCAATGAAGCAAACGTTCTTATTAAAAAAAATAGGACTTCCTTCCTTCCTGCTGTCAAAGCTTATATTTAAGTGTGGTATTACTGAGTAATTACGTCGCTAAATTGAACTAGCATCAAGGGCCTTTCCATGAGCTCTTATTGCCATGATAGTTTTATTCTTATTATGAGACAGATGTATTTGACGTGTATACATCTGTCACTGTCACACAGCTGTAATAACATTGCAATAAGAGCTCACAGTTGGGCCCCAGAAAGCTAGTTTCCATATCGGTTAGTTATCCGACGTTCATTTACGCGTTATCAGACCAGAACCGAATAAATCATTTTCCGAATCACAAGCCTGTACCAGACGTTATAATAATTATCCTTACGATCACTGGGCCCTAAACATACTCAATTTTAACATAATTTCCGGGCTTTCAACTGCGAGATTCGTTTGTTCACACCATTGAAACTTGAACGCAGTCTTGTATACAGTATTATATTATACGTATACAGCGACACCTTCGTATTTATCGAAAGCCGACAAAAGATGAGGTTGACAATGGCAGTACTCGCGCGACGAAGCATGAAGTACAAAAAATAAGCTTACAGAAGATAGACCCCCATTGGCATGAACGGGTGCACGCACGTATTATCTATATGTATACTAGCTGTGCCCCGTGGAGCCCTATTTTTTATAAACCACGTAACCATGTTTTTTATAAATAAAAAAAGTAACCTATGTTACTCCTTGTAACATTAGCTCTCTACTAGTGACAGTCCCGTTAAAATCGGTCCCGCCGTTTCAAAGATTACCCGGAACAAACAGACAGACAGATATTTTTTTTTTTCAAAATGTGTTTTCTTAAGTCAGTACCGTATATACGTTGATATGCATTTAGTAAAAAGCTGTTATGTTGGCATTACAAACAGACACTTCAATTTTATTTATCTGTATAAATGTATAGATAAACTTGTTTTGTTGGACTTTTTTATAGACTGATGGAGCTTCAATCTCAATAGTTCAGAAAGTTGACGTCGGAAGACCTTGGTAGTAATTTTCTCGGCTGTAATAGTAATTTTTTATCTGAATAAAACATTTCCCATTTCAAATGTCATATAAGTATAAAGATAAATAAAATTATAGCTTATCACTATATGCATAGTATGAAAATATACACGTTACTCAAAACTAATTAAAAAACGTCTCTGCCTATCTGTCTGACTGTTTGTTCCGGCTAATCTCTGAAACAACTGCACTGATTTTCTTAAGATTCGGTCTTTTTCTTAAGATAAGGTACAAGATACATTAATTTCTCTGTAGATGTTAATCGAGGTAATGATTTGGTAGCGCGTTAATGCGATAATGTGTATTGTAGGAAGTCGCCCTTCTACAAACTTTTTTTTACACCTAAGGTCACCCCGCCTTGCGATTCTATTCAAATATACATTCCGCGCGATCTATGAGAGGAATTTTATCGAAATGTGCCCATTATGTGCCTTAATCTTTGTATTTATTGACGTTTTTATTAAGTGAATAGGGATTCAAATATTTCGAAGGCCATACGGAGTTCATGAATACCTACTTATTTTCGATTTTAATTGGTATTTTTATTTTTATTTTAGTGACACTAATACTATGTTTGCAGCTTATTTCTTTACACGTAGACTTAATATCAGCAGTGGTTTTATATCGTGAAACCATTTTTTATATCAAAAGTAGTCTAAGGTAAATGCCAGTGAAAGTCCCGTCAAGAACGGTCCAGCCGATTCAGCGATTAGCCGAAACAACATATGCTCACGCCTGTATTCCCCGAAGGGGTAGGCAGAGGTATTGTAATCACAACACTCACTTTTCACCGAAGATGATAAATTGCCAACGTGACAAGTTGTCAAGCTCACTAAAATGCCTTTGCTTGCGGCGGCGTCTGGATGACGGGTTGTCCACTTCCCTCTA
This sequence comes from Watsonalla binaria, assembly GCA_929442735.1. NCBI lineage: Eukaryota > Metazoa > Arthropoda > Insecta > Lepidoptera > Drepanidae > Watsonalla > Watsonalla binaria. The sequence continues at coordinate 9,591,918 of OV838924.1, read as the reverse complement.
TGATGGTTGAGGAGGTCAATGGCTGGCATTCACGCCATACTTGTGAACAGGTGCTGCTTGTGGGGGCTGGTCATCTCAAGCTACGCATTTAGTTATAAGTAGATGTACTAGATTTTTTGTTATGTTAATTTTTATCGACATTTGTGCATTGGAACATTGTCCATGAGCTTACGTTTTATAAATTATTTATTTTGTATTCCTTAAATTGTATAATATTTTTGAAAAGAGTAATTACTGAGTTTCTTGCCAGGTTCTTCTCAGTAAAAGCAACCTTCCGAACCTGGCGGTAGCATGTATAATCCTGTATAATTGTGTCATTCTGACGATTTGAAAATGCTTTGTAAAAGTCTAATCGAATGAAGATACTTTTGACTTTGACAGATGGTGAGTCCATCGTTCACCGAAACAAACATAGAGAAATACAGACGAAAGATTATTTAATGTAGATACTATACTTTTATATGTATTTGGTGAAAAGCTATAACTTTGGAATTACAAATATACACTTCGTTTTAATTTATCTGTATACTTAATGAGATTTAAAATGGGAAATTAATTATTCAGTTTAAGCCCTATGGCCCAACCATGAGCTCTTATTGCAATGTTAGTGCAGCTGTGCGACAGTGACAGACTTATACACATCATATACCTCTGTGTCACAATAAGAGTAAAACTATCTTGGCAGTAAAAGGTCATGGTAAGGTCCCTGATGCACGTCCCAAAAATTACTATCACAGCCGAGAAAATTACTACAACAGATCTTTCGACGTCAACTTCCAGAAACACAACTGTCTATTGAAGATTGAAGTTCCATCAGTCTATAAAAAGTCCTACAAAGCAGGTTTATTTCTTTCCAACCCACTCCTGAATGAAACGTATAGATATCGGGTCAATTACCCGATCTAATTATCCGTAGTCGGGGGTTATTCTCAACAATAAAGCTGAGTACCACGCGCCTCTGTTATGTTAATAGGGGTGATTAAGAGAACAAAGGTTCTGGAAGTTTTTCATTGAACAACAAGAACGTTACAGAGGGAAGGCTTTCCACGTTAGTCGACATTAATAGCTAAAAAATTACCACACATAACACAACACAGATGTAACATCAGTTATGCAATAAAAAAATGTTTTTTTTTGTATAAAGCGTTGTTTAGTTTTAATGTTGTTGTTTACTATATTAATAAAATATGAAATAATGCATGCTAATTTTTCTCAAGAATTCTTTAATTTTTTTTTCACAACTCAATTGACAGCTCATGTTTTTTAGTAGTAATGTATAGTGGACTGTATTTACTTACTCTAAAAAGGTTGGTTATAACTATGAACTCATTAAACAAGCGTTATGGGTTATACGTTGTATGAGAAACTTTTATTTTGGAATCACAAACAAACACGTACAAATAAATAAAACTGTAAATCAGTAATAGATTATTAATTTATTTTAATAATTTTCTAACATGTTCATATACAAGTTGAAGAATCTAAATACGTGATTCCACCAAAATTTTATGTATTGGCGCTTTGCGTATTTTGTACTATGCGTCGAAAGGTTGCAAGCGTTCTTCGGTTGCTGTAGATGGGCAGTGTAGCACCACAGACAACTAGGGGCCAACTATGATACTTTCATCACCGCGTATTAATAACTTCTTAGACTTGATGTTTAAATTTAAGTGAAACTTTTAAACTAGATTCTTAATACGCTCTGCTTAAACCGATGATTGTAGGCCCCTGTTACCGACGCAGACGCAGTGTGCCCACGCTAGATTACCACCTTTGAAGTCTACAAAAATACCCATTTATATTTACTGTGAGATAATCCGTCTCGATGAGAGTGAATTTATAGAAGCTAGCCTTTCGTAAGCTTTTGTTTTGTGATAGAACTCTACCTGCAATCTCATTGGACTAACAATGCCTTTCTATACTTAGCCTTTATTCTCACTATTTTCCTAACTTATTAAACATTTAGTTAATAATTCAACGCCACTTTAGTGCGCTAACGCTTTGTTAAATTAACTTAGGTTATTTAAACATTTTAGTTTTCACCTAAATGTAGCGTAACAATGGGGAATTTTAGGCAGTGACATTAAAATTAGGCGATAAGTTAGGATTCGCCTGTGGAATTTATTAGAGCGAAAGTTGAAATTTTGAAAATCTAATTACAACTATTATTATGTGAGCACGAGCTCTGAGCAAATTTTGCTTCATATAATTTTAAGCAACTTCCAAGTGATTAGAATATTTAAACCTAAATTTAATTGTAACCTTATGCATATATAATGTGATTAGGTAAAATGGTCCTTGTTATACATTGCTTGTTGGAAGGTTAGATTAATTTAGAACATAGGGTTCGCTGCCTCGGGGATGTGCCCCGGCAAAGTGTGGGGGACACTGGTGCGTTCTATCAGAGTACCCGGAGTCCCCCCTGAGCACTGAGGATGGCCACCCGGGGGGTTTTTGTGCGGTAAGAATCCCATATACCCCGATCTGCCTCTCCCAGGGCGATCGGGGACCTTTTGAAGGTTTCCCCCTCGTCAATAAAAAAAAAAAAGAACATAGCGTTCAATAATTTGGCTATAGTATCCATTGCTTATCATAAAATATTGATGGAATTTGGGATTAAAAGACCGACAATTTTTTTCAATGAAATTGTAATTTTAATGCAATTTAGCAAAGCTATTCCTACGAATCTTAAGATAATTCAGAGGCGCACTATTGTATTTAATATGTCTTAACACTAAGGTTGTTGCGACGAGACGAAATCCCTTCAACTTTAAAAGCAATAATGAAGTGAAGTTTCATTAAGTTAAACCTAAGCGCGTGGACTACACAAGTTGTCATGGAGTGTCGTAAAATGAAGTGTTTCAAAGTTGGGATGAAGTTAACTCGTTTAAGGGAAGCCGGTCGGTTCTAAGGAGCTTTTCACGTGAGATGCGGTCGCGGTAAGCTGACTTGTTTTAGCGGCAATATTACATGGAGTGAGAGAAGGTAAACTGGGCTTTGTGAGGAAAATTCTTGAATGTGTGTCCTTATTGAGTAATTTCCTTTTTAAAATCTACACTCGTCACTTCAGTTTGGGATTGACATACAATTTTAGAAATAATCATATTCGGTTCTTAGGAGGTATCTTTGGAAATATATCTCTGGCCTTATCCCATATATTGTAGGGGTCGGCACTTGATTCAACCCAATGTGGCTGATCACCTGATTTCTTTACGAAGCGGCTGCCTGACCTTTGTAGCCCCTTTTACGAGGAAAATTGGTAACCTGGGTTAAACTTGAAAATATACTTTGATTTAAATTATTGTTTCGCCAATATTTGGAATGGAATATGTGTGTGTGAGTGTTTGTTTGCTTTGTAGTATCCGACCACGACGCTGCATGCGAGAGCTCGTATATAATAAAATGAAAATGTTTATTTCTCATATCAGTATTTTGAGTTTTTCTTCATTTTAAAATTTTGTTAAATAAAAAAATAAAAATAGTTTAGATTGCAATCATTTTATTATTAAGAAGTACATTTTATTATAACAACAGTAGTACTTTGCGTTTGCAGTTTTTATATTTCTAACGTATGGTATGGTACTGGTATGGTCCCAGTTTAAGACCTTAACTAGCCTCAAACTTTCCTTTACATTCGGTAATTAGATCCTTAAGTCCTTTGCAGTGTCCACTGTCATCCAAATCCGAGCAGTTCTGAAATGGAGAATAATCCTTAATATATCAATGTATAGCGGCGAATTCTTATAATACTTTTAGCTTTGACGTATCATTTTGGTACCATGCAATATCATAGTCGTTCCCCTGATGCTCTTTAATCGATACTAACACAATTTTGTTTGACGAATAATAACAGTCCCGACGCGCATTACCACGTGACAGATTTACCAATATAGGTGAATATTACAATAATTATTGTACCAATATTGGATGATAAAACTTGTATCGTAGCCGCTGATTATGCAATAACCGCACTTCGGAATATTGAAATACCTACAGGTACATTAGTGGAAACGGTAAGTGTCAATAAAGGTGTATCATTAAGGGTCTAAGGGATATTTAGGTATGTCAAGCTGAGAATGTGCTTCCGAAGCTAATCCATGAGACACTCCTGGTAAGACGCTTAAAATTGGGTAAAGCTGTCTGGGTGCAACGCTGCACGGGATAAGCCGTGTTAATCGCACCCATCGCTCTGGATTCAACCCATACATTGTTGAGGTCGGTACGCGATCTATCTCGATACGGCCGATTTTTACTCGAAACGAGTATCTGGGGCCTTGCTATGAATTCTTTATGTCATCATTGTTTAACTGTGTTACAGTGTCACGTTTTTACCATATAACCTGTAGTAATATTGTGTTCCTGCGATGAATATAGTGAGGACGGAGGTGTGCTAGCTATAATGGCACTATTTTATGTCTTACTATGTTGACACAGTCATTAAATTCTTAGTAATGTAGGTAATGCGTGAGCGACACTCTGGGCTTAGGCTTAGGCTGCAGTAGCCGCTTACCATCAGGCAGACTGCCTGCTTGTTTACCCACCTTGTTGTATATAAAATAAATTTCAATATATTATTGTAGTAAGAGATCATGGTTGGAGATCAAACTCATCGGTGACTACGTGTTGTAGGTTACAAGCATGAACGCGGTGAGTAGATTCTTGGCGTAGAATCGAATTTTCCTCGCAGAGGAATAAAGAACGGGACAAAATTTTCTCGTGGCGCAGATGCTAGGCCTACTGAATCTCAATCCTCAATTCTTACGTCAAGTCCTCCTACGGTGTCAGGCAGAACTTTGGGGATTGCGCGAAACAGTATACTTACGTCAAGATACTGAAGTCTCATACAATCCATAGTTTTCATTACATCACAGCCGTCAGGCGGTCCATATTTTGAAACATCACCATCGACGCATTTCTCTTTGATTGCCTGTAATGTATCTGGATCATCTTTGAAGTCCTTCTCCAGCTTTTCAAGTAACGCGTCTTTTTTTATGACGCCGTCTGATGAAGCGATGCCTTTTTTTGATGCCACACATTTTACACGCTCGCACTGAAATCAAAAATCTTGTCTTCACAACTTCTTACAACAGTGGGCAGATGGAGCAGAGGTGACCAAAATGTTTATGGGGTATTTTTTACCAAATAATTTAATTTATCATTGATATTTTGTAATAAAAGTAGGGTTTCTAAAAGCCTTATTAATATAAGTTTCGCCCGCGTTGTATGCGACCCAGAGTTTCGCAAAATGTTATTTCACCTATTTCACCCAATTAGGGATGGAAAAAAATATATATGGTCACACCATCCCAGGGTCCCCGAAGGGGTTAGTAAAGGTGTTGTAAGGTTAGGATGCTCGAATTTTCGGAAAACACCATAATCTCCTTGTCCTTATTCTATACATTGTTGGGGTTGGCAGTTGACTCAACCCGATACGGCTGTCCACCTGATTTTTATACGAAATGACTGCCATTTGACCTTCGCAATCCCTTTGACGAGTACAATCTGTAATCTGGGTTAAACCAGTTGTCAGACTATTTTAAGCTTTCGAGTGACCTATAACGATTGCCAATGATAATAAATATGGCAATCAAAACCCATCACCCATCGAATTAACTTCGTTGTTAGGATTGCTTAACTTCGCTGATCGAATGATATGCACAATAGCAACTGTAGCACGACCTAGTCTTTCGGAAAACACATTCTTAGTTAATACTTCATAAATAATACACCCTTCAAATATTGTCTATAGGACAAAAGGCTTAGGTTAGCACTCACAGCGTTGACATATTAGTCAGTTGATATATAAGTCAGTCGGGACTTTGCATGAATAGATAAATAAGATAAAACTTACAGGAGGTGGTAATTGGAAGCACTCTTTTAAATCATCATCCTTTTCAATCATAATCTTATTGTTCTTCTTGCAGCACTCAAGAGCACCCTGTAAAACAATATTTCGAAAGTTGATCTTAAATATCTCCCAGTTATAAATTCTGCAAAGAAACAGAACTCCATCGACGCGTGAAAGGAAGAAAAGGCAACATAAATACATACATATGCTCACGCCTGTATTCCCCGCAGGGGTAGGCAGAGGTGTTGTAATCACAACACCCACCTTTCACCGATGATGATTAAATGACAACGTGACAGATGGTGAGTCCATCACCGTCTCAGATACTTTACACACGTCACTGAATTACTTCTCAGAAATACGCAGGTTTTCTCACGATGTTTTCCTTCACGGCAAAGCACGTGGTGTGAAATCACTGTACATAAGTTTTTTTAGAAAAACTCATTGGTACAGGGATCCCTGCTCCACCCAATAGCCAGGGTCTAAGAATATGGCTATGGTATCCCCTGCCTGTCGTAAGAGGCGACTAAAAGGGGGCCGGAGGGCCTGCTGGCGGTGGTCGGGGTGGGACCTTTGACCACCGGCGCGGGCCCGGGAAGGTGGCAGCGCGATGTGGCTCGCGCTGCCTTGCACAGCGAGGTCTCTAGGGGCGGCCCTACAGCTGCCCCGGGGATGTGCCCCGGCAAAGTGTGGGGGGACACCGGTGCGTTCTATCAGAGTACCCGGAGTCCCCCCTGAGCACTGAGGACGGCCACCGGGGGGGTTTTAGTGCGGTAAGAATCCCACATACCCCGATCTGCCTCTCCCAGGGCGGTCGGGGACCTTTTGAAGGTTTCCCCCTCGTCAACAAAAAAAAAAAAAAAAAAAAAGGGATCCCCGCTGGGATTCGAACTTGCGTCGCTTGCGTAGCAGGCTACTGCTCAAACCTCAAGGCTACCACGGCTCGTAAAAGGCAACATACAAACATTAACATTTATCACATCATAATAAGACTTTTTATTTTTGTCACATATCGCGAAAGTTTGGGTATGGAGCAGTAGTTCCTGACCAAAAACTAAGAATTTATGATTTTTATGTACAACAATTGAAAATTAAAATAAATATATTCTCGTAGGCCGATAATAGCTTGGAATTGGTGCATATCTTATTCCATCACCGAACATACAATATATTTTATCTTTATGATATTAATTATTAAAAGATTAGTAGTACTATAGATTAAACATCTTTAACTTACGGGATGCATCAACCGCATACATTTATCGCCATGAGGACCATGGGCCTGGAATAAACACATAGGTACTTAATATTATAAATTCAACGGAAAATAATAACAAAAATGATTTGAGTCAAAAGGTTGCGCTTGGCTGGAGGGTCGGCTGGTTATTGTTTTTCATGGAAAAAATCACGTAACAAATTATAATATAGGGTGCGGAGTGCCGACCCCAACCAAAAAGCGATATAAAATAATAATAACTTTTATTCCATCGTATGAGAAGGAGTAACAGGGATAAAATCAATATTTCATACTAGCTTCTACCGGCGACTTATTTCGTATGGTTTATTTTTTGAGATAATAAGGTAGTCTATACTGCTAAGTATAAATACATTTAACATTTTTCAAGACCAGCTGGTGCCAGCGACTCCGTCTGCGTAGGATTGATACAATATATCGATATCACAATTGATAATAGATAGTTACATAGTTATAAGATTATATTTAATTTTTTTAAGGTTTTTAGTTACGTAGTTCTTGAATTGAATAATATTATGTTATCTTATGATATGAACAGAAAGGGTGTGAAAATTTTATAGTATGTATTTTAGAATATCTTTATAAATTATAGCCTATGTATTCTAAATTATTGTAAAGTCTCATGAAAATATTCCCAGTGAAAGAGAAGCATGCATACATACATCCATACTCAGAACTTTCACGTTTATGTACGACTAGCTCTGCCCCGCGGTTTCACCCAAGTAGACTTAATTTCATTGGTGAATATTTTTTTTATTAATAGTAGCCTAAGTTAATCCTCGTAACATTAGCTAACGACCAGTGAAAATCATGTTAAAATAGGTTTAGGCGTTTCGGAGTTTAGCCGGAAAAAATAAACGAGCAGTTTTTTTTTAATTGGTTTTTCTATGTTAGTGCCGACCGTGTATACTTTCATATGCATTTAGTCAAAAGGTGTTATTTTGGAATTACATACAGAGACTTCAATTTCATTTATCTGTATGTATGCATGTATATGTATAGATAAGAAATAGGTTATAGGTTTAGAATAGCTTAGTTATAGATCTCAATATAATTCATCAATAATAGTTTTGCGGTTAAATTGAGAGTAATTAATGAAAAGACATGCTGTTACAATTTGTTATTTATGTATATAGTATTGATAAAAAGTACTCACGAATACCACGGTTAGACAGGCCAACAACAGACCAACACGAAACATGATGACACTTATACTTCATTAGCGATTCAGGCACCTTTATTTATATGTGAAAATTGTACTGGCCATTAGGCGTCAAAACTAAATACCAGAAAATTGTACAAGCGGAGGACGCAATTATTATAAACGATTTATTCATTTATTATCACATGTGTGTACGCGTAAAAAACATGTAATGTGCTAACATTTTTGCTACATTTATGTAGTTAAATGCCGTTTTTTTCGTTCCGGTTATTTTTCATAGTTCAAGGGCAAACATTTTCCCCCCTATTACCTAACATGGTTCTTGGTTTAGGTCCATGTATTTTGTAATAAGGAGATTTTTGAGTGGCAAGGCATAACGAGGTCTCCCGTATGAATTTCGAAAGTGCTCTATTGGGGACTGTACCTCCACTTTTCAGAGGATGGCAGCCAAATAATACTGCCTTAGAGCAGTGTTGTGATCATCTGATAACGAGATCCCGTTTGAATTTTGAAAGTGACCTAATGGGGACTGTACCTCCACCTTTCAGAGGATAGCAGCCAAATAATACTGCCTTAGAGCAGTGTTGTGATCATCTGATAACGAGATCTCCCGTTTGAATTTTGAAAAGAGACCTAATGGGGAGTGTACTTCCATCTTACAGAGCAACGCAGTCAAATAATACTTTATATTATGATCATCTGAAAGCGAGATCGGCGCTACTCGTATATAAATGCGAAGTTTGAAAATAAATACACGAGAACTTAAATCGCGCAATAAGAGTATCAAAGCGCATATAAACAAGTTTCCTGCCAGAAAAGTTGGGGCCGCGGTTCTCCAGACATAACACCCGCCTGGCTGGAAGATGTTCCTTTTGCTGGGGATGAGCATGGTCACGTGGCCTCCCTATACCAGGAAGTATTAATGTGCGAAATACAAACGTTATCAATTTTTGAAACAAAATGAGGATATTAACTATTTTAAGCGCTCTGAAATTAGTCATGGAATGATTGTACTATTCCATTTGTTAAAGCAAGGTATTATAACAATTTTTCTATTGTATGCTATTAATAAAGGGTTGCGTAATAATTAACACGTAATTCCTCGAAGGCAGCTCTTTTGTTTCATATTTAATTGCTAGTACAGTTTCTTTTCATAAGAAATAATCCTGGTAGCGTTTTTTAAGGTTCATTTTTAAGTAATTGTTCTCAGCTTTAATACTTGAACTTCTTCATGTCTTAAACAAAATATGTGTTAAGTGGTCTTTGTGATAAGCGGAGTCCAACCAATTTTAGTGCGACTTTCACTGGTAGATAGCTGAAATTATAAGGAGCCTACTTTTATTTAGTTTTAAAAAAATCTCAATGAATAATATAGTTTTTATTGTTAAGCCGCAAGGCATAGCAGGTCTATACTAACATAATAAAGCTGAAGTTTTTGTTTGTTTGATTGAATGCGCTAATCTCAAGAACTGAATGGTCCGATTTGAAAATTTATTTCAGTGTAGATAGTCCATTTACCCAAGAAGGATATACATATATGGGCTCTAGATCATCACGCTTAGACCAGTCGCGGGTTAAAATAAACGTGGGCCCAAAGTAAGTATTTCACGCGGACGAAGTCACGGGTTGAAGCTAGTACAAATATATTTTTTTTATAATTCACGCACAGCTTAAGCGGCAGGTCCTAGTAACGTGATATATACTTATATACTAAGAAAGGGTTATTTGAAATTGCACCCTCAAGGGGGTGAAATTGGGTTTGAAATTTCACGCAAGCGAAACCGAGAACACAAACTACTTATATATAACTATTATATAATTTAATTAGCTGCCAACATTACCAGCAGGTAATAGGATTGGATTCAATAAGCATGGAAGCATGAAACACCATTAATATGTTAATACGGTTCACATTTCACAGAATTCGTGGAACCTTACAAAATTACCTAAGGTTTGACTACGAATGAGATATTGTAATAAAGATTTAGAATTTCAACGTTTTCAGCCTGCCACGGCACGATAACGGGATGATGTTATAAAATCCATTTCCAGGTGCGAGGGTATGACGTCATTTGAATGAATGATCTCAAAGGTTAACGGATATTGACGTCATTCGATTTTATATTTAGAACGTTTCAATTATTTTATGAGTTATGCTTTGTGATATATTTTGTGGAATTTCATTTGAGTTGAACGAAATTTGAATTTTCTTTGGAAGTGAAATGGAGTTTATTGGAAATTTGAAACTAGAATTTTATGACAATTTAAATGACATACATACATACATTGACATACATTCGGAGCACTCGTAACCGAAGAAAGTGTATGAAGAGATGCATGAATGTGGATGAAGCGAAAGAAGTATGTAAGGATCGTAGCATGTGGCAAACAGTGGTCTCTGCCTACCCCCATGGGATACAGGCGTGAGCATATGTATGTATGTATGTTAAATGACATAATGGTATATGTCACTAACGTGCCGAATCTGAAGTCATAAAATCGTCAGTACCCTTATCACGAGTTTTGCACTGTTTTCGTAATCTATACTCGCTAGCGTCACTCACAGTATTTGTATGACATATTTTAGTTCTTCACGTCACCGCTAGGAGGCGCTGTATAATTTCTCATACAAATATTAGGCGGAGACGCTAGCGAGTATAGATTACGCAAACGGTTGCAAACCCATGATAGGGGTACTGAACTCTAGCCTCTTTCCTAAGTTACTCTCAAGTTTTTGTACTACTTGCGTGAGAGCATAACGTCTTTATACCCATAATATCATTGACAGATATTTAGTAAAGTTTAATGAGAAGTATTATTAGTTTGATGTCGATGTCTGTCTGTCTGTGGCATAGTAACTCTGAAACGGATAGACAGATTTCGATGAGGTCTTTTTTATTTGAAAGTCAGTTTATTTCAGTCAGAAGCTGTGGCGGCCTTGAGGTCAGAGTAGTCGCGTGCTATGCAAGCAAGGAAGGAACCTTAATATGTAAAAAAAACAGCCGTGGTGGCCCGGGGTTTGAGCAGTCGCCAACTACGCAAGCAACGCAAGTTCGAATCCCAGTCGGCCTGTACCAATGAGTTTTTCTAAAAAAAAAAACTTATGTACAGTGATTTCACTCCACGTGCTTTACGGTGAAGGAAAACATCATGAGGAAACCTGCATATTTCTGAGAAGTAATTCAATGAAGTATGTAAAGTGTCTGAGATGGCGATGGACTCACCATCCGTCACGTTGGCATTTAATCATCTTCGGTAAAAAGTGGGTGTTGTGATTACAACACCTCTGCCTACCCCTTCGAGGAATACAGGCGTGAACATATGTATGTTTATTTGCGGTGCTTCTCAGCTGTGTTTGGTTAATATCGGTCTAGCAGTGTTAGTATCAGCTACTTTCCAAAATGATCTGAGGCATTTTTGGGGTATTACTCGATTAAGTATTCTACGCGTGCCAGTTTAATTGATAATTTCGACCAGTTTTTTTTACATATGCTCACGCCTGTATTCCCCGAAGGGGTAGGTAGAGATTTTGTCATCACAACACCCACTTTTCACCGAATTTGATTAAGTGCCAACGTGACAGATGGTGAGTCTATCGCCGTCTCAGGCACTATACATACGTCTTTGAATTACTTCTCAGAAATATGCAGGTTTCCTCACGATGTTTTCCTTCACCGTAAAGCACGTGGTGTGAAATCACTGTACATAAGTTTCTTAGAAAAACTCAATGGTGCAGGCCGACTGGGATTCGAACTTGCGTTGCTTGCGTAGTTGGCGACTGCTCAAACCCCGGGCCACCACGGCTGTTTTTTTTACATATTAAGGTTCCTTCCTTAAACTATAGGTATTTTATGCGTAGGGTTTTTTTTATTTTTGAACAGACAGGGTCATTGACCATCTTAAAACCACAATACAGACTAATGTATCAAAATGAATGAAACCCAATATAAGCTATCCAACTTGTGAGTGGGTGTTGACCCCATTGAGAACTTTGTCATGGTAATTACGTATTTCTACCAGCTTTTTCCCGGTTCGCTCTATGACGTTCACAATTCATTATATTATTTGTAAAGGAAAATTGGCGAGGAAATTGTATCAAATAGTTCTTTTATAAAGGCTTCGACGTTTCTCTTTGTATGGGATATCATAAAGCAAGTAATGGGAATAACTATAATAAGCCAAATTCTTAAAAAGGGGTAAAGAAAAATACGAACGCAAGGCGGGATTCGAACCCACGACCTGGGCAAACCGTGCAGTTGCTCTCCCAACTGAGCTACTCGTAATCCTACCTCATGCGTCGTATTTTTCCTTCCCTTGTCTTTGCGGTATAGGGGCCGCCTTGTAAAAAACATCATAGGCTATATTTTATTCCCGTACTCTCACGGGAATGGGAGGAGCTCGTGGCACAGTTGCTATTGCGCATATCATTCGATCAGCGAAGTCAAGCAACCCTAAGCCTAGCCAGTAATTGGATGTGACCGCCCGAGTTCCCTCCGTGCCTCGGAGAGCACGTTGAGCCGTTGGTGCTGGTTGCCAATTTATCATCTTTATCAATCGTTACAGGTCAGTCGGTAGTCGAAAATAGTCTGACAACTGGTTTAACCTAGATCACAGATTTTCTTCGTTAAAGGGGTTGCGAAGGTCAGATGGCAGTCGCTTTCGTGTAAAAATCAGGTGATCAGCCACATCGGGTTGAATCAAGTGCCGACCTCAACAATGTATGGGATAAGGCCAGGGCGATGATGACTCTCACGAGAACGGGAACAGTTGAAACCGCGTGACATCCGCTAGTTGGTCAATATTTAAAGCAATGCTCGATATAATTTCGCTACATTTGGTGTAACTTTCAACAATTTCTAATATTCATTTAAATGTCTCGGTCGAATATCTAAAAACGTGATTAAAGTGTATTATTTAAGTGACCAACCCTGGCGCAGTTTAGTTAGAACAGATGGTTTGGTCGTGACCAGAATCGCGGAGTGGTCACGTGTTATATTCGCGTTGTTTCTGCTGATTTTATAACGTACGGTCAGCATTAAAAGTAGATTAACTCTACTAATATTTTAAACAAGCAAATCATGTCTAAGCTTTGAGCTCCTTGGAAAATTGGAAATAATTTCTTTGACGCATCAACATGATGCTTTCCGGATTGTGCTTATAATTTTAATAATATATACATACATACATATGCTCACGCCTGTATTCCCCGAAGGGGTAGGCAGAGGTGTTGTTATCACAACACCCACTTTTCACCGAATTTTGATTAAGTGCCGACGTGACAGATGGTGAGTCTATCGCCGTTGATATATATATATATATATATATCTTAGTTGATTTTTCAGCAAATTAATAATAATATATGATGCCTGAAGTTTTTCGATGTTCATAAGTGCATTACCAGGGCTTAAACTGAATAAATCATTTCCAGTATCATTTTCATAGAACTGTGTGCTTAAACGTTCAAGTGTTTCCAGAAGGGTTTCTGAAGAGGTAACCAGTCACGTTTACGCCCTATTCATCGAATATTATTAGGTCCCCACACCATGACAGACGGTAACTCTATTGCTGACTCAGGCACACATACATACATATGCTCACGATCTCATGGGGGTAGGCAGAGACCGTTTGCCACATGCTACGATCCTTACATACTTCTTTCACTTAATCCACATTCATCTTTACATATACTTCCTTCCGTTACTTGTATTCGGAATAGATATAATGTAATAATATAAGGCGTGGTGGCCTTGAAGTTTGAGCAGTCGCCTGCTACGCAAGCGATGCTAGTTCGAATCCCAGCGGGGCCTGTACCAATGAGTTTTTCTAAAAAACTTATGTACAGTGTTTTCACACCACGTGCTTTATGGTGAAGGAAAACATTGTGAGGAAACCTGTATATTTCTGAGAAGTAATTCAATGACGTATGTAAAGTATCTGAGACGGCGATGGACTCACCATCTGTCACGTTGGCACTTAATCATCTTCGGTGAAAAGTGGGTGTTGTGATTACTACATCTCTGCCTACCCCTTCGGGGAATACAGGCGTGAGCATATGTATGTATTTATGTAAATATAATGTGAACTTTCTGAAAAATATTTTTAATCAGGCATATTATCGTCATCAATTCCTACTGAGCCGTATGTAGCGCTCACGGTATTTTCTAAGAACCATTCTGATATACTCTATGTAAAGTTTAAGTAGGCCTTTGTCAAGTGTCTTTCCAGTGTATGAGGATAGACTGACAAACTGCTTCTAATGTGACTGTCAGTAAAGCTTTTAAAGATACTTCTTAAGAATTCAATGGATTTCCGCGTCAAGGCAAAATATTAATACTGCGGTTATGGTATGGTTATACATTAACTTGTTAGCATAAGAACTTCAATAATAATGCTCATAATCTGAGATAATATTTTGTACTGGCAGCGCACTACAGTAAAATATTTTGACATTAAATCCATAGTAATATTATAAATAGAAAATATTAGTTATGTTTGTAACGAATTGGCCCAAAAAATACTGGATCGATTTAAAAAAATTCTTTCACTATTAGAATGTTACATTATCGCTGATTAATATAAGCTATATTTTATCACCGTATTCCCACGGAAACGGGAACTACGCGGGTGAAATCGCGTGACGTCCGCTAGTATATTTAAAAACTGACATCAAAAGGTAACCTTAGTTATGAATTGAATTGGCGTTACATAAGGAAGCGGCCGCGGCACCCATATGCTTTTATGTCTTTAAGTAGCATAAATTACTCCTTATTCATCAGTTATCTGCAACTTGAAGTCCGGTTGGAATCGGACCAGGTCGTTTAAGAGATTTGGCTTAGCATTTTATTATAATTTTATAAGTACCTAAAGTTATTACTGTAGGCTTTAAGGATAAAGTAAATGAAAATTACTCCGTTTTACCATACCAAAAATATTTAAATATCTTAACTTGAATGTTTTAAGTTATTGCATTATATAATTTGCTTTGTTGATAAACCAACCACCTTGACTTGAGAACCAACACGTTAAATCAATTTTGGCTGTTCTCATACTCAACAATAACACTTGGAAACATTAAAGCAGCAATTCAAGACAATAAACTTCATCGTTTACTAGTATAAACCAGGAATGTTAAGGGCATGCAATACTGTGTGCTAAGCTAAAATAATGCTAACTCAAAGAAAGTAAGCTGTACTTGTTATAGTAACTAATTCAAAGAAAGTAAGCTAGTTATAGTAACAATACGCCTCCATGAAAGTTTGGTCGAATACTATATACACATGCTCAATTTTTAACGAAGATGATTGTACCAACGTGACGGATGGTGCGTCTATCGGCGTTTCAGGCACTATACGTCTTTCAATTTACTTCTCAGACTTATGCGAATTTCCCTCACCATAATGAATGTAGTGTGATAACTGCACATACATTTCTAGATAAACTCATTTATACTGGGAGCCTACCATCATCAGCTTAAGCAGAGCGTATTAGGAACTTCTTAGCTTCGATATTTAAATTGATTAAATATCGAATCTAAGTAGCTCTCAATACGCGCTGCTTAAACGATCATATTTGGCCTCCAGGCCCCGTTGGGATCAGAAGTTGCGTCGCTTGCGTAACAGGCGACTGCTCAATCCCCACAGCCACTGGTAGCTTCTGTATAAATATAATGGATTATTAACATAAACCCAATTACAGGTTCTCGCTTATAGCATTTGTGAAATTAGTTTGGATTAGCTCGCATTGTGTCTCGCGCTTTATACGGACTGAATAAGCTGGTAAGCAGAAAATCTAGTGGTATTTAAATGCGCTTCTGTTGGCTATAAGGATTTGCTTAAGAACCTCGGATTCATTAATCCGGAAGGTTACCGTTTGACTATGCAATTATTCTGAGGACTTAATTTTCATTTACAAGAGAATTAATTTTATTTTAAGCGATTTTTGGATAGAGATATTTAAATATTAAACTTTTCAGGCTCTTTCTTCCTTCTGACTTGCAATAAGAGTTTTGACGTGGTAATAAATATATGCGGAAAGGTGCCGTCGCAAGTTATGAGCGCTGGCCTTAAAAGCGTAGTAATATTGTTTTACTGAGCGCTCTTAACTCGTAACGGCACCATGTGTAGGTGAATATTTTGTAAGGATAAATAATTTGATACCTTCTTCATATCTTTGTGCTGTAAAATGAAAATGAAAATGAAAAATACTTAGTCAGTTTATGCCCTGGTAAGGCACTTATGAATGTGGAGAATTTACCATCGGTTCAACTTGGACATCCATTCCCATTCCCAGACTTTATCACACCAACGGCTTTTGTTTTGGTATACAAATGAATTCTCACAACATCCTATAAACATGACCTCAAGGGTGTGATTTCATCACAGAAGTAGGTTAAGCTGTGCTGTGCTGTAATTAAGCTATATTTTTTTAGCTTTTGATATTTACCCTCAGAGTGCGAATGAGGAAGCTACTAATGTGCACACTTTTGCCTCGTTAGTCTAGTGATTGCCAATGCTACAGCAGAACAGAAGGTTTGATCCCCGGATCGGGCAAAGCGTTATTGAGTTTTTTGATCTATAATTTCCCAGCGGCCCTAAGTCTGGATAGCCCGATTAATGGCAATTCAGGGAGTATGTAAAGTTGCGTACTATGTTAAAGGTTAGACCTTCCAATTTCAAAAGTATTTTTTTTCTTCTTTGTTAGCAATTAGCCAATGTATTTCACGAGGAGTTTTAAAAGTTGGCACAAATACTATGGTGCCGTTGCCAAAAAGGGGTTTCGTACAGTAATTGTTTCACTTTACGACTGTGAGTTCATGCTTAACGCCTTAGTATTCTTGTCTTGACCATAAAGGTTAACTTACACTGTGATGGAACATCCTATTGCAACGTTCAGTAATCAGCATCGTGAGGGAAGCACCTCGCCTCCCGACGAACTGAGGCAAGGGGATGCCGATCAGATTCGGAGTTGACAACAGTTGAGTATTTGTGCGTACATACAAACATGCATAATATGCTCACGCCTGTAATTCACGATGTGGTAGGCAGAGATGTTGTAACAACAACACCCGCTCTACACCGAAGATGATTAAATACCAACGTGACAGATGGTGAGTCTATCGCCGTCTCAGGTCCTAAACACATACATGGTCACCTCGGCTCTTTTAAAATTGCTCGCTCACGACTATTAAAATGCTGTTAAATAAAACAACCATGTAGGAGCGCTGTTATTGCCCACAAATGAGACAAATTGTTATGTACTTAAACGTATTAGTTCAAAACACACAAACCTTTAATATTATTATGCATATTGTATTATTATATCAATAATAACAATAACATAATAAGTATTCAAGAAAACATAGTTTTGTGCCTTCAGTATTCATGTAAATAAATATTATTTCATAACATAATATTTCCACCACTACACGTCTACAAAGTACAATAGTTATATTCCCCTAAATCTAAATAGCTGCTATTCCCGCAAAGCACACATCAGTTTCATCCACAGCCCCACATGAAGGCTCCCCAAATAACCTCCGACATTCCGCAAGAGACGTATTTGCCCTGCACATTCATTAAAGTCAATACAAACCTGAAGGCAGCTAGCGTCGTCTCATATTTGTATTGGTATTTAATAGTTTAGCATATACCACGGAGATGTGGAATATTCGAAATAATTTGTGGTTTTAGGGTATAGGAATGGTTTTAGCTTTTAGCATCTGAATTCAACGAACTGACGTGATCGAGTAATAATCCGTATTCATATTACAAATGGGAAATTATATTCATATTACTTTCGTGGATCTATATGAAATAAAAAAAATAATATGCTCACGCCATCCCGGAAGGGTCCCCAAAGGGGTAAGCGGAGGTGTTGTAACAACAACACAGTTCACCAAATCTGAAGTGCCAACGTGAGACAGAGCGTCCATCGCCGTCTCAGGTACTATACACACGTCATTGAATTACTTCTCAGACAAATGCAGGCTTTCTCACAATGTTTTCCTTCACTGTTAAGAACAAGGTGTGAAATCACTGCACATAAGATTTTAGAAAAACTCATTGGTACAGGCCCCGCTAGGATTCGACGCGACGACTGCGACGCAGGCTTAGCAGTGCTTAGCAGTGCTTAGCAGGTGACTGCTCAAACCCCAAACACCACGGTTGTCTGATCTCTGACAAGATGTATGACATTCATATTTGTTTAAGTATATATGCATTGGCTGTGTATATTTGAGTCAAATAGTTAAGTAGCTTCTCGTTTTCAAAGAAGTTTTTCCTCTTGAGTATATTTGCATACAACATAATATTATTGCGTAAGCACATTAACTTTGAATTACTTCTCAGAAATATGCAGGTTTCCTCACGATGTTTTCCTTCACCGTAATGCACGTGGTGTGAAATCACTGTAATTAAGTTTTTTAGAAAAACTCATTGCTAACCAATTTCTCCGAACGCCAAAATAAGGTTGTCTGCTCGCTGTAATTCAGTTATACCTTTTTTTTAAATAGAACATGGAATCATTAATTGGCTATTGGAAAAATTATGAAATATTCTGAAACACTTGTCACATTTTTACGAAAGAAGAGCCTAATTAAGTTTATTTATCATCAGCATTATCAATTCTTTAACCTGTCAAGGGAAATTATTCAAAAAGTCTTTTCGTACAAAAAGCGCCAGCAAATTTTTTAGGTAAATTCATAATTTTTAGGTATAAATTCGTCCAATTCCTACATGTTATCAAAACCATAATTAAGATCGTATAGATAAAATAATTTTGTATAGAAATTGCGTCTTAAAGATTTAGTACCACTGACTTCGAAGCACACGATATTTGCATGCAGATAGGTACACGATGCACTGGACCAGCGTGAATGGTATCGTTAGTAATTACGCTGTCGACGCCTGTCTAGGCGGTGAGTAATTCCAAGGAAGTAAACTATATGGTGTGAAACAATGGGGCGGATGTTTTATTAGGTGTATGCATTTCTACTTTATTGCTGTGAGA
This sequence comes from Watsonalla binaria, assembly GCA_929442735.1. NCBI lineage: Eukaryota > Metazoa > Arthropoda > Insecta > Lepidoptera > Drepanidae > Watsonalla > Watsonalla binaria. The sequence continues at coordinate 9,572,646 of OV838924.1, read as the reverse complement.
TAGCGTTCAACTTCAAAAACCCCATTTTGTATCATCTTAGGGTTAAAGATTTAAGAGGTGGGTACAAAGGGGCTTCTCGTTCGAAATTCGGAGCTGTCCGACTGCGGATTGTACCTCCACCTTACAGTAGATCGCAGTCAAATAATGCTTACTTATAATAGAGGTCGAAGAGGAGGAAACGAGTGGAGTCCTTGTGCTAACATATAGTGGGATTGTATTATATATATCTATACTAATATTATAAAGATGAAAGATTTGTATCTAAGTATGTTTGTAACAAATTGGCTCAAAAAGTACTGGGCGGATCATGAAAATTCTTTCAGCAATGGATAGCTACATCATCAGCGAGAAACATAGGCTATATTTTATCCCCGTACTTCCACGGAAACGGGAACTATGCGGGTGAAACCGCGTGATGTTTGCTAGTCTTTTAATATGTTAGCACAGCGATTTCATTGTAAATAAGGTAAGCAATGCGTCACTCTGGTATTGGTTGTGTTCATTGGTTGCAGTGGCCGCTTACCATCAAGCGAATTAGATAAAAATATTAAATCATAAAAACACAAACTAACAAACGTTACCTCCTTATAAGTATAGATATAGGAAGTATAAATAGTATGATTGCCTCACGAAGATTAACAAGCCTCGACTGAGTAGTATAATATCTGTGACAAGACTAGAGGAACGGTTAACTTCACCCTTCTCATCACATGTCGCCACTTACTAACTTATAAAGTACTAAGTAATTCTTTTACGCGTACTCCCCTAATACTTCTGGGGATACAGTTGCCGAAGTTTCGACTAAAGAGGGTTCTACCCACTTATCTAATCAATCCAATATATTTCGGCACTCAAAATGATTACATTTATCAATTCAGCTGCGTGAAAGACTGGAAAGCAGGCGTGTAAAATGTTGAAGTAATTTCGAAAATTGTTCCAATAGTATAATACTACAAGCAGGACAACACGACCTCTATCTATATAGATCTAGCGTGATATCTATTTTCAATATTCTACGTACGTCCTTACTCAGGGTAACGGCTTTCTCTCTTCCGAATTTCAGGAATATAAATTCAGTGGTTCAGTCGTAATAAGTTAATTGACACAATTACTCACAAGATGGCGCTGCACGTCAGTTAGAACGCGCAATGATTATGTTTTTTATAACCTTTAAAAGCTTTTCTCATCGGTGTATCGCTAGCCACAATAGACTTCCATATAACAGTATACTGTTTTATTTTATTTGCTTGCATTAAAACAAATTAACTCACATGATTAATCTATGGCGGTTCTAATCAAATTGGTGTTAAGAATTTCATACGATCAAACCGACTGAATGCTAGTTCTTATATAATATATAGTATATTTATTATTTTTATAATCATAGCACGCTCAAAGTAGTGACTTTAACTTAGTTTTTTTATATTTAACTTAATTATACGATAGTTATTTATACACAGTAAATAGAGGCTTTATTTAATTAAATAAATATATATATTACTAAAATATTGTAGCGCATAATTTATTGTGATAGACATGTTATAATTTTCATTAAGAAAGTTAATTATTTCGTATTACACCCACCTCAAAACATTCCTAACCCTAACCCGCATTCAGAACGCTCTTCCAGAAATTCCCTCACCAAATAACCCGTGAAAACATTACAGGCATGCATTTCAAAGGGAAAAATCCAATATCGGCGGAGTGGGATGATAGATGAAACACATTAGCGACAAAGCTCCGGGTGATAACTCATCGCTACGCCATTGAAATTGTACCAAGCCTAGACTTTGAATTTATATCCATTACTGGCTGGTTGAAGCGGTTCATGAATATGAGCAGTTTGTGGAGCTAATTCTTCCCACTAGTTGTTCTTCACAAATATTAAAAGATTTCAATCTTCGAAGGGCAGAGGTGTTTCTTGCAACACCCATTTATCGCCGAAGATAATTCAAACAAGACCACACATGAACAGCTCTTTCGCTATCTATATTTCATAGCTGTGCCCCGTGGTTTCGCCCGACTTTTCACCAGTCTATCGCCATCTCAGTCACTATACATTCGTCTTTTGAATGATTTCTCAGACTAATTATGCAGGTTCCCTCACAATTTTTCCTTAAATATACCTTTTTTTATATAACCCTGGTGCAATCCAGCATGGGGCCTCTGATGGTAAATAGTGCTTGCAATACCAGAGGAATCACGCGCGTTTAATTACGGGGACAACCTTGTTAATAATCCTACCACAAGTTTCAGTCCCAATTCTATAGGTGTTTTTAATTCGCGGAACCCCTTTTTTAAACTTTAATTTAATTTGTCAGTAAAAGTTAAGTTAATGTTGAAATCGGTCCAACATTTCAAAGAATATTCGGAACAAACAGACAAAAGATAAAAATTGTTTTTTTTTAACTCAGTACCTTAGGTGCCTATAAACGTTCATTAAAGGCATTTATTGAAACTCTGTCAATTGTTTTTTATCTGCAACTTCAGTTTTATTCATACCCTGAACCACTGATTTCCCAGAAATCTGATGACGCCACCTTAAGCGAAATGTCCCTACAAATTGTTGAGCCAGAAGAACGGATAAATTATATTTTCAAACTCGGAATATGAGTTCAGTATAAACCTCACTCGTCGATTTCTACTTTGAGTAGGTTAGTACTTTCTAGAGGAAAATGTTCATAGCACGCTTGCTCAAAAATAGGTAGGTCACGCGAAATTATCATAATGAACTGAAAGAGCTCGCAGCGCCCGAACTTACGTTATCTACGTTAGTTTTTGCTAGTTCCACTATGCATTTCTTTCGCTTAAGCTAGATTGTTCACGAAAATGCTAGGTTTTATCTTAAAAGTGCAAAAATGGAGATCTTTACGCCTTAGATCCTTATAATGTTGCTTAGTGCTTCAGCTGATAGGAAACGGTGTATTTCGCAATTATCATTGCAATGTTACAGGCTGTTGAACTTGCAATGTACGTATGTTTGTCCGGGTGTATAGGTGTGCTATCTATTACTATGCTACGACCCGTTAAAATCGAGCTAGCTGTTTCAGGGATTACCCGGAACAAAGAGACAGACAGACGGACAGACAGACCGACAGACAGACAGACCGACTGACAGAGAGAACATTTTTGAAAATTTGTTTTTTTAAAGTCAGTTCCGTATATACTTTCATACGTATAAATAGATATATGCTCACGCCATCCCAGAAGGGTCCCCGAAGGGGTAAGCAGACGTGTTGTAACAACACCCACATTTCACCGAATATGATCAAGTGCCAACGTGACAGAGAGTGAGTCCATCGCCGTCTCAGGCACTATACTTACGTCTTTGAATTACTTCTCAGACATATGCAGGTTTCCTCACGATGTTTTCATTCACCGTAAAGCACGTGGTGTGAAATAACTGCACATAACTTTTTTTAGAAAAACTCATTGGTATATGCCCCGCTTTCATACGTATTTAGTGAAAAGCGCGTGTTATTTTGGAATTAAAAATAGACACATAAATTTTATTTATCTTTATAGATGTCAATGTATACTTGGGTATGTGACGTCATTATAAATCCGAGATGGCGGACTACTTGTTTTTTCTGCACTACCACAGTATAGATATCAAATAAACGGGCTTGCTGAAGAGAATACGAAAAATTTATTTTTTCTCTACTTGATATTATATTTTCTTCAAAGCAAGTATTTAACAAATATATAAAATGATTCATTCTGTTCAGGCCTAGTCTCAGGCACTTATGATAACCAAAATTAATAACGGTTTGAAAATATTTGATATCGAAAATGAACAAAATAATATTTATCATACACTTTCGATCATAAATATGTGATGAATTGATGATAAATGAATTTTCCAACAATGTGTGAAAATAAACCCAAATATATATACTTTCCAGAAAGTATTTTATTTAATAAACACATGTTGGAACATAAAACGTTATAAATATCACTCAGCTTTTGCAGTTATGCCAAAAATGTCGTATGCTAGATGCTCGCCATGACAGGTCACTTAAAAGTTTCAATTTATGATGCTCCTTTCATCTATATATATAAAAATGAATTGCTGTTCGTTAGTCTAGCTAAAACTTGAAAATGGCTGGACCGATTCGGGTGATTTTGGTATTGATAAATTTGTTGAAGTTCAGGGAAGGTTTAAACGGTGGGAAATATGATGTGACTGACTGACTGATATAGTGATCTATCAACGCACAGCCCAAACCACTGGACGGATCGGGCTGACATTGGCATGCAGGTAGATGTTATGTCGTAGGCATCCGATAAGAAAGGATTTTGATCAATTCTACCCCCAAGGGGATAAAATAGGGGATGAAAGTTTGTATGAAACTTAATTTTAAACCGATATATTATATAAAACTAAATTTACGCGGGTGAAACCGCGGGGCACAGCTAGTTAAAATATAGTTCTTTCTTTTGCCACTGTGACTTTTGTGTACTTGGGATTGGATGGATTGGGTGTAGCTTGCTTTGAAAAAAAAAGTATAATGCAGTACTTTGAAGACAACCTCCCACGGGCATATAGCTTAGGTAAATTTTTTAATGGCTGCCTTCCCGTCATGTCCTTTAAGTAATCAGACCAATTTGCATCAAATTTGGGAAATCAACAAACTAAAATGGCTTTCATACAAACTACCTACGTAAAGTATGCTCACGCCATCCCAGAAGAGTCCCCGAAGGGGTAAGCAGAGGTGTTGTAACAACAACAGCCACATTTCACCGAATATGATCAAGTGCCAACGTGACAGAGGGTGAGTCCATCGCCGTCTCAGGCACTATGAATTACTTCTCAGACATATGCAGGTTTTCTCACGATGTTTTCCTTCACCGTATAGCGCGTGGTGTGAAATAGCTGCACATAAGTTTTTTAGAAAAACTCATTGTTACAGGCCCCGCAGGGATTCGAACTTGCATCGCTTGCGTAGCAAGCGACTGCTCTAACCCCAAGGCCACCACGGCTTTTGTACTATTTTCACTGTATTTACTTACTACTTTCCGCCTGCAACTTCGCCTGCCTGGCACTAAGGTATTGCGTACAATATTTCGAGCCCCATGTAACCCCTTTAGAGACCTCTGAAATTAAAAAAAAACGGCAATCCCTTAGTGTATGCCTACACCTCACAGATCAGCGGTTTAGGCTGTGCGTTAGAAGTCAATCAGTCAATTAGGACATTAAATTGATGTGAATACCAGGTCCCGTCTCGAATCTACCTCTGTCTGACACCATACAGACAAACTCATAAAAATCCTGAATTACATTCAAGGTACGCGTTCTTATCTCGTGACGGGACCTATAGATATAGAAATAAAATACTAATACATTGATTTGGGTTACGGAGCCCTCGATTAACAAATTCTGAGATTTTTATTATTATTATCCTATAGTTACTTTGTATTTTTAAGGGTCATGATACATTAATAACATGTCCCCATCAAAAAAAATTATTATGTGTATTTAATTGCCTTAATAAACAATAGTTGGTCATGTTATAAGAGCGGCGCGCGGAACACAACCATAGCTCGTAAAATTTTAGCACAGCGCCATCTTGTGAAGGGTTTTGTAAAATTTAAAAGGTTCTTGGAAAAATTGTGAAATTGTACCACTTAAATTAGCAACGGAATGAATTGTAATTTAGAACGTAAATCAATTGTAAGTTAGTGACATATATGACAATTTGTGATATAAAATCCGTAATTTTTAATTAACATAACGAAGATCAGTATCTTAACTTCTTTCTTAATTGTCATTTCGCAGGTTTAAGTTTATTTATTGGGTTTCGTCATGCTTTTTTCGATTTAAACAATAACGGCATTTAAGTTTTAAAAAAAACTGCTGCTTTCACTGAGGGCCCAAAATTTGTGGCGGAACCAGAAGTCAAAGATGCGTTATACTACTTCTAGCCACGTAAACAGCATAAATACCCTGCGGATATTTCTGTCAATGTTTTCCAACAAAGTCCAGGTGTTGAATATTACCGCATTTTGACATACCTTATATAAACTGAACGAAAATACAACATAATAAGTAAGTAAATACTTCCATACTAGTGGGATAAGCCGATATGAATAGGCGGAACATGCGGGTATTATAGCCTATAAGTACGATAGGAAAGTGTAAATAGCATCCTTAATAGCAAAGTGAATATGTACAAGTACACTCGAGAGCATTAAACCTGGGACACCAATATGAACCTTAACATCTTTGAAATAAGGAAAGGTGATTGCTTAAAATGCTTAGGTTTGAAAACAAAATGGGGTAAGGCGTTCTCTCAAGACACTCGTCATTGGAAAGAAAAAATTCGATATTATCTTTGGCGATGAGTTTCACCTTAACGAGAAGAGACATATGGTATAGTTCCCATCTAAAATAGAATATTTTCAATTTTCAAAAGTAGCTTACAGAATAGTAATTAAGATATCAGTATTCAACTGTAATCGTCTGTAATGTGCCCCCAGTAGGACAGTTCCAAAAATTTCGAATAGGAGATGCCTAAAAATAAATAAATAATATGCCCACGCCATCTAAGGGTCGCCGAGAGGTAATCAGAAGTGTTGTGATAACTAAACCCACATTTCATCGAATATGAGTAAGTGCCAACGTGACAGATACGTGAGTCTTTGAATTACTTATCAGACATATGCAAGTTTCGTCTCAATGTTTTCCTTCACAGCTCTATATATATGCGCTACTTGTCTTAGTCAATTAAAAAAGTGACATTAACGAAGTCCTCCTAGAAATAGTAAAGCTTGATGATCCCGGTATATTGCTCTTGAGTGTAATAGATAGTATCGTATATGAGTATCCTATAATCATAATTTCTCATCCTTGTTCGATAACACTCCTCACATTTTGATGTAGCTTTAAACGACTCCCTGTAGTCTTAAGTAACCATGAACAAGTAAACAGCTATAATAAATACAATATATGGAAGCCATTGTGGTAATGGATACTGCTTTATCATGGAATAGCAGTAGATTTTATGACCGTTCGTATTTTTGGTCATCATTTGTAAGTGTATTGGAGAATATGATCGCGTGAGTAAATATTCACCACAGACCAAGCTCTGGAACAATAAAAAATATATAAAAACACTGGTTGGGTTGGTTGCCATCTTTTGCACATAAAGTTGCCGTCACGAGTTATAAGGGCTCACCTTGACTGCGCAGTAGTAGTCATTTTTGGAGTCTGTCTCTGTCCGTCTGTACGGCCGACGCAAAGAAAATTCATACGGAAACACACACTATTTTCGCTCACATAAAATGTCTTCTTCCTAGTCGGACACTTGCCAGAGTGGTTATGGTTATATTAGGTCTACACTAGGCTCTAGCAATACACCTCCACTTGCTTCTATTGCAAGCGTTGTGAGTACAGTCATGGTGGAGTGTGTGGTGCTCTTTATGAGGTCTGACCACCTAGTCGGGGACCGTTCACGTGGTCTCTTGCCATCCACTCTGCCCTGCACTATCAGACGTTCCATCGAGTCCTCTTTGCGGGTAACGTGTTCAAAGAACTTACTAGTTATACCATATCAAACTTCAACAACATCCTTTATACCGATGGTGCTATGAGTGTAATAGACGTGCTAAACGGAATGGGGTGTCTCAATTTCCTACACAGCAAGGTAGCGTATTAAGATATGAATATATGCGGTAAAGGCCTAACCCAAACTCAAAGATTGGATGGAAATTATTTTTTTCTTAAATTATTTTAAGGAAGCTAGACTTATATACAGATATTATAATGACATCAACAGTAACCATGTAGCTAATCAAATGCTTCCATATTTCTTATCTAAATATATATAACTCAAAGGTGACTGACTGACTGACATAGTGATCTATCAACGCACAGCCCAAACCCCTGGACGGATCGGGCTGAAATTTGGCATGCAGGTAGATGGTATGACGTAGGCGTCCGCTAAGAAAGGATTTTGATTAATTCTACCCCTAAGGGGATAAAATAGGGGATGAAAGTTTAGGCTACTTTTAATAAAAAAAATTATTAAATTGAAATTTAAATTTTGGGTATGCTAACGCGGTAACGCTGGGCACATCTAGTATGGACGTAAATCACTGTGGATTTATATATTTTTTTAATTATTTCAACCGTATGCATGGATCGTAGTTATGTTTCACAGCAGAGTCTGCCTGGTGCTGCCTACTACTCATGGGATAAAGGCGTGACAATATGTATGTATGTAAACCATCTGGCGCTGAATACTGAGTCTCTGGTACTTTTTCGTTTTACGTCATTAGTCGTATTGTTACTTTATTGGTCCTCCATAAAGTAACGAATAGTTAGTAGATAGGTCTTTAGAATCAATTTACTTGTATACAAGCTATGATACCAAATGAAAGGCTTGCCCTAATTGCATGCAGTTCCTGCTTTAATCATCAATTGCTCTTTCATTGGTGTAATTTCAACGTTCAATATTTACATTCACTTGCCTGTAAAGGTTAAGTAGAACGCTGGTCTGAACATCAGTCTGTTTTCACATTACACTGAAGAGTTTTGAATTTGCAATGGGTGACAAATATTATTTGTGAGTAATTTTCTTAAGGAGTCGTGTTGGACTTGGGGTTTGAGCAGTCGTCTGTTAAAAAATTATATCAATGTTAAAATAACTGCCACTTATGTATACATTTCTTCTACTTTCACTTTAAATTTGCAAGTGTAAGGAGCACGGTATGCCTAGCATGAACGCGGTATAATATTTAGTCATAAGGCTTTCATGTTTGAGGGAAGAGGGGTGGAGAAAAAATCTTATCTCATTCTTGCTAAACCTACATTAACGCATTCTACTATTCCTAAATACCTTATTTTTCAGGCAACCACCAAGAAAACAAACTTTCTACCATGTTCTTGGCTTTGCTATGGGCATTATGTCAATGGGGAGCCAAAAGTGGCTTGGATTAGAAGAATCCGGTAGATTGATCAAAATTCACGGTGTTATTGTAAAGATGTTTTCTCCAATATGCCTCGTATCTCAGCTGTTTTATCTTTATAGAAATTTCAGTCATCTTTCCTTCAGTACGTTGGGAATTCTGTTCTCCATTATACCTGTAACAATTTTGGGAAATGTAAGTGTTCTCTCAATATAAAATATTTTAGTGCTGTTTCTCGAGCATAATTTAATTTCGCATTATAATTCAAAGGTTAAAATTGTATCAGGGCGTTTGGCTGCTTACGTGAAAATAATGAAACATTTCTCAACCGATATTCACTTGTATAATTACAAGGATCAAGATAACTTTATGAAACAGGTAAATATTGCGTACATACATTTTTGCGATACAGTTAAGCACTAAAGTTCAAGAAAAAAATACATTCCACTGTAATTGATCTGGATACTCTTGGCCATCTATTATCTATCATCTATCTTGGCAATCGTTACAGGTCAGTCGGGGGCCTAAAATAGTCTGACAACTGGTTTAACCCAGATCATAGACTTCCCTCGTGAAAGGGGTTGCGAAGGTCAGATGGTAGTCGCTTCGTATAAAAATCAAGTGATCAGCCACAACGGGTTGAATCAAGTGCTGACCCCAACAATGTATAGGATAAGGCCAGGGAGATGATGAAAATTCTTGGCCATCTAAAGTACAATCGAGTGTAAATGTCCGAAGTTAAAAATATATCTTTCAAGACCACAAACTCTAAGTCAGAACTATTTGTTACAGAAACTAATAGAAGTAGAACGTTACTCTCGTTTGATGGCGTACTTTTATTGTATCATCTTAGTACTAGACTGGGGTCTGTGGATGATTGTACCGATACTAAACAACATCAAAAACATTGATGCTATCACGAACAGGACTATGCAATTCCAAACCTGCTTCTATATGTGGATGCCATTTGATTATGAATATAATTTCAGGTACATTATTTGTATTTATATTGTAGTAATTTACCTAGTTTTAATATCTGGTATCAAATTCGAATGTCCCTCGTTGGGCGCCATATAACAAACAGCGTGGAGAGATGTGACTTAATTAGGGTTTCCTAACCATTAACTTGATGTTAATATATATAGTTAATGTTTTCACTGACACAAACTCATTTAACAACAGACCCACTGCAGATAAGGTTCTTAGCATGGGCTAAGCATTTCTGCTGAAAGTATATAAATGTTTATCAATGTTTAAATAAATATTTAATGGTGACCTAATGAAAATAGTTTTAACACATTGTGCTGGCTACAATTTATATCATGAAATTCTTTGAGCGCAAATTGATTTTTTATTCCAGGAATTGGGTCATGATACACACCCTAAATACATACCTCACAGCTGTTGGCTGCACTATGATAACAACGTTTGATACAATCAACTATTGCGTGGTTCTTCATCTTATCGGTCACATTAAAATTCTAAAATATAAAATTCAAACGAAACTATCTGGAAATTTGAATAACGAACAAATTAAGAGAGGTCTTGCTGAAGTTATACAATATCATTCGTTTGTGCTAAGGTAAAATTATACCGTTGTGTTATAGACATACATTTAAATAATTTTTTTTAATAAAATTCGTTTTTTAAGTAGTGTGACTTTTTAAAATTCTAGCGTATTCAATGAAGTGGAAGAAGCATTTGGTGTAAATGTGTCTATCAACTATTTGCATAATTTAATTGGTGATAGTCTTCTGCTGTATCATTTAATGGTTGGGGTAAGGAAACAGCTGAAAATATACCTTATATCTGTAACACATTACGATTTAATATAAGAACTCATAACATTCCAGGAAAAGGGGAATAAAATGATGTACGGCCTATTACTTCTCGTCTTCATGGGGGGTCTGGTTTTGATGACTTTGATTTTGGAGGAGATTCGATGGCAGGTAAGTATCATAACATACATATGCTCACGCCTGTATTCCCCGAAGATTTAGGCAGAGGTGTTGTAATCACAACACCCACTTTTTACCGAAGATGATTAAGTGCCAACGTGACAGATGGTGAGTCCATCGCCGTCTCAGACACTTTACATACGTCATTGAATTACTTCTCAGAAATATGCAAGTAACGTAAGTAAGTATCATAAGTTAAAACAAAACGAATTTTACAATTTATACAAAGCATAAACCTCGTTATTGAATCATTATGTTGGCTATATGTTTCACCTAATTTCTCACTAACAGAATTAGAAATGTCGATAAGGCTGACAGCCTTTCGCATCTGTCAATCATATTCTGACAATTTGAAGACACTATTGTAATGTGTTAATTTTGAAAAGCTTATCAGTAGGAACCATCTACTTTAAAAAATTAAATAATCATTCAGTTTAAGTCATGGTAAAGCTCTTACGTACGAGAACTGATCACCGGTTCGGGAACTAGACTTCTGAGAGAAGTACCAGAACTGGTATTTTATATATTTCATCGCAGAATGTTAGTGTTTTAGCTAGATACAATTTTGAGGAACGACATTTTCAGACTGACGATATATCAGATGTAGTATACAACGTGCCTTGGGAAAGTATGAGCGTATCTAATCAGAAAATACTGCTGATGATTCTTGCTAGGATTCAGCCTACTTTGGAGTTTCAAGCTGCAGGCGGTCTGAGGGCCGGTGTGAATACTACGTTGAATGTACGTATAAAAAAAATAGTAGGTAGAGTGCTATTTAACAAAACACACAATAAAATATAAACCAGCATACATACATATGCTCACGCCTGTATTCCCCGAAGGGGTAGGCAGAGGTGTTGTAATTACAACACTCACTTTTCACCGAAAATGACAGATCGTGAGTATATCGCCGTCTCAGGTATTATACGTCTTTGAATGACTTCTCACAAATATGCAGGTCTCCTCACGATGTTTTCCTTCACCGTTAAATGAAAAGCTGTTATTTTGGAATTACAAACAGACACTTCAATTTTATTTATCTGTATAGATTAGCCAAGCGCTAAGTAAAACCTAATCTATCTCAAAGTAGTAATAATACATGCACGAGTATACTCAAATATGCATAGCGAGATTTTCACAGGGTCGCAAAAACGTCTATGTTTTTGGTATTGCAAGTATTTGTGACTTCATTCCATCATCCGATAGTAATCACCTTGATGGTATTAAATGTATTTATAAATAAATATTTCATTATACAACGATATCAAAAGAGGAAGATAAAAAAGTAGTAGCAGGAATAAAACTATATCTATTGTTGAAAAAGTATTCAAGGTTATCGGAACACAAATCCAAGATATTGAATTCGACGTTATTTCATTTAATAACGGTACCTTTATTCCTTTGTTCCAGATAATCAAGTCGACATTTTCTTATTACGTCATGCTCAAATCGAGCATGTAATAACAAACTACTACGCAAACATTTTTGTAGGATAATACTAGGGAAAATCACTAGGGCCTCGCCCTTCACTTTTCATGATTGCCGACAACAATGCTTCAATTAACGAATTAAGGACTTCAAAGGAAACTACGTTGATATTTTTCTCAGTCGGTGCGCTCTTGTCAAAGCGGTAGTGGTTGTCATGTTGTTTTATTGTAAGGAGCAGCTGTTATTTTCTTTACGATAGGCCTATCTATTTCTCTTCGCCGCCAGCCTTGACCATTGGTACCAACGTCACTGCTAGGAGGCGCTGTACAATTTTTCATACAAATATTCGGCGGAAACGCTAGCGAGTATCGATTACGGAAACGGTTATTGTACCCCTATCACGGGTTTTCCACTTGCATTAGTAAGAGAAACTGTGCAACGACTGCCATCGGTGATGTGAACACGGTTGCAAACCCGTAATAGGGGTACAGGTCGAATAAAAAACTAAAATATGTCATACAAATATTGCGGGTGACGCTAGCGAGCATAGATTACTAAAACGTTGCAAAACGCATTATAAGGGTGCTGGTATGTCCACCGCTTAGGGGACCTCCCGCGTGCTCTGGTTCTGGATATAGCAGTAAGCTACTCGTCCTTTGGAGCAAATGCAGCTATTGAAGGCTGTAACAAGAAGGATCAATTATTCTTAAGGTTAACAGTTACTGCTATCAACTCGGCACCGGATCGACAGCATCCAGTATTGTTTATATGAAACTCTCTATTGCAACGCGAATCAGCCAGCCAGCATCATAATGGAATAGGCTTGCCTTAGAGTTAATAGAGTTTTACAAAGTTTTTTCATTTTCAAATATAATACCATATTTGCATCGATACAAGATTTTTCCCACCACAACCGTGTATGGGTAGAAAATGGCCGGCCTTGCCTACTAAAGCTAAACCCATAATAAAGTAGCTAGGCAAAAGTATGATATTTTTTTCGTAACTTCAATGACTTTAAGGACAGTTAGAGTTATAGGAGTTTCGAAAGTAAAGTAGTGACGATATTAATGGAAAAAAATAACATATCTGTACTATTATTATAAACAGGAAATATTTCTATGTAAGTATGTTTGTAACGACTTGGCTCTAAAAGTACGGGACCGATTTGAAAATTCTTCCAGCAATGGATAGCTACATCACCAGCGAGTAACATAGGCTATATTTTATTCCCGTACTCCAACGAGAATATATATGCTCACGCCATCCCAGAAGGGTCCCCGAAGGGGTAAGCAGAGGTGTTGTAACAACAACACCCACATTTCATCGAATATGATCAAGTGCCAACGTGACAGAGGGTGAGTCCATCGCCGTCTCTATCATTATACATACGTCTTCGAATTACTTCTCAGACATATGCAGGCTTCCTCACGATGTTTTCCTTCACCGTAAAGCACGTGGTGTTAAATAACTGCACATAAGCTTTTAGAAAAACTCATTGGTACAGGCCCCGCTGGGATTCGAACTTGCGTCGCTTGCGTAGCAGGCGACTGCTCTAACCCCAAGGCATATACACGTGAACGGTAAAACCGCGTGATGTCAGCTAGTTCAACAAAGTACCTAATAAAATAATTGTAGTAGCATCATGTTCAGACCACATGCACAACTCAAAACTAAACTAACTAGACTGCTTGTTTCGCATCAAAAACAATTAATTCAGATAAACTTTACGTTGCTCCATTGTTAGCCAACTTTACTCTAAACAGTATCTAACGAATAAAGTTTTAAAAGAAAAACTTTGGGAATTTTTAATGCTTGGAAATATAGTATTTCGATGCAATATATTTTTGTCTCGATTATTTCATGATTTGTGTACGTATGTGTCAATCTCTTTACAGCTTATTACGACCAGCCGTAGGTAAGTAGTTATGGGTACTGCAGATGTAAGTAGGTAGGACACTTCTTAGCTCAGAATAAGTTATAATCGTGTCAATTATAAAAAATATATTCAAGCTACGCTATAATCGTGTAAGAGCCGTGGAGGCCTAGGGGTTTCAGCAGTCGCCTGATATGCAAGAGACGTAGGTTGGAATCCCAGCGGGGCCTGTACAAATGAGTTTTTCTAAAACCTTATGAGCAGTGATTTCACACCACGTGCTTTACGGTGAAGGAAAACCAGGAAACCTGCATATGTCTGAGAAGTTATACAAAGACGTATGTATAGTGCCTGAGACGGCGAAGGACTCACCCTCTGTCAAGTTGGCACTGAATCATACTCGGTGAAATGCGGGTGTTGTTACAACACCTCTGCTTACCCCTTTGTTTTTTTATGTTTGATAGAATTGAACGCAAGCTTTTCGTTAATAAACTCATCTCACATGATTTACCTTAAAAATAATATTTATTATCTTCAAAGTTGATCTTATATGCCGAAAACATCTTATGTCCTCGGAAAAATAATGATGGAATATCACGTAGGAAATTTTCGTCATAACATCAGAATTATTAATAAATTTGTGCTCATACACTGTTGCCGGAGTGAACGTTATCTGAATTTTAAATGTTGCTTCCTTTTTGCAAAATGTTCACGAGATTTTGAAGGTTCCACTTCATGTGGATGTTATACAATATGAACATAATAATGATTAGTATACTAATAAGCTCATATCTACTACATACATATGCTCACGCCTGTATTCCCCGAAGGGGTAGGCAGAGGTGTTGCAATAAGTACACCCACTTTTCACCGAAGATGATTAAGTGCTAACGTGACAGATGATGAGTCCATTGCCGTCTCAGACACTTTATATACGTCATTGAATTACTTCTCAGAAATATGCTGGTTTCCTCACGATGTTTTCCTTCACCGTAAAGCACGTGGTGTGAAATAACTGCATATAAGTTTTTAGAATAACTCATTGGTACAGGCCCGCTGGGATTCGAACTTGCGTCGCTTGTGTAGCAGGCGACTGCTCAAACCCCGAGGCCACCACGGCTTTTATCTAAAAGTTATAATATATTCATCATTCGAGTAGCTTTAGGGGCCTTACTATAGAGACAGGTGTATATGACGTGTATAAGTCTGTTACTCTCGCACAGCTGCACCATCATTGCAATGAGAGCTCATGGTTGGGCCCCAGAACCCAAATAGTAGTGGCATTACAAAACAGAGTGTAAACGAAGACTAGACCAAACTCGAACTAATACTATATCCATCCCTTTTTGAATACATATCACAGAAAGATATGGTGACTTTTTATCGAAGAACTAACTTATTTTATGTTTTGTAATAAAGGGTTTAGTGTTTACGTAAATATAACTTGCGAGTAACAACATTTAAATATATGATAAATTGACGTCAATTTTATTCACAAGAATTGTACGCGTCAAGTAGTTGAGTCTTATATTCGAGTATCCTTAGAAATCCTTCCTTGTATAAATATATCACTGTAATGGAAAATATATTCTCCGTTGGAATTGTGAAGTTGAGATGTGTACTCGACAATACGTTTAAATAAATGGCGTTCTAGGAAAATCCCGGATATTTTTATACTTTCCATTGAAACTGATATACTGTTCGTTATTTGCAAATTGTGGACTCCTTCTGTTGCAAAAAATTGGCATCATTGAAATGTAATTCACTTTCAAAAAGTAAACCGCGATCCGCCTATTGGTACGTATAATGATTACATTCTCCAAAGGGAGAACTACTATGACCAAATTAATAGTATTTTTCAGAAAGGTCACATTCGGAGCACTCGTTACCGAAGAAAGTGTATGAAGAGATGCATGAATGTGGATGAAGCGAAAGAAGTATGTAAGGATCGTAGCATGTGGCAAACGGTGGTCTCTGCCTACCCCCATGGGATACAGGCGTGAGCATATGTACGTATGTATGTATGTCTCCAAAGGGGTGGAGGTGTACTTATAAAACACCCACATTTCGACTATTATGGAAGTCCCATGTAATGGGAACCTAATCCCATTAACCGGGCACTAATCCAGACTCCGGGCTATAACTGGGAAAATACGGACGAAAAACACCAATAACACTTTGCCCGATCCGGGGATAGAAACCAAGAAAAAATAAATGCGCATCCAAGGCTAGCGCGGATACCTGTAACACGTCTGCCTTTTGATAACCTATTTAGGAAGGTGTGTAGAAGATTAATAATACCAAAAATTTATGTATACGTTTATCACGATTTATTATAGACGACACCTTTGCTCTAGTTGTTAGTATACCAGACTGCTATACTCGGTGTCGTGGGTTCGATTTATTTTATGTGAGGAGCATTTGTGTTTTACTCGTGTCTGGGTTGTTTGATATGTAATGATAAGAAAAAAAGTATGTAAGTATTATATCCGTTGTCCAGTATCCATAATACAAGCTTTGTTTAGTTTGGGACTAGAGGGCGCTGTGTGATAATGTCCGAACATTATTATGATTATGTTTAATTTTTGTTGATGACAGTCCCACAACACTGATAACGGTGAATCATATAAAAAAAAAATGTTCACACCATCCCAAAAGGATCACCGAAGGGGTAAGCAAAGGTGTTGTGACAACATTTACCACTTTTCACCTTACATGGTTAAGTCTCACCGTGACAGAGGGTGAATCCATCGCCGTCTCAGGGCCATATATATATCTTAGAATTACTTCTCAGATATATGCAGGTTTCCTCACGATATTTTGCTTCACCGTAAATAAAATAATTAGGTATAAAATAAAATAGATCCATTGGAGGATCAATATAAAAAACCCTGATAAAACTGAGAAAACGTGTCAAGGGCCAGATTTCATTAAACTATAATTATTAGTTTGAATAATAAAATTAATGTTAATGCCCCACAATCAAGATTATACAATGTTGATTGTTTAAAAATTTAAACCATATTTCATTTGGCACCTACATCTACGGCAACCTGTAATCAGCCGAGCAATCAAGGCGTTTAGGGAAACGTACCACACTGTAATTTAGATCCTGGTTAAGATTACGGTTAAATTTTACCTGTTATGTAAAGATTACAATCGTTTACAATACGTGTTTTATATATTTGATTTTGATCTGGATTTACTAATTGAAGTTAGTTTTGTCATATAACTTATTTGTATTTACTTAGTAAAACACTTTTTACAATATTCTAAGTTATGTAACGGCCGTTTTCAATCTATATGAATATTTTTAAGCGGAAAGTTTTGTACGTATGTTTGTAACCTATTTGTTAAATTCTTTCACCATTATAATCTTACATTATCACTTATAAATATGACCTATATTTTATCACCGTAATCCCACGGGAATAGGAACTAAGAGGATAAAACCGCGTGACGTCCGCTAGTATTCTATCATTCAAGTTGGAAATGTATAATTGTATCCTTACTTTCAATCCAATAAATTATCACTAGTTATCCTTATTTTGAAATTAAAGGTATGGATAGATCAAATCTGACAGATAACTGGGGATGCAATCCGTATGCAATCTGTAAACTTTGATAGCTTATTGAAAACGGCTGTATGACAGTTAAAAGTGTACTGGCAGCAAGTATGAAAGAAAACTTAATCATTGTGTGATCTAACTGAAGATCAAGAGGGCTAATATTTTTTCACGGTGGAACCGCATCAGTTAGCTGTGATGTTAGAAGTCAGTCTTTACACATACATATTTATCTAAACAGATAAATAAAATTGCAGTGTCTGTTTGTAATTCCAAATTTTTTGGCTTTTTCTATGTATTTTCATATATGCATTAAATGCATATATATATAGGTACGCTAGTAACATAAAAAAAACCTATAAAAATTTCTATGTCCGTCTGTCTGCCTGTGTTTCCGGCTTACCTCAGAAGATAGCCGATAGCCGATATTGCAACGATTAGCTAAATTATTTTCTTTTTACATATTACGAGTATGATTCCACTAAGTCACTCATGAAATAAAGACTACGTGGGTGAAACCGCGGGGCATAGCTAGTGTTTAGTAATAATAGATGAGTCTAATCTCTTAAAAGTAGGCACTTAGAATATCAAAGCTTAGCTTATTGCAATACTCTGTCAAAGATCAGAGTTCAACGATGGAAGTGGAATTATTATGTTCGCAATGACAGTAATGCTATTTCCATCTACTTTGATAAATCTACTTATCCAGATGAAATATTTTCTTAGGTCTAAAAGGCTTAAAAAACCCACTAAATGCTTAAGCATTATTTATCTCAGTGATACGAGGTGTAGGCACAACCTGAGTAACTAGAAACGTGGTATTTGTTTTCTTCGTCCGCGTGGAATGGATATTTTAGGCTGACGAGTACTTTAACCCGCGATTGGTCTTAGCGAGATCATTTGGGATTCTTATGTCATTTGCTATCTAACACTAAAGGATTTATCATATGGGACCAGTAGTTTTTGAAATTAGTGTGCACAAGCAAACAATTTTACAAACAAATTTATACATTACTAGCGGACATCACGCGGTTTCACCCGCGTAGTTCCCGTTCTCGTGGAAGTACGGGGATAAAATAAAGCCTTTGCTACTCGCTGATGATGTAGCTTTCCAATAGTGAATGAATTTTTGAAATCGGCACAGTGGTTTGTGAGTTGATTTGTCACAAGCATACACACTAAAATACAAATCTCTCCTCTTTATAATAATAGTGTAGACTGGCAGACGTACCGGGGTTTCACCCGCGTAGTTCCCGCTCCCGTGATGAAATATAGCCTATATTAATTAGTAATTAGGATTATAATGGTGAAATAATTTTTATTCAAATCGGTCAAGAACTTACTCATTCCTTTTAATAATATTAGTATAGATATTATACTTAAATATATTTCAGTCGTATCAGTCGTATATATTCCTCAACTTAATTTTACGATAGCAATATATATATGCATATTTATATGTTGTTGGCAAACAATATAAAAGTCCCTAAACGAGCAGGTCCGGTATATAAAGGGAAATAATAGACGAGGCGAAAAATAATGGATTTCATATTTTTAGTTCTTACTTGTGATAATAATCCTAAATGATATAAGAAAGCTGTTTAAAATATGGATTTTGCGTAGCTTTTAGGCAGGCTTAGTACCCAGTTTTATATAGCTAATAAATAAATATATAGTTACTAAATAAAAAAGCTGGGTAGTCCCAGCTTTTATATTCAAGATACATACAATGTTGATTCAAGTGCTGATCCAAACAATGTACGAGTTAAGGCCAGGGAGATGATGATGAGGCTATAGTGGCTACCACTAATCAAAAACCACCAAAAATGGTTATCTTCTGACCTAAAAAAAACCTTTAGACATAAAATTCGTTATACAATTCGCTGATGCTTCACCGATTGATAGCCACTTAAAATAAAAGGGTTTAACCGTGACTAAGTGAGAGCGGACGGCGAGCGTTCATTAGTGCACCCATGAGCTGGTAGAAGTAAATCCAGTTATTCTAGTTAGTACAATTAGGTAGTCGCACGTACAGAGCACCTGGCTCCACCGCAAACAAATTGGGTGGGCCTACGGTACTGCGAACGTACTAAATAATGACAGCTGAAAGCTAGCTAATTACTAGAAATTCTGTTCGTAATCGATCAGTAGTAGCGGCGTTTGAAGCAAATTGCTATTTACGCTGATAATAAATTATTATTATTTACACGCAATCAGAAGCAAATATGACTACGTAAGGAATTACTAAATAAAAACAGGACTAAGAAATATTGGAACGAAATGTCAGACTGAAATTAAATACTTAGGCAGGTTCTTGTTCATAATACTAATCGAAATTAAAATAAGATACCTT
Organism: Watsonalla binaria; assembly: GCA_929442735.1. Taxonomy (NCBI): domain Eukaryota; kingdom Metazoa; phylum Arthropoda; class Insecta; order Lepidoptera; family Drepanidae; genus Watsonalla; species Watsonalla binaria. The sequence goes on along the minus strand of OV838924.1, from coordinate 9,552,558 downwards.
ACAAAATCAAGTTGTAATATTTAGCATCTTTTAATCCTGAAAATCAGATACGTGTAATCTGGAACAGGTAGTCTTCTGTGGGTTTCGTATAATAATTGTTCGTAGTCTATGGGTTAACAAACCTGCACATATTTCAGCTTACTTTGAACATATTGTGGACGATTTAGTTTCTAACTACGGAAAGATAAGGTAAATGGGTGAGCGAGCGGCAATCACGCTGCTTTTATTGCAATACATTACGCCGATTGCGCTGGCCTGTTGGCACCCGTAGTTTATGTTAGCCACGGTGCACAGCAATGTACGTTTTATACGTGCGATGCAGTTCTCTGTCGATGGAAAGAGAACCTTATTATGTTTATTTACTAGAAATCAATTTGCCGGATTGCACGTCGGCGAAGTTGATCGGTTAAATACTATTATAATAAAATGAATGGAATCAGTTCAATAGTTATTTAATAGTCTTCTTAAATAAAATGGAAATATTGGACGGTGCATTTTTTTTATTATGCTTGAAATTTTGTTAAGGTTTTACTTATAGGTTAGGAAAGGTTCTACTTTTCAAATTCTAAAATAAAATATATTCACTATTCATTATTTTAACTTCACTAATTTAATAATTAAGTAACTAATAAGTAACTAAAAACTAATTACAAGTAGAAAACTTGGCCCAAATCGGTGTCTCTCGGGATCGTGTCAAGAAGGCTGGCAGCATTGCCACGTTGAATAGCAATGCTGATTCTCTGAGCGAGAAATTATGCAATTTAATTATGCAAACTGAAATGAAATCTTGATTTAGTCAAGAAAGACAATTCTAACAAATTTTAAGACAGTAAGGACAATGCAAATCTAACAAAAGTCAATTTCAAAAGAACACCAATCGACATCTTCTACCGGTACATTTCAAACCTAACCTATTTTATTGTAATTTAATTAGTGTGAATAGGCTTGAATGGGCTCAAAGTTACTCAGCGTGCCATGGAAAGAGCTATGCTTGGTGTCTCGCTACGAGATCGAATCAGAAATGAAGAGATCCGTAGACGTACTAAGGTGACCGACATAGCCAATCGGGTTAGCAGGCTTAAGTGGCAATGGGCAGGCCACATTGCTCGAAGGACTGATGGCCGCTGGGGCAGTAGAGTTCTCGAGTGGAGACCACGTACCGGCAAGCGCAGCGTAGGGCGCCCCCCCGCGAGATGGACGGACGATCTGGTCAAGGCCGCGGGGACCCGCTGGATGCAGGCCGCTTCCAACCGGGTGAGGTGGAAATCATTGGGAGAGGCCTATGTTCAGCAGTGGACGTCCTATGGCTGATATGATGATGATGATGATTAATTAGTGTAAGTTTCAATTTAAGTTGTGCTTAAAAGTGTTATAGGTATAACACTTTGCAGTTTGGTAGCTCCAGAATTCAAACAGGAGATGTCGTAATGCCATAATACCTCGTTTCTATCTTAAACATAAATACCATTAATGTTACTTTAAATAACGAAAACTTGTTTCGCTTCAACAAAGTCGTGGGCGAGTTATATGACGGTAGCACCTTGAGTCTACAAAGCAATATTGATGCAATATATTCGTCAAAGGGTTGATCAAATCCCAAAGCTCGACTCGTTCTAACTGGGTATCGTGCAAATAGGACTTGTTTGCCAAAATCCTCGTGAAATGGGATTATTCAGGACGCCTTGAGGTGATACAGTTGGTGCCAATTGAACGAAATTTACGTCGGATTTTTGTCGAAAGTAACCTTTGTAAATTCAATTGGAAATAAATGGGAAAATTATTATTAAGTAAAAGTTAGTATAGTTAGATATACACGATAGACTCACCATCTGTCACGTTGGCACTTAATCAAATTCGGTGAAAAGTGGGTATTGTGATAACAACACCTCTGCCTACCCCTTCGGGGAATACAGGCGTGAGCATATGTATGTAGTTAGATATGGATTCAAAACTTCTAAAAGGAAACACTACGATCATATTCAGCCCCAACAAAGAAGATATTCCAGCCACACGAGTGTTATGTCATCATCAACTACATTATGATGAATGCCATGGCATTAAGAAGGATTCTACAAAGACTGCAAGTCCTGTCTGGGTTTACGATTTATGGTGGCATAGTAGGTGGTCTCCCGTTCGAATGCACGACTGAAGGATATACTTACTCTTACAGAATATCGCAAAATACCTGCTAAATGTACCATCAAAAGCTTAGTGCTTAGACTTCGAATGAGCGTTGTAATTTGCACATTTTCTCCCCACTATATTCTCTGTGTGCTAAAATCTCATAAAGACACCTGTACCTTGGAGTAATGTTATATTTAGGTTAGAAAATTCACCAGATATCCAAAAGATAAACATTACATAAGCGATTCAGTAACATCAGCATCATAGTCGGAACAAAACCACATTGTTGATCTTCAGTACTTCACAGGTCGGCACAAAGTGCACATCAGTATCTGTAAGTATGTATGTACGTACCTACATTTCCGTAACTTGATTATAAACGCAGAAATTTAGTTAACAAACACACAGAACTCAAACAGAAGTTTCGTAAGCTTGCTTACATTATCCGTATCACAATTATGTATGTAACTGATACTGACTAACCTTCGTTTGATTTATCGTTATGTATCCAAGAAATCATGTTCCTGAGTAAATTAGTTTGGGCACTTCTGATTGCTGTCTAATAACTGGTTTTATTTGTAATAATTAAATTTACTTTAAGAGCCGTGGTGGCCTTGGCAGTCGCCTGCTACGCAAGCGACGCAAGTTCGAATCCCAGCGGGGCCTGTACCAATGAGTTTTTCCATAAAACTAATGTACAGTGATTTCACACCACGTGCTTTACGGTGAAGGAAAACATCGTGAGGAAACCTGCATATGTCTGAGAAGTAATTCAATGACGTATGTAAAGTGCCTGAGACGGCGATGGACTCACCATCTGTCACGTTGGCACTTAATCATCTTTGGTGAGAAGTGGGTGTTGTGATTACAACACCTCTGCCTACCCCTTCGGGGAATACAGGCGTGAGCAAATTTACATACATATGTATGTATGTAAATTTACTTTGGAATACAAGAAATACTCGGGTAAATCCAGAAGCGCATTTGGTGACTTGTTTTTCTCTCAATCCTTCCTTCATTACTCTCGTGTTTCTCGCGTCACTCGAGTTCGCCTCACATGAACCTCCAGTGCTTGCGGCTTCCTTTTTTTCTATCAGCGGCCGGTTTTGTGCTAATCGAGTATCTCTGTTAACTATGGAACTGTTTTCTTTTTCAAGCGACTAGCTGATGGAAGTGAGGTTTGAGAGCTATGGTAGCTGATAAGAGACATGCGGGAAAGGCCGAAAGTTTTCCAATGCGAATAACTAACGGTCCTTATGAGAGATATTGTGCTAATACACCTCTCTGAAGTTTTAAAGAGTGGAAATTACAGTCTGCTGATTTTCCGTAAGTGTTCCGATTTTGAACGGAGCATTTTATGCCTTGATTATTTTAGTAGATTCCTTAACATTGCAAGCAAGTCTCACATCCATTCAAAGCATAGTTAGGTCCTATGAACGTCTCAGAAAGTTTTATATTAGGCATTTCTTCTCAGAAATATTCCGGGGTTCCTAAAGATTTTTATAGAATTTTATAGAAATCTCATAGAGACAGCTGGAATTCAAACTTGCGTCGTAGGTGACTACTCAACCCACTCGGCCAACACAGCTCCTCTCAATTGAATCTAAAATCAGGGGAAAGACGATTGAATTCTGTATCCACAAACACTTAGCCTGAATCTGTTATGAGTGGGTGTAAACATCCCATATATTATTTATAATAACCAGTACCACTGTGAATGTTGTGTATTCAAGACTTGGTGTAAGTCATAAAATGGAAACTGTGGTTTAAATTAATTGTTTATAATTTCAGCAGTAAAGTATCAATTTTACCATCGGATTAATGACACCTGTTCTAAATTCTTAAAAATGGTTCGAAAAAATACAAAGTACTTGAGTTTGGATACATCAACCAACAGATGGCGCAAGGCAGCCCCTAAAACCGCAAGACAAGGGAAGGAAAAATTCGACGCATGTGGTAGGATCGCGAGTAGCTCCGTTGGCAAAGCAACTGCACGGTTTGCAGAGGTCGTTGGTTCGCGACTCGCCTCGTGTTCGTATTTTTAAGAATTTAGAATACATGTGAGTCAAGCATAAAAATCTTATGTTATACTTAATTATACTTATATTAATAACCATATGTCTAACATATAATATTATCCTCATTTTCGAAACGGCATTGCTTATTCGCAACTAGAAATATAATTATAAAGTTACTAGCATCTGTCTGTGACTTCGTTCGCGAGGAACACTTGCTTTAGCCCAACGCTAACTTTAACCCGCGATTGGTCTTCGCGTGACGATATAAATATCCTGTAGCCTTCCTCGATTAATGAGTTATCTAACACCAAAATAATTTCAAATCGGAGCAGTATTATCATATTTAAGTACAAGCAAACAAAAAAAACTCATCAGCTTTATCTTTATATATATATGTATATTTCTACTACACGTGTACATGTTACTAAATTCCTCCTAAACGACTGAACCGATTTAAATGAAATTTTGTAGGATGTCTTAGATTCACAACCCGGCAGGTGGCGCTGCAGTTGGTATGAAGGATAACTTGTGTCGGGTCCGCTAGTATATAACAATATTCTCAAACAAATATTTTAACAATACCTATTGTATGTTTCATCGGCCCGTTATTCAAAAATATTGTGTAGACTATTTTGCACTTTAAATCTTTTAAGCTAAGATCGCTTATATCTTAAGCCCTTGTTTCAAGGTCGAGTTTCAAAGGTAACGAGGCTGTATATTAATGATTGATGTTCCCATTGGCTGCCTGCCCTCCTATTGATCTTAAATTAATTCAGGTACCGAAAGTGTTTTAGAACAGTTTCCTGCCATATTTACCCTTCCTGGGGGCCTACCAGCAAGAGTTTAAGCAGACCAGCCTTAGAAGTTCTTAATAAGCTCTGTTTAAACCAATGATAGTGGGTCCCTTTCAGTGAGATTTTGACTTTGACTTTGACGTTGCTCAAAGTCAAAGTCAAAAATATCTTTATTCGATTAGCCTTTAAACAAAGTACTTTCAAATCGTCAGAATGACAATTATACAGGATTATACATGCTACCGCCAGGTTCGGAAAGTTGCTTTTACTGAGAAGAACCTGGCAAAAAACTCAGTAACTACTCTTTTCAAAAATATTATACAATTTTAAGAATACAAATAAAATCTCTCAAGTAACATAAGCCCATGGACACAGTTCCAATGCACAAATGTCGATAAAAATGTATATAAATAAAAGTCTAGTAGTTCTACTTATAACTAAATGCGTGGTTTGAGATGAGATGGTCACCAGTAGTACTTGGTTAAAGGGTGAAGAAGAAAGTCGAAGGTGAAGAAGAATAGGCTTTGTTAGGTGAAATGAGAGGCTTTTTACAGTAGCAGAAATTCAAGAAAGAGCCGTGGTTGCCGTGGTGTTTGAGCAGCCGCATGATTGAATCCCAACGACCTATGACCAATGAGTATTTCTACTGGTGGACTGATTTCACTCCACGTGTTTTACGGTGAAAGAAAACATCGTGAGAAATCCAGCATATGTCTGAGAAGTAGGTGATCCAAACTGGACTCACCACCTGTGACGTTGGTACTTATTGATAAGGTCCAGAAAAAGTGCAGTTGTTTAAACACTTTAATGCAGGATTTCAAACATTTAATTAGATTCGTACATTTTCTGACAGACACAATTTAATTTTTACACGAGTTGACAAGCCAGTGTCAATAAAAGGGTATTGCCTAGCAACGGCTAGCTAGTCATAGTTTTCGCTAGTGCTATATAACCTTATTACTTATCACCTTGGGTGAAAAGTGAGTGTACCTATTACTTCCAGCTGAGTCTTATGTATGCTTAGAAACGCCGACGACATTTACGTTGAAATTTCACACAACAGTGTGAACGTACGTAGATACTAAACAATTTCTTTGTTTTATTTGAATAAATTGCTAGCTTTTCCAGTAGATGGCAAGCGAGCATTTGTTTTCACTTAGAAAACCACTCGGTGCTCTCGTGGATCCAACACTTAGGATACGGCTTTAGAATAAGCGGTTTGGATAGTCAACATTCATTGTGCTTTATGCATTCAAGTAGATAAAGAAGGCTTATATTGTGTCCGCCTGTTTTGTGCGTGAAGCCGTGGTGGCCTTGGGGTTAGAGCAGTCGCCTGCTACGCAAGCGTCGCAAGTTCGAATCCCAGCGGGGACTATACCAATGAGTTTTTCTAAAAAAGGCAAAAATCGTGAGGAAGCCTCCATATGTCTGAGAAGTAATTCAAAGACGTATGTATAGTGACTGAGACGGCGATGGACTCATCCTCTGTCACGTTGGCACTTGATCATATTCGGTGAAATGTGGATGTTGTTACAACACATCTGCTTACCCTTCTGACCCTTCTGGGATGGCGTGAGCATATTTTATTTTTGTTTTTTTTTTGTTTTGTGCGTCTCTTTTTATTACTTTAGTGCGTTTTCATTACGTGACAGTAATTCTTATAACGAGAGGGCCTAGTGTTTTTTCACTGACGCCGTCACAAGTCACCGCTTTGACGTTAACGCAGATCTGCATGAAACAGTGCCATCTGTCGGCCTACAGATGGAACTATTCTAAATATTTGATTTTTATGCATTACGTACACAACACAATGTGTGTAGTCTTAATTCTTATAAATGGTGAAGAAAATACGAACACGGTTTGGCAGAGATCGTGGGTTCGAGTCCCGCCTCGTGTAGGAACTATTTTTGTCTCATACTAATTTGATGACCTGTGACGGCGATATTAAGAAAACGCGCACTAGGCACTACCATGCGTTCTTTGGTATCTATACTAATATAAGATCCTTGATCTCGCTAATCTCAGGAACTGGTCCGATATTAATGTTTTTCAGAATATCAAAATCACAATTAAACCTATTTCATTAAAATACCGCCCTTCTCCTGGCCTCAGATCCACAGTTATATTTTACAACACGTGCTATTTAAAAGTGCTCTTCTAAAGCAATGGAAGACTTATATTTATTCAAAGATCGCGAGTTAGACTAAAGGATGAAGTTTCAACTACTTGCAAGGAGTTTGTCGACAAACACGTAGTTTTATACAAAAGTAAAACTTTGTGAACTAGGAAATGTATGCAGTTTTTAGGTCCTGGAAACTGAACGGAAAAAGTTCTTATCTTAAGAAACTATAGGTATATAAAGAGCACGGCAAAATAATGTAATTGATATCAAACAAATGAGCAGCTCATGGCACAGTTGCTATTGCGCATAGCATTCGATCAGCAAAGTTAAGACACTGTATTTAGATGGGTAACCGCCCGAATTCGCTGTGTGGCCCGGAGAGCGCGTTAAGCCGTCGGTTCCGGTTGCAAATTTAACTTCTTTTGCAATAGTTACAGGTCAGTCGGAGGCCTAAGGATGTCTGAGAACTGGCTTAACCTAGATCACTGATCTGATTCATAATTAGGATTGCGAAGGTCAGATGGTTAATCACTTTGTGTTCAAATCAAATAATCAGCCACATCGGGTTGAATAAAGTGCCGACCCCAACAATGTATGGGATAAGGCCGGGGAGATGATGATCATATCAAACAAATATTCAGCTATGAAAAAATAAAATGATATTATTGGTTTAATGATTAAGTCAACACAATAAAGAAATACAGCCGTTTATGCCAGTTTGTGAATATATATATATATAGTCTCCAAAGGGGTAAGCAGAGGTCTTGTGATAACAACACCTACATTTCAACGAATATGTATGATTGAGTGCCATCGTGACAGAGGGTGAGTCCATCGCCATCTCAGACACTATACATACGTCTTTGAATTACTTCTCAGACATATGCAGGTTTCCGCACGATTCTTTCCTTCACCGAAAAGTACGTGGTGTGAAATCACTGCACATAAGTTTTTAGAAAAACTCATGGTACAGGCCCCACTGGGATTCAAACTTGCGTCGCTTGCATAGCAGGCAACTGCTCAAACCCCAAGGCTACCACGCTTTTATAGCCTGTAAATAGAGTCATGGAAACCGACTAGAAGCAATATCCTGAAATCTTAAATTTGTATTTACATCCCAGAGAAACAGTGTTATCCTTTAGTGCGTTTCTTCATGTGGTTAGTTTTCTTTACACGCTCTCCTCAAAACATTTCAATGGGAATTTGTTAGTGTTTCCGCAATATAATTACGTACAAGGGAACCTCTCCCGCTGTTCCTTTCATACACCAATGTAACACTTGCGACTCAAAGGAACATAAAACTAGCGTCGAGTTCTTCATTAACTTTAATGACATCTTCATAAGTTTGCATTTCGGCGACTCTTTTATTTAATACTAGACCCACGTAGATTTTATTTCGCAATTACAAGTAAGTTAGTGGTCATCTGCCAGTGCAAGTCCCGTTAAAATTGGTCTAGCCGTTTTCGAGATTAGGGGAACAAACAGGAAGACAGGCGTAGAAAATAACTTGGTATTTTTTATGTACCGTATAATACTTTAGTACGTATTTAGCGAAAAGCTTTTAATTTCCGATTACAAACAGCCACTTCAATTTTATTTATCTGTATAGATATAGACTAACAATAGTGTACAAGCGCAGTACATTTAAAGACTGAGTACATGAATTTCTGAAATGCTAGTTGCAATATTATTTTAGTTCAAATTGCCTTTGGTGTATTGAGATATTAATAGCATTTGCGTTATTTTCCTTTTTTCAGCAGTAGTTTAGTTTAGCAGCCAGAGTCTGGATTAGTGTTCGGTTAGTGGCAATACGCTCGCCTCCTATTACATGAGACCTAAGCATAGATAGCGAAAAGTGTTAATAAAACACCTTCGGGGAATGCAGAGGAGAGCATATGGTATCTGAAAACACTGTATAATTTATTTATTTCTGAATTCAGAAATGATCAAACTATAAGTAGAAACTAGCATAGGATTTTATCAAATTCATCATCGGTTTAAGCAGGGCGTATTAAGAACTTCTTAGCTTCGATTTTGTGATACAAAAATCAATCATCAAAGCTAAGTTAGTTAAACGTTACTTCTATAACGATGATAGTAGGCAGTACATTATTATTCGATAGCAGTGACTGCAGAGGCATAAATATCTCGTATCAGACCTCTAGCACTCCGTAACTTACAATTACACGCAGATAAGTGTTAGAACAGCCATAAACAGTTGGCACGCCAATTAATATTGTCTAATTTCGGATTAACTTGAATCTCAGTCAATAGTGATAGCAATAGCGCTATAAATTACGAGCCAGTTGGTTACACACATTTATTACCGCCAAGACAGCTGACATGAACCAAATTGTTATTTGTTGCAGTGTCGATACATATAGCAGTTTGCACTTACCGTTACGAATAAGGAAAATATCACGATGTTTTTCGTCTTTAAGGTTAGGCTCTGCCGAGCCCGATCCGGGTCCGAGCCGAGCTCATAAATACGTTTATTGCACTTTTAATAGAGTACTTTCAAATCGTCATAATGAAATGATTGTACGTTGTTAGCGCCAGGATTGAAAGGTTGCTTTTACTGAGAAGAACTCAAATAAATCACATAAAAAATACCAACCATGGATACAGTTCCAATACACAAATGTCAATAATACCAGAAAAGCTCCAATAAAATATTGTTAAATAATACTATTTATGTATAGTTTGAGATGACCAGCCTCACAAGCAGCACTTGTTCACAAGTATGACGCGAATGCCAGCCATTGTCTTCCTCAGTCATTATAGCCCCCAATAACTAATATTCCATAATTATATTATGTGGAGACAAGCTATACCGAATGTCGAAAAAGGCCTAAGCTAGAAGCAACGCTCGGCTCGGGCCCGGCTTGGGCCCAACTCGTTCTTATGTGAGTCATCCTTTAAGCTATCTTTCGATAAAATAGTAGGTAGTCCTTAATCTGTCCGTTGATCTAGTGTATGGTGGGTTCTCCTGCTGAAAATTTATTTATTTTAGCTTAACATTTAAATGCTTGAGAATTTGGATGGTTGTCGAATCGTTAATCGCCCGAGTGACATTCACATTTTTGATGAAATAAAATTTGTCTCTATACATAAATATTTGAAAAAAATTATATGCATCTGCAACATAATTAAAAGATCTTAGATTAAAAAGTCCCCTTACTGCAACGAATACCTACAACTTGTTTTGACTATTTGGCAGTCGCATTTTCTTTGTAATAATTTCATATTTCCTAGAATCTATATGTATGAATCAAACTCCGTGTCACACTTTTTATGATCTAGTTTATTCAGGGTGTCTATGAAAATAGTGACTCTTTTTTAGACTTTGCTATTTGTTTTTAAGCCAGCTTTATTGTTTATACAAATAACAGTACTTAAAACAAATTACAAGGAAAAAACCAGGCCCAAATTCGTGTCAAGAAAGCTGGCAGCAATGCCTCGTTGAATAGCAATGTTAATTCTCTGAGCGAGAAAAGCCCCAGCCCGCTTGTCACAAAATGTAGCTTAGTATAATGTTTCGAAAATGTGCCAAAGTTATTAATGAATAGGATTAAAATCAGATTATACATGTACAGAAGTAAATATATAACACTTAAATGTTGTGTGTATTCCTTCTTATTTTTGAGTGGCCGGGACTCGCGGTTTCTCCAGAGTCGACTAGACTTCACGGGTGGCCTGCGGAATCCTGTACCCCTATCACGGGTTTGTCACCGTAAATATCTCATACAAATATTGCGAGTGACGCTAGCGAGTATAGATAACGAAAACGGTGGCAAACCCGTGATAGGGGTACTGATGTTTGCTTTTTAAATGAAAGTAGCCTATGTAACATTAGCTATTTGCCAGTGAAAGTCCCTTTTAAATCCCTCGTTAAAACTGGACAAACAATACAGAAGTTTTTTACTTGTGTTACAATATAGAACTCGTACATATAGTAGTGTACATTGTCATGTAGAGTGTATATACATACAAACGGATCTATGTTTGTATATAGATTCCTAACTATTCAGTTATTCTATTCAGCAACGCACATAACATTTCTCGATTTACTGACTGCATAAAGTTAAATTTGACCAATACATTCAGCACGATCTAATATGCTTGCCTAAATATTGATCACCTCGATCAGTCAGTAAAAGACCACGTGTGTACCCTTTTAGTCCGTCGACCCAACCAGTAAGTTCTTTGTACGAATGCCGTTAAAGGAAAATAAAACCGTCTTACAATTCTACACATTAGGTAATAAAGTTTTCTCACAGGTTTACACGTGAGCCGTACTGTGTTGTCTCGAATAGGGGACCGTGCTTAGAATCTAAATGAAGCCTGGAATCTATGAGAAGAATCTGAGTTAATAATGTCTCAAGCCGGAATAGTTTAATAGTTTACTTGTATATTATTGTAGGCAGAATTAACTGCCTCGTTGGTCTAGTGGTTAGTACGTTCGCCTGCCGATCACGAGGTCCCGGGTTCGAATCCCGGGTCGGGTCAAAAATTGATATTGGGTTTTTCCGTAAAGATATTCACAATAAAATGCCCGGAGTTTGGAAGTTGGCGGGGTTTCCACCCCCGTTACTCAGAAAGCACGTTAAGCCGTTGGTCCTACGCCTGATCTCTCTCCGGTCGTGTCGCATTGCCGTCCCATCAGACTATGAGAGTAAGGTAATAAAGAGTGCACCACTATAACATCACCTGCCCACATGACTTATCCTCGTTGAGATTAGCCGCCGTAACCGAAATTCGGTAGGAGATCATTATTATTATTGTAGGAATAACGTATCTCTATATAAGGTTTGTGGTGGCATGCATTCGATGCTACTTCTCATCTCACAAGTCTGGGGCCATAGCATGAGCTCCTATTGCTATGATACTCATATTATGCTACAGACAAGCTGTGCACTGCGGTTTCACCCGCGTAGAATTAATTTCATGGGAGGCCCGCGGAACCTCAGTTACTCCTCAGTGAAAGTCCCATTAAAATTGGTCCAGCCGTTTCGGAGATTATTGTTCCGTTTGTATGTCTCTTTGATATGATACTCTCTTCTGCCCGCGAATTCGTTCGCCTGGAGCTTTGTGCCAACGTTAACCTGTGATTGGTCTTAGCGTGACAATATAATTATAGCCTTCAACAAGTGGAATATCTAACACTGGAAGAATTGAGATTAGCGCGTGCACACAAACTCTTCAGTTTTATATCTAATATATAAAAATTTTCATCTAACATTGTTAGTTACCATATTCCTCCGAAACGGCTGAACCGATTTGTATGAAATTTTGTGTGCAGATCGGGTAGGTCTGAGAATCAGCCAACATCTATTTTTCATACGCCTAAATGATAAGGGTGACCATCCCAAAAAAATATATGGCAATACAACGTTTGCCAGGCACAGCTAGTATTATTATATAAAAGAAAAAATACTAAAAAACTATGGTTTATCTAATCATAAAAAACTTGCTACAAACAAAAATAAATTGTTCCAAGTCGAGAAGGGTCGCCAACTTACATACAGATAATCCAACGACGTAACTTCAATAGCGAATGGCGGATAAAAAAATTCAGACAAGAAAGCTATTTGATTTGATCGTGGTGTATTTATCAACTCGACTCGGTGAATAGTCACCCTTGGGTGTACTCAGACCCTCACTCTCACCCCGTGGCCATTTGCTCAAGTGCTCTTAAAGCCATCACGGGTATAACATGACTTTTCCAGTTTGGGGCCGGTTTCACACTAACGTCACTGTTTTTATCGAGGCGCATATTGGTATACTGCTTTAGATGTTTTGTTAGTTCTGATTTTGAAAGTAATGACTGACTTCTTATAAGGAGGAGGTTAACGTTCGGTGGATAGTTTTTTAGAAAACAGCTGAGCTAAACTTAAACTATAATCTGAGCTTGGTTGAATTCGTCTCAATTTTCTTTCTGTGTGAAGCGGAATGCAAGGAAATTATTAAGAAAATCCTACATGAGTCAGATAGTATACAGATAAATAAAATTGAAATGTCTGTTTGTATATGAAAGTATACACGGTACAGACAAAGAAAAAAATATTATTTTTTATTTTTCTCTGTCTTTTTGTTCCAGCTAAACTCCAAACAGCTAGACCGATTTTAACAAGACTTTCACTGTCAGATACCTAATTTAAAATGTACCTAAAGGAGTAACTTAGGCTACATTTAATTAAAAAAAATATTTGGCGATCCGCGGGCCATGAATCGCAGGACGCCGCTAGTAATAAAAGAAATATTAATTTTGTAGTTGGATAACTGCCGGGTTAAAAGGCAACAATTCAAACATTTTGATACCTAGAAACGGATAAATTTTATAGAAAAACTAGCTGTGCCCGGCAAACGTTGTATTGCTATATATTTATTTTGGGGTGGTCAACCTTATCAATTCATTGGCCGATTCTCAGACCTACCTGATCTGTACACACAATTTCATACAAATCGGTCCAGCCGTATCGGAGGAGTATGGTAACTAACATTGTGAAATGGAAACTTTATATATTAAATATAAAGTGTGTAGATCAAAATCGATCACTTAAACATATTGCCTTGAAACAAAAAGTGATTCATAATAATACATTGTATTGAATTTAAATACTGAAAATACTATCAAAATAAAGATTTTGTTCCGTGTGTGACTTCGTTTTCATTAATTCCACATGTAAGTTTCTTGCGGTGATTTGAAGTTGGAAGCTGCAATTAATACGCTACTGTATTCGGGACTACACAAAACTACGTAAGTATAAAAGGAAGTCCCTCATTTTACTCTTGTTACTTTTCACTTAAAACCGTATTTAAATTAGTCGGATTTTCATTACATGACTTCTGCAATATAAAAGCCGTGGTGGCCTCGGTGTTTGAGCAGTCGCCTGCTACGCAAGCGACGCAAGTTCGAATCCCAGCGGGACCTGTACCAATGAGGTTTTCCAAAAAACTTATGTACAGTGATTTCACACCACGTGCTTTATGGTGAAGGAAAACATCGTGAGGAAACCTGCATATTTCTGAGAAGTAATTCAAAGACGTATGTATAGTGCCTGAGACGGCGATAGACTCACCATCTGTCACGTTGGCACTTAATCAAATTCGGTGAAAAGTGGGTGTTGTGATAACAACACCTCTGCCTACCCCTTCGGGGAATACAGGCGTGAGCATATTTATGTATGTATTCTGCAATATTACGAAAATTTTAACACTGTTTGTTTCTTAATCATTTTCGCCTCGTGAATTTGGAATTATTGGTATTATTGTAATATTTTTTCAGTTTGTCCTATTTATAAAAACTTCAAAAACAAAGCGCAATTCCCAGTAAGACAGTTTTTCACGTTATATTTAAACTTATTTTTCAAATCAGCACGCAAGACACAGCCCAAAAAAAATTATAAATTTATTGAACTTAATTATTTTCAATAAAATTGTAAAAAAAATCCTTAATATAGCTTCTATGCAATAAGCTTTAAAAAACATTAACCCACATAAGTTATTAGTTAAATCCCCACTTCAAACAGGCAGCAATATTATTAAACAATGAAATTGTCACGTACTTAAAAAAGCTTTTTATGAACCTCAAGAGCTTCTACGAACATTAAAAAAGAACCATAAATATTAAAGTCTGTAACACTGAAGAGAAGTGACGACATGAATCCCGCGGGATAGCGATACTGGGGGTTAGGGAAAATTCAAAAAAGGACGGTAATATAATTCCGTATTTTTTCCCACAAAGGCAAGATAGGTGCCCATTTCCTTCGGTACGTTTCTCCTATTGTACTTTTGTACAAATACTATTTACTGATACAACATGGTTATTCTTTGAATATCATTTGTTCATCCCACTTCCCAAAGGAGCTCGTGGCACAGTTGCTATTGAGCATATCATTCGATCAGCAAAGCTAAGTAGCCCTAGCCAGTAATTGGATGGGTGACGGCCCGAGTTACCTCCGTGCCTCGGAGAGCACGTTAAGCCGTCGGTGCTGGTTGCCAATTTATCATCTTTATCAATCGTTACAGGTCAGTCGGAGGCCGAAAATAGTCTGACAACTGGTTTAACCCAGATCGCAGATTTTACTCGTCAAAAGGGTTGCGAAGGTCAGATGGCAGTCGCTTCGTATAAAAATCAGGTGATCAGTCATTTGTTCATCCCATTTATAGTGACGTTGTGTTCTTTTTCAATCTGTTAACAATGTAAAATAAACGATTTTAATTTACTGTTTACTGACTGTGCTTCGGATTTCAACTTTGTAGACTGAATTGGGTGGGTTGCTTTATTACACGGAACCCTAATTTTAAATGCAGTCTAGGTTACTTCTTGTATCATCTGCTATCTACTCGTTAAAATTGGTCCAGCCGTTTCAGACGTTAAACGGAGCATTCAGAAAGATAGAGAAAAAAAATATTTGTTTTTGTTAGTGTCTTTTACTTCGATATTAATTTAATAAAAAGTTGTTATTATATTTTTAATTACAAACAGAAACTTCAATTGTATTTATCTGTAAGACACAGGTGTAGATATCAAAAAGGTATTGTAATCTATACATCGCACCCTCAGAACGTCAACCTCAACACATAAATTTGCGAAATTTATTATGTTAAGGTAAGACCTCAAAATGTATTACATACATATGCTCACGCCTGTATTCCCCGAAGGGGTAGGCAGAGGTGTTGTAATCACAACACCCACTTTTCACCGAATTTGATTTAGTGCCAACGTGACAGATGGTGAGTCTATCGCCGTCTGAGGCACTATACATACGTCTCTTTGAATTACTTCTCAGACATATGCAGGTTTCCTCACGATGTTTTCCTTCACCGTAAAGCACGTGGTGTGAAATCACTGTACGTAAGTTTTTTAGAAAAACTCATTGGTACAGGCCCCGCTGGGATTCGAACTTGAAAATGTATTACTACGCGTATTTAAAAAAAAATATATTTTTATTAACACTTATCGACAATGGACTTTAAAAAAATAAAATACCTACATAAAATTATAAAATGGTATTCAAAAATTACTGCCTAAGATATATATTAAACCATTCTGATTACTTAATGCGATTTAAAAAAAATTATAATAAAAAAAAATTATTGAGCCCCTATCATTCTGAGGTGCGATATACATACATATATAGTCCGACCACACGACCAACAAGCCAGTGTTATATTATCAAATAAGGGTTCCCGAAGGCATAGGCAATGAAGGCATACACTTTTCACCGAAGATAATTAAGTGCCAACGTGACATATGGGTTCTGAGTCGCGACTTCATATAATGTTGTTGAATTTACTCTCATGAAAATTGTCTCGTATTTTTTTGTTTTGTAATAGTATATATAATCATAACGCAAAGTGAAATAAAGGTTGTTTACTATAAAAATATGAAAAGTCCTATTAAATGACAGATAAGGAAAGTATTTACGCGTTTAAGAAAACATCTTATACCTTTGCCTTTGCAATTTTTGTATATTTATAAAATCTCGGAAACAGCTCCAACGATTTTCATGAAGTTTTGTGTGTTTTAGGCGCAAAAATATTTAAAGCTATGTTTCATTTTTAGAAAATATAATTTTGGCCATGTTTTCAGGCACTAAAAATCTCATACAATACGACAGTAAATTTCGCCGACGATTTCTCTTGAAATCTGTCAAGCGTACGGGCGATAACGAAACTAGAGAAATCCAGTTCGAGACTGACGTTCACCAGGTAATTATTTTTCCTTTTTTTCAACATACATATATGAGAAAACGTCACTGAAAAGAAACCGAACACAGCTCGGTCAACCAGGTTATGATCTTTATACTATCTAACTGATGTCATGCACTTGATGTCTATCTGCTTTTCACAGCTGAATAGAGTCAATTACCTCAACCAATTTTGACTTACTTAAAAAACTCGTAGTGATTAAAAGCTATTTAATTTCCTAAAGACATGATCTAGCTTATAACGAAATAATAAATTAAAAGAATTGAATTTCAACAGTTAGAAGACCTTCGAAGTCGAAATTTAATTATGTTTCGATATGTAAATTTCCAAATCGAATCATACTCTTAGTTCAATTAATCGAGAACGCGTTCGTTCGAATTCTTATTTTTTTCTGTTCACTGCGTTAGTAATCCAATATTGCTGGGTACAATACTCTGTAATACACTTTATTGTCTAGAACGTTCGGGTGCTGTAATTTAAAATGTGAGAAATCTCATCTCCTTTTAACAATACTAAGTATTATCATGCGCTGAATCTCAAAAATAGGGAGGAGATAGTTTCAAATCAATTCATATAATTTTATTTGATACTAGCTGTGCCCAGCGTAGGCAGGTAGGCAGAATTTCATGGGTAACCCGCGCAACTATAAAGTATTTTTTGAAATAAAAGTACTCTAAGTTCTCCATGTAACATTAGCTATTTACCAGTGAAAGTCTCGATGAAATAGGTCCAGTCGTTTCGTAGATTAGCCGGATCAAACAGACAGACAGACAAATACAGATACTACTAAATTGATGTATGTCAGTACCGTGTATACTTTCATATAAATTTAGTCAAAGTGTGTAATTTTAAAAACAAACAGATACATCAGTTTTATTTATCTGTATATAGAGTGTGTAATTTCTACGTCTAACTTAGGTTAATTTACTATCGTTAGGGGGGAGAGGGGGGGGAATGCAAGATTGCAATCCATACCAAACATCTTCTGTAAAAGCGACGAGGTGGAACACAATGCCCTACCGTCTACGGTAGGAGTCCGGCGTAACCCTTTAGCTGATCCCGCGGCGGTTGACGTATCCATCGACATCTAACGGAAAAAAAGGTTAACTTACTTACAGTTTCCGAATAAGACATCAGCCTCAAAGGAGAAGTAAAAGATGCGACCTTAACATTGAGCTCTTCTCACAATGTATATGAATGCTGTTTTAAAAAAAAATGAAAAATTCTGTATTAAGTTTGCGGCTCATACAATACATACATATGCTCACGTCTGTATTCTCCGAATTCACTTTTCATCGAAAATAATTAAGTGCCAAAGTAACAGCTAGTGGCTATCGTCTCCGACACTATACGTACGTCTTTGAATTACTTCTCAAACATATGCAGGTTTGTTCACGACGTTTTCCATCACCGTAAAGCACGTGGAGTGAAATCATCACACATAAGTTTTTAGAAAAACTCATTGGTAGGCGAACTTGCGCTTCTTGCGTAGCAGGCGACTGTTCAAACCCCACAAACACCACGCCTCTAGCCCTTGCTATTACCGCAAATAAGACTGATCCCACGTTTTATTGACCGTAGTAGCTTTAATATCCCATACAACTAAACAACCCTATTCACCCCAAACTAACGTCTTACGCCAAGTAACATCAGCTTAATTAAGGGGCAGCCATAAGTGAATACCCGTTTCTTCCATTAAGCTCCAATATTATGCCAGCGGAGACAGCTGTCTTGCCAAAGTACGTAACATGGGCTCATTATTTTTCCGCTACATTATTCATCGTGTCCCAAGAAAAGATAATACTTTTAGGCAACACAATATTATGTGATTATAAGTTGTAGATAGCTGTAAGATAACAAAATAATACAATCACTTTTTGTTACTTATGTTAGACCTCGTTTCAGGTGGGAATGTATGTACATACATACATATGCTCACGCCTGTATTACCCGAAGGGGTAGGCAGAGGTGTTGTTATCACAACACCCACTTTTCACCGAATTTGATTAAGTGCCAACGTGACAGATGGCGAATCTATCGCCGTCTCAGGCACTATACATACGTCTTTGAATTACTTCTCAGAAATATGCAGGTTTCCTCACGATGTTTTCTTTCACCGAAAAGCACGTGGTGTGAAATAACTGCACATAATTTTTTTGAAAAACTCATTGGTACAGGACCCGCTGGGATTCGAACTTGCGTCGCTTGCGTAGCAGGCGACTGCTCCAACCCGAGGCCACCACGGAATGTATGTGTCGTGTAAATTTCTTTGTAGGTCTTTATATATCGCTGGCAGTGAAAATAAAAAAAATATTCTAATTAGAGCCAGGTATGGCACTTATGAACGTCGAAGACCACCGGTTCTGAAATTATCATTCTGAGAAGATCCGGCAAAATAGTCAGCTATATAATCAGTATCACGTATATTTCATTACAAAGTAAATAATTACAATAAAATTCACATAAATAATACGTCTGCATACAAGTTTTTCTTCCTATTTTCAAGCATCTTCTTTATTACCATCATATAGCTTTCGACTCGTTCGAACGTCGTCACTTGACCGTTTTGCACTTTTTTTGTATGAAGACGTCAAACTTCCTACGCTCAGCGATTGAGCCGCTTTTTAATATTCCCATACAAAAAGAATGAAAAATATTAGACGATATAGTCAACTTAATAATATGTCAAAATCTAATTGGGTCATTGACACATTGACGTATAGTCATAAATTAATTTTTTTTTTATTATATATCTTTAAAAACATTTAATATTTTTTTTCAATGCAAAGTTCTAAATCTGAAGAAGGCGATATTGCAATCTCCACAAAGGACCGGCACAAAAAGGCAACAACTAATAAACGTTTTGTTTTGTACGTGTTGTAATAAAACGTTTTGAAAATACGCCCCTGGTCCTTTGCACGGGCAACAGACTGATCACACGACTGCTTTTCCCTCTTTATTTTTCTGGGAAACAATGATATTTCCACGGCTCGTACTTTATTACGAGGGTGGATAAAAGTTTCCTTGTGATATTTTTGAGCTAGGTGTTAATAAATCTGAGCAGGAGGTGAGTGTCTCGGAACTCTCTCAGCTAAGTTATGTTTTTTTTTATCATCTAAGATAAAAGTCGGAGGAACGAAATAGCAGTGTTTTTCCATAATATATATTTTCCACAAAAGAGCTCGTCGCACAGTTGCTATTCCGCAAAGCATTCGATCGTAACCACCCGAGTTCCCTCCGTGCCTCGGAGAGCACGTTAACCTGTCGGTCCCGGTTACCAATTCAACACCTTTGCCATCGTTTCAGGTTAGTCCTGAGACCTAAAAGAGTCTGACAACTGGCTTAACCCAGATTACCGATTTCTCTTATAAAAGTTTTCCTTCACCGTAATGCACGTTGGTGTGAAATCACTGAACATACGTTTTTAGAAAAACTCATTGGTACAGGCTCTGTTCGGATTCGAACTTGCATCGTTTGCGTAACAGGTGGCTGCTCAAACCCCAAGGACACCACGGCTCTGTTTTTTTTATTCGGTGTTTGTTATCGAATAATTATTTTTTTCCTTAAGTATGGGAGTAATCTTACCCCTGAGTAAAAAGCTGTTACATATTTTAATATCATACACAGACACTTAACATTATTTGTTTGTCAAGTTGTTGCAGTTACGTCCCAATGTCACATAGTACAAAATTTGCCAAAATCATGTGTAGTAATATAATATAAAGTTCCAACTGAAAACTGTCACCACAATTGAAAATGTCCGGAGCAAATTCGCAACACGTATCCGTACCACAACGTGCGAGTCGAGATTCTAAGCAACTCGACGCGAATACCCGACATACGTGCTACTTACAACTTTTAATCTAAACTATGCGGAGAATTAGAGGCACAACTACGTTTAAAATTTCGAATAACATTCCAGGGGCCCTACCATTATCTTAATATATATAACTCAAAGGTGACTGACTGACTGACATAGTGATCTATCAACGCACAGCCTAAACCACTGGACGGATCGGGCTGAAATTTGGCATGCAGGTAAATGTTATGACGTAGACATCCGCTAAGAAAGGATTTTGAGTTATTCTACCCCCTAGGAGATAAAATTTGTGTGAAACTTTGTCAATTTTAAAACCATATATTATATAAAGCTACTATAGAATCTACGCGCGTGAAACCGCGGGGCACAGCTAGTCAGTTTATAAAGAGCGTATAAAAAACTTCTGCACTAAAAGATACGCTGCCTAAATCTCGCGATTTTTTCCTTCACTGTACGACGTGGGGTAAAATCACACAAGTTTTTAGAAAAACACATTGGTACAGGCCTCGGTGGGATTCGAACTTGCGTCGCTTGCGTAGTCGGCGACTGCTCAAATCTCAAGGCCACCATTTGAAATGGAAAGACACTACGGACAATAATTATTATTTATTAAGGCTACTAAAATAAAAATTAGGGTTCCACGGGCCTCCCAGAAAATTATCTCTACGCGGGTGAAAAATCTAGTCAAATAATATAATTGCGTATTATTTCTAAAATACAACCGAGCTTTTTTTAAATCTCGCCTTCTAGTCCTGTACAATTCTGTGAATAGTGGTCGAAAGGTTCCATTTAATTACACGGTGTATGCACTTTGGTACGAGGCCAAAAAGCATTCCATCCATGCTTAGTTGTTCTTGGAAGCCTTCGCTTTGTTAATGTACAGGCACGGCTACACACTTCGACACACGTGCCGCTATGGGCTCCTACATAAATAAATCCTTTTTACAGTATCCTGTACATCGTAATTTTGTTCGAGTCAACTTTTTAGGTACAATACATAAATACATACATTTTATACAAGAGAACTAGCGACCCGCCTCGCTTTGGCTTTTCTCTACTTTGTTTGAATTCTATGAAAATTTTTTTAGTATAAATTCACGAGATGATGTCCTACAATGTTAGTAAGAACCATACCCGACTCGTTAACACAGTTTAGAAAAACAATGCGTTCAAAATTTCAACATACATATGCTCACGCCTGTATTCCCCGAAGGGGTAGGCAGAGGTGTTGTAATCACAACACCCACTTTTCACCGAATTTGATTAAGTGCCAACGTGACAGATGGTGAGTCTATCGCCGTCTCAGGCACTATACATACGTCTTTGAATTACTTCTCAGACATATGCAGGTTTCCTCACGATGTTTTCCTTCACCGTAAAGCACGTGGTGTGAAATCACCTACGTACGTACCTACGTACGTAATGCTAATGTACGTATGCTACGTTTTTTTCTAGAAAAAGTCATTGGTAAAGGCCCCGCTGGGATTCGAACTTGCGTCGCTTGCGTAGCAAGCCACTGCTCTAACCCCGAGGCCACCACGGCTCTTTTTCGAAATTTCAAAGAGACAAATATTTATTTTTTGTATGGTAATGGCGGTCATTTTAGTTTTATTTCATTATATAGGATGTCGGAGAAAAAAGAGCAGCTGTCTTCTAGAAGTTGTAGCGTTTTATGAATATATCACTATTTTGAAGTCGTAAAATATCTAGCCCCAACGATAACGTAGTTATAGGCTATGGTTGCTAAGGGCTGAAGAACTGGATAAATGAATGCGCGGGCGGTTTTACCTACATTACGTACATACGAGGTACTTAGAAAAAAGGTTTTATGGGATTATTTGTGGAAGTGGGAGAAAAAAAATAAAAACGGACGAAGATCTTAGACCTTATCACATATTTTAACAGCTGTCCTATTTTCCCCGACAACCCATTATTTTCCTTATTAGCATGTTAAACTTCACATATTTAATTCAATACAGTTCCACTTTACAAAGTTCAAATTATATTGAAAATCAAACTTACACCGCCTTCGCAAAGTCGTGGAACTTCCAAGGGTTGCAAAAACTGATATGTCTTTGTACGAGGGAAGCACTCGCGCGTTCCTTCATTACGTCGGAGCAACTTTCACAACTATCAAAGAACGGATGAAAGGACTACTTTATTGAGGAAATGTTTAATGGAGTCTCAATGGAGTTCACACTTACTGACTTGACTTTTACGTAGCTTTGTACGTAGTACGATTTTTACCCGATTACGCGGCGCAAGGGAAATAGAAAATGTTTTATCTAGCTTAGATGCTGATAAGGCACTTATGAATGACAGCTATCGTTGATCAGAACATAGCTTTATTTATTTTTGAGTTTATTCAAATCTATATCTATACATACCGACTTTCGGTTACGGCGGCTAATCTCAACGAGGATCAGCCAAGTGCGCAAGAGATATTATAGTCAACAAGTGTGTGCGCAAACAAAGGTGCACTCTTTATTCCCTCACTCTCATAGTCCGATGGGAGGCAATCCGACACGACCGGAGAGAGATCAGGCGTAGGACCTACGGCTTAACGTGCTTTCCGAGGCACGGGGGTGGAAACACCGCCAACTTCCAAACTCCGGGCATGTATTGTGAATTTCTAGACAGAAAAACACAATATCTATTTACATACATACATATATATACAGATAAATAAAAGTGTGAAGAAGTGCCTGTTTGTAATTACACGTTTTGACTGAATACATATAAAACAATATAAAAATTATCTGTGTGTTTGTCTATCTGTTTTTCCGGGTAATCTCTAAAACAGCTGGACCGATTTTAACGGGAATTTCACTGGCAGATAGTTAATGTTACAAGGAGTAGCTTAGGCTAGCAGGGTACAGCTAGTATACAAATAAAATTTGTATGTTGGATCAACAACAATTGCAACAGTAGGTACATGTAGCAGATTTTATAGTTTTTCTTTACGTTCTCATTCTCCACAGACATTCATCAAACCTTCAAAAAATTGTTAAACAAAATTAGAGAAAAAGTCGAAGTATAAAGTATTGTCATAAACACCTACAGTATCTACTAAGTATGGTACAAGGCTAGAAAGTAGATAGCGTTAATTAAGTGAGCATAATAAAAATGAACGGGGGTCTGCCCGCAATACTTCCTCGTCAAAATTTCGCTAAGATACATTTATATAGTCGCAAGGGGTAATTTCGCTGTAACTTTAAATGTGGGGTCAAGGATCTCAGGCTTTGAGTTGAGTTATTGGAGCTTAAACGTGACCCTTTTATAATTTGTGATATAATGCCTAACTTCAGTGGAATTACGCTGTACAAATTGTCGGGCCTTGGTAATGATGATAAGAATGAAGGCTCCTATGAAAATATTGGCGTATTAACTTGTGAAATGAGAATGGCTTGAAGAACTACTGCTCATATAATTTGATCTACTCGCAGTTACCTGCCTCGCTGGTTGCTTATCGCAAGTGCAAATGTAGAGACCAGGTCCTGTTCAATCCTCGGATCAGTCAAAATGTAATTACCCCTTATTACAAAACATAAACTAACATATTCCTTGGTTTAAAAGTAGCTCCATCTCTTTCTGTGAAACGGATTTAAAAAGGAATGGAAGCTTTAATCCGAGTTGAGTTTTGTCTTCGTTTAAACTAATAAAGGGATCGGTTATTTCCATCTGTAATATTCCAGTAGCAGTCTGGATTTGTGCCCGATTAATGGCAATAGCCTCGCTCCCTATTACATGGGAATTTAATAAAACTGGGTGTACTGTTAGAACACATTTGCATACCCTTTCGGAGATTACAGGAGTGAATGTAAGATGTATGTTTTGCGAAGCCCATAGTTGGATGGGTCACTGCGTGACTTCGACTTCGACGGTACTTAAACTCTCGTAAATGTCTTTATTTCATTAAACTTTTAACAATGTAGTTTTAGACATGCTGCCACCAGGTTCGGAAGGTTGCTTTAACTGAAAAGAACAATAAGCAATCAGACCCAATGCCAATGAAGCATCTTTAGCAAATTTAATCAAGGGTACCGATTTTCCCAATGATTATAAGGCTTGCCAACTAGGAAAGTCCAACGCTGTTGAAATCAGGGTACCTGTTCCGAATTTCAAAGTAAAATTCTTTTTTTCCATTAAACTTGTATCATAGCACTTTAAATCGTCAGAATAACAGATTATAATAATACTGTAACATCGGGTTGGATGAGGTGATCCAACAATGTGTGGGATAATACCAGAGATTTTATGATAATGTGCACAATAAATTAGTATTTTGTTTTGTTTTAGGTTAATAATGTTAATCTTTAAAAAAAAGGTGGAACACATACCCACTTGCGAGGGCAATTAACGAATTATAGTTTCCACATGCCTAGTTACGGTCCTTGGTGAGGTTTGGTTCTTCTTAAGCAAGTAAAAGATCCATTGATAAGTAGCAAACACGGAAAAAAAATCGTTCGTCTTGTGAGCGCATAACGTATTTATACTTTTAATATCATTGTATCTGGTACGATATTATTCTGATGGTGGTTAAGAAGAACAGGACTCGAACAAGAACACAGTTTGTTTGAGGTAAAATATTATAAAATGCCATGTAAAAAAATCTAATGGTAATCGGACGACAATCCAATTCCTGGATATTTTTGAAAATCAAAATAGGATAGGCGAACAATCTGAAGTTTAAGTACTATGTTTAATAATCTAATTTAGTGTCACAGATTTATAAATGAGCGCAGAATTAGACGGGACTATCCTCATCTGCCAAATTCATCCTTATTGTCACCTACAGACATAATCCCACTTATTTATGGAACGGGGGTAAAGTACCAGGCGTAGGGTGTTTAATCTACGCCTTCAAAGGACATGGAAGTATAGTTTCAATGAACGAACCTTTCCAATTATTTTGGTCCTAAGCTGTCATTATAGAAGTTTTGGATTTTAAATAAGCCATGTTCTTTAACTTAGTGCTCGTGTACTCGAAGGACAAGTGACGTCACGTTTTATGCTGAAATACCTTATGCTTACAGGAATAATTTATGTATTATGAAATGTTCAATTCCTTTGCATCGTCAGGTTCTTTGAATGGAAATCTGACGGAGGTGAAGTCTGTTTGCAATTGCAAATTACCAATATTCTACAAAATAATATACGATACTTACATAGTTTTTTTTTAATCTTTGTCTTTCTGACTGCCTTTCTGTCCATCTGTCTGGTCTTCTCCTTAGTACTCACACAGCCCCTGCGATGCACCTCCACATGTTGCGGTCGTAAGCGTCTCGGGAACTCTGGACTTCCGTAGTCCAGAGTTCCCGAGTTTTAGTCGTAGTTTTAATAAGGTCTGTCCAACGCATAGGTGGTCGACCGCGTGACCGTTTGCCCTCCACTTGTCCTTGGGCAACTAGTAGCTCCATAGAATGTTCCTTTCGAATAAAGTGTCCAAAATATTTGAGGATATCTGTCTGGTAGTTCCCGTTAACTGATGGAACATTCACTAGCAGATAATTGATGTTACAGGGAGTAACTAAGACAAATTTTCTCAAAAAAATTGGGTTCTGCAAAATGGAGCCAGCCATGTAATTAAATCTACGCGGGTGAAATCGCGGGGCACAACTAGTTCTAAACATTTGTTTGGTGTTGGTTTTTTATGACCACAACTAAACAAATTGGACAACAAATCCTAATAACAAAAATAATGCGACGTCTGCCTGGTTGTCCTATCAGGTTCAAATGAGGGTGTATTACACTCTGGCCCGCTAAAATAAGTCCGGATTCTTGGTGTTACGTTGTGGCCTTCACAAAAAATCTTCATACATTGTGTTCCATAGTACTTTGGATATTAGAAACGAGGAGAGGTACAGTAACTCTTCAAAACTGTTTAATAAATTGCTTGTACAGCTAACTCCGTTTGACTGCATTGTTAGCCTTGTGGTCACAAACTCAACTACAGTTACTAGGAAAGTGTTGTAAGGCTTTTCCTGTTATAATTTCTCAGTAGCAGTCCGGAGTCTCGATTAGTGCTAGTCGGTCACTAATCCAGACGCCGGCAGTAAGGCGAAATGTGGATATACTATGAATACTCCTCACTACAATATTCCATTGACTATGGTGTTCACAGTTATAGTATAATGTTATACAGGCGAATTGATTGCATGACTGATTTAAAATCAAATAATGTTAAATGCTAGCAAATATCACATCAATCAAATTTCATTGCAGTTATTGAAATATTAATTACTTTTCATTTCATTATTCATTTATAACTCGCTAATTGAATTTTAATTGGAATTGCTGAATTCATCATAAAATTAATAATGCGAGATACGTGACACGAATAACGTATGATATTATCTCCTTTAAAGTGTGCGATAAATTAACTAGATTTCAAGAATATATATAATATATTCTTGACGCCTTCAATAGAGGTTAGGCTGTTCTAAAACTCACTTTTCAACGAGTATGAGTCCATCGATGTCTAAATTACTGTACTTCATAAATAATAATTCTTGGCTAGCGATTCATGATAGCCAGAGGTTAATCGCGATTGTTTCAATTTTACAAACATCTCGATGCATCGTGATTGTTTTCAATCGCGTACCGAGTCCGACTCACCTGTAGCCGCCACTCGTCTCGTCTACTTCGGATAGATTCGGACCTAACGTTTCATCAAAACTATAGAAAAAGCTCCCGATAGTTTCATCGCCAGGGCGAGTCGATGGTGATGATGGATGATGGAAAATTTGACCGACTACGATTGTTTCGATTGTTGAAACATCTCGCAATCGCGCATCGCGACTAGACATTTAGGAAATAAGTAGATATTTCACTAGCGTGCAGATATTGAGACGTTGAAGTTGTTATATTTCAAGCGTTTGTCCTCAGTTGCTTTCAAATTATTAAGCTTCACATTTTTCTGTTCGTTTAGTGAGCATATATTGTTTGGAGCTTGAGTCACTTGGCGACTCAAGCTCCAAACAATACTGAAACCATTTGGCCACTCCAGCTCACATCCCTACAACCAGGGGCGTGCATTCTATATAAGCAGATAAGCAATGCTTACCTTTTGTGATGACTGAATACACTCGTGTCGTGTGTGTGTGTTTATGTTTGTTGTGTGTGTCTATACCAAAAAGTATGTATCTTAGTCGTGCCACATTGCTATGTGCTTAACCTACCTAGGTAGGTAGGTTGAGGAACAATAAGTAGGTAGGTACCTATTTATTGTTTATGCTTACCCCTCTGAAAATCTAATGCACGCCCCACGCCTACAACCCTATAAAACAGCACAAGGCCGGCAGCATGTTAGTTGTGATTGACTTAATATATAACCTATTCAATCTCTTATGGATTTCATTATGGCAATCCATCAGGTGAAATATACTCAAATGTAAAATTAGACTAATAAAAATGTAGCAAATATACTTAACGTGTACGCGGAAATAACGGAGCAGTTACTAAATTATTTAAATAGGTTTGATGGCAGTATGCGACAATACAGCATCACATACAAATGCTTCCTTTTCTCCCAACGGTTACTTAAGCAAGGCCATAAAAAGAGACGACGTTATATTGTTTGCTTAAAATTTGTCGTATCTGAACAGTAAATCATTTTTAACAATATAATATACTGAAAATGCCACAACAAAAACACAACGTCACCATACAAAAGAGAACTCTAGCGATACAGCCTGGACTTTCGGCAAGTCACGGAAATATTAGGAGCACATTAAACATTACTTACAATAGGATACAAAGATGAATAGATTTCCGTTCACAATATATCCCTTATTAGTATAAGGTTAAGGTCGAGAATCATTGGCGAATGTTCGAAGCTTTCTCCGAGTGAGTCGGCGTTAAACCGTAATTATTCAAGAACGACATAAATGTTACAGTGTTTATTGATTGTGTATTTTCTTAGTATATTTTGGATATTGTTTGTTCCAATTTCATTTTACAAAGGTTTGTGGGAAACTTTGTATTTGGAACAACTTGGAATTATATTATACCAATTTTTTCATTACATTAACACACAAACATAGACGCTAGGCCGTGCCCGGCCCGAGCCGAACTTCAGCTATAACCAATGATTTGTCGTTTCTCGACTGTCACTCGGTTGCTGCTCCATATTACGCGAGTGTGTCCATACAAAATATATATACATTTCGTTGATCGTGCTAAGGCTGACACACGGCTCGAGCCCGGCTCGGTCTAGCGTGACTCATCCTATAATTTTACCTATAAAGAATTGCAACATCAAGAGCGTCACTTCCTTATTTCCAACTTGTAATAGAATCGCTGTGCTGTGTAATTAAAATCAAAATCGTTTAATATTCTAGAACATACATACATATGCTCACGCCTGTATCACATGGGGGTAGGCAGAGACCACTGTTTGCCACATGCTTCGATCCTTACATACTTCTTTCGCTTCATCCACATTCATGCATCTCTTCATAAACTTTCTTCGGTTACGAGTGCTCCGAATTCTAGAAATTAATATATAACAAAATATTGAGTAAAGGGATGGAATGTATTTGACTTAACTCTAATTAAATATTCCACAGAGTGTGGTAAATATCTTTATAACATCTATATACTGATAAATAAAATTGGAGTGTCTGTTTGTAATTCCAAATTAACATATTGTCACTAAATGCATAATATGAAAGTATATACGGTACTCACATAAAAAGATTTTTTTTCTCTCTGTCTAATTATTCCATCTAATATCCGAAAAGTTTGCTATCTAACTTGTAACATAGGTTACTTTTATTTAAAAAAAACATTAAGATTCCGCGGACCATCCATGAAATTAAGTCTACGCAGGTGAAACCGCGGGGCACAGCTAGTTCTTCATTATATAATAATGATTTCAGAGCCGTAAACTTGACTAAAACTATTTTTCCACCCGGATAAATTCTTGGAAATTCCTCTTTTAATTTAAACATTATTCAAGATTGAATTCCAATAAAACTATCCTAGTATTACCCGAGCGAGGCTGCCGGTAAAAAATTAACATGTTCAGTAATAAATTGTTCAACTACATTTTTCGTAGCACCGAGCCGATGGCAAAATTCCAAGCCAAATTCCCAAAAGATAGATAATATGGGACCATATTATGCAAAATTGTCACGTTCTAGCGCTACCTCAGCAATGTGAGCAGGACTCGTACAAACGAGGGGCATATTTTAAAGAGGTTGGTCACCCCTGTGTCCTAGTACAATTTAAGACAGTAGTAATATATATCATATAAATATATTATATATGGAATAATTATGCGGACGGCATAATAATGTGCGCGAAGATAGACTTCAAAAGCCAGCGCATCAGCACCATTTATCCGGCTAGGGGTCAAAGTAGTCGCCATGTCCGAAATCGATTGGAACAATCATCATCATCATCACATAAATTCGTATCAATAATACATATCTGTTTTATTATTAATACGTAATAATAATATTTATTAATAATAATTAAATCATTCTGACGATTTGAAAGTATTTTGTATAAAGTCTAATCGAATAAAGATATTTTTGAGTTTGAGCAGCTGTTTAACACACATGCACAACACAGCTCGTTTACTACTTATGAGCGCTGATATTGAATGCGCAATGATCATTTTATAAGTCTGTCTCTATCTATATGAACAGTGCGACGCGAATAAAGTAATCGCCCTATTTCTCTGAGCGCTCATAGCTCGTTAAGACAACTGTATACTATCTAGTTGGGATACTACTACGTAGTTTATTGTTCCATGCATGCCTTTTGACGTACGAGAAATAGCTCTATATAATGCATGCGTCTGTAAAGCTCCGTCTAGTTGACGCCCTTTAAATCGAGGAGTTAAATGCCTGACTTTTTTGAGGGTTCAGATAACTGACTGCAAAAATAAGTTGATTGAAAGTAATGGAGGTACCTAGTGTGTTTTCTTTAAATGGTGTAAATTTGAATTGCTATTTAATATAAAGTTATTTAGTTTGTAGAACGTATCGTTCTTTTCCAAGAACGATACGTTCTACAGACTAAATCCATCGGAGTTTCCCTCCGATGGATTTAAAGCTTAAGAAATCCATTTATTACATTTAAAGGTATTTGGGAAAATTCTAAATTCTTTAATAGCCTTATCGTAGCCCGAAGTGAAGAGACGGGTCGCTAGTGTTAGGTATTATTAAATACCTAAACAAAGGCTCGCAAGATTTAAAATATGACTATTGAAATACCTGCAGAACTAAAATGTTATTAAAACTCAATTTCAGTGAAATAATTGCTTTTGGTCTTCTCTTGTATAAACGATCCTACAATATAATATACTAAATTACTCATCTCTTCTGTACTATAATTATTAAAAAGCTGCAGAGTTTGTTTGTTTGTTTGAACACGCTAATCTCTGGAACTACTTGTCCGATTTCAAAAATTCTTTCAGTGCTGGATAGTCCATTTATCGAGTAAGGCTATATTTTATTTAAAAAAAATAGGGATCCGTAAAGAATTGCGATTTTATAACCAAGGTGTAAAATATAAAATCTATTTATGCGTGCGCTGCAAAAACTATTGACAATAAAACAAAATAATGTACTACGGGTTTGTATGTCTTTACAACGCGAGAGCACATATCTTACTATCATAGTTTAGTCACAATAACCGTTTTTACGTTCATTAAAAATATGAAATCGTCTGAAGAAAGAAACTACGTTAAATGTGTATTGTAATATTAATATTATATAAAACTAAAACCGTAGGGCACAGCTAGTTATAAAATAAAAGCAATACTCTAAAAGAGCTCTTAACTTCCCCGGCATGAATAGAAACTCTGATAGTATTTTAAGCTAACTTTAACTATCTTCTCCTTAAGTACCGAGCTTATTGAAACAAGCAGCCGCTATTTTCTTGAATAAATTCACTAATTTTAGTTCTTCGATATTAGGTAAGTACCTTTGATATCAGTCTAGCTCTCAAATAGAATTAGTCTCCCTAGATTGTTTTGAATTTTCTTCAACGGGAATTTTAAAGCATTTCTGTATTCCGTGTGACGTCACCAAGTTGATACCGATACTAAAATTATATTTAACTGTCGTCAACGTCCATACCACGTTGAAAACACCGGTTCTCGTCCGATCACCGAAGTTAAGCAACGTTGGGCGTAGTCAGTACTTGGATGGGTGACCGCCTGGGAACACTGCGTGCCGTTGGCTTTTTGCCATTTTGTTAATTTCAACATGACAGTACTGGGGAGATCGAGTTTTGTATGGTAATTTTTCTAAAAATGAAACCTAGCGATCGTCGAAACCGGATACTTAATTTTAAGAAAATTGCTTTAGCCGTTTCCAAGATTCAAATTATATATATGTATATACATATATTATGGAATTGCTCGTGTAATGGTATTACACTCATTTCCTGGCCTTTTCATGTCTGACAATAGGCAAAAAAATATTCTCGCAATTAGACTCGGGCATTTACTTGATAAATAGTTAATGTTTTTTTAATAACTACTATAAGGCCTTTATAATATTAATATACCGTGGTCTTTGAAATCTAAAATAAGCCCTTTTATGTGGTGTGAGCTCAGTAAAATATAGCCTACTTTATACTAGTTCAAATAGGTTGATTACGTGACTAGCGTGGAAGGGTGGAACGAGAGTATTAATATTACTGGATGCGGTTTAATTATTTTTATATTATGTATATCGTTACAGTGACCACTTAGTTATATAATAAAAATAAAACTGAGCTAATTCTTGCAGTTACTTTTATATCTTTTATCAAAAGATGATTGGGACAGATTGTCATAATAAATATATATATATTAATAAGTTATAATAATCTTGGCTCCGTGTGCCAGCCACTTTACCCCTATAAAAAGGAAGATCTTGTTTTTGATAAAAATACAAAAAATTAAAAATATGCCTTTAAATCTGCCCCATTTCTCATACACAATTAATGTATTCATATCACATAGAATTTATCCTCAGACGTATGCACGTTGTATTATTGTATTTATACCAGTATTTGCATTATTCGTAAGCAAGCATTCGCTTATAAATAAAAAAAGCTGTTTATACCGTCCAGTTTTGGTACGTTGCTACAGTTTGTTACAACAATATTTCTTGCTTCATATTTCCATATATTAACTACTCCAAGTAAAACACAAGCGCTTCGCTCATAAAAACTCGACGGTGTATAAACATCGACATAAAGTTCTCATCACGATATTATTTTAATTCGCTCGCTTATCTTTCATTTAACTTTATATCCGTGTAAAATACGTCACACATTTTGTTATAGCTGAGAAAATTGTTTAGACACACAGTCGCACGTGCTGATATGTGTTCTAAAGTTTGCCTTTGCCTTACATGCACTGGATTCTCAAATAAACAATACTGCTTTATTTGAGACAGCTGGTTTGAGATAAAAGACAAATTGAATTTACTTTGAAAATGTCAGCTGTTTAAATTTCTAGATGTGCAGAAGAAGAAGATTGTTGCAATGTGTATTGATTTTATTTGCAATTATTATTAAAGATAGATATTATTGTTAATGAAGGAGTTTATAAACTACTAGTTGACCAGTAGATCTTGTATCATCTTTTCCTATACTCATCATTTATGTTTTTCACCGCCTAAGTCTACCCTGAACTTTCATAAATATATCAATATCAAAATTAACCAAATCGGTTTAGTCATTTTCAAGTTTAAGCGAGACTAACGAATAGCAATTCTATATATTTTTTTTCCATTTTATGCAGGTACAATAAGACATTGCCTTTTGTAAAGTTTCAATGCTTGATTCTAGGAGACCGAGAAGTACTCAATAGTTTTATTGGTTGCCAATATCGAAATGTGACATATGAAAATACGTATAGCAGTTGATTGCGTTGACATAAAAGTTTGAACTTGAAGGTACGACACGACAACAGGGGCCTTATCATGACCTCTTATAGCAATGATAGTTCAACTGTCCGACAGTGAGAGATGTATTCAAATACATCTGTCTCAAAATGTGAGTCAAACCCTTGCGCTGACGGTCCCCGATGCCGCAGATGAATAATGTACATCTGTCAGGGAACAGCATGCCATCAGGCTGCAGCCACTGGTCACAGCCGCGCGTATAGCACCGTGCCGAATTATCATGGCAATAAGGGATCATGGTAAGGCCCCAGTTTTCAAACGGCCAAATTAAAGTCAAAGTCAAAAATATCTTTATTCGATTAGACTTCTAACAAACTACTTTCAAATCGTTAGAATGAAAGCCTGGCAAGAAAC
The DNA here is from genome assembly GCA_929442735.1 of Watsonalla binaria. Classification (NCBI taxonomy): domain Eukaryota; kingdom Metazoa; phylum Arthropoda; class Insecta; order Lepidoptera; family Drepanidae; genus Watsonalla; species Watsonalla binaria. The sequence goes on along the minus strand of OV838924.1, from coordinate 9,518,695 downwards.
GCAGTAATCACTCTTTTCAAAAATATTATACAATTTTCAGAATACAAAATAAATCACTTAAGAAACATAAGCCCATGGACACAGTTCCAATGCACATATGTCGATAAAAATGAACATAAATAAAAGTCTTGTAGTCGTACTATGTTCGGGTATACAATTTTGTATACAGCCGTCCGATACGCCTTAAGTCATTTTTTATTTGTGCGGCTTAGTTAACATTCTTCAATAAATAATTAAGTGTTTAGTATTACGTGAGGAAACCAAAGGGCGTAACAAACAGTCCTTTAAGGGCTTTCTAAGTTAACATTATTACCATAGCGCTGAAGCGTCATGCTTTCAGTTTGTGTAATGGAAAGTAAACATAATTAATTTCATAGGAGAGCCAAAGGTACACATCTTCTGTAGACGTTTCGTGTTATATCCTCAAGAGGCAAGGTTTGGGAAGTACCCTGCAATTTTGGGTGTTCAAGGTGAAGGGTTGGAATTGGAATATTAGGTCACCCAATGCGGTGTAATTTGTTATGTAATTATGAAAATACGGCTAAGACGATCACTCAGGAAATTCCAAGTGTCATTGAATAATATTCAAATTAATGGTGAATAATATTTCATTTCCGTATTACATCTTTTACTTTTTATAGCTAGATTATTCCTGCGACACAGTGTATATATGTGGGATTTAAATAGAAATAAATATAAAGGTTTGACTGAATCTTCTTTACTTCGTCTTTTTAGTCTTCAACACATCCTAAAATAAATACGTATTAAAAGAATAAAATAATCAACCCGTCTTTCACGTCGTCCACCATCGTTCTGTCATCCGTCACATCTTAATTCTTCTTCTATTCTTACCGATCACACGCATATATACGCTTTCTAAACAGTATGGAATACGGACCATATTAAAAAAAAATCTTCTTAATTCACTGATTTTAATTATAGAAAAATATCTGCAGAATACCCAAAAAACACACACGCCACGGCATGTCACCCCTGACATTACGCCAATGCCGCTTATAATCTCGTTGATGAGAACATCTGTGTGAGTGTATAATTTCCTGGATATGTGAGTGAGACCGTGCCTGAGACGGCGATAGACTCACCATCTGTCACGTTGGTACTTAATCATCATTAGTGAAAAGTGGGTGTTGTTATTACAACACCTCTGTCTATAATAGTTAGATGCAGTCCACCAGGGTTAAGAATTGCAAGGGTTTGCGAAAACATTATTTATTTAATAACATTTAAATAGTATAAATATCTCTTTTTTTTATCGGTATCGAGGTATCCGACCGCTTTTGTTATGGATATATATTTGATGATACAGATCACGATCTTTCAAATACAATTCAACTCTTATTCAAGTTTTATTTTATCGAGGCTCCTGAAACACATGTTGCCTTTTTTAAGAAAAATACGAGATCTAAACTTGTTAAAAAGGTTGGAGGATCAATTTGTTCTTTATTTGTATCGAGCTGATGTATCTCGCCTTCAGAAGTCACTGAATTTTCACGATACATGTAATATAACTAACTGTGCCTTGTTATCTCCCCTACGTAGACTTGACTTCATGGATGCCTTTATGATATGGTACCATAATCTATACATCTATAATATCAATTACATATAAATAAAATTTTCTGTTTGTAATTGCGAATAAACTGTTCACTTAATGCATATGAAAGTATGTACGATACATAGATGTAAGCACATTTTTTTAAATTTTTTCTCTGTCTCACAATCAGTTTGTTCCGTCTTACTATACGGGACCAATATCAAAAATTTATTATAAAAAAAAAAAACTGTGTCCGCCAGTTTGTTCCGGCTAATCTAAGAAACTGCCGGACCGGTTTTAACGGGACTTTCACTGGTCAATAGCCAGTTCCAGAATCCATTTATTGAGGAATGTTATTACAGACAGAGTTTTACAGATTACAGTTAGCGTTAAGCCAAAGTAGTTAGCTTTAGTTCCACGCGGAGCCACGGGAAGCTATAAACGAAATAAAAACTGCGTCGAGTCGAAATTATAAGTAAAAGACCAACATATAAAATATTTTCATTAGCCTTTGCACTTTACGGTAGTCTAAAATATGTTGGCAGCTAGTTTCATCACAACACAGCCTTTGAAAGTTTGCCAGAATTTTGATTACCCTACGTGAAAATAAACCTATTCAGCTTTTAAATAAAGCTCTTTTTTAAAGTGGCTATTTCATGCCAAATGATATTGATATCTTTTACCTTCTCCTTTTCATAATATGGGAAGGTACTTTTGGTTAAATTAGTTCCCTTATACGACAAGTTATTAATTATATTTAGTATACATATGCTCACGCCTGTATTCCCTCAAGGGGTAAGCAGAGGTGTTGTTATAACAACACTCACTTTTCACCGAAGTTGATTAAGTACCAACGTAACAGATGGTAAGTCTACCGCCGTCTCATGCACTATTACTACGTCTTTTGACTTACTTCTCAGACATATTCAGGTTTCCTCACGATATTTTCCTTCACCGTAAAGAATATGGTATGAAATCAATGCAATATTTTTTTTTCAAAAACTCTTTGTTCACAGGCCCAGATGGGATTCGAACTTGCGACGCTTGCGTAGCAGGCGACTCGTCAAACTGACGGGAATCACGGGTCTTTTACTTTTTAGTATAACCATGTATGTAGTCGGTGTGTTAAGCTTAATTTTTTCCATTCACTGTAGTTCACTATAACTACTTGTCTAAATATATATACTCATTAAAATCCACAATATATGAAAGATCTCTTAGGACGCTGCAGGGACTATAAGATTAAAAAAATATTCAAAAGCAATGGCTCTATCATTGAGACGAAAAGTCAATTTAAATGTAAATTTATTTTTAATTCAACAGAGAATGCTCTCGCGTTAAAACGTAAATAGTACTTTCAATTCCAATTGTTAAATAGCTCAAATATTTTGTCATCAAAATGGTGCTTTGAATTTAAAAATAAACGGAGTTTATCGACTGCTTCGTTGGCTTAGTGATTGCAAGCGCTACTGTGGAACACGACATCCTGGGTTTGAACCACGAGTCAGGCAAGGTGTTATTGACTTTACCATCTGTAATTTTCCATTAGCAGCCCGGAGCCTGGATTAGTGGTCGGTTAATAGGCTTGCCTACTCTTATACATAATATGGGTGAACTATATGTACCCCTCAAAAAAATTACTGTCAATAATATTTGTAAATGAACTATGTATAATAAAAAAAACATGCTCACGCCATCCCAGAAGGGTCCCCGAAGGGGTAAGCAGAGGTGTTGTAACAACAACACCCACATTTCACCGAATATAATCAAGTGCCAACGTGACAGTGGGTGAGTCCATCGCCGTCTCAGGCACTATACATACGTCTTCGAATTACTTCTCAGACATATGCAGATTTCCTCATGATGTTTCCTTCACCGTAAAGCACGTGGTGTGAAATAACTGCACATAAGTTTTTAGACAAACTCATTGGTACAGGCCCCGCTGTATAATGTCTGTATAATATCTTCATTAGTTTAAGCAAAATGTTTTTAAAAAATTTGGTTCTTTTTGTGCGTATTATTTTTGCAATTAAGTTATTACTATTTCAAGTTCACCACCAGAAATTAAAAACAGAGAATACGTAGCCCTACATTCAAAATGTGCTACGCTAAATATGCTACGCAGCTACGAACAACCTGCTACGGTCTTGCTGTGACATATTATGCCACGAATTCTGAATGCTTTTGTGCTGAGTTTGTATGCTACATTTTCATAAAGAAATATCTCTTTCAAAATAAAAAAAAATCAAAATTCTAATCTTGACTTTTTTATATATCTATTTGATAAGACTTTTAACAAAATACCTTGAAATCGTCAGAACGACACTGTTACTTGCTAACGACAGTATCGAAAGTTTACGTTTACTGAGAAGAACCTGGCTAGAAACTCGGTAATTACACATTACAAAAAAAATTACAATTTTGAGTAATACACAAAAAAAATTACAATTTTGAGTAATGAGTAGACACTGTTCTAGTGTACAAAGGTCGATAACAAAAAAATAAACTTAAAGTAATAGTAGGTACTAATTAGTTTGTACTTAGTTAGGTACGTATTATACCTATAGTCATGGCATCATATGTAGTTTAGCAGTCAATATGTTTGCATTAGCAAATTATCACACAGCGCCATCTATTCCTGAACTAAGCAAATCCTGTACTATGCGTATAAAACAACCCACGTAATACTTATTAATTCACAAGTAAAACATTGACTTCGGACTTTGCCCTGACGCCGGAATCGAACCCGAAACACCTCCCACAGTCGGGTATACTAAACAATAGACCAATTGGTTTTGTCAAATAATATTTCAACTTTTCTGTGACAAGATGAATTCGCGTGCGTTTAATCATCAAGCAGCGATGGACGCACACGTTTCTTCATTTTAAGTCTTTAAACGAAGGCAATTCCTTTAACAAGTTAATAAAATATAAAAGTACTTAAATGAGTTACGAAAGAAGGCACTGTTAACTAAGTTGTCAATTTGCTGCATACTTTGATCTAATTAAAACTTGTTCGATATTTCAACTGTATCTACGTTCTACTGTCGAAGTTTAAACTGGGGCCCTACCATGAGCTCTTATTGCCATGATAGTTTTGCTCTTATTATGAGACAGATGTATTTGACGTGCATACATCTGTCACAGTCACACAACTAAACTATAATTGCAGTAAGAGCTCATGGTCAGGCCCCAGTTCTAATCAAATCTTCTTGCATATAAAATGCAAATGATGTTCTTTAGTCTCGCTAAAACTCAAAAATTTCTTCATGATTTCAATAATCTATACAGATAAATAAAATGTAAATGCCTGTTTGTACCTCCGCCGCGCTACATTGGTATATGATTAACCTACCCTACTTATTGTTTATACTTACCCCTATAAAATACAATGATCGCCTGCACGCGTTTCACATTATTCTGCGTTGTGAAACATCATTTTATCAACGGCCATTCTTTTATTCAGTGGAAGGTATACAATATCGTTCGCAGTTTCAAAATAGTGGCGAAGTAATCACATCTGTCGAGTTACGACTAAAGCTGATTTGTCAAATGCGCTTTTCCTATCACACGCATTGTGATATTGCAATGCTTAACAGTGCACACTTGCGACAAAAAAACGCAATGCTCTTTTTTTTACTTAAATAAGTAACTAACATCAAATGAATTGACATAATCCCGTAAATATCTCATATGTATTGACAAGAGCAGTGGTGGCCTCGGGGTTTGAGCAGTCGCCTGCTACGCAAGCGACGCAAGTTCGAATCCCAGCGGGGCCTGTACCAATGAGTTTTTCTAATAAACTTATGTACAGTGATTTCACACCACGTGCTTTACGGTGAAGGAAAACATCGTGAGGAAACCTGCATATTTCTGAGAAGTAATTCAAAGACGTATGTATAGTGCCTGAGACGGCGATAGACTCACCATCTGTCACGTTTCACGCACTTAATCAAATTCGGTGAAAAGTGGGTGTTGTGATATCAACACATCTGCCTGCCCCTTCGGGGAATACAGGCGTGAGCATATGTATGTGTGTATGTATTGACATCTGAAATAATCGGTAATGAATAATAAATCGGTGGTTTGTATATGCCTAATTCTGACGATTCGAATGTCAAAATTCTAGACGACAATAAAACATTTTTGAGATTGAGTTTGAACACAAAAGTGAAATTTAGACTAATGTTACGGTTTATATACAAATTTTATAATAATATACGGTTTATATATAAGCTATAATCTTCTCCGAAAGTCCGAATATATACTTCTTTAAGAAGTGGCCCTTTACACCTTATTGGGTGAGATAATCCCTTATTTCTTATTATATTTTAATAGTAATGGATAATGTTTTAGTGATTTGTAAGCTAAATTCACTATTCATTTAGTGCTAAGTTGAACAATCTTATGTTTACCATAAACAGCTAATCTATAGCTCCTTAATTAAGAACCGTATGAATTCCCAAACTGCCACGACAACGTCAAAATGCAGATCTAGTTAACAAGACCGGGAACGGTAACCGTGGAACGGACGTAAACATCGGTATAGTAAATAAACGTTAGCAGTACCAAAATACTTACTATATAAATATAACACAATTTTCAACTCTCACAAAGTATTCTGTATAATTATTTAGAATATAAATACTATAAATATGGAATTTACATTTAGAATTTTAGCACGAAAAGTATGAAACTTTCATAATGTTCCTTTATTCGCCATGTTATACTTGACCATAAAGTATCTTATAGGATAAAGTTTCTTAAATAATATTCTTATTCTGGTCTTACCAATAAGGTAAGGCCTGGCCTGTACCAATTTAGATTCGAAACAACCATCGTTTTTGTTGCAGAAACTGATCAAAGTACATCCCTTCATAAAATTATCGTGATAGATAAAATTACTTTGTCACTCTGTTGTACACTATCACATCCAACCAGTGTATACAGTACTGCTGTTTACGATGTTTACACTACCGAATTAAACGGTGACTATGCAGATGGTATACTGAGTGCAGCATTGATTATGTCGCTAGCGTGTCTCACGGAATAATCGAATCTATTATTATTACAGTGCGTGCAAATTGTAGTTGTAATTCGTACCAATTTCTTAAGACAGATAGGCATATTACACTTGCGCTCAATATTGAAATTTTATTTAGAGTTTTTTCGCTTATTTTTGTAATTTAGAATACAATTCTAAAATACAAAAATAATGTTGAAGGTAAGAGTTGAGGAGCTCGTGGCACAGTTGCTATTGCGCATATCATTCGATCAGCGAAGTGAAGCAACCCTAGCCCTAACCAGTAATTGGATGGGTGACCGCCCGAGTTCCCTCCGTGCCTCGGAGAGCACGTTTAGCTGTCCGTCCCGGTTGCCAATTTATCATCATAGGCAATCGTTACAGGTCAGTCGGGGCGTAAAATAGTCTGACAACTGGTTTAACCCAGATCACAGATTTTCCTCGTAAAGAGGGGTTGCGAAGGTCAGATGGCAGTCGCTTTGTATAAAAATCAGGTGATCAGCCACATCGGGTTGAATCAAGTGCTGACCCCAACAATGTATGGGACAAGGCCAGGGAGATGAATGTTGAAGGGAAAAGAGGAAGAGGAAAACGATGGCTGACATACATGAGACAATTTAGAGAAAAGGTGTCTGTCATGACGTATAAGGAGGTCAAAAAGATGGCACTGGACAGAGAAAAAGAAAGAGTTGCATCGATTACACCGAAAAGAGATTACTCTTAAATACATGATAATGAGATAACATTTAATTTTCCACGTGATACATTTGTAACATTACAGCGAGAAAGTCGATATTTAACAAATAAAAAGTTGCAAAAGTTACAAAATAATTGACTCTTCAGAGACTCATAAAAGAAGACGTTATACATTTCTCATTTTTCTTAAATAATAATTATCATTAAAAAAGCGTTTTCAGAAATAAACAGTAAAAAACTACTTAAAATTAAAACAACATCAATAAAAAAAGTCGCAAGTGTGTATATGCAAGCATTGTATGAATTTCGCAGCCGGGGGGTTCGCGGTCCGCGCGATCTTCATTTGTTTGGGCGATGATTATCCCATTCTTTGTTTGTTACTAGCGAGCCATTGTGTCCCGTTTTTCATCTCGTGAATACAAATACAGAATAGAATAGGGTTCATGCATAACAAATTCAATGGAAAAATTGCGTTAGTATCTAACATTTTATTTATGAAGCCTTCATCACTCACGACGTTAGACAGCCCAGGTGTCATACATCACTGAATATGAAAATTTAATGGAATTATGGTTGATTGGGCTTACATAGTAATGCTTCCAGATCATAAGAAATACTTGATCAGCCATATCTGTCACAATAAATCAGATTTTGTTGAAAGAAAATCTTCCCATTTTTTCGTAAATTTTTTGTATCGTAATACGGCTATCGGAATCAATACGTATACATATAACAACTTACTGTAAGCATTCTTAAATACGAGGTAGGGTTAGAACTCACGATCTCTGGAAACGGTGTAGTTGCTCTTCCATCTGAGCTACTCGTGATCTCTCAAACCTCATGCGTTGAATATTCCCTTCCCGTTTTGATGATCTCATATTTACTCTGAGCATTGTACTTATGTAATTGATCATATCATAAAAAGCTAAATAATATCTAGCTAGTATTTTCTCCACTCGCTACATAGATGGCGCTACTAGCTAACAAACGCGAAATTTGAGTACAAATACACGAGAACCTAAATCGCGTATTAAGAGTTTTCGAGCGTATTGCAGTATATACACAATACTCAACCAGAGCAGTTGGAAATGTCTCAATGGCAGGCGCGCGCCGAGCCACTAGCCTTAACATGTACGTAAATAATACCACTCAGATCCAGCTCCCTAGCTCATCCCCCAGCAGCGACCTAAGCCGAGGTCCGAGCCCCGCACCGGGATGCCCTTAGCTGTGTTGCTTAGTTTTTAAGTTTAAGCTCGGCTGGAGGCCCTTGGGTCTCGTACTTTTAGTCCGGTTAAGCAATGGAGGTAACTCCCCTTTCGTAAAAATAAAAGAAAAAAGAACAGTTGGAGCCGCGGTTCCCTAGGAATGACTCCCGCCTGGGTGGAAGATGTTCCGTTTGCTGGGGATGAGCATGATCACTCATCTCACTCTCCCCACAAAATAATATCTTGGCATCTTGCTCACTAAAATGCCTTTGCTTGCGGGGGCGTCAGGATGACGGGTCGCTCACTTCCCTCTATCATGATTGAGCAGGGCGATGGCTGGCATTCTCGTCATACTTGTGAACAGGTTGAAAAGAACAGGCTGGCCAGGTTCTTCACAGTAAAAGCAACCTTCCGAACCTGGCGGTAGCATGTATAATCCTGTGGAATTGTGTCGTTCTGACGATTTGAAAGTACATTGAACAAAGTCTAATCTAAAAAAGATATTTTCAATTGAATTGAATTGAACCTTTTTGTAAAAGTCAAAAATTAAAACGACAAGTAAAACCAGGTGTTTGTAATTTGAAAATTATTCTCTAAAGAACAGATAAAGCAAACTAATTTATGGATCCATTAAGAAGTTAAACTTTTCATTGCATTCATCTCAATTTAATTTTGCCTTAAAATGTAGTTTCACTCTCTTGCATTTTGTTTAACCCTTAAAAAGTGAACACGACTGCGAATTAATTTGAACAATAAAAGATTCTTAAAAAGTTGTCTAGGTTTAAGTTTTTTAATTTATTTCAACCTCTTTTCAGAAATATGGGATTATTCAAAACGAGTAAGATTTTAAAATTAAGCTTAAAGGCGTGAAATTTTATACCCTAAAATGATAATGATGTAAACGTAACAGATGAGTCTATCGCCATTTCAGGCACTTTCGTCTTCGAATTACTTCTCAGACATATGCAGGTTTCCTTACGATATTCACCAAAAAGCACGTGGTGTGAACATCTTCATATTATTTTTATTTTATTTTTATATTTATTTAATAAACAAGGGAGGTTTATACCAACAGTGGGACGTGGACTGAATATAATGATGATGATGATCTTATTTCAAAGCTTCTAAAATATGTAAAAAATTACCTTACAGGATGCTAATTGATGAAAACAACACGTTTACCGTTTACGTTAAAAGCCTACTATTTTACATAACACAAATATTTAATCAACGAGTCTATTAGAGCGGGTCTTTCAGGGCCTTAATTAAAAATTGGTTGCGACAAAGCACCCACATCGCTTTGTTTAAGAATGAAAATTAAAATCGATTCCATTCAATTTGGAAAAAGAACTACGATTTTAGTTTATAGAGTCTAATTATTGGAAACTAGTCTTTCCTGCAAGTTGAGTTAGACTCTCTGTAGAATCTAATTTTTAATTTATATTTTGATAATAAATATAAAAGTTTCTTAGCAATATTTATTAAAAAAAATTAATTAAAGTATTGGACAGTAACATACATACGTATGCTCACGCCTGTATTCCCCGAATAGGCAGAGGCGTTGTCATCACAACGCCTCTGCCTACCCCTGTATGTATAGTGCCTGAGACGGCGATGGATTCTTTGTCACGTTGGCACTTGATCATATTCGGTGAAATGTGGTTGTTGTAACAACGCCTCTGCTTACCCCTTCGGGGACCCTTCATATTTATTTATTATTTTTTACACACAAGGTACGTTAAAGAATATCATGATAGCGCAATTTCAAATTTCGTTCCCCGAGAGCAGTTTCGCATTGGCGTCATGTGCATATCACTGCGTCGTCGCATCGTGTCATTTGTATGGAGTTTTTGCAAGACAAGGAAAATTGCGCTGGGATTTATTAAAAAAAATATAACTGTAGAAAATATAATGCTTCAATGGAAGTTTTTGTCTGAGGTCAAATATGGAACGTAGCAAATGTATGCTACGTACCATAATGTTCCATTATATGGAATGGAGCTCCCGCGTATCGGCCAATGAGCGCGCGGCATTTGAGTTTTTTAAAATCTGCGCGCCAATTTAGTTGCGCGGCCAAAATTGTACTGTGAACAACGTAGTGAACGCGACAGTCGCTCCGCTCCCGCGCTTTTTCATATTTCTACTACGCTTTTAGTGATAGAGTTGCAATTAAACGACAACTTATTTATGTGGATTGTGTGATAAACTTATTGTATATAATACTCGTGTCTGAACTGATTTGTGTGTGTGTGTGCGTATGTGTTTTTGTGAATAAACTGTATATATTTTACTGTACAAAGACTTTACATCATCTCCTCGCCTGTGCTGTACTTATACCCTGCGCCGAATTCTTTAACAATTGGTCCTTCGAGCCGGATCAGTGCAGTACAGTCATGGAGAAGGATAACACCACACAGATTACGGGTTGTGTTACCCGCCAACGAAAAGCGTTGTTTGATGAAACACGCCGGGTAGCACACCAATGCACGGGTAGTGTCACCAATGAGTCGTCGCGATCGAGGTGTTCAAGATCGAGCACCACCATGCGACTCCGAGTCGAGTATGAGGCGGAGCAGGAGATCGCTAAGGTGGAAAAGCAGCTCATCATGAAAAAGCTGGCATTACAAATAGCAGAAATTGAAGAGCAGGAGCTGGAAGACAGAGAAGGTATTCAGGGCGGAGAGGAAGTTCATCCGCTTGGTGACCGTGTGGAGGAGTGGCTGGAGTCGAAAGTAGAGTCGACAGATTTGCCGCCACATTTCGAAAAGCCCGCGAATCACCTGGCTGCGTTCCCGCCAAATAACAGTGAAAACCGACCGCTCGCGCATGCGCCCTCTGACAGCCGCGCACCGATTCCCACCAATACTTCGAATATTGAAGCTGGTCAAAAAGATATTTTCGATGGTTTGGCCAGAGCTATATCCACCCGCACCGTCCCCGGTACTAATACTGTGAACTACACACACAAGACAAGACATCGAGATGCTCACCGTGTACACACCAGTGTAGATTTATCCGATGAGTGGCAGTTACCGATGTCTAGTTCCCAAACAACGGCGCTACCGCCGTCATCGCCACAGCTGTTGCGCATAGTGCAACCGCCCTTATCCGCGAGGTCAAGGACCTCATCGGCCGGCGAACTTATGTGTGCGTTGTGTAGGTTAAATCATAGCTTACCACAGTGCGTAAAGTTCCGTGATAAAAGTGTAGATGAAAGGTGGGCGTACATAAAAGTAAATAAGCTATGTTTTAAGTGTTTGGTGAAAAGTCACTCGAAATATAAGTGCCGCGCGAAAGGATGTGATAATTGTCGTTTTTCACATCACACTCTGCTGCATTGCGAGAGAGTGAGCGCCGACGCGCGCGCTTACGCGCCATCCACGTCGCTGCCGCAACCGGCCGCCTCCACCCGCTTGACCTCCACGACCTCCGTCGCCGCGGCCGAGCCGCTGGCAGCGGGGCTGCGATCACCGCGCTCGGCCTCCGAGGACGACGCTGTCACGGAGTCAGTAACCAATATGGGTGAGCGAACACCCAAAACATTTTTAAAAGTAGTACCAGTTGACGTGATTATTGCCGGTCGAGTAATTAGTACCTATGCACTGTTGGACGACGGGTCCACAGTGTCACTAATAGACAGTCAAATCAGTGATATTATAAGTGGTCCGAATTACCCGCTGAAGATTGTCAGCGCGCGGGGTCATATTATAACTGATAGCGATTCACGTAAGGTAACTACACTAATTCGTGGACCTAACCGTATTTGTCATAGTGTTTCGTTGCGAACTATATGTAATATTGATTTACCGTCGCAGAGCGTACCTGCCACAGTTATGTCGAGTAATAGGCATTTACATGATGTAGATTTTGAGGAAATGATCGATGCAAAACCTTTGTTATTATTAGGGCAGGATAATTGGGAGTTGATAGTTAACCGGAATATGCGATGGGGTATATCCGGACAACCAGTGGCCTCTCTTACAAAGTTAGGTTGGGTTGTTCATGGGCCATCGGGTGAGACTTCACATACAATTTGTGAGTCAGTAAATGTAGCATTAGAGTATAACATGTATACTAGTGAATGCCATGACATTGTGAAGGTGCCTTTTGAACCTGAGGCCGTAGGTATGATGGAGACCTCCACAAATAATGTCGAGACGGAACGCGCCCATGGTATTTTAGATAGCACTAGCCGCCGCCGCGTAGGCGGTGGTTGGGAAATAGGACCGTGCGCACGTGATACCGTGAATTTATCCGACATCGAGTATCAGGAATCGAACCTGCGTACCATGCAGACCACCCGCGATAACCACTATGTTAATGGCTGTCTGGGTAGTGTTGAGTCAGTGGAGAGGGTGCGGCAGGTGACTAGTGACGTCCCTTCGATTCACACTGCCGATGGTTCTCCTAGTAGGGGGTGGTTCACAAGAATATTGGAACTACGAAGAGGCTTGTCTGCTGTTGTGTCTGGCTCTGTTGCCATAGACAAGTCTCCAGGTAGTCACGATTGTACGTTAGGTATAGGATTTGTACCCAGGACCTTCAACCAGTTGTTTGATGTCTCAATCAAACGGTGGTCACCTGACACAAATGTAGGTCGTAGGATTGTGACGACAATAGGCATGTTTTATTTTATTTTAGAGTATTTGGACCTTGGAGTTAAATATATAATAAAGTCGCACATCCTACCACGAAGCGTATGGAAACCTGGCATATGATCTCGTGCCAAGGCCCTTTAAGCGCGTCTTAGACACTAGAGTAGGTAATAACATAGGCTCAGGCTCTGGTAGGTATGTTCTGCGATGCGAGGTTGAGAGTAATAACCGCGTAGTAGGTATGTTCCTATTTGATTGCCACATTTTAGTGTAGAGTGCCTGAGCCACTATGGCCAATTTTATTAAATTGTATGTTATGATTGTGTTGATTTTTATTGGTCAGATATTATTATTATTGTTACCTACGTGTGTGTTATACTAAGAGGCCAGACTTTTTGTTTCTGTTATATTTTGTGTTGCCACGATGGCTAAATAATTGAAGGTGTTTTGTTTTTACTGTCATATGTTTATATTTTGTTCTGACATATTGAAGTTTTTGTTTTGTTATGTTGCCACAAATAAGCCACAAATAAGTTCTAGTGTTTAGTGTTGACCACTAATAGTTTTGCTTCTGTTATTACCTAGAATTGTATAATAAGTACGTTGGATTTAAATGATGCCAGATGCAAATGTTTTCTACCTGACAGTATTGTTGTCGGCTTAAGCCTTAACAAGGGGGTGGAATGTAGAAAATATAATGCTTCAATGGAAGTTTTTGTCTGAGGTCAAATATGGAACGTAGCAAATGTATGCTACGTACCATAATGTTCCATTATATGGAATGGAGCTCCCGCGTATCGGCCAATGAGCGCGCGGCATTTGAGTTTTTTAAAATCTGCGCGCCAATTTAGTTGCGCGGCCAAAATTGTACTGTGAACAACGTAGTGAACGCGACAGTCGCTCCGCTCCCGCGCTTTTTCATATTTCTACTACGCTTTTAGTGATAGAGTTGCAATTAAACGACAACTTATTTATGTGGATTGTGTGATAAACTTATTGTATATAATACTCGTGTCTGAACTGATTTGTGTGTGTGTGTGCGTATGTGTTTTTGTGAATAAACTGTATATATTTTACTGTACAAAGACTTTACATCATCTCCTCGCCTGTGCTGTACTTATACCCTGCGCCGAATTCTTTAACAATAACACTCCCGAAATATATGTTTTTTTATAAAATTGTCAAGTTATTTTCCATCCTTGTTTTGTTTACAGTTATAATACATATTACAGGCGAAAGTTTGTGACTATGGATGTTTGAGACTCTTTCACGTAAAAACTACTCAATCGATATTAATGATACTGTATAATAATGTAGCTGTACATCAGAATAATACATTTATTTCTAAAGGTATTGTGTGAATTGTCCGAAATATAACGATAAGTATGTGTGATATGTAAGTTGGAAAAAATCTGTCATCTGCGAGCTATTCTGGCTGGCGTGCGCTGCAAAAACCATTAGATTAAACGTATATAAAGATGAATAGGAGAATGTGGGAAGAATATAAGCTACTACTTACCAACTAGTATATTAAATATTATATTATATATTATATATATATATTATATTATATATATTATTACCTTACAGAGGGGAAACTTTCATACTTTCAATGGTTTCTTTTCTACTGAGGCTCAAATTACACCCACAACAAGGAAAACCGCCTCAATATTACTTCCATAAAGTTTCATTGTCGGAAAACATTTTTTGTCCCGTTTTTAAGATAAACATGATATTAGAGATAGCACTCTTGTTTTCCGGAAAAATGTTTAAAAATATTATGTAAATGGACACTTTTGCATTAGATGATAGCTTGCTTTAAAAGTTGAAATAAAAATGAGTTTGGAATCACCGTTTGTGTTGATATAAGCTTGTATCAAACAATTAAGTGTGAAGTAACGATGCGCGATGGAGAGAGTTTATCGATTCGATTGTTCAACCATCTCGATGCATCGCGATTGTTTTCAATAGGTGTCGATGGTAGTGAGTCCGACTTGCGTGTAGAACCTACCCATCAAACACGGCGAGATTGCTAACATTCGGATAGATTCGGCGCGACTTGGTTGACTGGTTTGACTCGATGAAAATTTGACCGACTCCGATTGTATCGATTATTGAAACATCTCACAATCGTGCATCACTATACCTCACAAAAAACTTCTTGCGTATTTTTTGTGTTTTTTGAAAATGAATTGAAAGACTGGTATAGTGTCTGAGCCAGGGGGGTGCACCATCTCTCAATTTGACAACTAATCATCTTTTGGGAAAGTGAGTTTAGTAACAGCTCTTCCCTTCTGAAACGATGTGAATATATGTATGAATTCATAAATATGCTTTTGAACTTGGACTTTACGAACCGTTATGTTTAAATGGGCATATTTATTAATGGTCGTACATAAAAGAGACACAAAATTCCCGAGAGAACAATATGTCAAGTTATAAAACATAAATAGGTGGGAACGGTTTATTGAACATACTTTAACGAAATGTTAACAGTTAGATTAAAATATGGTTGTTTTAAGTTGTGTCCCATTTACATTGTGGCCCGAATCAAGTAATTTTCATTCAAGTACAGGCCCAGACGGTTGGGCCACAAGGTAAATAACTATTTAATTCTTTCTTTTTCTATTCTACCTAGATTTTTTTCATAATAAACTTGATATTATTAGTATAAAATATTATATGCGACCTGCATCCTATTTGCGGCACTTCATTAAAGTGGATGTAGCTGGTAATCTGATTTGTATGCAAAACAGCCGGAATCATTTAACCTGTTTTACTAAGAAAACAGGCTGCCGAAGATGCTCAATTAGCGGGAACGTAAGCTGTCGTTCCCGGTTGCGAATTGAGCATCTTGCCCTGCAAGGCGCAGAGGGAACTCTGGCGGTCACAATCGCAGTCGATGGTAGCGATTCCGACTCGCGTGTAATCGTCACTCATCGAACAAGGCGCGATGTATCGCGTCGACCGAAGATCGGTTCCATTCGGCTATTTTCGGCGCGCCTCAAACCAATGACTTGTACAGGAAAATCTTGTATAAACCTCTTGATTATTTTATCGCCAGGGCGAATGATTGACTCGATGGAAAATTTGGCCGAATCCGTTTGTTTCGGTTGTTGAAATATCTTGTAATCGTGCATCACTACTTTGAGCCCCTCCTAAAAAATACTGGGAAACCAACATTGAAGTATTATCTATCTTACAGAAATAATCTGTTCCTGTGTAAATGGCCTACAAAACACGCACACCCAGACTGTGCTAATGAGTCCCTCAGGAGGTATTATTTAGTTAGATAATAATCTTGTAAATTAGCCGGGTACTGAAGAGCGGGCGCGAGCACCTATTATGTAAGGTAACCACAATAATTGAATACGCATAATATTATTTTCCTTTGAAATACGCTATGCTGGTTGGAATTGTATTATAACACAATGCCTTGAAATTTGAATCGTTAAGAACACTGTGAGCGTTATTCGAGGACTCCTTCGTTTATTTGTTAAAGATGTAATAGTGATCTATCTACCTTACCTTAGATGGGATGTAAGAAAATTCTTTAAACTAACTAGCATATCTAAACGGGCAGTTAAATTGCGTATAACAATATCGTTAACTTTATCCCAATACCAATCAAATATTTTACTTCATATTTATTGAGCTGCAGAACTGGGCTGTACTGGGCCTAGCATCATCGATTTAATTGTATTTCGCGCGACTTTCATTGGCAGTTAGCTGATATTACAACGAAACATAGCCTACTTCTATTTTTAACTAGCTCTACCCCGCAGTTTCACTCGCGTAGACTTTATTGTATTATACCACGATTTATGTCAAGATTCACGCGAACGGGATAATCCCATGTCCTTCTTCTGGTTCTAAGCTACCTCAGTTCAGCCGTTCTTAAGTTATAAATAGTGTAACTAACACGACTTTCTGTTATATAATATGAAGATATACTATTAATTAATTAATTCGGAGCACTCGTAACCGAAGAAAGTGTATGAAGAGATGCATGAATGTGGATGAAGCGAAAGAAGTATGTAAGGGTCGTAGCATGTGGCAAAAAGTGGTCTCTGACTACCCCATGGGATACAGGCGTGAGCATATGTATGTATATATGAAGATATATAAAACAAATAGGATTCTGCGAAATAAAGCCGAAGGTACATATAACCATTCCACTCAAAACATACGATAAATTTTTGGCTTATCCATTTCTTCATTTCATACATTCATCCATCACTCGCCGTACTAATAAAAGGGTGATGAATTTCCAGTTTGCTAAAAGCTCTATTCTTTAAAATTGGGCTCCCAACATCAGATACAAAAATCAAAGTGTAACAAAGGTCAGTCCGGTCAGCGAGCATTTCATCTATGATGCAGAGTTTTCGTTTCGGTGCAGCATCTGGCTTTACACATCTGTGCATCTCAAACGTAGTAATAACCCTACGTTCTGGAGCATCATAATTTGCTACTATCACTAGCTAAGCTCCGCGGTTTCACTCGCGTGTAATTTAACTCTCATGAAAGAGTATCAATTAGGAGCTCGTGGCACAGTTGCTATAGCGCATATCATTCGATCAGCGTAGTTAAGCAACCCTAACCCTAGCCAGTAATTGGATGGGTGACCGCCAGAGTTCCATCCGTGCCTCGGAGAGCACGTTAAGCCGTCGGTCCCGGCTGCCAATTTATCATCTATGGCAATCGTCACAGGTCGGTCGGAGGCCTAAAAAAGTCTGACAACTGGTTTTATTTTGGAATTAAAAGCAGACACTTCAATATTATTTATCTGTATAGATATAGATAATAGAGATGCACTGCACTCTACACAAAACACCAATAATAAGTAATAAAAAGAAACGGATGCATATTATAAATTGTTTCCATCTTTCTTTTAGTTGCTGCTTAAGTGAAATGAATATATAGCCATTTTTGCGCTGCAGACGTCTGTTTCAAGAAAAAGTATAATTTCTCAAGTTTTCGCTTACAACTTAGGAACAACGGCATTTTGAATTCCGTCTTTAGGTTTTTGACTCGACAGTATCAGATTCGCATATCTGATACCTTAAGCCGACTTAAAGACAGACTGACCGACTTAGATATTATGATTGGCATTTGCTGCCACAAAATTATAATGATGTGTTAGCTCACGCCTTCCAAGAATTATCAGCAAGAGATATTACAACACCCACATGCTGTGATATCTATTTTATGTTTTTAGGAAACTACATTGGCACAGGAGCCGTCACGAGTTTTGAGCGTTCAGAGAAAATAGTTGGGATTAATTGGCATGTATTTAGGCGCTCTCGCTTCATACAAGATCCAAAAAATACTATCGCGCATCTAGGCCAGCGCTCATAGCTAGTGACGGCACGTTTACAGACCGGATATATTTGACCTCAAGCGCTGCATAACAGGCGACTACTCAAATCACTCGGCCATCATGATTGTAGCCAATAAATAAACACTGTAAATTACAACATCACAATACACTGATAGAGATTAATGGCTCAATATCGCCTGCAGATTCCGGTATGTGCCAAAAAAGGGCACCCGAATGCCTGGCAATGCCATGAATGCGCACAAATTCTCCCTAATACCCACTGGTTGGTTCACCTACACGTTTATCTGAGGCACATCCTTTGCACAATAATGGGGATCGTTAATTTGCTTATTGCATGATGAATCTGTGAATCCCTCCTTTAAGCTTTATTGCGTGAACGCGTGTCGACGATCGTTAACCTTTGCTAATACGGTTTTCTACAATAAAATTGGCACTCTTTGAAATCGGTATTGTTATAATTATGTCACGGAAAATGTTAAATGCCAATTACTGAAACGTTGAATAATAAGGATTTCATGGCAATGACAATCCAAAATATACACGTAAAAATGGAAACTAAGTTAATTGTGAAGAATATGCAAAAAACTTCAACAAAAAACAATGGAAATTGAAGTAGGTGCCAAATTCTGTAGCAAAAGGAGGATACAGACGACTGGGATCTCTAGATATCTGGAACCGCGTTCCCAGTTGCCTGATTCGTTTTTATTTATTTTATTATCAGGCTGGTGAGACCACTCGTAATTCTAACCCGAAATCCATTGTTTTAACCGTTTCTAAAAGCTTAAAATTTCATATGTTTTGAGTTAATGAGGTGTCTATAGTTGCTCGTCAGTTTCTTTTTTAACGTGGCTTTTAACATGCCGCCAGATAATATACTCAAACTGAATATACTTAAACCACTTTGTATCATTGGGCTTAAAAATATGCCATGGTGGCCATGGAGTTATACAAGCGAAGCAAGTTCGAATCCCATCGGCCTACACCAATGAGTTTTTCTAAAAACTTATGTGCAATAATTTCACACCACATGCTTTACGATGAAGGAAAACAGTCTGAGAAATAACGCAAGGACGTATGCATAGTGCCTGAGTTGGTGATAGACTCACAATCTGTCACGTTGGCAGTTAATCATGATCGTTGAAAAGTGGGTGTTGTTATTACAACACCTCAGCCTGCACCTTCGGGGGAAAACAGGTGTTAGCATAGATATGTATGTTAAAAATATACGATCATTGCTAGGTAAAAATATATTTGTCCTATAAATCTTTTCGGTCCCAAAGTGGTATTTATAAAATTTATGAAAAATTCTGCTATTTTATCTTGAAAATGTTGACCATCCCTGAGGGATAGTCAACGCAGAAACAACTTGTACTATAATGAAACTGGGAAAGAATAAGAGTTCGCATTTTCAGCGTCCTGTTTATTTCTCACACAGCTAAGTCAAAAACTCGAGCAGATTAAATATATTTTCATATTTTATATGAATATTAATATTCTCATCTAAAGAAGAGCTTCTCAAGAGCGCAAAAATATAAAAAGCTTTCCAAACCCATTAAACCCGTATTTTCTAAATAAAATTTTATCAACACTCGCTTTTACCCTTTTAGTTTACATAATCCTCTAGACTCGCGCATCGTTTCTTATAAAAGTTAGAGTCGGTCTGTCTGTTGACTATTCAGAGTTAAACCACACGACTTATTTCGCAGACAATTTTATATAACTGCAACTCAGGAACGACATAATTATGGTACAAGTGTTATATCATGCAGAAGACGCGGCAAAAGGAACTGTAGGTGTAGATAGAGTGTAGCCTTTTCAGGCTAACATTTTTGGCACAGAGGATAGGTTGAAAGTATTAAGTCCAGATAAAATTGGGCAAGCCGTTTCGGAGATTAGCCGGGACAAACATACAGACAGAATTTTAATTCTAAGAATTTTAAATATTTAACTGCACATAAAAGTATTACATATTAAAATAATATAATACTTTTATGTGCAGTTTGTGAAAACTTGTTATTTTGGAATTACAAACAGACACTTCAATTTTATTTATCTTTATCTATAGATTTTATGATACTAGCCAGTAATTGGATGTGTGACCGCCCGAGATCTCTCCGTGCCTCGGAGAGCACGTTAAGCCGTCGGTCCTGGTTGCTAATTTATCATCTTTATCAATTGTTACAGGTCAGTCGGAGGCCAAAAATGGTCTGACAACTGGTTTAACCCACATCGCAGATTTTCCTCGTTAAAGGGGTTGCGAAGGTCAGATGGCAGTCGCTTCGTATAAAAATGAGGTGATCAGCCGCATCGGGTTGAATCAAGTGCCGACACCAACAATGTATGGGATAAGGCCAGGGAGATGATGAGCTGCTATTACGATAGCTTTAACTGGTGATTGTGCACCAGATTACGATGTCAATTGACTATTAATAATAGTTATAGCTCGAGATGCATGGGTGGTTTTAGGAGTTAACGTTATTACGTAAGTAATTGAATTTAGAATTTAAACATGTATGTCTTGAATAAAAACTCTAATATTTAGACGGGGTTGCGTCATCGATTTGATATGTAGCTAAATTTAACTTTAGACGTATCAGTTTAGTTTGTATACACCGACCAACAGATGGCGCAAGACGGCCCGTATACCGTCAGGCAAGGGAAGGAGAAACGCATGAGGTAGGATCGCGAGTTGCACGGTTTGCAGAGGTCGTCGTGAGTTCGAGTCCCGCCTCGTGTTCGTATTTTTCTTTACCCTTTTTAAGAATGTAGAATTTAAACTTGTATGTCATGAATAAAAACTCTAATAATTACGTAATAAATCTGAATTTTTTTTGTCTATCCGGAATTTTATACATAGCTAAAGCTAAAGTATGGTGCTAAAACTCACACTTAGAACTAAGGCTATTATGCCTTTGCTTGAGCTATATTGGAGTAACTAAATAGAACTTCAAATGATAGCTATCCGTTATTATACGAGTACGCATGCAACTTTAGTATACCTCGTACATTTTAACGACTTTCTTCAAGTGACATTTAATTTTATCACTTCACTAACTTGGGATTTTATCGTGACAACATGAGGTCATGTCGTCCTTTGCCCTTTATCACTTATTACGTTGGTTATACGAAAGGGCGATTGAAGGGTGGAAAGGCGTCAGCCCATGTTTAGATTAAGTGACATCGTGCCAAATAGATCCTTAATTGCCATGCCTATTAATATTGTAAAAAGCTGTGTTGTCCTTGGGGTTTGAGCTGTCGCCTGCAACACAGCGACATAAGCTCGAATCCCAACGCGGCCTGCATCAATAAGTTTTTTTAATAACTTATATGCAGTGATTTCACACCACGTGCTTTGCGGTGAAAGAAAACATCGTGAGGAAACCTGCATATGTCTGAGAAGTAATTCAAAGATGTATGTATAGTGTCTGAGACGGTAATAGATTCAAAATCTGTCACGTTGGCACGTATGACACGTATGGCACGTATCTTCGGTGAAAAATGGGTCTTGTTATTACAACTCTTCTGCCTACCCCTTCGGGAAATATAAGTGTGAGCATTGCGTATGTATGTATGTATATTCTAAATGTGAAAACGTAGACTCAATTTCATCGATGGCTTTACTTTCCTGTGGGAATTGGGTTATAGCACCTCTGCCTTCTCTCAAGGACCGTGAAGGTGGAGGATGTGAATACATGAGTATATTAATAATATGTATCTATTTAATTTTTTCAATTATTAAAATAAATAAATATGGTAAATAAAAAACTATGATCACCTTCCGTTTTGAATGCTACTCTCGATAATGCTTTTCTATAAATTATTCATTTAATTTAGAGTCAAAAACAATTGAAATGTTATTCAAATTGCTTTTCAATGGGATTTGATTTCCTTGCAGGCTAATTTAAGTGACTATACGATATGATTAGAAGGCACAGAGCAAAGTTAACGAAGTGAAAATACCTTTGTATTCGAAGTCGTAGTTGCTTAACACTTTAATAGTTCCTATTCTCCAGTATCCCGTGAAATTGTGTTCAGTGTAGATAAGCCGATTAATTTCCACGCAACTTCCTTCAACGGACGTGGATTGAATTAAAAACTTTTTCGATTTTGTGGGTTTGTTTGGAATCGAATCAAAACTCAAAACTCCAGTTGGTTTATAACGGAAAATAAATTAGATTTGTGTGATCAAAATATAAAAAGGTTCATATTTTGTTTATTGTGTCGTGAAACGTTGTTGTGCATAAAAAGTAGGTACGGAAGTTTACGTCTCAATAAAAAAAAACTTTTAATTGGTTTTATTCCAAAAACTAATAAAACTTCATATATTATACTAGCTTGCCCCGCGGTTTTACCTGCGTAGAGTTAATTTAATGGGTGATCCGCGGAACCCTAATGTTTTTTTTTTTTCAAATTAAAGTAGCCTCTGTAACAATAGCTATCCGCCGCGAGATTAGCCGGAAAAAACAGATAGACAGAGAAACAAATAAATTTATTTTTTTTGGATCATCATCGTATATACTTTCATATGCATTTAGTGTAAAGCTGTTATTGTGGAATTACAAACAGACAATTCATATTGATTTATCTGTATAGATTACATTTTACGATTTTACTATCCCAGATGGAACCTGAATTAGGTAAGCAGACTTATTACAACACCCACTTCTCCCGAAGACGATTAAGTGTCATCGTGACAGAGGGTGAGTTCATCTTAGGCTAGCCGAACACACTCCATAATATAGTCAATAAAGTGCATATTTAATATTATAATAATATTTTATGTGTGCGGCTCGTATTCTGGTATTTTTCAATAATATTGCAAATATTAACGATTACATACATAATGTTGGCTTACACGTATTCCTTATGCCTATATTCCCCGAAGGAGTAGGCAGAGGTGTTGTAATAACAACACCCACTTTTCACCGAAGATGATTTATTGCAATTAGTACCAACGTGACAGATGTGAAGTCTACCGCCCACTCAGGCAGTTTCCTCATGATGTTTTCCTTCACAGAAGAACAAGTGGTGTTAGTTCACTGCCCGTAAGATTTTTTAGAATAACTCTTTGGTACAATCCCTGATGGGATTCGAACTTGCGTCGCTTGCGTAGCAGGCGACTGCTCAAACCCCGCGGCCACTATGGCTCTAAGCTGACAATAATATTGTGCTAGTGTGAGACTAGCCTTAAAGTTATCTCGACCTCAACTCACATTATGATGTAGACTTTGTCTACAGCCCTGTTTAATTCAAATGTCTGTAATTACAAAGTCGCACTTTGTAGTGCATTGATTGCAAGCAAGCTTTGTTGGGCGTCCATGTTCATGCTTTGCATACATAATCACGTGTCGAGTATCGCATTGCGTTTCCGATCAACATTTGTGACTGTTTTGTAAATTGTGGTTCGTGATTGAGTTTTAGTTCTACAATAGCATCACACAGTGCTATTTTAGATCGAATACGCTATGAAGAGTAGCATGTTGTAACTTAAAAGAGTAATTTTAATGATGCAGAGGTATCCTTATATAAGAATGTTTTTTTGAATTTTTTGGGTTCTTTATTTTAGCTTACTATTAATTTTTAGCTTAAAATATATATTATGCTAGCAGACCCGACAGAAGTTGTTGCAGCGCCATCTGCCAGGCTGATTTGTGAATCTATACCATCAAGGACGCTACCCGAACGCATGCAAAAAAATCATTCAAATCGGTCCAGCTGAGTTCAATGACATACACACGTACAGTAAATTATATATATAAAGACTTGCTGGTGCCCTCGACAACGTCTGCGCAGGATTGGAATTTCTTCCTAGTTTATTGACTCGCATATGGGCAGTCTGATCTCTCAAACCAACCACCACCAGTAGGCCCTCCGGCCCCCTTTTAATCGCCTTTTACGACAGGCAGGGGATACCAAAGCCAAATTCTTAGACTTTGGCATCTGTAAGGTGACAATATTCGACTGCATTATTTTATGAGGTCGAGGTCCAGTGTCGAATTCAGAGCGAGAGATCCTGCATGCCCTGCCGCTCTAGATGCTGCTACCGCAGAATTTCATTAAAAATCTAATAAATTCAGATGATTATTACCCCCACAGACAAACAATTAAGTAGATACTATTATTATCGTCTATACGTCATCGTCATCCTCCTGCCCTTATCCCATGTTATTTGGGGTCTGCGCAATGTGTTCTTCCCTTCCATGTCTCTCTATCAGCCGTCACATCCGTATCAATCCCTAGCCAAATTATCTTTCGCATTAACGTCCATCGCTTCCTTAGGTCTTCTTTCCCCCTTTTGACCGTACACATTCATAAACAAAACTTTTTTGGCAGAATGATCCTCATTCCTCCACATGCCGCGACATGCATATTTATAATATTTCCTTGTCAACTTCTCAGTCACTGGTGCTACTTTCAGACTTCCCCGATTATCATCTATACATAGTCTAAGAAATCCTTAGTTTTATTATGACACCTAGAAGGTGGTATAATTTCTGAGCTCAATTTAACCGTGGCCCTTAGCAAAGATTTATGATTCGGGAAGACATTTAGCACCCTATCCGCACCCTTTTACTTCAAAGGGAATTCGGTATTTCACATTGATACTATCAATTTCTTGTAAAAGGGTATATACCCTTAAACGAATATTCGTTTCGAGTATTTATGCAAATTACCACTGACTCAAGTGGATGGTAATGAAGCCGAAGAGAAGTGATTTACTCAAATGTATTGGAAATCTTATTGATCAGACTTAATATCTCTTGAGTATATTTATCTAGCTTAAGTATTAAACAAAGTTTAAACGTTATTAATATGACTTTCATGTTTTTGAATTTTACAAAGGCTAGGCAACCTTCAGTCCACGCTATCATTGGCAGCAACTGGTTGCCTATGAACGCTTGATTGTCATTCTTTCTGCGTTAAGTCTAAAACTACGATATATCTATAATTATATATAAAGCTGTTGAGTTTATTTGCTTAAACGCGCTAATCTAAAGAACTACAGGGGGCCTACCATCATCGGTTTAAGAAGAGCGTATTAAGAACTTCAGAGCTTTGACGTTCCATGTTTGTACTGTAAATTCAAACTTTGAAGCTATGACGTTCTTAATACGTGCTGCTTAAACGATCATAGTTGGCCCCGACAGAACAATACATATTGAGAAAGACTATAGACTATATCATCACGCTAAAACAAATTAAACTAAGACGAATTCGCTGGCAGAAGCTATTTAAAAATATTCCTTACTAATACTGCCACATTCTTATTCTTCATTCCCTCATTCGAGCACTAGATCTTTTTAGTCCTAGGAAAACAACTAAACTCCAAGCCAGCATTTCTTGACTGCGAACTATAGTAAAGTGGAGGTACAGTCCTTAGCAGAGCAAATATGATCGGGAGATTCCGTGTTATCTTACCTGCATTCATTTAGACATACATGCAAAATATATGTCTAAATGAATACATAACTCCCATGTAATAGGTGGCGCTTTATTTGCAACTAACCGGGCACTAAGCCAGGTTCTGGGCAGGAATATACAGTTGAAAACATGTTTCCCAATGCGGGGATCAAACCGAGAACCTTGCGTTCCACAGTTGTGCTTGCGATGACTAGCAGAAGTCATATCCATCGTCTCTTAAAATGTATGGGTACGCTACTTACCTCAAAACCCAACGTAATTTGGTAATTAATCTAAGTAAATTACTACCAATCACAACATACTGGATTAATTTCGTAACTCTTTGATAATTATAATATACAATTACTTATCTCATATTGCAAGTGCCATATTGACAGAAGCATGATTTAGTATTATAGCACTCAACAAAGGGGGCATTGACACGTCTCACTAGATTATCAGACTACTGAATTATTTAAGGGTAATCCGAGGTTTACGTGCCCAAAACGTAATACGAAATTTATTTACAATTCGAACACAATTTCAACTATACTGAAGTTTTATTTGGATGCGTGTATTATTCATCTAGGTAAAAATGCTCGCAGCGTTGCATTATTCTATAAATATGATCGTATCATAAATGTCACGTTTGTCAGTCACGTAAGTAAGCCTTCGTAGGGCCCTTAAGAACTAAAAGCTAAAACTGGGAACACATCATTAAATTAAATCTATATTCAAAACCACTTAGGTTTGCGTTTGTTAATAGATTATCCGGGATTAAGGCTAAGTGCTGTTAATTACAATGAAGCCTCTGTGAGAAAGTTTTGGAGCGGTGCGGTTTTATTGACGGCCATCTTTTAACTAAAGAGTATCAATCTCACGGCCTAAGGGTGCGTTTCCACCAGAGATGAGCTCCGTAGCGAGGGATATGTTTAATAAGAAGCTATAGAATGACTGCGCGGAGCAAAGCTAGGAAAATGAAGCGAATCTATCTGTTCTTTACAAAGATATCTCTGGTGTAAACGCATCTTAGTTGGCTGACCGTCCATCAGCCTGGTAACGTAAGGAGGGGTCTGACAGGCCAGTCGCTGGGGGGGTCACGGCGAAGCATGTGAAGACGTATCACGTGCACCCCCCCACTTAGCGACTTGGAGGAGCACCGTGGAGTTTAGTCGGTGTGAGTCCGACATAACCCTTCCGCTGCCCCCGCGGCGGTTGGTGTATCCATAACGGATTCTCCACAATATAAAAAAAAGGGCTGACCGTCCATCCCGTCAACTCTGTTATCGTCGCTTTCGACCGTTTATTTGGCACACGAAATCGTATTTTGACAAACTTTTTAGATAGTTAAAATGGTATATCTGAGTGACATTTCAGTCACACGTTTTAGTGTAACCTGCAGGCACTGGAGCGGACTGAGGTGGCGGAACGGTCAGCGGGGTAAAAATCCATCAATAAGATTTCATTAAATATCTACATACATACATACATATGCTCACGCCTGTATCCCATGGGGGTAGGCAGAGACCACTGTTTGCCACATGCTACGATCCTTACATTAAATATCTATTGGTGTCAATCTAAAGTGGTTACAATTAAATTACCAAATTCGAATTGTGCGATTCAAATCCACACCACAACAAGGCGTTATGCCATCTCATAAAAAGGATTGCGCGAATATAAAATATCTTGGCATTTAACCACACCAATCTTAAAATGAAACTTAATCGTTTGTCTTATCTTTATGAAAAATTAAGTAATCAATTAATTATTTTAGATTAAAATTAAAATATTTAAAAGAAACCTCCTTTCCGATTAAAATGCGTGTCCATTTAATTATTTCAGTGCTTAACGCATTAATCGCGATAAATATTTACAAATGGAAAATTTGAGTGTAGTGTTTGTGCTTAAACTCAATTATCACATTCATTTTGATGAATTATTCAGAGTGTCGGAAGAAATATTAAATGAAAACAAATTCAAAAATACAAATGAGATTGTAATGACCGGTAATTATTTATGTGTTACCACAAAGGTGGCAATCAAGCGTGCACCACGCCTCGCGTACGAATAAAATAATCGCTTATAAATCAGTATTTCTTCTTTATTTCTCCCTGTCTTCTTGACCGCACATCACACTAAATAAAATTACGGAATGGCTAGGATGATTCTTTGATTTTAAATCAACGTAGTACCTACGTATATACCCCTTCCTGAAAGAAAATAATAATAATAATAATGATCTCCTACCGAATTTCGGTTACGGCGGCTAATCTCAACGAGGATTTACGCAGGAGATATTATAGTGCACAAGTGTGTGCGCAAACACAGGTGCACTCTTTATTCCCTCACTCTCATAGTCCGATGGGAGGCAATCCGACACGACCGGAGAGAGATCAGGCGTAGGACCAACGGCTTAACGTGCTTTCCGAGGCACGGGGGTGGAAACACCGCCAACTTCCAAACTCCGGGCATTTTATTGTGAATTTCTTGACAGAAAAACCAAATATAAATTTTAGACCCGACCCGGGAATCGAACCCGGGACCTCGTGATCGGCAGGCGAACATACTAACCACTAGACCAACGAGGCAGTTAAAGAAAATACAAGAATGAAAGAAAATACAAGCAATGTAAAGTGAAATTCTGTTTGAAATTCTCTCATGAAACGAAGTGACGGGGCTCACTTCTAGCCGTTTGTTGGTACGAGTAAAGTACGTTTGCTTTGAGCATCACACTAAAAATACTGGACAAAGTTACGTGAAAAATTTTAAAAAGTTTATCAAAAAATTATTGTAAAACGTGAAAGCTTAACCTTAAAATAAAACTAAACTAATATAGAAACCAACAAACGTATTAAAAGAATACTAATTGAAAATCCTTCGACATATTTCAGAAAAATTTAACGATTCGTTTTTACTCTTCCATTAATTTCTATTCAACAGGAATGATTAAACACAGCCCCGCGAATGTAAAAACGAGTTTTATTCTGGAAATAATTAATATTTGCATTCGGGGAATTGGAACTCCGATTAATCAAAGAATTAATTAGGAATCCAAGTCGTTGTGAATTTAAAAGAAAACCGCTTTAGAAGAACACTTTATAGGGGCCTGAGCTCCTATTCAAAGTCAAAGTCAAAGTCAAAAGTATCTTTATTCGATCAGACTTTTTACAAAGTACTTTCATATCGTCAGAATGACATATACAGGATTATACATGCTACCGGCAGGTTCGGAAGGTTGCTTTTACTGAGAAGAACCTGGCAAGAAACTCAGTAATTACTCTTTTCAAAAATATTATACATTTTAAAGAATACAAAATAAATCATTTAAGAAACGTAAGCTCATGGACAAAGTTCCAATGCACAAATGTCGATAAAAATTAACATAACTAAAAATCTACTACATCAACTTATAACTAAATGCGTAGCTTGAGATGGCCAGCCCCCACAAGCAGCACCTATTCACAAGTTTGACTTGAATGCCAGCCATTCGACTATTATAATGAGACAGATGTATATGACGTCGATGGATGGGTGACCGCCCGAGATCCCTCCAGTCGCAGAGCACGTTAAGTCGCGGTCCCAGTAGCAAATTTATCACCTTTGGCAACTGTTACAGGTCAGTCGTAGGCCTAAAATAGTCTGACAACTGGTTTAATCCAGATCACATATTTTCTTCGTTAAAGGGGTTGCAAAGGTCAGAAGGTGATTAGCCGCATCGGGTTGAACCAAAGGCCAACCATGACAATGCATGGGATAAGGCCAGGGAGATGATGATTTGACGTGTATAAATCCGAACATACGATTGTTCGGATATATAAGGGGTATTTAGAAATGAATAATATTGTATTACAAAGTTCGCATAGTGAAATGTATTTTCTCATTATTTAAATAATTGTTATTCTTTTGAGAAATAAATTTGTCAAGATCCGTGGTGGTTGGTTGAATCCCAGCGGGGCCTGTACCAATGAGTTTTTCCTAAAAAAACTTATGTACAGTGATTTCACACCACGTGAAAAAAAAAAAAAAAAAAAAAAAAAACCGGGGAGTTTGTTTCGCCGTTTCTTCTCCTGACAGGCTTACTTTTGGAAACGGTAGTAAATTAACTTAAGTTAACGTAAGAAAAATGACGTTCAATAAGTGTTCCAAGTGTCCCTTATATTGAATAAAACTTTTTGATTTGATTGATTTGATTTGATTCGTGCTTTACGGTGAAGGAAAACATCGTGAGGAAACCTGCATATTTCTGAGAAGTAATTCCAAGACGGATGTATAGTGCCTGAGACGGCGATAGTCTCACCATCTGTCACGTTGGCACTAAATCAAATTCGCTGAAAAGTGGGTGTTGTGATAACAACACATCTGCCTACCCCTTCAGGGAATACAGGCGTGAGCATATGTATGTATGTAAATTTGTCATGAACGCAAATAAAAAAAAAAAACTTTATACTATCAGCTTACACATGCGTTTCACTTTGTTATAAAAATATTTCAGTTTGCTTTATTCAGTTACTAGCTGGTCCCCACGGTGGCGAGCGAAACCCTAATATTTTTTTATTTAATAGTAGCCTATGTTACTCCTTGTAACATTAGCTATCCGCCAGTGAAAGTCCCGTTAAAGTCGGTCCAGCCGTTTCGGAGAACCTGGCGATAGCATCTATAAACGTGTGTAATCGTGTCGTTCAGACTATTTGTAAGTACGTTGAAAGTCTAATCAAATAAAAATAATTTAAATTTGAAATTTTAAGTGCAGGGACCTTTGAGTAGTGTTGTGTTCATGCAGTGCGTAAGGTCGACAGTGCTCCATAGAGCGGAGGAGAATAATACTATATTACCCACTTACCATCAGGAAAACTAAATGTATGTAATAACTACCTGTGTATAAATTAAAGAACAGAATAATCCAGTACCATTAGGCCTTCAATTGCTTTATACATTAAACAAAAATTATATACAAATAACCCGATTGTAAAGTAGACAAGACTCCACATAATATTAATGTTGATTCGCTAAAAGTAGGTCAAAGCAATCGCAACCTTAATAACAGTGCTGTTTCATACCTATTTAATACTAGCTGGCCCCGCGGTTTCACCCCCATATAACTGAAAAAAAAAATTCCTAAGTTCTTGTAAGCTTGTAGTCTAAGTCATTGAAAGACCCGTTAAAATCGATGCAACCGTAACGGAGATTGCCAAACATATATACTGACGGACAGACATTAAACATTGTTTTTTTTAATGTGAGTATCGTATGTATACCTATACTTTCATATGTATATAGTGAAAAGCTGTAATATTTATTAATAATAAATAAGTAACTAAAAACTAATTACAAGTAGAAAACTTGGCCCAAATCGGTGTCTCTCGGGATCGTGCCAAGAAGGCTGGCAGCATTGCCACGTTGAATAGCAATGCTGATTCTCTGAGCGAGAAAAGCTGTTAATTTGGAATTACAAATAGATACTACAATTTTATTTATCTGTATACATAAGTAAAACAGTTTATACAACAAAACCCCATTATAATGTCGGTTCCATAATTTCTATAAACCCGTTCACCTACTAAACAAACTTGGGCGAATCAATGAGCCAACGCGACCGCTCACCCTAACTAGAGCACTTTTCCAAAGGACTTGATTTCGATTAGTTCCATTCACCCGTAGCACAAGTAGGGTTACCCTCCTTCAGGGTTTTCAGAATGTCAAACACAAGCGTCAAGTGACGGGTTTTGGAATTTGCATTGAGAATTCATCCACGAAAGGTTTCAATCATTAGTTTTCCTGATATTCTAATGTTTTCCATATCATGCATTCATATGCTCACGCCTGTATTCCCTAAAAGGGTTGGCTGAGGTGTACTTATAGTACATTTAGACAATTATGGTTCGGTCATATCTAATAGAGGCCGAGCGTTTTGCCATTAGCCGGGCACAAATCTTGACAGCGTGTGGCGCTATCTATTGGCTAAATGAGTTGTCTACGTATTACCTGTTTGCTGAAATGTTGAGCTTTAACACTTAGGATGACGAAGTTGAGGATAATAGCTAGAAACATATTTTTTTAGGTTATTTCGGTTATACGCACGTATCTGGGTGCTTTGCGTTGTGTCCCGAAAAGTAAGTCCCATTTACACTGTGGCCTTTATTATTTATTTTTCATTTGCGTTGAGGCCGAAACGATTGGGCCAAAATATATAATATATATAAACCATTATAATATCAGATCCTGTGAAAAAAAAATTACGCAGATATAACAAGTACTTCATTTCCTTTTTAAAAGCATATTCTATTTATCCATTCGGATGATAGTCGTGAGCTGTTCATTCACATAAAAAGACATATTAAATTTTAATTACTATTTAAAACGCCGCGATGGCAACCCTTACACAGCCTTGGGGCAACACTTCAGAAGCCGTCAAGCGCATGTTCAAATTGAAAAGCGTTAAATAAAACCTCTAAATGGGTGCAGGTGAAAATACAGGCTGTCAGGTCTCATGAATAGAACTCGGGAATGGAAAGTGGCGGTACATTACCTGCTCTGTTTATGGCGATATTGTGGAAACACATTTGCAAATACACACACCTTATGTTCGTATAGGCGCCGTCGCGAGTTATGAGCGCTTAGCGAAAATAGTAAGGGGAGGTAACGTATATATTTGATTCTCGTCGTGCAGACTGACAAACAGACTCGTAATATAACTAATGCGCATTCATGACGGCAGCTGTATAAGCTTCTTAAAGCATTGTTTTGCATTCGAGATGTTTGTGGTAAAAATCTATTTCCAAAGCCACTTTTGCTAAGTACATGTTTATTTTTAAACGTTGTTGACTTTATTGATATACCTTTATTGATATTTGTACCTATTATTTTGTATTTTTTGACGATTTAATATAAATAATGAATCTAAAAATGTAAACAAAATACGAAAATAAATAGCACACCAATTTTCACGAAGTTGTTAATATTATTGGAAATAAAAGCATAGATAGTAGAAAAAAATCGGTACGCAGTTTACCTCTTGTCCAATAAGTAATATAAAACTAGAGAGTAACTGAGGATAAAGGCTTTGTTCTGACAACTTTAACACCTAAATTTCGACACGCTAGTGACATTTCTACCTCATTTGAAAAAGGTCTAATATCATTTGAGTTGAATCAATGTACTCACTGTATAATCGAATTGGAAAGACGTTAAGAATCACTTTTTGTCATAAGGCAATTTTGGACAAGATATAAAATGACTTAGATGACCCCAGCTACCGCCTCATCACGATCATTCACTTATTACCTGGTATCCTGTGGACCAGTATCAGATTCACTTTTTATGACTTTATTGATTGAAATTGATTGCGTTATGACCCAGGCGGGCAAAAATGCGACTGGATGTTTCGACCGAAAGAATATCGGCCGCATTGCTGCCTTATAATTTTATAGATTTTTTTATGTTCGGTTAGATCGATTGTGTGCTTTTTGCTGTTTGTATCTATAATTCCTCATACACTAGACATGTCTAAAATATTTTTAAACATTAAACCGTATGTGTTCGAACTTGATAATTTTAGCCCGGTCGAAAAAATACCATAGTTATATGGTTTTCTGAATAATATATATACTGAATTACAGTTATAGGATAAAATCAAACAAGGTAATAAAAATGGTCATGTTTATTCAAATCAACTCTTGATTGTTAAAAACAATTAATATCCTAAGTCTATTTAAATTTAAATGTTGACTTCACTACAAATTATTTTCACAGTTAAGACGTACCTATATAATATTATGAATCCGTGTAGAACAATTTACAAGATATTGTATGAGTAATGCTAATAAAATTGTAGAGCTCCGTAAATGAAAATCAAGAAGAGATTCAGCACTTCAAAAGCACAAAATAAAAGAATAGTATAAGAATACATACATACATATAAAATTCAATTTCTTGACACGACTGACTGACAACACAAAATATCCAACGTAATAAAAATATCAACGAAATCGGATTAATTAAGTACTTTGCAAAAATACAGGTCACTTGGGAAGCTAAATTGTTTTATTGTACGTTAAAAATATAGTGCTATAGCACTATATTTTTAACATAAGTTAATTTAAATCTCTTCTTGATTTCACCTATTAAAATAAAACATAACAACGGTACCCTGGTACTTACGTTAGTGATACAGTGTGAATATTGAACATTACTTGTATGAAATTAGCAACAAGAGAACTAGCAGTATATCTTATTCTGTCACTCGTTGAGTTCGCTTTATAGCTCTGTCTCACTCGCTCCAAAATTGCTCAGCTTGTGGCTAACTTCAGAAACTGAATATGTTGCGCCGTTAGTTGTTCTTTGCGATGTTGGCACAGACTTTACGTCCTTCCGGTAAATTACTAAATAGACATCTTATTATTACAATACATTAAACATTTTATTTACAAATTTACATTATAACATGAAATAAAACTTCCGACCCTCGGCATTCTGTGAATGAAACCTTTTTTTAAATCTCTCGTAACATATAAGCTTTGAACGATGAGCAAGTATTGTTTAATAGTTCTTTTTTACGTCGCTTTGAGCAATATATTAACTATTATGAGACGAAGAAACGATTTGAGGTTCAAAGAGACCTTTAAAATTCAAATGTTCGAAACTGATGAACTAATGTCTAATAAGCGTTTATTTTAAAATTAATCGTCGACACAAGATTTATCAAATTATATCAAAATAATATGAGAACTTAGTTCCACATCTATACTCTATACAGATAAATAAAATTGAAGTGTCTGTTTGGAAATCCAAAATAACAGCTTTTCACTAAATGCAAATGAAAGTGTATACGATACTGACATAAATAAAAACAATTAAAAAAATATATTTGTCTGTCTGTTTGTTCCGGGTAATCTCTGAAACCGCTGCACCGATTTTAACGGGACTTTCACTGGCGGGTAGCTAGAAGTAACTAAGGCTACTTTTATAAAAAAAATCATTTAGGGTTCAGCAGGAATAAAATTAAATCTACGCGGATGAAACCTCAGGGCACAGCTAGTTTAGAAATATAGTTTGAGTTGACAATCTTAGCAAGTTTTATTCACACTATTTTCTCGTGGAATATCATTTTTGTTAAATAAACATATATTATTAAAATGAAACATAGAATTTGTAAAAACATTGCTTGTCTCTTTATTGCGATATTACGATTTTAGGCTGAGTTTGGTCTGGACCAGAACAAACTCAGCCTTAAACTATGTCCATCCCTTTTTAAATGATACGCACAAAACGAGATGGAACTTGTTTTAAACAAAGGATTATCTTACGCGACGCTTTGTAATAAGGGTGTTAGTCCTTGTAGTAGTGTCAACTACTATATAGTAGTTACAACTGGTTTAACCCATATTACCGATGTTCCTCGGAAAAGGGGTGACGAAGGTCAGATGGCAGTCGCTTAAAAATCAGGTGATCAGCCATATCGGGTTGAATCATGTACCGACCCTCACAATGAATGGGATAAGGTCAGGAATGACCATCTACGCAGAATACCAGAATTTAATTTCAAATAAAAACGCCTGAATTATCCGAAATGCTTCAATCATCTATTTCACATAATACAAATGTTTGTGTCCCTCAAAATTTTATTTAAAAGCCAAAAACATTAAAAACTTAACAGTCTTTCGGGGAAAAGTCACCTATTTATTATATTTTTATTTATAAATTTTAAACAAACGATGTTTAACATCAAATGTAAACGAACACTCCAATAAATATTAATAAATTTGTTTATAGAATTAGTATAGGTAAATATATTATAATACTAGATAGTATTAGAAGTATGGTCAGTTGGAAACTGTCTGTCCATTGAGCTCTTCCTTGCATTGCTGCCGGAGTCTCACCTGCGAAAAACAACTTTATATAAACTTCCATAAGGTACGTTTTATCCAACATAAGTATACTACGAGTAAACATTGGAAATACCTCACGAGGAACAGCACACGTCTGGAAATCAATTCAAATACGCCGTGAAGTCGTTGAGAGTTATAGAAAGGCTTGCCGTTTGTCAACCTTGTTTGGAAGGCGGTATTTGTGCTTCCTTGTCAAAGACTATTTTAAAATTTAAATATACATATGGTCATATCCTCACGCCTGTGTTCCCCGAAGGGGTAGGCAGAGGTATTCTGATAACAACACACACTTTTTACCTAAGATGATTAAGTGCCAAAGTTTTGAAATACTTGTCAGACATATGCACGATGTTTTCCTTCACCGTAAAGAACGTGATGTGAAATGACTCTACTTAAGTTTTACAGATTGGTACAGGCCCCGCTGGGATTCAAACGACCATCACGACATTTTCAGGATGTCTGTAATGTCCTTTATTCGTAACAGATGACGAGTCCATCTGAATCTTTGAATTTCTTTTCTGATATAATTATGATGGTTTCCTTGATACTTGCCATCATCACTACGCTACCAAACTTGCATCCCTAGCTATATTATACATACTATTTAGCTATTTATTACACTATAGTTCCTAAAACATTATAATTTTTCATAGTATAATCGTTGCCTGTATCGTTGGAGCCTTATCCCCCTGGTAAGGCTCATACCTACCATCATCGGCTTAAGCAGAGCGTATCAAAAACTTCTGAGTTTTGGCGTTTCATTTTGGTACCGTAAAATCTAAAAAGTTCCTAATACGCGCTGCTTAAACGATCATAATTAAATAATATCACCCCTAGCACTAGTTCAACACGTGTATGTGATGTATATATCTGTCACCGTTACGCAGCAGCCCTGTCATGTCAACAAAAACTCATGTATGAACCCTTATATGTATATACGTGTTAGTTACGGACACGAAAATGAATAATAATTCTTGCACAAATTGATGTGCAATATGACGTGAAAGAATTTTAAAAAACGACACAATTAAATAGTTTCTGGTTATTAAAATGCAATTTCAACGAACAAATTGGAACTACATTGCATGTTTTACGATACAATGAATTGAAATAGATTGTTTTTTGAAAAATATGTTGAAAATCTATGTTGAAAACCACATCAACAGAAACAGACCATGAGTCTGATTCACCATGTTGTGATTCGCGGTAACCAACCATAATCTACTATTAAAACTTATAGATATAAAGTTTGTAAGTTTGAAGGACTTACAAGCTTTTTATTAACTTGCAATGCAGGTATTTTTCCGAATGGAATTTTGCAACTGAATTTAATTATCTTTAACCGATTGAGCTGAAATTTGGTACGCTTATTTTGGATGACAATGCATGTGACGTCATTCTAATTACAATATGTCAGATCGTGGACGGCGGACTAGTTATTTTTTCTACACTACCACGATATGAGTATCAAATTATCAAACTGAGGGTAATTTTTTTTTAAACTTTAAATTTTAGTAATTATGTGTTCAGGTGCCTAATTACAAGCTTTTATTGCAACGATAGTTCGACTTTGTGATAGTAACAGACTCATACACGTCACACACTCATAACCATCGTAAATATGTCGTACTCTTAAACCAATACTGTGACATTAAAAAAGAACTACTTTTAAAGGAGAGCCAAAAACCGTTTTTTTCGGTTATGAATATGGAATACGATACAAGAGCCGTGGTGGCTGTGGAGTTTGAGCAAGTGACGCAAGTTCGAATCCCAGCAGAGTCTGTACCAATGAGTTTTTAAAAACTTTTGTCAGTGATTTCACACCACGTGCTTTACGGTGAAGGAATACATCTTGAGGAAACCTGCATGTGTCGAAGAGGTAATTCAAAGACGTATGTGCCTAAGACGGCGATAGGCTCACCATATGTCACGTTAACACTTGATCAGCTTCGGTGAAACGTGGGTATTGTTATCACAACACCTCTGCCTACCCCTACGGGGAATACGGGAATACAGGCGTGAGCATAAATGTATGAATATGGAAAAAAAGTAACAGTATTACTATTATAACTTTGATATTAAAAATTATACCTTTATGTTGTATGTTTAATTTGTGCTGAAGCTTACCAGTGAGGAGCTCGTGGCACAGTTGCTATTGCGCATATCATTCGATCAGCGAAGCTAAGCAACCCTACCCCAGTGTATGGGGTAAGGCCAGGGAGATGATGAAACTTACCAGTGAGAACGTGAACTCGCGCAGTAGCTGACTGCGCGTTGTCCGGCGCACATTGATACGCGCCCGCGTCCGATACTCTAGCTGCCTGCACGAGCAGTCTACTACTGCTGTGGATTCCCTTCTCAGTCACCAACGATATGCCACCACGCGTAGAGTCGAAGTTTATCGTCTGATGGCAAAGAACAATTAAACATTTTCAGGTGTATAGCAATGGATTATCAAAAAATTCCGCAATAAGATTTCAGTTACTAACTTCCATATCCGTTTTCACGACTTAGAGATAGAATTTTGAGAAACCTTTTCTTAATAGATATATAAACCACACAAAGTACACCTTCGTCTTTAGAACCACAAGTTAAGGCTGTGCGTGACTCTAAGAGCAGTGTTGTTTTATTCTGATGAAGGACGACAGACAAATTAGGACATCAGGATAGAGGCTTTTTTCCAGTTAAGTATTATATAATACATGTATTTGTTTTGCATTGGTACCATATTTATGATGGTTAATATAGTCATTGAATCGATATATTTTTTTTATTTTCATTAAAGTTGGCGCACTATAGTAACAAGCTTAGAATATGCCAGGCGGTCGGACACGGTATTCGTCTGGCTCATATTAAAACATAAAAACCCATACGTCTGTCATTTTGATGATTAAACTCCGTAAATATTGCTAAAACATGGTAGGAAAAATACGAATTTCACATGGTGATCGTATTCTTAATAATGTTTTATATTGTTTAAATATACATACATATGCTCACGCCTGTATTCCCCGAATGGGTAGGCAGAGGTGTTGTAATCACAACACCCACTTTTCACCGAAGATGATTAAGTGCCAACGTGGCAGATGGTGAGTCCATCGCCGTCTCAGACACTTTACATACGTCATTGAATTACTTCTCAGAAATATGCAGATTTCCTCACGATGTTTTCCTTCACCGTAAAGCACGTGGTGTAAAATCACTGTACATAAGTTTTTTTAGAAAAAACTCATTGGTACAGGCCCCGCTGGGATTCGAACTTGCGTCGCTTGCGTAGCAGGCGACTGCTCTAACCCCGAGGCCATCACGGCTCTTGTTTAAATATATCGCAAATATAGAACGAGCTTCTTAGCAACTATCAGGAATCGTTATCAAGATATCAAAGACGATAAGTTACAGGATACACTTGAAGTTACTTATTATTAACAAGCACATGTTAACACTGACGTCATATTGATATTGACGAGGGTTACGGATTTGTTGACACAACAATATGTCGGTTTTGGAGGCTTCGTTTTAATGGGAAGGCGGATATAAAGGATCCTGGGCGAATGATCCAAAGCAAAATAACGTATTTAGGTCATTTAAGTTTACGGGTAAGTACAGTTTTTTTTTCAATAGGTATAGTTATGCTTAGTAACTTAATATAATAGGAATTAAGTAAGTAATTTACTGCCTCGATGTTCTTAATGGTCATAAATCGCAACTGCTGAACACTGAGATCCTGGATTTGATATCCAGTCGAGAAAAGTGAAATGGGTTATTTTGTGAATGTCTAGATTACTGCACGGCTAACGGCAATAGGCTCGTCACCTATGAACCTATCTATTTCATGAGAATGAAACATAGCTGGCAAATTGTTGGCGTATAAGTCCACATGTGAGGCGTGAGCATGTTTATGTGGGTCATTTACGAACTGCTTATTTACGTGTAGACATCGTATTTGGCTCTGGAGCTCGTGTTACAGTTGCTATTGCGCATATTATTCGATCAGCGAAGTTAAGCAACCCTAACTTTAACCTGTAACTGGATGGGTGACAGCCCGAGTTCCCTCTGTGCCTCAAAAAGCACGTTAAGCCATCGGTCCACACATTTT
Source organism: Watsonalla binaria (assembly GCA_929442735.1). Taxonomy (NCBI): domain Eukaryota; kingdom Metazoa; phylum Arthropoda; class Insecta; order Lepidoptera; family Drepanidae; genus Watsonalla; species Watsonalla binaria. The sequence continues at coordinate 9,478,896 of OV838924.1, read as the reverse complement.
CCTCGTCAAAGGGGTTGTGAAGGTCAGATGGCAGTCGCTTCGTATGAAGATCTGGTAATCAGCCGCATCGGGTTGAACCAAATACCGACCCCAATAATGATAAGGTTAGGGAGGCGATGATCTAACTATAATGATTGAAATTTATCTATTGTGAAAGTTATCTGAGTTTCTTGCCGGTTCTTCTCCGAAGGCTAGTTTCCGAACCGGTGGTAATTTTCTTGTCGTTCATAAGTGCTTTACCGAGGTGATAAATAAATATTTTTCCTAAACTAAATTATAATTTGTAATCAAAATTCATCTTCGTATATGCTACATAGCATGCCAAAAAAAAATATTATATCCAAACAAAAGCTTATAAACAGAAACCTCGTCTACAGTTGGTTAGGTGATAGTAATCTGTAATCCATGCCAGACGAAATATTTCCAATTGTGCTCAAAATGCAACACACACATAATTTGAAAATTACTTAGAATAATGAAACGTGATCATAATTTTAACTGCAGTGGGTTTTTCATTACGAAGCAGTGGTCTTGCAGTAAATACCAGCGTTACTGTTTATCTCAGCAAAATTTAAATAGTTTTTATCTGAGATAAAACTGATATATTATTTCAACTCGACTGAATTATAAACGTTGATAAAAATTTTAACTTGTACTGAACCGAGAGTAGTCTTTATAGTCAAATACCGCTTACCATTAACGCTCATTTCACTCGCGATGAAAATGTATTTTTATTAAATACATTTAATTCATTTTGAATTCATCTCTCTAGTGCTGAAATATGAGTATGATTAAATCAGCCCGCTTATTTCATTTGGTTTTTAATACTTCTCTGGCTACTTAATGCTAAAAATTCATATGCTCACGCCTATATTCCCAGAAGGGGTAGGCAGAGGTGTTGTAATCACAACATCCACTTTTCACCGTTTCACAGATGGTGAGTCTATCGCCGTCTTAGACACTATTGGTTTCCTGATGATGTTTTCCTTCAACGTAAAGCACGTGGTGTGAAATCACTGTACATAAGTTTTTTAGAAAAACTCATTGGTACAGGCCCCGCTGGGATTCGAACTTGCGTCGCTTACGTAGTAGGCGACTGCTCAAACCTCAAGGCCACCACGGCTCTATGCTACGAAAAACATGAATTGCAAGAAAAAAAATACAACGAATGAATGTCAAAAACATAATTTGTCCCTAAGGCTGTTCTTCCAAACAGCTGTCATTACTAAGGTATATCTACTTTTTCAATTATCTTTTATTACTTTTACGATTGAAAATAACCCCTCCAAAGGAAATTAAGCTTCGAATCTTATTACATCTGAATGCAATACTTAATTCTTGTTTGAAATGGTTTCCATTCAAAAGCTTGCACATCCATTAATATCCAATACAAATATTCTTCTATGAATGAAATTACAAATCTTCATCATAAGATATGCATTGAATATAAAATCATCTCATCCATGAATTAACTTTGTAAATTCTAACACAATTTCACGCTAACATTTTATGCCTTCCTCATTTAACTCCGGAGTCAACAGCGAGTCATATTATTACTCCAAACGACTACTTTTGAACCATAAATGTTGGAATAAAACGTCCACAACTTCGGTAATTGTTTCTACGAGCTCCTGGAAGTAAAGATACGAGCAAAACGTACAGTCGGCAACTCCGGGATTGGATGGCATTTCTATAGCGGAGACTGGCGCTGACTAGAATCTAGACGCTAGAGGAATATCGGAGGCTAATGGCTACGAAGACGTCGTTTAGTTGAATTTGTGACTTGTAGATATTGTTTTGAAGTAGAATGTGGGGATAAACGTTTTCTTACTAGTTCTTCTCAGGAGGTGAGTTTCCTAACTATAATGGTAACTTTCTCGACATTCATAAATGCTTTGACAGGGTCCAAACTGAATCATCAATTTTTATTGATGCTCATTCATTTTTGATTTTGGAAATCGTTTTTTTTTAATACCCCTAGATGGTTAATCATATGCCCCATCTGCCGAGTTGTCCACGGTATCACGTGTGCGTTGTCGACCCTGTTAACATATCTCTACACCCTCACGATGAACTTCTTTTACCGTCTAAATGAAGAAGCTTGAAGATTTTGGTTCCATGGTATGCAAACAACTTATATTATTGCCTGTGAACCTGAATAAATGTACTTATTTTGCCGTGGGAAATCCTACATGGATACATAAAACACAACAAGGGTAGCGTTACCTGGTGACATGAGTTTGAAGCGCTGACCTTAAATGAAAAATACATACCCAGTTCTCCTCACTATTTACTCTGAGCGCTCAGAACTCGTACTGCACTCGTACAAGTTAAAACACACGTGTGTTCCTCATCGCGGCTATTATCAATTTCGTTACTTTTTAAAATACATTTTTATGTTTGAAGGATTACTTTACCTTCCCCCTATGGGTCCAATTGATGGTGTTGGGTGGTTCTGGCGTATGACGCACAATGCACGTCAGGTTTATAGTAGAGCCCGCGTATATGAACAGGTCTGGACCCCCCATTATTTCTGTCTCTGGTTCTGTTAACAAAAAAACTTAGATATCAACATCAAACGTACGAGATAATACAATACCATACTGACTGAATTTCTTGAAATTCGTGTAGAAAATATGGCTTCAAATAAAATGCAACTTTTACTTTTGGAATTCATATTCATGCATTTTCAGACAAATCATAAATTTTGGCTGTAAATATGACTGATTTTATAGATATGGATGAAGTAAAAGACGAGGATGAAATAAAAAGATTCCTGCCAGCTAAAACCGTCGTGTGTTTCGATATATAAAGTAAGTACGTTGTGATAGTAAACGTTCTATCCATACAGCTACACACCCAGTAGTGAATTAAAATGTGACGGATCCTTGACTCTCCAACATATATTCCAAATTTATCAATAATTGTTTAATCCAATTTAACCAAATTTATCAACAACTACATTTTTTACGTATATATTTTGCTTTCCTAGGAGGTTCCTAAGGGGTAGGCAGATGTTTTACAACACTCAATGTTTACCAAAAAATATTAATTTGAAAGTGGCAGATAATCCCTTGCCATATCTTACCAGTTACACTCTGATGAAACCACGATATTTTCCTTCGTAGTAAAGTTCGTGCTGAGACATAACTGCACGTAAGAAAAACTTTGGTGGTTTCATTACTTGCACCAGTTGCGTCACAAGCGACTACACAAACAACTGCTCGAAACAATATTCTCATTTATTGGCCTTGTAAGCGAACTATCATAATCAATGATTTTCCCTCATTCCATGGTAATAATGGACCTCAAAATAAATTGCATGAAATTACGAGACAAACCAGACTGGCCAGTTCTTGCATGGCCTATTTTCCTCAAAGATTTATACACACCATAGGCGGTTGAACCTTCTAACGATATATTTATTGTCAATTCCACCCGGATTCTTGCGGAAAATACCTTTGTACCTTTATAAAGTGTACCGATGGTCTCTGTCCCTTCCATTCAATGGAGGTTTAAGCAAACATTCTTTGTAAGATTAACTCTTTGACAATAGAAGTATGGGAGCAAATATGGTCGGTTCGTTCTTGTAACCTTCATTTTCCTACTCCATAGTACGTAGACTTAGGTAGAGGAAAAAATATTATTTTATCCAAACCAAAACATTACTTTTTACTATACATTTTTTTTTAGAATCAAGGAAAGCATTGGATTCTATACATAACATGACAAACATTAGTTGATATTCTTGTGCAAAGTATTTCTGGTATTTCGGTGCAATTTCGATAACATTTTATGGTCTGAAAGTTATAAGATCTGGACAGTTTACGACTTAGACATAACGTGACAAAATAATTCATGAAATTCGTTTAGTGGTTGATGTTCAAGTTACTTGTACATATTATGTATAACATTTCGGTATCCTTAAATCGATATACCGTATAACCTATTCCATGTCAGTCCTCCCACCTCTCTAATACAATATTAAAGACGCGTAAATTGTGTTAATTAACAATAGGCACTAAATAGCAGACACATATTATCTTTAGGGGATATACCTAACGCTACAAAGATAATAGCGTCGTTTAGATTTAATGTAATCTCATATTAATATAATGTTATCAATAGCGTAGCGTTACCTCATCTATATATTCCTACAATGTAAATTGAGTCCTTCTATACTACACCTCATTTGACATCTATTTCTATCACTCTTTGGATCCTTTATACTTAGTTACAGCACATGAGAAGCGGCACTGACCTACCATGTTGAGTATGATGGCGTGGCCAATGGGCGGCGATCTGGCACTCGTACTGGCCGGAGTCGCGGCGCTGCGGGCTGCAGATGCGGAACGCGGTTTGTGCTACACCTCGTACTCACGTGAGAAACAATACTGACCTACAATGTTGAGTATGACGGCGTGTCCGATGGGTGGCGTGGTGGAGATCTGGCACTCGTACTGGCCGGAGTCGCGGCGCTGCGGGCTGCGGATGCGGAGTGCCCACTCCTCGGAGCGCGGCTTGTGCTGTGCCTCGAACCGCTGGTCCGACGTGTACGTGTACCGCCCCACCGTCAGCAGGTGGATGTCGCGGTGACGCACCCATGATACCTGAGTATGCAAAAATCTTAATTTCAAACACCCCCTTATGACATGATTAATCAACAAATTATTTATTTTTTAATCACACTACCATTCAAATTAGATAGCTACTTCAACTTTTTAAACCTAGCTCGTAAAACAAAATGCGCTTTGTCGTGTGGAAATACAACCATAAACCAAAGGAAGACAGTTTTATATTTCCAGCTAAGTGGAATTTGTCCAATTAGCGATATAGCCAACACTTACAGCAGTGCAAATAATTGGCTAGAATCCATTACTGGCTAAATCGCCGCAAAAACACTAGGCCAACAAGATGGATCTTTAGGAAAAACAACATCTCTTTAATCAAATGTTTACATGCAGTTTTTTGGTAGCTAGTAGCTGGTAGAGAATAGCAATTATTCTATATATTTGTATAAGTAGCTAAGTAAATAACTTAAATATGTACGAGTTAAGGATTAGCAATATGTAATATAGTGCCAACCTCAAAGCCAAAGTTTGCACTCACTGTCCTATTTTGTAAATTCTTCACTTTACACAGCAATGTGACGGCATGACCAACTAGGCCGGTCACGTTATCAGGAGTTGTGGGGTCGAAGAATGGATCACCGGGTGTGTGGGGCCAGTCTTCGAGGAACTCTGCACGGAACCTCTTGGAGGACTCCGATACAGTGCTCTGGTCCCGAGGTCGGTTATTCCCGCTGTCTTGGCGGCAAACTGTTGGGAAAAATATAATATAATATGTTCCATTCTAGTTATAGCGTCTCACCTAATTTCACTTGATTAAAAATATATTATGTTAGTTAGTGATAATGTAGCATTAATTAAGTGATTTTATTTTATAATCGGTCCGGTTGTTTTTTCGTTACAAACTATTTTTTTACTTAATTGTATTAGTCGTTATAATAGACAACGTAAACATTATAATAGTATCATTAAGAAAAAATATTTATAGATTAATTAATAAGTTAAGTTTCTATCAGGGAATATGACGTGTTTCCTACACTATTCCCAATTTAATGTGTGGATATCTTAAAACCGTTTCTGAAAGGAAGTTATTTAAACGTAAAGAAACCTATCATGTACCTACTTAATTCTTGTTGGTATACTTTGTATACAAAAAAAATAATGTGTCTTATTTTAAAACCACCACAGACGTAAAACCCCACACACTAACCACATATTACAGTGAAAATTCCTTTTCACACAACAACCAAACTCAAACTATGTACCTCAACTTTATATTTACAAAAGTTTCACCGTAAACCGTTTCCACAACAATTCATTGCTCAGCGAAGAAAACAAAACCAGTTCAATCAGCTAAGAACTCAAACGAAATTAACTTTTGCTAACAAATAAAGTTACTTTTGTTCTTAACACAAACGTAATCGTAAATCACGAGTAATTGAGAATATCCAGGCGGGTGTTACACAGAACAAACGATAAGTTCATTAAATTATAGAAAGTCGCAGAGTTGCATTGCATACACCTAAGCTTGTGTACATTTTGGTACCCACACTATGTAAGCGCGTTAAGCTAACATATCAGGCGTGTGTTAGTGTGAAATAAGGTTGAATATGCATGCATGTTCTTGGAACTACAAAGGTAACAAACAAGCCTGCAGTCTTATAGTAAGCAGCGTAGTTTTGTTATGAACTTCTGCAATAGCAGGAACTCGTCCACTTGGAATAATTTTAATATGAAATTAAATCTCACCAATAGTTAACACAGCACCTACCCCACCTCTTCTCCACATAATACATCACTACCTTAAGTCACCATTATTTGGCGGCTATCTTAAGTAAGATAAAAGTATCTCCGATTTCTCCTCTGGGGCAGCTACGTATTTCAAGCGGGTGATCTCGTTAAGCCCTGCTTCTCTTGAAGTATGGTACACGTTCAGCTTCGTGTATGTTTTTATATGGGTGGTAATATCGGTTGCTATTCTCTATAGTGCGAAAGCCACAATATTCCCTGTTTACCATAATACATTATATTTTAGCTGATAAATTCCATCACAGTGTCAACTTTATGATTATGCTTCAAACGTTCGTTCTTATTTCCATATAGATTTCAACGCCCGTCTCGAAATCAATCCGAAGAAATCAGACCAGTTTGATTGCTTACTCGATTTCCAATTCAAAATCGAGTATAAGATTGTTTGCGCGCGATATTTTGGTTCTAGCATCATTATTTAGCCGCTGTCCTTATTGTCAACATAGGTATAATGCTCGGGGTTGAAGATTAATAGCCTCAATTGATCAGATTAAAAATTAATCGAGTTTTCACTAAGGACCAGAAAAGAAATGGAGTGGAAAATTAAAACGTCCTCCGCGGAGACGTAAATCTTGATTGTCAGTCGAAGCTTGATTAAGTTTTAAATTTTAAGTTATGACCCGAAGACCTGTCATGTCGATGGATGAATTTAGAATCACATTTATTATTAAAAAATACTTTACTCTTTTTTTATACCACATCCACCACTTTTATGGCAGACTTTTGCGCCGTGTTTGTCAAGTGGCTTGAATAGTTAACCGGTAATAGGCAACTGGTCTGTCCTAACCCCTTATTACAAAACACACTAGAGAGGAAACAAAGATATTCTTTGGTTTAAAAGTAACATCATCTCTTTCTGTAATACGGCTTTAAACATTGATTATTTGAGTCTTCCTTTAAACCATGTTTTGTAATAATGAAGAATGGGTCTTCTTGAAGCCTGTAACTTCATTGCACCGATGAAATGATATTATAACAGCAAAAAAATACAGATTATATCATATTATCGTTTAAACGATGAGCACCCTTCTTGAACAGACGCATTTTATTCGCTTAAGAAAATCATGTCAGGGAGCTAATTCTACATTCTCTTGTTGCGAAAGGTCGCCAAAGGTATACCAAAGAATGACTAGTACGAATATTTATTATTCATAGACGAGACTTGTTAGTCGCACCTGCAGTGGGTGAAGGTTGGCCTTTACAACTCGTAGACTGGTAGATTTTGTATTATGCGTCTAGAGATGGTTGTATTTAATAGTGTTTTTCCTATTAAATATATTTATTTATTAGCGTTTCAATATTATTGTATTTATCCTTGCCGTTCCTAATCAATCCTAGTGTAATAAAGTTTGTGTGTTTGTTATAGAAATTAAACTTCAAAACTACTCACCAAATGTGTAATATTTATATAATTCTTTAACCAATATTTAAAATTGATTTCTGGGCAGATGTTTGGTAATATATCAACAAATTTTATTCACACTTTTGCTTGATGTGATAATTTTGCCATGTAGGTATTACAACATTCCAAATTTAATTATTAATCCCAAGTAAATTTCACACCATTACACATAGAATGCTATTATTATTCCATTCCATTCATACCAAAATATATCGACTAAAATCGCAACACATCAACACAATAAACATAATTATGATTGAAAAGACATAGGTCAAGGCAAACTACAATTAATTAAATATGGCCTTACCAATAATACAGGAGAGGAAGTGAACCGTGAATAGGCATAGACTGGTGCGCGCCATCGCTCAGGCCTCCCGATTCCCTGGGGAGGTCATCGCTCCTGAAACAAAGAATTTGTTAATAGGTCTACAAAGTATATGACTGACCCTCAAAGGGGTGTTTTAGAAATAAAATATAGGATATACAATGTTAAATAGGGTAAGGTTAATGTTATGCCAAACATGACAAATGCCAAATTTTCGGAATAGTCGACTCATTGTGTGGTTATTATCAAGTTGGAATAAAGCGATTTCGTATAAATTTGAAGTCATTAGCTGGTTTTAGAAACAATTTCCAATAGCTTTATTTACAATATTGATTATTTTTCAATATATATTTTTATATCTCCTTCGGAAAATTACATCAATTATGTTGGTTGATGACGTGCTGCGTTGGTATTATACTTGTCCATACTGACAAGTTCTTAATTTAAATAATTCAGAACTGGTCGATGCTGTAGAATACCCCTTATTTATTCATCAAAGGAAAACCGAATGTTAGTTCCTTAAATCTAAGCAACGTAAAATCAAATTTATAACAGTAGCGTCACGTAATATAATAATGTCATCGGACGTCATTTAAGTTTTGGGGATCTCATGTTTCAGATATTAATTTATATTTGAATATTTATATACATGTTGTAAGTTGTACTCAAAACTACCTAAGACGTCTTGATCATAATTAAGCCTAAAAGTTTTTTCAGAAAGTTACTTAATATTGACAACAGATAAAGTTTCATAGAAAATGTAGCATATTTACCCAAATAGCCCTTGAACAACAGAAGGAAAGAAATAGCGTTGTGTCCACCAAAGTGTGTCGTATACTCGTAGTGTGTTATCGTCCGTAAAACAATAGAGCCATTACGTTGCCACGGTACAAGGGAAATGATACAATTTGTCCTCGCCGCCGCCGCGTCGCGTGTAAACAAGAGGAATCGTTTTCATTGTCATATTTAACACGTGTGGTTGGATTTAGAAATTATCGAATAACCTGTAATGTACTGTATGAAAATGAACTAATCATCGTTAGCATTCTATATTTTATATTCAGGAACCACCAAATTAAGATAGTTAACATATTTTTTCCACAGAGCCAACTCCTGCCTACAGACATCTAATAAATCTAATATCTAAAGATATCCATATAATAAATTGATCATACAAACATCGATACGTGAACCTTTCCTTCGGTTACTCTTTTAGTAGAATTTTAAGGTATATACGATTCCAACACCTACAAATTAACCGCACAAGCTTTGTATGAGGCTTGTTAATATAATACTAAAACAGACCTATTTATCTATTAAATTTACCCTGTTCCAGGTAAGCTGAGACAAGGTAGCAGCAATTCAAAGTAAGCACTCATTTGTAACCTTACACCACCTAGCTTGCGCCGCTTCTAGCTAGTTCAAAATGTTTATACTTAAAACATGAGAAGTAAAACTCAAGGTAAACCAAGCTTCGTAGACGTCGTAAGCTTAGAGAGTTTATTATTTCATTTACCTGTTATTGAACTGCGTTACGACTGAAGGAGGATCGATAATTGGTGAAAGCATATTGATGCAATATGGACTTACGGTGCGTTTTCTTGTCACTCACTTTGAGAGAAATAAAAATAAAGAAAAACTAACATTGTTGTTACTATGAGATGAAGAAATACCCCAACCACTGACACACAACAGAAAAAATAAGAGGTAATTAACTGAAAATTTATAAGACTTCAACTATGACGATACGTTTAGCATGTATCATTAAATTATTGATAATTATTCGTTTAATTATTATAAATCGTATTGATAATAATAAGACTATAAGTGTTCCAATGCAGGGCAAAGCACTGCCTACTACATTGTACCTCATTAGTTACATGTATATTTGCTGAGAATTGGCAATAATATAACAGTGTAGACAAAGTAATCTTCAAATTGTGAACAGAAACGCAATAACGAAAAAAAGCTTAATAATTCAACCCGTCGACTGCAGTACGTACGCATTATCAATTTTGATTCAAATTGCTTTTCGTACGGGTCATAAATACTACATGACCTATATTTGAAACAAATCGCTTCTGCTTTTCACTATGTTTTCAGAGTATTTACTGACCTTGCAGTAAAACGTGATGCCACTGCAAGCATATATAAAGTTAGCCCATGGTTTGAGCAGTCGCCTGCTACGCAAGCGACGATCGAACCCCAGCGGGGTCTGTACGAATGAGTTTTTCAAAAACAGTTATATGCAGTGATTTCACACCACGTGCTATACGGTGGAAAAAAACATAGTGAGGACAGACATAATATGTAGGTTACATATTATGTCTGAGAAGTAATTCAAAGACGTATGTGTAGTGCCTGAGACAGCGATGGACACTACGTTTGTCACGTTGGCACTTAATCATAATCATCATCATCATCATCATCGAAATAAAATATATACGCATTGTGCACAAACACAACCTATGTTACATACAAAACCTAAGCCTTCGTGATGTACATAATTGTAGCATAAATTATCGGATGTGAAATTTGTGGTAGAAAAAAATCGAACACATTTTTAAACAGACTACATATTATTACATGAATAAGCAAAAATATATCGTTACTTGGAATCGCTACACTATTTTGTATAAAAGCAACATGAACCAGTTTATTTTACCATCATTTTGTGTAATGCAATGCAGTTTTAATCGCAAACTCTTCTCGGAAACCAGTTGATACTACTTTAATACCTCCGACGAGAAAATAGAAACGGTAGTAAGAAATTACTTTGCTGTTATTAATGAAGTTGTTAAGATTGAGAAAGCGATTTGCATATTTCCTAGAGAGAATTCTTAATTTGTAGTTTATGGTTGAGAAGTGAGGCGTTGTGTATTTGATACTATTGTGTATCATTTTATACTGATATTTTAAGGAAATCAATGCTTCATGGTGTAAATGACTAGTTATAAGCAATACTTACAGTGGTTGAGTTTCTTGCCGGTTCTGCTCAGAAGTTTGGTGGTAATTTATCAACGATCATACAGGCCCAAACTAAATAAATAATTTTCAGGTTCATACTTATGCTCTCGCTTGTATTTCGCGAAGTACATAATAGAACCCACATTTCTCTAGTTAATTATGTTTAAGTAACATGTAATTGGGGGAGAGCCTATTGCCATTAACCGAGCACTAACTCAGTCTCCTGACTGCTACTGGGAAATTACAAATGGAAAAACGCTTTGCCCGTCCCGGGATCGAAGCCAGGACCTCGTGTTACACAGTAGCGTTTGGGACCACTAGATCAACGAGGCAGTCATTAATGTAGTTATTATAGGTGCCGTCGCGAGTAATAAGCTCTCAGCGGAAATAGGGGGGTAACATCCCATTTAATTACCCGACTTCAAAAAATGGAGGAGGTTATCAATTCGACTGTATGTTTTTTTTTTTGTATTCGCACCGCACCAGTCAGACAGAGATATAGTATTATACTTACTACTGCGTATTTATGCGCATCAGCGCTCAATACTCGTGACGGCTCCTATGGCAGTACTTGTTATTATACTGTCAATGTTGGTACATCTCCCTTGGTGTTGCAAGCAAAAGCTGCAAAACTGTTGAACATCAGGCATGCTACATAGTTGTTTGCTATCTAAGATGCCTGGCGATCTAGTAAAAAATACATAGAAATTATTTTAAGGAAGTTAATAAAAGTGTGAATGAAATAATGTAGAAGCATATCAGCCTGGGGATACTTTAGCAACAATACTTAGGATTGTTTCTGTAGTATAATCCGCAATATTTACATTTGTTTTAATGAAGTGTTTTTTTACCGTCAATAGTTTCTTGCGGTGTTCATCAAGTATATAAGTTATTTTTTTCTTATTCCCATTACAGAGTGACTAATATATCCGAATTTGGTACTCCTTACCTCCTTACCTTACTAAAGTGTACCAACAAAACTAGTTGATGAAAAATTAACGCCGAAATTAAATATGTTCGGGTCTCCTAGACCAAAACCGCTGAGTAGGGTAAACCCAGCTGACGCGTCGCAACTTTGTGCCAACACACGGGGTCACACAATGTACTGAGGTACTTGGAAGGATTAAAATGCTAATTATAGCGTTATCTTTGAAGTATTTTATTGCAACAAAATCCAACGAATTCCGTACACAAAATGTATCCCGCACTTTCAAATTCAATGCAGTTTTCTTATCAAAATGTAGGTTTATAAATATTAAGTTTCCTGGAACGCTTCCCAAAATGGTTTCTTAGTTGAATGCCAAGAATATTACAATACTCTGATGTCCACTCGCCATCTTTTGGTTGAGATAAAGGGCAGGTATTACGTAATCCCTTTGTTCGCAAGGTGCTTTGAATGGAGTCATTTAGGTTTTATATCCATGATTCCCTGGAAGCCCTTCATTAAAAATACTGCAGTATTTTTTTGAGAATTGCTATCTTTGTGTAGGTTTTCTGAGGTTTATTTCTTCAAAATTATTATGAGAAATGATACTACAAAATATTTTAGAACAGAAATTGGTTCCATAGAAAATAAATGAACGTGATTTGGTGGCCTTGGGGTTTGAACAGTCGCCTGCTACGCAAGCGACGCAAGTTCGAATTCCAGCGGGGCCTGCACCAATGAGTTTTTCTAAAAACTTATGTACAGTGATTTTATACCACGTACTTTACTGTCAAGGAAAACATCGTGAGGAAACCTGCACCATGTCTGAGAAGTAATTCAAAGACGTATATATAGTGCCTGAAATGGTGATAGACTCCATCTGTCACGTTGGCACTTAATCATCTTCGGTGAAAAGTGGGTGTTGTTACAACACCTCTGCCTATCCCTTCGGGAGATATAGGCGTGAGAGTAATGATACTTACTTAAAGGTATTCTTTCTACATCGCTTCTCTGGGATGTTCCGAAAATAGTTTTATTAATATATAGTGTAGAATGTAAAGTACTGTTCGTTTGTATACATATTCTTCTTCTTCTTCTTTAAAACTGCTCATCTGAATTCGAAAATTATTTCACCGGTGTTTAGAATAGAAATTTAGGGTGGTATTATGATATGATATTACACATGTACGCTATTATTACAAGAATCTGCCGTAGCGAAATTGCAATGTTAATAAAATAACAACAAATAAAAAATAATACTTTAATTATAATAATTATCTACTTAACATTTTAAATATCGACCCATATGTTTGTATTTCGAACAACCGATGTTAATAAATTGTTTCACAAAACAAAGCTACGAACGAATTTCTCAATCGGAACACCGGCCTATGATAACATGAACAGAGTTAAAATTATTCAACGGTTTTGTTATTTATAATATCCCTGGATAATTTATGCGACTTGGGTAAATAATAAATAACAACAACTTAAACTTTCCCAAAACGGACTTTGTTAAATTTTCGAATTCTCTGATGTTACGATAGGGTTCACTTGAATTAACCTGTATACTTTAAATCGTTCGACTGTGTGACAGTGACAAATGTATACATGGCATATACACCAGCCTGATTTCTATTCTGTTGAAAATTGGTAAGTAGATATTCTGTGAACCGCATTATGATTTTCACACATAATTGAAAAAAAAATAGTAAAATTTGGGGGTTCCCAAAACTTTGAACCGTACCCCTATCACGGGTTTCCCACCGTTTTCGTTATCTATACTCGCTAACGTCTTCGCCCAACATTAGTATGAGAAATTGTGCAGCGACTCCCAGCGGTGACGTGAAGGACTAGAATATCTCATACAAATATTGCGTGTTACTGAAGATCAAAACTAAAATGTTCATCAAACTCAATACGCGCTTCTATGGGCAGGTTTTAAAAATATACTAGAAAACTCCGTCTTTTTTTTTCTGAACTGAATAGTTTACGCGAGAGACACTTCCAAAGTGGTAAAATGAGTCGTCGTCCCCCCGTAACTTCTTAAATAAAAGATGATAAAACTAAAAAAAATATATCATGTACATTTTACCACGCAAAATTCCACCGAAAATTTGTTTGAACGAGATCTAGTAGTTTGTTTTTAATGCGTCATAAATCGTAAACCGCACCGGAACCCTGCGCACTTTTACCGGTTTTTTATAGTACTAAGCCGACAAATAACTACTACAGTCTGCCTTATGATAAGCTCGTATCACAAGTGTCACTCACGCTCTGGCTAGCTAAAGAATGAAATAATGACAACTGGCATGGAATGGCAATGCGACTCCACTCCGACTTCTCTCCTCCATGGCACTGGCGACCTTACTCACCGCGGGAATACGACACTACTCCAACGTAGGGACATGATTAAGGCTAGCAGAAGACGGGGGGGACGATGACCTAGAGTTCACGACGAGTCTCGCCGGCGAGGACGGAACAATGGTCGGTTTGTGTGCTTTTCAGACATTGCTTGCTGAAGCAATGTGATATCGCCGTCAGGGTCAATAAGGACGTGCCTCAGACGGCGTCGGTAGGATCTATAATACCTTACTCGATATGATAGTCTCCAGTCGGCAGCGTTGCCAACTCTCCTTATTTTTAAGTAGATCTACGTATTTTAGGCCTTTTCAAACTCAAACTACTTACTAACTTCAGTCCACAATCTACGTATTTTTTAACAAATTTCCAAAACAGCTCTAATTAGGCTAAATGGGCGTAATTACCTTCATAACAAAGGCACACTCAGCTCGCCTAACAATAAAGGAAACACTAACTGCAACTTTATTAAATTTTTTTAGTTATATTCTATAGCTACCCAACCAACAAGAGGTTTTTTGCGAGCCATCTGATAAAAACTAAATAAAAAATGGCAGCTTGATGAAAGCTATTTTTACTAATTCTACGTATTTCTCAAACCCCGTCTACGAATTTTCCAAAATCTGAGTTGACCACACTGCCAGTCGGGTAGCTACCCATCGAACTTCAGATCCCATTATGCTATAACTTTCTTATTAGTCATTTTAGGTAGACAATAAATCGTCGTCGTGACATTTTTTCCAATGGTGTGACATTCAACAACCTTCGACGAATTTATTCTAACATAAATTCAGTTTGGAAGAAACGAAAATAGTATACCTAATTCAGGTTCGACACTCTGCTAAGAAGCCATGGTGGCCCTGAGGTTGAAGCAATCGCCTGCTACGCAAGACACATTGAGTTCTTCTAAAAAGACTTAGTGCAGTGATTTCACACACATTTCTGAGAAGTAATTCAAAGAGGTATGTATAGTGCCTGAGACGGCGAAGGACTCACCCTCTCAAACTCAAACTCAAACTCAAAATATCTTTATTTGATTAGACTTCTTACAAAGTACTTTCAAATCGTCAGAAGGACACAAAATACATTATACATGATTATAAATGTTACCACCGGGTTCGGAAGGTAGCTTTTGTTGAGAAGAACCCGGCAAGAAACTCAACAATTACTCTTTTAAAAAAATATATATTATACAATGTTTTTGGTTACAGTATTTATATCTCATGAATATAAGCCCATGGGACACAGCACAAATGCTCAATTGTCAAATATAATAACTAAAATATTACAAATATTTGTGAGCATGGTACTCTGTCACACTTTATCATCTTCGGTGATAAGTGAATGAGGGAACTCAGGTGTGAACATGTGTGAGTATGTGTGTATGTACACTACTACTAAACAGATAGAGATATAGACAAGAAACGTTAATGTGTCTCCCATTCAACTAGACGGTACAAGATTATCGCCCCGTCTTGTCGCAGTTTCCTCTTATACAATTTACATAGCCCCGGACGTGTGAAAACGACCCTATTTCGCATTTCTCACTCGACTGTCAGTTTGAATAACTTTGTCTTACGGATACTAAATCCGTTAGTTCGTTTAGATAACGTAGGACTTCTTGTAAGTTTTCAATTCAGGTCGAAGTTGGGATTATGTATAGATTGTGGAGAGATTTAAGTAAATACAGGGTTTTGGTAATGTGACGGCAATTTGTTATGGGAATGTAGTTATCCGATCAAAGCGTGTATGAATAGACATACAGCATAATACTTATATTATATTTATATATAGAGCACTAATAGTAAAGTTTGTAAGTTTGTGAGATTATAAGCGTATTCTCGGGATCTCCTTAACCGATTTCGAAAATAATTTTACCAATCGATTGTAACGTAATTTGTGTGTGTCAGAGTGTAGCTGTATATTCACCTGAAAATAATTTTATGTAGTAGATAAATTACACAGCATATACAGAAAAACAAATGAAAATTATTTAGACCCTAACAAATATATTATGCTCGGAATTAGTCCCCCTAAGCCTTTGAATAAATACGTATGAATTATTACAATGGTTTTGCACACGTCAACGGACGATTTTGTAGTTACGCTGAGCTAGTTCCACTCAATACAAGCGATTGAATCACGGTGTTAACGAACTATACATGTGGACTTTTTTTCGACATCAAACATTTTTACATTTCGTGTCGTGAACTGAATTCAAAACGATCTATTTGCGCAGTGGAGGTTTCGAGCTATTTGTCACGTTCCACTGTTTTAAATCAACTGGCTGCTTCAACTCTTTTTCTATATTAACACAGATAAAGTGGCAAACAAACATACAATCTACGTGATGGCAAGTGGCTTCAGTAGTCTTTAATTCGTTGCTAACGTTATTCAGGATGGAACCACAGCGCCAATAATGAGGGCCAAAAAGATACAATACATATGCTCACGTCTGTATCTTATGGGGGTTGGCAGACCACCGTTCGCCACATGCTGCGATCCTTACATACTTCTTCGTCCACATTCGTGCATCTCTTCATACACTTCCTTTCGTCAATCACACAATCAAAATAAATTATCTATCAAACATATTTTTGTTTTATTGGCTAACCAGCAACAGGAGGCCTACTAAGAGCCCTTCGCTTTAAGCAAACAGTATTAAGAGCTTCTGCTATTTGACATTTTATTTGGTAAGAAGTTCTTAATACGTGCTGCTTTAACGATCATAGTGGGCCCCCAGTTCCCAGAGCTCAAGTCGAGAGAGATAAGAACAAAACAAAAGCAGCCCTTTTGACAGTAAGTGAGTACTACAGCCAAGCACGCTTACGCGACGAGGGTGACACTTGCGCTGCGGTTTTCTTTGATGACACATTTCGACGCCATATTAATTAACCTTTGAGAAAAGTCCAAACCAATTTTAAGATATCAGCTCAGTAAAGGTTAAATAAACGTCAATTAAAAAAAATACACAAAATGCAGCAGTAATGTACGTACAATATAAATACATATTGCTCACGCCTGCATTCTTCAGAAAAGTACACGTACATTTCGGTAGTTATTTTTATGTCCCATGTAGTTGAAGGCGAGCATAGTGCCATCAACTGGGCACTAATCGTGACTCCGGCAAGCGACTAGTATATTAAATTCAAATTCAAAATATCTAAATATTATTTGATTAGACTTCTTACAAAGTACTTTCAAATCGTCAGAAGGACATAAAATACATTATACATGATGATAAATGTTACCACCGGGGTTGAAAGGTAGCTTTTGTTGAGAAGAACCCGGCAAAAAACTCAACAATTACTCTTTAAAAAAATATACATACTATACAATGTTTTTGGTTACAGTATTTATATCTCATGAATGTAAGCCCATGGACTCAGTTCAAATGCTCATTTGTCAAATATAATAACTAAAATATTACAAATATTTGTGAGCATGGCAAATTCCAGCCAGTCAAAGCAAAGATCAAACTAAGATTAATTAATTGTAGCAAAAGTACAGTGATACATCCCAGGCTTCCTTATCACAAATTGCATTACAGTTGGAAAACCCAGTAACACTGCCTATCCCGGGGCTCGTGAACCTTGGATTCCGCAGGAGACCTTGCGACTAATTGACCAACGAGGACTTATAAATGTCATCAATAATTCCGATAACTTTTGTAAATGATACTCGTAGATTCTGATATGAGTATCAACCTTCATCGAAATCCACTGCTGGACAAAGGCCATATCACCCAGCGAATTATTTCGCATCAGCTCGATGTAAATATAATTCCCTTAAATAATTTAATCCACTGAAAGAAAGGTAATGTGTGTTTAGGGAATGCTGTGAAGTCAATGTAACATGTAAGTACCCTCTTTTGAGAGGGAACCGGATGTAAAAAAGCAATTAAAAATTACTCGCACAGTCAAACACGTTTGAAGTATCGTTAAAATTAGAATTCCATTAATCGTTTTGTTACGTATTCAAATTGGACGATACTGAGTTAATTGGATCCAAATTAATTTGGAATTTTTCGTAATTAGAAGTGTTTTACCATTATTTGTTTTGTTTCTTCTTACACGTTATGAAAATTGTGTTTAGCAACACTATTTATAATTTTAATTGTATTACAGTGTTACTCAACAACTGATTAATTGTGCCTGCTACTGATAAACTAAAGATGGAAATACTCAATACCACTTCAGCCGATACGGAGAACAAATCTAAGACCACTAGATCAATAAGGCAGTCTCAGATTGCAGATTTTTATTACAATTGTTTTTTTATATGTTGAAAAAAGATTCTTCGTAACCTAAGTTTGGAAGAATCTGCGTCTCTGTGGATGCAGGATTAACAGTACAACTAACGAATCAGTAGGCCTAGACAAAGTAAAATTTTCTCGCGCTTGCACTATTAAAAATGATAAGAATTTATGGAAATGACATAAACCCATACATTTTGTATCATGAATTTCGTACTCCAAGATACGTTTGACACGATGTTGATACGCCATTTTCAACCCTAACCCGCCTCCGAAAAAGTATAAGCAAAGAAATTGTGAACGTTGAATCAGCTATACTTGGGGGTCTGAGGACTAAACTTTTACCCAAACTACTACCAAAACATAAAACTCACCAAGCCGCACTTGCTCATAGTTCAGATCAAACTAGCCCAGGTAAGTTTGTGACACGTTTTTGAAAGGGGTAAGCCGAGAACTATCACCGATATACGTCACGGGTGAAATCACGAAATAAATTATTGATAACACACGCGTTTGATATTCATTCAAGTCATGCGGGTTGTAAAGAGGTTCTCACACGTTCGTGCTTTGAGCAAGTTTGTTAGCCAACACTCTAAGCCAGGCTTTGTCTCTTTACCCGAGGACCCTCAGCACTCAAATATGTGCACAATTTGTGACCGAACCTATCGTTCTCGATTGGCGAAGTTGCCGTCAAAACTTTCCGAACCAATGACGCAGCTTAAATCATCATACATAGATGTATAAAGTACTGATGTATATAATATAGCATCCAGATTCGTGTATCTAAACCAACATAGAATATTTTTTATTGTGTTGATGAAATGTACATGATGTATGGTTGATTTTCTTGTCGGTTCTTCTCAGGAGGCTAGTTTTTGAACCGGTGGTAATTTTTCGATTCATTTTCATAGTATTCGTATAGAATTTGTCTATTCTGTAGCCTAACATTACTTTAATGAAAACTATCCGTGCCATTTGCCTACCGAGGGGAGGCAAATAGTTGGAATACGAGTCGAGCACGTAAATAAGTACCTCATTTTGAATGCGGTTGATGTGATCCGATATACAGAGTTTTTGCCAGCGACACCTTATAAATGGCATAATTTTCCGCAACCCGAAACCATATTTCCTCACCTAAGTTGACAATCTGTACATAAATGAAGCTAGTTTTACGCGTGGCCGCTCGTGTCACGAACAGTACCCCTATCACGAGTTTGCACCGTTTTCCTAATCTATACTCGCTAGCGTCTCCGCCGAATACGTGAAGAACTAAAATATCTCATACAAATATTGCGAGGGTCGCTAGCGAGTATAGTTTACGAAAACGATGGCAAACCCGTGATAGGGGTACAGTTTTATAAATTCCACGCGTAAAAGCGGCACTGTGTTTACGTCACTAGTCAATTCATCTTACTCTATATTCCCCGTGTTATGTTGTTTTGAAATATTGATAATATTACCTCCAAAGGTGTAGGAATATGGGAAAATCCAAGTCGTTTGTGGTATATTCAATTTTGGATAGCGTGATTGTATGCTACTTCAGAAGATCGATACGATTAATAAATTTGGGTGTTCGAACACCCAAATTTATTAATCGTATCGATATCTTCAGTACTTAAAGGCGTCATTATAATAGTTATCATCAAGTCTTTAATGACTGACCTCTGCCAACATATATGATGAAAATGTTGCCTAAAACCCTTTTGGTCAACTCTTAATTCTTCCAGCATCATCAGTTTATCAGCCGAAATAACATCTCTTTACATTAATGTTACGGAGGTCTCTTAAATATCCAGGACCTGTTAACTGCCCCCTGCGTTCAGTATTTGTTAACTGACTTAAAAAAAGCAGGAATTGTATATTTATAACTAAGTATGTATTGATTATCAAAGCTAACTCAAAATTGCGATTCTTCATTCTAAATCTGGACATAATGTTAGTTAACGAGCGACACGATAAACTTAGAGACAAATGGTACTTTCTTCGTCGAAACGGTGGAAAAATGTCTACCGCTTCAAAGATCAGGCAAAGTACTCCAAATTGTCGAGATAAGTTCCTTTAGCGATAGGCGTAGACAAAGTGACTGACGGCAAGCCTCTTGCAGATAGAGAGAGAAAAATCTGCTCTCATTTTTCTAATTTAAGGAAAACAGTATCAACATTTAAGTAATGAAGATTTTTTATACGTATACAGCTTCGCCTGCGTGGCAGTAAGTTTCCACATACAAACTTTAAACCCCTATTTAAACCCCCTTTTATAAAGGAGTGTGATTTTGAAAAATTCTTAGATCATACAGCATCTCACCAAGTGCATACTTTCCGAATTTCATGTCTTTAGGATCAATGATTAGTCTGTGCGTTGATATTATGTGTAAATCAGTCAGATTGCAGCCAGGACTTTGAATTTGATTTATATTTTATTAATTTAAATAAAAATTTTATTAATAAAATATAAATCAAATTATAAATAATTATATAAAAAATTATAAAAAAAATATAAATAAAATGTAATTTTTCACATTCTCTCGCTTGATTTTACCTGTAAGGTAGTAAGACATAACACAATATTCCAATTGAGCAATCGAAAATATTTCGGCCTATTTCCAAAGAGATTTTGGAAAAGGAAGACACAGATGCTAAAACTAATATTTTACCCCAAATAATGGGCAGGTGAGGTGAACTCACTCATGTGAACTTCCCAAATTCAAATGATATTATCTTAATTAGAAGAGACGGTTTGATAAAAAGTTTTTATAACTGAAATACAAAATAGCAACAATATATTTAAAAAAATATTGCGCCAAATCACAAACCAACAATAACGTAATTATGATGAATGACTGTTGAAATTGTTTTTAAAAATACGTGTATATATTTGAGTATCCCATAAAATTTATAAAATGTATTGTATGTAATTTATATGCTGTTATAAATTTTTAACTCACAATTTAATCAAAGCCTTAAAATACGGGTAATATAAGTAAGTACGTAGCTTGTACGATAAACAGGAGTATTCTGAAACATCGCTTTTACGATTTGATGTCATTATTGGAAAAGTATTAAAAGTTCTGCCGTTACAATTTGATTTGAAATAAACCCGGCAATTGCCTCGTAGTTCACAGTACAGAATCACTTACTTTAAACCAATTTTTTAAGGCCTACATCGATGTTTTAAGGCTCAAAACGTCATCTCACCTGTCAGATAAACTTATAAAAGTCGAAAACTCGCATCAGAAAAGTTGATAACACACACTTTTTTGCTGTTCAGAAACTAGGTACAATTCCATTCACAAATTGTTCCATTTAATTAATTGTCAACACTTTGTAACACTTGTAAGAAAAAAACAATACACTCGAGTACAAAAGACTCAAAAAACAAAAGAGCGCGAACTCACTCCGGCCTTTGTTCACTTGTCAAACTTCTCAAAGTTGGAACGCAGTCGTATTTTTTTATTTACACTCCGAATGGGGTGAATATAGGTTGTTATTGTACCGCTTGCGAAAACTCGACGTTGCGATTGTTGGGTACGTGTAACCGTTGCGTGGGTAGGGATGCCACTGCGAACTCGGATACCCAGCGCGCCTGCGTTGGCTTGCGCCACAGGCTTGTTCTGCACTCCTGATACATTTCTGCTTCAATTAATCCAAGCTCTATACTCAATTACACCTACGAGTGTTGCTCCCCTGGTGAAGCTTAAACTGTTCACGAACAGGTGAAGAATTGGTATTAGAAAAAAAAGTCGATGATATCTGTCTTGTATAAAGTTTGCGCGTTGCAATGAGTCTTTTTCTCACAAAAGTTATTTTATTATTATTTTTTATTTGTAGGTAAGTGAAATTCTCGTGTAACAATGACTGTGACATTGGAAACAATTGCCAGGTACAAAATTAAACATATTATTACATTAAAATATGACACGATGTTATGCTTTTCTGCTTGAAAATATTGATAAATTCAAACTTTTCAGATAAGTTTATCTTAACGCATAACGTAGCGATAAAACCTGAATTACATAAACGGTACTCTATTATACCGTATATTTTCAGAATACTTTCACTCATTTATCTATACATCTATCCACATAAATGAAATTGAAATGTCTGTTTGTAATTCCAAATAACAACTTTTCACTAAATGCATGAGAAAATATACACGTCCTGACATTTTTTTTTCTCTGCCTGTCCGTCCGTCTGTTTGTTCCGGCTAATCTCCGAAATGGCTTGGCTAATTTTATAAGGACTTAGGCTACTTTTATAAAAAAAATTTTAGGGTTCCGCGGGGCACAGCATGTATAAATTATACATTATAAGAACGATCCTAAAATAATCATCAGATTACTGATGTACTCCTTAGTAAATACTCGTTAACTCCTATTAAACCCGTATCACGACAACCCAAGTACTACAAGTTGTGAATGCAAATTCAGTAATTGTGGCTGTGATTGGCCACAAATATAGGCTCACACGTAGTACCCCTGTGAGTATGCTTTGTGCATTCTTAATTTTACAACCCAATATATGGTTCTGATAATGGTGCAGAATATACATTAAAATATGTTCGTTTTTGTTTGAATTCATGTTGTTTTATTTTACCGGTGGCGGATAAAATACCTGTCTATTGCGCATATCATTCGATCAGTGAAGTTAAGCAACCCTAACCCTAGCCAGTAATTTGATGGGTGACCGCCCGAGTGCCCTCAGTATTTCGGAGAGTACGTTAAGCCGTCGGTCGCGGTTGCCAATTAATCAAATCTTTGGCAATCGTTACAGGTCAGTCGGAGGCCTAAAATAGTCTGACAACTGGTTTAACACAGATCACAAATTTTCCTAAGAACTTGAGCTCTGCCGTTTCATTGTTGTACCATTTAAATTCAACGTAAAATCTAAGAAGTTCTTAATACGCGCTGCTTAAATGATTACAGTTGGTCGCCTGTTTTGCTTAAAATTTTAAATAGAGATAGTTTTGACTCTTACATACACAGGGTACTTAAAAATCACTAATTTGGTGCGGTAGTTACTTTGTTCAGCTTAAAAGTACCTGTCTAACAATACATTAATCTGAATATCAATCAACTTGGATGAAAAGTGGGTGTTACAACACCAATGCACACCCCTTTACCCCCCGGAAAGGTTACTACATATAATCTAGAAAGTAGCGAACTAAAAGGTTTGTTAACATAAAGGTAAAATTTTGCGTGAAATCAGATTGGAAGGCCTGAATAAATTCTGCATAAATCCTTATACCCAGCAAAAAATTACAAAAGGACCGAAACTATTTCGTCCCAGTATAAAATATGTTCAGCCAACTTTTGCTATGAATTGAGTCCTTACCGATTGAGCGGACCATCACAAAAAGTTATTTATATCATATCACATACGGTACGCTAAAATCATGGCTGGACGGTGCCGAGTTTACGCTCCGTTTGCTCTTGTTATACTGGTTTATAAACTATGATTGTGGTCTTTCATGTATTAGACTTTTTATCATACATATTAAGACGGTGGACTCACCATCTGTCACGTTGGCACTTAATCATCTTCGGTGAAAAGTGGGTGTTGTGATCCCAACACCTCCGCCTACCCCTTCGGGGAATACAGGCGTGATCATATCGATGTATGATTAAGTACCAAGGTGACAGATTGTGATTCTATAGCCGTCTCAGACATACATATATATGTCTTAGAATTACCCCTCAGACATATGCTGGTTACTTCACGATGTTTTCCTTCACTGCAAAGCACGTGGTGCCTTAACTTCTTAAAAACTCAATTAAAACGACAGTAAAGTTTGCATTCGCTTGAAGCATTTTAATTCACAAAAAATCCAACGATTAAAACAGGAATTTTCTCATTTTAAGTCAGAGTAGAAAAATATTTTTTTAGAAATAAAAAAGGAACGTACTTTTGAGAGCAAATAAAATTTGGTAAAACGTGGTCACGTTTAAAAGGTTCCTTGACATAGTACCAGTGTATGCTATATTTTTCTTTGACATGAACATTTACCGACCACTGTAAAAATGCACCCAACCCACGAAAGTCAAGTCAAAATAAACTTACAGTCTGTAAGTATGTGGTAAACATCATTTTATGGATACATATACATACATATGCCCACGCCTGTATTCCCCGAAGGGGTAGGCAGAGGTGTTGTAATACTAACAACACCCACTTTTCACCGAAGATGATTAAGTGCCAACGTGACAGATGGTGAGTCCATCGCCGTCTCAGACACTTTACATACGTCATTGAATTACTTCTCAGAAATATGCAGGTTTTCTCACGATGTTTTCCTTCACCGTAAAGCACGTGGTGTGAAATCACTGTACGTAAGGTTTTTTTTTTTAGAAAAATTCATTGATACGGGCCCCGCTGGGACTCGAACTTGCGTCGCTTGCGTAGCAGGCGACTGCTCAAACTTCAAGGCCTTTTTTAACACTACGAAAGAAAAAATACTAAAAAATTGTAAAAAAAGTCCGACATAGGTATGTTTTTTGGAAGCACACAAAAGAATTTAAAGAACGTCAAAAACTTTTTTAAAATATGGGTTTGTTGGTAGAGTAGACATAATAAAATAAATTCGTGCTTCCTTAACTTAAAAAGAAAAGGTTTATTTCATACCTTTGAATTGAAAATTAACGTAGGTTTAATTAAAACCTTACCCCCTCTGGCCAAGGTTGAAATTCCACGAAGCATTATATATTCAGTCCTGTATAAAGTAATCGAAGTCAATTTAATTTTTGCGCTTCCGTCATCAGACAGCCCAGCTTAAAGCCTTCCCTTTATATCTTAAAAATACGTTCGCTTTAAGAATTTAAAGGATTTTTTTATCGTTTCCGGGTTTCTGTTTGTACGAAAATTTCAATATCTTTTAAACTTTTTTGCTATTTAAAAATGTTTCTAATGAATTTTAAGTAATTAAAAGTACATTACAAATTTTAAAATTATTAAGTTTTTTATATGCCCTTCCATTAATTACCCCTGGCTACTAAATTTAAGTTTCGTATTGACGTCGAGTGTCGGTTTCAAATATGAAAAAAAATACTTTATCATCTATGTATTGATACTCGACGTCGAATATGTCGCTGAGATATCGTACATTGCGTTATCCCAATCTACATCAGGTGCATCGAAGAAAACCGTATATAAATTCGCTCTTCTAACCAGATAGGAAAACTTATGTACAGTGATTTCACACCACGTGCTTTACGGAGAAGGAAAACATCGTGAGGAAACCTGCATATTTCTGAGAAGTAATTCAATGACGTATGTATAGTACCTGAGACGGCGATAGACTCATCATCTGTCACGTTGGCACTTAATCAAATTCGTTGTGATAACAAAACCTCTGTCTACCCCTTCGGGGAATACAGGCGTGAGCATATGTATGTATGCATAGGAAAACTACTTTCCGCGGAAAACAACTTAAATAAAATATGGAGCAAAAACGTATTTATACAAATTCAGTGCACATTTTTATTAAAAAGGTGCTGCCGCTTATGCATTGAAGTGTGTAATAAAGGCCCATTCACATGAAGTTTATAAACGACACTGCTCTTGCACTTCTTAAGTTCGTCGTTCGTCGCCAGGCAATCTCAATAACTTGCACGGTTATAGTGCTAGGCTTATAGCCATGTGTGCACGGAATTTTAAATTCAGAAAGAGTTTCAATTTTAACTTAAGAGCATTTAAAAGCAAAGTATCGTTTAAACGAATAGATTAAGAAGGTTATGTATAAAAAGCTGTGCTCGCGGTGTTGTGTTCTTATATTCGTATTTACGCCTCGTTTAAAATTACATTCTTTTTTCAATATAATTGACTTTTAAAAGAGATGATGACGTACTTGACCTCACAAAATAACATACATTTATAGACGTGCAGATTATAAACAAATTCAATGAAACGTAGGCGTAATTAGTCAGCATCCCCTCCCTGGCTTTATCCCATATATTGTTGGGGTCAGCACTTGGTTGAACCCAATGCGGCTGATCACCTGATTTTTATACTAAGCGACTGTCCTCTGACCTTCACAACCCCTTTAAGGAGGAACATCTGTGATCTGGCTAAAACCAGTTGTCATCCTATTTTAGGCCTCCGACTGACCTGTAACGATTGCCAAAAATGATAAATTGGCAATCGGGACCGACGACTTAACGTGCTCTCCTTGGTACGGAGGGAACTCAGGCGGTCACCCATCCAATTACTGACTAGGACTCAGACTGCTTAACCCCTGCTGATCGCTGCGCAATAGTTTGCGCTGGTTTTGCGCTGGTTTTCGATTTTACACCTTGGGTTACAAAATCGCAATTTTTTTACGGATCCTAAATTATTTTGAGAATAAAATAAGCCATCAACCTTCCTCGGTAAATGAACTATCCAACACTGAAAGATTTTTTGAAATCGGACCAGTCGTTCCTGATATGAGCGTGTTCAAATAA
Source organism: Watsonalla binaria (assembly GCA_929442735.1). Taxonomy (NCBI): domain Eukaryota; kingdom Metazoa; phylum Arthropoda; class Insecta; order Lepidoptera; family Drepanidae; genus Watsonalla; species Watsonalla binaria. The sequence goes on along the minus strand of OV838924.1, from coordinate 9,451,850 downwards.
ACAAACTCTGCAACTTTATAATATAAGTATAGATATGCATGTAGTAAAAACTGCTAATTTGTAATTACAAACGGATATTGAAATTTTATAAATATGTATAGTTTTAGTTTGATTATCTGAGTTTATTTCGATACCCTGATATAATTTAAGACTATTAGTTCCGCTGGTGGTGCCAGTTTTGTTTCACTTAACCTGCCGTAGAAAAATTCTATTGGACTAACTTTCAACCTAACTTCAATGAAAAAAGCCAGACTTGAACCATTAAGCCGTTTTTATGATGTAATTTGAAATAATATGAACTAAAATGCTTTAGTTCTTAAAGTTTAGATTAAGCAATATTGATGAGGATATTTGGATTTGAATCTAGAAGCGCTATAGAATAGCATCCTGTAACATTAAATTTCACATATAGCAATGAAGATATTGCTGTGTAAGGTATAATTACAGGTATCATCATCTCCCTGACCTTATCCCAGACACTGTTGGGGTCAGCACTTGATTCAACCCGATGTGGCTGATCAACTGATTTTTATATGAAGCGACTGCCATCTAACTCTCAACCCCTTTCGACGAAGAAAATCTGTGATTTGGGTTAAACTAGTTGTCAGACTATTTTAGGCCTCCGACCGACCTGTAACGATTGCCAAAGATGATAAATTGACAACCGGGACCGACGGCTTAACGTGCTCTCGTGGCACGGAGGGAACTCGGGCGCGAGGGAACCCATCCAATTACTGGCTAGGGGTAGGGTTGCTTAACTTCGCTGATCAAATGATATGCGCAATAGCAACTGTGGCAAGAGCTCTTCTAATATATCGTAGGCATAATCACAGGTATAGTAATAGTATAACTCTACGCAAATGTTATTAAACTTACTTAATGTTTAAGCAATTAAGGGTGATTAGTATTTGTGCCTTAAATAATCAAATTAGTAACACGTCGTACGTCGCAATAACTATGCAAATCCTTCTTAATTGCTCAAAATTGAACCATTTTGTTGTCCGTGCAAGGAATTACAAACTATACAATTCTAGCGCTGGTATTGTATTCGGGTTACGATTTCTAAAACTCATATAAAACGTTGACATTCCTCTACTATTTATGAATATAATATAGATTTTTCAACCTTTAAACCCATTGGCCGTGGTGGCCTCGGGGCTAGAGCAGACGCCTGCTACGCAAGCGACGCATGTTCGAATCCTAGCGGGGCCTGTACCAATGAGTTTTTCTAAATAACTTATGTACAGTGATTTCATATCACGTGCTTTACGGTGAAGGAAAACATCGTGAGGAAACTGCATATTTCTGAGTAGTAATTCAATGACGTATGTATAGTGCCTGAGACGGCGATAGACTCACCATCTGTCACGTTGGCACTTAATCAAAATCGGTGAAAAGTGGGTGTTGTGATAACAACACCTCTGCCTACCCCTTCGGGGAATACAGGCGTGAGCATATGTATGTATGTATGTAAACCCATTGGAGTTCGAATCCTACATGCAAACCAAAAGTGTATCAAGATCCGTAAAGTACTCGTTCAATCTGAGAAATTAATATTACATGGATATAGCTGTGCCCTGCTCTTACATCCGCGTAGACAAAGTTCATGGGCGGCCCGCGATACCGCGCGTTTTTTTAAAATACAAGTATGTTAAGTTACTCTTCGTAACATTAGCTATCTGCCAGTGAAAATCCCGTTAAAATCTGTCCAGCGGTTTCGAAGATTGCCCGGATCAAACAGACAGAGAAGTTCCTTCAAAATTGTTTTTTTATCTTAGTACCGTATATACTTTCATATACATTTAATGAAACCCTATTAATATGAACTACAAACAGACACTTAACTTTTATTTATCTTATAAGTATACATATATGTATAGATAACGACCTGAATTTTATAAACTGTGTTAATGATGAAACAAAAATATTTGTTTTGAGTACATACTTTATTTGTTAGCACCACCCTACCCCCTATTATAACAACCCCTATCATAAGTTTTCTGATAAGAATGATAAACATTAAAACAAAGTGCAGGTTAAGTTATTCTATTTTCTGGAACTAAAGCCTCTTTCTCGCTAATTCAGTTTCAGTGATCCCGTACAAGTATAATAAAACTCAGTACAAAGGAAACTTACTAGGTTCTCGAGGCATAATTTTGTTTATCTTGCAGTTGAACTTCGTATATCTAGTCTCAGGCAGATGTCTTTCACTTTGTAATTAAGATTCAAGGGCCTTCAATTACAAGATTTTGAGCTTACCAGTGGAATTTGAGCCTTATAAGTTGGTAACTGACAGGACATTTACCAATCAGTATAGATTACGACGAGATATATATATATATATTTAGATAAATAAAATGTATGTGTCTGTTTATAATTTAAACTTTTTTATTAAAAAAGGAAAATCGCCTTCAAAAAGAGAAAATTAAAATTATGTGAAATAAATTACTTAATTTTGAAATTGGTGTTTGACACCGAGTGTGATGCTATATTTGGCACCAACTTCAAAAGTAAGTAATTTATTTCACCACCAGGAATCACTTGGGAAGTATCACCAACAAATATTTTTTTTTTTAATGAAATCGGTTCACCTACTCAAAAGATCCGAGGTAACAAACATAAAAAAGAATACAGTTGAATCGACAACTCCTTCTTATTTTTTTTTTTTTTTTTTTTTTATTCAGTATTATAAAAAAGAGTTTTTGCACAGAGTGCACGCCACTCTTATTGGTAACACAAAAAAATAACAACTATCTTCGTAACTCTTAACAAAAATAAACATAACTCTATTCTAGTAAACATGGTCAAAGTCTACGTTTGATCACCCTTTGCACCATGGCATACAACATTCTGGCCTCCAACGAGCTGGGGCTTGCTAAGACTAAATTGCACGTACCAGTATCAGACAAAACTAGCCCTCTCAGGGCAAGTTTGCTCCTGTCAGCTTCGCCCCGGACACACTCCACTAGCACATGGTACACATCCTCCACCATGTTGCATTCAGCACAGTTTGGAGAGCTGATCTGTCCCATCATGTATCGGAATTTATTAAGCGGAATATGTCCGGAACGAAGCCTTAATGCAGTTACAATTTCACTCCTACCCATATCAACTGTATCGATCCATGATGATCCAGGAACACACGGCTGGATTGTTTTGTACCACACACTTTTGGTTGTGGATTGTGTATTGAAAATGCTATTCCACATATTTAAGCAATGTTTCTTAATAAGACCATAATATTCTGTAAAATACGGTGAACATGTGTGTGGTACACCATCCGCCACTGCTTCCCTAGCCAAACAATCAGCACGGTCGTTTCCTACCAGTCCAATATGAGCAGGAATCCACTGCAAATAAACATATTTGTTTTTCTTCCTTAATAATAGAATCGACTTTATTATACAGTAAGCAACAGGCAAACCACGCACACCGGAAGTGCAGCGCAAAATGTGCTGAAGCGAACTTTTCGAATCTGTGAAAATAACAAAGTGACTGCGATCAATCGTATCTATGTAAGATAAAGCTTCCGAAATAGCTATTAACTCCGCATGCATTATGGAAATAGTCGCCTGTATGCTCAGCTTTAAGGATACATCTGACTGAGGGTCGACGAAAGCAGCTCCAGTACCGCTCTCATCTATAGAAGCATCACTGAATATTTTGTAGTGATTTGAAAAGTGGGATGAGATATGCTTAGAACATGATTTCTTTAAAGAATAGATGTTATAAGACCTCTTTGCTTTATCAATTCCATCAAAATTAACTATTATATTTGGAAGATCTATATAAGTTATCCACACATCCATGGAGAAGGCTTCAGGCGTAATGCATGAGTAAAAAGAATCATTGACGTCAAACGTTTCGCTCATTTTTATAAGAAGGGGTTTGTTCTTTCTTCTCCAATATGAACGTTCCATACTACATGCAAGAGAATTCAGAGATGGGATAGTTTCATTGTCAGTAAAAGAATTACTTCTAAACCAGTACTTTGCTGCCAAATATTCCCTGCGAATAAACAAGGGCGGTAACTTGAGTTCGCACTCCATCACATGAATAGCAGTGCTTTTGATAAAACCACCTATTACACGCAAACATTTGTTTTGAAACGTATCTAACTTGCTCAGCTGTGATTTGCAACTGTTAGCATACAGAAAACTAGCATAATCCAATCTACTCCTTATCATAGAAATATATAAACGTCTTAGATGCTTTGGGTGTACACCCCAGCCGGGGCCTGCTAATACTTTGAAACTGTTCAACCGCCTCGAAGACTTCTCCAACAATTCATTTATATGTTTGCCCCACCTAAGGGACCTATCTAGCCACAAGCCCAAATATTTAACAGAGTCAACTACTTGTAAATTAGTTCCGTTTATATTAATATTGATTGGTTGACGTGCAAATCCCTTTTTAAAAACACAAATATTACTCTTATTTTCAGAAATACTCAAACCAACACTTGATAAAATCAAGACAATATTATCCAATGCAAGTTGGAGCCTACGAGCAGCTTCCAAAAGACTGTTACAAGTCAAATAAACAACAAAATCATCAGCATATTGTGAAATGTCTACATTTTGTATACTCAGGCAAATCTGCATTGTAGCTATATTGAACAACAAAGGCGACAACGGGTCACCTTGAGCAAGGCCACGTCCAGTACTTCTGCTTAGAGCTGAATTTTTCCCGTAAGTCTTTAGATTTCTTAGACTGAGAAAGTTCCAAAGATAAGAGCATATACTAGAGCCTACTCCAAGTCCGTTCATAATTTTAAGGAGGCAAAGTGGATCTACATTATTGTACGCATTATCAATATCAAGGAAGCAAGCAACCGTAGCTTGGTTATTAGCAAAGCCTGATTGTATTTTGCATACAAGCGCTGTCAGATTATCCATAGTGGACCTGCATTTTCTGAAACCCGTAGTCTTACAGGACATAAAATTATTTTTCTCAATGTACCACTCCAATCTATTAGCTAGAATAACGTGAAATACTTTACATAAACATGACATCATAGATATGGGCCTCAAGGAAGACTCTGATCGTGGATCACGTCCGGGCTTGGGGATTGGCATAACAAGTATATCGCGCCACTGATTTGGCACAAAACCTGCTGACAAGAACGAGTTGTATAAATTAACTAATATACGCTTACCATTCTCAGGGAGGTTTTTAATCATGGAATATGAAATATTGTCACAGCCAGGACATGTATCCTTAAGTTTTATGGCTACTTCTAATTCATGGAGAGTTATATCAATGTCCAGATTAGTACTATTAGGAGAGAACTGTGGGTGTTCAGGGCTAACGAATGGAGGTGCTAAAGCTTGGAGCAAACGAAGAGCTCGGTCTTCCTCTACATCTTCTTCTCTATTCTTATAATTACCTTTGAACCACCTCATTTTCTGCCATAAATCTTTTTGATTAACAGTTTCACTTAACGATGTACAAAACTCCTGCCAAGATTTTCCTTTAGCGGTACGAATAGCTGTTTGTGCCACCTTCACCTTTAAGTTGAGGAGGTCTAAGTTAGCAGGTGTAGGATTACGGCGAAATTTTGATAGAGCAAGTCTTCTCTCTGCAACTAATTTTGATAGATTTGAATTCCAATTAGACTTAGGAATAAATTTATTCTCAGGGTCTTGGTTAATCTTGGAGTAAGGTATGTGAAGCTCAGCCGCAATATTCATATAATCCACAAAAGTATCATAACTATTTTGTAGATTATCTAATACAATCCTATTATCATAAAGTTTTTGTAAACAATTTTTGTAAGACTCCCAATCTGCTTTTTTATAATTGCGTCTATAAATAACACTAGAAGGAGATCTGAAGCTACTAAACATTTTAATGAATCTATGGTCACTTCCTAAAGTCTCATTGGTTACTAGCCAGGTAAAATTAAGAGCTATATCAGAAGATACTAGAGATAAATCAGGGGTGGATTCCTGTAGAACACCGTTGCATAATTTGACGCGGGAAGGTTTTTTATCATTCAAAGTTACAAAGCAACTATCAACTAGAGCATCAAATAGTTGATTACCTCTTAAATTTGTTTTGAGCGACCAGTTTGGGTGATGCGCATTGAAATCACCTAATATTAAAGTTTTCTTTTTAAAAAAAGAGAATAAATCATCCCAATCTCTTTGCTGAGTGTGGGAAGACGGCGGGCAGTATATAGACAGTATATATTCTACGTCTTGGCAATTATATAATTTCACACAAACAACTTCTAGAGCAGGGTTGTTGACCCTCACTTTATACTCATGACATTTGACTGAACGATGTACAAATAAAGCAACTCCCCCGTAGGAATCATGTCTGTCCGACCGGTATACGTTATAACTACTAATTTTAAAAATACTGTTCGGATCTAGCCAAGTCTCACAAACCGCAGCTATGTGGACTCTATCCTGGAGCAAAAGGTGATCAAAAGCAACTTGCTTGGGCCTAATACTCTGCGCATTCCACTGCACGATATTAAGTCTTATATTGTTATTGTTATTGTTAACACTAGCCATTGAAATAGTCTACTATAACTTTCAACATTGGCCAATCAGAAACATTTTCGACAATTACTAAGATTAACCATTCTAACGAACATTTCAAAATTTTATGAACTTTAGACTTAATCGATAAACCTTCTAAAAAAATTATTTCTTTAAGTCTTATCAATAGTTCGGTAAAATGTACCTCCCTTTTTGGATCTGAAGGATGACATTGTTCATTTTCCGAAACACTTGTTTCTGCATCAGAAAGAAGAGGACGCCCTGTCGGTAAATCTGCTGATCTAAATCTTTTCTTTTTGGACTTCCTCACTTGGTTGGGCGTGATGGGTGTCTCGCTTAATTTGCTTGGTCTTCTAACGACATCGGCCAATGTTATTGTATTCTGACCTGGTTGGATTATAGTAGAAGTACAGCTAACATCTGGGTCAATAACAGGCATAGGAGTACTTGCAGATAGTAATCTTTCGTTGGGGGCAATGACCGGGCATGGGATAGGTCCAACGAGCTTAGTAAAGGGCTTTTCTGTACGTACAATTGAATTCCGCCATTATTTCTCTAATCTTTTTTTCCTTCTTGAACATGGGACAACTTCTAGATAAAGCCATATGATTTCCTGAGCAGTTCACGCACTTATATATTTCTGTTTCACAATTAGAATGATTTTGGCCACATTTTGGGCAAATAATTTTATTAGATCCACATCGTTTGGCCGCATGGCCAAGTTTCCAGCATCGGGAACACTGAGTTACAGGAAATATAAATTTCTCAACATTAATAGAAAGCCCGTCAATATAAACGTATTCTGGTATTGAAGAACTTTGGAAGCATAATCTGACAGATTCACTAGGTGCCCAACCAATTTCAGATTTGACACGACGATTTAAGCGATGGACCGAAATCAACGTAAAAGGGCTTGGACATGAAATGTTCTTGAGAATGTCTTCCTCTGATAATTCTAAATCAACATACCTTATAAGACCATAAGAGTAACTTTTCTCCATACCCCGGTGGAAACGCCATGCCTTCTCAATAAAACATTTATTTGTTTCTATCTTTCTAATAGTCTCAACCTTAGAAGTCTCAATACGCACTCTATACTGATTAATATACTTCACTCGGAGAATGTCAGATATGCCCTGTTCTTTAAATAATTTGGCCAAAGCAAATTGCTTTGGCAAAAGCTCCTTACAAGATATGTATAACTCAAGTTTTTCTTCGCCTTTCACCTTCTTTTGCTTCCTGTTAATAATCCAATCGCTATCATTATCCTCCTCCCCCTCCTCCTCTTGTCTTATTCTTTTTATTGGTCTCTCAGATTTTGAATTTTCCATTCTAAATTCTTCAGATTGAATAGCATCCTCAAACCTGTTATCTAGGTCAGCTTCATTAATTGATCCACTACAGCTAGAAATGCTGAAGGCAGACAAAATCTTCAGGGGGTCGTCCTTTGCACTCATGTTGGCTATACACTAACAAAACGATTCGGAGTATTTATTATACACCGCAGGCACTATTTCTGCTACAAAATGAACGGAATTAACTAAAATAATAGATTTTAAAATTTTTCTTGAAAAATTGCACACATCACGAATGACAGCACAACTGTCAATCCTCTCCTTCTTATTTGAAATTGGTGAATTGCAGAACTGAGAAAAGAACAGAGAAATTTTTATTATTATCAAATTTCTACCCAAGTATTTTGCATAAGCATTCTATAGTTAAAACACTTAACTAGTTCTATTTTTTGAACATTCTGTCTGTATACATTAGTGCTCATCACCCTGGCCTTATTCCATACATTGTTGGGGTCGGCACTTGATTCAACCCGATTTGGCTGATCACCTGATTTTTATACGAAGCGACTGCTATCTGAGCTTCGATCCCATTGCCGAGGAAAATCTGTGATCAGGGCTAAGCCAGTTGTCAGACTATTTTAGGCCTCCGACTGACCTGTAACAATTGCCAAAGATGATAAATTGGCAAACGGGACCGTGCCCTCTGAGGCATGGAGGGAACTCGGGCGGTCTCCAGTCCAATTACTGCCTAGGGTTAGGGTTGCTTATCTTCGCTGATCGAATGACATGCGCAATAGCAACTGTGTCACGAGCTCCTCATATTAGAGATATTATACATGAGCAGTATTCTCCATTTCTATAACTTAACATTTCTACTAACTTAATATCCTTCTTCGACCGTTATTTTTAAACGCCAACGTAATCACAAGTAAAAGCTAGTGTATGCATATTTAAAGCGTATGTTAAACACCTTTGCCTAATATTCACCCTATTTAACACAAGTTCGTGTAAGATAACTGCTATGAATGACAGACTCTTTTTTTTTTTTTTTTTACGACATGGTCTCTCGCAGTTGGTAGGGGGGAGTTACCTCCACTGCTTAACCGGACTAAAGGGCGAGACCCAAGGGCCTCCAGCCGAGCTTAAACTTAAAAACTAAGCAACACAGCTAAGGGCACCCCGGTGCGGGGTTCGGACCTCGGCTTAGGGCGTTGCTGGGGGATGAGCTAGGGAGCTGGATCTGAATGGTATTATTTAGGGACATGTTTAAGGCTAGTGGCTCGGCGCGCGCCGGCCCTAGCAGAGGACGGGGGGGACGGTGACGTAGAGTTCGCGACGTGCCTCGCCGGCGAGGACGGAACAATGGTCGGTTTGGTGTGTGCTTTTGAGACATTGCTTGCTGAAGCAATGTGATATCGTCGTCAGGGTCAGTAAGGACATGCCTCGGACGGCGTCGGGTGGAGATTTGGGAGGGGGTATATCGGGCGGCCGATACGATTAGTGGGTTGGGATGTTTTTCAGCAGATTCGAAAAAACGCTTAGAGGCGCTTTTCATAAACTGTTTTATGGTGGGAATTTTGAAATCTACATGGAGTTGACTATTGCGAACGTACCACGGGACTCCCGCAGCCTTTCGCAAGAATTTGTTTTGGAGGACCTGCATTTTATGGATATTAGAGCTGCCCTTGTGTGCGAAAACAACACTGGCGTATGTCATAATGGGACGGATGCAAGAGAGATAAATTCTCAACTTAGACTTAAGTGACAATTTACTCCGTGCATTTAGTAGGTAGTGGAGTCGACCAAGGGCAAAGGAAGCACGTGACCGTACTTTCTTTGTGTGGGTTGCAAAGGACAAGGTTTGGTCGAGGATGACGCCTAGGTATTTGGCCGTGGATTCCCAAGGAATCGGTTGGCCGAACATGGTTACAGATGGAGGAGGATCGTGATATCGGTCGCCAGAGCGGCAGAAGAGGACAGCTGCGCTCTGACAGACTCTTGGCAGACATTATCGTTATATACAAGATCCTTTTGTTTACCCCTCATTGTACCGATTCCTTCACGTCATTGCAATCTGTGTCTAATGATGTTTACCAAAAGACCCGTTATTGCTTGTTGAGTAAATATGCTACCATCGGGTTGGTAGGTATAGGCGTTATTATAATGTTGTGAACGATAAGGACTGGTACCTCATAGCTTTGATGACGTAATAAATAGAGAGGATTTAGGTAAATCAGATAATTAACATAACTTAATAGGCGATAGACTCACCATCTGTCACGTTGGCACTCAAGCATCTTCAGTCTACCCCTTCGGGGATTACAGGTGTGAGCATATATGTGTACAATTTAATGACTGGAGAGACAGCTATAATATATATCTTTAGATTCTTCATCATCATCACACTCTTGTCGGAGCAGCTGATGTGATAAAGGTCCTCCACCCTTCCACGTGTTCCTATCCAGCCGCATTATTCACTAAGGTTTTTCAGCGCTCGTCCATGAGTATCGGTGTTAAAAAAACGAAATTGAACCTTATCCTCTATGTATTATGTATCAATTTAATATGATAGAAAACGACGTTTATCGTCGAGATCAACGCTGAGAAACCTTAGTGAATAACACGGCAGTGCAGCTTCTTTGGGGTGTATTATACTGTAGCCTGCTAATTGCCCTCCTTATACGAAGTAACGACTATTTTACATTTCAGTTGTTTGGTATAACTCATCCTTGGTCATCCCCTGCCACGCCTTTCTTCTATTTTACCTTCCATAAAATATCAGGTTAATAAGGATATATTACTGCTACTAAACGGCTTTTTCATCTCACAATTTAATGCACTTGATTGTCATGAAAGAAGCTTTTTATTTTTGTTTGTCATGAATTCAGTTGGATGCTTTGCGTAGGTTTATTGTAATTTTAACATTCTTAAGTTTAAATAATTATGCTATCCTTAGGTAGTATAGCGATTACCGAAACATATATATATAGATTTTTTTTTTTTTAATTTTAGTCATCAGTCTTTCTCAAGCACAAATGTTCGCTACAAAAAAAACTTGTCGATGAGTGAACTGATTCTTGACTTAATTACTCTTATACTTTTCGAAAGGCACCGTGTTCGCCTTGGGTTTAAGAAGTCACCTGCCAGGCAAGCGTCGCAAGTTTGAATACCAGCGGAGCCTGTACCAATGAGTTTTTATAAAAACTTATGTCCAGTGATTTCACACCACTTTACGATGAAGGAAAACATCGTGAGGAAACCTGTATATGTCTGAGAAAAATGCAAATGAATGCATGAATTAATTCAAAGACGTATGTATGTATACTGCTTGATACCTAATAATTAAGACAAACATAGTGAACGATTTTGATGAACCTTTAAATATGCCTTATTCCTTTGAAAGTCGGCACGTTATTTTCCACGCATATGATTTCACGAGCAGAACTTTGCATTTAAAAATTTGCTTAAAGCACTTACAAATAAAATACAAAACTCAATCAAACAAAAATAATGGGACCACCAATTTTAACAATATGGTCACGGCGTTTAATTTGCGGTAGGTCCAATAACTTCGTGCAACCGAATTCATTTATTGAAATTACAATCTGTTATTTAATTACAGTTCAAAGTACATGCCAAATTGATGGTGCGCACTACTTAGCACATATGGTTTTATAAATTTAGTACCCACATGGGCTTGCATGAGCGGAGTACTTATCTATACACCATCTTTTATTCTGCGATTATTTAACTAATTTATTAACTATTACCACAAACCTTAAAAAATATAATCTAATAATTAAAACCCTTAAAAATATAATCTTATAACTAAAAAATATTGTTAAAAGGAGTCCCTGTAGGCAAGGTTCCGAAGATACTGGCAGCATTCCCCCTTTGAATGGCAAGACTAATTCTTTGACTGAGGTAGCTGCCAGCTCTTCGGTCTCCTGTGATGTCGAGCAGAGTATATTTTTCGTTGGTAAAGATCTTCCTATGAAACTTAAAACAAAAGCCTTATATCTAAGCACACAAATATATAATAGATGCGTCTCAGCTCTTCAGTAGTCAGGACTTTCAATTTTATATGTACCCCTATGGGCGCTTGGTCACTGCCACGATATCGTCCGCCACAATACTTGACTACAACGACACAGTGGGAAAGCGTTCAGTAGTAATAGTATCAAATTACTAGTCCGAAGATATCGTGTCGTTACCGTTACCGGCCAATGTGAAAGTGCCCAATGGGTAATACCCCTATGGCTACATATAAAATTTAAAGTCCTGACTGACGCACTAACATATCAACGCACAGTGTATGCCTCTGTTCCTAACCTAATAAAATAAGTATTTTCAAATATTCCACTGCAAATGGCGGTTGAAAGTTTTAATGTAAAACGTGGGCGAGGATGCGGGCGCTAGCTATAATATATAGAATAATATATGTAAAAACGAAATTGTTTTGAGATATAATACTACCCTTATTACGAGTTTTGCTCCGTTTTCGGAATATATACTCGCTAGCGTCTGAAATCCATAATATTTGTGAGACATATTAGTTATTTACGTCACCGCCAGGAGGAGCTGCATAATTTCTCATACAAATATTCGGCGTAGATGCTAGCGAGTAGATTACGAAAATGATCCAAATCTCTAGTGATAGATATACAGTGTGAGCTCTCGTACGAAAATACGATGTATGACAATGCCATTACTCGTAGAATTGTCATAACACACAAATATTTAGTTATCACATTCTAATAGGCTGTGTTTACTGAGCAACACCTTCAAAACACTGAGGTAAAAAGCTTGAAATCATAAAACCCGTCTAAAACAATATGTTAAATTACAGAAATAATAAATATACATTATAATATACATTATTCATTAGCTTCACTTCCCTCGATCCCGAAACTTTGATAAAACGATTCATTACCTAAAAGTAGGTTCGTATGAATGTTTGCAAAGTTCCAACTTCTGACGCGAAGTTGATTTTGTTTGAAAGTATAGGGTACAGTGACATTGTAAACACGTGCCCGATATGACAGCTCTATTGACCTGATGCCTTACCATAAGCTCTTGTCATCACAGTTACACTGTGTGACAGTGACAGTATACTGTGTGATAGTATTAAGCGTTAATACTAACTCTTGTCATCACAGTTACACTGTGTGACAGTGAAAGTATACTGTGTGATAGTATTAACACTTTTATACGTCTTATAATCTGTGTTATAATATTATAACTTTAAACGAGCAATGCTTGACTCTCTCAATATATATTTGTATATACTATCTGAGTCTGAATCTCGGAAACTGCTCCAACGATTTTCATGAAATTTTGTGTGTAGGGGGTTTCAGGGACAAAAAAGATAGCTAGGTTTAAATTTTGGAAAACATCGTTTTGACTATGTTTTCAGGCAATGAAAAATTCATAAAATATAATTACAATACGACAGCAAATTTCGCAAACATTTGTCAAGTTATGATAGTTCAGACGAGAGGCTACCAGCTTACGGGGCGATAACGAACCTAGAGTACCTCGATTCGAGGCTGACGTTCACCGGTCCAGTTTTTTTTTCACCATACATATATGAGAAAACGTCGTCATTGAGAAGAAATCGAGCACAGCTCGGTCAACCAGGTTCTAAGAGTTTAAATATCATGACAACAAGATGGCGCTGGCTTACAATTGCAATCTTTGAGTACAAATACACGAGAACCTTAATCGCGCAATCGCAATAAGAGCTCATCGTAAGGAATAAACGTACAAATAAGATTACAAAAGCTACTATAACTGCTTTACAATATTCTGAGTTAGCCTCATTCATATTCATAATAGTCGTAAACATCATTGTTTTTTTTCTGACTGAACAAACTAGCATACCACTCACATTAAGCGATCCAAAAAGTTTAACTTCCCGTTAGCGAACGAAGAATTCGAGTGAAGAAAAATCTGTTTCATAGTAAAAGCAACTACGCCTTGTTTGGTGTGTAACACATGTCATGTCTGAGGAAGTTGGAAGGAAACTTGTTTCTCCAGCGAATTCCTTTGTCCAGGACTTCGCACTGGCGGTTGAAATTTTTACACTACTTATTTGAGTGTTTGAAGCATGATTTCAAAACTCTAGCACTTTTGAATGCAATGCACCAATTTATGAGAACGTTTTGTGAATGATACAACCTGCATATGTCTGAGAAGTAATTCAAAGACGTATGTATAGAGCTTGAGACGGCGATGGACTCACCCTCTGTCACGTTGGCTCTCATTCATATTCGGTGAAGAATGGGTGTTATTGTTACAACACCTCAGCTCACCCCTTCGGGGAGCCTTCTAGGATAGCATGAGAATTTTATTTATTTAAACTTAAGTAATTAGTTGCTGTGATTTGTTACTCCATGAGCTTTATGGTGAGAATATTATTGGAGAATATTTGAGGAAATTGTTTGTGGAACTTATGGAACCCCTGATTAACAAAACATGGTTTAAACCAAGACTCTGTAATATCTCAGTAGCAGCTTAGTCTGGATTACTCAACATTTATGTATTAACCTATGTGTGTGACAAAAAACATACGATTTTCAATTATGATAGATTTCAATTCTATTCATTGCATTATCTCTCTATATAATGGCACTGATACAAAACTATCACATCAACCTCTGAAAGAGAATCAGCAGAAGGTCTGCAATATTCGATGTGCAATATTTATCCCCGGGTACTGTACTTCTATCATAACTCCAAAGTTTTACAACTTCACGTATCGCTCGACCCTAACCTTAAAGTATGCATATTGTCCACTTCATAAAATATTTATTCTTGTTCCGCCTTCCGTGTCTTCAGTCAAACTATTGGCATGACATGTCACTTGTTTTATGACAGTTTTATATCCTTTTCCAAACCGCATATGTTAAGGGCCGAAATATATCCAGCAATGAGGATCCTATAAAACACATTTGGTAGTTTTACGTGGATCGTAAACAGTGGGACAAAAACGTTTTTGGTTTTATTTCTATTTTCACGGATTTCTCGGAAGCCCCTGGCTTCTAATGGGACTACTTTACTTGCTCAATGGTAGCCCATGATATATTTTATTATCATCACCTACCTTGTGAGTTTCAGTTAAAACGGTTTAGGGTTGTGCTCAGTGCAACGGCCTTAGAAGCTACCTTTAAAATAATTGTTCTTAATTCTTAAGTGATTGCTCTTACCAACTGAAGACTTTTATAGTAAGTAGAAGACCGTTATTTTCTACCTGCAAATAAAAATTATGCCTAATATAATTTGTTTAGCATAATCCCTACTTTTTTTTCTGTCTGTCTATCTGTTACGCTTTCCTGCTGAAACCTCTCAACCGATTTTGATGAAATTTGGCACAGACAATTTTTAGACCCTGAGAAAGGATAAAGGCGGCCTTTTATTGCGAACAAAAGTATTATATAAAACTAACTCTACGCGGGTGAGACCGCGGGGCACAGCTAGTAATATTATATAAGTCACATATTTTAAGCTTGGATCTTTGTGCCTATTTGACATTAGGATATCTTGGAAGCTTTCATTAAAATTTCATAATTTCCTTTCCTTCCTTTCCTTTATTAATTTAATGGCGATGAGCTTAAGTAAAACTATTCCGCCAATGTCAAGTGATTGTTGAGAAAAATTACTTGCAAATTGTTAAAAATATGTGGAGGAACCCATTAGATTCCTCGCTCTATTTTTCTATAAACACCTTCATAATTTATTTTATCATAAAATAACTGATTTTGATTTGAAAGCCGACACAATATGTATGACAAGACTATGACGTTTCAAATGTCACCTCATACTATCACTCGGTAACAAGCGGGATTACCGTTAGTTAGTACGTCGTCAATTAATTACGTCACAGACATTACGGAGGGCCGTTTTACAAATAAGAACATACATACACAAGGCCAGCTTCCATATAATGGAAACCAAAAACACAGACATCTTACGATCGTCTCTGCGTGTAATAACTCTTCACGATTTATGGGAAGCTGTCTATCTGCCCCCATCTGAATGTAGGACTAGTGACTAAGAAGTTGAAGTAAACACATGTACATAAACCCTACATAAATATAACCTGTGGGCTGAGAACACTCCATATCCAATTCAATGACGCATCGTGTCGCCCAGAACACGACGCGCTATTGAATTGGTGGGGCTGACTAGCTTCTGCAGCGCTTCGGGCATGCTGCAGCAGCGTGTACCTATTACTTTAACACATTCACTGCTAACATTTCAACTTCTTCGTAAATTCTCGAACAGTTGGACGCACATACGCGTCGTTAGCAGTGAACGCGTTAATGCGACTTTGTGCAAGAGGGGCGCTTCCCTGGGTGCTGGCCAGCTTGAACATCGTATTGGAAGTGATCGATAATAGACTTTATTGTCATTATACCCGAAAATGCTGTGCCACACATGTCCCAAGTGATTCCGGATGAGATGATAGAATTGATTGCTTCGTTGCACAATAGAGTGTAATACATTAATATACTTAATAAGTAGTTGATGTGTACTCATAAAAACTATGTGGACATCATCTGCTGGGTAATGTTTTTATTACAAATTCTTAAAATGGATGGATTGTGTGAAAAAATGGAGAGTACAGATATAACGGCAGATAGACGGAAACATATTGCACTAACACTAAAGGAAAGTAGAAAAAAGGATGATAAAGACGAGGAGCCGCCCTTCAGTAACCTTTTGTTTTGTGGCCGTATTGTCGTGCAAACACTACATGCTATCCACATCCACTATTAGCAAGCAATTGGAATCAAAGGCGTCTCATCGTCTCGGATTAGAACGGATATTAACACTGGGTTTACGGTTAATGAATATTATATTTGTTTTACACCCTTCACTTTTGGGAAACCGTTAGACATGGTCAGATTTCAAGTAATTACCATTTTGTTACGTAATTCGCGATTGTTTTTAATCGGTACATTAATTATTGTATGCTAAATCTAATATTTTTGAGTCGAGCTTATTGCTTATAAGTTAATTATGGATAAAAACTGAAAACGATGATGAACTATGATATCATATCATATGAAGGTGTCGTAGTAGAAGTCCCATATAACCCAGGTGCTTCTACCAGGGTAGTCGGGTACAATTATAAAGTTACTGTCTAGAAAAAAAATATGTGTCTGGTCTATTGCATGCTTTGCATAGTTTGAAACTTAATTTTGGTAAGTGATAATGTCCAAAAATTATTTTCATCTGTCAGTGGATCAGTCTGTGTCTATTTGTTCCTGTTAATCGGTTTCGGAAATTAGCAGACAGATAGGCAGACGGACGTATTTTTTTTTCTTTCTTACGAATGTAGTGAAAAACTGTTAATTAGAAATCACAAACAGACACTTCGATTTAATTTATCTGCACGTATGTATGTGTACAGGCAAAGCCGTACATGTTGTATTATATTATACAACTGCGCACACAACACTTCCACATTGCAAGCGCTTACATGCGCGACCTACATTCTAAGTTAGTATAGTAATTTTATTTCAGTGCATTACAGGCATTCATTGACATCGGTCGGTTTATTTGACAACCCTTACCGCCACCCTATTGACATTGACATCATCCTTTACCCACATTGACATCCAAGTGCAGTGGTTCGACAAGTAGCCGCTACAGTATGTCTATATTTAAGTAGCAATAACTTTATAGCGAGTTTCTCGTAAATGCGAATGCGAGGCGGCCTCCTGAAATGTTTTTTGTGACCTTACTCTTGAAATAAGGAAGCCGTTGGAACGTCTAAATTAACTATTATGTTTGCGGGAAACGAGGTGAAAATAGAAATAAAAGCGACCTTTTCAATTCGGATGCATGTTTTAGGGACATTTGCGTGGAAGATGTTTAAACAACCCCGTTTTAATGGGCGCCATGAATTAGATTTGAGCTCATTTTGAAGAAATGTTTTTGTCAGCAACATTAATATTTCTGATTCTTTACAATTAAGGAAAAATTACCTTTTTTTTTTTTTTGTTGACGAGGGGGATACCTTCAAAAAGTCCCCGACCGCCCTGGGAGAGGCAAACCCCCCCGGTGGCCGTCCTCAGTGCTCAGGGGGGACTCCGGATACTCTGATAGAGAGCACCGGTGTCCCCCCACACTTTGCCGGGGCACATTTATTATTATTTAGTTACAACATAACTTTAAATAAATAAGTTAAATATTTAAAGTTATGTTGTAACTAAATAATAACAAATGTAAAGAAGAATTTAATATTAAATATAGTAAGTAGATAATATAAAGAAGGACATGTAGAATAGGATCTTAACTTTTTATATTGTATTATAACAGATAAGGCAGTGTGCGTTGTCTGTTGTAATAAAGTGTAGGAAATAATAGATATTACGTTGTTGTTTATTAATAAATAATTTTATACATATTAGGTACTTGTAGATAAATATATTAATAGCTCTAGTAGTGCCTCTCACCTTGCTGTGCCCTAACTGGGTTTATGTTAGATTTACTTGGGTTACTATTATAATTAAGATTAGTATGTATCGTACATGTAACTAACATAAATGCAATAAATAAATAAATAAATAAACATCCCCGGGGCAGCTGTGATGCCGCCCCTGGAGACCTCGCTGTGCAACCTTCCCGGGCCCGCGGCTCGGTGGTCAAAGCTCCCACCCCGACCACCGCCAGCAGGCCCACCGGCCCCCTTTTAGTCGCCTCTTACGACTGGCAGGGGATACCAAAGCCATATTCTTTAGACCCTGGCTATTGGGTGAAGGAAAAAGAAATTACCTATATTAATATAACATTAAGAACCGTGGTGGCCTTGAGGTTTGAGCAGTCGCCTGCTATGCATGCGACGTAAGTTCGAATCCCAGCGGGGCCTGTACCAATGAGTTTTTTCTTAAAAAACTTATGTACAGTGATTTCACACCACGTGCTTTACTGTGAAGGAAAACAGCGTGAGGAAACCTGCATATTTCTGAGAAGTAATTCAATGACGTATGTATAGTGTCTGAGACGGCGATGGACTCACCATCTGTCACGTTGGCACTTAATCATCTTCGGTGAAAAGTGGGTGTTGTGATTACAACACCTCTGCCTACCCCTTCGGGGAATACAGGCGTGAGCATATGTATGTATGTATGTATTAATATTACCATACCAAAGCCAAATACATTTAAATGAGACACAAATTTAAATTCAAAAATCAATTGTTTTAGTTATGAATTAAACGGTTCTTGCCGGTTTTTCTCAGAAGACTAATTTCCGAACCGGTGGTAGTTTTTCAACGTTCATAAATGCCTTACCACTGACCATGAGCTCTTATTGCAATGTTATTACAGTTGTGTGACAGTGACAGATGTATACACGTCAAATACATCTGTCTCATTATAAGAGTAAAACTATCATCGTAATAAGAGCTTATGGAAAGGCCCCAGGGCCAAAACTGAATAAATAATTTTGATTTTCAATTCAACAGGACCCGGTATATACAATGTCTTTGACTTCACCTTAAATTTTCATTTCCAATCTGCTGACACAACGAACATAAAAACGTTATTAAAAAGTTTTGAACGCGTTGACGACCACTTCATTTCTTACTTATTAAAAAGTTACAAATAACCAGTTAAAAGTAACCAATTAAATTGTGTAAAAGTGCCAACAAAACGGATTACGGCCCCCCAATGTTGCGTCCAGCATGCACACACAACCAAAGGAAATTGCTTTAACAAGTTTAATTGGACTCGCACAAGAAAAAACTTTTGCAATCTGCCTTTGTAGGTAGCTTTAAAAGCCGGTATTAAAGAGCAGTAATAAAGCATCGTTGTTTATAAAAGATACATCACTTATTCACAAAGCCCGACGCACCTTTTGGGCTTACAGGACGCGTAGTCACTGTAGGTGCCAAGTTAAATGCGTCTAAAATATTTAATCTACCCTTTGGGCAGGTGTTATGCCTGAACATTTTAAGTCGACAGGCTTGACAACGTACTTTAAAATTGTTAGAATTTTTTACAGATTTGACGAAAAATACTGCCATATCAGAATCGTAATTTTTTATCAGGACAATCCGAAATGTTACGACAATGACTTATCTGCATACTCTTTTCAACAGGGGTGCTTTACGTTGTGTTCCAAAAAGTAAGTCCCATTTACACTGTGGCCTAAATTCTTTATTTTTCACTGTCATTGAGGTCGGGCCACAGTGTAAATGATCAAAATAAATATTATTTTTATTTACGTTGTGGCCTGGCTGATGTTTCAATGAAAGATAGCAGAATCATGCCACACTATTTGATAACCTCTTTACATACCTTATTTTGATAAAAGATCTATCATATAAAAGAATCAACAGTTCAACCCAAATTTGTTCCTAACCCTAACTCAAAAAAAAATGCTTTATATGATTTTGTGAGTAATAAACCTTTAAATAAAAATCTTGAATTAGAGATAACAACACGAGCAGTCAGTAAAGACCTAAATGGTATACGTAACGCTAAAATTAGGTGCATTTACAAGGTATAGGAAAGAGCGTCACTCGCGCTTTATAAAGAATACAAAAGGCCAACATAATGACAGACGAAATCCTGCCACTATAGTTAGCACAGCGTCCCTATTTCTACTAATTACGAGTCCACCCAAGCATCGCCTTTGTTAGTAAGTGAATAATCACAGCTAAAAAAATATGATTTGACATGCACATTACAGAATTACTGATAACCTTTTCGAACATGTCAAGTCAAAAATATAATTATTTGATTAGACTTTTAAGATAGTACTCTCAAATCGTCAGAATGACATAATTATATAGGATTATACATGCTACCACCAGGTTCGGAAGGTTGTTTTTATTAAGAAGAACATGATTCGCCAAATCAAAAGAACAAGTTTGTTTCCACAATCTAATCACAATGAAAATGGAGTGAGCAATACTTCAACTAAACCAAAACAAATTACTCAATACATTTCGAAACGTAGTTAATACAATTGTTTCAAAATCTAACAACCTAAAGTAAATCAAAAGCAATATTACTCGTAGCCTCAGCGGCTAGGATACTTCCGAGCACTCATCACGTTCCCAACTCATTAGTGCGCGGAAACAACCAAGGGAGGATTTCCTGTACAGTAGATACTGTCTGAAATATTTAGCGGTTCATGTTAGAAGTCGCTTTTGCGTTCATTAGAACGCTGCACAACATTTTGTATTGATGTGTCTATGCCGTGAGGAAGGTCATCAAAGTTCTTAGTGGGTTCCTATTATGAGAGACAATCACGCATAACAGTTTCTTACAAGTGCATAATTCAGTCTCTTCTAAACATTTGAAAGAGTATAGGAATCCGTGGTGTCGATATTTTCACGAAGTACATTCCCGAAGTCACATCGAAGAGGAAGGCTAAGTTAGCACCTTAAAGCAAGTAAGTAAACTAGCTTCACATCGGGCCAAAGCATGTTCAAAAACGTGCAGTCAATATTGTTAACTTGGTCCCAACTTACAAGCTGGCTGGAAGCGAACAGCGAGAAAATGGGATTTTGCCACCACTCATCAGAAAATGGTTCATATGCTTGCTTGGCACCTTCATGGATTAAAAAATACCTATTTAATAAAATGAATTTGGCAAAACAGCTTTTATTGACTAAACAATGGAAAATATACCTGGTAGACTATCGCAGAAAATTCAGAATTGGCAAAGTTTTGAACTATAAATACTTATTAGCTATTGGATAATGTATCTATACACTAGTCAGTAATACTAAGAAGAATCTTAGAACAATTTCAGTAGGTTTATAGCGTATTCTCATCACAAGGAAACTCGTTAAAATGTTTATTATGTAGTCTGCTTCTGTAGCCTCTGAGTCGTTTCATTTCTTAGACATTTCGCATATTCGGCATCTACTACGTTTCAGATCTCCTAATATGTATATCGCTGAACATCAAATTTAATAATGTTATGTGATTCTAGATTGTAAGCATTTTGCTTTTATTTAATTTTACCAAATATGCCTTACAATTTTTCTACTGAAAGAATTCTTCAGTGGTTTTACCTGTTTCTTCAATTTCTCTCTTTATTTCCCTATAGATCTTATCTGCAAGGAAAAAATGCATTCCAAATTTATCCATTTCAGTACAAAGCATAATTCCATTGATTTTGCGACTGGTTGATGATTCAACCAGTCGCATTAATAATTTAAGATTATAGAATGTTATCGCGAAGATTTTATTCAAATTATGCCTATAACTAAAATATCATATTTTATTTTCATATCCATATTAGTATTTCCCGTAAATTTCGCTTTATTAATATCAAGACCTTTACGATATGAACATGGATCACAGATGCTTAGTCTAATAATGTGAGGTTTCGGTAACCCAATCCCCAAACAAAACATGGTTGCAACGAAGACTAGACCAAACTCCGATCAAACTATGTCCATCCCTTTTTCCGTATCTCAGAAAGAGTTGCAGCTACTTTTAAGTTTTCTTAGAAGGGGAAAGACTAGCTATATTTTGACTGCGACCAAATACCTCTAACATCACGTTCGCAAATACCTCTAGCCTCTAGTGTACATTGCGTCGTAGACACCGTATAATTGTGTGCAGATGTAGAATGTTCAAGAGTATTCCTGTCTGTCAGCGGCCAGTGGCTTGATGGTTAATATGCAAATCTTGCTCCCCGTTCTAAGTAATTGATGTAATATTCGAGCTAACTGGAACAATATCCCCATCAAAATCTAGCCGACTACGAATATCACGTTAGTAATTTATTTGTGCTTGTGTATAGAGCTATATGATAAGTCATAGCGATTTTATAATCTACAAGCTATGGTTTTTCCGTTTCAGAAATTATCCACAAAGATTAGGAACAAACAGACAGACCGAAAAATTAAAACAAATTGTATCGCAAATAGCGTAGCGTGGGTAGCTATCAAATGCATTTAGTGAAAAGCCTGTATCTGCCAGTGAAATATTGTTCCGTCATAATCTATCCAACCGTTTCAGAGATGAGCCGGAACATTTTTTCAAGTATTATATAATATTTTTATATAGTTTCATTCAAGGGAAAAGCTGTTAATTTGGAATTACAAACAGACACTTGCATTTTATTAATCTTATTATGGTATTTGCATACATATGCTCACGCCTGTAGTCCCCGAAGGGGTAGGCAGAGGTGTTGTTATCACAACACCCACTTTTCACCGAATTTGATTAAGTGCCAACGTGACAGATGATGAGTCTATCGCCGTCTCAGGCACTATACATACGTCTTTCAATTACTTCTCAGAAATATGCAGGTTTCCTCACGTTGTTCATCGTAAAGCACATGGTGTGAAAATCACTGTACATAAGTTTTTTAGAAAAAATCATTGGTACAGGCCCCGCTGGGATTCGAACTTGCGTCGCTTGCGTAGCAGGCGACTGCTCAAACCCCGAGGCCACCACGGCTTATGGTATTTGAAAATGTAAAATATCTATGTATATTGTAGATGGCAAAGATGCAAGCTCTAATGTACCAGTCACTGACGCGAGGACCGCTGGCAACGGGCCAGTCCACACAACTCTCTATTGATTCTTGTTTGCTGTCATCACGCCTTTGTAAGTGGTTTCGTAAAGGGTCACCGATTTATTGCTGTAACTGTCTGAGTTACATATATTTACTGTCATTGGTTTGTCATTTCAAAGTCGTATACGAATATATGAATCTACTTTTATATAATACTAGCTGTGCTCCGCGGTTTCACCCGCGTAGGCTTAAATTTACGGGTGGCCCGCGGAAACCTAATATTTGTTTAATTAGTAGTAGCCTAAGTTACTTCTTGTAATAAGCGCTACCTGTCAGTGAGAGTCCCGTTAAAATCAGTCCAGCCGTTTCGGAGATAAACCGGAACAAACAGACAGACAGAAAAATATAAAAAATTGGTTGTTCTATGTCAGTACCGTGTATATTTTCATATGCATTTAGTGATAAGCTGTACTTATGGAATTACAAACAGACACTACAATTTTATTTATCTGTATTTACTGTATAGATGGTAAAAAACAATAATTGTAATATACTAGCTATGCTCGGAAAACTTTGCTTTGCGACATACATTTTTGAGGTTCACTTGGGGTATTAAAAATAGTTAACGTCTTATTCTTAGGCCTACCCGACATATATCATAAATTTTCATAAAAATCGGTTCAGCCATTTCGGGGTAGTTTTTTTACTAACACTGTTAATTAACACGAAAATTGTATACTGTAAAGGAAGCTCAACATTTCAACGAAAAATCGTCGTCTTATGGAATATGCATACATATATACATCGTCTTTGATGTCTTCTCAAACATTCCTTATGATGTTTCCCCAGCGCAGAGTAACGGAATATAGACCAGTGGAATGGGAATATGCGTTGCTTATGCTGCAAGTGATTACTCAGAATACTCAGCATACATTAGAAAAATATTAGTAAGTATAATTTACAAATGCTCACGCCTGTATTCCCCTAAGGGGCAGGCCATACTCCAGACTCCGGGCTGTTTTCCCGAACCGGACCCTCACATTGAACCAAGGACCTGCTGTTCCGCTGTAGCACTTGCGACCGCTAACAGCTGCGACCCTGCAAGGCAGGCAATAAGTATAATTTGTTTTAATTATTTACTCAGCAAAATATCCTTAAATCCCAAACACACTCTGCTGCAAGCTTCTGTACCATTCCTTAACAAGCCACGTAGAAGCACTTTGTCAAACCGGTGTGAGATTAAGTCAACAGTTTAGCCTGAACAAATAGTCCGGGACGCAGTGTAGGACAAAACTCGACTGCAGTTGGCCTAAAGCCAGAGTTTGCAAGAAAACCTGCATATCGATTTACTAAGTTCACGTAAAGGCTAAGCATTTGGCAGTCGTAAACAGTCCATGTTATTTGGAAACACGTTCCTTATTACCCTAGCTATTAGATCTATAGATTGACACGTAAAGCAATAAAGTAATTATAATTTTGTTATGTTGACTGATAAATTATTAATTACATAATGAATTTCAGAATTTTATGAATTAGAATTAAGGTTAGATGGAAGTCACTTCGTATAGAAATCCGATGATGAGCTGACGCGTGCCGACCCTAACAATTTATGCGACAAGGCCAGGGAGATTATGAAGAATCAGAATTTTACCCATATTACATCATAAATGTTTTTTGTAAGCACATATTACTAGGTCATTAGGTATACAGCATCGACTATTTACCTGATTCCATGACAGACTCAGGCACTATACAGAGTACGTATTTACATTTAGTCTAATACATTATATGCAATACAATGTTTTCGTTCAGCATAAAGGGTGTGACATCCCTGTAAGTGAGTTTTAAGAAAATATTTATTTTTCATTTGTGTCACTTGAATAATACGCGACTGGTCAATTTTGTTTTAATTAAAATAAAAACAAAAAGATTTATGTAACTTTAATGAATATCATATATTCAGAATATTAAACTACAATGGCATGATACTTTCAGCAGAATAAAAGCCTTTTTAACCCTCGCATAATCGCGTGAAATGAACTGAACGAAGTACTGAAAGTGTTGCAATTTTCACAATCACATTATTGAGCCATTATGAGCTTTGCACTTACTGCATACACTTATGCAGCACTATTATTTTCTACTCTAGTATTATGAATTAAATGTTTAGATTTAATCATAAATTTAAGATCTTAGGAAGCTTTAGAACTGAAAAGGATATTGTCTTTTATTTGATATGTAGCTAATTACAGTATTGGACTTATCAGTAGACTTGGACCAGCCTAACACCCCTACCATACCCTTGGGGATAGGGTGGGACTGAACAATACCGTAGTAAAGTAATATATAAAAAAAATATTCAGACAAAGAATAATAAATGCTTTGGAGTACTGAATAGCTAGAATAATTGTTTTGGAGCTTAATGGAGTAATAAATATAATGATCATATCAAATTATTTCCATAGACACATTATACAACTTGAAGGTGTAAAATGAGTATATTGGCGCTCCTATGTGAATTATGTGCTCCATCCGCGTCCTTATAATATTCACTACACAGGTACAAGGGTATAAAAGGCACGCTTTATGGCCTTAATAGAATATACACACGGTATATTTACAGCGCATGTGTTAGTTTAATGCTGCTATTCAATATTTTATATGTTTTATAAGCTTTGTAGCACTCGAGAGACACTTTTCGTGTTGTAAGCGGTCATTGGCAAATATTAAAAGCAAGATGAACATAATTTGATAGGAGAGAAGGCGAGTCTTTTATAGAAGTAGTCACATCTGTATTCCCCTAGGAGTAGGCAGAGTTGTGCTTATAATAAACTCACATTTAACCTATGATATTTATGTCAGTAAGTATTATTTATATCAGCATGTAATAGAGTCTATTGCCATTAATAGGGCAGTAATCAGACTCCGGGCTAGTACCGAGAAACTTTGAATAACTGGACCATCGAGACATACTTACTTTGCAACGTTAAAGATCGTAAGATTTATCAAAATACATTTCATTATTTCTCATCAACGACTAACTTAAAATTAATAATGATTAATTAAACAAATATTTAATCTCCTGTGCCACATATCACAATAATACGATAATTTTTATTCCAGACTAGCGGACGTCACGTGGTGTCACCCGCGTCGTTCCCGATCCCGTGGGAGTATGGGGATAAAATACTTTCCTTTGATACTTGCTGATAATATAGCAATCCATTGCTGAAAGCTTTTTTCAAATCGGTCAGGTACTTTTGAAGACTATTCAATTCAAAAAAAAAAACAATCAAATCTGTCCTCTTTATACAGCAAGTCGGAGGAAATAGGACAGCTGTAAAAATATGTGATAGGGTATAATTTTAGGAAGCAAATACAGTTATTATGACAAAAATATCTTCTTCTGTTTTCAAGTAATTGTCGTTCAAAGTTGGCCATATCAACATACAACTTCTAGAAGACAACTGTTCCTTTTTCTTCGACACCCTGTATAATTATTTATTTATTAAGAGCCTGATGTATCCCACTGCTGGGCAAAGGCCTCCCTTCCCTCTTTACTTCCTACAATATTAGTGTAGATTAAAAATTATCAAACAAGTAGCATTATTCTATAATTTAAACAAAAATCATTTATTTGGACCACAAAATTCTTACTTCGCATGACATTTACTCATAAATCATTTTAGTAACAGTAGTTTAACTGATAGTTATCATAATTTACTGCCTAGGCATTTTGGGCAAATGAAAGCACAGGAAATGAAACAATTTATCACGTTATTTCACACTTACTTTATTTAACATTACAATCGTTTATATTTCTTCATCAGGAAATTCCGTGTGATTAGTTAAAAGACGGTGGAATTCGTTGTTGAAATATTCAGTTATCATCGTCCATACATTGATCGTGTACCACACAATAATACTTAAAGAGAAAATTAGTCTAAAAATTAATCCGAACATTTTGATATCTAAATATTAATCTTAAGTTTCAAATAGTTATTCCTTCTCTTTCAGAGAGGCGCTAGTCTATAACTATACCGATAAATAAAATTACTAAAAAAAAAAAAAAAAACAATTATTTAAATTGTTCAATGCCTGTCTAATGCCTGTTTGTTCCCGGGAACGTTAGTACCGATTTCATCGGGACTTTCAATAGCAGGTAAATAATGCTACAAAGAGTAACTAAGGCTACTTTTCAACCCACCCATGTAATATAAAGTCTACAGAGAATATTTTTCAAAAGCGATATTTTCATGAATATTGTCATCAAACACAGCTCATTCAACAAAAATATTTAAAATAGTTAGCTTAATAGGTACTAACCCAAACAAATTTATAGTGTAAGTATTTTCGATAAATCTATATACGGATAAATACAATTTAGGTGTCTGTTTGCAAACCGAAATTAACAGCTTTTCACTAAATGCATATTAAAGTATATACGACACTCATCGCAATGTTCCGGCTAATCTCGGATACGGCTGAACTGATTAGAATGGAACTTTCAATGGCAGATAGCTAATGTTACAAGCAGTAACATATATACTCCGGTTTAAAAAATATTGTATTTCCGCGGACCATAAAATTAAGAATACGCGAGTGAAAACGCAGGGCACAGCTAGTCTACAAAATAATCGTGTAGTCCACAAAGCATTAATATGAAAGTATATCACAACTACAAACCAAACTACTTATAAATATTCGTATCCCAAATACGTCATAGGGAGTACTCAATCACTCAATACAGTGCGTCAGGTCCATAAATCATGTCGTATACGATAGCGAACACAGTTTGCAGGTGAGGGTACACTAGGGTTGTCACCATTACTATGCTGTTGGCAATCACGAATAGTTTCATAGTATCAAGACCATCAGTGGATCTGAAATTCAAAAAGTAAAATTGTAAATTATATTTTTTTACTGTCGATGCTTCAAATCTTAATCTTTACATTTATACAGATAAATTTAATTGAAGTTCTTGTTAGTAATTCCAAAATAACAGCTTTTCGCTAAATGCATACGAAATTATATACGTCTATTTGTTATGTATGTCTGTTTGTTTGTTCTGGCTAATCTCCGAAACTTAAAAACAAAAAAAGCTTAAAATTGACCGATTTTAACGGGACTTTCACTGGCAGATAGCTAAAATTACAAGGTAAATTAAATTTGACTACATTTATTGATAAAAAATTTGGGTCTAAACATTAATACTACGCGAGTGATACCGCAGGGCACAGTTAGTTTCGAACATATTTATTTAACAAGCAAAAACAAACATGATTAAGTTACTTCTAGTTACTTGTATGCTCTCGCCTATATTCCCCGAAAGGGTAGGCAGAGAGGTACTAGTACATCCATATTTCGCCAGCTTTGTTAAAGTCTCACGTAAAAGGGGCATGCCTATTGCTATTAACTGGGCACTTATTGAGACTCCGGGCGTTAATTTGAAAAAACCCAATAACACTACCAGAACCTCATATTCAGTAGTGTATTAATCTTGCAATCAATAGACCAGGGAGGTAGCTGATTAATGCTAAGCAGTTAGTAGCACGTGAGAGTTTCAACGCTGGGATTTAACATTTTTAGTTAAGTGAAAAGGGATTATTTTGGAAAACATAATAATGCACAAAAAGAGCCGTGGTTGGCATGAGGTTTGAGCAGTCGCCTGCTACGCAAGTTCGAATCCTAGCAGCGCCTATCCCAATGAGTTTTCAAGAAAACCTTATGTATAGTGATTTCACACCACGTGTTTTACGTTGAAGGACAACATCGTGAAGAAACCTGCATATTATACAATAGCTATGAACGCGAAAAATTAAAAAAACAACGTCATAATTAAATTATACGCGGGTGAACCCACGAGACTCAGTTAGAGTGAAATAAAGTTATCTTTCTATCTGACATAACCAGGTTACGCTTTCTACATGAAACTTAAAACTAAGTCACTGGTCGCTCAAATCACATCAAATATCAAACTCAAACTTCCAAAAAAATATGCTTCACAAAATACCGCTGGGAAATATTTCTTCACAAAGTAATATTCTGCGACGTCTTTTGTATCGAAAATGTAAAGTTATTCCAAATATTTTGGAGGGTTACCCGGAGGCCTTTGAAACAATTTGTCGATAAACCATTTCATAACATACCGCAGCCAGCCACCGAAACCCTGCTCCTCGTCGTCTAACGAGTCGATTTTAGCTGGTTGCTCATTACCCTCCGATTTATTGCCTTCTACTTTAATTGTTTTCTTTTTGTCGACGCCTGTGTGCTTGTTTCTCTTCATAATATTGTTGGAGCAGTTTACGCGTTTGAAGGAGCTTTCGAACTGAAAGTAAACCGAAATGTAATGTAGATTGTTTCAGGAAACGATGCAAGTTGGTCGGATTTACATAATATCTAGAACACTAAAGTTCCTGTTACTAAAAGCAACCGAGCCCAGCGATAACATTTATAAATCCGACTTAATATTTTTTTATAAAAAGAGCCGTGGTGGCCTCGAGGTTTGAGCAGTCGCCTGCTACGCAAATGACGCAAGTTCGAATCCCAGCTAAGCCTATACCCATGAGTTTTTCTAAAAAAAAAAAAAAAACTTATGTGCAGTGATTTCACACCGCGTGCTTTACGGTGAAGGAAAACATCGTGAGGAAACCTGAATATTTCTGAGAAGTAATTCGAAGATATATGTAAAGTGCCTGAGACGGCTATAGACTCACCATCTGTCACGTTGGCACTAAATCAAATTCGGTGAAAAGGGGGTGTTGTGATAACAACACCTCTGCCTACCCCTTCGGGGAATACAGGCGTGAGCATATGTATGTTAATATTTTTTTTACGCTCTGACATTTTTAGAATTCAATTCAAATAAACACATTTTGTGATTTTGAGCGTAACTTTTACATACTAATACAAAAAAATCAGTTAAAATGTATTAATTTTGTTATAAATAAATCTGTACAAGGGTCTTGACTATAGTTTTTATCTCCGTGATGCCCTTCACTCATCGTATGAGACGGATGTACATGACATACATAAATATGTCACTGTCACACTGCTAAACAATTAGGAGAAGCCTGGCAGCAAACAGCAAAAGATTATCAATTTGAGAGACTCTTCGATATCACCCAACATATTAAGTATTACAAAAAAAAATTACTCGCGACCTACCCTCATCGGTTTAAGCAGAGCGTATTCAGAACTTCTGAGCTTTGGCTTTTCCTCTTTCGTACCGTAAAATTAAATGTCGAAGCTAAGAAGTTCTTAATACGTAATGCTTAAAAGATCATAATTGGCCGCTGTCCTCTTTAGGCTATTCCCAACCGTTTTACGCCATATTTTTCACTATTCCTGAGCAGACAAATAAATTATCTTTCAAACCTTTCAAAACTTTCAAGTAGCTGATAAAAATCATTTATATCCTCGCTGTCAATTAATTCGAATCGCCTTGACTATTTTATTAATATATTTAAATTAAATTTTCCGTTATACCATTGTAGGTACTTGTAAGTATAGTTTTATGAAGTCGATCATAGTCTAGGAACACTTTGAATTCGAGATTGGAGATGATTCTTTGATCTAAATTAATTTATCCCGCTCGAGTATCCACCGTTAAATTTAATTATACCTCAAATATGCTTCGAAAAACAAAGTTTTGTTTCTATTGATGTGGGATCTTGGGACTCAAAGTTATCTTAAGCACCAAAGTTATAAATAGGTATATCTGGGAGCCTGTTGATTCAAAACTCAAAAGAACAATCGCGTGAATCGCGGGGATGTTTTGAATGCCGGATCGAGTCGTATTACGCTCGGAAAAGTTTTGCATTGTCTAGTGAACCGACTTCGACTTCGATTCGTCTAATATTTCAGTTCTCGATTAAGTCAAGTACTTATAACTTCGAAACAAGTGTTTGTAAGGTCAAATATCCTTAAAGTTTGCTAACAAATTACGATGGAAATCGAACCTGTTTGTATATTAGAGTAACATATTTTTACAAAATGTATCTATCCACAGGTCAATTCAAGTGTCTATTTTTAATTCCAAATGAATAGCTTTTCACTAAATGTAACTGTAAGATTACTTATATTCACAGTACTCACATGAGAAAAACATTTTTTTTGTCTATCTGTTGGTTGTTCAAGGCTTATCTCTGAAACGGCTGGACCGATATCTACAAAGTTTTTACGAGGCACAGCTTACAGTAATACATATAAACTATACACAGTATAAATAAAAAACATTCAGCTGATTTTATAACGCGAGTGAACCCGCGGGGGACAGCTCAACTAGTTTTCATTAGAAAATACTATATCGATCACTGCTACACCGAACTACACTTCACCAATTAAATACCCAATTTCCGATAGACAAGAAAAGGAAATTCGCTCGCTATAGATTCTCAAGTTTCTTAGCCAAACAAAACACTAGCTCCCGCACCTGGCACCCTAATCAAATATTATTTGATTCAATATTACCTCGGTGTAGAAGAAACAAGAACGGTTCACACACTGAAGGCTCAGGTAACGAACCGCGTGGAGAAACCTCTCCAATGCTGATCAATAGCACAAAATAAAAGGTGACAGAAGGGCTTCCTCTAGTGGCCGAGATTCGTCGCCAACGAAGACGAGGCCAAAAGATTTGCCGGTATGTAATCTATCGGTTTATTAGACTATGCTCTGAATCACTTATTTTATACTTTTAAGAACGTGATTTTTCAGTTGTAGGGTTTTAATTGTTTAACATTTTTTTCCATTATTTCGTAGATTTCTAATAAAAAAAAAGTTGTTAAGTTAGCTCTTGTAACATCAGTTACATATCAGTGGAAGTCTTGTTATAATCGGTCGAGCTGTTTTAGAGATTATCCGGAATTACAAACCGAAACATCAATTTTATTTATCGTTATAGATAGGACACTCTATGCCGAGCAGCAACCGAGTGATGCTGATCTGCGACAGCGGCCTTAGATACGGCTACGGCCTTACCTTGACCGAAGCTTGGTTCGGGCCCGGCGAGGTCTAACGTGAGACATCTTTTACCCGTGCTTTCAACCGCGATTTTTGTCCTTTGTCCACGGACAAAACTTTCCTCGTACCAAATTTTAGTTAAGTTTTTGCTTTGAAACAACTGTCTGTTAGACAACTAATCTAAAATATAAATTAAAGTCCCCTAGACTTTTCTATAACGTCTCAAACCTAAAAAAGCTTGTACTTTGGGTACTAGAGAACCGACCGCAATCTTTTAAATGTATATTATAAAAAAAAACAATAAATAACAATACTCAGACCCACACAAGGCAAAGACAAATATATCCAAACTTATACAAGGTAAGGTGCTTGTAAATGTGAGAGCTAATGCATTATTCTGTGAGGTATCTCAATGAAAAACTTGGCGTCGAGTGTCGGTTCAAAACATAGAAAAATTTATACATACTATCGGATAAAGTTTAATTTCATATGTTTGAAAACGACACTAAAGGTCGTTTGAGCTGTCTAGATACCTTACAGAATAATGAAGCTGGCCTTCTGTTCATTATTACTTTGTGTCGACAGTGACTTGCAAGGAGGGTTTGATCTGATACTAACGGATGATATAGGAAAAATATTGAGTAATTTATAATGCTTTCCGGGATTACATTTATTATTTCTTTACCTGCTTTATGTAATCTTATAAAAATATTGTTTTCTAAAGGTATATTACAATCGCAATTTATACAGGATGTCTATGAAACTCGTTTTCTTTTCATTAATTTTAACTCCTAATGCAAAAACAAGTAATGTTATAAGTTTAATGTGTATATCCGTCGTATCTGTCTAAGACAACGTACCTCCCAGATGAATGAAATTATTTACAATTTGTTTTTTTAAGACCTGAATAAGACTTATAAACAATAAAATTGAATACTATCATCGGCTTAAGCAGCGCGTAGTAAAAACTTCGACGTTTCATTTTGGTACTTTTTCATTAAACGTCAATGCTAAGAAATTCTTAACACGCGCTGCTTAAACGACCACAGTTTGCCCCCTGTTTGTACAATGTATCCTAGATCCAATCTTACTAGCGATCTAAGGCTGACGTCTACGCAATTGGAATCACCCAGAGTGACAATCAAACGGCATGTAATTGCCTTCTGTAGGACATACCACTCACTGTCAGATGTTAATTGAAACACTGTATCCTATAATAGTCCTTATAGTTTGGTAATAGCAGCTTAAATCGAATGAATAGTATATGTCTGGTAAGTATCACGGGGTGTCCTGAATGACAACTTTTAAGGTTATCTTAATAAACGAAGGCTTATCTTAATGAGCCAGAATTCATGTAGGAGACCTCTGATCATTTGCATGACATTACTTACCTACTCACTGCATGAAGTTCTAGCTCATTATCGTAATGCATGCAATTATAACTTAACGTGACCTCTATCAGGTCACAAGCATGTTTAGTGACATCACTTACGTTATGTATTCAATACAGATAGTTAAAATTTAAGTGTCTATTTGTTTATCTATGAAACGGCAGAACTAATTTTAATAGGATTTTCACTGCTGATGTTACAAAGAGTAATTTAGGCTTTTCAATATCTTTTTTTATCTTTTGTGTTTTCTTGTAGGAATAAAATAGGTTTCTATTATAAATATTATTGTTCCTCATAATACACCCATGAAATTAAGTCTACGTTAGTTCAACCGCGGGGCATAGCCAGTACTTAAATAGTAAAAAAAAAAATTTTAATTATGTTGTTCACGTAGAAAATCCGTGGTGGCCTCGGGATTTGAGCAGTCGCCTGCTACGCAAGCGACGCAAGTTCGAATCCCAGCGGGGCCTGTACCAATGAGTTTTTCCAAAAAACTTATGTTTTACGGTGAAGGAAAACATCGTGAGGAAACCTGCATATTTCTGAGAAGTAATTCAAAGAAGTATGTATAGTGCCTGAGACGGCGATAGACTCACCATCTGTCACATTGGCACGTAATCAAATTCGGTGAAAAGTGGGTGTTGTGATAACGACACCTCTGCCTACCCGTTCGGGGAATACAGGCGTGAGCATGTGTATGTATGTATGTACATTAAAAATGATTGCCTCTCATCAATTATGTAGCAGTCGGATACACAGTAGCAGTGGGATGCCATATAGCAGTCGGGTGGTAAGTTTTACATGACTGTTACATTGTAATGTAACAGTTATGTAAAACTTACCACTAGACATGCAGTGCTGTGATGATGACATCTTACTAGTTAAAATATGTAAGACACCCTGTGTAATATGTCCGTTGCCAAGCTGTTATCCAATTACCTACTCTTCGTTGAAAGTATTGATCGGACAGTATTGACATTTCTTAGGCTTCAGTTAGGACGATGTACTTTGTAATATAGGTGTTGATATAGCTGCCTTGATGGTCTAGCAGCTGTGGATCTCGAGTTTCTAGATTCGATCCCAAGGCCGGGCAAAGGGTTATTGGGTTTTTCTTTCTGTTATTTTTGTAGAACGGAGTCTGGATCAGTGCCGGGTAACAAGTGAAATGTGGGAGTGCTACAAATGCACTCTACCTACCCCTTCGGGAAATACCTTTACTCGTCTACTAACCATCCGTGCACCCACGTAGCATTAGGTAGGGTTATATGACGAGGCCTGCGATGCAGATCTATGTTTATACTTAAATGTTTATTTCCCTCTTGCTGTTTCGATCCCTTTTTTTCTTCTTTCCTCAACTCACTTTTACTTTCTAGTTCTGTGTGGACTTTGTAGAAAGAAGTAGATTCCCTGATAAATTAGAAGCCCTACCTTTTAAATATAATTCCTCTCCTTTTCAAGCGAGCCAAGTGGATAATATATTCAGCATTTTCATACCTATATATCGCACGGGACAGAATGTTTCTAACCACTATCTAAATTGGATACAACGTCTCATATTTTGTTCAAATTAAATTTGTTTCCAAGCCACTTATTTTTATCCCACATCTTAAAGTTATTCTTGATATAAACCCACACGTAACTCCGAAATGCTTTCAGAATTTTTATTCGGTTAAGTTAATTTAGTAGAGGGATTTTAAGATGTAATTTTTAGTATATTAGTCGTTTTATGAAAATAGTCTTAACTTATAAATATGAAAGTATAATATCACGATTTAACGGCTGAATCTATTTTGGAGAATTTTCTTACGCCTCATAACTTTATATTGTAGTTTCTGCTATCTTTCATAAATTCAATAGAAATTAATTAATTATTGTATACGAACGAACGTATATAAGTAAAAAGCATGTATAAAAACTTTTAGAATAGTATAATCGGCAGATTTTTGGTATGCTTACTTTTGGTAGACAAGATTATTATGTACGATTTCTTTTGCATAGTGAAACATAACTCTCTAGAGTTTCAAAAACTAATCATTCAAGCGACGCCGGGCACGAACAAGTAGTGTGATATATATCATCGTTTTTATAACGTTTAAAGACTTACATACATACATTTGCTCACGTCTGTAGGCTCACGTAGGCAGAGGTGTTGTAATAACAACATCCACTTTTCAACGAAAATGATTAAGTGCCAATGTGACAGATGGTGAGTCTATAAACATCTCATCACTATACATATGTCTTTGCATTACTTCACTTTTCCTCACGATGTTTTCCTTCACCGTAAAGCATGTGGTGTGAAATCACTGCACACAAGTTTTTAGAAAAACTCATTGGTACAGGCCCTATCAGGATTTGAACTTGTGACGCTTACGTAGCAAGCGACTGATCAAACCCCACGGCCACCACGGCTCTAACACTTAATTAACATTTAATTTGACATAGGTACATCAACAATCAAATCAATCAATTAAAACGAATGATCACACTGAAACAAATTTAAATGTTTTTTGCATTACACTTTTCCAAATTTATTTCGCCGAATCGTAGCATTATCCCTTTAAATGTTAAGCCATTCCGGAACCCGATTTTATTTTGACCCGAAAATATTTTAATCCTGCTCGGAAAAACACCAAAGTGTCCAATTTACAGTCGGGAAATATCACGATGACAGTTGTTTTTGTCACAGCGAAGTAAGTATCAGTGCAAAAAACACTGACCCTCGTTTACGGACCCGAACACAGACGGACGCTTTGACAATGAGTTATTATAGTTCTTTTTATCCTTTTTACAGTTCATTGGTGTCGCAATTTGTTAATTTGTTAAAGGGATCAATACCTGAATCAGCGAAGCTTGGAAAAATGTGTAAAACACGTATATGCGATCAACGACGTGACACCCCTGTGTGATTAAAATCGTCATTATGCCTCTGTATGTAATCATCAGTATGACTTTGTGAGTAAAATCGACAGCACTACATTAAGAGGAGAGGTAGAGGCTCTATACTAGCTATAGTGGGATGAATATAGGATGTAGACTTCATAGGCGTACATTTTTAGCACAGGCCATCGATACATACATATAAATTTAAAAATATAAAATAAGTGCCTTAACTTTTTGTTTTTCGTCTTTATACTCATTACTTATTTTTGTGGTCAAGAGTAGTTGTAACGGCTTATTAAAAGTTCGATGATTATTGGATGATATGTGGAACATACGAAGATAAGAAAATCTGAAATCAAACTAGCCAAAAATCAAAGACAATTTTTTTCTGTAATCTTCAGGGATTTTTTAATTTATATGTACCCCTATCCGAAGCCCTGTGCCAAAAATTCTACATCCTGTATAAGTTTAATTTGATTAAATAATAATTTCCATCTTTATATTATAGTAGTCAAGAGTTACACTGATATACACACGCACAGGTTTTTAATAGCCGCTTATCATCAGCTGAGGTGTAGAGTCCAACCTGCCTCTCACGTTAAATAAAAAATAGTATTTGTAATTTAGATGTAGATATGAACTTACCGATAAAGGCAATTCAAGTATGCGTTATAAAGTTCAGTCGTATTGCGAAAAACAAACATTTTCTTCAGACGCGAAGCTTAGATTGCGCCACGCGGCGACTCTAGTGAATACCCAGTTGTGAACATTTTATAGAGAGCTTTTAGTTCGCCTTTCACTGTACTGTGTCAACTGCAACGTGTGAAAGCTTCAATGAGAATTGATCAACGTATTTTCTAGGAACGTTGCCGTATTTTGTTGGTACAATGTTGACCGTGTAATTGTTTGGTTTTCTCGAAATGGTACTCCTAAATGTTTTTGTTTAAGGATTAGATTTTTTAGTTGCTTTCCTAAGCTTGCTAATGTACAGAAATTTATATGTAGTTATGTTGTATTTTATATCCATCGTATTCGAAGGAAAATTTACATAGCTATCATTAAAACGTATTATATACTAGCTGTAGCTTGCGTCTGCGTTTGCTTAGGGTTTGACTTATCTGTATATTTTTGACAATGTATAGCTATATAGGTTTTTGCGTGAAATATTAATTAACATCCATACTAGTTTAATGTTTTAAAAAGCTTACGTTTAAAATCATAATAGAAGGAAAGGTAGAAGGGAAGAAAGGAAGAGGATATGAGACAACTTAAGGAAAAGGTGTCTGTCATGACGTATAAGGAGGTCAAAGTGATGGCACTGGACAGAGACAAGTGGAAAGAAATGCATCGATTACACCGACAAGAGTTACTACTCTTAAATTCATGATGACTCGTTTCTCCAGGTAAGTGAAAGGTTGCTGAAATATTTCTAGTATGGCTTTCTTCTTAGTGTTCCGTAATACAAAGTCATATTTAAGATCAATTCGTTATCTATCTGTATAAAACGTCTAAGAAAGCAGATATCAAAACATCTCCCGGCTGACACATTGGATACCAAGTATTTGCAGGGGTCATCGCATTTGTCATCTTAACAAGCAGATTCGTTTGATAAATGTTACTATGATAATTTTCATGGAACTGCATACCGGATCAATCCAATGATAAAATACATAAATTTTACCTGTTACTGTTAGTAGTTTCTGAGCCAGTAGTAATTTTCCTGATATTTACAAGTGCCTTAAAAACTAGGACGTACTTTTCGACCAATAAACCAATATTTGTTACAACCTAAACCTAGTAAACCCATCAAAAAGTCTGCACTAAATCACAGTTTTTGTGTTCCTGTCCGAACCAACATAACACACAGTGACTGCTGGTGACGTCACAGCGGTTACAGTGGCAGATATATGCGACCAAGTTGGTCACTAATAGACTAACTTTCCTGTCACTGACATACGACCAATATTTGCCAAACATTTGCATTTCTTTACTAATTTGTTGTGGCGGATGCAGGCAGGGTGTTTATAAATTTGTGGTTTTGCGTTCGAAATTTCAATAAATACTTAACCAAAGTTTCAGTCAAATAATCACCAGTTAAATATTACATTTTACAACATGCAAATAATGAAATATAAACATTTCAATTGGCATTCAAATTAACACCAACTGATATGCACTTCTACAAACATCGTGTGTTAGAGATTTAGATGCAACATATAATACCTATGTATGGGTATTACCTATGCATAATCGTATATTATATACGTACATTCAATATTACTAAGTTAATTAATTAATTACAAATACTTGAATAGAAAATATTCAAACGAGAAAAATAATGCGATTCGAGACAATAGAGCAAGAGCGTAAAGTGGTAAAGCGACGCAAGGTCGAATACCAGCGGGGCCTGTGGGATTTTCTGAAAACTTATCAACATCGCGAGGAAACCTGCATATGTCTGATAAGTAAAAGATGCATGTAAAGTGCCTGAGACGGCAATAGACTCACCGCCTGTCACGATGGCAGTTAATCATCTTCGGTGAAATGTGGGTGTTGTTATTACAATACCAATGCCTACCACTTGGGGAATACAGGCGAGAGTATGTATGTATTTAGAGAAAGTTTCTTCACCCAAAAGAGCATAAATTGCCTATTAAATGGGTCCTTTTTAACACTCAAAGGCCAAAGTCCTCGAGTTTCAATGGAGTGTATGAATTTATTTATGCGCAGCTGACCCTCGACTGAGATATAAATCTTTCATTCCACACGCCGATCTCGTTATGTTTTATTGAAACTGAGTCGTATTTCGATAAACGTGACGTCTTTACTAAGATGTTGATGGTTTTGAAATGCATTTAATATAATCAGAGGTGTTGAAATAACAACACCCATTTCATCAAATATGAAGTGCCAACGTGACAAAAGGTGAGTCCATCGCCGTCTCAGGCACTATACATACGTCTTTGAATTACTTCTCATACATATACAGGTTTCCTCGCGATGTTTTCCTTCACCGAAAAGCACGTGGTGTGATCACTGCACATAAGTTTTTAGAAAAAGACATTGGTCCAGGCTCCGCTGGGATCCGAATAGGGGCCACCACGGCTCTCACAAAGTTAATAATGATATTACATACATACATACATATGCTCACGCCTGTATCCCATGGGGGTAGGCAGAGACCACCGTTTGCCACATGCTACGATCCTTACATACTTCTTTCGATTCTTCCACATTTATGCATATCTTCATACACTTTCTTCGGTTACGAGTGCTCCGAATTTGACCTTTCTGAAAAATACTATTAATTTGGTTATTGTATTTCTTCCTTGGACGCCCTCTACCGACACTTCCGGTCACATTCGCTCTAAAATGATATTATTATGCATTATAGAGCTTGAAAATATTTTAATATAAAATTGGATTAATTCACTTCCATGCGTCAGCAAGCAGTCAACAGCAATAGTTTGAGATATTCTTGAAGTCAAGCCAAAGTAACATTTGGCTGATGTAAAGTATCAACATATTTACGTGTGTAATAAATACTCAGGGTCTAGCACGTAAGCTTTGAATATTTAAATCTGCAGTAATACCTTGGTGTAGTTAAATCTCTGCTTACGTTTTCCGGGAAGGCGTGAAATTTGAATGTGAAAATGTATGGTCTTATTTTACGTGTTCCTATTTAACGCGTTCACTGCTAACATTTCAACTTCTTCGTAAATTATCTAACAGTTGGACGCACATACGCGTCGTTAGCAGTGAACGCGTTAAAGAACGATTATATATACGATCGAAGGAGAAATCTGTATATGTCTGAAATTGTAATATTCCATGCCGGCGATGAACTCAATCGACTAGCGGTTATATCCACTAGCCTCTACAAATGCGAAACATTTAGCAAATAAAAAAAATTACTTTTTTACGCTTGTATTATATAACTTGCAACGTGTATGTTTGCGGAATCTTGCAACTGAATTTTAAATCGATTGAACTGGAATTTGGTACATACATGCATATATTGGATGATAATGCAGCTATGTGACGTCATTCTAATTCAAAAATGCCGGCATTCTGCACTAACATAGTATGGATATCAAATAAAAGGGCTTGCTGAGGAGACATTTTTTTTTCTATATTTCGGTACGAAATTTTATTTGTTTTTAATATTTTTAGGGCTTGTGAATCTATTAGTTTTTTCTATAAATTGGTTGGAAATATTCTTGCTCTAATATTTTTTTGCATAGAATTTGATTATCTTTATTGAAGTGGTTCATATTTCCGGGTCACTTTTAAGGTAATGTAACCCAACATGAACGTAACCCGCGCCCCAATGACCTGTATCCATAACCCAAGTGCCGTGAATCATGTCACTAAACTATAATAATTTCACATTTCTAAACGGGGCGTTGAAACGCAATAACTTTTTACATAACAGACGACGTCGTGTTCGAGCACAATTTGTCACACGCTCGCCGCTTGCTACTGACTCGTAGTGCGTCCAACTGTTAATCATAGTTTATAACTTTGTCACTTAACAAGTTAATTATAGTAATATACATATGCTCACACCTGTATCCCCCGAAGGGGTAGGCAGAGGTGTTTTAATCACAACACCCACTTTTTCACCGAAGATGATTAAGTGCCAACGTGACAGAGGGTGAGTCCATCGCCGTCTCAGGCACTATACATACGGCATTGAATTACTTCTCAGACATATGCAGGTATCCTCGCGATGTTTTCCTTCACCGTAAAGCACGTGGTGTGAAATCACTGTATATAAGTTTTTTAGAAAAACTCATTGGTACAGGCCCCGCTAGGATTCGAATTTGCTGCGCTTGCGTAGCAGGCGACTAATATGAAAATAGATTCAAGACTTCCTACGGCTTCCTAAGGCTACAAGGAAGTTAAGTTCTGGGGTTACAAGGCTTTCCTTAGGGACAGGAGACTTGTTAAATCCCACTTTGAGTGAAGAGAAGTAGAGCACAAAGGAGTGTCCCGATAAGAGCTGAAGTCTAGAAATATTACCTCCATCTTACAGAAGATGGAGGTAATATTTCTATTATTAACAAAGAAGAACCATTGTTTCCTGCGGTAAGTAAAGTCTGTGTTGGCACTGCGGTCGCGTTCATAAGTTGCTGTAGTAGCCGCTTACCATCACACAGATAAACGTTTGTTTGTCAAAGCATGCAGCTGAATATAAGTCCCTTAACCAGGCCTAAACTAAATAAAGCCTATATCTATACTAATATTTTATAGAGAAAAGAGATATATGTAAGTATGATTGTAACAAATTGGCTCAAATAGTACTAAACTGATTTGAAAAATTCTTTCAGCAATTGATAGCTGTATAATCAGCAAAAAATATAGGCTATATTTTATTGCCGTACTCCTACGGGAACGGAAATTACGCGGGTGAAACCGCGTGATGTCCGCTAGTCCTGAATAAATTTGAAATATACATAAAGTAAATTACTTTCCACAAGAATTTTCTAAGAGATAGTAGACAGGAGATGTGTTGCATCACACTATAGAATTAACGTTGGTAAGCGTAACTGCGTCTTTTAAGCATGATTTTAAGCAGGTCTTCATCATCTAATGAATATGGTGATTATCTAGGTCATATCTAATCGATACATATTCGCTGTGCAGTCAATAAATTATTCCCTAATTCCTATTTAGTTCAACTGAACTGAATGATACATCAACAATTGCAACAGCTGAATTCTATTACCGCATCAACGCGAATCGTTAATTCAACTTTCTAAATTTGAAACCGCGAATATGGTGAATAAATTAATTACACAAATGAAACGCACTGATGTTTATAATTAATTTATTAACGTTGAATGGGACAATAACGAACTAATTACCAAGCGCCTATTATTTTAATGACGTCAAATAATTGTTTATATAGTTACGATATTAAGTTACGATTTTTGCATATACAGTTTAAACCATTAAACTGTCTCGTTGGTGTAGTGATCGCAAGCGAAACTGTAACACGAGGCTTTGATCTCTGGATCGGGCAAAGCGCTATTGGGGTTATCCGTCTGTAATTTCTCAGTAGCAGCCTCTTACATGGGACATTAAACATAACTGGATATATGAAGGTATCTTATAAGCGAGCATAT
Organism: Watsonalla binaria; assembly: GCA_929442735.1. Taxonomy (NCBI): domain Eukaryota; kingdom Metazoa; phylum Arthropoda; class Insecta; order Lepidoptera; family Drepanidae; genus Watsonalla; species Watsonalla binaria. Next base: position 9,409,179 of record OV838924.1, on the reverse strand, counting down.
CGTATGGAAACCATTGTGGGGAGAGCGATTGATTATGCTCATCTCCAGCAAAGGGAAGAGCTTCCAGCCATACAGATGTCAAGCATGGGGAACCGCGGCCCCAACTGTTCTAGTTAGAAACTTGTATATAAATATACTGCAATGCGCTTGAAAACTCTTATTGCGCGATTTAGGTTCTCGTGTAGTCGAAATTCGAATTTGTTAGCGAGTAGCGCCATCTATGTAGCGAGTGGAGAAACGCTGCTACACCATTTAACCATTACATTGTATTATATTTCCGACGTTATAAAACACTTACGTGTTTGACTGTACCGTGCCTGAACCTTTTAATTAAAACCAGATATAAACCCGCATATTCAACGTATTTTAATAATAATATGCTCTAGATTAGCTCACGGACGGGTATAATGAAACACGCAAATGGTTATGTGCAAAAAATTTATTTCATACTACATTATGGTATGAAATAAATAGGCATAGACGGTGTTTCTAGTTTAAAAAATGGTTTATTTTGAACTAACTTGAGAGCCGTGGTGGCCTTATGGTTTGAGCATTCGCCCGCTACGCAAGCGACGCAAGTTCGAATCCCAGCGGGGCCTGTACCAATGAGTTTTTCTAAATAACTTATGTACAGTGATTTCACACCACGTGCTTTACGGTGAAGGAAAACATCGTGAGGAAACCTGCATATTTCTGGGAAGTAATTCAATGACGTATGTAAAGTGTCTGAGACGGCGATGGACTCAACATCTGTCACGTTGGCACTTAATCATCATTAGTGAAAAGTGGGTGTTGTGATTACAACACCTCTGCCTACCCCTTCGGGAATACAGGCGTGAGCATATGTATTTGAACTAAGTTACGAAAAATTTACTTGAATAAATTTGTATAATATCTAGCTGCGTCTTGCAGTTTCACGCGTAGACTTAATTTCATTAGTAGGTAGCTTAATTTTGAGGGACTATGTTGTATTTAGAAAAAGTAAAGTTGTTGAATCAGCTATCTGTCAGTGAAAGAGATTAGATAGAACAAATAGACACTTAAAAAATTGGTTCCTTTAAGTATATACATTCATATGCATTTAAAGAAAAGCTGTAAATTTTAAATTAAAAGCAGGCACAATAATTATATTTATCTGTATGTATAGACAAAATAATTTTGGTGAAAAATACAATAAGAAATAAAGTCTAAGAAACGCTTTTATAAACTCACACAAGTACTCGAAACTCCGCAAGTGATCTCAACGTGTGCTTGCGTACATTTTCCTGTTTGATTAACTGTAGGACTGAGTTTCTCAAAGATTAAGAGCAAGATACCCCTGCGAGGAATACAGGCATATGCTCAAAGCTAAATCGAATTAATTAATGTTTGAATTAACAGAGGAGCTCGTGGTACAGTTGCTATTGCGCATTTCATTCTGTCAACGAAGTTTAGCAATCATTTTTTGTTTTTTTTTATTGACAAGAGGGAAACCTTCAAAAGGTTCCCGACTACCCTTGGAGAGGCAGATCGGGGTATGTGGGATTTTTACCGCACTAAAACCCCCCCCGGTGGCCATCCTCAGTGCTCAGGGGGGACACCGGGTACTCTGATAGATCACACCGGTGTCCACCCACACTTTGCCGGGGCATATCCCCGGGGCAGCTGTGTCGCCGCCCCTGGAGACCTCGCTGTGCAAGGCAGCGCGAGCCACATCGCGCTGCCACATTCTCCACCTTCGGGTCCGCGGCTCGGTGGTCAAAGTCCCACCCCGACCACAGCCAGCAGGCCGTCCGGTCGCCTTTTAGTCGCCTCTTACGACAGGCAGGGGATACCATAGCCCAATTCTTAGACCCTGGCTACTCTAACTCAAGCCAGCAGTTGGATGGGTGACTACCCGAGTAGTAGGGTAGTCACCCATCCAACTGCTGGCTTGAGTTAGAGTAGCCAGGGTCTAAGAATTGGGCTATGGTATCCCCTGCCTGTCGTAAGAGGCGACTAAAAGGCGACCGGACGGCCTGCTGGCTGTGGTCGGGGTGGGACTTTGACCACCGAGCCGCGGACCCGAAGGTGGAGAATGTGGCAGCGCGATGTGGCTCGCGCTGCCTTGCACAGCGAGGTCTCCAGGGGCGGCGACACAGCTGCCCCGGGGATATGCCCCGGCAAAGTGTGGGTGGACACCGGTGTGATCTATCAGAGTACCCGGTGTCCCCCCTGAGCACTGAGGATGGCCACCGGGGGGGGTTTTAGTGCGGTAAAAATCCCACATACCCCGATCTGCCTCTCCAAGGGTAGTCGGGAACCTTTTGAAGGTTTCCCTCTTGTCAATAAAAAAAAACAAAAAATGATTGCTAAACTTCGTTGACAGAATGAAATGCGCAATAGCAACTGTACCACGAGCTCCTCTGTTAATTCAAACATTAATTAATTCGATTTAGCTTTGAGCATATGCCTGTATTCCTCGCAGGGGTATCTTGCTCTTAATCTTTGAGAAACTCAGTCCTACAGTTAATCAAACAGGAAAATGTACGCAAGCACACGTTGAGATCACTTGCGGAGTTTCGAGTACTTGTGTGAGTTTATAAAAGCGTTTCTTAGACTTTATTTCTTATTGTATTTTTCACCAAAATTATTTTGTCTATACATACAGATAAATATAATTATTGTGCCTGCTTTTAATTTAAAATTTACAGCTTTTCTTTAAATGCATATGAATGTATATACTTAAAGGAACCAATTTTTTAAGTGTCTATTTGTTCTATCTAATCTCTTTCACTGACAGATAGCTGATTCAACAACTTTACTTTTTCTAAATACAACATAGTCCCTCAAAATTAAGCTACCTACTAATGAAATTAAGTCTACGCGTGAAACTGCAAGACGCAGCTAGATATTATACAAATTTATTCAAGTAAATTTTTCGTAACTTAGTTCAAATACATATGCTCACGCCTGTATTCCCGAAGGGGTAGGCAGAGGTGTTGTAATCACAACACCCACTTTTCACTAATGATGATTAAGTGCCAACGTGACAGATGTTGAGTCCATCGCCGTCTCAGACACTTTACATACGTCATTGAATTACTTCCCAGAAATATGCAGGTTTCCTCACGATGTTTTCCTTCACCGTAAAGCACGTGGTGTGAAATCACTGTACATAAGTTATTTAGAAAAACTCATTGGTACAGGCCCCGCTGGGATTCGAACTTGCGTCGCTTGCGTAGCGGGCGAATGCTCAAACCATAAGGCCACCACGGCTCTCAAGTTAGTTCAAAATAAACCATTTTTTAAACTAGAAACACCGTCTATGCCTATTTATTTCATACCATAATGTAGTATGAAATAAATTTTTTGCACATAACCATTTGCGTGTTTCATTATACCCGTCCGTGAGCTAATCTAGAGCATATTATTATTAAAATACGTTGAATATGCGGGTTTATATCTGGTTTTAATTAAAAGGTTCAGGCACGGTACAGTCAAACACGTAAGTGTTTTATAACGTCGGAAATATAATACAATGTAATGGTTAAATGGTGTAGCAGCGTTTCTCCACTCGCTACATAGATGGCGCTACTCGCTAACAAATTCGAATTTCGACTACACGAGAACCTAAATCGCGCAATAAGAGTTTTCAAGCGCATTGCAGTATATTTATATACAAGTTTCTAACTAGAACAGTTGGGGCCGCGGTTCCCCATGCTTGACATCTGTATGGCTGGAAGCTCTTCCCTTTGCTGGAGATGAGCATAATCAATCGCTCTCCCCACAATGGTTTCCATACGATATGCTCGCTTATAAGATACCTTCATATATCCAGTTATGTTTAATGTCCCATGTAAGAGGCTGCTACTGAGAAATTACAGACGGATAACCCCAATAGCGCTTTGCCCGATCCAGAGATCAAAGCCTCGTGTTACAGTTTCGCTTGCGATCACTACACCAACGAGACAGTTTAATGGTTTAAACTGTATATGCAAAAATCGTAACTTAATATCGTAACTATATAAACAATTATTTGACGTCATTAAAATAATAGGCGCTTGGTAATTAGTTCGTTATTGTCCCATTCAACGTTAATAAATTAATTATAAACATCAGTGCGTTTCATTTGTGTAATTAATTTATTCACCATATTCGCGGTTTCAAATTTAGAAAGTTGAATTAACGATTCGCGTTGATGCGGTAATAGAATTCAGCTGTTGCAATTGTTGATGTATCATTCAGTTCAGTTGAACTAAATAGGAATTAGGGAATAATTTATTGACTGCACAGCGAATATGTATCGATTAGATATGACCTAGATAATCACCATATTCATTAGATGATGAAGACCTGCTTAAAATCATGCTTAAAAGACGCAGTTACGCTTACCAACGTTAATTCTATAGTGTGATGCAACACATCTCCTGTCTACTATCTCTTAGAAAATTCTTGTGGAAAGTAATTTACTTTATGTATATTTCAAATTTATTCAGGACTAGCGGACATCACGCGGTTTCACCCGCGTAATTTCCGTTCCCGTAGGAGTACGGCAATAAAATATAGCCTATATTTTTTGCTGATTATACAGCTATCAATTGCTGAAAGAATTTTTCAAATCAGTTTAGTACTATTTGAGCCAATTTGTTACAATCATACTTACATATATCTCTTTTCTCTATAAAATATTAGTATAGATATAGGCTTTATTTAGTTTAGGCCTGGTTAAGGGACTTATATTCAGCTGCATGCTTTGACAAACAAACGTTTATCTGTGTGATGGTAAGCGGCTACTACAGCAACTTATGAACGCGACCGCAGTGCCAACACAGACTTTACTTACCGCAGGAAACAATGGTTCTTCTTTGTTAATAATAGAAATATTACCTCCATCTTCTGTAAGATGGAGGTAATATTTCTAGACTTCAGCTCTTATCGGGACACTCCTTTGTGCTCTACTTCTCTTCACTCAAAGTGGGATTTAACAAGTCTCCTGTCCCTAAGGAAAGCCTTGTAACCCCAGAACTTAACTTCCTTGTAGCCTTAGGAAGCCGTAGGAAGTCTTGAATCTATTTTCATATTAGTCGCCTGCTACGCAAGCGCAGCAAATTCGAATCCTAGCGGGGCCTGTACCAATGAGTTTTTCTAAAAAACTTATATACAGTGATTTCACACCACGTGCTTTACGGTGAAGGAAAACATCGCGAGGATACCTGCATATGTCTGAGAAGTAATTCAATGCCGTATGTATAGTGCCTGAGACGGCGATGGACTCACCCTCTGTCACGTTGGCACTTAATCATCTTCGGTGAAAAAGTGGGTGTTGTGATTAAAACACCTCTGCCTACCCCTTCGGGGGATACAGGTGTGAGCATATGTATATTACTATAATTAACTTGTTAAGTGACAAAGTTATAAACTATGATTAACAGTTGGACGCACTACGAGTCAGTAGCAAGCGGCGAGCGTGTGACAAATTGTGCTCGAACACGACGTCGTCTGTTATGTAAAAAGTTATTGCGTTTCAACGCCCCGTTTAGAAATGTGAAATTATTATAGTTTAGTGACATGATTCACGGCACTTGGGTTATGGATACAGGTCATTGGGGCGCGGGTTACGTTCATGTTGGGTTACATTACCTTAAAAGTGACCCGGAAATATGAACCACTTCAATAAAGATAATCAAATTCTATGCAAAAAAATATTAGAGCAAGAATATTTCCAACCAATTTATAGAAAAAACTAATAGATTCACAAGCCCTAAAAATATTAAAAACAAATAAAATTTCGTACCGAAATATAGAAAAAAAAATGTCTCCTCAGCAAGCCCTTTTATTTGATATCCATACTATGTTAGTGCAGAATGCCGGCATTTTTGAATTAGAATGACGTCACATAGCTGCATTATCATCCAATATATGCATGTATGTACCAAATTCCAGTTCAATCGATTTAAAATTCAGTTGCAAGATTCCGCAAACATACACGTTGCAAGTTATATAATACAAGCGTAAAAAAGTAATTTTTTTTATTTGCTAAATGTTTCGCATTTGTAGAGGCTAGTGGATATAACCGCTAGTCGATTGAGTTCATCGCCGGCATGGAATATTACAATTTCAGACATATACAGATTTCTCCTTCGATCGTATATATAATCGTTCTTTAACGCGTTCACTGCTAACGACGCGTATGTGCGTCCAACTGTTAGATAATTTACGAAGAAGTTGAAATGTTAGCAGTGAACGCGTTAAATAGGAACACGTAAAATAAGACCATACATTTTCACATTCAAATTTCACGCCTTCCCGGAAAACGTAAGCAGAGATTTAACTACACCAAGGTATTACTGCAGATTTAAATATTCAAAGCTTACGTGCTAGACCCTGAGTATTTATTACACACGTAAATATGTTGATACTTTACATCAGCCAAATGTTACTTTGGCTTGACTTCAAGAATATCTCAAACTATTGCTGTTGACTGCTTGCTGACGCATGGAAGTGAATTAATCCAATTTTATATTAAAATATTTTCAAGCTCTATAATGCATAATAATATCATTTTAGAGCGAATGTGACCGGAAGTGTCGGTAGAGGGCGTCCAAGGAAGAAATACAATAACCAAATTAATAGTATTTTTCAGAAAGGTCAAATTCGGAGCACTCGTAACCGAAGAAAGTGTATGAAGATATGCATAAATGTGGAAGAATCGAAAGAAGTATGTAAGGATCGTAGCATGTGGCAAACGGTGGTCTCTGCCTACCCCCATGGGATACAGGCGTGAGCATATGTATGTATGTATGTAATATCATTATTAACTTTGTGAGAGCCGTGGTGGCCCCTATTCGGATCCCAGCGGAGCCTGGACCAATGTCTTTTTCTAAAAACTTATGTGCAGTGATCACACCACGTGCTTTTCGGTGAAGGAAAACATCGCGAGGAAACCTGTATATGTATGAGAAGTAATTCAAAGACGTATGTATAGTGCCTGAGACGGCGATGGACTCACCTTTTGTCACGTTGGCACTTCATATTTGATGAAATGGGTGTTGTTATTTCAACACCTCTGATTATATTAAATGCATTTCAAAACCATCAACATCTTAGTAAAGACGTCACGTTTATCGAAATACGACTCAGTTTCAATAAAACATAACGAGATCGGCGTGTGGAATGAAAGATTTATATCTCAGTCGAGGGTCAGCTGCGCATAAATAAATTCATACACTCCATTGAAACTCGAGGACTTTGGCCTTTGAGTGTTAAAAAGGACCCATTTAATAGGCAATTTATGCTCTTTTGGGTGAAGAAACTTTCTCTAAATACATACATACTCTCGCCTGTATTCCCCAAGTGGTAGGCATTGGTATTGTAATAACAACACCCACATTTCACCGAAGATGATTAACTGCCATCGTGACAGGCGGTGAGTCTATTGCCGTCTCAGGCACTTTACATGCATCTTTTACTTATCAGACATATGCAGGTTTCCTCGCGATGTTGATAAGTTTTCAGAAAATCCCACAGGCCCCGCTGGTATTCGACCTTGCGTCGCTTTACCACTTTACGCTCTTGCTCTATTGTCTCGAATCGCATTATTTTTCTCGTTTGAATATTTTCTATTCAAGTATTTGTAATTAATTAATTAACTTAGTAATATTGAATGTACGTATATAATATACGATTATGCATAGGTAATACCCATACATAGGTATTATATGTTGCATCTAAATCTCTAACACACGATGTTTGTAGAAGTGCATATCAGTTGGTGTTAATTTGAATGCCAATTGAAATGTTTATATTTCATTATTTGCATGTTGTAAAATGTAATATTTAACTGGTGATTATTTGACTGAAACTTTGGTTAAGTATTTATTGAAATTTCGAACGCAAAACCACAAATTTATAAACACCCTGCCTGCATCCGCCACAACAAATTAGTAAAGAAATGCAAATGTTTGGCAAATATTGGTCGTATGTCAGTGACAGGAAAGTTAGTCTATTAGTGACCAACTTGGTCGCATATATCTGCCACTGTAACCGCTGTGACGTCACCAGCAGTCACTGTGTGTTATGTTGGTTCGGACAGGAACACAAAAACTGTGATTTAGTGCAGACTTTTTGATGGGTTTACTAGGTTTAGGTTGTAACAAATATTGGTTTATTGGTCGAAAAGTACGTCCTAGTTTTTAAGGCACTTGTAAATATCAGGAAAATTACTACTGGCTCAGAAACTACTAACAGTAACAGGTAAAATTTATGTATTTTATCATTGGATTGATCCGGTATGCAGTTCCATGAAAATTATCATAGTAACATTTATCAAACGAATCTGCTTGTTAAGATGACAAATGCGATGACCCCTGCAAATACTTGGTATCCAATGTGTCAGCCGGGAGATGTTTTGATATCTGCTTTCTTAGACGTTTTATACAGATAGATAACGAATTGATCTTAAATATGACTTTGTATTACGGAACACTAAGAAGAAAGCCATACTAGAAATATTTCAGCAACCTTTCACTTACCTGGAGAAACGAGTCATCATGAATTTAAGAGTAGTAACTCTTGTCGGTGTAATCTATCTTCGTAACTCTTAACAAAAATAAACATAACTCTATTCTAGTAAACATGGTCAAAGTCTACGTTTGATCACCCTTTGCACCATAGCATACAACATTCTGGCCTCCAACGAGCTGGGGCTTGCTAAGACTAAATTGCACGTACCAGTATCAGACAAAACTAGCCCTCTCAGGGCAAGTTTGCTCCTGTCAGCTTCGCCCCGGACACACTCCACTAGCACATGGTACACATCCTCCACCATGTTGCATTCAGCACAGTTTGGAGAGCTGATCTGTCCCATCATGTATCGGAATTTATTAAGCGGAATATGTCCGGAACGAAGCCTTAATGCAGTTACAATTTCACTCCTACCCATATCAACTGTATCGATCCATGATGATCCAGGAACACACGGCTGGATTGTTTTGTACCACACACTTTTGGTTGTGGATTGTGTATTGAAAATGCTATTCCACATATTTAAGCAATGTTTCTTAATAAGACCATAATATTCTGTAAAATACGGTGAACATGTGTGTGGTACACCATCCGCCACTGCTTCCCTAGCCAAACAATCAGCACGGTCGTTTCCTACCAGTCCAATATGAGCAGGAATCCACTGCAAATAAACATATTTGTTTTTCTTCCTTAATAATAGAATCGACTTTATTATACAGTAAGCAACAGGCAAACCACGCACACCGGAAGTGCAGCGCAAAATGTGCTGAAGCGAACTTTTCGAATCTGTGAAAATAACAAAGTGACTACGATCAATCGTATCTATGTAAGATAAAGCTTCCGAAATAGCTATTAACTCCGCATGCATTATGGAAATAGTCGCCTGTATGCTCAGCTTTAAGGATACATCTGACTGAGGGTCGACGAAAGCAGCTCCAGTACCGCTCTCATCTATAGAAGCATCACTGAATATTTTGTAGTGATTTGAAAAGTGGGATGAGATATGCTTAGAACATGATTTCTTTAAAGAATAGATGTTATAAGACCTCTTTGCTTTATCAATTCCATCAAAATTAACTATTATATTTGGAAGATCTATATAAGTTATCCACACATCCATGGAGAAGGCTTCAGGCGTAATGCATGAGTAAAAAGAATCATTGACGTCAAACGTTTCGCTCATTTTTATAAGAAGGGGTTTGTTCTTTCTTCTCCAATATGAACGTTCCATACTACATGCAAGAGAATTCAGAGATGGGATAGTTTCATTGTCAGTAAAAGAATTACTTCTAAACCAGTACTTTGCTGCCAAATATTCCCTGCGAATAAACAAGGGCGGTAACTTGAGTTCGCACTCCATCACATGAATAGCAGTGCTTTTGATAAAACCACCTATTACACGCAAACATTTGTTTTGAAACGTATCTAACTTGCTCAGCTGTGATTTGCAACTGTTAGCATACAGAAAACTAGCATAATCCAATCTACTCCTTATCATAGAAATATATAAACGTCTTAGATGCTTTGGGTGTACACCCCAGCCGGAGCCTGCTAATACTTTGAAACTGTTCAACCGCCTCGAAGACTTCTCCAACAATTCATTTATATGTTTGCCCCACCTAAGGGGCCTATCTAGCCACAAGCCCAAATATTTAACAGAGTCAACTACTTGTAAATTAGTTCCGTTTATATTAATATTGATTGGTTGACGTGCAAATCCCTTTTTAAAAACACAAATATTACTCTTATTTTCAGAAATACTCAAACCAACACTTGATAAAATCAAGACAATATTATCCAATGCAAGTTGGAGCCTACGAGCAGCTTCCAAAAGACTGTTACAAGTCAAATAAACAACAAAATCATCAGCATATTGTGAAATGTCTACATTTTGTATACTCAGGCAAATCTGCATTGTGGCTATATTGAACAACAAAGGCGACAACGGGTCACCTTGAGCAAGGCCACGTCCAGTACTTCTGCTTAGAGCTGAATTTTTCCCGTAAGCCTTTAGATTTCTTAGACTGAGAAAGTTCCAAAGATAAGAGCATATACTAGAGCCTACTCCAAGTCCATTCATAATTTTAAGGAGGCAAAGTGGATCTACATTATTGTACGCATTATCAATATCAAGGAAGCAAGCAACCGTAGCTTGGTTATTAGCAAAGCCTGATTGTATTTTGCATACAAGCGCTGTCAGATTATCCATAGTGGACCTGCATTTTCTGAAACCCGTAGTCTTACAGGACATAAAATTTTTTTTCTCAATGTACCACTCCAATCTATTAGCTAGAATAACGTGAAATACTTTACATAAACATGACATCATAGATATGGGCCTCAAGGAAGACTCTGATCGTGGATCGCGTCCGGGCTTGGGGATTGGCATAACAAGTATATCGCGCCACTGATTTGGCACAAAACCTGCTGACAAGAACGAGTTGTATAAATTAACTAATATACGCTTACCATTCTCAGGGAGGTTTTTAATCATGGAATATGAAATATTGTCACAGCCAGGACATGTATCCTTAAGTTTTATGGCTACTTCTAATTCATGGAGAGTTATATCAATGTCCAGATTAGTACTATTAGGAGAGAACTGTGGGTGTTCAGGGCTAACGAATGGAGGTGCTAAAGCTTGGAGCAAACGAAGAGCTCGGTCTTCCTCTACATATTCTCTATTCTTATAATTACCTTTGAACCACCTCATTTTCTGCCATAAATCTTTTTGATTAACAGTTTCACTTAACGATGTACAAAACTCCTGCCAAGATTTTCCTTTAGCGGTACGAATAGCTGTTTGTGCCACCTTCACCTTTAAGTTGAGGAGGTCTAAGTTAGCAGGTGTAGGATTACGGCGAAATTTTGATAGAGCAAGTCTTCTCTCTGCAACTAATTTTGATAGATTTGAATTCCAATTAGACTTAGGAATAAATTTATTCTCAGGGTCTTGGTTAATCTTGGAGTAAGGTATGTGAAGCTCAGCCGCAATATTCATATAATCCACAAAAGTATCATAACTATTTTGTAGATTATCTAATACAATCCTATTATCATAAAGTTTTTGTAAACAATTTTTGTAAGACTCCCAATCTGCTTTTTTATAATTGCGTCTATAAATAACACTAGAAGGAGATCTGAAGCTACTAAACATTTTAATGAATCTATGGTCACTTCCTAAAGTCTCATTGGTTACTAGCCAGGTAAAATTAAGAGCTATATCAGAAGATACTAGAGATAAATCAGGGGTGGATTCCTGTAGAACACCGTTGCATAATTTGACGCGGGAAGGTTTTTTATCATTCAAAGTTACAAAGCAACTATCAACTAGAGCATCAAATAGTTGATTACCTCTTAAATTTGTTTTGAGCGACCAGTTTGGGTGATGCGCATTGAAATCACCTAATATTAAAGTTTTCTTTTTAAAAAAAGAGAATAAATCATCCCAATCTCTTTGCTGAGTGTGGGAAGACGGCGGGCAGTATATAGACAGTATATATTCTACGTCTTGGCAATTATATAATTTCACACAAACAACTTCTAGAGCAGGGTTGTTGACCCTCACTTTATACTCATGACATTTGACTGAACGATGTACAAATAAAGCAACTCCCCCGTAGGAATCATGTCTGTCCGACCGGTATACGTTATAACTACTAATTTTAAAAATACTGTTCGGATCTAGCCAAGTCTCACAAACCGCAGCTATGTGGACTCTATCCTGGAGCAAAAGGTGATCAAAAGCAACTTGCTTGGGCCTAATACTCTGCGCATTCCACTGCACGATATTAAGTCTTATATTGTTATTGTTATTGTTAACACTAGCCATTGAAATAGTCTACTATAACTTTCAACATTGGCCAATCAGAAACATTTTCGACAATTACTAAGATTAACCATTCTAACGAACATTTCAAAATTTTATGAACTTTAGACTTAATCGATAAACCTTCTAAAAAAATTATTTCTTTAAGTCTTATCAATAGTTCGGTAAAATGTACCTCCCTTTTTGGATCTGAAGGATGACATTGTTCATTTTCCGAAACACTTGTTTCTGCATCAGAAAGAAGAGGACGCCCTGTCGGTAAATCTGCTGATCTAAATCTTTTCTTTTTGGACTTCCTCACTTGGTTGGGCGTGATGGGTGTCTCGCTTAATTTGCTTGGTCTTCTAACGACATCGGCCAATGTTATTGTATTCTGACCTGGTTGGATTATAGTAGAAGTACAGCTAACATCTGGGTCAATAACAGGCATAGGAGTACTTGCAGATAGTAATCTTTCGTTGGGGGCAATGACCGGGCATGGGATAGGTCCAACGAGCTTAGTAAAGGGCTTTTCTGTACGTACAATTGAATTCCGCCATTATTTCTCTAATCTTTTTTTCCTTCTTGAACATGGGACAACTTCTAGATAAAGCCATATGATTTCCTGAGCAGTTCACGCACTTATATATTTCTGTTTCACAATTAGAATGATTTTGGCCACATTTTGGGCAAATAATTTTATTAGATCCACATCGTTTGGCCGCATGGCCAAGTTTCCAGCATCGGGAACACTGAGTTACAGGAAATATAAATTTCTCAACATTAATAGAAAGCCCGTCAATATAAACGTATTCTGGTATTGAAGAACTTTGGAAGCATAATCTGACAGATTCACTAGGTGCCCAACCAATTTCAGATTTGACACGACGATTTAAGCGATGGACCGAAATCAACGTAAAAGGGCTTGGACATGAAATGTTCTTGAGAATGTCTTCCTCTGATAATTCTAAATCAACATACCTTATAAGACCATAAGAGTAACTTTTCTCCATACCCCGGTGGAAACGCCATGCCTTCTCAATAAAACATTTATTTGTTTCTATCTTTCTAATAGTCTCAACCTTAGAAGTCTCAATACGCACTCTATACTGATTAATATACTTCACTCGGAGAATGTCAGATATGCCCTGTTCTTTAAATAATTTGGCCAAAGCAAATTGCTTTGGCAAAAGCTCCTTACAAGATATGTATAACTCAAGTTTTTCTTCGCCTTTCACCTTCTTTTGCTTCCTGTTAATAATCCAATCGCTATCATTATCCTCCTCCCCCTCCTCCTCTTGTCTTATTCTTTTTATTGGTCTCTCAGATTTTGAATTTTCCATTCTAAATTCTTCAGATTGAATAGCATCCTCAAACCTGTTATCTAGGTCAGCTTCATTAATTGATCCACTACAGCTAGAAATGCTGAAGGCAGACAAAATCTTCAGGGGGTCGTCCTTTGCACTCATGTTGGCTATACACTAACAAAACGATTCGGAGTATTTATTATACACCGCAGGCACTATTTCTGCTACAAAATGAACGGAATTAACTAAAATAAAAGATTTTAAAATTTTTCTTGAAAAATTGCACACATCACGAATGACAGCACAACTGTCAATCCGATTGAGGGTTTGCAGTATCAGTGCAATTAAAATGTAATCTTGCAACGATTTTATTAATTTTGATGAAAGAAAGAAGCTAATTTAAGTACAATACAAAATCGCAGACATACGTTAACTCTTAAGAGTGTCACGTTTTCTATTAAAGAGAAAATCTTATTTTGAACAATTCCTTCGCATGTTGCAATTTGCACTCCACTCTAGTTCCGGAACAAACAAACAGTTATTTTTTTAAATTGTTTTTTTTTATATATCAGTACTGTCTATACTTCCGTATGTATTTAGTGAGAAGCTGTTAATTTGGAGTTACAAACAACACTTCAATTTTGTTTATATCTGTATAAACGTATAGATAACTTTATAAAACAGTCCCTTATCAACTTGATGTAAAACTCGCCGACACTGCATACTTTTTTTTTGGTTCAAACACTTCTCTACCCTAAACTTGTCACAACATCCAAGCTATAAATTCACAGGGGAATCAACAAAACATGACATACAGACTCAATAACGTACAATCGCGTACATATTCGCGTAACGCATGGCACAATGCCTCTGTTACTCCGATCACGTCGCGATGATTGCGATTGTTAGTGGCATGTCACAACATTGGCTGAGTTTAGGGGTCCGTAGTCATATGACAAAAATGAAACATTTGACGGAAAGGAAGAAAACGATCTAATAATTAGACCGGGAATGTGTCTCCGTCGTTGACTTGAGATGGCGCGAGGTGTGGCCCCTGAAGAGCAAAAATAATGAGGCGTGATCACAGGTAGCTCGATTGGCAGAGCAACTTCGCGATTTGCAGAGGTCGTGGATTCGAGTCCCGCCTTCTATTCGTACTATTTTTAATGACACAGAGCATAATTTACCATTAGTTTTAGCATTAACAATTATTGTTTTGCAACCTAAACTAGTTATTTTAAAATTGAGTAGACATTGCAATGTCTACTCAATTTTATGGCTATCCAAATAACGCCGAAAGGTTGCTATTTGTTATTGGGATAAGACTTAATAGTACTCCTATCGGAAAATCTATTCAAAGATTATAAGACAATAAGAAAACAAGATCAAGACGTGTAGTAGGTATACATGTTATATCAATCATAGTTCCTTCCTTCATCGTAAGCAAATGATTTCACTATCAAAGGAAAATTGAATACAGAAGGATATAAGTCAAGTTTATCAACGAAATGAGTGCAGACAATACCTTGTGTTTTCCTACCAAATTGCCTGTTACATAGGGCAAAGATTGTCAAACGTTTCTCTAAAGAAATACTTGTATAATAAACGCAACAGCTTCAGTAGATAACCCTTCTTGTATAAAACGTTAACCCAATATAGTTGTATTGAATGTAAATAAAAATATGAGTCTTAGTGGTCATGGGGTTTGCGCAGTCACTTGTTACGCAAGCTCGAATCCCAGCGGGGCAAATGAGTTTTACTAAAAAACTTATGTGCAGTGATTTTACACCACGTGCTTCACGGTGATGGAAAACATCTTGAGAAAACCTGTACATGCCTGAGAAGTAATTCAATGACGTATGTATAGGGCCTGAGATAGCGATAGATTCACCAACATGTCATGTTGGCACTTAATCAAATATGGTGAAATGTAGGTGTTGTTATTTCAATACTCCTCTAACCCTTCTTGGAAAACATATATATGTATGAATGTTTAATTTATGAAGAATTTTAAAAAGTTGTATCGTGTCTTACTTGGGAGGTGTTACGCTGATATAAATTCCTCAAGCAATTAGCTTATTTTTTATCCTTTGTCACCTCCCGGACCTTATCTCATAGATTGTTGGAGTCAGTAATTAATCCAACCAGATGTGGCTAATCACCTGATTTTATACGACATCTGACATTCGTAATGTCTATAAAGATGGAAATCGATAATCTGAATTCAACCAATTGTCAGATTACCAAAGATGTTAAATTGGCAATCGGGACCGACGGCTAAACGCGCTCTCCGAGGCACTAAGGGTTTTTAAAATTCTTCATAAATTAAACATTCATACATATATATGTTTTCCAAGAAGGGTTAGAGGAGTATTGAAATAACAACACCTACATTTCACCATATTTGATTAAGTGCCAACATGACATGTTGGTGAATCTATCGCTATCTCAGGCCCTATACATACGTCATTGAATTACTTCTCAGGCATGTACAGGTTTTCTCAAGATGTTTTCCATCACCGTGAAGCACGTGGTGTAAAATCACTGCACATAAGTTTTTTAGTAAAACTCATTTGCCCCGCTGGGATTCGAGCTTGCGTAACAAGTGACTGCGCAAACCCCATGACCACTAAGACTCATATTTTTATTTACATTCAATACAACTATATTGGGTTAACGTTTTATACAAGAAGGGTTATCTACTGAAGCTGTTGCGTTTATTATACAAGTATTTCTTTAGAGAAACGTTTGACAATCTTTGCCCTATGTAACAGGCAATTTGGTAGGAAAACACAAGGTATTGTCTGCACTCATTTCGTTGATAAACTTGACTTATATCCTTCTGTATTCAATTTTCCTTTGATAGTGAAATCATTTGCTTACGATGAAGGAAGGAACTATGATTGATATAACATGTATACCTACTACACGTCTTGATCTTGTTTTCTTATTGTCTTATAATCTTTGAATAGATTTTCCGATAGGAGTACTATTAAGTCTTATCCCAATAACAAATAGCAACCTTTCGGCGTTATTTGGATAGCCATAAAATTGAGTAGACATTGCAATGTCTACTCAATTTTAAAATAACTAGTTTAGGTTGCAAAACAATAATTGTTAATGCTAAAACTAATGGTAAATTATGCTCTGTGTCATTAAAAATAGTACGAATAGAAGGCGGGACTCGAATCCACGACCTCTGCAAATCGCGAAGTTGCTCTGCCAATCGAGCTACCTGTGATCACGCCTCATTATTTTTGCTCTTCAGGGGCCACACCTCGCGCCATCTCAAGTCAACGACGGAGACACATTCCCGGTCTAATTATTAGATCGTTTTCTTCCTTTCCGTCAAATGTTTCATTTTTGTCATATGACTACGGACCCCTAAACTCAGCCAATGTTGTGACATGCCACTAACAATCGCAATCATCGCGACGTGATCGGAGTAACAGAGGCATTGTGCCATGCGTTACGCGAATATGTACGCGATTGTACGTTATTGAGTCTGTATGTCATGTTTTGTTGATTCCCCTGTGAATTTATAGCTTGGATGTTGTGACAAGTTTAGGGTAGAGAAGTGTTTGAACCAAAAAAAAAGTATGCAGTGTCGGCGAGTTTTACATCAAGTTGATAAGGGACTGTTTTATAAAGTTATCTATACGTTTATACAGATATAAACAAAATTGAAGTGTTGTTTGTAACTCCAAATTAACAGCTTCTCACTAAATACATACGGAAGTATAGACAGTACTGATATATAAAAAAAAACAATTTAAAAAAATAACTGTTTGTTTGTTCCGGAACTAGAGTGGAGTGCAAATTGCAACATGCGAAGGAATTGTTCAAAATAAGATTTTCTCTTTAATAGAAAACGTGACACTCTTAAGAGTTAACGTATGTCTGCGATTTTGTATTGTACTTAAATTAGCTTCTTTCTTTCATCAAAATTAATAAAATCGTTGCAAGATTACATTTTAATTGCACTGATACTGCAAACCCTCAATCGGATTGACAGTTGTGCTGTCATTCGTGATGTGTGCAATTTTTCAAGAAAAATTTTAAAATCTTTTATTTTAGTTAATTCCGTTCATTTTGTAGCAGAAATAGTGCCTGCGGTGTATAATAAATACTCCGAATCGTTTTGTTAGTGTATAGCCAACATGAGTGCAAAGGACGACCCCCTGAAGATTTTGTCTGCCTTCAGCATTTCTAGCTGTAGTGGATCAATTAATGAAGCTGACCTAGATAACAGGTTTGAGGATGCTATTCAATCTGAAGAATTTAGAATGGAAAATTCAAAATCTGAGAGACCAATAAAAAGAATAAGACAAGAGGAGGAGGGGGAGGAGGATAATGATAGCGATTGGATTATTAACAGGAAGCAAAAGAAGGTGAAAGGCGAAGAAAAACTTGAGTTATACATATCTTGTAAGGAGCTTTTGCCAAAGCAATTTGCTTTGGCCAAATTATTTAAAGAACAGGGCATATCTGACATTCTCCGAGTGAAGTATATTAATCAGTATAGAGTGCGTATTGAGACTTCTAAGGTTGAGACTATTAGAAAGATAGAAACAAATAAATGTTTTATTGAGAAGGCATGGCGTTTCCACCGGGGTATGGAGAAAAGTTACTCTTATGGTCTTATAAGGTATGTTGATTTAGAATTATCAGAGGAAGACATTCTCAAGAACATTTCATGTCCAAGCCCTTTTACGTTGATTTCGGTCCATCGCTTAAATCGTCGTGTCAAATCTGAAATTGGTTGGGCACCTAGTGAATCTGTCAGATTATGCTTCCAAAGTTCTTCAATACCAGAATACGTTTATATTGACGGGCTTTCTATTAATGTTGAGAAATTTATATTTCCTGTAACTCAGTGTTCCCGATGCTGGAAACTTGGCCATGCGGCCAAACGATGTGGATCTAATAAAATTATTTGCCCAAAATGTGGCCAAAATCATTCTAATTGTGAAACAGAAATATATAAGTGCGTGAACTGCTCAGGAAATCATATGGCTTTATCTAGAAGTTGTCCCATGTTCAAGAAGGAAAAAAAGATTAGAGAAATAATGGCGGAATTCAATTGTACGTACAGAAAAGCCCTTTACTAAGCTCGTTGGACCTATCCCATGCCCGGTCATTGCCCCCAACGAAAGATTACTATCTGCAAGTACTCCTATGCCTGTTATTGACCCAGATGTTAGCTGTACTTCTACTATAATCCAACCAGGTCAGAATACAATAACATTGGCCGATGTCGTTAGAAGACCAAGCAAATTAAGCGAGACACCCATCACGCCCAACCAAGTGAGGAAGTCCAAAAAGAAAAGATTTAGATCAGCAGATTTACCGACAGGGCGTCCTCTTCTTTCTGATGCAGAAACAAGTGTTTCGGAAAATGAACAATGTCATCCTTCAGATCCAAAAAGGGAGGTACATTTTACCGAACTATTGATAAGACTTAAAGAAATAATTTTTTTAGAAGGTTTATCGATTAAGTCTAAAGTTCATAAAATTTTGAAATGTTCGTTAGAATGGTTAATCTTAGTAATTGTCGAAAATGTTTCTGATTGGCCAATGTTGAAAGTTATAGTAGACTATTTCAATGGCTAGTGTTAACAATAACAATAACAATATAAGACTTAATATCGTGCAGTGGAATGCGCAGAGTATTAGGCCCAAGCAAGTTGCTTTTGATCACCTTTTGCTCCAGGATAGAGTCCACATAGCTGCGGTTTGTGAGACTTGGCTAGATCCGAACAGTATTTTTAAAATTAGTAGTTATAACGTATACCGGTCGGACAGACATGATTCCTACGGGGGAGTTGCTTTATTTGTACATCGTTCAGTCAAATGTCATGAGTATAAAGTGAGGGTCAACAACCCTGCTCTAGAAGTTGTTTGTGTGAAATTATATAATTGCCAAGACGTAGAATATATACTGTCTATATACTGCCCGCCGTCTTCCCACACTCAGCAAAGAGATTGGGATGATTTATTCTCTTTTTTTAAAAAGAAAACTTTAATATTAGGTGATTTCAATGCGCATCACCCAAACTGGTCGCTCAAAACAAATTTAAGAGGTAATCAACTATTTGATGCTCTAGTTGATAGTTGCTTTGTAACTTTGAATGATAAAAAACCTTCCCGCGTCAAATTATGCAACGGTGTTCTACAGGAATCCACCCCTGATTTATCTCTAGTATCTTCTGATATAGCTCTTAATTTTACCTGGCTAGTAACCAATGAGACTTTAGGAAGTGACCATAGATTCATTAAAATGTTTAGTAGCTTCAGATCTCCTTCTAGTGTTATTTATAGACGCAATTATAAAAAAGCAGATTGGGAGTCTTACAAAAATTGTTTACAAAAACTTTATGATAATAGGATTGTATTAGATAATCTACAAAATAGTTATGATACTTTTGTGGATTATATGAATATTGCGGCTGAGCTTCACATACCTTACTCCAAGATTAACCAAGACCCTGAGAATAAATTTATTCCTAAGTCTAATTGGAATTCAAATCTATCAAAATTAGTTGCAGAGAGAAGACTTGCTCTATCAAAATTTCGCCGTAATCCTACACCTGCTAACTTAGACCTCCTCAACTTAAAGGTGAAGGTGGCACAAACAGCTATTCGTACCGCTAAAGGAAAATCTTGGCAGGAGTTTTGTACATCGTTAAGTGAAACTGTTAATCAAAAAGATTTATGGCAGAAAATGAGGTGGTTCAAAGGTAATTATAAGAATAGAGAATATGTAGAGGAAGACCGAGCTCTTCGTTTGCTCCAAGCTTTAGCACCTCCATTCGTTAGCCCTGAACACCCACAGTTCTCTCCTAATAGTACTAATCTGGACATTGATATAACTCTCCATGAATTAGAAGTAGCCATAAAACTTAAGGATACATGTCCTGGCTGTGACAATATTTCATATTCCATGATTAAAAACCTCCCTGAGAATGGTAAGCGTATATTAGTTAATTTATACAACTCGTTCTTGTCAGCAGGTTTTGTGCCAAATCAGTGGCGCGATATACTTGTTATGCCAATCCCCAAGCCCGGACGCGATCCACGATCAGAGTCTTCCTTGAGGCCCATATCTATGATGTCATGTTTATGTAAAGTATTTCACGTTATTCTAGCTAATAGATTGGAGTGGTACATTGAGAAAAAAAATTTTATGTCCTGTAAGACTACGGGTTTCAGAAAATGCAGGTCCACTATGGATAATCTGACAGCGCTTGTATGCAAAATACAATCAGGCTTTGCTAATAACCAAGCTACGGTTGCTTGCTTCCTTGATATTGATAATGCGTACAATAATGTAGATCCACTTTGCCTCCTTAAAATTATGAATGGACTTGGAGTAGGCTCTAGTATATGCTCTTATCTTTGGAACTTTCTCAGTCTAAGAAATCTAAAGGCTTACGGGAAAAATTCAGCTCTAAGCAGAAGTACTGGACGTGGCCTTGCTCAAGGTGACCCGTTGTCGCCTTTGTTGTTCAATATAGCCACAATGCAGATTTGCCTGAGTATACAAAATGTAGACATTTCACAATATGCTGATGATTTTGTTGTTTATTTGACTTGTAACAGTCTTTTGGAAGCTGCTCGTAGGCTCCAACTTGCATTGGATAATATTGTCTTGATTTTATCAAGTGTTGGTTTGAGTATTTCTGAAAATAAGAGTAATATTTGTGTTTTTAAAAAGGGATTTGCACGTCAACCAATCAATATTAATATAAACGGAACTAATTTACAAGTAGTTGACTCTGTTAAATATTTGGGCTTGTGGCTAGATAGGCCCCTTAGGTGGGGCAAACATATAAATGAATTGTTGGAGAAGTCTTCGAGGCGGTTGAACAGTTTCAAAGTATTAGCAGGCTCCGGCTGGGGTGTACACCCAAAGCATCTAAGACGTTTATATATTTCTATGATAAGGAGTAGATTGGATTATGCTAGTTTTCTGTATGCTAACAGTTGCAAATCACAGCTGAGCAAGTTAGATACGTTTCAAAACAAATGTTTGCGTGTAATAGGTGGTTTTATCAAAAGCACTGCTATTCATGTGATGGAGTGCGAACTCAAGTTACCGCCCTTGTTTATTCGCAGGGAATATTTGGCAGCAAAGTACTGGTTTAGAAGTAATTCTTTTACTGACAATGAAACTATCCCATCTCTGAATTCTCTTGCATGTAGTATGGAACGTTCATATTGGAGAAGAAAGAACAAACCCCTTCTTATAAAAATGAGCGAAACGTTTGACGTCAATGATTCTTTTTACTCATGCATTACGCCTGAAGCCTTCTCCATGGATGTGTGGATAACTTATATAGATCTTCCAAATATAATAGTTAATTTTGATGGAATTGATAAAGCAAAGAGGTCTTATAACATCTATTCTTTAAAGAAATCATGTTCTAAGCATATCTCATCCCACTTTTCAAATCACTACAAAATATTCAGTGATGCTTCTATAGATGAGAGCGGTACTGGAGCTGCTTTCGTCGACCCTCAGTCAGATGTATCCTTAAAGCTGAGCATACAGGCGACTATTTCCATAATGCATGCGGAGTTAATAGCTATTTCGGAAGCTTTATCTTACATAGATACGATTGATCGTAGTCACTTTGTTATTTTCACAGATTCGAAAAGTTCGCTTCAGCACATTTTGCGCTGCACTTCCGGTGTGCGTGGTTTGCCTGTTGCTTACTGTATAATAAAGTCGATTCTATTATTAAGGAAGAAAAACAAATATGTTTATTTGCAGTGGATTCCTGCTCATATTGGACTGGTAGGAAACGACCGTGCTGATTGTTTGGCTAGGGAAGCAGTGGCGGATGGTGTACCACACACATGTTCACCGTATTTTACAGAATATTATGGTCTTATTAAGAAACATTGCTTAAATATGTGGAATAGCATTTTCAATACACAATCCACAACCAAAAGTGTGTGGTACAAAACAATCCAGCCGTGTGTTCCTGGATCATCATGGATCGATACAGTTGATATGGGTAGGAGTGAAATTGTAACTGCATTAAGGCTTCGTTCCGGACATATTCCGCTTAATAAATTCCGATACATGATGGGACAGATCAGCTCTCCAAACTGTGCTGAATGCAACATGGTGGAGGATGTGTACCATGTGCTAGTGGAGTGTGTCCGGGGCGAAGCTGACAGGAGCAAACTTGCCCTGAGAGGGCTAGTTTTGTCTGATACTGGTACGTGCAATTTAGTCTTAGCAAGCCCCAGCTCGTTGGAGGCCAGAATGTTGTATGCTATGGTGCAAAGGGTGATCAAACGTAGACTTTGACCATGTTTACTAGAATAGAGTTATGTTTATTTTTGTTAAGAGTTACGAAGATAGTTGTTATTTTTTTGTGTTACCAATAAGAGTGGCGTGCACTCTGTGCAAAAACTCTTTTTTATAATACTGAATAAAAAAAAAAAAAAAAAAAACCCTCAATCACTTAATTTAGAGCTTAACAGACCTTGAAATAAGGTTAATTATTATATTAGAACCCGCAACAGTTTTTTAGACGCCTTAAGAGCATTAAATAAACGTATAAATTGCGCATACCGCTCGTAAAAATGCCCTCCGTAACAAAATCCTTCAAGTTACTATATAGGATGCCATCATATGGTTTATGGAGTAACAACGGATAAGTTTGAATATGGGGCACGATATAATATAATATGACTACCCTAGTAAACGTAGGATCGTTTGTAATACCGCCTTTGTCGTTGGGGGAAAATGAAAATAATTTATTCAGTTTAGGTCCTCGTACGGCACTTATGAATGTCGAAGAATTGACCAACGGTTCGGAAACTAGCCTTCTGAGAAGAACTGGCAAGAAACTTAGCAGGCATGAAATTATACGATAGATGACTAGGGTACACGATTAATACAAACTATACAAGCTAAAGTAAATGATGATGACAAACAAAAACTATTGAAAAAAGGGCCGTTGTGGCCTTGAGGTTTGAGCAGTCGCCTGCTAAGCAAACCACGCAATTTCGAATCCCAGCGGGGCCTGTACCAATGACTTTTTCTAAATAACGTATGCACAGTAATTTCACACCACGTGCCTTACGGTGACGGAAACCATAGTGAGGAAACCACCATGTCTGAGAAGTAATTCAAGGACGTATGTATAGTGCCTGAGACGATAGACTCACCTTCTGTCACGTTGACATTTAATCATTTTCGGTGAAAAGTGGGTGTTGATATTACAACACCTTTGCCTACTCTCGTCGAGCAACTATCGTAAGTTGTTTTATGGCTACAAATCTATACATCCATATAGATAAATAAAATTGAAGAGACTGTCTGTAATTCCAAATTAACAGCTTTTCACTAAATGCATATGAAAGTATATACGTTACTTATATAAGAAAACTAATATGAATTTCTTTTTGTCTGTCTGTTTGTTGCGGTTAATCTCCGAAAGGGCTGGTCCGATTGTAACGAGACGTTAACTGACAGATATCTAATATTACGCGGAGTAACTAAGGCTACTTTTATTTAAAAATCATGGGGGTTCCGCGAGCCACAAATGAAATTAACTCTACGCGGGTAAAACCGCGAGACCCAGCTATGATTCTATATTTGTAATGATTAATGGCGTGGGTTCCAACAAATCCAGCTATGCAATAATAAATACGCTATATGTGTTACAAATGATCTATTTCCTTTGGACGTTAGTAGTTCTGACGTTAGATGCGAAAAAATGGCCGAATATATGTATTGATGGCTATCTTGGCAAGGTTTTATTTCTTTTATTGTGTAACATTCATATTTTAACTTGTACTTTTATTTCCATTTACAAACTACATATTTTATTTATTGCTGACATCATTGGTTCCAGTAACACGTTTTGATTGTGATTTATTATAATAAGGGATGCCAACCAAGTCGTAGGGTTGTCACTGAAACATACATACATATGCTAACGCCTGTATTACCTGAATGGTTAAGCAGAGGTGAACATGATTGAGTGCCAACGTGACAGATAGTCTATCGCCGTCTCAGGCAATATACCTACGTCTTTGAATTACTTTTCAGACATATGTCCGGTTTCTTCACGATGGTTGCGTAGCGGGTGACTGCTCAAACCCCAAGGCCACTACGGCTTAGTTTAGCTTGAGTTAGAAAATAAAATAATGCAATACATCAGGTAGTTAACTTAAATCCTTTAAGCAGCGTATATTTATAGGTAAATATATTGTGGTACAGTTTTGTATCATGCTTTACCTCCCAATGATTATTTTTACGTATGAGCTTGAACATTTTGTAACATCTCATTTTGTTTTCATTGTGAGCTCGTGTGAGCAGAGGAGCTCGTGGCACAGTTGCTATTGCGCATATCATTCGATCAGCGAAGCTAAGCAACCCCTAATCCAAGCCAGCAATTGGATGGGTGACCGCCAGAGTTCTCTCCGTGCCTCGGAGAGCACGTTAAGTCCCGGTTACCAATTTATCAGCTTTGGCAATTGTTACAGGTCAGTCGGAGGCCTCAAATAAATTGACCCAGATCGCTTGTACTTTATATATATAGTAGAAAACGCGCGAGTGACACAAGTACCGCTTACCATCAGGTGACTTGTGCTTGTCGCGAATTGTACACCATTATTTTTCAAGTAAATACGAACCATTATTATGCCACCGATAAAACTCTACATAATATTCTTAGTTATATAACATTCGTCGCATTTAAACTTACTTCATTCTGTGACAATTTTAATACTATTTCTGCTCCAGTATTCCCACTTCTCTCGAGTGCTTTTGTAATGCGGCGCAATCTTCTATCGATATTAACATAATGTCATTCAAAAAGAAATCCAGCGTCCATACAAATAGTATCTGTATTTAAATGACGGAAACTTTGTTACAGTCGTATCTTCTTTTAAAGTAAGACTTCATCTGGACACTATTATTAAAATACGAGTATATGGGATTGAGACTTTTATAAAGAATATTTATCCAAAAAGTTTAAAGTGAGTTCATAGCGAGATTTCTCGTTCGATTTTCGAGGTACCTGACTGGGGACGGTATCTTAACTTTACAAAAGATTGCCATAACGTTTTACCTTTTAGTAGTGTACTGCGGCGGAGTCGACACGCTGAGCTAGCAAAGGCCTAATCTCTAACTGAATAGCCTCAGTATACGTATAGATTTTATTTTAATTTTCCTCATTCCGTGTGAACGTTACAAATCGTAACACCCCAAGTGGCGAGTAAGTTTTACGTCTTCATAGGAAAAAAGCGCAAAACGCAAGATGAAGCGACGACTTTTGGTCGTGTCAAATCTTGGGACACAGATGGGCATCGCGCGGGCATAGCACTCATAGACTGTAATAGCTGCTTACCATCAGGCGAGTAGGATGCTTGTCGGCCACCTTTGCAAATCTTTACTAATAATGTAAAACTGAAGAGTTTTTTCTTCTTTATAATATTATCACATAATTTGAAGAATAGTTTTGTGTTAGATACTTAATTAATTAAGGAAGTCTTTAGGCTTTAGGCTTTAGATGTAAATGTTACAGAAATGCGAAACCTATGACTTAATTACATAGTTTTTTTTTTGTAAAACCGCGAGACACAGCAAGTGAGTCATAAACTATACATGTATATTATTTTAATTAAAATTAAACACGAATATTCAAGAACATTCAAGAGCTGCATATACACCTTGAAAGTAACTAAGATGAAACGCAAACGTGACAAGACTAAAGTTGAGGGAATCTAGATTATTAATGCACCCTAATTTGGTACATTCAGATGCAAAATGCATGTTCGCATACGTCTCAGGCAAGTGTTAACGCGCTGAATAAACTTATGCATCCCACGTCAAGTTGCAGGTGCCATGAAATACCAATGTTGGCTGAAGGATTCGAATGGCCTCACATTTTGATACTTGTTATACTGAGGAATTGAGCACAGCCTTAGCGGTGTGGTGCAAGTGAGTGTATATACACTCGCCAATGAGTAATGGCTTCATTATAACATAGGTGTAACGTAATAAAATACGCTTGATGCTCCAAGAAATACTTCAACATTTTAGACAGGTGTCGCTAAAGCTCAAATTTGGTAAACGCTCATCGTCCTGTGCAATGTTATAGGAACAGTCTCATTAAATATGCAAACGAAAATATACTCTGTCATCTTTGTGTTGCAAATGATAATCGATGTTTGAGGTGGTAAAGAACTTTAATGGCTGATCAAATCGTTTATGCCTTCCTAGAAGAGTCTCCAAAAGTAGGGAAATAAATACAGCACTCAATTTCCACTGAAAAAATATTCGAAGCGCAGTGCAACTATTCATTAGGAATTTGTCTTAGGCGTCTTCAAAAATAAACAAAAGTTTTGAATCAAGTGGATTGATTTGACAATTGAGCATTTGTACTGTGTCCATGGGCTTATATTCATGAGATATAAATACTGTAACCAAAAACATTGTATTTTTTTTTTTAAAAGAGTAATTATTGAGTTTCTTGCCGGGTTCTTCTCAACAAAAGCTACCTTCCGAACCCGGTGGTAACATTTATAATCATGTATAATGTATTTTGTGTCCTTCTGACGATTTGAAAGTACTTTGTAAGAAGTCTAATCAAATAAAGATATTTTGAATTGAATTGAATTGAATTCATTTATTTAAATTTCATGCCATAGGAATTCTCTACCAGTCATCCTTCGGATGATGCAGAGTCAAATGAATTATATTTTGTTACATCGTAAACCTCAACGGACGTGCTGAAATCAGCTTTATGTCAATTAACCAAGTTTCAAATCAAGTCTAGACATCCCTAGGTCTAGCGGTTAGTCTGTGACTGACAACTTAACGGACGGCTATCACGAGTGTTTCATTATTAACTCGATTATATCTGTGTTCGTGGGTTGTTACACTTATTGTGTGACATTTAACAGCTGATCGGTGTCCGATACTTTGATGTACACTACGTGATTTGGATCTTGAACGCAGAATGAACTTGAACATTGTAATGCACATACATACATACATATGCTCACGCCTGAATTCCCCGAAGGGGTAGGCAGAGGTGTTGTAATCACAACACCCACTTTTCACCTAAAATGATTAAGTGCCAACGTGACAGATGGTGAGTCCATCGCCGTCTCAGACACTTTACATACTTCATTGAATTAGTTCTCAGAAATATGCAGGTTTCCTCACGATGTTTTCCTTCACCGTAAAGCACGTGGTGTGAAATCACTGTACATAAGTTTTTTAGAAATACTCATTGGTACAGGCCCCGCTGGGATTCGAACTTGCGTCGCTTGCGTAGCAGGCGACTGCTCAAACCTCAAGGCCACCACGGCTCTCTTGTAATGCAGTGAATATAATTATATTCATTAACCTTATAAAACATAACCTTCTTCTATACTAGCACAATAGCATATTATAAGACACTCGACGACGAGTGTGACGCTGAGAAACCTCAGTGAATAACGTGGCTGTACCTACATTTACAGAATCTTTTCTGTTATGATAATAAAAAAACTTAAATAGTCATAAACATACTGTGGCTTTCGACCTTGACGTCGCTCCCAAAGTAAACATTATACTGTGTTAAATTCACTCCCATTTACCTAAGTCAATTCACGAGGGCCTTCGTACCTCTCTGAAAACATACACACGGAATTCACAATTAATCTTTTAATATTTACATTGACACTGCCTACTCGGCACCAGTCTCTACGCAATGATAAAGTGTTACATATATTACGCTGTAACTGATCATAATTTAATTTTATTAACATCAAAGTCAGATTTTGATGAAAAACATAAGAAAATATAGATATATACGTTTCAGTAAAATATTATACTTAACTAACCCGTGTAGACTTAGGTTCACGCTTTATCTCGCGTAACCTTAATTTGTTTTTTAAATACAAGTAGCCTAATTTACCCCTTGAAAAATCAGACAGACAGACTAACAGACGGCCAGATAGACAGATTTTTTTTAAATAGTTCTTTAATTTCAGTACCGTATATACTTTCGTACGTATTTAAATGTAATTTTTGAATTACAAACAGACACATCAATTGTATTTATCTGTATCTGTACGATGGACTGTCACCATCTGTCACGTTGACACTCAATCATCTTCGGTGAAAAGTGGGTGTTGTTTACAACACCTCTGCCTACCTAAGCGGGTAAAACCGCCCTGCACAGCAACTAAAATAATATATATGTATGTCATAACAATTTCATATAATATCTCCCCTCTAACACCCGGAACACTTTGGAAGTGGGACGGAAACTGTCATAAACCTTAAATTTATAACACGACTAAAACTGAAATGGGAATAGTTAACGCACTACGCTAAGTCGTGGCATGTTTGTTTGCACTTAATGTTTCTATAAGGCAATGTTTTATGCTGAAACCCTTGCCTTTAATAACAGATATATTTATGCCATTTTTGAACGTTCTTATAATTTACAGAGAGAGCCGTGGTGGCCTTGAGGTTTGAGCAGTTGCCTGCTACGAAAGCGACGCAAGTTCTAATCCCAGTGGGGCTTGTACCAATGAGTTTTTCTAAAAAACTTATGTACAGCGATTTCACACCACGTGCTTTACGGTGAAGGAAAACATCGTGAGGAAACCTGCATATTTCTGAGAAGTAATTCAAAGACGTATGTAAAGTGTCTGAGACGGCGATGGACTCACCATCTGTCACTTTGTGATTACAATACCTGTGCCTACCCCTTCTGGGAATACAAACGCTCTTTTAAATGTTTATTTATATTTACTAGCCAATACACTTTTTTTTTCGATTATTTGCGATCTTAGTTTAAGGAAATACATTATGCTCATGTCTGTATTCCTTGGGGCGAGCCTATAAAACGGACACTAGTCTAGACTCTGGACTGCTGCTGCAAAAGTACACATAGAAAAACCTAGTAAAATTTTGTCCGACCCTGGGATCGAACCCAGGATCTCATGTCAGACAGTCCACTTTTCTATTCATGTTTTTTCAAAGTAGGTAACGGGATCATTACATAAACGAAGTCGCCGGCGAATGCTGCTCTTAAATAAATCAAATGGCTTTTAATTTCGTACGTAAAGCCGTTTCTACGGAATACTTAAGTAACACACCAATATGAAGGATAAATCTTCGAAACGATCTTAAATGAAGACATTTATGACCTTACCTCCGTATCCTAAGTGAAGTAAAGGAATTACAATGTGTATTGAATAACTAGTGGGATGTTATTTTA
Source organism: Watsonalla binaria (assembly GCA_929442735.1). Classification (NCBI taxonomy): domain Eukaryota; kingdom Metazoa; phylum Arthropoda; class Insecta; order Lepidoptera; family Drepanidae; genus Watsonalla; species Watsonalla binaria. The sequence continues at coordinate 9,379,330 of OV838924.1, read as the reverse complement.
TCTTCTTCTCAGTTGGACACTCTTGCCAGAGTGGTCGAAGTTATATTAGGTCTATACTATTGAAGTACCCGGAGTCCCATGGTTGTTTGGTACCCATAGTACAAGCTTTGCTTAGTTTGGGACTAGATAGTGAATAGTGATATAACATAGTCATATAAGTCATTTATTTATTATTATTATTAAAGAGCCGTGGTGGCCTTGGGGTTTGAGCAGTCGCCTGCTACGCAAGCGACGCAAGCTCGAATCCCAGCGGGGCCTGTACCAATGAGTTTTTCTAAAAAAAACTTATGTACAGTGATTTCACACCACGTGCTTTACGGTGAAGGAAAACATCTTGAGGAAACCTGCATATTTCTGAGAAGTAATTAAAAGACGTATGTATAGTGCCTGAGACGGCGATAGACTCACCATCTGTCACGTTGGCACTTAATCATCTTCGGTGAAAAGTGGGTGTTGTGATTACAACACCTCTGCCTACCCCTTCGGGGAATACAGGCGTGAGCATATGTTTGTATGTACTTATTAATAAATTGATCCACTCTGCCCTGTATTTTGGGTGTAAAAAGATAACGAATGTTCACTATCTTTATGAGTACCAAGCGTGCGACATTTATTTTATTGTCATATTTGAATGCTATAGGTACATACAATAATGCTGGTATAAATGAAGCCTAAGAGTTAAGTAGTTAAGTTGCTCCCCCTATAAGCCTACGGTCTATTCAGAGATCAAAACTCTCTAGAAGTCGCTTTCAATATTTTAACTATAATTTGTCTATGTATTCTATCTGTCATTTAGGTTATTAAAGATTAACAAATGTAGCTTTTTGTCTTTACTTTCATTCGTAAATCAATATCAATTCAATATCTCATCGCTATCACCATGCCGTGGTGGCCTCGGGGTTTGAATTGTCGCCTGCTCCGCAAGCGACACTAGTTCGAATTCCAGCGGGACCAATTGAAAAACTTATGTGCAGTGATTTCACACTTCCCGCTTAATGGTGATGGAAAACATCGTGAGGAAACCTGCAAATGTCTAAGAAGTTATTCAAAGACGTTATGAAATTAAAGATGTGGATAGATCTGTAACTAACAGTAGCTATATATATATATCTACTAATATTTAAAGCTGGAGAGTTTATTTGTCTGCCCGAGCGCGAGTCTCAGGAACTACTGAGGGCCAACTATGATTGATTGAGCAGCGCGTATTAATAACTACTTATCTTTGACATTTTACTGCGCAAAATTGTAACGTCAGAGCTCAGAAGTTCTTAATGCGCTCTGCTTAAATCGATGATGGTAGGCCCCTGGTCTGATAAGATAAAATATCTTTCAGTGTTAGATAGCTCAATTATCGAGAACGGCACAAGGGTTTGTATCATTACGCTTCGTAAACGAAGTTGTTGTTTAAACATACCGTTAGCCTAAAGTTACTATCCCACGCGCATGAACTCGCGGGCACAAGCTAGTTAAGAATAAATCGATCTCGTTATTGCCAAGTCATTCGAATCCAAGGCGTGTAGACATGAAATAATGCACATAAATTAATATCCTCTATCAGTCGACAGCGGTGTGATTGATAACTTACAGTAAAAGGCTAGTGGAAACATTAATGCATTAGTATTTATGGATTTATTATTATTTATATATCACTGCCTACCCTCATGATATACAATGCGCTTATGTCGTATTGCATTCGTGACATATTCAACATATGCTCACGCCTGTATTTCCCGAACCGGTACGACAGACTAGTAATTCAAAGACGTATGTATAGTGCCTGAGACGGCGATGGACTCACCCTCTGTCACGTTGGCACTTGATCATACTCGGAGAAATGTGGGTGTTGTTACAACACCTCTGCTAACCCCTTCGGGGACCCTTTTGGGATGGCGTGAGCATATATAACAATATAGTTTATACAACGGAATAACACATAGATAGACTAAAATTTGTAAGGATTGTCTATTGTCTATAACGATAAGTCAAATCCTGCGCATACGGAGTCACGAGCACCAAGTAGTATAATATAAAAGCATGAATGTCGAACAAAAACCCTGGTACACTGTATTCTTTGAGTTCAGCGAAAAATGCAAAAAAAATCTCCTATCCATTCGATGAGGTCTTGAAGAGCTTTATTTTCTTTAAAGAGTTTCCGAGCTCTTTATAGAAGTTGAACAAATCCATCAATCGTTGAGGGAACTCACGGCACCAAGTGAGACGGATGAGAGGTGAGAGGTAAGCTTGACAAACGACGGTACCACGTGACTGCCAGCGTAATGAAACTCCCGCCTATTGAGTCTTTATTGTAGATAATGTTCTTCTTATAAAAAAGTTTAGGGTATAATTTTTATTTTATTTTCAAAGATGTTTTTTATGTTAAAATTTAATTTTAAATAGTTTTCAAATGTATAATAACCTGCGTTTTATTTTTATATTAAATAAAAAATTGCGTTAGAGATTCTCAGTTCTTAAAATGGTTGGGTTTTTTTGAGTTCATATTTAAAAAATAGTTTCTAAAGTGCCTGTATTGTTACTTATATATAACTTACTAGCTGCGCTATGCTTACTTATTACATTCCCGTGGTAACCTAATGTTTTTTTTATAAATTAAACAGCCTAAGTTACTCCTAGCTAATGATACATCATTAGCTATCTGCCAGTGAAAGTAACGTTAAAATCGGTCCAGCCGTTTTGGAGATTATTCGGACCAAACAGACAGATTTTTTTTTAAATTGTTTTTTTTTATATCTGTACCGTATATACTTTGCGTATCACAATTTGTGAAAAGCTTTAATTTTAGAATTACAAGCAGACACCTCAATTTTATTTATGTGTATAGATTGGCGATACATTAAAACGAATGATACCGAGTTTATTGACCCTATCCTATTCCATTTTCAACATTCGAATGCGAAGTGAGTTTCAAACAAAGTGCAACAGATGTCGCTATCAGAAACTTTTGAGACTTGTTTTGATTTAACTTGGAATTGTTACAATATCTTATTTCTCTAAATATTTAATGAATAAATAATAATTATATATCTTGCTTAGTATTTAGCATGAAAATGCTCCGAATTAATACATATAGATAAAATTGAAGTGTCTGTTTGTAATAACAAAACAGCAGCTATTCATTAAATATGTAATTATATACAGAGATATAATTAGGTACAGACATAAAAAAATATATTTTAAAAAAAATATCTTTCTGTCCGTCTGTCTATATGTTTGTTCAGGCTAATCTCCGAAACAAATGGACCAATTCACTGGCGGATAGCTTCTATTACAAGGAGTACTTATATTTTTTTTTTTTAAAAACTTCAGGTTTTCGAGGGCTTTCATGAAATTAAATATACGCGGGTGAAACCGCGGGACACGGCTAGTAGTTAATTAGTTTTTCTTAAACCCCCTCTGTCAGAGAGTAAATAGTTGTTCCGGAACGCGAAGTATTATAGGCTTTGAACTCTCAATATACTACCTACTTACTGAAATGAAACTGTAATTATCTCTGAAACTATCCGTTCACTCTTGAAACTTAACGCAAAATCGCTTTCAAAGTTAGGTAATGACTTGGAAGCGCATCGTGGTACTAAGTGCCAAGAAATATACACTTTAAAAACAAATTTTATGGTATCTGTCATACTAAATATTAGAGACATTCAGGTAAGATAGGATACAATCAAATAACCTTTTTAATACTTTTGTGACAAACACGTACACATCATCTGATGGTAAGCGGCTACTGCAGCATAAGAAAGCAAAAAAATAAGTTATTCGGATTAAACAACTTAATCCGCGTGGAATAGTTACTATGGGCTAACGCTAACCTGCGACTGGTTTTAGCGTGATGCTATATAGCCTATTAGCCTTCCTCGATAAAATGGGCTCATCATCATCTCCCAGGCCTTATCACATAAATTGTTGTGGCCGCCACTTGATTCAACCCGATGCGGCTGATCACTTGATTTTTATACGAAGCAACCCCTTTGACCTGTGAACTGGGTTCAACCAGTTGTCAGACTATTTTATCCCCCGACGGACCTGTAACGATTGCTAAAGATGATAAATCGGCAACTGGGACCGACGGCTTAACGTGCTCTCCGAGGCACGGAGGGAACTCGGGCGGTCACCCATCCAAGTACTGACTATGGTTAGGGTTGCTTAACTTCGCTGATCGAATGATATGCGCAATAGCAATAGTGCCAACTTTATATATTAATATAGATAGATATGGAAGAAATCACTTTGCCAAAAAAGTGACAAAATTGTTGAATAAACGCTATATTTGATTAGATTAATTCAAAAAGGTATACGTCATAGATTAGCCGTGTCTAAATAAAAATACTTGGCAACATAGAGTGGGCGGGCGAGCCGAGCAAATTTATCTTACTCTAAGATCTCTCCCACACACATCCGAGATACAACCACAAAATTGGAAAGTAACCGAAGGACGGCTTCCAAGAATTATCGCACACATTATGATATGCACATTAGTATAAATAACACGAAATTCCTATAATAGTAAGAATATATCAGGTGATATACTCTTACTATTATAGGAATCATTGAGTCAACTCATGGAATACACTAGAAATAAGTAATTTTAAATTAGAGATTCGTGATCTGAAAGTATCATTGAAGTTTTATGTACATTGAGAGCTACTCTCTCTACGCTCATATCTTAGGATATGAGCGTCATAAGTAATAACAATGGTGACAAAATTTAAAAAGAATATCAAGGATTTATTTATATTTCAAACTGATATGTACCACCTATCGATGCCTTATGCAAAAAAAAAATGCTCACGCCATCTCAGAGAAGTTCTCGAAGGGGTGAGTAAAGATGTTTTAACAACAACACCCACATTTCACCGAAAAATTCTACATCCTTTATAGCTGTCGCTGTCTCACAATTGAGCTGCCACGGCAATGAGAGGTAATAGTTAGGCCGCTGCGAATTCGTAAATACAAGTCTATAATGTACGTGCGGCTGTTACTACCAAATCAAATGTATGGGAGGTCTTCTGTACTGTTTTATTTTATAATTCAACATAGCTTATTCCTATTGATCTTTTCATATTTATTATAGACGTATTGTCCATTAGGTAATACATTTTCATCCCGTCGCGGTATTATCAGACCAAAGTATTTCTACTTTTTGTGACCACATAATATTGTGGTTTATTCTTTGGCTTTGCTTACAAACATTTTTATTTTTAACTCAATCTTTTAAAAACTTTGCTAATTTCCAATTTCTTAAGACTAAATATATATCAGTGTGATTTTGTTAGATTTTGGAGTTTGGCAGTACAGGATTCCTTTTATAGTACATGTAGACATTACGAGAATAATTAATATTCAACAACTTTCAAGAACAAAGAAAAAACAATATTATCACATTCATAGCGTAGCAACACCTAAAAACCCAAGAGACAATCCCACGAAATCCTATTCAGGCCGTTTCATTAATCAACCTAGGTATTTCGGTGGATAGTGGCTGTGTTACAAGTACGTAGAATAGTCGGGCGGACTATACGGGCTGACAAATGACGTCCGAATATGAGGCCGGCTGGACAATGATAATGTCAGCGGTTACAAATGGACGGCGACTGCACCGAACGTCCGTGATTTGAGGATCGCGATATACAGGTTGACAACTTTAAGCCTTACAATATTAGATGATTTTTTGTGCTTTGATTCTAAATTATTTAAATTGCTTATGCTGCTCTTGCCTGTGCTTTCAACGCTCGCCTTTTAGGGCCGGGACTGCGGTACCCGGCGCCATCTTGGATTTATTAATTATTTTTGTTGGACATAGCTAGATTAATGGAATGCAGTTCAGGGTAGGTTCCTAGGTTGGTTATTACCAGACTTTAACTTTACTTAAGTTACTTCATTAAAAACTTTTATGCTATCCATACCTATAAAAATATTCAGAGCATCCTGTACTAATAGCGAATGCTATCGCTTCGCGTGGTGACATGGCGTAACTTGTGCTAAGTGAATTAGCATTGCATATCAGTTGGTATCTTCCTTGTAACTTGAATTCGAGTTTGGAATAGAATAACGATTGTTCATGACCAAATTGATATGTATTGTATTATATTAATTCACTCAAGTTCACTAGATGGCGCTTGTTAATTAGATCGCGCTATGAAGATTCTCTACGCAATATGTAAATAGGATAATGAGTTCACAATTAATGAGGTCGACATCGAGTTCGCATTCAGTTCAATAAGCATTGGTGTTTTGATCGTATTGCTGCTCAACAACGATAGAAGTAAGAATGTCTACGTATCAAATTAAAAGACAGATTGAAGATAAATTGATTGATTAAAAATGAAAATGATTTATTCGGTTTAAGTCCTGATAAGGCACTTATGAACGTCGAAGAATTGGCTACCGGCTTGGAAACTAACCTTCTGAGAAGAACTGGCAAGAAATTTAGCTGGCATCATGTACATTTAATAACATAGTGAAGTGAAGATAGCCGTTGGTTTTAAAGTATTTCGATTTAACTAGAAAAAGTAATTTTTAAATTTTTTCTCTGTCTGTCTGTCTGTTCTGACTAATCTACGAAACGGCGCGGGCCACCCATAAAATGAAATCTACGCGGGTAAAACCGCAGGGCACAGCTAGTTAGTTATATATTTTAAAAGGGCATACAAATGGTTAGTGAAATTCGGGACGCGAATAAATTATCGGTCCCAAATTAGTGCAGGACGCTTGGTTAACCACGCAGTACTAATTCTATTTAGTAAATTAGCAAACATTACCGTTGGGTAACTGTAACTACTCGGTTTGAAACTAAATTTAATATCAGGTTATTCTCATTAAGCTACTTATTGCGTATATAAACTGGAAATAAATATTAAATGCTCACGCCTGTATTCCCCGCGTATTATATGTAGGCAGAGGTGTTGTAATAACAACACCCACTTTTCACCGAACATGATTAAGTGCCAACGTGACAGATGGTCTATCGCCGCCTCAAGCACTACACTAGATCTTTGAATTACTTCTCAGGCATACAGGCTTCCTCACGATGTTTCCCTTCACCGTAAAGGACGTTTGAAATTGCGGCACATAAGTTTTAAAATAAAACTCATTGGTACGCGCCCCACTGGAATCCGAACTTGCGTCGCTTGCATAGTAGGCTCCGACCTCGAGGCCACCACGGCTTCGGCCACGGCACATAAACTCGAAATGAGCATAAAAATGCTCACGCCTGTATTGAAGGGGTAGGCAGAGGTGTCGCTTCCGAGCAGGCGACTGTTCAAACCCCAAGGCCACCAAGGCTCTTTGTAGAGAAAAGTTTGAAAGTAGGTACATAGCACGAAATTGTTAATTAGTTAAGTTACAGTACCCATTTGGCCGGAGTTCCCTTTTTATTTTTTCATTTTGCGTCTTAATTTAAAATTAGTCCTTCTAAAGAGACATAACGACCTGACAGTACAGTTGTTTACAGCGTAATTAATTACCTTTTAATGCGTCCTAAAATTCGTAACACATGTGTGCTCGAACAACCCGAGCCACGTACAATCGGTCAAAACAAAAACGGTCTACCAAAAAGGGAATGTACATAGAGTAAATTTCGTATTATTTCCGCCAAATTCGAAGAGGCAAATTGTATAACTTGCTCCGTAAACATTGCAGTGGCTCTTTCAAACCGCTAGAGTAAAGTTTCGTTTACCCGTGATACCGGTAAGAGCATTTGCTAACGACTTTTCGGCAAATACTACTGCAAATACGGCACAGTAAATATTTGTAAGGGGGTAAAAAATAATGCGTTACCTCTATTAAACGCTACGCTTAGTTTAGTAAACAAACAGGAAGCAAATAACATTTTGCCTAGTTACGGTTTATTTTAAAACTAGATGCGCCCGGTTTCACCCGCGTTAGCATACCCTAAGTTTTTTATTAAAAGTAGCCTTAACTTTCATCCCCTATTTTATCCCCTTGGGGGTAGAAGTAATCAAAATCGTTTCTTAGCGGATGCCTACGTCATAACATCTACCTGCATGCCAAATTTCAGCCCGATCCATTCAGTGGTTTGGGCTGTGCGTTGATATATCACTATGTCAGTCAGTCCTTTGAGATTGATATATTTAATACTAGCGGACGTCACGCGGTTTCACCCGAGTAGTTCCCGTTCCCGATGGAGTACGGGGATAAAATATAACCTATGTTACTTGCTGATTATGTAGCTATTTATCGCTGAAAGAATTTTTCAAATCGGTCAAGTAGTTTCTGAGCCTATTCAATGCAAACAAACAAAAATATTTCCTCTTTATATCATCAGTGTGGACTATTTTCCCACACGCGACTCCGTAAACGCAAAGACAGTGAAAAATTACATAAGTAAATTATTAATCGTATTTTCAATAAATGGTAGACATTTTTAAATCCAATTTCAATTAAATTCCTTGTTTTAGAAAAAAATCAAATCTTTTACTTTTTCATATTATGTTTAACTTTAGCCCTAGACTGACTTAATTTTGCGGTTATACCCAATTTATATTTGATTCAAAAATAAAGGACAACATTAAAAGTATGTTTATGGATGACACACATGTTTACATCAAAAACACTTAAAATAGTTTAGAAAAATACGAACGAGGCAGGACTCAAAACATAAAAAAAATAACGAATTGAGTGAAACACTCTTATTCTAATATTACAAACAGACACATCGATTTTATTAATTTGTTCATAGATGTAAGATGTCGTCTAACTACACAATTTCGCATACAGAAAAGGAGGACGCCCTACTAAGTTTTAAAGTTGGTGTCAAGCTTGAATAATTGGGTTGGAAATATCAGACAGCCTCAGACCTATTGTATAGTTTGAAAGAGAGTCTCAGTGACTGTGCGGTTTGAGCAGTCGCCTGCTACCCAAGCGACGCAAGTACGAATGCCAGCGGCGTTCACCAATTAGTTTATCTAAAACCTAATGCTTGCATTGGTCAAGGATACATGTTCTCTGAAATTTACAATACTTTACATATTCAGGCCTTGGGGTCCGAATGCTCATCAACTTTTTCAAAGAGGTTGCACGTCGTCTGGTAGAAGCTTCTCGTTGCAAGCGGACTGGGGCTTTTCTCGCTCAGAGAATCAGCATTGCTATTCAACGTGGCAATGCTGCCAGCCTTCTTGGCACGATCCCGGGGGACACCGATTTGGGCCAAGTTTTCTACTTTTAAATATCATAATTATAATCAAAACTAAAGTAGCTTAAGTTACTCCTCATAACATCAGCTATCTGCCAGTGAAAGTTCCAGTAAAATTGGTCTAGCTGCATCAGAGATTACCCGGAACAAACAGACAGAGAACAAGTTTTTAAATTGTTTTTTTTTATGTGTGTAGTAATCTTGCATATATATTTCGAAAAAAAACTATTTTATTTATCTGTATGTATAGATTTACATGGATATGTTTAAAAACTGTTTTAATATTTTTTTCTCTGTCTTATAAACACACCGGCAGTAAGTGCCTACTATATATGTTATGTTTCTATGAATATAATACAATTTGTCACTATTGTAAATATTTATACCTGTTTATATTGTTTCAATGAAATCTACATGATGCCTGGCTGAGTTTCTTCTCAGAAGGCTAGTTTCCGAACCGGTGGTAAATTCTCGATATTCATAAGTGCCTTACCAGGGCCTAAACTGAATAAATATTTTTCATTTCCATTATTCATTTCCATTTTCAATTTCAATATATATTTGAGAATTGTAGAGATATCGCACGTCACAGACAAATTAAGGACTAATGTAAGGTCTCTACAGCTTACAGTTTAAACATACAATCATATTTCATACACAAAACTGTATCATTATGCTAAGCCTAAGCTTTGCGTAACGATCTAGGACCTTGTTTAAACCTAATTCTAGTATTTACAACTATTTGATCCCTTCCTAAAGGGACTACACATAGACCCTCGCTTTACACATACATACATGTGCTCACGCCTGTATTCCCCGAAGGGGTAGGCAGAGCTGTTGTAATCACAACACCCACTTTTCACCAAAGACGATTAAGTGCCAACGTGACAGATTATGAGTCCATCGCTGTCTTAGATACTTTACATACTTCATTGAATTACTTCTCAGAAATATGCAGGTTTCCTCGCGATGTTTTCCTTCACCGTAAAGCACGTGGTGTGAAATCACTGTACATAAGTTTTTTAGAAATACTAATTGGCGCAGGCCCCGCTGGGATTCGATCTTGCGTCGCTTGCGTAGCAGGCGACTGCTCAAACCTCAAGGCCACGACGGCTCTCCCACGACCCTCGCTTAACGGTATGTAAATCTATATCCAAACAAATGCATACATAAAAATAGCTAGATAAAATTTAAGTGTCTGTTTGTTATACGTAATTTACGATAGTCAATTATAAAATACATTTAAATAAATCTAGCTTTCTGAATGTCTTGTCTAATCTCAGAAACAGACGGACCGGTTTTAGCTGGCAGATAGCTGATGTGACAACCTTTTCTAAATCTATATCTATACAGATAAATAAAATTGAAGTGTCTGTTTGTAATTTCAAAATAACACCTTTGACAAAATGCATATAAAAGTATGCACGGTACTGAATAGAAAATCAATTTTAATTTTTTTTCTCTGTCTGTCTATTTGTTTGTTCCGGCTAATCTCCGAAACGACTGGACCGATTTTCACGGGACTTTCACTGGCTGATAGCTAATGTTACTCGTAACTTAGGTATTTTTTTTTAAATTAGATCGGAGAAAAGAATCTACCGGTGAAATTAAATCTATTAAAATAGTTCTAAAATAATATGAAAATCCAAATCATATAAAAATCCTGTAACCTAGACTACCATTACCTGGATTTTGTTTTTTCTGGATTTTTTTATTTGAGTAAATGATAATATCCAAATGTGAATGCATTTTTTTTTAAATATTGTTCCGCGAAATGAAGTCTTCGAAATTTATTAAATTTAGGTCCTGGCTTAGGCACTTAAGAATTGACCACTCAACATAAACAGTTGGAGCGTCATTGAACTATTATGCACTATACTATGTACTAGAAAATACTGTAAACTCGAGGTCAGCACCAGTCTTTTGTTACAACGAGTACAGTCGATATACACTTTCAAGCTCTTTGTCTCCATTTTAGGACGACATATTGTATTAAATTTCAGTAAACTGCACGCGCTCCGTTTGGCGCACGATGTTTGTTCATTGTGCTTACTCTGAAAATTGAAATTTATTATCTGAATGAAAATAAAAAAGAAATGAAAATGATTCGTTTAGATTAGGCCCAACTACTTATGAACGTCGAAGTATTAAGTTTCTGACCACCGGTTCGGAAACTATGCTTCTGAGGAGAACCATCAAGAAACTCAGGTTTACCACCTGAGTAAATAATCTTTGAAACTCTGAAAATCTCTGAAACATCTACGACTTTAACGATACATTTGCATTATTGATTAAACAAATGTCACTAAGGGGCAAATTCACCGATCGCTATAAAATCTTAGTTTAATGAAGCTAAGTTTCCGGTAATCTGGTTTACAGATCAGTGTTGATCTCGTTTAACGTCAAACTGATTTCACCAGCACCATTTTAACTGCATTTACGAAAGCCATAGATAAAACAAACATTTCGCTTGGCGAGAGCCCTAAAATGTCGTAGCCGCGTTTCATTTTACGTCAAAATCTACGATCTCATACGTATTTCATGTATAGAAGTAATAACGAAACGTGTTTGACCGTTCATAGAGTTACAAGCTCAGAAAATGTTCTCTTATTAAATAGGTAATACGATAAAAAAATATTTAGAGTGAGTTATATATTTCATTTTATAAAAAATTAAAAGATATTATTCCATACATATTGTTTTACCTTTACTTTAATGTAAAAACTTATGAAATGTAATTATTAGTGACGAATTTTTTTTCACTATTGGCAATATTGTGTTTCTTCTTTGTACGAAAATTTTTACATCTTTCTTTATATAATTTTTATTTATATTTTTATATTTTATATATATTTTTTAATTTATAGCGTGTGTAAATTTGTTTTTTCGTATTATTATTTACTCTTTATAAAGAATGGTTTCATCAATAATATACAAAGCATTTTTATGTTAGTTATTATTGTGACATTTACAACAAGTGACAGCGGCTAATCGCGTTTAAAGCCGTTAACTGGCCAAAATTGGGCGTTTAGAATGAAAACTAAGCTTAGCTTGATCCAAGTTATGTTTGTGCTGGTGAAATGCAAAATGTGCCTCTAATCCAGATTAAGCTCTAAAACTGCGTTTCGTTGGATCTAATCGCGATTAGTTTCATCGGTGAATTTGGACCTAAGAAACATAGTTCGCAAGTAAAACCGCGAGGCATAACTAGTAAGTAATTATATGTTTTTTATTGTTTTCTACTATATAAGTACTGTGTGACTGATTGTTAGGAACCTTTATGACCCGTACGTACTTTATGAAATATTTAACGACGCAAAAATAAATCGTTCCCTAATCATTCCTATTCATCCTGGTTCATTTCAGTTTCTTGTTTACTGACAAAAATATCTCTTATTGGATTAAGCAGATTCGATTTCCTAATAATATTTCCCGTTTTAATCGAGTAATTTCGACGGCTTTTGAACAACTTAATAACTGTCGATTCGATTTGAAAATTGATTAATATCGTATCTATCTTGCTCAAATATTATTTTATGAACTAAAATGTTAGATAACATGTGAACAGCCTATCTGAAGTTGCAGCTGCGTTATTCTGTAAGGTTTCTTGACGTCGTACTCAACGTTGAGTGTCGGTTTCTAAGATACGAAATTAAACTTTGTCGTCTATGTATAACGTATCAATTTCCTATAATTGAAACCGACGCTCGAAGTCGAATGTATAGTGCCTGATACGGCGATAGACTTACCATCTGTCACGATGGCACTTAATCATACATACATACATATGCTCACGCCTGTATTCCCCGAAGGGGTAGGCAGAGGTGTTGTTATCACAACACCCACTTTTCACCGAAGATGATTAAGTGCCAACGTGTCAGATGGTGAGTCTATCGCCGTCTCAGGCACTATACATACGACTTTGAATTACTTCTCAGAAATATGCAGGTTTCCTCACGATGTTTTCCTTCACCGTAAAGCACGTGATGTGAAATCACTGTACATAAGTTTTTTAGAAAAACTCATTGGTACAGGCCCCGCTGGGATTCGGACTTGCGTCGCTTGCGTAGCAGGCGACTGCTCAAATCCCGAGGCCACAACGGCTCTTTTTTTAGCACTTTTTTTAGAGGCACTTAATCATCTTTGGAGAAAAGTGAGTGTTGTTATTACAACACCTCCGCCTACCTCTTCGGGAATACAGGCGATAGCATGTATGTAAAATAAACAACTCTAAACTAACGTTATTTTTCTGTGAGTAAGAGCATAACAGGATTTCCCATTCGAAATTCGAAGCAGCCCAACTGAGGGCTACTTTACTAAAATCTTTCGACAGTAAAATCACCTCGACGTTTATTACATAAATATAATTTATTCAAGGCTTTGTAATAGAGAGCATTACGAAGCACATTCAGCCCTTACACCTGCACTATCATCTATCACTTGGGTAAGAAATGATACAGTTAATTAGTGTGGGATTAATATTACTAATGCCGAAACGGGCCAAATTCATTCGTCAAGTGTTGGGTAATCCATTGCTTTGCCGCAACACGGTACGGTCACAGGAATGGATTAACTCCACTAATTAAAGCCTTGTTACGTTTGTCTAATGTTTTTCTAGGTTGGTAGTTAACATTATAACAATATAACTTTAAAAAATATAAGTGTAAGCCAGAAACGTCTATCGAACTGCTCGGAACAAGTTGGATAAAAAAATCTTACTAGCTCGAAAATCGAATAACTTATGGAACCTCTGGGTTTAATGTAAATATGACTGCCTAGTCGCAAACGCTACTGCGGAATATAAGGTCCAGGGTTTGATCCCCGGGTCGGGCTATCATTTCCGCAAAAACCTGGTTAATGGCAATAGGCTTGCTCCCTATTACATAGGACCTAAACATAACAGGCAAAATTGGGGTGCAATATACCTCTGCTTAACCCTTCGGGGACTACAGGCGTGAGCATTCAAGTTTTTTGTTGCCAAAGTAAAAGAAAAGTTTATATAGACACGAACTATTATATCAAGATCCATACTATTACAAGAACAAAGAACATACATCTATATGTATATGTAGATAATACATGATTGGTGTAGTGAGGCCCCGGGCAGGCTTCCTGCGTTTAATGAGAAACTGCTGGCTGTCACTCGAGCCGAACCAACCCTGCGTCACAGTATAAATATAGGATTTAAAAACAGTAAGGAATCTAGGAACAAATCGTTTGAAATTACACATAGACACGCGAGTCTACGAGAAAATAAGCGAAATGGGCGTAATGGCAGTAAGAAATGTCACGTTGTGCCCGATCGCTTATACGTCATTCACGTGTGCTACCAACCTTTATCAACATTTGAAAACGACAAAACTACATTATTTTGACAGTCATCAAATAAAGAGTAAATTTTAAAATCATTAAGGTTGACAACCTTCATGCTCAATTGAGCATACGATTTTATTTAAAAAAAATGTTCTTGCCTTACTGCGTGTAAAGCCTATTATATACTGTGTCTGCGTCATGAGAACTCGCCCCTACTCATAGGGTTGCTAAAATGTTTCTAATTAAGTTTAAACTATTTCCCCCTTATTACAAAACATCGCAGAAGATAAGTCGTAGTTTAAAAGTAGTTCCATCTCTTTTGTTAATAAGGATACCAATAGGGATAGACATAGTTTTAGTTCGAGATTCGTCTTGTTTTAATTTAAACCGTATTGTGTAACTAAGGGGATTTAAGGTAAGGGCTGTTATTTATAGACTTTTCTATGTCTATGAGTTATGCATGAGATAAATAATAGTTACTAAAAATTATTCCAAATGCGTGGAATAAACGAAATTATGTCGATGTTCGTAGATAAAATGAGCTATTCCAAATCTGCTTTCGCAACACGTCAAGGACGTTATTCAATTAATTTAAGTGCGTTCATTTACCCAAACATATGCATTTGCTGATTTTCAGTTCAATATTGAATGAGATAAATATATAATGTCAGTTGGGCCTTGCGATATTTATTTTATAATAAGCTTGGCGGAAGAAAAGGTTACATATTGATATTTTTTCTATTTTTGTAAGTCGCAGCGCGATATTATAAAATCTAAAAGCCTTTATAACTACTAGATTTTTAATTATATTAATTGTATCGACATTTGTGCATTAGAACTGTGTCCATGATCTTATGTTTCTTAAGCGATTTATTTTGTACTCTTAAAATTGTATATAAAAAAAAAAAAAAAAAGATTAATTACTGAGTTTTTTGCCAGGTTCTTCTCAGTAAAAGCAACCTTCCGAACCTGGCGGTAGCATGTATAATCTTGTAAATTATGTCTTTCTGACGATTTGAAAGTGCTTTGTAAAAATAATAATTGAAACTTTTGACTTTGACTTTGACTTTAATAAAATATAAGTATACTTTCTTTAAAATATATGTTTTCGCCATACCAGAAGGAGTTAGAGCACTTTTTATATAAGTTGTCCATTGCCATCGCAGACTTACTTCTGAAATATGGAAATTTCCTCATAATTTTTCATTCACCTTACAGCAGTAGAGAAATCACTGCATCCTAGGTTTTAGTAAAAGTCATTTATACACCGCTGGGATTTGTACTTGTGAACCAAACATTTTTTTGTTATATGCTCACGCCATCCCAGAAGGGTCCCGAAGGGGTTAGTAGAGGTGTTGTAACAACAACACCCACATTTTACCCAATATGATTAAGTGCCAACGTAGCAGAGGGTGAGGCCATCGACGTCTCAAGCACTATACATACGTTTTAGGTTATTTCAGTACATCATCAAATGATACTTCCTTAATTATTAATAAAAGTTATAGTGACTGGATTCATGAATTATAACTTAAATTATAACATAAATTCTAATACGTCTATAAAAACAACGAACTGAAAACTAAATTCCCAAAGCGCTTTTCAGCGTCTAAATCCAATTTTAATACTCAATATTGCGAAACGGATTCTCTTTTGCAAGGCGTTACTCTAAGGCATTGTCCGAAAAATTGGCCCGCGGTGCTAAAGCGTGAGTTATCTTGTAAAATTTCGCCCCAAAGTGATATATTGGTTAGTGTACGTGTCCAATCTGGTTGATTTACAGGGCCAATAATCCATCGTCACGCTACACCCGTCAGGTGTCAGCCGGCTCGCGAGCTCCTATTGTCACGTACAGAGCTAAAACACACGGACGAGTAATGCGGACGGTTACGCTTTTTTTTCTTAATGGTTGGTCAGATATTTTAGATATTTAACGCACTATTTATATTTTTATTAGCTCCTCTAGCTTCGTCCTCGTGGAATTGTTATTTTAGGAGTAATTTTGTAGCAGCGTTTCTCAACTCGCCACCAAGATAGCGCTACTCGCTAACAATATCGCGCAATAAGAGTTTTCAAGCGCATTGTAGTTTATATACAAATTTCCAACTAGAACAGATGGAGTCGCGGTACCCTAGGCTTGATATCCGCCTGGGTGCAGGATCTTCCCTTTGCTGGTGATGAGCATGATCACTTGCTCTCACCATAATTTTAATCCACAACTTCGATTACGTAGCGTGATAATATGTAGCTTTTCTTGCTAAATGTGCTATCTAACATTGAAATATTTTTTAAATCGGACTAGTACTTCCTGAGATGAGCACATTCAAGCAAACAACCAACTTTCATCTATGTTACCGTGTAACCTGTTGATGTCACTAAGTAACGCTGGTTAGTAACCAATTATCATATTTTTGTTTGTGATTCGTATATACATACTCACTCCCATATTTCCCAAAGGGGTAGACAGAGATGTCACCACACACAACACCGACATTTTGCTAGTTATATTTAATATAAGACTCGAAGCTGCAACTGGGAAATTATATATGAAAAAACCTAATTACACTTTTCCCGACCCGCGGATAAAACACAGGACCTCATATTACTACATACTTGCGACCACTGGACTAAAGAAGCAGTTTGTGCGATGCGTTTCGGTTCATATAAAAGTCACCCGTATGTTTCAAAGTACGCTGCAAGCGAGCAGCAAAAAATGTAGGATTAAGGTCAGATAGACAATGAAGCAGAGCCGTGCTACGCTTTCCTTGGCCCCGAGTCAAATGTTGCATTTGGAAAATGAAATGTTTTCTTCAAAAATTCGAAGAATGCCTATTGTGTTGCCGAAATTAAATGCCTCTGACATTGATAGGGTGCCAAATGTTGGACATTTTGGTGACTAATTGCCTCATACAGTTCTTCGCAAATGATCGAGTGTCCCGGACACTTGGTAGGCTAGATAACCGTTACGACAGGCTAATTCAATAAAGAGCCGTGGTGGCCTTGAGGTTTGAGCAGTCGCCTGCTACGCAAGCGACGCGAATCCCAGCGGGGCCTATATCAATGAGTTTTTCTAAAAAACTTATGTACAGTGATTTCACACCACGTGCTTTACGGTGAAGGAAAACATCGTGAGGAAACCTGCATATTTCTGAGAACTAATTCAATGAAGTATGTAAAGTGTCTGAGACGGCGATGGACTCACCATCTGTCACGTTGGCACTTAATCATTTTAGGTGAAAAGTGGGTGTTGTGATTACAACACCTCTGCCTACCCCTTCGGGGAATACAGGCGTGAGCATATGTATGTATGTATGCATAAACTTGACAAACAGCTGACACAACAATTAACGGATATTGTTACAAGGTTTTGAAGCGTGGGTGGGCCCAGTAAAATTATACTAGTTGTAACGTTAGACTGATAAAAGACCTACAATGTTTTCAAAGTTCCAAAATATTATACCGTTGATATAACTTGGGAGCAGATATTCGTGATCATAATAATCATAAAATAAAACATACAGAAAGAATTGTAGAAAAATCTAGGCTTGCATAAAGCTTACTTTGTAAGCATGTCACATTAGAATAAATTCTCTAAGTAATCCTCTACAGCCCTTATAATATAGGTTTTAAATTTGTAGACCGATGCTACGACTGCTACGGCATAGCATACTCGTAGCTTCATCGTAGTACTAAATATTGATGGTGTTAAGTATGTATCTATTTCTAATGGCATAATTCTAAATATAAATGAAGATACGTGGTGGCCTCAGCTTTATATCTATATATATATGCGCAGTCGCCTGCTACGCAAGCGACGCAAGTTCGAATCCCAGCGGAGTCTGTACCAATGAGTTTTGCTAAAATCATATATGCAGTGATTTCACACCACATGCTTTACGGTGAACGAAAACATCGTGATGAAACCTGCATTTGTCTGATAAGTAATTCAAAGACGTACGTATAGTGTCTGAGACGGCGATGGACTCACCCTATGTCAAGGCACAAATCATGTTCGGTGAAATGTGGGTGTTATTGTTCAACACCTCTGCTTACCCCTTCGGGGACCCTTCTGGAAATGGTGTAAGCTTTTTTTTAGTCAAAGGTTAACTTAGGTTGCTAAGCTTATATTTATTTATAGCACAAAAATATAGAAGAAAGTGTTTAGACCGGCCCGGCCTTATATTGCATTCACGGCTCAACTGCAAATCCAATTTCTATGAATTCTACCAAAGATATTTCAAATGGTGTGGAAAAGGGTAAAGAAACTTTTCGCTTCTCTTGCAATAATGCAAACTAGTTTTTAAAGGCATTTCGTATGAAATACAGTGTTCATTTTACTTAAAGATTATTTAGCTGATCTTCTGTCGGGCAAGAATCCCATTATGCCCTCACTCCCTCCCTTTTATCTATACATCTATACAGATAAATACAATTTAAGTGACTGTTTGTAGTTCTAAAATTACACCTTTCGACTAAATTAATATGAAAGTTAATCGTAGCATGTGGCAAACGATGGTCTCTGCCTACCCCATAGGATACAGGCGTGAGCATTTGTATGTATGTATGTAATATGAAAGTATATACGGTATTGATATTTTTATGCGAAGCGACTGCCATCTGGCCTTCGCAACCCTTATAACGAGGACAATCTGTAAACCAGTTGTCAGATTATTTTAGGCCTCCGACCGACCTTTCACGATTGCCAAAGATGTTAAATTAGCTACCGGGAGCGACGGCTTAACGTGCTCTCTGAGGCACGGAGGGAACTCGGGCGGGTCACCCATCCAAGTACTGACTATGGTTAGAGTTGCTTAATCGATCGAATGATCGAATGATATGCACAATAGGAACTGTGCCACGAGCTCCTCTCAACAGTATAATATAGTATAATAATCATTAAAATACCGTTGAAATGATAAACAACACTAAGAATTAGTTAGATCTTTCCAAATAACCATGGGGCCTTATTACCATACCGTGCCGCTCGGGGCCACAATAAGCCCACAGATTTATGCATAACAATAAACGTCCTTAGGAGCCGGAACTTATGCATAGTAAACGGGATTAAGTCGAATTCCTTATACATTTTACATTTGAGTAACTATTCGTGGGATTTGTTCCCAACTTGTTACAGTGGATTTTTATATAAAATTAAGCGTTTCATTACACTTAAACGTTTGTAAGTTTTAAGTGGAATAGAATAATAAAAAATTTACACAAAATTAGTATGGGCTCGAGAAAGCTGGCAGTATTGCAATGCTAATTATCAAAGCAAGAAAAACCCAAACCGGCCCTTTTGCACCGGCTGGTAAAAGCCAGATGATGTGAAGACTTCTAAAATTTCTAGTGACCAGACCTCCATTGAACAATGCAAGCTAATTTCTGAGCTTTATATATACAGTTAAATAAACTTTAAGAGTCTTATTGAAATTCCAAATTAAAAGCTTTTGACTAAATGGACATGAAGCATACACATTACTAACATAATAAACCTTTTTTTTATTTATCTCAGTCTTTCCACCGGTCTGTCTGTTTGTTCCGGGAGTAATTTAGGCTATATTTTGTCTTCAAAACAAATTAGAGGTCCGCCAATAAAGCCAGTCTAGTATAATAAATACATAGTTATCAAGATAATTAGGTAATTCCATTCAAATAATATTCCGGTACTAGTTAAGTTTTATTAAAATTAAAACAAAAAAAAATTTTGCTTTATATAAAAAAATTATGACGATTAACATCAGAGTGCCAGAGTTCAAGCGTCCGTCAATTAAGTTAAAACAAATAGGACTGTATTTGTATTTACTTTAGGTCTTTTTTACATAGTTTTTTTAAGACCGAATCGATACACGTTCAATTACATACGTAACAATTCACAAATTGTTCTTGGTGCATACGTGATATATACGGTTGTATCGCTATTGTTTATCTTGTGTGATTGCATACTCTGTTCATAAACACGGCTCCCCTTTTAGAACATGTTAAGGGAAACTCGCCTCTGCTACATGACTGAATCTTTCCATAGTCTCGACTCAATCATAAAATAAAAATGTAGCTAAAGGTCAGGTTCGTTGAATATTGTCTAACGCAAACGTATAATAATGATGATCATCATCATCTCCCTGGCCTTATCCCATACATTGTTGGGGTTGGCACTTGATTCAACCCGATGAGGCTGATCACCTGATTTTTATACGATGCGACTGCCATCTGATCTTCGTAACCTCTTCTACGAGGAAGATCGATAATTTGGGTTAAACCAGTTATCAGACTTGCTTAGGCCAGTGACGATTACCAAAGATGTTTAATTGGCAACCGGGACCGACGGCTTAACGTGTTCCGAGGGCGAGTCACCCATCCAACTACTGGCTTGGGTAAGGGTTTCCTAACTTCGCTGATCTAATGATAATTGCAATAGCAACTATGTCACGAGCTCTTCTCCTTCTCATAATAATGATGATGATTGTGATAATGTATTGATTGTCTCCTACTTCTTATCATGTAGATGAACACTTTTTGTGTAATTAAAAATATTTTTAGGTATTTACTTGTGGGTAATACTAATTTATTGGTAATAACAATTTACAGAATTAAAATTATAAAGTATAACTAAAAACCTTATTAACATAACTAAGAACCTTAAAAAATATGTATTGCCTTTCACTATGAATACTACATGTATAATATTCTGCACACTAGTTCCATCTCCCTCCAACATGTTTTTGCTGGTGAGTCAAAACATATGAAATCAGTCAGTCTTTATGTATGTCAGTTGCATACTTATAAACCTATAGCCATAGACGCGTTTGTAAATCGAATATTATGACAGTATTAAGCCAACAAATATGATATTTAAATTTATGTAAAATTGGCAGAATGCTCACTCGAAAACATAGTCTTAAAATCCTAAATATTAATTGACAAAACTTTGATATATGGGAGATGGCCTTCTGTATGCACTTTTATGTGCTTCAATGCACCAGACGGCTATAAAATATTCAAGGCAGGCTTTCTAGCCCTACCGAAAGCATGTTGTTAGCCAACGTACACACGCCGAGAATCTGAGTGTGTTTTCTTACTGAAGTTAGGATAGGTTAGTTGTAATCGCTGGGCACCGGATTGCAGAGTTTCAATACCTCCATACAATATTAGATACACACACGTATTTATTCTAAACTATCTGTGCCCCGCAGTCTTACCCGCTTAGACTTTAATTAGCAGATCTCTATTTTATTTTCAAATAAAAGTAGCCTAAGTTACTCCTTGTAACATTAGCTATCTGACTGCGAAAGTCAAACGTCTTTCTGTCAAACGTTCTTCTGTTTGACTTAAGCAGACAGACGCACACTACGAACAGTGAAAATTTATATTTTTATGCATTTAGTAGAAAGCTGTTAATTTAGAAGAATAAACAGACACTTCAAGTTTATTTATCTGTATTTATCTGTATAGATGTATAGATTCTTAAAATGGCTAAGTAAAATACGAGCACAATGCCAGGTTCGAACCTATGACGTCTGCAAACCACGCTGTTGCTCAGGTAACTGAGCTACTCGTGATCTACACCTCATGCGTAATTTTTTTCTTCCCTGATTCAGGAGCCGTCTTGCAGCGTCTATTGGATTATTCAAGCCGTTTTAAGAACCTACACAATAGATCGTATAAACCAAATTTGTGTGCAATATTTTAGCAAACATGACGAAGGATACATACATATGCTCACGCCTGTATTCCCCGAAAGGGTAGGCAGAGGTGTTGTTATCACAACACCATATTTTTCCGAATTTTATTAAGGGTCATCGTGATAGAAGGTGAGTCTATCGCCGTCTCAGGCACTATACATACGTCTTTGAATTACTTCTCAGAAATATGCAGGTTTCCTCACGATGTTTTCCTTCACCGTAAAGCACGTGGTGTGAAATCACTGTAGTATGTTGCTTTCCAGCTAGAAACACAGTGTTAGTTTAATTCATTCTTAATTTTACAGTCCCGACATTGTAAAGGATTAAATGCTACCTCTAAAGCTAGCGTAACGCCTTCACTCCTTCATTCCATAAATACTGGCAAGCTGACTTACCACTGGAGCATAACACTATTCAAAAGTATTATTATCTGGCTGCACTATGGGTAGACAGATATATCTCGATTGAGTTTTACGACTAAATTATATTAAAATGAAATTTAATTTAAACTATCCGTGCGCAGCGGTTTCACCCGCGTAGATATAGGTATATATAATATAATCAGTTTAGAATTGTCAAAGTTTCATACCAACTTTCATCCCCTATTTTATCCCCTTGGGGGTAGAATTAATCAAAATCCTTTCTTAGTGGATGCCTACGTCATAACATCTACCTGCATGCTAAATTTTTGCCCGATCCGTCGAGTGGTTTGGGCTGTGCGTTGGTAGATAACTATGTCAGTCAGTCAGTCACCTTTGTGTTTCTTTGTGTAATCAAATCTAGATTAAGAAATAGATTTGATTATTATCTTTGAGACAATAGAGAAAATATTGTTCATTTATGTACTTAAACTTCACTAAAGTAGAATGTTCTACCAATCAACCATTATGATAGAAATTCTATAACAGCGGGTTGACATAATGACATGAATAAAAATGACATTAGCCATTATACTTAAAACTGCCTGGTTTTTCTAACATTCGTAATCCTGTACAGTGTAATTTTTGTGTCCATCTGACGATTTGAAAGTACTTTGTAAGAAGTCTAATCAAATAAAGATATTTTTGATTTTGAACTAAACTAAGATATAATAATATGTGCTTAGTACGTTATGTTATCCCATCCATATTGACTAATGAAATTGTTACCTAATAAAGGCCTGTCAATATATTTGGATCTCCAATTAAGCAACCCGTCACGCCTTACAGACATAGGGTGTTAACTGTAGGTAACATTTGTATTAATTAGTTACTAAGACTGTTAACGCTAGTAGATGGTAGATACAGTGTTATCGTAATAAGGCTTTGTCTGTAAAAGAAAGGTAGATAATGATGAAATATAGCAGTTAATACAATATTTATTATTGTAAATTGATAGTTATATATAGATAGCTATAGATATAGTAGATAGATGTTTCGTCTGTTGAATGCATGGTTGAGGAGGTCAATGGCTGGCATTCACGTCATACTTGTGAACAGGTGCTGCTTGTGGGGGCTGGTCATCTCAAGCTACGCATTTAGTTATAAGTAGATGTACTTGATTTTTAGTTATCTTAATTGTTATCGACATTTGTGCATTGGAACATTGTCCATGAGCTTACGTTTTTTAAATTATTTATTTTGTATTCTTTAAATTGTATAATATTTTTTAAAAGAGAAATTACTGAGTTTCTTGCCAGGTTCTTCTCAGTAAAAGCAACCTTCCCAACCTGGCGGTAGCATGTATAATCCTGTATAATTATGTCGTTCTGACGATTTGAAAGTACTTTGTAAAAAGTCTAATCGAATAAAGATAATTTTGACTTTGACTTTGACTTTGAATTCAGGTTCACGTGCTGTCTCAAAAAGCTATGACCATGCACAATTACACCCAAAAATTACACTGCGCATTCGAAGACAGCGCTCACAATCACAATTTTTTGTTATCTATATACAGATAAATAAAACTGAAGTGTCTCTTTGTAATTCCAAAATAACAGCTTTTCACTAAATGCATATGAAAGCATATAAGGTCAGTACTTACTTAAAATAAAAAAAAATATTTGTCCGTTTGTTCCGGGTAATCTCCGAAACGGCTGGACCTATTTAAACGGGACTTTCACTGATAGCAAATTTTACAAGGAGTAATTTACACTACTTTTTCTTTAAAAAACCCTAGGTTTCTACGGGTCACGCATGAAGTCAACCTTACGCAGGTAAACCTCGGCCCAACTAGCTTTATATAAAGCACTCAAACAATGAAATATAAAGTTATCAACATAATATGATAATCTAATGAAACAAGATATTTACAGATTTGGTTACTTTATTGGATTCCAGGGACCCCAATAAATAAGACCCCTGTTTGTTCCCTGCCGTATAACTACACATAACACGTTAAAGGGCCTAACTATCCTTAGTGGATATTTCTAAATTACTCGATAGCAAATTTTATGTGACAAGGTCAGGTGAGGTCAATCATTTCATTTGTTACCCTAAACTTGTTTATTATGCCGATTATGTAGAAGTTATGGGGACGTTTTGCGGATACTATGACATAATCGTATTCATAAAGATGAAAGAGGGTAGTTTCGACTTTGGAAAGTTTTTGTATTTGATCAGATTTAGTATGAGGTAGTTATTTCAAATAATTTAGAAAAACTAGCTGTGCGCCGCGGTTTCACTCGCGTAGACTTCATTTCATGGCCCACACTAAGTTACTCCTTGTAACATTAGTTATCCGCCAATCAAGGTTCCGGTAAAATCGGTCGAGCGGTTTCGGAGATTAGCCAGAACAAACAGACAGATAGATGAACAGAGCAATTTTTTTTATGTCTGTATCGTGTATACTTTCATATACATTTAGTGAAAAGCTGCTATTTTGGAATCACAAACAGACACTTCAATTTTATTTATGTGTATAGATATGGGATAGATAGATACCAGATTGAACTGGGACAGAAACTATATCCATCTTTTTCTTAATCTGTAGAAAATACTTTAAAACCAAGAATTATCTTAGGCTATGTTTTGTAAGTTTAGCCTGTAGTCAGATTTTATTAGGCTTCTGAGTGCCCGGTAACTACTGCCAAAGATGTTCAATTGGCCATCGAGACCGACATTTCAAGAGCGCTCCAAAGCACTGCGGGAACTTAATATCGCCTATTACTTTGCTGCCCGATATCCGCAATTGCAGCACTAGCCTGAGCTTTTCTTGTAATCCATTCAGGTATGGTATAACGGAATCTCCCGTTCAAATTTTGGACCTACCGGGCTGGAGCTTAACCTCCATATTAATGATCGTAGCCAAATAAACGTTACGGTGGGAAAGGTAGCAACTGCAGTGGTGTATGAAGGGGAGGATTGTAGTCACTTTAGCTAGCTGACTATAGCAGTGCAATTTGGCTTTCATTATGTTGCAGTAATTTCACCCTACGTGCATTATGGTGGACTGCATATATCTGAGACGTTATTCAAATATAGTGCCTGAAACGGCGATGGACCACCGTCTACAACGTTGGCACTCATCATGTTCGGTGTGTTCATTTTATCCTAAGAGCCGTGGTGGCCTTGGGGCTTGAGCAGTCGCTACACAACCTGCTACACAAGCAACGTAAGTTCGAATCCCTGCGGGGCCTGTAGTAATGAGTTTTTCTAAAAAAACTTATGTAAATTTCACGCCACGTGTTTTACGTTGAACGAAAACATCCTGAGGAAACCTGCACATGTCTGAAAAGTAATTCAAAGACGTCTGTATAGTGCCTGAGACGGCGATAGACTCACCATTTCACGTTGACACTTTAGCATATTCGGTGAAAAATACAGGCGTGAGTATATTATGTATTTATTTTAGCTTGAGATTCAAGCCCTTAAAATGAGTGTAATTGTTCATCCTTTGCCCCCTATAAGCGTCACGAGCATGCGTTCCCGCCTTATTTCCAGAGCCGCTGAGTCGGATAATCCTTAGCCTTCTTTACCAATATTATAAACATGAAATTCCCCTTCTTTGTTGGGTCTCCGAACATTTTTCGTGCATACTTTATCGTTAATACATTTTCCTGCGTGGAAATTTATGAAATTCCCGGTACAGTTTCATACGAATTACTGGCATTATTTTATATCCAGGAAGACACAAAAGTATCTTAGGACTAATTGCTTTTGCCCGCGACTTCGTCTGTGTAGAAGAAATAAATATAATGGTGTTCCCGTGAGAATTCATTTGTATACCGAAACAAAAGACGTTGAGGTTGTGGTAAATAAAATCATGGATGTCTGGGAATAAGCCTGCTTTAACACGATATTTACTTTCATACATACATATGCTCACGCCTGTATTCCCCGAAGGGGTAGGCAGAGGTATTGTTATCACAACACCCACTATTCACCGAATTTGATTAAGTGCCAACGTGACAGATGGTGAGTCTATCGCCGTCTCAGACACTATACATAAGTCTTTGAATTACTTCTCAGAAATATGCAGGTTTCCTCACGATGTTTTCCTTCACCGAAAAGCTCGTGGTGTGAAATCACTGTACAAAAGTTTTTTAGAAAAACTCATTGGTACAGGCCCCGCCGGGATTCGAACTTGCAGGCGAATGCTCTAGCCCCGAGGCCACCACGGCTCCTTTTTTACTATCAATAACAAATTATTAATCTATACTAATATTATAAAGAGGAAAGGTTTGTATGTGTGTAACGAATTGACTCAAAAACTTCTGGACTGATTTAAAAGAATATTTCATAATTTTGATTGCTACATTATCACTAACATTGGATAGATAGATGGACGCAGACAGACAGATGGACAGCGGAGTTTTGGTAATAGGGTCTCTCTTTACCCTTTGGGTACGGAACCCTTAAAATATGAATACAATTATAGCAAAACTATGCAGCGTTGCAACGCATATGAATGAAGTTGGACCCAAAGTTGGGTAGGTAACGGCCCTTGTCATGCTTGATGGGTTGAGCGATAATATCGCAGACTGCCGAACGAACTAAGCCCAAACCTTCCGTGACAGGCAGGCTCGTATCTCGAATCACCTTTATCATGAGCACAAGTCAAGCAACGCATGAAATATATGTTTTACAAAATGTTGTCCAAATGTACTGAGTAACTATAATATATCTTGAACTAATAGTAATTAAAATTAAAAAATGATTTAATTTCATATTTAAAGTTACCCGG
The DNA here is from genome assembly GCA_929442735.1 of Watsonalla binaria. Taxonomy (NCBI): domain Eukaryota; kingdom Metazoa; phylum Arthropoda; class Insecta; order Lepidoptera; family Drepanidae; genus Watsonalla; species Watsonalla binaria. Next base: position 9,352,006 of record OV838924.1, on the reverse strand, counting down.
GACTTATCACGATAATATTTTAAATAACATACCTCGACGTTCTGATTGGGTAACACCAATCGTGGTCGCAAGCAGACTGGTGGCACCCAATCGAAACTTCCAGGCACGATATCGTGATATGTGTTATGTAACTTTAAATATAAAGGAAGTACCCATATTTCGAAAAAAAATGATATCTACAATGTTTGAGTAACCTTACCAACATGGCTTATTCCCAGACATCCACAAATCATTAATTTTGAAAAATTATGTTTAAAGGAACATAAATTCGCGCGACTCATTATGAAGAAAGTAAAGTTTGATAGTTTGTATGTATGAACATTATTTATAAACTAGCTGTTTTCCGCAGCTTTAACCGGTCCATGCGTTTCGGAGATTACCCGGAACAAACAGACACATAGACAGACAAACAGACAGACAGAGAAAAAAAAAGGATTTTTATATTGTGTTCCGGGTATACTTACATTCATATTCATTTGGTGAAAAGCTTATAATTTGAGATTATAAACATACACTTCACTTTTATATATAGATTATGATATAGATTAATTGATTGATAGTTCTTATGCAGGAGTTAATTTTAAAAGCAGGGTGAACATTGTGGGAGGAAGCTAGGTTAGAAAATCACTTTTTCCACTTTGAATTTAAAACCTCTTAATCTAAAAGAAATGTGTAGAATAAGAAAATTTTAACACAAAACAAAAAAGTCTAACGATTGAGTTACATTTCCAAATAATACCTTCTCCAAATTTTATAAGACACATACGAATACCAGAAATTCCACGTCCTGTATTTTATGACAAAGCAGTAGACATATTTCAAAGAGCCCCAAAGCGAAAATGATCTCCGATAACCATGGTTTAACCAATTTTGCAGGAAAGATGTGGCCCGCGTTAAAACCGTACGCGACAGTGAGGTGAGATACCTATATAAATGAAGAGTAAGATAAAATGGATGAGCCATGGAAACTTGAATAAATTTAATGTTACTTCTAAATCATTTTGTTTTATACTATGAACGTAGACGTCTATAGATTGCATATTATCATCATGTTAATTACTTGTCGCAGAGAAATATTTTTAATGAGATTTTTTATTTTCTTGATATCGGTGCACTAATTATTGAAATAATTTGATCAAACATCATCATCTCCCTGGCCATATTTTTAGGTCGACACTTGATTCAACCCGATGCGGTTGAATACCTGATTTGTAGACGAAGCAACTGCCATCTGACCTTCGCAACCACTTTAACGAGGAAAATCTGTCATCTGGGTTAAACCAATAGTCAGGCTATTTTAGGTCTCCGACTGACCTGTAACGATTGTCAAAGATGAGAAGTTGGCAACCGGGACCGACAGCTTAACGTGGTGTCCGAGGCACGGAAGGATCTTAGGCGGTCCCACATCCAATTACTAGCTAGGGTTAGGGTGGCTTAACTTAACAAATTATCACACATCGCCATCTAGTACCAAACTAAGCAAAACTTGTATTATGGGTATAAGACAAAGAGTATGACACAATTATTATTTTAAACCAACACCCAGACACAAGGCGAAATAACACAAATGCTCAACGCTTAAAATGTTTGACTTGACACGGGAATCGAACCCGTGACACCAAGTGCAGCAGTTAAGTATACTAATCACTACACCAACAGTATCCTCAATTGAAATATTTTTTTAGTATTTACTAAGAATTGTGTTAATAATGCTGTACAATATACAAAAAAATAGACGAAAGGCATTTCTTTGTCATTAATATTAAATCTAACTTTGTATTTGATACAAAACAAGAATATTTATATCTCATCAATAAAAAATATGTGCAATAAATCATAAAGACCCTTCCAGTGGTGGTATCATCTGTCCTTCTAGCATTTCATATCGTAGTCGTGCACGCGTTGGCATCTCCCGAACCTCAAGGGAGGCTACGTGACGAGCTTTCACTTCTAAAATATTTGTACTATTCATCGCCAGCGGTGGTATTAAAATGCGCGCGATACGACCCCGACTTTATCACACTTTATTTTTTTATAGCCATATCCAGCCGGTGCGCCGTTACACTCAATAAGTGGAGAAATTGTTTTATTTATTGTTGAAACGTTTAAAGTTTGCTTTTATGTGCGTGTATTATATTTATACTGAGATTAAATTTAAAAATGAAGAAGAGAAGTTATAAATACGGTGTACGAGTAAAAAAAAGTCGTGTTAGCTATACTATCTATAACTCAAGAACGACTGAACCGATTTGGCTGAAAATTGGTGGGAAGGTAGCTAAGCACAAGGAGAATGATATAGGATCATCCCGAAAAATGTATACATACAGATAAATAAAAATTAAGTGTCTTTTCTACTGAACAAACACTGACAGGTAGTATATGTTACATGGAGTAACTTAGGATTCCGTGAAAAAATCCACCCATAAAATTAAGTCTACGCGGGTGAAACCGCGCCGCACAGCTAGTTATGTATAATGTAGCAAAATAGCAGTGAAGATAATTTGTCAATGTGGTAACGAAGCTCGTTAGAATTCGTCCTGGAAGGAAAATTGTTCGTTTTTTATCCGTGGAATTCAAATCTTAACCCTTTCTCGGCACTTTCTTCCGCAACCGTAGCCATAATTTCATCATGGACGTAAAATATTACATAATTAACGATGGCAATAAACCTTCTTCATTGAATAATTATGTATATTAACCATAATTTCGTAATCTTCGTCGACCGGACGCGGAATTAAATTTAGCTGTGCTGAATTCATGCTAATTTCCTGGTCGATTATAAGATCAAGTTGAGTGTGAATCACAGTTTGTAGTAAGAAAAAGGCTGGCTCGTTATCCCGCCTTGTTGTTCTCCGGGTGATTACATTGCGGGAGAAATCCCTCGGCGCGCTTCTCGTGCCTTCAACGGTCGGTCGGCGGTTTTGCAATTTGCTTGGAACGGGCAATGAGAAAAATTTGCGGTGATGGGTACGCGAACACGGCAAGGCGTGAGTGACGAGCGCTTGCGCGTTACGGCGGGAGCGCGGGCGGACCCGACGGGCTGCAGTCTTCCGCGCGGCGCCTCGCGGGACGATTAGCTTGCGCCCTTCTCGCGATACTCCGCGCTACTCTGCCCCTCTCCGCGCCCCTCCCCCTTACACCCTCACGTCAAAACTAATTGATTTACACAAAACATTACAAAATAAACTTGCTGGAAACTTTACGTGTAACGCAAGAGTGCCACCAACTTTTCAATTATGAATATTCGTTGAAGTTATGAATTCAGTGTGGGTTTTAAATTTCTTCAACAACTTTTGAACGTCATTTGTGATGGAAATGCTGTGATGAATGATGGTAAATATTACATGTAATGCCCAGATTACGTAGTTTGAGTATTATTTTTGCTTGAGTCACGGTGAATAAACATTTTTCAATTACTTAAATTTAGTTTCATTCCAGTACTTTATACGCATGTTTACTGTTTTATCTAAGTGTGTATATTTTATTTCAGTTAATTTATATTGAAGTTATGAGAGAAATTGCTTTTTAACATTTAAAGTTAATGCATATTAGATTATGGAATTAAAAATAAATATTTTATAAATTTTTTTTAGTATATGAGACTGACTGATTCACTGACATATTTTATGTATCATCGAAAAGTCGAAACCGCTTGTTCTAGAGACATGTAATTTGGAGGGTGTGTACTTCGTGAGGTGAAGTTATCCAGTTAGAATTTTTAGGAAATTCTAAGCCTACGGGGGTGAAATGGAGGTTGACGTTTAAGGAACTTTTTAAATTTTTCGCCCAATGCCAAAGAGCAAAGGCGCTGGCGTAAGCCAGTATAAGGGGCCTTGCTTTTAAAATTTAGTTGGAGATTATCATTTTGAATTGAGATGGAATATCTTGATTTGTTGCTTGCGGACGTCATGAGGCTTAACTAGCGTAGTTCCCTTTCCCGTGGGAGTACGGTGATAAAATATAGCCTATATTAATCAGTGATAATGTAGCATTCAAATGGCGAAAGAATTTTTAAAATCGGTCCAGTACTGATTGAGCCAATTCCTTCAAAACATACATACAAACCTTTATAATATTAGTATAGATGTGTTTACATAGCATGCATGCATGCAGCAAAAAATATCATGTTCAAAGATTTAAACTTAAAAACATTTAAAGTAGAAGTCCAACAAAACGCGTTAAAAAACCATAACTTCCGAAACAGTAATCCAGAAATATTTAAGTCTCAGCTAACGTGCTAAAGAAGAACCAGCTTTTATCATTGTAGTAATAAGAACTAATTTCCTTCGTTGGATCTCTTGGGAGTTCATTGTAATTTCGCTGTAATCGCATCTAACGGAGCACCGAAACTTTCCCATAGTTTTCCATACAAGTTAATGAGTCGGTAAATGATCTGGGTGCTCCCTAAGGAGCGTACCGTTTTATTATTACCCATTATACTAAACAAGATACTTTCAAGTTAAAATTATAATAGAATGAATTAAGCATATCTATACAGATAAAATTGAAGTGTCTATTTGCAATTCCGATTTTTTCTCCTTCGTTTTAATGGGACTCATTGTCAGATAGCTAATGTTGTAAGGAAAATTTAGACTATTTTTATTTATGACTAGCTATGTCCCGCGGTTTCAAACGCGTAGACGTAATTCCATGTGTGGTCTGGGGAACCCTAATTATTTTGTATTAATTAATATTAGCCTAAGTTACTCCTTGTAACATTAGCTATCTGCCAGTGAAAGTTCTGTTAAAATTGGGCCAGCCATTTCGGACATTAGCCAGACCAAACGGATAGACAGAAAAAAAAAATGATTTTCTATCAGTACCGTGTATACTTTCATATGGATTTAGTGACAAGCTGTAATTTTGGAATCACAAACAGACACTACAAAAAAGCCGTGGTGGCCTTGGGGTTTGAGCAGTCGCCTGCTACGCAAGCAACGCAAGTTCGAATCCCAGCGGGGCCTGTACCAATTAGTTTTTCTAAAAAACTTATGTGCAGTTATTTCACACCACGTGCTTTACGGTGAAGGAAAACATCGTGAGGAAACCTGCATAAGTCTGAGAAGTAATACAAAGACGTATGTATAGTACCTGAGACGGCGATAGACTCACCTTCTGTCACGTTGGCACTTGATTATATTCGGTGAAATGTGGGTTGTTACAACACCTCTGCTTAGGGTAAGGGTTCGGGGACCCTTCTGGGATGGCGTGAGCATATACAAACAGACACTTCAATTGAATTTGATCTGTATAGAAAAACCAATTGGGTTTCATAGGCCACCCATGATATTAAGTATACGCTGGTGAGACCATATTTGTTTTATCCGTCTGAATCACAGTAGCAGCCCGGAGTCTGGGTTAGTGTTCGATTAACACATTCACTGCTAACATTTCAACTTTTTCGTAAATTTTCGAACAGTTGGACGCACATACGTGTCGTTAGCAGTGAACGCGTTAATGGCAATAGGCTCACCCCTTATTACATGAGACTCAAACATAACTGGTGTAATGTACTACTAATAGCACACCACTGCCTAAACCTTCTGAGAATACAGGCGTGAGCATTTGTTGGTATATACGGGTATATATACATATGCTCACGCCTGTATTCCCCGAAGGGGTAGGCAGAGGTGTTGTTATCACAACACCCACTTATCCCCGAATTTAATTAAGTGCCAAAGTGACAGATGGTGAGTCTATCGCCGTATCAGGCACTATACATACGTCTTTGAATTACTTCTCAGAAATATGCAGGTTTTCGCACGATGTTTTCCTTCACCGTAAAGCACGTGGTGTGAAATCTCTGTACATAAGTTTTTTAGAAAAACTCAATGGTACAGGCCCCGCTGGGATTCGAACTTACGTCGCTTGCGTAGCAGGTGACTGCTCAAACCTCGAGTATGTATAGGGCCTGAGACGGCGATAGACTCATCCTCTATCACGTTGGCACTTAATCATCTTAGGTGAAATGTGGGTGTTGTTATTACAGCACCTCTGCTTACCCCATCGGGGAGTTATCAGCCTAAGTTATTCCATATAACATCAACTGTCTCTATCTACCAAATAACAAACAGTCGGAAGAAAATATTAAAAATAGTTTTTTATGAAAGAACCTACCCTATACACTTTCATAAGAATTTAGAGAAAAGCTGCTTTGAGTTTTATTTATCTGCATATATATATATACATTACAAACACCAGGTTTTCGGGAATAACTAGAACAACATGACGAACGAACAGGTTCTTACACCAGTTTTCGCATTAATTTTAAAACCCCAAATCCAAATTTATATCCATGTTTCTTTGAAGTTTTTCTTTGTCCTTGAATGACTCTTAAAATCTACAGTTCAAAAAGGAGTGACTATAGAATTTCTCACTCAAACTTTCAATTAATTTTGAATCAAGTAAGTACTTTTGTTTGCACAGATTCAATCTGAAGTTTTGGAACAAACTTAATGGGTGCTTCTTTTATCACTCGCCGATGTATAAGTAATAAAACTTGGCTGTCTTGACTAATCATAAATTTGATTAGTATAACTAAGATATAATTTCGATAATAATAAATGATATTTGGAATTTAAATATTTATTGAGGTTCATGAAACAAAGAAATAAGGTTATTGAACAGATACATACATATACACACGCCTGTATTCCCTGAAGGGGAAGGCAGAGGTGTTGTCATAACAACACCCACATTTCACCGAACATGATTATGTGCCAACGTGACAGATGGTCTATCACCGCCTCAGGCACTATAGATTTCTTTGACATACTTCTCAGACATATTATACAGGTTTCATCACGATGTTATCTTTCACCGTTTCTTTGAAATCTCTGAACATAAGTCTTTAGATGAACTCATAGGTACAGACCCCACTGGGATTCGACTTTGCGTCGCTTGCTTTTTTCAATGATTTTTGTTTGTGATTTGTTATCATCAGTAACTTTTATCGATTTGTTGATGAGTACCGAGGGATGTGTTTGTTACAGGTGCCGTCACGTGCTATGAGCGCTCTGTCTCTGTATAACGCGATGCGTATCAAATATATAACCCCACTGGTTACGCTAAGCACTCATAACTCTTCACGGCACCTATAAGAATTTGCAGTAGATGTAGATTACTTATATTAAATAAACATTATTGATGGAACAATGAAGGAACGTGAAGTATACCTGAAATTCAAAATGTATGGAAATAATTTATTTAGTGTGAGCCCTGGGAAGGCACTTATGAACGTCAATAAAATAACGACCGGTTCGGAAACTAGCCTCCTGAGACGAACTGGCAAGAGACTGGGCATTTTAGTCGTATAATTTTTTTATAGTTTATTTAAAAAAAATAACATATATATAAATTAAAAGTAACAGTACTAAAAGCTAATTACACGTAGAAAATTTTGCCAAAATCGGTAGTATTTCTCATATTATATATTCAGTGGATTTTTCTCTACAAGTTACCTTTATTTACCAATAATCTATATCTAATCTACCTATAAATGCTATTTAGATTATAAATAAGGACAATAAATCAGTATCTATCTATTTCATAATACATATCTTATTAATATTTCACAAAGGTCAGTTCACAAGGAAATTTCCTTAGAAGCTTCTGAGAATATTTAAATTTACTCAGATTACTGTGCTCAAAATGTTCGAATATTTTTTTCCCAATTTTTTACGCCACTGCAGGTGAAAATCACCACTGAAACATTAAAAGTATTACACAGTGGCGTACCGCCCTAATTTCATAGAGATTTTTGTTCCAAATGTCGCCATTTCCTTCCATTAGCCAAATTAAATTACACTTGCTAAACATTTAACAGTCATTTGGGCGCGACAATAATTAAATTTAGTATTTATGTCTTCATTAATAAACAGTGTATTTTGTTAGCTAATTTATTCGCGTACTTATTTTTATGGATAGCCTTTTCGTGGCGACGTTTTGTTTGTTTTATTATGTATACTTTAAAATGCCGGGTTTGGCCGGGATTAGGGAATACATTTTATTTCCAGCTCGTTACTATAAACTCAGTTTATCAAAAAGAAGTCCAATGCCAATGGGCGCTTTCCCACTGCCACGATGTCGTCCGCCGATACTTGACTAAAACGACACATTGTGAAAGCGTTCAGTAGTAATTGTATAATTTTTTTTAATTTCCTTAAACGACACGATATCGTCGGACACTAGTCCGACGATATCGTGGCGTTACCGTTATTTTCCAATGTGAAAGTGCCCAACGACAAGCACGGCTGTGCTTGTCGTATGTTCTTCTTGTCAATAATATTGTCGGTTCTTCTCAGTAGGCTAGTTTCCGAACCGGTAAATTCCCCGACATTCATAAATGCCTTACTATGGCCTAAACTGAATAAATCATTTTCATTTTCATTGTCATGATAGTTTGACTGCATGAGAGGAGCCCGTGGCACAGTTGCTAGCCAGTAATTGGATGGGTGACCGCCCGAGTTCCCTCCGTGCTTCGGAGAGCACGTTAAGCCGTCGGTCCCAGTTGCCAATTTATCACCTTTGGTAGTCGTTACAGGTCAGTCGGAGGCCTAAAATAGTCTGACAACTGGCTTAACCCAGATCACAGATTTTCCTCGTTAAAGGGGTTGCGAAGGTCAGATGGCAGTCGCTTCGTATAAAAAGTGATCCGCCACATCGGGTTGAATCAAGTGCCGACCTCAAGAGTGTATGGGATAAGGCCAGGGAGATGATGATAGTTTGACTGCATGAGAGTGACATGTACGTCATATACTTAATAAGCGTTTTCACATTAGACGATAAAAGTAACAACACCATATCGTCGGACTGGTAATTTGATACAATCACTACTAAATGCTTTTACACTGTGTCGTTGTAGTCAACGATATCGTCGCCGACATATAATCAGGGCCTGTAGGCAAAATAACATTATTCTCACACTTCGCTATTAGAAACGTTACAAAATGTCCCGTACATTTTGTAATGTTTCTGCTAGCGCAAGTGCAAGAGAATATTACCTTGTCTAGGCCTACAGGACGATATCGGGCGACAACGCAGTATAGGGTCAACTCAAATATATCACGTTGGCACATAAACATTCACCACAGAGGTGAAACCACGGGGCACACCTAACTAATTTATAAAAGGTGAAATATAGCTGTCGACCAAGTCTGAATAGTGTATGAATGTGGATGAAAGAGATTTTCAAATATAAATTAAACGACGAAAAGTAAAAGCGTAATTCAAATTCATGCGAAGGTATTAAAATAAGCGTCGGGTACTAAATATGCCCTGAATATGTAATCGTAGTCTAATGTGGGTGGCATTGTGATAACCTACGTTCGTTCGTACGACATTATTTATGTATAAACGTGTATTCTCAAAAGTAGAAGTACTTAAGCATTTACTTCTTATCTACTCAGGACATAATTTATACCTGAATCAGCTTTTACCTAGAGTTTTACCTGCGTGGTAGTAAGATTTTCACATACAATATTTCAACCCCATTTTCCCCCCTTTTCTTTTTGATACAATTGCTTACACGATTTTATTATAATACTAGCTGTGCCCCGCGGTTTTACCCGCGTAGACTTAATTTTAATCATAATATTTTTTTTAATTAGTAGTAGCCTATGTTACTCCTTGTAACATTAGCTATCCGCCAGTGAAAGTCCCGTTCAGATCGGTCTATCCGTTTCAGAGATTGACCGGAACAAACAGACAGACAAAGACAAACTTAGATTACTTTCGTTTCCTTGCTTGTAGTAAAAATGTATTGTCGGCATTCATCATCATCCTCCTGACCTTTTCCCGTGTTAATTGTGGTCGGCGCAATGCTTTTCCAGTGCTCTCTATCAGCCTTGATATCTATACAGTTAATACTTATTCCCTTCCAAGTCATATCATCTTCACCCAATCTATCAATCGTCTCTTACTCTACCGTGGAGTTTAGTCAGTGCGAGTCCGACATAACCCGTTGCCCCCGCAGCAATTGGTGTATCCTTCACATTCTTCCATTTTTTTTTATCACAGACAGATTTTCGATATTCAACATCTAATGAGGCCAAACTTTCCGCACATATAATTTCAGCTGTTTAACCAACATATTTCGGCTTCATTACCTCAGCAAACATTAAGTTGTTTGCCTGATCGCCCACTCCGGGTGAATCGATTGGTTACACCAATGTCAAACATCCGAGAGGAAACGCTTTGCACAAGGACATCAATCAAATGAGTACTTGCTCTTTGATGTCTTGTAGCACTTGTGGGGAGAGTGAATGGATATTTGAACGTACATTATACAGGCTGTTGTTTTACTTTGCTGCCATATTGACGGAAGTTCTTAAATTACAGTTTATTTTTAATTGACGAGGGGAATTATTTCTCAAGGTTAGTACGTCCCCAATCGCTCCGGGAGGGGCTGGTCTAGGTATGTGGGATTCTTTCCACACTAAAACCCCCCTGGTTGCCATCCTACGTGCTTAGGGGGGCACATCCCCAGGGCAGCTGTGTCGCCGCCCCTGGCGAAAACTCAGTTTCTTCTGAGTTACAGAAACCTTCTGAATCTAATTATTTATAATGATGACGTTCTGACGTTTTTAAAGAGGTTTGTTGAAAGTTTTATCTATGAAGATATTTTAAAATTGATCTTAAAAAAATATACATCTGTATTTGATAAATGATTATATACAATTCAATAAATATATCAACCTCTGTAAATATGCGAATACAAAACAACACCCTGTAGTATATGGTATGTAAACGTCTTGTGAAGGTTTCTTTTTTCGAACGAATCTCAACAAATGTAGAACAAACAAGAACGGTGTTGACTCAAAATAAATACAATTTATCTTATAATGGTTTGAAAAATAAGAACACGAGGCGGGACATCATTATATAATAAATCGTTAGAAAATATATATAGTGTGTTCATAATGATTAACTTTTTATAGAATGTATTTATTCTTACTCTATCTCCATCCATCACGCACATACTAGTTCTTTTCAATTACTTTATTTCTCTTCTGTACTCTAAGTTTGCCTGGAAGAGATCGCTTTTGCGGCTTTTTAAGGATATTGTATATCCATTCTTATTGTTTTGTGTAATTCTGTCTTAAGTCTTATAATATTATTATTATTCATCATCATCATCTCCCTATCGAGTTGAATCAAGTGCAAAGGGCACTTGATTCAACTCGATACGGCTGATAACCTAATTTTTATACGAAGCGACTGCCATTTGACCTTCGCAACCCCTTTAACGAGGAAAATCTGTGATCTGGGTTGAACCAGTTGTCAGACTATTTTAGGCCTCCGACCGACCTGTTACGATTGCCAAAGATGATAAATTGGCAACCGGGACTGACGGCTTAACGTGCTCTCCGAGGCACGGAGTTGCCTAACTTAGCTGATCGAATGATATGCGCAATAGCAACTGTGCCAAGAGCTCCTCCTATTATACGTATTATATAATATGAATATTATAATAATTAATATTATGTAAAATCAAAGCATATTGTTATTGCATATAAGTCGAACAATATATATTTTAGTTTATTTCAATTAGTTTTCTTATTATACGTATACCTCCTTTACCTCCGACTTATCGCCCTTACCTGACCTTATTCGATAGACCGTTGGGATCAGCACTTGATTCTACCTTAAGTGGCTAATCTTCTCATTTCTACACAAAGCGACTACCACCTGACCTTCGGAACCCTGATTGCGAGGAAAATCTTTAATCTGAGTTTAACCAAATGTCAGATATTTTGAAGGCTTCTGACTGACATACATCTGTTGCCAAAGATATTCAATTGGCAACCATGGTCAGCTCAACGTACTCTCTGAGGCACAGTGCTCGAACTGTTACCTACCCAACTAGACATGCATGGAAAGCATGGAATGAATTGTTTATTTTGAATACGTCGTCTCACTCAAGTACCAGATAAATGAAACATAATCTTATATTCCCCCCCCCCCCCCTAAGGTCATTGATGCGTCACGGAGCGAAAACAATAGTTTTTCTTATCTTCACGAGTGCCCAGATTCACGTAAAACAAACACAAGGAATATCGCTGAGCGATTAAAGTCAATCGATCGAAATCCTCTCCAAATGTTCCACGTGATCCGAAATCATAGTTCGATAGGACGTCAACTTATAGCACGTTTTCTTGATATAATGTATACGAAAACACTGCCTACAACTAAGTTGCTACGACATGCGACTAATTACGTGAAGCGGTCGGGACTAGGATAAACCCACAAGGGGCCAACTATGATCGCTTCAGCCGTGCGTATTAAACTTTTTGGCTTTGACGTTTAAATTGACGGTACCAAAATGAAAGAAGTTCCTCACACACTCTGCTTAAACCGATGATGGTAGGTCCCCTGGGCCGTTTTAAATCAAGTCATAATTACATTCAAAACAACTTTAATCAGAAACGTACACCTATTTAAAGTTAGAGCTAAGACAATTGAAACGATTACTAACGACCACGTGATTTCCCGCAAACTAAGATTATGCCTTACGATAGTTAACCAGCTACCGGCTAAGGATAATTTATGTGAATATATCCAACACTTTCGGTGATAGATAAGCCTGTAATCTCTACCAGTAATACACGGTAACGAAGCAAACACTTTTTTATCTGAAAGAGATTTATCAGACTATATTGGTTGATAGAAATTGAGGAAATAAAAATATATTCTACATACATATGCTCACGCCTGTGGGGTATACAGGGGAAGGCAGAGGTATTGTTATCACAACAACCACTTTTCACCGAATTTTACTAAGTGCCAACGTGACAGATGGTGAGTCTATCGCCGTTTCAGGCACTATACATACGTCTTTGAATTACTTCTCAGAAATATGCAGGTTTCCTCACGATGTTTTCCTTCACCGTAAAGCACGTGGTGTGAAATCACTGTACATAAGCTTTTTAGAAAAACTCATTGGTACAGGCCCCGCTGGGATTCGAAGTTGCGTCGCTTGCGTAGCAGGCGACTGCTCAAACCCCGAGGCCACCATGGCTTAAAAATATATTCTGGATAATATAGTCTGGTTATTTCATACATATTATATTATCATTTACGGCACTAGCATTTTTGATCGCTTAAACTGGTCTGTCTAACACTGAGATCATTTTTAAATCAGTATTTCTAGGGATAAGTGCGTTAAAGCAAACAAACAAAGTTTATATCTATTATATAAAATTCTCGTGTCACAGTTTTCGATGCCATACTCCTCCGGAACGGCTGGACCGATTTGTATGAAATTTTGTGTACAGATTGGGTAGGTCTAAGAATCGGCCAACATCTATTTTTCATCCCCCTAAATGTTAGGGGTAGTCCACCCCAAAAAAATATATGGCAATACAACGTTTGCCGGGCACAGCCAGTATTAGTATAGATAAGGAGGATAAAGTCAACGAATAAGCTTAATAATAACAACAGTGCATTATATTTTTTGCCGTATAACGGATCATAATGTACTTTAAAGACAAGATCATTAAGTCTTATAAAGAAAGCTACAAATATAAAAGTTCTCCACTCCTGTTCTTATCACCCTTCATCTGCTCCGGTCGTTATCAGAAGACAGTCGTAATCTATCGTCAGACAAGTTTGAAGCGTACTCACTTATACATTGAGTATAAATTGCTTTCGGCGGTGCTGATTTTCGTAAGATAGGGCAAGTGATATATAGGTTAAGAGGTTGTAACTCTGGTATTATTTAGAGACATTTTCACAGTTCGTAAAACCTCTTTAGATATTTAAGTTTAAATAAATGAAGCCATAAATTATTTTATTAAAGTTTATATAATACACTAAAATACACCTATGTTGGACGCGGACCAATCTAGGATTTTTTTTTGTTTTTTCTTCCAAAATTAAGGCGTAAGCGCTGTATTTTTTTTCAAATGTCAATACCGATCAGTTGTGCCAGTACAATAGCTGTAATAACAACTGTTTTTCACAACTGACACCCATATCGCAATACTACAATAAACTGAAATTAAAAATAAAATTCTGATTAAGAAAAGAGCTTTTAATTTACCTACAAATCCTTAAGAATGTATGTTGAAAAAAAAAAAAGAAATCACAGAGCAAATATGAAAAAAATTGCTAATACTGTCCATGACTGGTGACTTTACCTTAGATGATAATACTCTTAAAATGACGATGAGAGACGATGTTTTTTTTTGCCGTTAAGCCTTTCCTTCCAAAAAAGGTGACACCATCAAGCATATAAACTGATGAGATCCAAAGCCCGCGTCAAAACCTACGGCACCTCGGACAGATTCCATAAGGAAATACGTAGATAACGAAGTCATCTACATAGCTTGGCTGCGTCAATTTGGTAGTTGGATCGATAATTCTAATCATTTGATCAAATGTTTGTTCAAATAACATTCGTTCGAGTTCGGCACCATTTTGCCTACTATTCGCAATTTCCATTACGATATTTACCTTCAGAGGAAAAGATTAGCATTTTCACATGTTAAACAGATTTAATTGTTTGCTTTTGGTCGCGTTAAAGTTCTCGAAACAGACAGACAAAGAAAACGTACTGTTTGGTAGAATTAAGACCAAATAAACACGTTGGTTTTATAAACGGTATACAAAAACCGCACGAATTAAGTCTGAATATAAGACATAATAGAAAACATTTACTAAACTAAAGCATTTGAGGTCCAACATTCATCAATCCTGAATTCTAATGTTAACAATTTTTGTTGACAGCCACTGAAATAGAATTTGATATATGATGCGTATTTGGGGTCGTTTACTTATAATACATTGTGGGATTTGATGAAAACTAAGTAGATGTCTAAAGAAAGAATGAAATCACAGAAACAAATGATATTAAGTATAGCGATTCTGTGTACGTCTTCGCTTGTGTTGAAATGAGAAGTGAAGCAAGTGGGAGTTGGTGAGCCAAATGAAGATATCAATACAGCTGGGGGCTCGAAGACAGGATCACGTAATGAACCGTAACGATGTCGTTATAGCGACTTAAGCGTTGACAGTGTTTATAATAATTATAATATTTATTCAAAAATATATCAAAAAAACGTTATACAACCTTACGAAGAAAAACATTGGGAAATTTTGCTACTTAGGTACATATGTTTTAGCAAAAATCTAAATTTATCCATATCTTTTTATCGTGTTGGCTCTAGACCGTTATTTTCATAGACTTAATAGGGATTATAAACCTCTATATCTGGTACAAATTGCAAACTTCTAGGTATACCCGTTCCTGAAAATGATGGTGACACATGGACAAGAGAGTGATCTTATAAGGGTTCCTTTTTTATCTTCTGAGGTATGGAACCCCAAAAACGTTATAGCTCTGTCGTCGTATTGAACTAAGATTTCAGATCACGTAAATACCATATTGGCAGAGGATTTCAATCGAATGACTGTAATCGTTCAACGATATTTCGATTGCTTGTTTTACGTGCTTCGAGGCACTGGTTGCCTTTGCCCCGCACGCCTCGATGACGTTTGACGATAATGCGTAGACATACTCCCCGAGTTAAATTGTAATTTTCAATAAATTCGCAGGGGGCAGATGTTGTTGAAAATTCGTCCAATTGTGCCTCTTTTCGTCTTCTGGTGACATCATCGCTGCCAGGGTAGACACGCATGCATAAAAAATCTAGTCATGCTGCTCTTTTAAGTCAGGCACTATATTATGCCCAACAATTTCTATGTATGTATGTATGTACCAACAGCGGCCTAACCGCAAACACCTATCGCCATGATAGTTTGGATGTGAGACAATCATCTCATCATCATGACAGACATCTGGTTCATAACATAAGCTCTCAATACATATATGCTCACGCCTGTATTCCCGGAACGGGTAGGTATAGTAATATTAACACCCACTTTTCACCCAAGATGATTTAGTGAGTCCATCGCCCGCGCCGCCACAGAAACTATACTTATTTCATTGAATTATTTCTGAGACATATGCAGGTTTCTTCACGAAGTTTTCTTTCACCAACGTACTTAAGCACTTGGTGTGAAGGTGTGAAATCACTGAACATAAGTTTTTACAAAAAACATTGGTACAGGCCCCGCTGGGATTCGATCTTGCGTTGCTTGCGTAACAGGCAACTCCTCAAACCCCACGGTCACCAAACCACGGCTCTCAAAGTCAATATCATGGCTCATGGTAAGGCCAGTGAACTTCTAGTAATAACATCCCTGTACTTTACCCACTACCGTGTGGTAGTGCTTCAATGTATCATTATTTCTTAAAGTTTTTTTTCTGAATGTTTTTGTTAAAAGAAAATATTCCAAGTATAAAATTTGACTGTAACTCGCAAATTGCATATTTTTATTTCGCATGGTAATTTTAATTATATGCCATTTTATAATTTAGTAACACGTTCATATGTAGCCAAGTGGAGGTGTGCAAATATTTTTATTCCGTAAAACCGTGTTTGCTTAGGATTCCTACCGTTATATCGAGGGTTCGTTCTATTTATGCTAGCACGTACCTAGCTATTGCATTATTTATAGAGAACTAGATGCGCAACATGGCTTCACTCGTGTTGAACGCACCTTCCAAAAAAAGTATTATCAGAATTATTGCAAACCTTATCCAGGTATTTCATAGAAATGACGTATTTTTTGCAGATTCGCTATATTTATCATGTAAAGCTTATGTTCTCACCTTCTTTTGAATGGTAATAAAGTCCTTTAATAGTTAGTTTGAGTATAGTTGAAATATTTTTTTAAATATTCCCTAGTTGTTGTAGGTTGCCTAGTAATAGTAGCTCGAGCAGCCTGATTTCAAATCCCAGCGGTCGGTACGAATAGTATTTCTTAAAACTAAATTGTAGTGATTTCAAACCAAAAGCTTTACGGTGAAGTATCTTGAGAAAACCTGTATGTCAGATAAGTAATTCAATGATCGCTATTCTATCGTTATTCTATCGCCGTCTCAGACACCATACATATGCCTTTGAATTACCTCTCTGATACATGAAGGTTTCCTCACGATGTCCCCCTTCCCCGTATAGCACGTGGTGTTCAATCACTGCGCATACATTTTTAGAAAAACTTATTAGTATAGACCTCTTACTAAATTCTTAGCTCCGAAGCTAAGAATTTATTAATACGATCTGCTTAAACCGATGATGGTAGGCCCACAGATATACGATTGATGTATTCAGTTAAGAACTAGCAAAATCATTAGCATAGATAACACAATACAAACAGCTTTGCCGCAACTGACGCTGACTAATATCCCGTAAGGTCTTGACCCTCAGATAAAAAAAGTTACCGACAAAACTTCCCCCCTGGTTAATACTATAACAAATAAACGTTCTTCCAGACTCAATTTGTAAGTCAAACAGTTTCGAAGGAACATTAGATATCGGAAGAATAAAAGACGCGGAGGTCCGTAACGTTTTATACGAGATTCCCACGAGCCGACGTGTCAAAAAGAATCCACGTATTAGGTCCAAGTCATAATTGGTATAGACAATAAAACTATATATTCATATTCTTCAAACAAGAGGCATTAAAAATCGAAATATTCTACACTCAGTGATAGGGTTTTGACTCCAGTTACTAAAAAACAAAACTTAAATTCAGAATAATTATTTTTATATCATTATTCAGCTAGAATTGACTGTCAATAACTTCATAACGAACATATTACTACTCTAAGACCATCGCTTCAGGCTGTGTTTTGTTTTTAACTCAACCAGTTTGGATTTTGCATTGCACATTGCTTTATATAGGTGTATGTTTAGTTACCCACTACTTCATCAAAATTACCTTCTCTTACTTCATCTACTTAATGTACTATCCTCCCATGCGGTTAAATTTATTTATTTTTCTTGTCATCAGCATTAGCAACCTACTAGTGAAAATGTTTTATAATTATAATAATTTTTAATAATGTAGGAGGCCGACCATCAGTCCTTATTAAATGTATGTCAGACTAAGCCGTTGGTTGCTAATAGAACACGTCTTGCAATCGTAGCAGGTCAGTCAGAAGTCTAACTGGTGTCGGACTACTATTCTAACTTAGATAACCCAGTTCTCCTAACAACAGGATTCAAATGGAGCTCTGAAAACTTCAAATTGTCTAGAAATGCAATCTCCATGCGAAATTCAGGAGCTTTAATCTTACAACAATTCTTTTAAGTACCTGCGATTTTGCCACTTAAACTATTACGAGAACAGTAATAGGTAAATACATTAGCTTGGTGGTATTATGTATTAGCACCAAGCGCACTTACCTATACATCACTTTCAGGGGGCCAAATATGATATTTTATGCAGCGCGTATTAAGAACTTCTATAATTTCAATGTACAAAAATGAAACGTAAGTAAACTCTGCTTAAGTCGATGGTAGGCCCCCAGATATGTAAACTTTGTGCTAATTAAATAGAGGAATATTAAAGGACCTAATCAAATAGAGGAAAGTGGAATACCCCGAAATTCGCAAAGTCATTCTAATCGTTACCTCCTATTCACACTCAATCGTAGAATGTTCTAGTGACCTTATCCCGTAGATATATAGCAAACAATTTTTCTTAGCTACGTGCCAATACAAAAGGCCGATTGAGCCGACCCCTGTATCATTACGTTCAAATTGAATAAAAGGCAGGCACTCGGACATTTTGTTGTTAACCCGGCCAAATGACTGACAATGAACGCGATTGTGACCGAAACGATGTGATTTGTGACACAGGTAATTTGAGGTGAAGGGTCATTTCGCTTATTGCGTTGGTGTGAACGATGATTCTGCTGTTAAATTCGAGGAAAAATTACCTGCGTGCAATTTACTTCTCATTTCACGAGCTTCCATGAGATGTTAAAAATTGCAATACCTACTTTGTGAGGAACTAGATGTGCACCGCGATTTTGTCCACATTTGTGAACTTGGATTTAAAATTAACACGTTTTATCGCAATCGGAAGAATCTCCTATATACAATAGTTTATTTGCGCTAACTCTAACTGTATGACTTCGTTTACGTAGCGTGATAATAAATGGGCTTTGTACAACACTGATATATATTTTTTTAAGTGGTACCAGTAGTTTCTGAGATTTGTGCGTTCAAGGAAACAAGCAAACAAACTCTTCAGATTTATGTATTACTACAGAATATCTGGTTGACCGAGCTGTGCTCAAACGTAAAAAAAGGAGAAAAAAAAACCGGGTAGTTTCATTATCGCCCCGTAAGCTGGAAGCCTCACCTTTGAGCTACCATAACTTAGCAGATGGCGGCGAAATTTGCTGGCTTATTGTTATGATATTTTATAAGATTTTCAGTGTCTGAAAATATGGTCAAAACGATGTTTTCTATAAATGAAACTCAGCTAGATTTATTTGTTGCCCTTGAAACCCTCTACATGCAAAATTCCGAGCCGAGCCGTTTCTGAGATTCCG
Organism: Watsonalla binaria; assembly: GCA_929442735.1. Classification (NCBI taxonomy): domain Eukaryota; kingdom Metazoa; phylum Arthropoda; class Insecta; order Lepidoptera; family Drepanidae; genus Watsonalla; species Watsonalla binaria. Next base: position 9,332,595 of record OV838924.1, on the reverse strand, counting down.
ATTATATATATATATATACAAGAATTGTTCGTTAAAAGATAAAAGATAAGATAATTAGAGACCATCGCCGATTCTATTGAGAGATAATATCATGATATTAAAATATTTGATATTTACACATGACACACATGTATGTGTGTCTAAATTGTCTGTCTTAAAATGATTAGGAAAAGCATGAGCGCAAGGGTAAACCCACGACTTCTGAAATACGTGCCAACTGAGCTACATGATGTATCACGATATTTTTCCTCACTGTAATTATTTAAAGTGCTATAATGTTTTCTCTGTGGTATTATGGAAATATGCAAGCCACAGAGGTGCTTTTAACCTCAAATTAAAAATGTGGTCCAGGAAAATATGTTTACTTAAATTTGGACCAAAGACTCCATTAAAAGAAATGAACGACGAGGAAATATGGTCTTACTTTCCACAAAAATAACGTCTAAGTGAGGAAAGAATATTTAATTTGGTTGGCAACCACTTGTGTGGAGAGAAGGGATTCGTTTTAATTAACCCTTTCTTTTTCTGACTAGTATGTCTTACGAAGAGTAGGCGAGAGGTCAAGCCGTGACTGGTTTAAACCGTCGCCTACACCATATTCTCTTTCTCAGTAAGGTTCCCGAAGGGGTATTTATATTGGCATTTGAGCATTGGGTCTACGTCCTTGGGCTTATATTTATATTTAAATTAAAGTGACGCTCAAATTGTAATTACAAAAAAGATTTAATTGCGGAGTTTCTTGTCAGGTTCTTCTTAGTTAAAGGATCATTTATAATCCTGTATAATAATATCATTACGACGATTTCAAAGCACTTTGTTAAGTCTAATCAATTAAAGATATTTAGAATTTGAGTTATTACATTTTATAAATAACTTTCATCGAAGGTGCTAAAGTGACAGTTGGTGAGTCCATCACCATCTTTGTACTTATACATATAAGTAAGTAAGGAATAGGCAGAGGTACACTAATAGAATGCCCACGAGTTGTATTCAAGTAAATAACAAAAGGAAAAAGCAGTGATCGAACACTACCTCGTGTTCCACCGTAGCTTTTACGAACGTTAAAGTCAAAGTCAAAGTCAAAGTCAAAGTCAAAAGTATCTTTATTCGATTAGACTTTTTACAAAGTACTTTCAAATCGTCAGAATGACATAATTATACAGGATTATACATGCTACCGCCAGGTTCGGAAGGTTGCTTTTACTGAGAAGAACCTGGCAAGAAACTCAGTAATTACTCTTTTCAAAAATATTATACAATTTCAAGAATACAAAATAAATAGTTTAAAAAAAAACACGTAAGCTCATGGACAATGTTCCAATGCACAAATGTCGATAAAAATTAACATAACTAAAAATCTAGTACATCTACTTATAACTAAATGCGTAGCTTGACACTAGTCCAACAAGGCAGTGCACTACATACGTGTTTGACTTTCTTCTTAGACACAATGCAAGTTTCCTCACGACTACTCCCTACATCCACAACTTGGGGTGTGTTCACTGTACTTCAAAAACTCATTGGTACCATGTTGGGATTTAAACATTTTACGTTGCTTGTGTAGCAAGTGACTGCTCGAACTACTTGGCTATAACGAGTCTCAAAATATAACTTTCATTCATCTTCCATCCAACACTCTGACGAGTTTGCTTAGAGTACAGTACCTTTGAATGCTGAGTAGTAATTTTATGAGTCCGTCTTTGACTGTATGTATGGCGCGAAGCGATTAAAAACACACGCTGTATAATACTATTTTAGGCACCGCGTTCTTTACTCTTGACAGTACCTATAGCGGCGTGTACATATATGGTATTCCAGTTTCAACATTTACAAAATTAATAAGCGTTGTAACTTTTATACAGAAAAAGTAATTTTAAGCCTCATTTTTTATTCTCGGAAAGTTGGAGTATAAATAAAAGTTATGACGTAATTATCTCACACTGTCTCGCAGCCATTTTACGTCTACTGGCGAACTTAGGCCCATAAACGCCGCATATGAAACGCTTTGAATAATCACCATACCTTCACTGGAAGATAGGTATGAAGGAACAGGATTGCCTTCTGCGGAATTTACCTCAGACATCTGAGGGAAACAGTCCTCAACAGAAATACATAAAATTGTTGTGTAAATAATTAAAATTGTAATGATACGTGTGAAAGTTTGTAAAAATATTTTTTTAGTTTTTTTGATAATCTGCTGCAATAATATTTTAGTACCTGCATGACCGAGTTTGCTCTACTGTAATGTACTTTCACTCAGTAAAATAATATTTTTCAGTATTTCCCATCATGAGTGTTCCCTTACAAAGCGAACGCCAGCTGCGCAAACGGCGAAAGGCTGACAATGCTAGCTTGTGTCAATCGTTAATTCTCAGTAATACCTTAGTTCATGTTTCGAGTGGCGAAAATAATCGTTTTTAAAAATTTATACTAGTACTGATCTGCCAATGTCAGTTCAGTCAATGGTCGATCATTTCATTGAACCAAAATCATAATAGTAAATTGTAATAATACTTATTATATAATTTCAACTAATTCATATTTTTAAGTAAAAATGCGTCAAAACTACCTCAGTATAAGTTCTATTAGAGATTGGGCCGGCCGCTGGTGTGGGATGCCACGTGTGTCGATACGTTGGCTCCGTCCCATCTCCCCGGCACTGCTGTGGCGGCCGGTGCTGCTGCTGTTCAGCAGGAGTGCCTCAAGCGCCGGAAATATGCTTGCATTGGTCAAAGATACATATTTTCTGCGTTTGCGGTTGAAACTCTGGGGCCTTGGGGTCCAGATGCTCATCAACTTTTCAAAGAGGTTGCACGTCGTCTGGTAGAAGCTTCTCGTGACAAGCGGGCTGGGGCTTTTCTCGCTCAGAGAATCAGCATTGCCATTCAACGTGGCAATGCTGCCAGCCTTCTTGGCACAATCCCGAGAGACACCGATTTGGGCCAAGTTTTCTACTTGTAATTAGTTTTAGCTACTTATTAGTTATTATGTAAATCTGTAAATCATTTCTATTTTTCTTATTATATGTGTATATTATATATTTGTGTTATACATTTGTACGCAGGTTTACATGAAAAGATCCATGACAAGCGAGGACCGGATCATTCAAAATGATTGATTGCAATCATCAATACTTTTGGGGGACCCGGGTCATTTGATCGAATCGTTCATGACTGACACAGGACTAGTGCTATCACTACACTTTTCCCAGATTAATTATACACTTTGCCATTTCGGGGCATAAAACTACCGCTTCATAAAACTATGATCACACAAAAAACATTCGGTATATTACTTTCCTACTTTTTTAACTTCCATTCTTCCAATCATGAGCTTTCCAAACACGATATATCATTCTGCGCGACAAACATTGAACAATAAAAGAATACAATAAATCATCAGGTCTTATCTCGATCCAGACGCCCGCCTTTTTCATTTTTGTACTGATACCTGGCTACCTACTTTCATATTTATGTACTTACCTAACATTATATGGAATTATTACGTTCCTGGTTTTTTCCTAGTAACGAGTTTGTTTGAGTCAAATAAGTTCTTATGTCAAAAGGCACCCTTTCTTACATCATCAATGCCTGAGCCTTACGACTTATGAGTCCGGGTCAGGCAAAGTGTTATTGGATTTTTTCAAAGCCCTGGGAAATAAAATAGGCTACCTTCTTTCATTATTTGTTTTTCAAAACAGATGCGAATAAGTAGGTAGCTTAGGACGTAGGTTATTACATACCTTTTTGCAACCAATGGCCGAAATACAAGTGAGAAAGATCGGAAACTGAACGAAATGCCGCTACAAAATTGTGTTACAAAACTGTATAGCACCTTAGATAGATGAAAGCACCAATGCGCCCAATGGAGAGTATTTTACCACTCAACGAACACGTTTGAAGCTCGATTCCCTCACATAGACTTTCGTTTCGCTGAATTTAGTGGAAAAAATATTTGATCGGTTTCCAAGTGCATTCTGGATGCCATGCCTATACCTAATACTATAGGGTATTAAACAAAAGTACTAAGGCGATATATAACGCGTACCTTCCGAATGAAATCTCTAACTACTGCTGCTAAGCGACTTCACTCCTACTCCTCCTCTCCCAATTTGCCCAAACACTCTTAGAATATATCTTCTGTTATATGTTCACACCTTCTCAGAAGGACTTTACTGGGACAAGTAATAGGGGAATGATGTCTCACTATGACCTTTACTCTTACTCTACATACTGCACGAAGATATGTGCATGTCTCTGAAGATTTCAACACAAGAGTGGGTACTTATTGTAACATCTCGGTTTACCCTTTTGAGGATCCTTCAGAGACGGCGTGAGTTTATATTTGACACTATGAATTTGGTTTGCTATCAACTGCCTGGGCTTATCCCGTAAGTTGTTGTGGTCAGCACTTGATTCTTTTTCTAACTCTTTTTACAAGATAATCCGGGTTATACCAGTTGGCTCTCTTAGGCGAAGGCCTAAGAGAGCCAACTGGTATAACCCGGTATAAGTCGAAGGACTTAGGAACGATTGTCAAAATGTTGAATTGGCAACCGGGTCCGACGACTTAACGTGCTACTACGAACTAATTTGGTTTGTAATAACGTGTATTCCTGACATGCAATGTGTTGATAGCCCGTGTGGTTATGATACGCGGCTAGTGAATGATAATTCCTTCTCTACTATTGTGGAAATGTTTATCAATTATGCTTTGCATATAAGCCTTTTTCAATGCCTACAAAAACGTTCACAAAAGATTTAACCCAGATTTATATAACCGATTTTCTTTGTAAAAGTGGTTGTGAATGTCAGAGACTAAAGAAAGGTAGGGCATAACAGGATTTTCCGTTCTCGATTCGGAGCTATGGATAAGTATTGCGATATTTATACAGGCGAATTTACCGCAGGAATACTAATCAAAGGCACTATTTGGCTGCAATCAACTAAAGTGCAAACTTCTCAGGGAAAACTCTCTTTAAAGGCTTTCAATTAACAAAAGCTTATGGGCATGTAAGTCTCATCACGAATTAAGAAAGTGTACCTTGGAATGCGCAGTAGTCCCTAGTCATTTATCTGTCTGTCTTTAAGTATGGCGCGAGGCGAGTCATGTCTGACTATGTTTTTAAGTATTGCGCGAAGCGAATAATAACAGGCGCAGTATCCCCAGTATCTTTAATTTTTCACTCGTTGCGGGTCCTGGAAGGCTACCATCTTCGATTTAACCTGAGCGTATAAGTAATACTAATAACGTCAAAGCTAAGAACTTCTTAATCTCGCGGTGCCTAAACGATCATAGTTGGCCCCCTGTACCTAGTTAACATTATGATAAAACGCAGGATATACACGAAGCAATAACTGTTGAACAGTAGCAACATGAAGTGCATTAAACAGTTTGCATGCATAAACGATAATCGATTACTACAACCGAATTACGAGTACATTTGCATAAACCACGACTGCATTATTGATTGAAATTAGACGCTATTGTTATTGGTAATTGTTTGTAGTTCTTAAATAATTTTGTGAGACACATATTTATATATTCGCATATAGCAATTCTGGTACAGTGGCTAGTCCAGTGGTCCCTAAAACCGCAAAAAATTCGACGCATGAGTTGTGATCACGAGTAGCTCATTTGGCGGAGCAACGGAACGGTTTGCAGAGATCGTGGGTTTGAGTCCCGCCTCGTGTTCGTATTTTTCATACGCAATTTTAAAAATGTTATTGTAAGTCAGTTCAATAAACATAAAACAGACCAATCAAGTATTACTTACTACTCTTATACGGGTTAACTCAATTGCAATTTAATTGATATACACTAACGCAAAAGAAAAAAAGGTTCCTTCATACTTTAAACTTAACAATCCAATTCTACATGATTGTATTTTAGACATAACAAAAGAAAACAGCTCAGTACGTAAAAAAGCTTTGTAAAAAGAGTATTGTCAATACTAAAATTCTCTCGAATGAAGCGCTGGGATAAAATTGTCATAAAATAAAACCGTGCCGTACCCACACTTTGTGTCAAAGCGCATAAAATACGTCTGTTTTCAAATAAACCTTGCTGGTACAATTCTTAAGCCCACTGGGATTCCGATGTGTAGGCCAGCATTCGATTTGATAAATCTATCTGTTGCAATACCTTCACACAGCAAAAACCGAACACTAGTTAAGAAAATACATGCCGTTTCAGATTCAGGTATTAAAACTTGTAATTTTATTTGCTATTTTATACGTGATGACAATGAGCGCGTACACATTGAACGATAACGGCGACGACACGAAATTGTCGGACTAGTGGTTAGATACCATTACTACTTTAAGCTTTCATACTATGTCGTTGTAGTCAAGTATCGGCGGACGATATCGTTCCGATATAGGACGATATCGTGGCAGTGGAAAAGCGCCCAATGTCACATGCATTATTATTTTGATGAAGTCTCATTCCAAAATAAACTCATAAAAGGTTCTTACACATCGTTTGTATTCCATTTTGGTTGTGATTAGACTACATTCCAAACACAGTATAAATATAAGATAACTAGGCAGTGTAGAATTTTGGAACGTTTGTTTCATCAAGTGTGAGGGTTGTCACTCAAGTTTTAAAATATACTCCTTAATTTAGTGTGAAAATAATGTCGATGTGTTGTTTATAAAAATGTATGAAGAACACTTAAACTTGCGTTTATCATCATTATCTCCCTGGCCTTATCCCATACATTGTTGGGGTCGGCACTTGATTCAACCCGATGTGGCTGATCACCTGATTTTTATACGAAGGGACTGCCATCTGACCTACGCAACCCCTTTAACGAAGAAAATCTGTGATCTGGGTTAAACCAGTTGTCAGACTATATAAGGCCTCCGACTGACCTGTAAAGATTGCCAAAGATGATAAATTGGCAACCGGGACCGACGGCTTAACGTGCTCTCCGAGGCACGGAGGGAACTCGGGCGGTCACCCATCCAATTACTGGCTAGGGCTAGGGTTCTAATATTGGATATAATTGCTTGCTTCCTGACATTTTCTACCGATGACGCTTATAATCTCGTAGGTGCGCGCATCTGTGTGAGTTTATGTCATAGGATCCGTACTTATATATAAAGTGAACTTATATATAAACTGTGTTATAACGTAATGATCGATTGTAATTTGAACTCGTTGTGTTTGGAACAGAGAAAAAAACTTAGAGATTTTTATGCATTTCAAGTACATTGCATAGTGGCATCTTAACAATCTTCCGTTCGCACAATTTCTAATCAAAAGCTTAATTTACAATAAGTAAAACCAGTTCCAATTTATCGCAGAACATATAAATGTTAGGTCTCGCGTAGAGCGGTTGCTCGCAAGTTTCAAACGAACCGGCTTACATGCGAAACAATGATAATAAACATTTCCTTTTTTTCTACACACGACAATTTATGACAAAGAAAAATGTTAAGGCTTCCCTTCATTGCAAACCAAACATTATTTTTAACAAGTTTAACAGATATTGGATTTTAAGTTAAACCAATATCTCCTTGCTTTAATTATATCGACAGGAGAAAGGTGAGAGTTAATCTATTGGGACGGCAATGGACTCACAATCTTTTTTTCCTTATATTTAATTTCCTTCATTAAACTTCTGTAAGAACTTAGGTAATTGTTACTTACTTAATATGTAATTGGACGTGCTTCTTATTATACAAGCTAGCGTGTAACACCTATAATTGATACTTTGTTTGAAACCGTAAGAGCAGTGTTTATCTTGTTGGTGTTACTAAAACAAATAAATTATCTGTCAAGTTGGCACAGTCATCTCCGGTGAAAAATGAGTGTTGCAACACCTCTGCTTACCGTTTTAGGCACCCATCTAAGATAGTGTGGGTATAATTATTTTCATTTTATTCTGTAAGTAAGATGAACAGCTCCCAGTTGAGTAGCTCGGTATTTTGGAAGATCCCGTTACACCCGACCTCTATAAATGTTTAATTAAACGAGCAATTCTTGTATATATATATAGAATCTGATTCTCGGAAACGGCTCCAACGATTTTCTTGAAATTTTGTGTGTAGGGGGTCTAGGGGCAAAAATTGGTCTAGCTAGGTTTCATCTTCAGAAAACGTCGTTGAAAAACTCATAAAATATCATTACAATACGACAGCAAATTTCGCCGACATCTGCCAAGTAATGATAGCTCCGACAGGAGGTTACCAGCTTGCGGAGCGATAACGAAACTAGGGTACCCCGGTTAGAGACTAACGTTCACCAGTTTAGTTTTTTCTTCCTTTTTTTTCACCATACACCATACATGAAAACGTCCATTGAGAACAAACCGAGCAAGGCTCGTTCCACCAGGTTCTAAGTGTTTAAATATAGTAGTCGCGTCTACAGTCCCGTATAACAGGGCCTAAGTCGACACCCAACATTACAAGGCAATTTCGTTTACAGCTGCCATAAAGACATGTTTTTATCACACACGTAATATGTAGGAACAGATATGTGCGTAGGAGAGATAAGGCCCATTATGTATCTCTTCACAATGCTCACCCTTAATAATGAGCTGTTGAGCGAACCCAAATATGTAATGGGACTTTAGTAATTTAATTTTAATGTGCAGGTTTATTAGGCATTTATTAGTAGAAGGCAGTCTACTTCGTAAGTTCAATGAAAATGTTTTCAAGGTTCAAAAGAAGATTTCACCTGAAAACTTTCATACCCCTTTTGACTCCTTTGGGGACGAAATTTTGGGGAACCGTCTCTTATTGGATACAAATACCTAACAAAAGACATCCTCTAAATATAATATTTCACAAAATGTAGGCTGTGTTGATGAACTAGAACTCGACTACTGAAAATTCGCGATCTCAAAAGTATGAAACAAGCGTGATTTTCAGATGATAGTCAGCTGTTATTTTAGATGGATCTTAGCTTAGCGTATTGAGAACTTCTGAGCTTTGAACCGTAAAATGTCAAAGCTAAGACTCTTAATACGTGCTACATAAAAGATCATAGTTGGCCCCCCTGTTCTTCTCAAACATGACTATGTTAATACCTATATATTCATTAATTGCCAATTCAACAATACTAAAGTTGAATTATCTTCTCAGCAACTTTAAGCGTCATAAAATATATGTTATATATTTTTTTATGTTTAGGCCCTGAAAAGGCACTTATGAATGTCAAAGAATTTACCACCAGTTCGGAAACTAGCCTTCTGAGAACAACCGGCAAGAAACTCAGCTGGCATCATGTACATTTCATTACATAGCAAACAATTATAATTACGAAAAAATAACATAAATATTCACAATAGTGATAATTGTATCAGCATACATGTGTAAAAAATAATAATTAAAAACAATACCAAATGATTTACATACCATGTCGTTGCCAGGAGCTACTTGTGCAGTTTCCATATGTCTTTATTGTTTATGTAATTCGAAATTGTATAATAAGCTTTCTTCATCATACATATGCTCAAGCCTGTATTTCCCGAAGGGGTAGGCAGAGGTGTTGTCATCACAACACCCCCTTTCTTCATCAGTACAATTTAATATGTGCCTTAAATTTATCATAATTTAGCGCGTGTGTACAGCTATAGATGACATTCTCTTCCTTTTTTATCATCATTCAACAAAATTGCACTCGCCTAAATGAATTCCAACACAATGAGTTTCGCTTGTAATTCGCTTGTTTAATTTATCAAACCGGGGATTTCGTACTGTCATCGTATTTCGCAAAGCAAAGGCTAAATTCGCTCTTAATTTCCTAAATTGAAATACCTGTTTATACTTGTCTTGATATCCATACTTGGTTCTCGGTTCGATAAAATGATGATTTTTGTAGTTGTCTGTGAATGGTTCTGGTTCTGAATTACGTGTGTTGCAATTATGTTAATTGTATTCTGCTGTTATTCAATTTCCCCGAAGTTTTATATGTTATTTTTATGCCTATTAAATTGGGCTAAATATGGTTACGATTAGATTTCAATCGCAACTTCACCCGCGTTCTTTTACTGCATTTATTCATGTCTCCTCGAAGTCTCTATTAATTCACCGTACTGTTCATAAATAATAAAAAATAACAGTATAAAACTACTTTTTGGCTCATGCCAAAGCCAACTCAACCAATTAAAGATAGCTGGACAGATTTAAATGCTTTATGCACACACACACATATATATATATATATATATATATTATAATCTTTAATCAAAAAATTAAAATAAAAATGCTGACAAAATTCCAGAAGGGTCCTCGAACACGTGTTGTAACAACAACACCCACATTTAATCGAATATGAATAATTGCCAACGGGACAGAGGGTGAGTCCATCACCGTCTCATGCACTATACATACATCTTTGAATTACTTCTCAGACATATGCATGTTTCCGCACGATGTTTTCCTTCATCGTAAAGCGCGTGTTATGAAATCACAGCACAAAAGCTTTTAAAAAAGCTCATTGGTACAAGCCCCATTGGGATTCGAACTTGCGTTGCTTACGTAGCAAGTGACTGTTCAAACCTCGATGCCACCACGACTCTTTTAATCTACAATCACTTATTCCCTTATTTCGCAAAACAGAGGCTTAAATATGTTTGATTATTACGAAGCCGCTTATCTAAATTGATAGTATTACCCTTTTAAAGGTATTAAATGTAGGTACATTATAGTAACAAATACGAATTCCAAACACGTGAACATTATTCACACCTGGCAACACTCAAACAACTGTCAAATGCACTGTCAAACAGAACGAAACGTCTCGTTTAGCTTCCAATACAAAAAGCGGTATAAGTAAGATTTTTTATTTTCCGAACAACATACAATATTGATGGTTATTAACAATATGACGTGTTCCAGTGAACCGGAGCTTATGAGGAGATCGTAATGGGGTGCCCGGAGTGCGGTGTCAAATCCGCCCTTGTGCTATCTCTTCTACATGGATACTTTTTCCTCGTCGGTAAGTACACATATATTATTCTTACGTTTTAAGAGTTGACGTAAAACGTAGCCGGGGTTATGTGAAATATTTTCATACTTATTATATTTTTTTTATATTCGAAGAAGCCATGTTAAGCTTGTCATAAAGCGTAGGATTTTTCTCCTTGGCGCCATTTACACGTTCTGATTTATCGTCATCAAGCCAAAGGTCGACTTAATCAAATCAACTAGTACCTACTTAGTAAGCCGTTCTAGCTTTTACGTAGCCACGTCTCAACTAATTTGCGATTTCTCGGAACTTAATTAAATCTATGGATGTGATAGGTACCGCTAAAAATAAACATTTCTGTTTTCATAGCTTGAGTATTGAGAATATTCATTCGTTTAAAATGTAATCAAAGCGGACGATATTTTATTTATTCGATTCATTTCCCCGCGAGATACGAAAAATCTCGGCAAGCAATATTACGTATTTGCAACACTGGTTGCAAAAACTGTCAAGTCACTGAATTCCGAATTTGCAAATGAAATATTCCAAGTTAAAAGAAAATACACAATTCATTTTAAATTAGGAACTCCGTCATGTATTCATTTGACAACTCGTTACCAAAGACAATAAAGCACAAAGGTTATATGACTTCACGATTGTATTTTATGCGGTAATAAAACACGCTAGAATCCGCCAATCGCCCAATATTGACGGATAAAGCTCCGATCAAAGTGACGGGCATCCGTACGCTCAAACATATTTTAGCCAGGCACAAAATCTCGGATAGAAATTAGTTGCTAACTCAAACAAATTGAACTGTCAGTGTGAGCATTTAAATCCAGGTTCACAGGTTCTGGCAGGTGTGACCGTGGCTTTAGTTCCTTTTTTAAATATTCTCCTTTCATCAACGTTCGAAAAAAATATTTTGGACAGTATTTCCTTTTCGGGGAAAATTCCCAATGATGGAAGCATCAGTGACGAGCAAGAGACACGTTATAAATATAAGCTTTAAGACCAGGAACATAGGCGTATTCAATTAAAATAACAACGTTTTCTCCATTAAACGTGAGGGTTTTCGTTTTGAAGTTTTGAAAAGTCAAATTAATTTTATTTTAAGTATTAAGTATATCCAATCGGAATAGAATCACACCCTTTAGAACCGTAGAACAATGTTTCTAAAAACTTATTTGCAATTTGCAAATATTTCATAAATAAAGTTTCCATCACCACAAATTGGCAACAAATTATATTTATTTTCCCATCCATACGAGTATCCGGTATTACCACACCATTCCTCGGATTAATCCATCACTTGAGTGCACTGATCCACAAAATAGAAGCTTACAGGAGGTCGGCTCACATAAAATATGTTGGCGGTTACAAGCGCGCGTACAAATATATAAAACAAATTGAAGTGTCTGTTTAAACTAAGTAACTTTTCACCAAACGAACATGAAAGTATATACGGTACTTACATACCGGTCAAAATCATAGCTAAAAGTATAGCAAAAAGTTCACTTCGCCGTAGTCGGGTAAGCATTTGGGATCCGCGAATTAAAGGGATGAAACCGCGGGGCATAGATAGTAATAAATAATATTGTTGTGCTAGAGACCAGGCCCTATATACAAAGTAAAAAATATGCTCATGCCATCCGAGAAGGGTCCCCGAAGGGATAAGCAGAGGTGTTGTAACAACACCCACATTTCACCGAATATGATCAAGTGCCAACCTGACAGATGGTGAGTCCATCGCCGTCAGACATATTCAGGTTTCCTCACGATGTTTTCCTTCACCGTAAAACACGTGGTGTGGAATAACTGCACTTACGTGTTTTTTTAGAAAAGCCCATTGGGACAAGTTCGAATCCCAGCGGGGCCTGTGCCCCGCTGGGATTCGAACTTGCGTCACTTGCGTAACAGGCGACTGCTCTAACCCCAAGGCCACCACGGCTACAAAGTAAAAAATTTTATCGTTTCTATTAGCGCAAGCGCGAGAGAATATTTCTTTGTCTAGGCCTACTGGGTGAGTTTCTTGCCGGCTCTTCTTAGAAGGCTAGTTTGAGAACTTATGCTCAACACTTTATTTGTATAAAATACTAACTGTGTCTTGTGATTTCACCCGCTTAGACTTAATTTCATGGGTGACCCGCGGAACCCTTATTTATTTTAAATAACAGTAGCCTGAGTTACTTCTTGTAAAATTAGCTATCTACCAGTGAAAGTCCCGTTAAAATTGGTCCAGCCGTTTCGCAGATTATCCGGAACAAACAGACAGATTTTTTTTAAATATGGTTTTTCTATATATCAGTACCGTATTTACTTTCATATGCATATAGTGAAAAGCTGTTATTTTGGAGTTACAAACCGATACTTCAATGTTATTTATCTGTATAGATGTATAAAAAGTAGACATAGAACTAGTGAACATTTTGTTTAACACAGGATACAAATTCCATCTAAGAGACAAATAAATATTTTATGAATATTACAATGATATTTTTGCATTTAAAAATCTGTGACAATCCTTAATGAATGTTGAAAGCCGCTCTTCAGACACTATTATATTTTGTGACTGATCTAAACGACACTCGTAAATCTTAGAATACGAGATGTTTTTTATTCCCTCGTTGTGTTTACTTTCTTTTGGTTGGCTGACTTTGAATAGACGCGAAGGAAAATGTATGAAAGAGAAGGTATGGAGTGGTGCCTGCATTCCATTGTGTGTGATGAATAGACCAAATTAATATTTGAAATGGTTCTTTACAATTTCCCAACGTATTTGACCGCTTAGAATTTAAAAATGGAAACACAATTTTCAGGTAAGTTAATTCATAGTACACTTGCATACATATAGATCGCACCTTCAGAACTATAAGGGCTCAACTCCAAATTTTGCTAAAACGAATTGAGATCATTTCTTAATTCGTTTTTTTTTCTACGGTTATTTTAAAAAAAATCCAATAACAAATATTATTTCTCGACAACACACACCCTAGACTTTACAATCTAATATATAAAATGTCCATGTCACAATGTTAGTTACCATACTCCTCCGAAACGGCTGGACCGATTTGTATGTCATTTTGTGTGCAGATCGGGTAGGTCTGAGAATCGGCCAACAATTTTTCATACCCCTAAATGATAAGGGTGACCACCCCAAAAAAATATATGGCAATACAACGTTTGCCGGGCACAGCCAGTAAAAACATAAAAAAAGTCTCATTGTACTCAAATGTAATAAAATAATTACTGTTTATATGAATTCCGGCCGATCTATTGATTTTTGAATTGAGCCTCTATCGTTCTGAAGGTGCGATATGCTCACGACTGTATTCCCCGAAGCGGTAGGCGGAGATGTTGTAATAACAACACCCACTTTCACCGAAGATTATGATTAAGTGCGAAGGTGACAGATGGTGAATCTATCGCCGCCTCAGGTACTATATATACTTTAAATTACTGCTTAGACTTATGTAGGTTTCCTCATGATGTTTTCCTTCACCGTAAAGCACGTGGTGTGAAATCACTGCACATAAGTTTTTGGGCAAACTCATTGGTGCATTTACTTAGATTTTATTACATTATTAAACCCCGTTGGGATTCGAACTTGCGTCGCTTGCGTAGCAGCAATGCATAGTATAAATATAAGATTAGAAATCTAGGAATATATGGTTCAAAATGACACACTCACACAGACACACACATGTACGAGATTATAAACGCCATTTGAATATTCAACCGACTTTTATTACAAACTTCAAAACGTAAAATCTACATTATTTTGACAATAAATAAAAGAGTAAATTTTAAACCCTTCAAACCTCACGCTTAATGGAGCAAAGGTACTTAATTCAAAATAAATGGCCTAGATTCCTGACTGCTTCTAAAGCTATATATTAAATTATTTTAGGGCTCAAATGAGCCACAGTAAAATATTATTAATCTGAGGAAAGACTAAATACGTAAATAAGTAAATAATTATATATAACTAACCGAACTAGATACTATAATTAACCGAGCCGAAGAAAGTGTATGAAGAGATGCATGAATGTGGACGAAGCGAAAGAAGTTGGTAAGGATCGTAGCACGTGGCAAACGGTGCCCTCTGTCTACCTCTTTGGGATACAGGCGTGAAATATGTATGTATGCTATATATAATTGTCATAATTTCTTAAGTTGTATTTTAATAAGGGGGTTATTACGAAAAATAGTTTTCACAAAGATTTGACGAAGCACGGACTAAAACTATGTTCTCTTGAATACTTATCACAGGAACAAAACTTTTTTAAGCCATGAATTATCTTAGGCAATGTTTTGTAATAAGGGGGTAAGAGTTAAGAGAGAGGGATCTTCTCCAATACCAAGTTTAATAATATAAATCAAATATAAAGGACCTGAAGTTTGAGGGCCTCATGAAACGTGCTCGGCACTGATGCTCAAAGTGTAACCACTCCAAAACTACATGACAGGGGTGCGAAAAGTTGCTGTCAAACTAATTTAAAGTTTTATCACCTCTGTACATTAATATATATAGAGCACAATACTACGGAACGAGATTCTAGGAAGATACTTAAACAATTTCAAAGGATTCCAACTTAATTTAGTTGCGTACTATTTTTTGCGTTATATTTTACCTGACTTCAAAAAAGGAGGAAGTTGTGGACTATAGGTTTTTTTGTTATGTTTGTTACCTTATACCTGGTCCCATTTTATAATAAAAAAAGGCTTGAGATTTTATAAAAGCACTAGCGGACGTCACGCGGCTTCACCCGCGTAGTTTCCGTTCCCGTGGGAGTTCGAGGAATTAAATATAGCCTATATTATTCGGCTTATGATGTAGCTATCCCATACTGAAATAATTTTCAAGATCATTCCAGTACTTTTAGAACCAATTCATTAAAAACATACATACAAATCTTCCTGTTTATAATATTAGTATAGACGTATAGATAACTGCAGCAGTAGATTTTAATCTGTACCTACATTTTATTAATTGATATAGTAACAAACAAGCATTTATTTATTTATCAAATATATTGACTTAAAGCTGTTTATACAAAAAGGAATAGGGCAAAATCACTGCCTCGTTGGTTAGTGGTTGCAAATGCTACAGCCCACGAGGCCCTGGGTTCAAACCCCGGGCCGGGCAAGGTGTTATTGGTTTATCCATCTGTAATATCCCAGTAGCAACCCGGAGTGTGGCTGTCAACAACAGGTTCGCTCCCTATTACATGGGACTTAAATAAAACTGGTGAAGTTTAGGTGCAAATATAAATGTGACAGTAATATGTAGATTATTTTTGAATATGTTAGGCATATATTTCCAAATTAAAAATATACTATATTACAATTAATAATCTACATCTACACAGTGCGTGACTGCGTGATTGTAACTGTGTTATTTAGTAAACAGAGCGTTAAATCATGATAAAACAATAATTCCATGAAAATTAAATGAATTATTAATAAGATTAAGATAATACGTAATTTCACATCACGTGCCTAAAGTGAATGAAAAAATCACCTGCATATATCTGAGTAAGTATTTCAAAGACGTATGTGTAGTGCCTGAGACTACGATAGACTCACCCTGGGTCACGTTGGCACGTATTCATATTCGGTGACATGTAATTCCGAGGTGGCGTGAGCAGATGTATTAAATTGATTATTTTTTTGACTAAGGTAATAAGCCTGTATTAAATTGTTATTGTGAGCTTAATATACACACGGCTGTAGGTATGTTTGTGAGTACGCTTAAATTATAGATGGAAGTAAGTTTTGAACTACGCATCAGGTTAGGCCGATAGGTGTTTTACGCAAGCAAATTGAATTGGATTAAATTTAAAATAGTTTCGTCAAATCAGCATTCTAAATAGGTATGTTGTATGTTGTTATATGGAACTTTCCGAAACATTCATGTCAGTTTCAAGTGTCAGTTTCAGTATACAGTGAAACTTTGATATTGAAATAATTAGAATAAGACGAGTCCTTTCAACGAATGCTAAAAGTGCGTACATATATTTTAGACATACTATTTTCTTGTAATTAGGGGACAACTATACATACTAAAGACCTTCTTAGCTTTGACATTTGGCCCCTTGAATAACGAAGTTAAATAACATCCGTATAAAAATGTATTCACTTAAATACATACCACAGAATAAGTTACAAACTAGTAAGCTTGTAGTAAGAGCCGTGGTGGCCTTGAGGTATGAGCAGTCGCCTGCTACGCAAGCGACGCAAGTTCGAATCCCAGCGGGGCCTGTACCAATGAGTTTTTCTAAAACAGTGATTTCACACCACGAGCTTTACGGTGAAGGAAAACATCGTGAGGAAACCTGCATATTTCTGAGAAGTAATTCAAAGACGTATGTATAGTGCCTGAGACGGCGATAGACTCACCATCTGTCACGTTGGCACTTAATCATCTTCGGTGAAAAGTGGGTGTTGTGATTACAACACCTCTGCCTACCCCTTCGGGGAATCCAGGCGTGAGCATATGTATGTAAGCTTGTAGTAACAAGCAGCCGCGTTATTCACTAAGGTTTCTCAGCGTCGCACTCGTCTATGTGTGTCAGTTTTAAAGATACGAAATTTAACCTTATACTCTATGTATCACTTTCTTATGATTGAGATCAACGCTCTTCGTCGAGTTCGACACTGAGAAACCTTAGTGGAAATCTATTAACCTATATGAAATCGTTCGAAATATTACACTCGCGCGCATCTACGAGATAATAAGCGGCTTTGGCAAAAAGTAAAATGTTTTACGTCATGGCCAATGGCGTTTAGGTCATTTACGTATGTCCGCAGACTGTTTTCTTTCCTTTATTTATTTAATGGCAATGAGCTTAAGTAAAACTATTCCGCCAATATCAAGTGATTGTTGAGAAAAATATATTGTAAATTGTTAATAATATGTGGAGGAACCCGGACTATTTTCTTAACTTCAAATTCACAAATTGACATTACTTTGACAGTATATAAATGAGTAAATTTATAATGCTTGAGTGACAACCCTCACGCTCATAGGAGTAAAGTATCTTATTAGATATAGAAAATTTGGTCCAGTTTGGATCCTGTTTGGTTGGCTTATTTTTATACTGTGTACAAACCTTACTTACTATGCGAAGAACAAAACAGATTTTTCTCGAAAAACAATGCTTTTAACATGCAAGCAATTCCATGGGAAACCACACACCACATAACCGTAAACATGTTGATCCTTTTATACCAATATTATTATTTTCCTGCGAGGTTTGTTTGCTTACATGCAAAACGCTTATTTTCCATAATGTTTCCACCTTTAAATAGCTACAAGGAAAAAATCTGAATTTTATTTGGTGAAAATCTGACAACAAACATGAGCTTACAATAAATATAGATAATTTCGAACAATCCTTAAGATACATAATATTTTCATCAAGAATTTGTAGTTTAAAGTTTAAACGCACGCTTCATCGCATCAGCATGACCTCAACTCTAGACCTTAATTATTATTTGTATTAACCTCCTTTTACAACGTACACTAATCAATACCGATTAATTTTATGTGTATAATGTGTTATGTGTGAGATAACCTTTACCATTCGTAAGGGTCTGCCTTGATAGGATTTCGATGAAGTAGCGTCAATTTTATTTTCTTCATACCTAAAACTACGCGAATACTATCAAGAGAGAGAATAGCTGTTTCTTCTATAGACTTTATTTTCTGAATTGCTTTCGATAAATAAATAACAGCATTCCTATCTCATCGGTACAGACTCTTGTGGAGTCATGCTCATCCCCAGCAATGGGAAGATCTTCCAGTCAAGCGGGTATCATACCTCCAAAACCGTGGCTCCAAATATTCTACCTGGAAATACTTATTTATACTGCAACTCTTATTGCGCGATTTAGGTTCTCGTGTATTTGCACTCAAACTTTGCAATCGTTAGCGAGTAGCGCCATCTATGAAGCGAGTTGAGAAACGCTGCTACACTCTAATATCCTACTAAACCATTATTTAAATAACATTTTGATTTGCATGCAGCTGACTCTGGAACCGAAAGTCCTGAAAACACTACAATGGACGTGTCTTCACGTCGCTTCAGAGCTGAGTTCCTTCAGGAGTGGCAAGGGTCGGCCGATGCTCCGTACTTTGATCCGAGCACGCCCAGAAACATCACCGGGCTCGTTGGACATCCAGTCAGGTTGCTTTGCAGAGTGAAGAACTTGCAGAATCGAACAGTAAGTAACTGGTATATTTTTTTTTTGTTAAACTGATTTCAATCTTGTATGTTTTAGGATTAGTTGGCACAAACAGATACACATATTTTTATTATGTTTTTGTGGCTTGACAAAATATAAAATATATAAGTAGTTTATTCCGCTATTATAAATGTAAAAATTTGATGTTAATAGACATATTATATTATTCATATACATGTATTATTATAGCCGAATGAAGAAGCCGAAATTATTATGTACTGCGCGCCACTTTGTCAGCGTAGAATAGTTTACTTTGGGCTAATGCTATTAAACCGCGATTGGTCTTAACCCTAAATGGGTTAAGAAAGGTTGTACTTCCTCGATAAATGGACGCAAGAGCTACTGGTTGAGTTTATTTGTTGTTCTCATTTGCTAACTATTATTATAAATAATCATGGACTAATCAGAATAACACATAATTCTATATTGTTTTATTCGTTTTTGTATATACCTGCGTACAATTTATTGCTATAAATGAATCACAGAAACCTATAAACATCGTCCCATAAAGACACGAACCAAGAATGTCTGAATATGTGCGTATTGTATTATTCTCAAATACTCAGCATAATTTTCATTGTACTTGAATGTTAAGTGTATTACAGCTCATATTATGCTATATACATATCGTTTATTATATTGATAGCGCACAATATTATGATTACCTACTTACTTACATATCAAAGCTTTCCGGCGATTTTGGGTCAAATAATAAGAAGCTTATCATTGTGTATTGTATCGTTGAATGATTTTATTCATATTATTTACGATATATAAGTTAATGGGCTTGCGCGTCACGCGTTTTCACCCGCGTAGTTCCCGTTCCCGTGGTATTACGGATACAAAATATAGCCTATGTTACTCGTTAATTATGTAGCTATCAATTGCTGAAAGAATTTTTTAAATGGGATAGTTTCGGAGCCTATTCAATGCAAACAAACAAACAATAAAATCTTAACTCTTTATAATATTAGTGTAAATACATTCGTTAGTCGTAGATAGTGCATCCCGTTCTTAACTAACAAATACAATGATGGCTGACACGAATAAAATTATTAACATATCTATACAGATTATAGATGATATTGAAGTGTTTTTTGTAATTCCAAATTAACTGCTTTTCATGAAAGCATATTATGAAAGAACATACATACAATAAAAACCAATTTTTTTTTCATTCTCAGACTTGTCAGTCTATTTGTTCAGACTAACCCCTGAAACGATTTTACAAGACTTTGACTGGCTGGAATAGCTAATATAACAAGGAGTAACTTGATTAATTCTATGTTTGTCCTGTATTGTAAGGGTGACTGGCAGAAAATGCTTTAGCATTAAGTCCACCTGTGTAATTTGTGCATAAAGTTTTAAATAAATAAATTAATAAAATCCCACGAAATAAAACCACCCATGTAATTAGCTCTGCTGTAAGATTGGAAACGTGTAGACTAAGCGGCTATGGACGTCTTTAGGTTGTCCCAAACCACTAGTTGGATGGGTGGCCGCCAGAGTCCCTTCGTGCCTCGGAGAGCACGTTAAGCCGTCGGTCCCGGTTGCCAATTTAACATATATTGCAATCGTTACAGGTCAGTCGGATGCCTAAAAGAGCCTGACAGCTGTTTTAGCACATATTACCGATTTTCTTCGTAAAAAGGGATTACGAAGGTCAAATGGCAGTCACTTCATATAAAAAGCAGGTGATCAGCCGCATCGGGTTGAATCAAGTGCCGACCCCATCAATGTATGGGATAAGGCCAGGGAGATGTTGATGATGGAGTTGCAGTCCCCAGTCGAACAGCTAGAATTTCGTAATGACCTCTCTTTAGATCTGAATTTCAGACTTAGTAACTAATCATAAGAATTTAACTATTAAGGCGTTGATGATAAAGGCGTTCGACGAATTCTACGTTTATTGCAATTGGATATTCCAAGAAAAAAGGTTCAAGGATTCTAACATTCGATCTCTAAATAGACTAGACCTTTTGGTAATTGGACTCAATGGAACGAAACTATGTGAGCATCTATTACTTATGGCTCCTTCATACACACAAAGGTAATTGCGTTAACAACAAGAGCGATATACAAAACAACCTTTCTTGAAAGTTTTTATGCGAACATAAATAAACCGTTAACTTATTCAAAACAATGAATATAATTCACCATAATGTATGGAGTACTGAAAAGAGCTTATAACTAAGGCGACCCGTGTAAATTAAACACGATTTGAAACACAAATTCATCCCGGTCTTTCGTAAAGAAACGTAAACAAAGGATTTACATTTAGGACATAGTATGGTGGGATCATTTTACCGACGTTTACAATTTAAATTCGGCGTCCCGCTGCCAGGAGCGTTTTATTGAAAAATAAAATTCTCCTTACGTATTCCTCCTCACAAACTGGGGTCGGGCAATAAATTTTGACCGTGTATACTAGGCGACCATAAAATTGTGAAGTGTTATGCTTTCGGCTCTTTATGTTTATGATTAGCACCGATACCAATCGTGGGTAGTACACATTTACCCTACATTGATGGTACGATCTTACAAGATCTATAACGGACACTCCTAAAAACTCGATTGTACGTCTTTTTTAGGGTGTATAACTTATAAGTAATGAAAGTGATAGTAAATATAAAAATATAATACTTAGCTTCTTAACGTGAGAGGGGAGCTCGTGGCACAGTTGCTATTGCGCATATCATTCGATCAGCGAAGTTAAGCAACCCTAACCGTAGCCAGTAATGGGATGGGTGACAGCCCGAGTTCCCTCCGTGCCTCGGAGGACGTTAACCCAGATAAGCCTACTGTCCTATATTTAGGACAGTAGAAATAAAAAAAAAATATCAGAATACCCTCTTTATCTAAGATTATTTAGTCTTATGATTTGCAGTAAGAAACGTGTCAGCTTTATTAGAAAAAATAAAAAGACAGTTATTTTAACAGTTTTTACCTTATATTTTACCTTATAAGTGTGTAATAAAAGTGCGTTGCAGACATGGCAAATGACAGGTATGTATAAAAAGTTATATTTTACTCGTGAGTTGTTTTTTTCTGTGTTAATATCTAGTTGATAACCTTAACTTTTGTACTAAATAAATATTCTAGCAAAATAATATAAATAAATTACGTATAACTTGTTACAAATACTAGCGTACTATATATAGGACAGTAGGATAATATACATGATTTTAGTACAATAATACAACTTTTCCTTTACAGACCGTTAGCTGCGCATGAAATTTTTGATGCTTTAGAAAATGTTTCTGATAATGAAGAAGATTATAGAGAACGACTGATATGTATTCTACCTCCTCCTGTTGATCCTGACTGTCTCACTGACGAAGATTCGGGTGAAGAAGATAATGTAACTTTGAATAATTTGCCACGAAACATTCTGCTTCAACCGGCTGAAGTAATGATTCAAGGGCAGATTATGGTGATGATAATCTGGATTTGCAAGACAAATACACAAAAGTACGCCCCCTAGTTACACTTCTAAATAAAAAGTTCTTAGAGTTTTCTCCTCTTGAAGAGCATTACAGTGTAGATGAGGCCATGATCCCCTACTATGGTAGACATGGCTGCAAACAGCACATAAAAGGTAAACCTATTAGGTACGGGTTCAAAGCTTGGGTTGGTGCTACACGGTTAGGGTATGTTTTATGGATGGAACCATACCAAGGTGCTACAACTATGTGCAATCCAATATATAAAGAATTGGGGCTGGGTGCAAGCGTTGTTCTCACTTTTTGCGATGTGCTGATTTCACGTGGCTTCGACCTTCCTTACCACGTAGTTTTTGATATTTTTTTTACTGGGACGCCCTTGCTGGAAGAGATAACAAAGAAAGGCCTTCGTTGCACTGGGACAGTTCGAGAAAACAGGACATCTAGTTGTCCTCTGATTACATCGAAGTTACTGAAAAAAAAGGAACGTGGTGCTGTCGATTACAGAATGACACATGACAACACGTTCATTATTGCTAAATGGCATGACAATAATATATTCAGTATTGCTTCTAATGCTGTAGGAATAAATCCTAAACAATCTGCCAAACGCTTCTCACAAAGTGAAAAGAGAAACATTGTCATAGAAGAACCACATATGGTATCCATCTATAACAAATATATGGGAGAAGTGGATCGGTCTGATGAAAATATTTCACATTACCGAATTGGTATACGAGGTAAGAAATGGTACATGCCGTTGCTCACACACATGATTGATCTTGCCGAACATAATGCATGGCAGTTATATAAAATAAATCATGGAAAACTGGATCATCTTGGCTTTCGCAGAAGGGTAGCAATTGCTTTGATTGAATCAAACAGAAAAAATGCCAAAAGAGGGCCTAGCCGACCCTCCTATCATGAACATGCTGATAGTCGTAAAGACCAAATGAATCATCTGGTTATTCCTCAATCGAAGCAAACACACTGTCGTCAATGTCACAAAAAATGTTTGACACGTTGCAAGAAATGTGATGTTGGA
This sequence comes from Watsonalla binaria, assembly GCA_929442735.1. Lineage (NCBI taxonomy): Eukaryota > Metazoa > Arthropoda > Insecta > Lepidoptera > Drepanidae > Watsonalla > Watsonalla binaria. The sequence continues at coordinate 9,308,937 of OV838924.1, read as the reverse complement.
GTGTGTGTCAAGTGTTTTGAAACATATCATTCATAAATAGTGTTAATCTAGTAAATTACATATAACAATGGGTAATATAATCAATAGTTATCTAATAAACTACACTTTTTGATTACATTCTGTTTTGTCATAAATGGTCTTTTATTTCCTCTTATTATCCTACTGTCCTACATATAGGACGGCTGTTTCCCTGAAAGCCTTACACTTAATTTTTTTTTCATAATTTTTTTTATGTTGCATAAGATCTAATAAACTAAATAATGTAACTTTTTTCAAAATTTTCAGAAAATTTTAGTTTCAGGCTTATCTGGGTTAAGCCGTCGGTCCCGGTTGCCAATTTATCATCTTTGGCAATCGTTATAGGTCAGTCGGAGGCCTAAAATAGTCTGACAACTGGTTTAACCCAGATCACATATTTTCCTCGTTAAAGGGGTAGCGTCAGATGGCAGTCGCTTCGTATAAAAATCAGGTGATCAGCCACATCGGGTTGAATCATGTACCGACCCCAACAATGTATGGGATAATGCCAGGGTGAAGATGATGACTTAGCTTCTTGACGTTTAATTTTACGGTACTAAAATGAAACGTAAAAGTTCAGAAGTTCCTATTACGCGAGTATATCGATGATGGTGGTCTGGGGGCCCCGTTATTTATTAATATTTTTCGTTCGGTATGATCATGGTTAATTAACCTATGTTATCGTTAGAGAAATGACGTCCAATAAGTGTTCCAAGTGTCCCTTTTGTTGAATAAACATTTTGATTTTTTTTTATTATTATAACTAAGTTTTGCTACCAGTTGTAGAAATAAATGCCCTGCTAGGCAGTGGCCTACTACTATTTACTACTAGTGAGGTAAAATTAAAAATTATATTCTCTCAAAAAACAGTCCAGTTGTCCAAAAATAAAATATAAAATCCGTATTTTTTCGTTAAGAATTTTGCCTGCTTAAACAGATTTATATCTCAGCTTTAATTAGCGATGAATAAAATACTTTAAGGCGACGACTTCAAGGTTTATTTCAGCAATATTCTCTTAAGAACCATTTCTCAGAAGCTTCGATGCTAAATGAAATGGGTGTTTGCGAGAAAATATTAAAGAATTGAGTTAAAGTATTTTTATGAGACACTTTCCGGCAACGGTGGGAGCAAGCGTCAGTTGGAATGAAAGAAATGTTGAAATTTTAAATCACGGTGGGGCATTCGTCGGACAAAAAAGAATGCGGTAATGTCGAACTTAACACTTGGAGAAGAGACGGTTAAATTTTATTTATATAAACTTTAGGACGCTATGATGAGAATAATTAAGTACCAAATACGTTGAAAATATATTATGTGCAGTAGGTAAATATGTACGCATGAATATAGACCCTGTCTATGAAAACAGAACAGGAGGCCTACCATCATCGGTTTTAGCAGAGCGTATTACGAACTTCTGAGCTCTAAAGTTTCATTTTTGCATCGCAAAATTAAACGTAATAGCTAAGTCGTTCTTAATACTCTCTGCTTAAACGATCATAGTTAGCCCCCAGTTGTCTTTTAAAAGTTTTAGGGTTTTATGAATATATCATCGTAATGTTAACCATATCACGTAAATCACGCACACCACAACTTATCAATGGGAGTGGGCTCAATCCCATGACACAAGGTTTCGTGGGATTATTTCAAGTAGTATTAAAAGAAGATGAAAAAGTAAGGAAACTGCCTCATACCGGGCACTAATCCAAACTGCAGACTACTATTGGGAAATTACATACGGAAGGATTTTGCTCCACACGGGGATCGAATCCAAACTTCACTTTCCGGATTTCCTCAGGATTCCGTCAGACTTTCATTTAACTCAAACGCACGAAAACTACAAGGAGCGAGTCCATTACTTAAACAATAAACCGACTTGTTTTGTGTTACCGTGCGATTACGAAGCGTGAAATTCCTTCCGTGTATACTTAAGTAATACGTGTAAATATACATACGTTTTGCTTGAGGACGCACCCCTCAAAGTGGCTTCAAAGTGAGTTGGTTATTGTTGCGAGCCGTTACGGAAATTCTATCATTTATTCTGTGGAGCATTTTGAAACCCATACTGAGAGCGACACCAAACTATTATGGACAAAATACAAGAGGAATTGCTTTTAGTTCCGTAGGTCTAAAAAGGCGACTTTGGGAGAATCATAATGTGGTCCGAATATGATTCATCATCGTAAAATGGTCACTTAGTTGCAAATCATATTATGATTCACAAATGATTAATTTTTCGCAGTTCACCTGTTTCACACTTTCCTATGAAGATTCCTAAAATTGACAAATTGCATCATAAAAAGTAAGTTAGGGACTAACATCTACAATTATTATAATCACACTTATAATATTCATTTACTGTGTATACTTATAGTACATCTATATTTAATTTACATAAAATAATCATTAAGCAACATAGTTGTTATTGTTAATGCTATGCGGGTGAAATCACGGGGCACAGTTAGTTATAATAATAGCTGTGAGATTAGTTCAGATATTGTCTCAATTATGGTACTAAGTGATCTTAGAGTACAGTTTCATCTGTACCGATCAATATGATCTTAAGTCGTTTAAGGAAATACTCTCGTCATTTTCCTTAAACATTTAGTTTCCACGAGGAAATTATATGACTTTCAACTGCCTGTATTCCCCGAAGGGGTAGGCAGAGGTATTGTAATCACAACACACCAACTTTTCACCAAAGATGATTGGGTGCCAACGTGACAGATAGTGAGTACGTCGCCGTCTCAGACACTTTACAAACATCTTTGAATTACTTCTCAGACATATGCATGTTTCCTCACCATATGGTGGTATGAAACCACTGTACATAAGTTTTGAGAAAAACTCATTGATACAGGCCCCACTTTTACAAAATATTAATCTGAATATAAGAAATACTAGCTTCGCCCCACGAATTCGTCCGCGCAGAATAGTTACTTTGGGCTAGCACTAACTCTAACCGGCGAGTTTTTTTACGTACCGTGATGATATACCTAACCTATGGCCGTTCTCGATAAATCGGTTATCTAACACTGAAATATTCTTTGTAAATCGGACTAGTAGTTCCTGAGATTAGTGCTTATAAGCAAGCAAAAAAATATTCAGATTTATATATAAGTATAGATTTATATTTTCCAAATTTCTGTGCTCACATTTATTCTTCATACAAACCTCTTTTCAGTTTTATATTTATGGAATGTCTGTTTGTGGTTTGTCAGTCTATCACGGCACTCTGAGATGTAAATATTTACCAAATTTATATGTTTATTGTCTTACATTATTTTATATTAACCAGCAACAAAACGCCTAATAATGAAATAACAGAGGCAGAGTAAATATATTTTTCCGCGATCTGTCGATATCGTGAAAACAATTTTCCTTTCGTAGATTTATGTCGTCATAAATTCTTGCTACAATCTTGCGGGACTTGGAGATTTCCATAGTTAATGAACGAAGTTTAGTAAGGCACGGAAAAAACTAACAGTTGCAAAAGTTCAGCGCCTGCAAAGCCAAGATGGCGATGCTAATGACGACAGCAAAAGTGGTGAAATAGGAGTGAAATTCTCGTGAAATCAGAAGGAGATATTAGAATAAGTTTTGTTAAACGAATGACAAATAGACAAGGAATTCTTTTCACAATCTCTGCACTCTCCTGTGGATTTACTTTAGGAGTTGTTGGTACTTCAGAGTTGTTAAGGAGCTCAAACATTAAGGTGCTCATTTTATTTTGACTGGAGAACTTCTTTATATAACTTTGATATGATGAAATTATCTTGACTTGCTTCATAATTGAGTCACTTTGATTTTTTTTATTTCTGTTTCTATCTTTTTTTATTTCTAACTAGCTGTGCCCCACACTCTTTGTAACATTAGGTATCTGCCAGTGAGTCTCGTTAAAATCGGTCCATCCGTTCCGGAGATTAGCCGGAACAAACAGACAGAGAGACAGTCAGACAGAGAAAAAAAATATAAATGGGTTTTTCAATATCTGTACCTTGTATTCTTTTATACGCATTTAGTAAAAATCTGTTATTTTGGAATTACAAACAGACACATCAACCTTATTAATTTGTATAGGTGTATAGATAAATGGATGTTTTGTAATCACGTGTGGCCAGCAAGTCACCAATACACTAACATTACCACGACCGCTCTGCCAAGTGCGTAACAATTAGGAAAAACTCCTAATTTAAAAAAATATGGTCATATAGCAGCTATATAATCTCAGAATAGAAATCACAGAAAGTGTATATTAATAATTAGTATCGAATAAAATTAAGAATCGTCACCCAGGTGTCATGGGTGCGTCACCGCGACATCCACCTGCTGACGGTGGGGCGGTACACGTACACGTCGGACCAGCGGTTTGAGGCACAGCACAAGCCGCGCTCCGAGGAGTGGGCGCTCCGCATCCGCAGCCCGCAGCGCCGCGACTCCGGCCAGTACGAGTGCCAGATCTCCACCACGCCACCCATCGGACACGCCGTCATACTCAACATTGTAGGTCAGTATTGTTTCTCACGTGAGTTCGAGGCACAGCACAAGCGCTCCGAGGAGTGAGCGTTCCGCATCCGCAGTGTCGTAACCCTGGCATTATTATACTCGCTTTACATTTTCAAATGAACAGGGAATACATTTGAGGTCTCTCAATTATACGGTCCTGGTTCTGCTACGTTACATTAACTGCAGAAAGAGGTGTGTATCACTTTTGTGAAGAATCTGCTTCTATATTACGAAATACTCTGTTTAATAAGCACAACACCATGGACAAAATCAAAAAGCCATTGCATTATTTTGTCCAGAACCAGAAACTTCGATATCAAGTGGAGCTGAACTGTTCATCCAAGCTGGATCTACAATTAACTTGACCTGTACTGTCCGGCACACACCAGAGCCGCCTACCTCTATCACCTGGACACATGGGGACCAGGTAAGATATGAACCATCAGTTTCAAACAGTGATTCTATTCGTTGGGGCCTAGAAGTAATGGATAAGTTCCTACTCTGGCCAATATCAATAGATATTACATAACGATATAACAGTGTGACTGCCTCGATACTTGGTCGCAAGTGTCACTGCAGAACACAAAATCCTTGGGATTTACCATCTGTAATTTCCTAGTAGCTGCAATAGTTGCCGGGTAATGACAATAGGCTTACTCCTTATCATATTGGGCTTTAATATTACTGGCGAAATGTGGGTGTCCTATAAGAACACGTCTGCCTACCCTATCGGGAAATACAAGCGTGAGCATATTATTATGTATGTACGTATAAATAGTACCTACTTTCACACGTCGCCAAATTCTAATAATGTTCACCCGACATCAGATTTATGCATGACTTCGCCTCCGTCGCGGTGTCTTGAACACAATTAGACTGTTGAAGCAGATTTGAGACATCGAAATTCTGCGGCCTTGCCATGAGAGCTTATAATGCCATTCCGTGTATTGATTGCCATAAACCCAAACTGTTTATAGGAAACAATACTCGTTATAATACATCTGCTTCATATTATGAACTAGCAGTAACCCGCGATTTCCCCCGCGTAGACTTAATTTAATGAGTGGTTTTATTTCGGGGAACCCCATTCTTTTTTTAAATAAAAGTAAGTTACTCCTTGTATCATCAGCTATCTTCCTGGAAAGTCCCGTTTAAAACTAACATACAGAGGGAGTTTTTAAATACGGAGTGCTTAAATATACTTTCTAAATGCATACATTACGGGAAGGACTGTTAAAATTACAAAAAAGGAACTTCAATATTTTTCATCTCTATAGATATTTAGCTAAAATTGAATACATTTCCGCCTCTACCTATGTCCTAAGACCTCGCGCGAATACCAATAAAATTGTAAAATAAGTATATACAAAATCTTAGTACGATTATTGTTCTACGTTTTGTAATTTGTTTCATAAAAACACGGTGTCAACAACAGAAACCTGCGTTTCGTATTGATTGCCACCGAAACAGATTAGCATTGTTTAGCGTAACGAAGGGAATTTAATTGAAAAGTTCCATAAAAATTCCAAAGCTTGCAGGCGGGCCGTCGAATAAAGGCCGGCGAAAATTCTACTACCGTTAAATTACTTTGCAAATTCGACTAATCACAAAATTTGGCGACAAATCCTCGGATTAAGGGGATTAAGACCTCGAGGTGTTGCCACCGCGTACAAATTGAAGTATTCTTTTTTTACTTTAAAACCAAATTGTTTATTGTGTCAAATTGGGCTTACTACCGCTCGCTGGATAATTAGCAGTTGAAGATCAAATAAGATTACACTGCATTTCTATGTTTTACCACCATTACAAAAGGTCGAATGTCATGTCAGACTTAATTTAAAAACACTAGTTAAATGATATACTCGTCCCAACAAAATTATGAGAGTCTAGAAGAGAGTCAGGGAGTGTTCAAACAGCCCTTGATTATAAACTAAGTTAATCGAATTTAAATTATTTCGACTACATTTGGCAAATACGCGTAACGTAACGTGACAAATGAAGGTCCTTTCTTGGGTACATTTTTAAACGACAAAAATAAAGGAGGAGGTTCTATGTTCGACGCGTATGTTTTTTCATACAGCAAACACGCAAACCCAGAACCACAAAAGAGTTATCACTAAGCCACAGGGGTGTATAGCAAAACAATGTTTCATTAACTTACAACATAATGAGCGTATTATAATTCATGTTTGGGGATGTAAATTGTCGCTTACATCAGCGAAACACAAGCAAACGCAAATTGGAATAAACTCAATTATTATTACGCGTCGCTTATAATTTGGTAAACTCTGTTCCGCATATTCATACCAACGTTAACCGAGTCCCTTACATTAGACAGGGACGAACACCCAGCGATCAGTTATTTTTATTGTTTCTTATATATACATAGCAGTGGCAGATTCATAAATACCATAGACACTCTCTCTTAAATCTGTCTGACGATTTTGTCGGGGGTAACATCCTGTTAAAGATTACTCACGCAAGACCGTGCCGGTCCGGGCCGAGCCCGAGCCGAGCATCGACGATAGCCGAACATGCTCGGCCTTTGTTGTTACACGGCCGTTTTCATGTAATATTAGTTGATCATGTTAAAACCGAACCACCATGGCGCCAGGCTCGGACCCAGATCGGACTCGGGTCGGTCTAGCGTGAGTCATCCTTTCAAATCAAATCAAATAATTGTATTTAATATAAGGGCCACGTAGAACACTCATTGAACATTTATAAAAACAATATTAGACTATCTTTAGTTTTAATGTGGTACCGTTTCGAAATTGATGTCCTTAGTTTACAGATCTCGAGTTCTAGTCTAGCTGCCAAAATCCGATTTCACATACATTTTTTATTATCATAATTTGATAGAAATCCTATTATTGTCTGTTTCTTAGAAACTATTATGCCAATAAGAGCATAGAGTCATCATACATGGAAGGAATGGGCATCATATTGGCAGAGCCATTTTATTCTTTATAAGGTTGTCAATTCGCTAGTGACGCTTGGTGCTCCAAGAACTCATGGGCTGTAGAAGTCGCTTACCATCAGATGACCTACACGCTTGTTTTATCTACATCTATTGATCGTTTCTCATTTTCTCCTCATACTCTCCCCTCGAATTCGAGTACTCTTTCGTCCCCTTTGATTGTTCGATGGATTACAATATTATAAGACCTCTCAATTACATGTTTTACGTTAAAAGCTTTTCAGACCAAGCTATTTTTGTATTCAAAAAGAAAGTTCAAAGGATTCCTGTTGTGTGAACTATACAAATCAAAAGATCGTGAATAAAGAATCCAGCTCTATTTTTCCATTCAATCGAAAGAAATAATAATGTACGCGCTTAAAATATCACATTTAGTTTATGGCCGTGGTGGCCTTGGGGTTCGGGTAGTTGTCTGCTACGCAAGCGACGCAAGTTCGAATCTCAGCGGAGCCATATACTAAAGAGTTTTTCTAAAAACTTATGTGCAGTGATTTTGCACCAGGTGCTTTACGGTGAAGGAAAACATCGTGAAGAATCCTCTATATGTCTGAAAAGTAATACTAAGACGTACTCTTATCTATGTATTGCGTCTGAGACGGCAATAAAGTCACCGTCTGTCACGATGGCAGTTAATCATCTTCGGGGAAAACAGATAAGTATGTAATTTTTTCTTTTTTCTGTAGGTAATAAATTTCGACTCCGACAGAGGAGGAATTTCCCTGGTAACCGAAAAAGGTCTGAAGAGCACCAGTCGGCTGCTGGTGCAGAGAGCGCGAGGCGCTGATGCTGGGGTCTATACCTGCGGGCCTAATAATGCACCACCAGCTTCCACTAGGGTACACGTACTGTCTGGTAAGAAACTGTATAAATTATTATAATATGGTTGAATAGATCTTAAGACTTATATTCTTCATACATCTCCTCCATCCTTCTTTACCAACCTTGAAAGACAAGAGCAGGTTCCAGTATCCTATATCTAATAACAAGTAATTTATTTCTACGGCTATAAGGAGAAACAGCTACGAGCTCGTACCAGGCACGGCCCTACGTACTGTTCTAACAACGCCAAGTGACATAGCCTTGTCATGTTTGAAGTTGGAACAAGAGAGCTGGGGAGTACAAACATCTATTGCGATAGTGTAGATGACAGACAGTAGTGTGTGACAGTGACAGACTTAGACACATCATGTCTGTATCATAAACATTCTCAATCTGCGATAATAAGACATATTTATTTTATAAGTCAAGAGAGGAACTAGACCCCTTAACTTACCTATAACCTTGTATTATTATAAACCGTATAAAGGAAGTGCTCAAACTTTGAAAAACATACCGCGATAAACAAAAAAGAATCGTTTTACAAAACTCAATTTATTTTCCGCCTCCATGACTTCCAAACGTATACACAGATAGGGCGCGCTTTATAGCGAGCCCAGGAGGAAATCCGTCAAAGAAATAGAGTGCTCGATAAATCTAAGATGATTAGATTAGTCACGTCGGTCGGGCGATAACCGGCGGGTAATCAAGTGGCTCAGTTAAGCCCAGTTTATACTCCGGTTAAATATAGCAAATATAATTTAATACAACCCTGAGTTGGGTCTGTACGTGAAGCCGTGAAGCGAATATTTGCTAGACCTACCTAACGAATTAGGGCTTCTCAATTAATTTTGAAGTTTGTATTGGGTTTCTTTAGTGAATACTTGAAAATGTAATATTTGCTGTATCACATATTGATACTTGAGGCCGTAGATTATATTAAATGTAGAAAAGATGAACCGGAAGGCCGGGTCCTATTCAACTGCGAGCATTCGCTTTGCTTTGGATCGCGAGCATTTGTTCTGGAGCCCGACTCGGAGCTCGTATTGTAATGATAGTTTGTCTGTGCGACAGTGACAAATTAATAACACGTCACGTACATCTGTCTTATAATATGAGTCAAACTATTGGCAATAAAAGCACATAGCAAGGCCCTTGTTTCGCGAACTTAGTGTTCCCTTCGCGAATACCACAGTAATGATTCGTTTTTTTTCGTGATAACTGTGGTAATTTGCCGCGCATAAGTCAAAGTCAAATTCAAAAATATCTTTATTCGATTAGACTTTTTACATGCTTCCGCCAGGTTCGGAAGGTTGCTCTTACTGGCAAAAGCTCGGTAATTACTCTTTTCAAAAATATTATACTATTTCAAAAACACAAAATAAATCACTTAAAAAATATAAGCCCATGAACACAGTTCCAATGCACAAAATGTCGTTAAAAATTCACATAAAGAAAAATCTAGTAGTTCTACTTATATCTAAATGCGAAGCTTGAGTAGCACAAGTTTGTGAGTGTTGTTATTAAAACAATACTGAATCATGTGTAATTTTAGGTCCCTTTCTATTTTAAAAATCATACCATTCTCCCTGTTTTCGTCGGTTTGTTTATAATAACCAATTGACTTTGTATTTTAGGTGAGCATCCGGCAGCAATGCAGCAGGGCTGTGCTAAGTCAACGCTAGACAAAACAGCATCTATTTTATGCTGTTTGCTAACTGTATACTTTTTAAGGAAACCTTCGTTCGACTTGCAATTTGGCACTTGAAACGTAACCTTAAATATGTTCCAGTAAGAGTTGTTTCACAGCGTTTGAGTAAATGTTCACTTGAGTTTCGAACAAATGTATATTTATACTCATAATCGTATGTTCGCGCCTTCCCAGAAGGGACCTTAAGCGGTGTCAACTTGACAGATGGGGAGATTTTTAATCTGTAGTTAGTATTAAAAAAAACAATACCTATGTATAGTTTAGCTGGAAATTGTGAAAAAGGCACCGTTTGGTAAATTAACATTAATGTTTAATAATTTATTATTATTCTTACACTTGATCTAATTACTATGAATAGTTTTCGATTATATTCGCGTTATAGCAGGACGAACCCATTTTAAGCCATTATACATTTATGTTCCTTCTTTTATGGACAAAGTCTTAAAGGATTTTCACAGATAACTTTGGAAGCCTTCCGGTCTTTAATATCTCATTAAGTACATGCTTTTGTCGAGTTGAAGAGTAAAGTTATTCGCGTCAAAATCCTTATTTTATGTTCGAGCAAGGCCTCAAACTTTGTGATAAAAATTACACAGTTATGGATTAGTTTTTTAAATCTGGAATTTACCATTTATATGTGGAGTAGTATAACAGGTTTTCTTCTATTCTGGGGCCGTGAGAATAAATTCTAACACATTGCCGACCCTGCTGGTTAGCATGTGCCAACTCCACCAGAGATAAACAACGTAGTCTTTCGGGGCTTTAAGGGCGTCTTTCCATTTATCTCGTAGAGCTTACTTTGTAAGAACGTTTGCAAAAATACTGGTAAAACTCACGCATTGAGTAAACGAATTTGGCGGTTCATTCGAAGACCATGAAAGGTTTTTATAATATAAAAGCGGGTAGGTAAGAATATGCTTGCCATTTTATATTTTTTTTATTGAGTTACAATCAACTCTTAGGAGTTGATTCCTTTTTTTCATGATGTTTCCATATTTCAAATGTTTCTATTACATTATCTTCACAAAGGTTCGTAGTAATATTTTTTTAGCAGCCAGTACGAAGATGAATAATAGTCTAAAACGCACAATTTCAAATTGAACACTTCTGCACTATCGTAAATTTTAACACTATGCACTTTTTCTTTATCTCGAAAACTTAGTGATATACTATAACCAATAGGTGTTGAACGCAATAAATATACTGTGTACATACATAATATTGATCATAAATGTATATAGGTAAGTACTATAATATAATAGGTGTACATATTTGAAATAAGGTAAGGTAAAGGTAATTTATAGTCAGGAACGACATGAAACAGACCGCAGGCAATAAATTTATAGACCCTATGTTCTTGTAGATAACAATATTATCTGCGTTTATAACAGTATCCACCGGGAGAGGTGGGTAAATGTAAAATATGTCACAAATTCTCTTTGCCCAGCCTCGGGAGCATTTAGAGGGTAAATAATATGTCTGTCTGTTTGTAACTTCGTAAGGAAAAATCGATTTTGATGAAATATTGAATCGATGAATAAATATATACTAGAAACTACTATTAGATTGTTTTTGCATGACACACATGTTAACATTCAAAATTCTTAAAAATGGCCAAGTAAAATACGAACACGAGGCGGCACTCGAACCCACGACCTCTTCAAACCGTGCAGTTGCTCTGCTAACTGAGCTACTCGTGATCCTACCTCATGCGTCGATTTTTTCTTTCCCTTGTTTTGTGGTTTAGGAGCCGCCTTGCGCCATCTATTGGTTGGTGTATCCAAACTCGAGTCCCGCCTCGTGTTTGTATTTTTCTTGACCAATTATAAAAAAAATAAAAGCCGTAGTCATATATTTTGACTCAATATTGTTTTGGAAACTATATTTATTATTTATTCTGTATGTTATGTTTAGTGTAATATAATTTTAAAAATAAATTTATAAGATTGTGATACTTTTGTATACAGACAGACTAACAAACTATAAGTTATCGTGGTATTTTGTTTAAATCATGCCTATCTAGTATTTAGTGTATGTATGGTCTAAGTATAAGAAAATTCTATAGTGTAAATAATTAAGCCAAATTATTGTGAAGTTTCAAGTAAGTTAGTCAAATATAAATTGATCATCAACGAAATAAATCTTTGCTGTTTATAAACAAGTTGTTTGATTATGGATATCTCACCCTTGCTGAGGAACAATGGTTTTTATAATGTACTGCTATGCAAGCCATAGAAAACACAATGAAATTATTTGTTAATTTTTCTGGCATAAGTGTATAGTAGCCGTCACGAGTTAACAGCGCTGTTATTGAACGAGCAGTGGTAATATTTTTAATCAACAACTAGAAAAATTATTTAACTTAATATCTCTCTCAATCCATATAATATTAATGCAAACACGAACAAACATAAAAAAGTACAACTAACAAATTAAAGTATATACTTAGGAACCCATTACTAGGTATACTAATACATCTATTAATGGATTTCTAAACATTATTTAATTTCTGCGAATTTTAGCAGTTTCCGATGAAACGTATCAATATCATTAGTCGTTGATGATAACCCGTGACGATTACGGCGTTCCCAAACGACATATCCATCAGGATCCCTTTAGTAAACATAATTATGGTAATGTTACCAAAAATAGTGGTCGTTAATTACCAAACTTGCAATATAAGCGTCATTTGTCATGTAATATCGTTGGAACACTCACGTACTGCACGTTACCAACTTTCCTCCAATTTCCAAAGGTAATTAATTAAACTGTACTGCCGCTTAATTAGAGCGTACTGTAAATTACTTGTTTAAGTATAGAATTATAATAATAATCACAAGTATATAATAGTTAGTAATACCCTAGTGGTTTGATTAATCGCCTGCTAAGCGATTTATAAAAAAACTTAGTGTTGTAACATCGAAAGCTTTACGGTAATGGAAAACATCATGAGGAAACCTGTATGTTTATATCTGAGGAGTAATTCATAGTGTGTGTGTATAGTGCCTGAGATGGCGATGGACTCACCATCTTAGCACTTAATATCTTCGATAAAAAACATCCAGTCCAATTGAGAACATTTTTATGAAGTCAGTTAAAAAGTGGGGGATGGTATAACAACATTACTGCTTAACTCTTTTGGGAGCAATTGTAGGATGTCCTGACCATTTTTATTTTTAAGAGAAGGCATTCGAAAAAGGAAATGTCAAAAATGTGACGGAGGTTGTAAGTGAGGATATATACCTTTTGTACACTGCAGTCTATAAATGTACCAAATACCAACCTCCTACCGCTTCTCCCTCCGACGACCTCACTCGCCACAAGAACACAACATTCCCATAAAAATGCGCTTCAACAAATACATTGAGCAATTTTTTATGACTCCTATTGGCAAAAATTGCCCATGAAAGTGCAATTTTTGCAATTTATAGAGAGATATTGGCTAATGGAATCTCCCATTTGATATTTCGTGCTGCACGGCTGGGTAATGTACCTCCACCTTACAAAAGATCGCTACCAGATAATGTATCTTTGAGTAGTGTTTTTCCCAGGCATCTACAGCCCATAGATTTTGAGTACTATTTTACAGCCCATAGAATTCATTTCCGCAACCTCCACGACTATAAAATTTCTTGGATATTGTGAGAATTCATTTGTATAACAAAACTAAAGCCCTGGAAGTTGTGGTAATAAAATCATGTATGTCTGGGAATAAGCCATGTTCTTGATGAGTCGGGTTGCCAGTGCTCCATGCAGAGGGGTGGCTGTGCTGACAATATTTGCCACTGTGTTAGCACAAGGATTTCATTATTAAAATGTAAGCAACTCGTTAGCGACACCTGTTATCAATCTTTTTGTCGCCGTAGAAATATAAAAAAAATCCTAACTATGGAGGATTTCTAACGACAGATCCGATAACGACCTCGTTTCCACTTAATCAATTCTGACAATAAAATGTTTACAGTAACATGTAAGCCCCAATGTAATTATACTTGTTAAGTAGTAGATTAGCAGTATTCAGCTAATTACCAAACACTTCTTAAGAACAAGTGCTGAAACTCTGAACCAACTTATATTGGCTGAAAGAAGTATTTCACAAAATAAAGTACGTGGAATTAATTCTCGCTGGGGCTTGATAGGGTAACTTGGCGCAACTATAGCGAGACTGGGAACTTAAGATAGTGACTTGGAGTGAAAATAAAACGTATATCAAGGAAAATAAAATGTTTGGGATTTGTTGCATTAGTATGTATGCTGACACATTCCCAGAAGAGTACCCGAAACGGTAGACAGAGAGTTTTCGCCGAAGATTAATTTCACCAATATGAAAGATGGTGATGATCCATGATCTTTGAATTTCTTCTTACTCATCTAGACTAATATGATAAAGAGGAAGGATTAGTATTTTCGTATGTCACGAAAAATATTAATGATCTTCTGGGCCAATTTAAAATTTTTGCACCGTTATAAAGCAACATAGGCTATATGGTTAACCCAGGTAAAGTAGGGATCCATAATAATACACGGGTATAGTCCAAGACGGAAGCTAGTACAAAATATGCAGCATTTCCTTCACCTTAAACTTCTTGGTGTGACATAAATCTTCTTAACTTGCATCTCTTGCGTACCAGGCGACTGCTCAAAGATTAGTTAAGACCAGATAGTAAGTATTAATCTTAGCCACAAAAAAAAATACTAGCATATGCTGCTTTCAGCTCTGCGACGCAAAACGACTTTGAAGTATTACATCCACACCGCTACATAAGAAAGCTGGTGTATTTATAGTACAAGTTAAGAAAGACATTCGAAAACCGTGGAATTTTAAATTACATTGAAGTCTCGACTCGCAGTTGACCACATTTTTCATAACAGGAAGATAATGTATACTGCTTTCCTCTATTCAAATTACATGGAGTGTTATATGAACAAATATGTAAAGAGGTTCTAAAAATAACCTTTAATTAAACTTTGGCACTTTGAACAATCGCCTTGTTTATCACGTTTCACTTCGTCTCGCTTCTAAAATGAGTATTAGAATGTTTTATTTTCGGTATAAGGATAACCGTCAGAGTACACAGTGGAACGACGCGAAAATAATGCACAGAAAGAAGCAAAGCAATTAATCTTTAGAATAAAATATATAATTATGGTCATTATAACGATTTCATTATCTCAAAAAATAATACTCATATTTTTACTTTACACTACGTGCTTTACGATGAAGGAGAAAATCTTGAGTAAAACCTGCATATGTCTGATAAGTAATTCAATGACGTGTGAATAGTGCCTGAGATGGCGATAGACTCACCACGTTGTCACTTAATCAGCTTCGGTGAAAAGGGGGTGTTGTTATTACAACATCTCTGCCTAACCCTTCGAGGAATACAGGTATGAGCATATGTATTTATGTATAAAGGGGGCTGTTTTTCATTGGTTTTCATACACGGAGATTAAGATATTCATCGAATGTAACTTAAATCAATAATCGAATAACAGACGTAATTTTGTTTTAGAAAGAAAATCCATTCGTATTCAACGATATTTTTTTACATAAACCCGTGTGTATGCATCAACCTTTGCACACCATTGAGTAGGGGCTTTCTGAATTTGCCTCCGGCGGCGACCTGACCGAGGACGGCATTTTTTCCTCGTACCAAGCATAAAAAGAAATACTTACGTCTATCACATTTTAAAGATTTGTTATTTATGCTTCATTCAATAAATATATTAACTGCCGTAAATATGGTACTAATACAAAACAGCATCCTGTATTGCACTAAGGTACATAAGACGTCATACTAAAACGAGCCAACATCTAACATTTTAAAACCATAAGTACCTATTATATTAAACCAACACTCATATTCGCCTGAAATAAGTCTACGGGGAGTCTTAAGTGGTGATTTATACAGACATGAAATATCTCGGCTTTAGTATGAAATAAAAATAAGGAAATGCAAAAGTCAAGACGAATGGGCTACACTTTTTCTTTCAGTTTAAAAGGAGCGCCTGGACACTTTTTGGGTGAACTTAATTTGAAATGGTTTAAATGATACACTGAACGTAATTATAAAGGTAATTGGATTACACATTTCATAAGTTCAATTTAAATATACAATGTGCTGTTGATATTTGGTTATGATTACTACAGACGTAATAATCTAAACTAATATTATAAACAGGAGAGGTACTGGACCGATTTAAAAAAAATATTTCACCATTTGAATGCTACATTATCACTGATTAATATAGGCTATATTTTATCCCCATACTGCACTCGTGAAAACGCGTGACGTCCGCTAGAATTATGATAATTAATTACTATGATGGATTTGCCTTGGATGGATAGATGGATTTCAGCATACATTTTAAGATCAATGGAACATCCGATCCTTCGAACAAAAAATTTTAATATTTGACGACACGGTTGCTCTAGTGCATCGGTTCCCAGAGTGGGCGATAACGCCTCCTTGTGGGCGCTAGAGGCCTGGACGGGGGCAGTTAGTTAGTTATTTAACTTAA
The DNA here is from genome assembly GCA_929442735.1 of Watsonalla binaria. Lineage (NCBI taxonomy): Eukaryota > Metazoa > Arthropoda > Insecta > Lepidoptera > Drepanidae > Watsonalla > Watsonalla binaria. Next base: position 9,292,386 of record OV838924.1, on the reverse strand, counting down.
TATTGTACTGTTACGAGGAGTTAACATTAAGAGTAAGAGAAGTAATTAAGGTCATTTTTATAAAATTACCTGTCCACGAAATATGAATTTGAAACCGACGAAAAGGTCCTATAGTATTCGATATTCGGCACTCATTGGTGACCCCAAGCATTAAAAAACCTTTACGTTTTAGTAACCGTTACGCGGTTAGCTAAAACAAGTATTTTTTATTTATTCATATTTGAATGCGAATGTCAGCAGTTGGAGAGCTGAATGTAATTATTAATACATTTCTTCATTCTGGGAGCAATCAGTCCGAATCTTTACAATTTAATTACAAACCAAGATACACTTAAGAGCAATGTATTCGAGTCGAATAAATAAACCTTTATTTTATCTCTGAACTAGATATTCTGCTCAAATAAAGAGTTTGGTCAATTTTCTCGGTAAGGGAGCTTTGTGGTTTGAGTAGGCGCCTGCAAGTTCTGTATTTTTTTAACTTTACAGGCATGTAATAAATACATTATTATTATTATTTTTATTGCCTCGTAGTTCGCAAACAATACTTCGAGTTTGGCAGTGTTACATACACTTTTTTCCATCTTTAATTTCCCAGTACCTAATCTGAATCTAGATTAGTGTCCGGTTAATAGCAATAGACTCGCCCCCTATTACATGGTATTTACTTAAATATATCTGGCGACCTGATGTACCATAAGCACTACTATAAATAAAGTCGTGAGCATATGTATATAGTATTATTTTTATTGTGGTGAATTGTCCATCGCATTCACAATGAAGAAGCAATCAGTAGGAAACTACCATTTTTGTGAATATATTCGAACAAGAATGTGAACAGACTAAAACAATCTCGATAACATATAAGACATCTATCGTATTCATATTACACAGTCTGTGAAAAGTTGTAAGCGAACTTACAACTTCCTAAAACCGTCAAGAAAGGCGTGAACTACAAAGTGGTTGGTGACCCAGATTCATTGCTCCTAAGTGTATTTGAATTTGTGAGTTCTCTTCGCGGTGCAACTTGTAAAGTTTCACCATCTTCTAATTTGAAAGGGTTATACTATAGATTGTGCTGTTCAATTGGTTCTACTTAATTGAATCCAGCTTCGCTCTGCGTTAATGAAACCAGCTGATGGAATATCTGGCATTGATGTGAATAAAATATGAGGTGGAAATTACATTTCGTGTTTCAGTTTTGTCGTTGCAAAATCATTGTTTATTACATTTACGGCAGGATGCAAATATTATATGAAATAGTAGATTCCGTTGTCATGCATTTTTTATGCTGATTGCAATGAATTTACGAAAAGCTATATTGTGATAGGAAGTTATTTACCTAACTTTACTATTACTTATGTATACTATTAGTATTTTAATGTATCGAATTTAGTATACTATAATTATGTTCCGTAACCCCGATTTCGCTCGTCTTGATACTGGCGTCACAATTATCTAGGAACGCTTCAAGTTTCATCGCTATTTAAAGAATAAAAAAATACAAAATGTCTTTATTTGGTTACACTTTGAACCCTGCACAATATTCTAAATACTCTTTTCAAAAAAATATAGAAAATTGAATTTTTGATTGAGTAGGTAGAACATCACATATATATGTATAAGCTCCATGCTTATATATATATATATATATATATATATATAGATGTGAATTATTTACCAATCACAGTTGTATAGGTACCAATGTGAAAATGTGAATAAAAATGGCAACTGTGTATAATTGTGTAGATTGAGATGACCAGCTCTTACAAGCAAGAAAGATCTACAGCACCTATTCTTGCACATTGCGTTTATAGGCGGTCCCTATAAAACAAAGGAATGAAACACGACACATGAGGTAGGATAGCACGCGTAGCTCAGTTGGCAGAGCAACTTGATTTGCAGGGGTCGTATTTTTCCTAAGCATTTTTAAGAATTCTTACAAATGATGCATTCATAAAAACGTAAGGGAGGAAATTCCAACCAATCGAAAAACATATTGTAATAAGAATTCTCCGTAAAAAGATTTGCGTAACAAAAACTAACAGGATGACTTAAGAAGATCCTCCTAACAGGAAACAAAAGGCGCTTAATCAATAAAATGTGAGAAAATAGAAGCTCGCGGGGATTACTGTGAAAATTAAGTTGTTCAAATAAGAACAGTACGAATGTATTGCTCCAGATATTCGCAATAGCTGAGGCGTGGGAAGGGCATAATTATTTTTCTCGTTTCTGAGGAGGTTCATTTACGTTCACGGTCACGTCGGTCGGAATCCGTAACAAGTTTTTTCTTGGTCAGCAGAAATTAATTCACGTATTCCGTGCCGCTTATAACGATTGGAGAAAAAAAAATGATGAAAGTTTTTTTTATACAAAACATTGAATACGATTCAGTGCTGTATGATACGAGAAAAACTCAATAAATGGTACTAAAAACTAGTTACAAGTAGAAAACTTGGCCCAAATCGGTGTCTCTCGGGATCGTGCCAAGAAGTCTGGCAGCATTGCCACGTTGAATAGCAATGCTGATTCTCTGAGCGAGAAAAGCCCCAGCCCGCTTGTCACGAGAAGCTTCTACCAGACTACGTGCAACCTCTTTGAAAAGTTGATGAGCATCTGGACCCCAAGGCCCCAGAGTTTCAGCCGTTAACGCAGAAAATATGTATCCTTGACCAATGCAAGCATATATCCGGCGCTTGAGACACTCATGCTGAACAGCAGCAGCACCGGCCGCCACAGTAGTGCCGGGGAGATGAGACGGAGCCAACGTATCGACACACTTAGCATCCCATGTTATTTTTTATGTAAGATAACATTTGCGTCAACCATCCTCTTCCTTCTAAACGTCTGTTTAAAAATAACACATGTCTATTATAATTGCAACTCTTCCAAAAACAATAATGATCTCGTACATACCAAACCTAAACTAAAACTAAGTAAGCACTTTAAAATCCATATCACAAAAAGAGATGGAACTACTTTTTAAGGATTACCTTGGGTGATGTTTTTTTTAATAAGTACTAGAGGTGTCCAGTGCCCTGAAAACAAAAATTGGAAATATCGTTGAACGATTGATCAATCGATTCACGTGATCCGAAATCGTAGTTCTAAGTCGATAGGCATTCAAATCAATAGAACGTTTTCGCGACGATGACATACATACCTACATACATATGCTCACGCCTACATCCCATGGGGGTAGGCAGAAACCGTTCACCACAAGCTACGATCCTTCATCCGCATTCATGCATCTCCTCATATACTTCCTGCGGTTACGAGTGCTCCGAATTTGACCTTTCTGGAAAATACTATTAATTTGGTCATAGTATTAGTAGCGACGACGACTGAACTATTATCTAATATATAAAATTCTCGTGTCACAGTTTTCGTTGCCATACTCCTCCGAAACGGCTGGACCGATTTGTATGAAATTTTGTGTGCAGATCGGGTAGGTCTGAGAATCGGCCAACATCTATTTTTCATCCCCCTAAATGTTAGGGGTAGTCCACCCCAAAAAAAAATGGCAATACAACGTATGCCGGGCACAGCTAGTATAATATATATATGTATATAATAATATATCCGTCTTTCTTTGATAATATGAATACAAAAACACTGTCAAGGACTAAGTCTCCACGACATCATTACGGTTTTCATAACGTGAATCGAGCTACTGTTTGCCACTTTTGATGAAATATAATTCCCGAGAGTATATAGTGGCGTTAGACCGGATTAGTCAGGGACAAGACAGGTTGGAAGTAACTTTGCCAAGTCAATTTACGATCCAAATTTCACGTCTTTCTTGAAACCGCGACGACCTCAAAAACCTCGTTAAAACTTAACCGGGAAAGTTAAGTAATCCGTCAGTCGGCGTTGAATATTATGTTGTATCGAGTGTTTGCTAAACAACGTTTAGATATTTGTGTTTCGTTCCAGTTGAACGTTGCGGTTAATTTATTGTTGGTCATGTAAACTGGAAATTTAATTAATGGGCTATTTTTGGAACGACTGAAGGGTAGAAAATATATTTAGCCTCTATATAGCTATTCATTTATTGAGTTTGCTTTCTAATGATCATATTTGAATAAAAATCCTACTAATTCTCTTTTTATTACATTTTCTCCTTACATGTTGAATCTTCCGTTTCGAATATAATAATTACAAATTACGTTTTATTCGTGTCATTTTTCCACACGTAATACGTCTCACGTCAAATTATATTTATATACTGGCGGACGTCACGCGGTTTCACCCACGTAGTTCCCGTTCCCTTGGAAGTACGGGGAGCCTATGTTACTCGCTGATGATGAAACTATCCATTGCTGAAAGAATTTAGAAGATCGCTGCAGTTCTTTTTGAACCAATTCGTTACAAACATACTTACATACAAATTTTTACTCTTAATAATATTTTTCGTTTCTTTGATATTTATATTAAAAAACAATGTAATAAAAAAAATAACGTTAATAGCACGAAGGAGTTATGTCGCACCCACTCTATAAGTAGAATAAATAAATAACATGGCATTACTGGTACCCAGAAAGCTGCCCAAAAAGTCAGAATCCCGAGAGATACCTTAATAATAATTTTAGCCGAGAAGAATGGAACCACTGTACCACCACAATGAAAGGCGAAATGTTCATTCATTGCTGACACAACGCCTCCACATGTGATATCAAAAACTGGCAACTACTCACACAAACTATCTAAAGTGGCATTATTTGATGATGGAGGTGCCGTATACCAGCAACAGGGGGCCTACCATCATCGGTTCAAGCAGACCGTATTAAGAACTTCAGAAATTTTGCGTTTCATTTTTGTACCGTAAAATTAAACTTCAAAGCTGCGTGCTGCTTGAACGATCATAGTTGGCCCCCAATTGTATGATGGCGATGAACTACAATATGAGTACAGTTGTAATAAATATAATATTCAAAACACTGACTTGTCTTACATCCACAGCCTAAACCGCTGGTCCGAGCGACTTGAAATTTGAATGATTTTCTTGGTAAGATGTAGGTATCCACTAAGAAAGAATATTTCGAAATTCCGGGGAAATTAATGGGGGTTGAAATGTTAGATGTGAAATCTAGTGTTTCTATGATTTTTGTTTACTTAAATGGTTCATTCGTGGTTTTAAAATACTTATGATAAATAATAATACTTATTTTAAATCGGTTTTAAAATAAGTATTATTATTTATTTATATCAGCTTTATTTTACCGTTCTCTTACACTATTTTTCAAAGCGAACCGTATAAATAACTAATTAAATAAGCTTACAATTCATATACAACGTTTTCCTTCAAATACAATTTGCATGGAAGCGGAAAATATTTCTCTTAAATTCCGCTGTTGTATTAATTTAACTGTTAAGTATCAACGTTAAGTTAAAATAGAGATTTGTATAAAGTAAGAGTTGGGTAGTTTGCTTGTAATATTTATCTTTGAAATAGAATCAATGTTACTGGGAGGAAGTATATTCTAGTTTTACAAATAAAAATACTAAAATGCTTTCGACGCCGCGGCCGAAGTGCATTCCGCGAAGATAGCTATGTTTGTATATTTACAGTAGCGGAATAAAGCTTTGCAATATTTTTATTTCCTTTTTCTTTGCTAATGAGTAAACTTATAGTACACAATCGCTTTGTTTTCACCCACCCTCCCTTCAGACGTTATGTTTTGCAAAACTCTCTTGATGAATACCTAAAGTCTCTCACAAGGAAACATCTTCCAGATTGTATGTCTCTAAGCCCAGCAGGTTAAGATGTGCGTTGATATATAAATCAGTGTGATAGTAAATAAAAAAGCCGTGGTGGCCTTGGGGTTAGAGCAGTCGCCTGCTACGCAAGCGACGCAAGTTCGAATCCCAGCTGGACCTGTACCAATAAGTTTTTCTAAAAAAACTTATGTACAGTGATTTCACCCCACGTGCTTTACGGTGAAGGAAAACATCGTTAGGAAAACTGCATATTTCTGAGAAGTAATTCAAAGACGTATGTATAGTGCCTGAGATGGCGATAGACTCACCATCTGTCACGTTGGCACTTAATCAAATTCGGTGAAAAGTGGGTGTTGTGATAACAACACCTCTGCCTATCCCTTCGGGGAATACAGGCGTGAGCATATTCAATCAATACTTTAAATTTCAGATTTCTGCCGCGTGGAACAGCTACTGTGGGCTAAAGCTAACTTTAACACGCGATTCTAGCCTTCCTCGATAAATAGGCTATCTAGCAGTGAAATATTTTTTCAAATAGGTTTTTCAAACCAGTAGTTCCTGAGATTAGTGCTTTAAAACAACAAAGAAACTCTTCTGTCTTAAATATTAGTATAGATATGGATAGTACTATTGGTAGGTATATTTCAGTCCCACGATGCATGCTTATGTCATCATTGTCACGCATGAAGGATATATCATTATCCTGTACTAAGAGTTATGCCAAATAAACATTATTATAACCGACGGTATTTAAAAAAAATCGCTCATTGCTACGAATATAATAAATCATATTTTTTCCGCACACCATATAGTTACATAAAATAAATTATCAGAGAGAGTGAACAAAGTGCGGTCATATCGAATGCAAGCTCATCTAAGACAATTCTTGGGTACAGAACGGAGAAGAAAGAGGAAATAATAGAGATTGAGTATATTAAGTTCTTAAATTAAATTCAAAATAACAACCTCCTATCTCAATAACAGCAGTGTAGATATAAAAGTACTTCAATCACCTCGAACATAGAAATCGGGTCACGGAGACAAATCGGGCAAAAAGTGCTTGGAAAACTAGTATTACTTCAAGTTCCATATTACGTGCAAAGAGCTAATATAAGATTTCAATTTACTTTACATGGAAATATTCCGCTTGGAGTTCTCGCCTCAACTTTGACTGGTTTTGATTAGTTCTCTTTAGTTGATAAATATACTCACTTTAATTAATTATATGAATATATATAGAGAAGCTCGAAGCAGTTGCTATTGCGCATATCATTCGAACAACGAAGTCAAGCAACACTAACCCTAGCAAGAAATTGGATGGGTGCCCGACTTCTTTCCGTTGGTCCCGGTTGCCAATTTATCATCTTTGGCAATCGTTACAGGTCATTCGGAGGCCTAAAATTGTCAGACAACGGACTTAACCCTGATCACAATTATTTCTCGTAAGAAGGTCAGATGGCAGTCGCTTGGATGGGATGAGCCTAGGGGTTTAAGGGGGGGGGGGGTACTCACTTTTATAAAATTAAATATTTTTTTTTAGAGGTGGTGCAGTAGAGGCCTCATGACAGACAGGCTAGGGAATTTAGAAAGACTCACGCTAGACCGCATTAAGGAGCCTACTCTCTGTTTTATTTTAAAGCTGAATCAATTGAAGAAACCCAAAAATGTAGGTACATACTCGTACGCTTTGTAAGAAAGAAAGAAAATTCACATAATATATTTTCTTCATTATCGCGATAACTACACATACACAGCGATAACCCACAAGCGAATAGTCCACTTTCCTGTTCCATTTTCCTTGTTTTGCGAATATCGCTTATCGAGAGGTGAGAGGTCATAAATTCTTTGACCTTTATATAAAACACTATGTAGACATTGGCGAACAATATTGACCTCATTCTGAACTGAACTCTAGGAAAAGTTGACTTATCGACGCGGAAATCAGACTATGAAAGATTAATCATCTCAGGCTGTACTATTGAATATAAAGGTTATGTTGTCTTTTAATTTGATTTCTGTTATTTATTTATATAATATGTATAACGTTAACTTATCGGATCCCTAATTTAAAAAGTAGCCTAAGTTACCTTCCGTCCTTGCTAATGAAAGTCCCGTTAAAATCTGTAGAGCCGTTTCGGAGATTAGCCGGAGATTAACAGACAAATTGGTTTTTTAATGTGAGTATATACGATATATATCATCATACTGAAAAGCTGTAAATTTCAAATTACAAACATACACTCAAATTTTATTCATCTGTATGGATAGACATACATTTTGTGAAACGCTGTTTTAATTTTAATTTGGAATTACAAACAGACACTTTAGCACACATTAGCTCAACATTTTAAATTATGAATTCTCGCCCACAACGATTCACCTCCAGTGGTAATCAGTCCATTAACAAGTCATCAAACGATCCTTCAATAAGAGACAGATGTCTATGACATGTATCAATCTGTCACTTTCTCAGCAGACCATGAATTTCAAGATACTTTTCAATATAATTTGAACCAAATTTTCAAGCAGTTAATTATTTCAAACGTATCAAAAGCTCGAAGGACCAATTTTTTCAGTCAATTAAATTATTAGATTAGACTTTTAACAAAGTCCTTTCAAATCAATCTATCTGCAACCACATATTGAATGTTTTTGATAAATAAATCTTCAGAACGACACCATTGCACAGTATTTATTATACATTATGGTACCGTCAAGAAAGTTGCTTTTAAGAGCTCTCTCCAACAAAAGTAGAAAACAAGCGTACCTGAAGCGTACAGTCTACCTGAAGGCAAGTGGTAAGCGGTTACTACTGCGGTGTGTTCAATACCACACTGCATAAGTACTTAGTATACAAAATGTTAGAAGTTGTGAATAGATCGGATAAAACTTTTAGGCTTTGTGATTCATCTCTGTTCTTGAAAGCCTACTTTACAAGTAGGATTCCTAGAAATCTGGTTAAACACAATAATATTACAAATGAAAACATTTTCTTTGAAGATTTTGTTCGGGAAATTGTGCGAAGGATCGTCATAATAAATTCGTCAAATTGAAACTATTGAAAGGAATATCAGACTTAAATATCAAGAAATAGAACGTGTTTTTGTTCTTAACATTTTTGGAAGATAAACTTCTTATACAGCATGTTTCCAGACAGGATTGAAGGGAAAATATTAAAATGATATGATTTTCTAAGTATTTCGCTGTAATAAATACAAATTAATCAAATAGATAGGGTAATTATCTTTGGACAATTTTAATAATTTACATTAGAGTTTTATTGTTCCACTTGGCATATGCTCCGCATAATGGTAACTAAGACATCGCGTGCTCATTAATGACCCTGTTAGAATCTCTTCAAACCCTTCTTGAAGAATCCTATACTGCACAATTTGATTTGATTACTGTGAGATACAGTCGGTATGACATTTCTTTGAACTATTTGTGAACTAAAAATACTAGGACACCAGAATTAAAAGGATACTGAAAACTTGTGTCCAGATGGTGATACTCAAAATTAACATCACTCATTACGTCACATTATTTCGTCAATGGGACTCACTTTTTTTGTTCAAATAAGTAGTAATACTACGGTTAATAATCGCCTCGGTCATTGATCTCTCGATTTCCTGAAAAATCGGCCAGCCGCACCAAGAACCTACTGTCAAATCTTTGCGTACGTAAAGAGTACATAGACATTTTCTTTCGATGCACTTGATAGCAGCCTATGTGTTGTACTTAGAAATAGAATATGACGAATAAAACTAAAGATGTAATAAAAGGGTGATCAACTAAATGTAAACATTCGTAATGCGACCATACCATGAGCTCTTATTGCCAAGACCCCTTTCTATGAAGTAAGTACCTACTTATACAAGTTACTAGGTGCCCACGACTTCTTCTGCGTAGAATAGTTACGCTCACTTTAACACGCTTCGTTTACGAGCGTGATGACTAGAGTATATAGCCTGACTCGTTAAATGGTCTATAAAACACTGAAATAATTCTTCAAATCCAAACCAGTCGTTTCTGAGATTAGCACGTTTAAGCAAACAAGCAAACGCAAACTCTCCCGCGTTATATATTCGTATAGATATTCAATAAAAATGCTAAAGAAACGATATAATGGAAATATTGCGTGTTCTATAAACAAATTCTCTGACTCCATACATTTGGGAACATATTTCGTAAAAAGATGTTATTTAGGATATTTGTTTATAATATACAGTGTATAAAGAGCGTACGTTTTTCTATACCGCTATGAAAAGAGTAAAAATATGCTTATACAACCTCGTATTTCACTTCGAGCTTCCACATTGAATTCACCAACTTACATACCAACATTGTTGTTTTTCTAGAAACCTCCAATTTTTTAAATTTTTTTTTCATCTTAAGTCGAAAATAAGGGTCTTCCTCGTGTCATATGCTTATCGCAACCTAGGAACCTCTATGAACGCTTATGATTTATGTACGTTCCGATATTTTTCCAAATTTCAAAAAGATACTCCAATATTGATTCCTGGTTCAGCCTATACCTTACATCGAATTTGATTTTTGAATGATGATTAATATTGTATCGATGAAATGTACTTGATGCCTGGCTGAGTTTCTTGACGGTTCTTCTTAGAAGGCAATTTTCCGAACCGGTGGTAAATTTTCGACATTCATAAGTGCCTCACCAGGGCCCAAACTGGGTAGGTAAATATTTTTGTCGTTTTCATCAGAAATTCAACAATTCAAAAGTACAGTCATAGGAAAGAACAGTGAAGTACCGACTGAACCAAATTCAGTGGGAGTTGTGTTTCTATTATCGTCATTAAACATAAGGAAGTCTTACAGCATTTTAGCCCAGAGCTGGGAATCAACAGCTCATTTTCCAAAAACTATGTAGTTTAAGAGTAATAAAATTTCACGCCCCATTACCTACATTTTCACACACAATAACCATCAAAACAAATGGGCCAATATCTTCCAAGAAACTAACTAAACGCCTGCCCTTAATGCGAGAATAGCATCAGCAAACACTTGACCGACAATCACCGTAATTGGATCCTTAAATTAAACTTTAATTCCTTACAACCACACCGCTTAAGACATCCTGCGATAAATCGTTACCCTTAAGGTTCCCTTAGAAGTTCCCAGTAAATGAGCCAGAGGTCATCAGAAGCTGGGCAAAGAATAAACACGATATTTGACAGATTTCAAGTACGCAATTACTTAACTAACGAAATGTATAGAAAGAAATAGAAAAAAAAGTAGGTCAGTAGTCAGAAGTAGTAATTATGTTTCCATGTTCATTTGAAATTGATTTTTACTAATAAAAATTGATTCAATGGGAGTCTATCCCATAATATCTTCTCAGTCCGTGCAAGGTTTTCTATTTTCTTTTGTCTGGAAGTTTATAAAATGTAATAAGCCTCAACAATGCATAGATTCTACTTATTATTACCTGAATTCATTATTTATTCGTACATATTCCGTGTAGGGTTGGCAACTTTTTTTTACAACAAATAAAGTATATTCAGGTCTGTGAAATATTAAACAGTATTATAGAAAAATGAACAAATACATATTTTTTAAGAACTTCTCGCACAACTTACTAATTTACAATCATTTTTAAAACATTCATTCGCCTCACCACAATTATAACTGAAATTAAAATAAATCCGGAGCATCGTAACAGTATTTTGTATACTTTATTTTTGTTAAACAAAAAAAATATAATTTAGTGTAAAACAGTACCTATAGTTGGCAGCCCTAGTTCCGTGTCTCAAAAGTAAATTTTCACGTAGTTACGTGTCAGTAGCAATCTACTGTTCTAAAATTCTATCAAAACAGAGTGTTGAGTGTGGAGGCTAAGTGCCTACAAAATACTCAGAAAAGTCCCCTCTGCACCAATGATTGCATAGTCTTCATTCAAGCCGCAACAACGGTTGTCGGCAGTTAGTTAGAGGGAGACTGAATCACATTTCGCAACACTCTATCCGCAGATTTATGGGCGCAACTAATCGCTAGCCCGACATTTGTTGGGGCCGACATTTGGGACTCATTGAAACGGAACTACCGCCTTTTCCATTGAATGTGAGGAATATTTCACGACAGAAGGTAAAAGTCTGTATGTACGTCACATACTAAATTAAAGCCTTTATTAACTTGCATTTATTCCTAAATTTTTTTTATTTTTATTACTTTGAGGTTGCAGAGGTAACACCATCCACTTTTACCGAAGATCCCAACGTGTAAAATATATCAGAGACGTACTTTGATATATTTATTTACATTGTTTCCCATTAAAAAAATACAGTCTTCTTCAAACTATTACTTCAAATTATTGTGATACAAATTAAAAAAAAAAATAACAGAAATTGTACATAAACAGGTCACCAGGGGCCTTACCACAACCTCTTATTGCCATGATAGTTTTACTCTTATTACGAAACAGATGTTTATGAAGTGTATAAGTCTGTCACTGTCACACAGTGGAACTATGATGGCAATGGCATGGCAAGAGCTTATGGTAAGGCTGCTTTTAAACGAATTCAACTTAAGAAATGAGGTTTTTTTTTGCATAATTAAATATTTTTCACAAATAATTAGCGAAATGAAATATTAGCCCTAATTTTCTGTGTAAAAAAGGCAATTTAAAGAGGGATTCGAGTGCACTGTACCGCACCGAGTGAGCAGTACTGGGCTCTGAGAAATTTATGGCCAGCACAAATAAATCTTACAGTTTTCCTTTTACGAAACATTATTTTTAAATTGGTACATAAAGACGGCTTTGTAGGCATTTGCCTGCACATGATTGATTCTTTGTGAAGAAAACATTATTTATTTTTAATGAAAAGTAAATAAACGCTTCCGTAAACATTCCACTTTCCTTATTCATAACCAAAATGTAACGAAGAAATTTAACGTTCAATGAAGATTTTTTTGAATATTGGATCATATTTCTAGTGTATGCACTACGATAATACATACGGAATATGAGCTATTCGTTCCACGCTCTTACAACATATATAGTGTCCCAAGAAAATATATTACGTTGAAATACAGGCCATCTAGTAATACAGGGATATTTTACTAGGAACAGCATGTGCTGCAACATTCAATATACTAACTCGCCTGAATTTTAAAGCTTACCTTTTTTTGCTTGTTATAACAAATCGTTACAGGTCAATGGGAGGCCTATGAAAGTGACAACTGGTTTAACCCAGATTACCGATTTTCCTCCTAAAAGGGATTGTGAAGGTCAGATGACAATCGCTTCGTATAAAAATCAGCTCATCAGCCACATCGGGTTGAGGACCCCTACAATGTTCCATACATTGTATGGGGATAAGGGGAGTATTGGGGATAAGGCCAGAGAGATGGTAACAAGCAAGTACACTTTATGGTTAGCGACTATTGCAGCATATATATACCAAGTGACACTCCCGCGTTGCCATCTTATAAGGACTGAAATGCCTGTACCAACATAATGAGTACTGATTGCTAGCACAGCGACTCCACTCCGACTCATCTCGTTGTACGTTGTAAAATTCCGTTATCCAACATCTGGTAGAATATTAACTTTCATTGCTATCTGGTTGACCGAGCTGTGCTCGGCTTCTTCTTCACACAAAAAAAGGAAAAAGCAAGAAAGAAAATTTCCGGTGAACCTCAGTCAACCGTGGTACTCTAGTTTCGCTATCGCCCCGTAAGCTGGAAGCCTCACCTTTGAGCTACCATAACTTGACAGTTGTCGGCGAAATTTGCTGTCGTATTGTAATGATGTAAGATAATGTTTTCCATCAATGAAACCTAGTTAGATCTTTTTTAGTTAGTTAGTTATTTTTTGCCCCTGAAACGAGATTCCGATTATTCTATATATATAGAATTGCTCGCTTAAAGATATAAGATGAGAAAAAAATATCGATTTGTGATTTTCCGAATTTTCAATACCTTGAATAGTTTTCGAAATAATCCAAGTACTTACTTTCAAGTCTCAAACAGATGTTGTCATTGAATAGTCACATCGGCATACATTTCAATACAACGGTTTTGGTAGATAACGGCATTATAGAATATCACGGCAGTCAGTTGGTTGGATCTCGATAAAGCTGTAAAAAGATCGTGTCTTTACATTGAATGATTATAAAAACGTATAAATCCTTTGTCATAAAAAAATGTTGTTCACTATGTAAGCTAAGAACACTCAGAATTAGTTGAATTTTTACACGACAACATATAGCGCCTCTGTCATAAATACACAAGTGTTCACACATATAAACTGTGAAAAGTGTGAACACTAGTATTTATTCCAAATTTAAATAGGTAAAACTCGTGGTCAGATAAATGATCAACAGTTTTTTGCTGTCAGAACAAATGACCCGTTATTAAGGCATATTTATAAAAAGAAAATAAAATAAATCTGACGGCAAAGTTAGTGAACACGGCCAATTTTTCTGAATATTTAACCCACGACGTCGACGATTGACCCAACTAATGGTCCAACAAATTAATCTAAATTTCACGTCACATTTTCGCCCTATTATGCCTGTTGCTTTGAATCTTTGAGCGTTTTGAAATGTATTGAAGGAGTTGAGATATTTAGAATATGTTGAGTAGGATCGAAATTTTAGGTACATAGTTTGCTGTGCCCCGATCCGACGAAGAGTGCCGACCACCTCCGACTCCGGCGTGCGCAATGTCACTCTCACCCGTTGACAGCTGACATTTGTGACGTTGGGCGTTGGTCGGTTTAGCGCTCCTGCGCTCCCTGTCAAAGTGGAACGTTAACAGAAGGACAATTTTAATTTGTTCCAATAACCCTAGAACTTGGCACAAAGTAAAAGCGTATCAATATCATAATATAAATAAGATATATATAATAAAAAAACGAACAATTCTTGTACATATAGATACTGAATCTGAACCGTATGCTCGTATGATCTTAGCTAGATCATACGAACATACAAAATTAGGTTTCATTTTCGGTTCGAGTCCTAATGTTCCTGGTCCGATTTTTTCTCATTTTTATTTGTTTTTTAACATACATACATTCATACATATGCTCACACATTACCCCTTGGGGGTAGGCAGAGACCATTGTTTGCCACATGCTAAATGTCAAGTTATTTCTTTTGTGAGAATTAGAAACCGGTCAAATATATATTTTTTTTATTGTTACTTAAAGCTATATATACCTCAAGCAACCAATGCGAGTCCCACATCTTATTCCATCGCCTAGTGCGATTAGGCCGCTAGATGTGCTTTCCATTTAATGTATTCTTTTTCTTTATAAAGTTTTAATTGTGTATAAAAATAATAATTAAAGTAATACTATACGTCTATACATCTCCTATATACAGATTAATAAAACTAAAACAACAGTTTTCACTAAATGTATGTGAAAGTAATTAAGGTTAAATGAAATAAAACACAGTATTTAAAAGTTCTCCGATTGTCTGTGCGTTTGCTTAAGCGCCAGTCTGTCTGTTGTAAAAAAAACATGAGGGTTCCGCGGATCACGCATGAAATTAAGTCTACACGGGTGAAACCACTGGACACAGCTAGTAAATGAATAAAACAAAACGAAACAACACTAAGGTACATTCACGCATAGAAATCTCTGCCAGTTCGGTAAGTATAAAACTTAATTTTATTCAATATAATTTTTTTTTTTTGGGTAGGTACTTTGAGTGCTAAGCCTCCTTGTATGCACAAAAGTAACTTTTTGAGTCAATTATCCCCAGCATTTTCGCAGACCGCTCAAAACTCGTGGTGACACTTGTAACTTTTCATTACATTCAGCAATAAGTGTATGGTGGTATGATCACATAACATTCGCGTGTTTCGCAATCACTATGTCACTCCATTTGCGACTCTTTTTGCGGCTGGCCGCGACCGGGGCAGAAGTCCGCTGCAAATTACATAATTTATCATGTCGACCGGGTTTATGCTTGTTGAATAACATTTCCCTTCGGGCTACCATAAAAAATACCATATTGAACGCTCAACGCGGTAAGTGCTTAGACCATACACCATATTACATGACAAGTCTGCGAATGGAATATTCAACTTCAAAGAGCTAGGTAAGCAATAATAAGCACACCAAGATTATGTTCCTACAGTGCCCCATAGGTGATGATATCGATTGCGTATTTTCTTCAGTTTGTATGGGAATGTTAAAAAGCACCTAAACGGTCTAGGAATTTATGTCGCCAAAGCGCAAAACGCTAGGTGTAGTAACGACGTTTAAAACATCGCTTGGGGTGCTAGTGTAAAGTATCATTAAACATTCTTAAAATCTCTATTATTTAGATTTGAGTTGCGTCATCGATTTGATGTGTAGCTAAATGTGTCTGTTGAGTTTGGATACACCGACCAACAGATGGCGCAAGACGGGCCATAAACCGCAAAAACAACGGAAGGAAAAATCCGATACATGGGGTAGGATCACGAATAGCTCAGCTGGAAGAGCTACTGCACAGTTTGCAGAGGTCGTGGTTCGAGTCCCGCCTAATGTTCATATTTTCTATACCCTTTTAAAGAATTTAGAATTTAAATATGTATGTCATGAACTAGACTCAGTAGCTTCGAATTTTGAATGGAATATCCATTAACCCCAAGCCTCTTCATGAATAAATTCTTAATATTAAATCATTAATGTGACTTCAAGTAACAAAATGTGAGGATAACAGTAACCAACTTTACCATACAAAAACGTAATTAATTGTCTCAAGACAGTGTACATTCAGCACAATACACCCGAATTTCATTAACCACTTAGCTTTGCGACCTTAATTAAGAACGAAGACTCACTAACTGCGCCTTAAAAGTGGGATAATGGCCTATTCTTAGGTTAAAACAAAGCTTAATTTGCAACTCAACAATTTAATCTTATTATAAGGGACTCCATATTTCTAAACAAATACATAAATACATACTCGTAAATTCGTGGGATCTTGACTCATCTATCCAAATCGGATCCAAAACGTATTTTAAAATTTTTTTACATCTGTGAATTCTCATATTTATGAAAAAACTTGCTGTGCCCCGCGGTTTCACCTTCGTAGACTTGTCTCAACTTTCAGCCCCTTGGATATTTTATCCTCCATTTTATCCTCTTGGAGGTAGAATTCATCAAAATCGTTTCTTAGCGGATGCCTGCGTCATAACATCTACCTGCATGCCAAATTTCGACCCGATCCGTCCAGTGGTTTGGGCTGTGCGTTGATAGATCACTATGACAGTCAGTCAGTCACCTTTGAGTTATATATAATTAGATACTTGTGTGGAGGTTGAACTTGAAATTTCTAAGATCTAACTCTTAAATTTACGTGACTATAGTTGGGTGAAATTTTACTAACTTCAGCTTTTATCACAAACTAAGACGTCAAAGAGCTAAATAACGCTCACGCCATCCCAGAAGGGTAAGCAGAGGTGTTCTTACAATAACACCCACATTTCATCTAATTTGACAGAGGGTAAGTACCATTAGTAAGGTAATCGCCGTCTCACTATAAATACGACTTCGAATTACTTCTCAGATATATGCAGGTTTTCTCACGATGTTTTCCTTCACCGTAAAGCACGTGGTGTGAAATCACTGCAAATAAGTATTAAGAAAAACTCATTGGTACATGCCCCGCTGGGATTCGAACTTACGTCGCTTGCGTAGCAGGTAAGTGCTCCAAACCCCAAGGCCACCACAGCTCACGTCAAAGGTAAGAAGTTCTTAATACGCTCTGCTTGAAATGATGGTAGGCGCTTTGGTCTCATTCTCTCCACTCTGTAATTATAAGGATAGATGATAAAATAGAAATATATAGCTACTAAGTCTCAAATAACAGTATCTTATTCAGTCTAGTATCAATGTACGGAAATCAATGATCGCTTTTCCATTCCGGGAAATTGAAGAAAATTCCATTTACTTGACACCTAACCGTTCATTAGGGGAAATAAAGATGATAGTGTACGAATACGAATCGATTTTTATATACCAACGGTTCTTTGTTGCATTAACGAACCTTTCTTCGCGTTCCTTGGATAATGTTCCGTAAATAAATGTCTTTATTTAATTTTATTGCGTGCCTCGCGATTCCGTACGAACCATTTTATTTTTATTTTTCTCTCTATACACATAAATAAAATTGAATTGTCTTATTGTAATTCCAAGTAAAAGCTTTTCACTAAATTCATATATGGTACTAATCTCTGGAATGATACACCGATTTCTTTGACAGATGCTAATGTTTCAAGGAGTAACTAGCTACATTTATTTAAAAAACAAATCTTTTATTTATTTCATAAAAGATAAAATCTACGCGTATGAAACCGCGGGGCACAGCTAGTTTTATATAAATCATAATGTTATAAAGGTAACAAATATTTTGCATAAAATTTCCTACTCTGTGTGCTCTGAAAGAGAGCGCTACTGGACTTACCTACCCAGTTTTGTTTAGATAGGAAATAAATAGTTAGTGTATATAATTTTGATAAATATGACCTTTTTTTTATTAATCTATACGAATATATAATTCGGAAGAGTTTGTTTGAACAGACTTAAGATATCAATATTGATAAATAATTCAGACCCGGGTGATCAGAAAAATGGAACAGATGTCAAATAATAGGAATGGGATACAAGGATACAATACTAAGACGAATATGAAAATAGAATCGAAAACATATGTTTCGCATAATTGACACATTAATATCGTCGTAAAAGTTCTTGAAATAATCCCATAAAACCGTGTTTTGAAGTGAGTACCGCTCCCCTTGACAGCGTGTTTTGTGGACATCATCATGGTGATATATTCCAGAAGACAACTGGGGGCCAACTATGATCGTTAAAACAGATTGACGTTTAATTTTACGGTATCAAAATGAGAGGCCAAAGGTAAGAAATTAGTATGACGACAGTGCTCTAACGATGATAGTAGGTCCCCTTTTTGATAGTTCTTGTGTATTTTTTTTGCATTCATTAAAGTTTACCTAATGAATTTTACATTTGGAAATTATTCCCTCGGGAGAAAGGAAGATGTTTCTTTGAGCCGTAAATTAATTGAGCTCACCCCAAGCCGGACATTAATTCAAATCATTATTTTCAATTATTCGTCGGATCTCCCAGAATGAATCGTAAAACAGGCGGTTAAAAGTTGAATTTCCATTTCTCAATTCGGTTTCAAAAGCAATTTTGTACGGCAACATTTAGCCGCATAAATAAACTATTCAGAACAGAATTTATAACCGTTTTCCCGTTTAATATAAGCACATACTTAATAATTCTGGCGAGTTGATGAAACCACTCGAATTGACTTAAACAGCGCTCGTCGGCGGGTTTTGGATTCCTGAGTTTATCCAACATTTCTTTTAAAACGAGAGCTAAGTATATTAGTAAAATATTACTTGAAAATAAGAATTGTATTGCATCCGGACGTTTCGTTACTGAAATATGTTTACGCATGTTAGACATACTCTACCCATATCTACAAATAAAATGATTATGACAAAATTATCCTCTTCCGATTTCAAGTAATTGACGTTCAAAGTTGACCAAAGTTCAAAATGAAACCGTTAATGTGTTAGTTTGGAAAACACGGAAACTTTACAGCGATATGATATTTCATCTCGTTGTTTCACTTCTACTAAGGAAACTCAGTTACGTTGGTGAACAAATCAGAGTTAATTATAATCTATATTTCAAAAATACGAATATAATTTGGATATGGATTTTTTAAACCATTCACTACAATGATAACAACACTTGAGCCAAACTGGAAGCAACGGCAATATAAGTGCACTGGTGCTGTTTGAGCAAAACTGGAATTGATTTTGACTCAAAGGTACATCTTAATAGCCCTGTTGGCCGTGGGGTTTGAGCCGTCGTCTGCTACGCAAGGGATGCAAGTTCCAATCCCAGCGGGGTCTGTACAAATGAGATTTTCTAAACCGTATGTGCAATGATTTCATACCACGTGCTTTACGGTGGAGGAAAACATCTTGAGGAGCATATGCAGGTTATAGGAGAATTCATTATAGTAACACAGATATATGTATAGTTCCTGAGACAGCGATATACTCATTATCTGTCACGTTGGCATTTAATCATCTTCGGTGAATAGTGGGTGTTTTTTTTACAACACCTCTGCCAACCATTTTGGGGGATACAGGTGAGCACATGTGCTCACCTGTATTCCCCAAATTATGTTTGTTACAAATTTACAAATGAAATTTTGAATCCGGAAATTTAATTTTTTTAATAATTTTTCGATTTTATTTTTCCATCAAGAGATCTTTGCGGCAAGACGAAATTAAATAAAGATGTCAAATTGGAAATGCTATAAGATGCAAAAACTAGGTTACATAAACATGGTTATTTGTACTGGCAAGGTTCGCAAACAAATAAGATCACTAGGTAATAACTGTGTTCTACGTAGCATTTTTGCGGCGATGTTGACGTTCCGCCATTTTCGTCTCAGGTGCTACAAAAGTCTATAGGCTGTAATAATGGCTAATCATAAAACAGATGTTTGCGTTTTACTTAAAAAAATAAAGTTCATGCATACATAATAACATTTTTCATGCTTGTATTCCCCTAAGGGGTAGAGAGACGTACTTATAGTACACCGACATTTCACTAGTAATTTTTAAGTCCCATGTAATATGGGGCGTTTTGACCGGGCACTAATCCAGACATAGGAAATTACAATGGAAAAACCCAATAACACTGCCCGACCCAGGGATCAGCCACAGGACATCGTGTTCCGCAGTAGTGTTTGCAACCACTAAACCAACGAGGCAGACCTTTTATGTGTTCAGTATTAACAGTTCATAACTGAATAATAAGTTATCAGAGCAGCTTGCAGTCCTAGGAATCTATTCATGAACATTAAACCACAAGCCGAGGGTTTGCGGTCTAGTCCATACATTGGTCGCATTCACTGGCATTTCAATAGCAATCACTAGATATTAGGTCTGAGTTCGTTTGAATATTTGAATAATAACCGAGGTAAGGTAAGGCTCCATAGTGGAGACGCTTTGGTAGTATCATTTCCTAGGCAATGAGCGAGTGACACCGCAGTATACAGGTGCTCCTTCTCCCTAATGGCCGCTTGTAAGGTAAAGTTGCTATTGGTCCGTAGTGGAGACGCTCTGTTAGGCTCATTTCCTAGGTAATGAGCGAGTGACCCGTTGGTATATACCAACGTGTATATTCAGGTGATAATATAGACGCTTACCATCAAGCGGGTTGAACATTTCAAGCTGCCTTCAAGTAAGAGCCAAAGTTAAATACATTGGAATATTAAATGTATTTTTTAATCCTTTATAGTTAG
Organism: Watsonalla binaria; assembly: GCA_929442735.1. Taxonomy (NCBI): domain Eukaryota; kingdom Metazoa; phylum Arthropoda; class Insecta; order Lepidoptera; family Drepanidae; genus Watsonalla; species Watsonalla binaria. Next base: position 9,271,348 of record OV838924.1, on the reverse strand, counting down.
CGTGAGGCACGTCCAATTTATCGAGAATTCTGGTAAATGCCGAAATGTGTCCTACTAACTCCATTATTGAAGACATCATTTAATATTTATATTGTTAGTCTCGAGTAGTATTTAACAGTTAGATATTAATTCTTATAATTAAACTCCCACAATATTAACATTAGTTACTCGCATAAGTTAATCCATACCGTACCCAATTTTCTTGGGCTCTCAAATGTACTCGTATGTAGAACTAGAACGATATTTCCAATTCGAAACTTCAAACATTACATACACGAAGTTTCCAATGTAAAATTAAATAGTTTATTATTGAAACACTCGGCACGTAAGAAAATTAAATCACAAATTGCAATCCATTTGCTAGGAACGAAAACCCTAGGCATAAAATTTAATAGTAACAAGGACTGCTTCTTATATTTATTTCATACGTGGTTGGGACCGTGATTTAATTATTTGTAAGACTCTAGCTTCCTACCGCAGTTTCGTTTGCGTAGCGTAAGATTTCACATACACACCCACTTAGGATTGTAATTATACCTCATCACACATCCACCACATTTCGTATCTCTCGACCAGCATCGATCATTTAACATCACTTGTTGCTTTGATACAACTAAGCCTGTAGACAAAGTAACTTTATCCTCACGCCTCGCTAGTAGAAAATGTAAGCGAATGACATATGTCATTCGTGACAGATTTATGTCATTTCCATCTGTTTGTATCATTTCCGATAGCCCAAGCGCGAGAGAATGTTACTTTGTCTAGGCCTACTAGTATAGCAAAGTGGGCCCAATTCCATCAGAAGTAAACGTGTTAGTGTGCGTGTAACGGCAATGAAAGCGAGCTGGCCTCTTGTATGTGTATTATTTTGTGCCCAAGTCCCGGCACGTAAAGCAGTGCCTTCCAACAATAAGTCCTAATGTGAAATGGTATTTGCGGCGTTCAGACGGGAGATATCTTATAAATGCAAGTTGCATTACGCTTGGTACCTCGCATTTATACACTTCACTAGTGTTAAGATACTTGTGTTCTAAGACATAAACGGAAACGTTTTGGTTTATTACACACTAGTTTCTGCCCGCGACTTCGTTCACGTGGAATACTTTGCTAACACTAAATTTAACCTGATGTTCTATCGTGATAATCCTAGAGAGATGATTTATTAGCCACTATGCTCAACAAACTATAACTCAGTAGGCAGAAGTTTCTGTAAGTAGCGCGTTGAAACAAACTCTTCAGTTTTACATTTGCTATATGTATGTTTATTTGTATGTATATGGATACTATTAGGTTTTCTTAAGGGAATCTTCGCTATCGTTACTAAAATGCTTATTTAAATATATCTATACGATTTTAAAATACATCATCATCCTCCTACCCTTATGTTATTTAGGGTCAGCGCAATGTGTTTTTATCTTCCATTTCTCTCTATCGGTCGTCATATCTGTATTCACTCCCTTTCCAGTCATATCGTCTTTCACACGATCCATCCATCGTATCTAAGGTCTTTCTCTCCCCTTGTATCCTCTCAAGTTTTATTTATTTCAATGGTGTATTATTGTGTGTAGTGTTCATTAAAAATAATCTTGACAAGGAAAAACAAAATAAAAAAAATTTCCAGAATGCTGGAAATTTGAATTAAAAAATATTTCTCAGTTACAATAATTTGTTTATAGTGTTGTTGAAAATAAACGCTTCTTGTGGAAACGTGGTAACTAATAGTTGCTTCACTAGTTCCAACTTCGGAAGCCATTACCCTGTTAATTGAATTCCGTAGAGTGATCATCACACCGTTACCTTCTAAGCTAAATACGACGCGATGTGGAATTAATAACCCTATGCTTTCTGACGAACGTAGCCCTGTAATGATTTCGAGTTATCAAAGTGGAAAATTAACAGTGGGAAATAAGTGAATTGTAATGCCAAAACACGCCATGGAGACTACACAAAATAATTTGCATTGAGAATGTATATTTCTATACTTTATATTTTATATAATATCATAAAGAGACTATTTAATTTCTATAATATCATAAAGAGGTAAGATTTGCATGTAATTATGTTTGTATTGAATATGCTCCGAATCTTTCAGCAATGAATAGCTACATTATCAGCAAGTAATAATAATAATAATAAGATACTTAGACCTCCTGATGAACACTTGGCCTAGGCCCGTGCCATCCCAATAGCCAGGGTCTAAGAATATGGCTATGGTATCCCCTGCCTGTCGTAAGAGGCGACTAAAAGGGGGCCGGAGGGCCTGTTGGCGGTGGTCGGGGTGGGAGCTTTGACCACCGGCGCGGGCCCGGGAAGGTGGCAGCGCGATGTGGCTCGCGCTGCCTTGCACAGCGAGGTCTCCAGGGGCGGCGTCACAGCTGCCCCGGGGATGTGCCCCGGCAAAGTGTGGGGGGACACCGGTGCGTTCTATCAGAGTACCCGGAGTCCCCCCTGAGCACTGAGGATGGCCACCGGGGGGGTTTTAGTGCGGTAAGAATCCCACATACCCCGATCTGCCTCTCCCAGGGCGGTCGGGGACCTTTTGAAGGTTTCCCACTCGTCAACAAAAAAAAAAAAAAAAAAAGGCCCGTGCCATCAGAAGCCCGGATAAAATCCGAGAACAAATTAAATGAACATATATAATAATAATAACTAGCCAAGTGCTAAGCAAAAATAAGCCAGCTCAATAATAATAATAATAGCCTTTATTCAGATGATCTTAACCTAATAATAACATTGTGAACCAACTTAAAACTAAAACTGAGCTATTCTAGTATTTGCTGTTTTTTTTATTTTTTGTAGATCTGTTTTCCTAGTGGAAAAAACATTATCAGCAAGTAACATGGCTATATTTTACTCCCACGGATACGGGAACTACGCGGGTGAAACCGCGTGACGTCCGTTAATATTTCGATAAGGGAATAATTTTGGCATACATGTTTTAATTTAAACTAATCTGAAGGTTTAGAACGGAATGTTTTTTTTTCAACCGAACAGTGTGTGTCGTAATTGAGTTTGTTTGTGCAAGCTTCAGTACCCCCAGTATTCAGCGTAGTTTATTATGTAAATAAGTAGTTTCGCTTTTGTACATAAGATGGCGCTGTACCTGTATGTAAAATATATTGAACAATTGCTTTTGTTCGTATGGTTTTTTGTTTTTATTCGATCAGCGAAGTTTGCAATCCTAACCCTACCCAGTAATTGGATGGGTGACCGCACGAGATCCCTTCGTGCCTCGGAGAGCACGTTAAGCCGTCGGTTCCGGTTGCCAATTTATCATCTTTGGCAATCGTTACAGGTCAGTCGGAGGCTTAAAATAGTCTGACAACTGGTTTAACCCAGAACACAGATTTTCCTCGTTAAAGGGGTTACGAAGTTCAGATGGCATTCGCTTCGAATAAAAATCAAGTGATCAGTCACATCGGGTTGAATCAAGTGCCGACCCCAACAATGTATGGGATAAAGGCCAGGGAGATGATGAGTTTTTGTTCGTATTTAAATTGTTCTAGAATTATATGCTCCCTATGATAGTTAGGTTAAAATGTATTAAATCCTGTAAGACAACTTACATTGACTGTGACCCCATACTTTCAAATACACAGTTAAGGAAGTCTGTAAAAAGCGACAAACGCTGAGTACACGGCATAAGTGTATAAAGTGGTATCGGAACTTGTACCGAGCTCCGACGCTTTGTTAAAAGTAACATACACTTTCTATATTATTTGCCAACTGGTGTAAACAAGTACATATAACGTAACCACATCTTCTTACGACACAGGGTTTATATACCATTTGAGCATATAGGGGTGCCTAATTTTGAGTGGAATTTTTAATTTTATGTTCATTGGAATATATTTAGCTCCACTCTAGGCTTCTATAAAGAACTCTGGAAACTTTAACCTTTACCTCAATATAGAAACAGAATTTCGTCTGCCATATTAGACTGACCTCCACCATAAAATTTTGGACGGACTATACCAAATCCACCGAATGATTTGGTTGTGATCTTCTGCAAGGAAGCACAGTCGCCAGTTAGGCCCTGCTTCTCCTTAAAGCCTGTGAGTTTGTGAGCTTAAAACGAATGGATACCAAGATTAACAACAACTTATCCTAACACAATCTTCGTGTAATACGTAATTATTCTGTAGACATGATCACTAAGATTACCGCAAAGGACAAGACGGTACGCGACAACCGCAGTCAGAATATAGAACGAAAGTAACCTTTGAGCGTCTGATTGCCTTTACGCATTAATATCGCCAATCTAGTTTCTGGATTAATCTACACATAAAGTCGTAACACGGAATAAAAGACAAAAAAAGGGTAAAACTTCTTAGACAGCAATAATAATTGGCCTACAACACGGTAAGCCGTGGTGGCCTCGGGGTTAGAGCAGTCGCCTGCTACGCAAGCGACGCAAGTTCGAATCCCAGCGGGGCCTGTACCAATGAGCTTTTTCTAAAAAACGTATGTATAGTGATTTCACACCACGTGCTTTACGGTGAAGGAAAACATCGTGAGGAAACCTGCATATTTCTGAGAAGTAATTCAATGACTCAGCATCTGTCACGTCGGCACTTAATCATCTTCGGTGAAAAGTGAGTGTTGTGATTACAACACCTCTGCCTACCCCTTCGGGGGAATACAGGCGTGAGCATATGTATGTATGTACAACACGGTGGACGAATCAAATTAGGAGTCTTGGTTCATTACTTTTTATCCTCACGAATTTACACTGTGATAAGTCGGTATAGGTAGTGGCACGAGTTTTGAGAGCTTACCTTCAATTAAACTTACCATATTTTTTTTTTTGTTTGCGTCTAGTATATAATTACGCAAACAACTGCATGCACAGTTATCCCCACTATTTACACTAAGCGCCCATAACTCGTAAAGGTCGACCTCAAATATACGTGTATAATAACGCAGCGGTCGATGTGTCCGAACCCGATTCGCCAATTAAAAGTGTTAATATAGCATATGATATGGTCAAAACACATATTAGGCGTGATCTTTGAACCTACATCCATACCTCGTGAACTAAGCTCTATACATATAAATTTGTTTTCAATATAAGTAACTGGGTTATTTTTTTTATGTTAGCATAACAGGTGGCCATCTATGATCGTTTAACCAGCTCATATTACAAAATTCTTTGTTTTGTTTAATTTTTTAAACGTTTAATTTTGCAGTACATAATTAAGACGATCTTAATACGCTCTGCTTAAACCGATGATGGTAGACCCCCAGAACCCCACCCTAAACAGCAAATTAAATTACAAAGAGAGTGTAAATAAACGTTAGAATGAAGCAGTAACTCCAATTATACCAAATTGATCTACCAAAGTTATCTTCTATTGTAAATGAAAAGTACACGCAAAGCGAAACTTGGCAAAAAGTGAGTTATTACCATTTGGGTTCGATCAACTTATTAATATTCATCAGTGCCGAAATTGCTTAGGGAATTTGATATAACAGCCGGTGTATGGGGTCATTAACCTGTGATATATAAATCTACATACAAACATATGCTCACGCCTATATTCTCCGAAGGGATAGGCAGAGGTGTTGTTATCACAACACCCACATTTCACCGAATTTGATAAAGTGCCAGATGGTGAGTCTATCGCCGTCTCAGACACTTTAAATACGTCATTGAATTACTTCTCAGAAATATGCAGGTTTCCTCACGATGTTTTCCTTCACCGTAAAGCACGTGGTGTGAAATAACTGTACATAGGTTTTATAGAAAAACTCATTGGTACAGGCCCCGCGGAGATTCGAACTTGCGTCGCTTGCGTAGCAGGCGACTGCTCTAACCCCGAGGCCACCACGGCTCGTATCATATATAAATCTGGAACATACATTATTAGATATACCTACATACCTTATTGGATAGCTGTGATCCGCGGTTGTAACCGCGTAGATTTAGTTTCATACTTTATTAATTTTCCGAAATTTAAGTTAATGCCTTAGTTACTCCTTGAAACATCAGCTATATGCCAGTGAAAGGCCCGTTAAAATCGATTCAGCCGTTTCAGAAATTAGCCGGATGAAATAGACAGACAGACAGAAAAAAAATTATGGTGTTTTTATGACAGTACACTATACACTTCTATATGAATATGGTAAAAAGTTGATTTCTTTTGAAAAAAATTATAATAAGAAATATTGCATATCCGTCGACACCGGGGTATCAGATTTTGTAAAATGTTATACCATAAACTGCAAATTATTATATGGTAATACTAGGGAAGCAGTTATGCTTTTCCGACCATCTAAAAATTTCCTCACGGTCTCTTTGAAGATGTTTCTACTCACTTGGGGACCTCTATATTTATTCAGTTCAAAGAGTACACTAATTAAGCTTGTGTCACAGTATAAATACAAACATAATACAAGCAGTATACAATCTAGAAATGACACACGAAATAATAAGCGGCCCTGCAGGCCTAGACAAAGTAACATTCTCTCGCGCTTGCGCTAATAGAAACAATACAAAATGACATAAATCAGTCACGTGACATGTGTCATCCCCGTACATTGTCAATCGTTTCTACAAGCGAAGCATGAGCATAATGTTTCTTTGTCTACAGACCCTGTAGTCTTGTCAGTAAACCATGCCGTGACCGATAGCGTATAAGTATTATTTTGTGATTTTTTTAAATTACAATTACAGATACATTTTTCTTAACTTCAAAGCTCGATATCAACTTAAATAAAGAGTAAATTTTAGAAACTTGTACGAAAATAGTCGTTGAGGCAAATTTGACGATGTCTATACGTATGACATTCGTTTTGACAGTGAAGTGCGTTGCAGCAAATGAAAAATTTTAATCAAGCGTGGGTAAAGCTAATTGTAAAAGACATGACGTCATCTGAGAATTTTGATGCAATTATTTTTTTACTTGACTAGAGTTTTAATTTTTTTATAGACAACTTCTGGGAAATGTAGCGTTGGTGCAAAAACTTTTTGCTTGACGTATATTTTTATACCTGAATTCAGTTGATGAAACCCAGTTCAGTTGTAGACAAACGTTCTTATTTCAACATTTTTATCTAGATTCCATACTGTTATTATGCTTATATTCTTTCGGTTGTGTGCTCGTGTGGTTGTTGTGTACTTTCATACATAAATGTATATTTGTTTGTGATGTGTGTTTCCGTTAACCTATTTGTATATTTGCATGGTTACCTGTGTGTGTGAGCAAACAAGGTAAGCAAGCTGCAAAATTTTAAGCGCCAGGCTTCTGACAACTATTCGTGACGGCAAAATTGGCCGAAATTGGTGTGTAAATCATGTTGTTAGGCTTTATTGAATTCAAGCTTCTGTGAACGATTTCGCCTACGTAATTATCTAAGTGACTGCTAGAAAATGCATATGGTAAATGCATATAGATGCATGAATATTTGCATAGTCTTCCCATGCAAATATTTATTGCATGAAGTTTAAATAAATATGAATGTGGATGGCTACAAGGGGAAAGGAAGACCTAAGAAACGATGGATGGATTGTGTGAAAGATGATATGGCTAAAATAGGAGTGAATACAGATATGACGGCTGATAGAGAGAAATGGAAGAGAAGAACACATTGCCCCAAATAACATGGGAAAAGGGCAGTAGGGTGATGATGATGATGAAGTTTAAATAAATAAATAAGAATTCAACAGGCTTTAAGTGAAGAATAGTATAAGAATATGGTTATGTGATGTGGCACAGCTATAGTATATAATATATATACTATAGCTGTGCGCCGCGGTTTCACCCGGCTACACTTAGATTCATGCTTTAATTCGTGGAAATCTAATTTCTTTTATAAAATCCTATGTTACTTCTTGAAACATCAGCTATCTGCCAGTGAAAGTCCAGTTTCGGTCCAACCTTTTCCGAGATTAGCTGGAACAAACAGACAGACAGCAAAAATAAATTGTGTTTTCATCAATGTGTAGATACATTTATAAACACATAAAAGCCAAAATACTTGAGAGACGTCTCGTTAGGATAAGGAAAATACAAAGTCAAATAATATCTTGTATTTAAATAATGATTTCTTTATAATGAAACAACGCTATTGTCTTCCTTTCAAATCTCTTATATTTTCGTGATAATATCTTGAAGTAATATGATATTTGCCAGGCGATGTAAAAACGTTTGGGTGGCAAACTAAACTCCGGAAAAAGAAATAAAATACTCCTCACCCAAAGGTATCTTCATCGCCTAGAAAACATCAAATTGTTATAAAAAAATACATACATACATATGCTCAGGCCTGTATTCCCCGAAGGAGTAGGCAGAGTTGTTGTAATCACAACACCCACTTTTCACGTCATTGAATTACTTCTCAGAAATATGCAGGTTTCCTCACGATGTTTTCCTTCATTTACGGTTCTACTTCACGTGGTGTGAAATCACTGTACATAAGTTTTTTAGAAAACTCATTGGTACAGGCCCTGCTGGGATTCGAATTCTTGCGTCACTTGCGTAGCAGGTGACTGCTTAAACGTCAAGGCCACCACGGATTTTTAAAATTAATTATAAAGAAATTATTGTAAGAAAACTCACACTAGGCATTCAACGTGTACTGTCTCTCATTCCACCTGCATGTATCTCACAGTCACACCTTACAGTAAATAGTATTACTTAAATGTCGCCTCTTGCACATTACAATAAGTGTTATAAGGGATTCGTACAGAAAGGGTAAAAACGGGACCCTATTACTAAGACTCCCGTGTCAGTCGGGCTGTCTGTCACCAGGCTGTATTTCATGAACCGTGAAGGTACTTGAAATATTCATATTTATATTGAACTAGCGGACGTCACGCGGTTTCACCAGCGTAGTTCCCGTTCCCGTAGGTATGCGGGGTTAACGCGTTCACTGCTAACGACGCGTATGTGCGTCCAACTGTTCGAGAATTTACGAAGAAGTTGAAATGTTAGCAGTGAATGTGTTAATATATAGCCAATGTTGCTCGTTGATGATGTAGCTATCCATTGCTGGAATTTTTCAAATTGCAATTTCAAATAGCTTCACACAATTGAATAACTCATAACTTCAAACAACAAGTAATAATTGATGCGATGTTTTAATTAAAATAACTTAGTTATTAAGTAACCACAAGTTCCAATGCAGAGTGATCAGCATGTATGTTGGTGAACTCACTTAACTGTAATGGACGCAAACATTAAAAGTCACTTAAGCAGTTTATTTGTCGAGTTACTTTGAATACCATGTTATTTAATAATACATTTGGATTATTTAAAATCCACATTTCGTTGGCATCATAGTTGTCAAATTATAACTAATGAAAATTTTGGAATAAACTTTTTCAGCAACTTTGTCCAAATAAAGACGATTTTTTTATTTATTTATAATATTCTTCGAAGTATTCAAAAAAAATTATCATTCCTAACAATGCCCTGATGATCGATTAGAGCCGTGGTGGCCTCGGGTTAGAGCAGTCGCCTGCTACACAAGCGACGCAAGTTCGAATCCCAGCGGGGCCTGTACCAATGAGTTTTTCTAAATAACTTAAGTGCATTGACGTTTTTCAAAGACGTATGTGTGAGACGGCGATGGACTCACCCTCTGTCACGTAGGCACTTAATCATATACGGTCAAATGTGGGTGTTGTTGTTACAACACCTCTGCTTACCCCTTCGGGGACCCTTCTGGGATGGCGTGAGCATATTTATTTTTACTCTATTCATTGATCTAAGTGTTCTTCAAGAAGCACGACTGTTCCCTCAAAAACATTTCATGAATACTTCGCCACGTTGTTTACCGCCCATTACCTCTTGCTGAGTGGTCGTAAATTCTTTCCAAGGTGTAATGGCCTATAATTTGCATTGTTATTTACAATTTGTCTGGAATTACTCCGGCAATTTACCCATTTAGTTCTAAATAAAGCATCTGTAAACAAATTAGAAAAGTGTTTGTAAGTACAGAAGGTTTATTTAATTTGTATACATCTAAATATTTCATACCATCACAGATGACAATCGTGCACCAGATGGTAACCGACTACTGCAGTCTTTGAATGTGACCGACACCAAAGTGACACGCATTGCCCATTTTATAAAGAATTGAATGATATTATAGCTAGCAGAGCACCTTCGCTATAGGTAGATGAATACGTACTAACATAATATAGTACAATCTTTAAAAGTTTGTCGAAATCCCATGCATTGTTGGGGTTGGCACTTGATTCAACCCGATGCGGCTGATCACCTGATTTTGATACGAAGCGACTGCTATCTGAACTTCGTAACCCTTTTAATGCCGAAAATCGGTAATCTGTGTTAAAACCAGTTGTTAGAATATCTTAGTTCAAAAGTTTGATGAGAATGCTCGACAAAATTTCGTTCGAAAAAAATGTGACAAATTTCATGGTCCTTGTAGTAGACCCTATTAAAATCCAACGAAATTATTATACTTGGACCCTAGTAAAGCGATTTATTACATTATTTAAGTAGAGCCAGTACACAAACCCTAGGGGGCTTATGAAAACCCTTCTTACTTTTTATCTAGGGACTCCTCGGGGCAGACTTGAGAAATATTGTAGGGAATTAATCTAGACCGCGTTTACCTTTTGACCACTGAAGTGGAAATCGCTGGACATTATTCAGATTTTATTATGATCGAGGCTTTGTTACGTTCAAAGCTTTACATTTTGTAAGTCGAGTGTCTCACGGAGTAGACAGAGATATTGGAACAATTTTTCTTCTCGATAGTAATTTCACACCACGTGCTTTACGGTGAAGGAAAACATCGTGAGGAAACCTGCATATGTCTGAGAAGTAATTCATAGACGTATAGTGCCTGAGACGGCGATGGAGTCACCCTCTGTCACGTTGGCACTTAATCATATTCGGTGAAATGTGGATGTTGTTGTTACAACACCTCTGCTTACCGCTTCGGGGACCCTTCTGGGATGGCGTGAGCGTATATATTTATTTTTATAACTGTATCGGCATTTTGGAACAAACATCTGTAGTCGATACTATTATTTTACTCTACGTATAGTAAGAGTAGTTTTTGCTAACGTATTCTCGTATTTTAGCGGGACCTTTACTAGCAGTTGCATGATGTTGCAAGGAGTAACCTAGGCTACATTTATTTAAAAAACATAAGGGCTCCATGGGCCACCCTTCAAGTCTACGCGGGTGAGATTGCGGGGCACAACTAGTGTATAGATATAGATTATTCTTATGAATGTTATGAACTGAAAAATATAAGATGTTCAACAAACCTCACCGTTCATATTGTGTTGTATCAAACACAGCAAATAAAGCGATTTGTAAACCGTCTACTGAACTCCTAACAAACCACCAAACTTTTACCACTTGTGAAGGTTAACAAAAACAAAAGTTCCTTCTGATTTACGATTTTGAGCTCAAGTGCAAAATTAAATTTCACAAAGAATTGTAGAGTACGATATAATTTATAAGGGTTTGATTCGGTCCCGCCCTTCTGTATTGTTCCGGTCGCTCTGTAGATATATCACAGACCTTTGTTTAAATAACTTGTTAATGTGGGAAGACATGAATGAGGAAAACAGACATTTATTCAATGTTTTGTTTCGGAGTAACGGAACTCGAGCTCGCTCTTTTTTGTCTATCTGTTTATTTTAAATAAACATCCTGTAATAAATTAACTCATGTTATTTGTTTGATGCCTTTATTGCTTCAGCATGCCATGACGATTGAGTGGTTTAAATAGTCGGGTACGTAAGCTCTAAGTCTTACTGGTCTGCACTAACATTAATGAGTATTCCTCAAAACAAAAAGGCAGCGATGTCACGCCACGTCACTTGTAGTATATCATTGTACCGATAGATGGAGTAATTATTTTCTGAATCGCGCTGGAGAGATTCTCCGCGGTATATGTATATACTAGGACTCGAAGAGCCTAACAATTAAAGTTCAGCAGTGTGACAGTGACATATTTATACATGTCCAATACACATGACTCATGATAAACTATCATAGTATTTTGCTATTTCATTTCGATCCCAAGGTCTCGAAGGTCAGAGTACGGATCACACTCAAGTACCTATTATACTAAATAAACATTTTACACTTGAATAGAGAATTTTTATTCGTTTGAATAAAAAATAACATCACTGTTCGACCCTTTTACAACGACAAAAGGTAATTTCATTTTGTTCATGTTATGTTACAATGTGTTTTTTTTCCCAAATGTTTGCCAAAACGACACCGTGAATGGTGTACATTAGCCCTATCACAGAGTTTAATGTGGGCATAAAGTAGACATTACACACAGAATTGCTTCAAGCGAATAAGTTACGATTTAAAAGCGCCTTTTGTAGTACACAACCGCTTACTGTCTACACAGACGGACTACATACCATTTACTTTTTCTCTAAGAGACTTTCTCAAGTACATTTTATGACACTTGCTAGATCTAATATAATCTAGCTTCAAATTCAAATATGTTTGACTGTAAAGTTGTTTGATTGTCTACTTATATCGTATGTTTATTAATGTGACCTACCTACTCTTTAAATTAACCTTGACTTGTCCACATAATGTGACAATGTGACTTTATGTGGACATGTCAAGAATGTGACAATAATACTTTTACTTAAGCATCGTAAATACGATACAATTTACAGTTAAATTGCCTATGAAACTACAAATAAATAATTATAACCACAGTGTAACAAACTCACAATATGTCACAAATCTTCTAAAACGTACGTCTAGTGTGTAATTTAAAACAGTCTTATAATGTAATGAGGAATAACTTTATAACAGCCACCTGACAATATTCTTTACTTAATCTTCAACTAGCTGGTGTCCGCGACTCCGTCTGCGGGGGATTTGATTTATTGTTTATATTTTAGACAATTCACACAATATCTTTATCAATTATAGCCTATATGTTATTCTTATGTAGAAGAAGAATATATTCAATAGTTTTTGCTTGAAAGAGTGACAAATATCCATACTTACAAACATTCACGTTTACATTATTAGTAGGATTACCTTATGACAATAACTGCAATCAAACTCGTCGCCCTTAAAATAAGAATAATTAATAACGGACGCTGAAATATCGCCCGTCTGCACAAGCCCGTAGGTCAAAGGGTTGTTAAAGAAGACCCACCTAAGTAAATAAAGTAGGTCGTTTTCATTAAACCGTCGCATATTTCACTTGGACCTGCCGACGCCTCACAAATTACTGAAATAAGGGCCCAAAACCTCGTTTGTCTTAAGTAGGTATAATTTCGCGAGACAGACTAATTAGACGGGAATTAATTAAACAGGAAAACATAAACAAGTGTCGGACATTTAAAATAGGGTTATGTCTATAATGAGCATTCTTGGCCTGCTGTAGAATCTTTTAATGTATAGAAATTGTATTGTTAGTGGGTTTTTTGTACTCAACATTGTGAAGGAAAACAGAATACTTTGGAGAACAATCCAAAATCGAAGGGGAAAGATGATTGGGCACCTTGTGCGACATGACACCTTCTTTAAAAACATAATAGAAGGAAAGGTAGAAGGGAAGAGAGGGAGAGGAAGACCACGGCTAACATATATGAGACAAGTTAAGGAAAAGGTGTCTGTCATGACGTATAAGGAGGTCAAAGAGATGGCACTGGACAGAGACAAGTGGAAAGAAATGCATCGGTTTTACTCGCGCGCAATTTCTAACTACCATTTCTAAGTTCTAAGGCAATCAATCATCAAACAAAAACTTTGTGAAAACGGATATAATAGTGTAACTGACTAAGGTAAAGGCACCTATGTTGGACGCGGGCCAATCATGGACATTTATTGTGTTTTCTTCCAAAATTAAGGAAACGCGCAGTATTTTTTTTTTTTCAAATATCAATACCGATCAGTTGTGCTTGTATTATAGCTGTCATAACAACTGCTTTTGACAACTGACACCCTTTTTGATTGCGGCCATAACGTTTGTTAGTTTCGCGGTGTCATTTGGTGTCGGGAATCATAATGTCTTACTAGAATCGCGATACAAGTAGATTATCATCTTATTTTGTGTCTGGTGTATCGTCTTTGTTTGAAATTTATATTATTTAATGATTTATGAATAGAAATGCATTCATTTTATATTATAACCTATACTGTAAAATGATTTAGTCCTAAAACACAACACTGGATTTTTACTGTCCATTAATGGTGTCTAACTAGGAGTGTTGTTTATTTATATTATTTTATTGTACTAAGATTGTACTGATTAAGAAAAGATTAATTATAAACTAACATTTTCCCAGTACTTCGTCTTTGGATTTGTTCACAAAAAGGGAATAAAATAGTTTTATATAATTTACATCGACAGAGAAAACCTCTATACCAAAAGAACTTTGTAGAACGATAAAAATAACAATGTCTTAAACGGCTGAACCGATTTTAACGGGACTTTCACTGGCAGATAGCTAGTGTTACATGGAGTAACTTAGGCTACTTTTATTTGAATAAAGTTTATTGTTCCGCGGGTAAAACCGCGGGGCACAGCAAGTTTAAAATATAAACAATTTAATGTAAGGACTTTCCTCTTAATAATTTTTTTTTTACAATATCTTCGAATAAGATATTAATAAAGAATTTAAGGGACGACAGTCTTTGAAAATTAATTGTTATCTGATGACAAAGAAATTTACGACATGGTACTTTTTCATGTTCTATCATTGATATAATATTTTTTCATTAAGTCGTCTCCGAATTTGTACAAAATGAAACTAATTTACTTATGTATCATTTTCTATTTCATTAAAATAGTAATATTTAATATTTTTAAAATTTTCAGATATCTGTTTAATGTATATATTTATATCGTATTACTAGCTGTGCCCCGCGGTTTCACCCACGTAGACTTAATTTTACGCCCTCGTGAGCTTATTTTTTTTAATGAATAGTAGCCTAAGTTACCCCTTGTAACATTAACTATCTGCAAGTGAAAGTCCCGTTAAAATCGGTCCAGCCGTTTCGGAGTTTAGTCGGAACAAACCGCCAGACAGACATATAGAGATTTGTTTTTTAAATTGGTTTTCTAGTTCAGTATCGTGCATAATTTCATATGTATATAGTGAAAAGCTGTTCAGTAGGAATTACAAACAGACATTTCAATTTTATTTATCTGTATAGCGTACTAGCTTCCGAGTGTTCGTACGCGTAATTAATTTTAAATTATTTTATGCGAGTCCTTAATTTTGTATAGGTATTCCTTTAACAAATAAAATTGATTAAATTCATTTGGAAACCGAAATTAACAAACATTATATAAAGATATAAAAATATTGTGTTAGTGCAGTGTGTGGTGACCTTTACAATTAAATACAGCACCAAAAGAGGATTGGCGAAAAATCTACCAATGTTTCAGGGCGGCTACGAAGACGGTCTCGCCGATCCCCTTGTTCAGATCGCGATCACGATTGGTGTAACTCAATCGAAACTTCGAGGTACGTTATTTTCAAAATATTATCGTGATAAGTCGTAATATAAGTAAGTATTATCGTAATATTTTGTATTACGTGTGCCCTGCGTTTTCACCCGCATAGATTTAATTTGATTCTCGCGGAACCATTTTTTTTTAATAATCGTATCCTAAGTTACTCCTGATAGCATCAGCTATCTGTCAGAAAGAAAGAAAATCCCGTTAAAATCGGTCCAGCAGTTTCAGAGAATACTCGGAACAGACAGACCGAGAAAATATTGAAATTTGGTTTTGTATATCATTACCGTATATTTTGTGACCGTATTCATATGCATTTAGTGATAAGCTGTTATTTTGGTATTACAAACAGACAATTCTATTTTATTTATCTGTACAGATATAGATATGTTGTATCAGAACTCTTCCTTTACCAACTGAACTGTAAACGAATATTCCATCCACACTATTTGTTCACAAAACTTTATGACAGTTTCAACAACAACTTGATATTCTACAGTATAATAAAATACATTAAGTATACAATTCAAATTCTAGATCGTATGAGATGCAATGTATCTGTGTTCTCATTTCGCCGTATTTCCGAGCCATTGCCATCCCGAGTGGAATGCATTACCCTTTGTGGGTTGACATCTGAGAGCATACAACCTCTTGCTTGCCACTCGCATGTTTTACGGAAAACTTGGGCGGCCATTATGTTGAGAGTTACCATAAACGCTTTTTTTTGTTTTCTTTTTAAGAATTCTTTTAGATACTTCTATTTATTCTTCTTCTGTATATTTCGTTCTTAAAAGGGTCGTGGTGGCCTCGGGGTTTGAGCAGTCGCCTGCTACATAAGCGACCCAAGTTCGAATCCCAACGGCTTGCACCAATGAGCTTTTCTAAAAACTTTAAATTAAAATCTAATTTAGGTATGTGTTGTTTAGAGAATCTTCAGGAGATAGAGAGAGAATCCCGTGGTTCGTGAATTGTGTCTGGTTGTTTTAGTCTTCTTTGGTTTCTTCTCGCATCCTACAATAATCTAATTTCGGCTGTAAATAAATTATAAATAAATATATTTTATGCTAGCGAGATTAACCGTCTTGCCCCCAAGGCGGTTAGTTACGCTACACTAGATCTTGAAAATTGGGTGCTATAACACCTTTAGGATAGGGTATGACATGAAGAGCGTCTACTTTTACCGCACCGGAACGTAAGTAACAATAAGGAGCACTTGATTTTACGACTCATAGTGCTTGGTATTGACAAATTTAAATTTCTATAGAAAAAAAATTAATTTCACTGTTATGTATCGCACGCAACTATCGATATTCTGGTCGAATTACTCCAAATGACAGTTCTGTGTTCAAACCCATGGAAACTAATCCCAACCCAAGTCCTAGTGCCCTTAAACCGATATTTGCATAATATGACATTGTTCAATCTGTCCGAAGATTGTAACTCAATTTATGGGCTACAGCCCTTCGGCCTATTGTCAATCACAATTAAATATTCAAAACAAAACAAAACTTTGGACCGTTTAAATTAGGTACCTATCGATCATCAAAGCAAATACATTTTGTAAACAGCTTTTGTTTCATATTCTATGCTAATCACCAGTTTTGGTTGAAAATAAATTGCGTCTTTGTTCTAGCTTAACACAGGTTTATTCTGATTTACTAAATTCAAATTTACATTTGTAATTTAATTAATTGTGTTTATTTTAACTATTTGTTCTTTAAATAAACAGTAACATTGCTGGAATTTTAATCAAACCTTGTAGGCAGCGAGACACTCAGTTATACAAGTTTTTTAATTTGTGAAAACTTTTTATTCAATAATGGAGATAAGGTAAAGTCAACAGTCATGGGCAGTATAAGCGAATTTTTTTCTAGTTTGCTCTGTAATATCTTTATTTTTCGACATACATTCTTAAAGATTTGGCGGTAAATTAAAAGCTCTTTTCTTAATCAGAATTTAATGTTTAATTTCAGATTAGTATTTAGTACAATGAATTAATATAAATAAACAACACTCCTACTAAGACACCATTAATTAAATAATATTAATTTCAACAACGACGATACACCAGACACAAAATAAGATGATATGTGCATCGCTATTTTAGTAAGATATTACGATTCCCGACACCAAATGACACTAACAATTGTTAAGGCCGCAATTAAAATGGGTGTCAGTTGTCAAAAACAGTTGTGATGACAACTACAATACTGGCACAATTGATCGGTATTGACATTCGAAAAAAATACTGCGCATTTCCTTATTTTTCGAAGAAAAAACCAAAATGTCCATGATTGGGCCGCGTCCAACATAGGTGCCGTTACCTACCTTACTTGGTTATAATATATTTTTTAACTAAGCTATCAATTACAATTCCTAAGTTTAAATTTGAAGCCTGCCTGGGGAAAGTTTTGAGAGGCCTTGATTTTTCACTTAAGGACCAAATCGATTACTTTTAATATCTCAATGATATCGAGTTCCTTCGTACTTGATTTAAGTAGAAACACAGTATATAGGATTACCAAGCAGTATGGTAACTAGGCTAAATTTTGACTCCTTTATTTACTGCCAAATGAATATAGATTTATCGTTTAGAAGGTTAGAAAAGTATCGGTCAAACACCTAAATGACGTATATTCTGTCATCCACGATGTTTCTCAATGACAGCACTGCCAGAGATGCTTAGAATCTCGTAGATTCACGTGACTGTGTGTGTGACATTTGGAACGACTTGTTCCTAGTTACTTAACAGCTTGTGATATTCTTATTATGTGTCATGACGATTTGAAAGTACTTTGTAAGAAGTTTAATTAAATGAGTATATTTTTGAGGAGCTTGTGGCACAGTTGCTATTGCGCATATCATTCGATCAACGAAGTTAAGCTACCCTTACACAAGCCAGTAGTTCATTGGGTACTGTCTTAACCCAGATTACCGATTTTCCTCATAGAAGAGGTTACGAAGGTCAGATGGCAGTCACTTCGTATAAAAATCTGATGATCACCCACATCGGGTCGAATCAAGTGCCGACACCAACAATGTATGGGATGAAGCCAGGGAGATGATAATAATGATTTATGATATTTATTTCGATCAGCGAATTTAAGCAACTCTAACCCAAGCCTGTACCTAGTTGGATGGGTGACCATTATACTTTATATCGCACGCTCAGAACGATAGGGACTCAACTCCAAATATTGCAAAAATAATTAAAATCATCATTCCACCCCAAGTTTTGAAACAAATCTGATTTTTTTCATTTATCGACATAACATAATATGCGATATGTATACTGTGGTAAATGTCTACATGGAAATACTTGTTCTTGTATAAGTGACCTTTTACCAATAATTTCCAAGCTCCGTTAATACCTCTACAAATTCACTTAATGGAGTCCACAAACTTGGAGCCATTAATTGGTTTGTAAATGGTGAGGGTACTATTAGCACATCGATTTTCAAACGATGTTGGAAATCCGTTATGGCAATTCACTTTAGAAAAGTTCAGACACAAGGTACGGCGTTATATAAGCACTGAACCTATGTAATTAATGCTGAATTAGTTTGCGTATTGGTGTGGTTGGTAATGTACACCTAGGTACATCCATATATAAATAAAATTAAAGTGTCTGATTGTAATTCAATAGCTTTTCACTAAATGCATATGAAAGAATACACGGAATAAACATTGCATACCCATATTTTTCAATTATTCTCTATATGTCTGTCCGTCTGTCTGTCTGTCTGTTTGTTGGGGGCGAGCTTATTGCCATTAACGGAACACTCTGGCCTGCTACTGGGAAATTTCGGACGGAAGAACCTAGAACCTCAAGTTTCTGATAACTAGAGCAATGAGGTAGACTTGCAGTCTAGAAGGGTCGCTGAAGGGGTAAGCAGAGGTGTAGTAATAACTACACGCAGTTTTCGCATAAGAAGTGCGAACGTTAAGACCATCGCAGTCTCAGGCACTATACATATATCTTCACTTCTCAAACAATAAGCAGCCTGCCTCACGATGTTTTCCTTCACCGTAAAGCTCGTGGTGTGAAATCACATTACCTACTGCATTTTAAAAACTTGAGTTATTTGCTTAGAAGGCGACTAGTCAAACCCCAAAGCATTTAAAAAAAACATTCGAATTGATAACCTCTTTCTTTTTTGAAGTCGGTTAAAAATACCTTAAAGACGAATATAACATTAAGGACACAGTTTACAATTTCCATTGATGGCACGCATCAATAAGCCAATAAACACGTCAGTATGTTCAAAACATGTGATACACGGGAACGTTTGCAGTGTATCAATAGCAAATTACATAAATCCCTTCATTCGGTTCCCGCTTAACCTTTCCATAGACCTGAAGGCGGCGCATAAATCAAATAACTTTTCGAAGCACGTCCTTGTGAGTTTTTACCCTGGATATAGGTACAAGTGGATGCGAGAGGTTGCTTATTTTACTCGAAGCGATCGTAAATCTTCCCTTGAGCATAGCCGTATAAATTTGAAAATCAAATCGGTACATTATTTTGTGCTTTCAGCTACACTGATTCCTCGCTGCCTACAATACAGCTTCCACACTTTCCTATTCAGCAAATGATTATAGTTTAACTGTTATTGATATTACGTTGTATTACATTATGTTCACTATTATTTTTTCTTTGTTTTCCCCGCATAGTATATTGCATGAATGATGCCGTTCGGATCCACATTTTTGATCCACCGGTGGACGAATTGTATTTTTATATAACACTAAATATTTTTTAAATAAAAGTAGCTTATTTAACTCCTTGTAACATTAGCTATCTACCAGTGAACGTCCCGTTAAAATCGGTCCAGACGTTTCAGAGATTAACCGTAACAAATAAACAGACACAGATAAAAAAAATATGATTTTTTTATTTTTATGTCAGTAATTACTTCCATATGCATTAAGTGAAACGCTGTTATTTTGGAATTACAAACAGACACTGCAATTGTATTTATCTGTATAGACTTACTTGCCTGCTCTGGGAGAACGTACGAGAACTCGACATTGTTCCCGGTCTTGTGCGGTTTCTTGCCAGTCTGTATAGATTATTTTCTATGCCGCTCTGGTCCACCCTGCCATGTTGTGATAGCCATCTATTAACAAATTCTAGATAGTCAAATTTAGAAAAAGAAGCCTGCCGGTAGTAAGAAACGTACAACCAATCACCAATTCAATATTAATTAGGATTCCAGTGATTTTTGTCACTAGACCATATTCCAAATACTCAGTAGTTATATTGGAAGAATGAAAATCCCTGATACTTAAAAGCGTTGTATTTTATAACAGTTTCCAGTTCAGTAACTTATACGATAAAATGTAAAAGATATTTTAATCACAATTTTAATCTTCGCAAAGCAATCTTTGCAGTGGTTGAAACAAAACAACCTTAATTGCTCTACAGAAATTATGAACCTCGGAAAAAGGATTTTATTCTGAGTTTGAGCATAAATTCTAAAGCTGGTCGCTTACTGGTGGCTTACTTTAGATATTTTGTGTTGGCCCTGTGGTTTGAGTAGTTAACAATATATTATATTAATACTGATCTGTATCAAAAAGGTTGCTTACTAATACACATATTTTTTATGACGACAAGTCAAGCACATTCTTAAAGGTAAAAAACATTAGGAATCCTCCATACGTTTGAAGAAAAACTTAAAAGTGTATGTGACACTGTCCTTAGGTGGCGGACTCACCATCTTTCGCGTTGGCACCTAACGAGGTGAATAGTGGGTGTTGTTATACTGTATGGCAACTATTACCGTTTGTGAAACTCTAATTAATCTAGTGCAGAGTTTTGAAGGAAATATTTCAGGAAACCAATAAGCCCTCTCTAAGTAGAAATTCAAAGATTAAGCTCTTATATACATACAAACATACACATGCTCACGCCTGTATCCCATGGGAATAGGCAGAGACCACCGTTCACCACATGCTACGATCCTTACATAGTTCTATCACTTCATCCACGTACATGCATCTCCTCATACACTTCCTGCGGTTACAAGAGCTCCTTTTTTTTATTAATTTGGTCATAGTAGTTCTTCCTTGGACGCCTTCTGACACGTCCGCTCACATTCGCTCTATAAATTCGATATGTCCAAACCATCTCAACATATTTCTTTCAATTCTAGTCACTACATCAATCTTCAACTTGCAGCTGTCTCTTATCACACTATTCTTCATTCGGTCTACTATGGTCTTATATCTTAAGTCTAAAGTGGTTAATGTACCTCTGTCTACACCTTCAGGAACCTTTGAACCGTAAATAGTATCTATGGTTAAATTAATTTAGACAAAACATCATATCAATTCAACTTACTAACACGCGTGTACGAAGTTAGCTATTAGACAATTTAACTTCTAGTTTGAGCTGTCAACCTAAGTTTGATAACTTTCGTAAGCAAACTGATTGTAAACTACGTCTAATTTTAAAGTTTAATGTATAAATACCTATCGTAATATATAGTCATAGCTTTTAGGGAGTGAGTGAACAAGCAGTACGACGAATATAATATTTTGAATTTGAAGAATTTATCAGATAAAAATTTAGTTACAGCATACAGTCCTATGCAAAAGAATTACACAACAAAGAATGTGAGGCAATCATAGGGCCAAGGCTTAAGATGTTCCCAACAAGTTCATGAGTATATGGGATGAGAGCCAAGGCAAGGAGCGACTACAGACTAAACTACATAAAGACTACTTTGACTAAATACTAAATACATCTGTCTACATACGCTAGGTATGTAGACAGATGTCGTTTGGAGTTCAATCTGTCTAGATGTACATACATATATGCATATGCTAACGCTGGTTATTATGTTACAAATAAATATCTTCACAAGATTCACACGTGTGGTTTACTTGGAGCCAAAATCATGAGTACTGTATAGCTGTGATGCAATGGCTAGATGGCGAATGGACTTGCTTATCCGAATTCAGGGGACTGCAAGTAGTCCTCTGTCAATTACGAACAATTCGATCAAATGACCCGGGTGGTGCAAAAGTATTGATGATTGCAATCAATCATTTTGAATGATCCTGTTCGCATGATCGGTTTTCATGTAAATATGCTTAATAAATAGAATTAATATTTAAATTTAGTTAATAATAATAGTTAATATAATGAGTTAGTTAAAACGGATTTGAGATTTAGAAATATTAAATAGTATATAATTAGTACTATTTTAAATTTTGATTTTGATTGCATATAGCGTTTAGTATTTAATTTAAAACGAGCAAAGCTCGGCCTTCCAGGCCATAGGTACAATATTCTCTGTACCTAACTCCAAGCTATATTGAAGTGAAATAAATATCTACTAAAAATTTACCAACATTACACATAAGTGGTATCAAATTTATAACAATATTGCGTAGGTGCCATGCCATGTAACCATATTAGTTGGTACAAGTTCGCGGTTGCGAGCCATAAATCATAGTAAACGTAGATTTATTCGGACACATGTCATTGTAGCAGAGCTTTGGTAATACTGATAGTTTGTTTTATTAAGTGAATGTCCAGACTAAAGATTATCTATATCTATAAATCTATAAAAAATAAAATTGAAGTGCCTGTTCGTAATTCTAAAATAACAGCTTTTAGACATAACAAAAAAAAAATTTTTTTTATTTGTTTGTTCCGGCTAATCTCCATAACGGCCGGACCGATTTTAACGGGAAAAAAAGTAACTAAGGCTGCTTTATAAAAAAACATTAAGCTACACGGCTAGGTTACATCGTAGTTCGCTAGTTTATAGTATAAATAGAAACTACATTGTTTGTAATTATGCATAATAAAAAAAATTGAAACCGGTGGTAGCATTTATAGCCTCGTATAGTGTATTGTATCTGTGTCCTTCTGACGATTTGGAAGTACTTTGTAAGAAGCCTAATCTAATATTATTTTTTTTTAATTTATTTGTTTTCACGTAGTAAAAAGATCAAATCATATCTATTTCGAAACATGAAACCTCGTACTTAAACTATACGCACCATTCAAATACAGTACCGAACGAATATAATCTTGATAACTATCTCCCACATAGCGCAGGTAGGCGACAAAGGTAGGCATTCATACAGATAGCAGTTTCTCATTCACGTAAGGTTATCTAAGTTTAACGAAGGTAAGGGGACTCCGCGTTATGCTATTGATAAAGGTATTCATATAAAGAGCAAGTCATAATATATGTGTGCGTGAACTTTGATCAACTTTAGCTTGCGAATAAAGATTCCAGAATTGGGTTGAAATCCAGAAAAAGCAACCTTCGGAACCCGTCGGTAATTTTTATCTATACTAATATTATAACGAGGAAATATTTGTATGTATGTATGTTTATAACGAATTGGGTAAATTTTTCATTGAATGCTACATTATCACTGATTGATATAGTTTATATTATATCCCCGTACTCCCACGGGAACGGGAACTACGCGTAAAACCGCGTGATGTCCGCTAATAATACAATAAAATCCTGTAAATTATTTGAAAGTAGCCTGAAAGTACTTTATTTTACTAGAGTCTAAAAAATAAATGTATTAAGATTTTTTATGTTGTCATTTTATGACGCAAATAAGTCCTAATTGTGATAGGAGAAATATTTATTAAACATACATACATACATACATACATATGCTCACGCCTGTATTCCCCGAAGGGGTAGGCAGTGTTGTATTCACAACATCCACTTTTCACCGAAGATGATTAAGTGCCGACGTCACAGATGGTGAGTCCATCGCCGTCTCAGACACTTTACATACGTCATTGAATTACTTCTCAGAAATATGCAGGTTTCCTCACGATGTTTTCCTTCACCGTAAAGCACGTGGTGTGAAATCACTGTACATAAGTTTTTAGAAAAAAACATTGTTACAGGCCCTGCTGGGATTCGAACTTGCGTCGCTTGCGTAGCAGGCGACTGCTCAAACCTCAAGGCCACCATGGCTCTTATTAAATTACTAACATATTAACACAATTCATCAATACCATTTTAAAATCTGTTAATTGGTTTCTCAGCAAATATAACATTGCCTTTATAATCTAGATAACATGTATTGACGATCTATTGAAACCGCTCCCTTATTTAAAACCATCAATTTCTTAGGGTATCCCCTCGTTATATTTAATATAGTTTGCAAACTAATCCCCCGATAACTTTCCTCCAACGGGTTCGGGAACATCTTTGTCTTACTCGAATCAAATCAAAATCTTATTGTTGCTACGGTATCTATACTAGTTATAATACCTTAGTAAATTTTGTTCATTATGTAATGTTACATACAATCTTTTGTTGTCGAGCTTGAAGATATCACTTCAGAATTTGTAAGGTTTTAGGACTTTATCGTTTTGGGACTAGCCTATTGTGACAACTTATCTTTAGAGTTAAATTTGAATTTCTATTTTGAGATGTATACCTAGTATCTTTCTATTTTATCTGAAATCAGTACCCTAATACCAAATACTTCTAAAAGATTATTAATATCCTATTTATAATCTGTACCATAATGTATATATTATGTTGGTGATACTGTCAATTGTCTGGGCTATGTTGGTAGAATTGTTATTTAGAAATACGTCACTTCATGTCAAGTAGATATTTAAATTCAGAGTGTGTTTATTCATGGGCAAAGTATTTTTTTTTCAAGTATGTTATCACAGTTTGAAAAAGTATTATTTAACACAACAATGGCCGTGAATTACATACAAATCATTAATAAACTACATTACACTAAACGCTGCTGAGGTCCTGAGTTGGTTCCTTGAAGAGGTAGGAAGAGGTGTATTTATTAGACCCATATTCTGCCAGTTATATTTAAGCATGTAATAAATAGCAAGAGAGCAAGTCCATTAACTGACAATTCCAGACTCCACTTGGAAATCTCAGATGAAAGTGAAACCAGGGCCTCGTGTTCCGAAGAAGCGTTTGCAACCACTAGACCAACGAGGCAGACTTCAGATATCTAAAGTAAATTGATTTCACATTGCTTATCTGAAGCATTTATGTCAAGTCAAGTGAAACGTTATGACTTCGTAACTTGATAAAACTACCAACTTCTAAATCTTCCAACACGTTACGTAAGTTGAATAATCTCGGCACCACGCTGCGTTTCCCAGTTAAACGGTTTTCATTGAAAAAGCAGACACTGGTCCCTTAAGACCACCTGCTGGGTAAAATGGCGATGGAAAATTTATAAGACGAGGAAATGCGGCATTACTGAAGGATCCTCCATTCAAAATCAAGTGTGGGATACTTGGTACAAAAGATTGTTTGATTATCCTCAAAGATACTGTTACTTAAGATTTGGTTTCTTAGAAAAGAATGGGCTTGGTGTGTCGTAAAATTTTGTTTCCGAATTAATATTAAAACTAGCGCGATTTCACCCGCGTAGATTTAATTTGAATCCCGCGGAACTCAAAATCTATTTTTTAAATATAAGTAGACTAAGTTACTCCGGATGCCTACGTCATAGTAGCTTTATGCATGTAAGTCTCAACCCGATCGGATTAAAATTGACAAAGTTTCGTACAAACTTTCATCCCCTAATTTATCGCCATGGGGGTAGAATTAATCAAAATCCTTTCTTAGCCTACGTCATAACATCTATATGCATGCCAAATTTCAGCCCGATCCGTCCAGTGGTTTGGGCTGTGCGTTGATAGATCACTATGTCAGTTAGACAGTCACCTTTCAGTTATATATATTTAGATAACAAGGTACCAGCTTCTCTTGTGAATCCTTCTCAGCAGACTAGTTATTGAACTGATGGAATTATTCCTTCAAGTACCACACTGAATAAAGTATTTAGATTTTCCTACTGCTGATTAACTAAAGAATATTGTCAAAGCAAAATATAGGACATTTTTGTTCCAAACAAACAAGAACAGGTGAACTAAATCTTAATTGCGAAGACTCATTACCAACTTGCCGACTTCCAAGAACTTTTTACAAAGGGAGGTAAGGAGGAAAACAGCTTGATTTTTTGGTAAACAACTCTATCAAAGTTATGGAAGATATAATATAGACAGTGAGGAGGGTCAGAATTCACTAAATTATCGCTACATCATAGCCCGAGAGGCCAAGGGCCGCCCAAGGGATTGCCTTATAAAGGACCGTGTGATCAGGATTTCTTATTTGTTTTTATCTTTCTACTGAATTTATTGTAATTTTTTTCTTTATTCCAATACTAGTCTCGGAGAATTAACGTTAGTTAAAAAATAACTTGGCTTAAGTGCATTGATTAAGTTAAGTTCGCTTCTTTATAAAGCCACGTATGTGCAAAAATATAGTCTTCAGTAAAAAGTGTATGTAGTCCCTTATTTAGGACCTCCTTGGAAAGCGTAAAGATAGTGATCTCGTTTGATTATATCTGAATTGAAATAAAAGTGGTGTTATCCTTTGTGAGGTTCTGCGTTTGATACTTTTGTTTTGATTGGTTTGAAAAACAAAACAATTGAATACCGACTGTTGTAAAACACTACAAAATACACACAATGTTCATATTATTTTCATAAACGATTAATTAATTCAACTTTGTTTATATATATACCTACGTCAAGTATACAACGAGTGCGTGTTTCCACCTATACAAAAGAGCAAGAGGAAACAGTAAAATATATTGAAGCTGCTATTATTTTTTAGTATGAATGGGACAACACGAAAGCAGCCTTTATTAATATTATCATTATACTTAGTGAAAATGAACAGTGGTCTCTCTACCCCCATGGGATACAGGCGTGAGCATATGTATGTATGTACTTAGTGAAAATATTTGAAGACAATGCGAAAAATTCCCAAAACGAAGTAAATCGAAAATATCATTAATTAAATTGTTGTAATAAAATCAATATAGAACTTAAGACGTTTCTGTAACAGAAAAATATACACCAAGGTTCTGAAACATAAATAAATTTAATTAGAAATTATAATAAATAAGTAAAATACCTTCTAATTCTAATGAATAAAATAGTTGGGTAGGTGACGGAGTATTGTTAACAAACAGTGAAGTTACAAAAAGCTCTCCAAACTAGTTTACGACCTACGTTTTGAACAAAATTAATTAGAAAATAAATTTGAAACAAGGCTTGCCTAAAACACCCTGTCTGCCTTACTCCCCAAGGCCACAGGCAAACAAACTGGGTCTGCGAAACTATTCAGCAGATCCCCAAGTCGCATAAACTAGTGGGTAACGCTGGCATAATTTCGCTTGGCAGCCTTGAAATGGAACTTTTCTGCTATGCCAAGCCTATTATTACCTTAGTCATTCATTGAACCGGGAATTTGAATAGTTAGACATAATCTATTGAAAACCAAATTGCACAATAAGACATTCCAACTTTAAAAAAATTACGTAACGAACTATTAAAGTATACATTTTATGAGCTTTATATAGTATGAATAGTAAACCAGTTTTTTGAAATAACAACATGTGCTTATATGAGCGTGAGGATTTTCACTCTAGAACTTAGTCAAATGTCAGTTAAACACGTAAATACGTATAAGTCACGTGACCAACCACGACAGGACACTCCTTACTGACAATACCCCAGGGCCTCTCATTATCTCGCAGATGCGCGTGTGTCATTACAAATGATTTGTTCCCAGAATCCGTACTACTTGGAGAAAGTTTATATTTATTATGTGCTAATGTATTCCAATTTCCAACTTAAAAAAAAATTGGGTATCGTATGATGGGTAAACTCTTTCAACGTGATGATTCGATGTGATGTTCTTTGTACGTAAAGCACAGACACGTCTCGATGATGCACATATATAGAGTCGAGACCTTTGTAGGCGCTTATTTTTTGCACTTTAGCACAACTTTGTTGAAGCTGTCTTTGTTATACTTACTATTTATTTTTGTGATAAAGTGTAGTTGTTGCTCACTTAAGTTTCAATCCTTATTGAATGATATGTGGAATATAATACAATGGTTATGTATGTTTTAAAATGAAATGCAAAGAACTATAATGCCTTAAAAATGTATAGCATAAAACACAAAATAAGCATAAAATTAAGGAACTTTTTACGTTATTATTAAAAAAGTACCACCAGCTGCCAAATGTGCGCCTGAAAAGTCTCGAACCTATTTAGGCTCCTTCTAAAACGAAAACTTGCTCACAGTATGATGATTTATAATATCCTCTTCTCCAGCACTAATTCTCAGCACGATTACGGGCAAACTGCGGCCCTACGCACCCCCGTCCAAACTTAGAGATATAAATATCAAAAGCAACATTTACA
The DNA here is from genome assembly GCA_929442735.1 of Watsonalla binaria. Lineage (NCBI taxonomy): Eukaryota > Metazoa > Arthropoda > Insecta > Lepidoptera > Drepanidae > Watsonalla > Watsonalla binaria. The sequence continues at coordinate 9,242,642 of OV838924.1, read as the reverse complement.
TGGCTTTTAGTATTCTTACGGCGTCGTCAACTTGGGTAACATTTCACCGTGTTCACTTTAGCTTGACTAAATCATGCGAGGGTTACTCAACGAATGAACGTGAGCTGCAGATCTGATTACCTTCTTATTATTGTTCCGGAGTCCGGACTGTAATGGGACATAGGGCTCATTGCGTTTTAACTTATCAGGCACATCAAAAGATTCCAGGGGGCCAACTATGGTCGTTTGAAGCAGGGAGTTCTAAGCTTCGACGTTTTATTTCATGTCATAAAATGAAACGTCACCGATTTAAAAGTAATTTTCTTAATCACTTAAGCGAGGAAGGGTCGGAGAAAGAACTTCACTTCAAACAATTATTATTGAACTTAACTTAAGTTAAGTTCGTGTTATCCAATCAACTAAACTGTCGGTTAAATGGGTAGTGTGTGGTGTACCGTCACGAGTTTTGTGCGCTGACCTTGAATGTGCAGTGTCGCTTCACTTCACTTCTTATTCATAGCCTCTTTGTGTGTGTGTTTGCTTGGCGCGAGCGCGAGTAAACATGCGCATTTCCCTGCACTATTCTCTCTTAGCGCTCAAAACTCATGTCGGACATACCTGCATGTTTACTTGATTTTCGGATATTAGTAGCAAAAATGCCTACTTAAGATGAACATTAAATATGGCATTTGTTGTCTGATAGTTTACTTTGGGACGAGATAGCGCTACCCGATAATTATTCAACTGTATTGGTGATACTATTTTATAATAATAGATTTTTTGCTAACAGACGATTTCTTAGATTCCCACATATCTTGAAACTTGAAGGCTTTTTGATATATACCATCATTGACTATTCTGTGATATTACCGTGTAAATATTGGTTGGGCGAGTTTGACCGATGCCCGTCTCCCACGCACCCGGAGGTATGAATAAATCATGGATGAATACGGAATGCACGTGAACGCTCAACTCGCATACAATTTACATTTGAGAATGTGAATTTTTGAACACCTAAAGCATTGCAGAAATTGCATTGTTGCAAACAAGTAGACGGTGACGTGGTCTACACTTATTGAGTTCCGACGCCTCCAACGGTACTACAAATAATGATAAGTAGTTTTGGAGTTCTGAGGGAACATATTCATACATACCGGTCAAAATCATAACCTGCTTTTTGCTGTAGTCGAGTACATATATAACTGCCTGGGCAGTAGTAGTAGGGAGGAAAATGTTTACTTTATGCAGTTGAGGTGAGTTGAGACAAGTGGTTATCGTAGCTAATGGACGCGTGCATCACCGACGCTATAGGTCCAGAAAAATCTCATTACGCACTTCTTGATGTTACCCAGACTAGACTGCAATCACTCAACAAAACCACGTACAGGTGCCGTCACGACCTATAAGCGCTCTGCGAAAGTAGTGTAAATCCCATAACTTTTTTTGAGTCAGTTTCATAACCCTGAGGTCAACGCTCATAAATCGCGACGTCATCTGTAAGACCTAATAGCTTCCTACCGAAGTCACAGATAGGTTATAACCTATGAATGAATGCTGATGTAATAGTAATTATAGTATTTAACTCAGCCTTGCAAAAGATTATTGGTACTATTGAAAATCTTTCCACAAATCACCAGTTATTTTGGCCAATAAATGGGCAAGCAATGATTGACAGTTGAGAAGGCCTTATAAATATGGGTCAGTGTCCTAATAAAGACAAGTTGTAGTCCTCCTGACCTTAATTGCTATGTGAATGTAAAAACACATTGTGCTCGTATCTGGGAACTTTCACCGAAAATGCTGAATAATATAGCGTCTGAAACGTCTCGCAAAAACACAATATGAGCCTTATTTACCAATAGATATAGTCCCTGCATGTTTACTGTCTACAGGGGGGTCAACTAGGATCGTTTAAGCAGCCCAACATTTAATTTTACGGTACCAAAATGAAACTACAAAGGTTAGATACACTGTGCTTAAACCGATGGTGGTTGGCCCCGAAATCTTCGTATCACCTAGCGTGCTGAATTCGTCAACAACAATTACAATCACAGTTTTACTACTGACTTTGATTGTGACTGCCTCTTCGGTTGTAGGGCTCGATCTCCGAGTCAGGCAATAGGTTATTAGATTTTCCGTCTGTAATTTCACAGTAGCAGCTTAGTATAATGGCAATATGCTTGTCAGGCTATAAGCTATTAAAAAAAATGTTTGTTGTTTAATATTTTACAACTTTTTGAACTATAATTACACACCATGGATTTGAAAAACCTTTGTGGTTCAGATCAGCTTATTCCAAAATAGTTTACATAAAAAAATAGAGGAGGATCCGAGGTTTTCAATTCGATAGTACATTTAAATTTTTGCGTACATTTTTTTGGGTACGACTGATCCGAATTGGAACCGTAGTAAAGCTGAATAGTCTAATATATTTTTGTACTGTGTGATATAGCTATACCGATACTGGGAAAAACTGGTTTTTGAAATATTAAGTAAATCTTCCGGACAGCTTATTTTTTATGGACATGGTGTCCGCATTTGGTAAATGGAGGTTACCTCCACTGCTTAACTGGAAAAAACGGACGAGACCCAAGGTCCTCAGTAGATCGAGAGAGCTGTGACCTCTTTTCTGTATAAGGTAGGCATAGTAAGGGCTTCCACCCTGGTGTTCGATGTTTAGGCGGGGCTTAACAGGCCAGACGCAGGAGAGGTCATGGTGAAGCGTTTGAAGACTAGCACGTGCATCCTCCACAAATAACCAGCCGCGTTATTCTGAAAATATTCTCACCATCACACTTTGACACATTGACATCGAGTGTCGGTTTCGAAGATACGAAATTGTACCATCGTCTATGTATTATTATATATCAATTTCCTATGATTGAAACCGACGTTCGACATCGACTTCGTAGCTGAGAAACCTTACAGAATAACGCGGCAGGAGCAACACCGTGGGGTTGCAAAGGGTTTATATATACATAACGCATTATCCACGTAAAAAAAATGTTGTAAGCATTGTATGTACACACGTACATAAGTTACTACATACATACATACATATGCTCACGCCTGTATTCCCCGAAGGGGTAGGCAGAGGTGTTGTAATCACAACACCCACTTTTCACCGAAGATGATTAAGTGCCAACGTGACAGATGGTGAGTCCATCGCCGTCTCAGACACTTTACATACGTCATTGAATTACTTCTCAGAAATATGCAGGTTTCCTCACGAAGTTTTCCTTCACCGTAAAGCACCGGGTGTGAAATCACTGTACATAAGTTTTTTTAGAAAAACTCATTAGTACAAGCCCCACTGGGATTCGAACTTGCGTCGCTTGCGTAGCAGGCGACTGCTCTAACTCCGAGGCCACCACGGCTCCCAATAAGTTACTGTAACCGCTTATCTACTATCAACCTCTTTAGTGGTTTACCACGACAGAAAGCCTCAGTCAAAGGCATTGTTTCGATAAAGAATCACATTTCATTAGTAGCTGTCGTTTATAAGCAGAACCCGTGTTCGTCTTTGAAGCGATATTTCAAAGGGGCCGGTTGAAAGAAGCTCGCTCGGTGCATTGTTTTCCCTAGACATTCATTTTGCAGCGGTAGAAATAGCTTTATTTTTTCAGCTTTTTAACTCTGAGATGGCGTTGGACACTTCTGTTGCTGAAGATGCGGCTCCGTCGCGTACTCTAGCAAAATTAATTGTTTGTCTTTTGTTCGTTTTTTGTTCATTGTCTACGAGAACGCTACTTATATAAATTGCTTTCGACTGGAAATTATTGCAGTGTTGTAATTGTGTTTGTTGGAATCATGATACATCCTTGGGTTTTCTCTCATTATCCTAGTTTCTTGGTTATTTAATCACTTGGATCTTCACGGTGAAAGAAAATATCTTGAAGAAACCTGCATATGTCTGAGAAATATATTCAAAATCGTATGTATAGTGCCTGAAACGATGATATACGCACCATCTATCACGTTGGCACCTAATCGTCTTCTGTGAAAAGTGTTGTTACCACAAGACCACTGTCAACTTCTTCGGGGAATACAGGCGTTAGCATAATGTATGTACCTACAAATCATGAATGCTTGTCTGGGGCCTTACCATAAGCTCGCATTTAGTACTCTGATAGTTTGTCATAGTCTGGGCCCAAACGAAGCAAAGCTTATGCTTTGGGCACAAAGAGATTTTGTGACAGTGACAGACCTATACACGTCGTATACATCTGTCTCACAATATTTGTCAATCTATTCAAGCAAAAAGAGATCATGGTAGATAAAGATACACTTAATGTGATATTTAAATATATAGGAACTAAAAACTAATTACAAGTAGAAAACTTGGCTCAAATCGGTGTCTCTCGGGATCGTGCCAAGAAGGCTGGCAGCATTGCCACGTTGAATAGCAATGCTGATTCTCTGAGCGAGAAAAGCCCCAGCCCGCTTGTCACGAGAAGCTTCTACCAGACGACGTGCAACCTCTTTGAAAAGTTGATGAGCATCTGGACCCCAAGGTCCCAGAGTTTCAACCGCAAACGCAGAAAATATGTATCCTTGACCAATGCAAGCATATTTCCGGCGCTTGAGGCACTCCTGCTGAACAGCAGCAGCACCGGCCGCCACAGCAGTGCCGGGGAGATGGGACGGAGCCAACGTATTGACACACGTGGCATCCCACACCAGCGGCCGGCCCAATCTCCACGGCACCAGCGACATACCATCCGGCCTCCGGCCATCGCTGCGCGCCAAACCTACTGGTTCCAGTACAGCAGGCACCCCGGCGGTAATGTGATTATTATTATTATTTTTCTGATATGTGAAACACAGCTTAGTGTTATTTAAAAAACGAATTACAAAAATAACAGTGTTTCTCTTTCCAAATTTACATATAGATGTGCTGAAAGCAACGCGGGACGGCAAGGCATCCGTAACGAAGTTGGGAACCAATTGGACCCAAGCGTATCATTCCACCATTGTCAAATGCGGCGCTCAACACGTATGGATAACTACGAAAAAGATTGTGATACATTTTATATCACCTTTTATTCCCGGATTTTGTCCGGATCTTAAAAAATCCAAGGTTAGCCTTCGGAGAAAGGGCTAGTAGCCCGGTTACTGGTAATAGCATTAATAGCAATTAATGGTAATAATCTAACCGACACACACTACATACCCTCGCGCCATATACATATGTATTCCCTTAAGGGGTAGACAGAGGCGTTATAATAACAACACCCATTTTTCACCGGAGATGATTACGCAACAACGTGAGAGTTGGTGAGTCTATCGCCGTCTCAGGCACTATACATACATCTTCGAATTACTTCTCAGACATATGCAGGTTTCCTCACAATGTTTTCATTCGTTTGAATTCAGTAAAACACATGTGTGAAAAACTTTTGTGCAGTTAGCACATAAGTTTTTAGAAAAACTCATTGATACAGATCCCGCTATAGGCTCACCTATTGCCACCTACTACAAGGGATTTAACATAACTGGTAAATTGTGGATGTACTATAAGTAAATCTAACTATTGGGGGCATACGCTTTTGTTAGTTACATACAAGTACAATTACCCAACTTACAATGTATATATGTTTACACGGTAAATTGAAATATATTCCCGTGAAACTGACCTTTCAAAGGAAATTGAAACGGTTACGAGATACCGGGAATACGAGCATGATATCGTTCTAAAACTTTACTGGGCACGAGAGAATAATGGATGTACTCGTAAATTGGGCTGCAGGGAGAATTTTTGGGTGCAGCATTTTTTGAGCAAATAACTTAGCTGTATATGTTTAATACGACATTTAAAACAAATTTCCATCTACACTAATATTATAAAGAGGAAAACTTTGTTTCTTGGGTTGGAATGAATAGGCTCAATAACTACTAAACAGATTTCAAAAATTCTTTCACCATTGGATAGCTACATCATCAGCGAGTAACATAGGCTTTATTTTATCCCGGTACTCCCACGGGAACTACGCGGGTGCAACGGCGTGAGGTCCGCTAGTTGTTTATAAGGTAGATAACGTTTGAGTAACACTCTGAGGGCCTAGTGCGAGTTTTTCACTGCTGCCGTCACAAGTCATCGCGTAGGCCTAAAGATGACACTATCGTGAGCCCATACAAATCTGCGCTACGTCGACGCGATGACTTGTGACTGCGATTTTAAGACGGATTGTGTGTGCTTGTTTATCAAACTTTTTTTTATTTACATATATAATTACGTATGTTCAGACGTCGACGACTGTTTAACATGAGTACTAGGTATGTCACGATTTCTATATGATAATCTCTTCACAAAATAATTTGTTGATTCCCCAATAACTTTACCTAATAAATTCGCTTATAATCTTTTTTCGTTTATAACCTTCCAAACATTATTTTAAGGCCATGAATACACTCACGTAAAATCATAAGGTATTTTTGATATACAAGATCTCTGAGGTCCACAATTCGCATGTTCGTCACGTCTGTCCCGGGCCTTAGAACTTTTTCGTTATTGCCAACGAAATTAATTCATGCAAATTAGCTACGACGTTGTCTGAAATGGGCTTAATCTTATCATCGCCATAATTGCTTGGCCTAACGCAAATAGGGTCTTCATATTTTTATCATCTTTTAATTTTATCAGATGCCAATTTGGACAAGAAATAGTAGACCGTGTAAGGACAATAGCAATTAGGAGATTTGAATATTCTGACATTGAACAAATTGTTATGAAAGATTGACAAAACAAATGAACAACGCTGATGTAGTAAATAGATGTCGAGTTGTTAGAAAAGCTGAATCGAGCTGCAATGTTCTTGATTAAGTAAATGGATCAATCTAGGGTGGTATGAGACACACCTTTGTACTGGAGAGCGAGTGATCATCCATGGAAGATCTTCCAGGCTGGTGGCATGCCTGGGGAACAGCGGCTCAAACTTTTCTATTTGGAAACTTGTATATATACTGCAATGCGCTATAAACTCACGATTTAGTATATGCACTCAAACTTTGCAATTGCTAGCGAGTAGCGCCATCTATGTAGCGAGTGGAGAAACGCTGCTACAGGATTGTATTTTTTACATGCGTTTTAAGATACAATCTCATCCGTCCCAGTTAAGGAGGCTAACAGCATTAGTACCTATCAGGCTGAACGTTAGATTCCTATTTTATTTTATTTTTTAAATAATTCTTATACGAACTTTGACAATGGGACCGTCACGCGACGAAAGATAAATTGTTATTCAATAGGTATTGCCAGATACAGAACGGAGCTTAGTTTTGCTGTGAAGGATAACCTCCTCAGAAGTCTGAGAAAAATTCAAAGACATATAACCCGCGTCACGAAATCATTATCAGCGTAAAATTGGTGTTGAAACACCTCTGAATGTAGTGCCGTGCACTACATCCTAAGGATCTTAAAACTGTGTTAAATGTAACATAGCTTGTAATAGTTGATAAACTTTATACTCAGCTTGCCTCAAAGCCTGGTCTCAGTAAAGTGTGCAGTTGTGTACAAAGAACAGTGGAGTCTCAACCGGACGATTGCTTCCTTCCTGTCTGAAGTACGTGACTCGCGATACTGTCTTGTAAGGGAGCTTGTTTGTGGCCTCTCAAACAGTATACTCTATTGAAGCACGGTTTAAATTGTGAAACATTCGAAATATAGTTGTATTTTGAGTAGCTTCAGTGTATATAGCCGCGGAATTTTTTTGTGTCAGTACATATAGAAACAAAATTGAAGAGTCTGTTTGTAATTCCAAAAAAACAGCTTATTTTTATTTATAAACAGCTAAATTTAATATACGCGGGTGAAACCGCGGGGCATAGCCAATAGATATATGTTTACTGAACAGTATGGAATCTAGACAAAAATTTTAATAAGAACGTTTGCTCAATTGAGCGTGAGGGGTGGTCACTCTTAAAGTTATCAACATTTGCTGTCAAAGTAATTTCGCATTTCTGTGTGTGTTATTGCAAGCGATTTGTTCTTAGATTCCAAACTGTTTGTAGCTCATTCTGTATACTGTGTTTATGGTCTACACAATATAATGATTTCTTAAAACATAGGTGCAGTCACTTCTTTTCTGTCCGTAGCCCTGTTTCCTTCACCTTATAACATCGCGGTTACAGATCCTGCGGGAACTTGCATATGTTTGAGAATAAATTCAACGTCGAACAGTGCCTTAGATACTTAAACTTAAATAATGAGATAATTAAAGAAGAATTCAAAATGTCAGCGACGAAACGCTATCAAGATCTTATTGAAGTCCGTTAGGTCCCGTCGAGGCAATATTAAGTAAAGTGACCCGATCAAATACTGAGAAATCGTTTGCTGGGAATTGAAAATTGTCGTTTAAGATTAAGATTTCTTACTAGATTTTGCCAGCAACTTCGATTGCGTGACAGTAAGATTTGAGACTCAACTTTGAACCCCCATTATTTAGGAGTGGAATTTCAAAACCCTTTCTTTGCGCCCTACTACATAACATGGGACGTCAATATAACTAGCGAAATGTGGATGTACTATGAGTACGCCTCTACTTACCCCATCGGGAAATAAGACGTGAGCATATGTAGTGTGGCCGAGCCGTGGTGGCCTTGGGGTTTGAGTAGTCGCCTGCAACGTAAGCGAAGCAAGTTCTATTCCCAGCGGGGCCCGTACCAATGAGTTTTCTAAAAAGTTAGGTGCAGTGATTTCTGACCACGTGCTTGCACGTGGAGGAAAAACGTCGCGAGGAAACCTGCACATGTCTGAGAAGTAATTCAAAGACCCTACGTCTTAGGAATGTTTAGTGCCTGAGTCGGCGTAGACTCACCATATGTCACGTTGGCACTTCATCATATACGGTCAAGAGTGGGTGTTGTTATTACAACACCTCTGCCTACCCCTTCAGGGAATACAGACTTGAGCATATGCAGCCTAGGTCATGCGTTGATATAATATAAGTCAGTCAATCAGGACTTAGAATTAAAATATGTACATATCTTAGTACTTACCTACTTAAGACGTTGGATTTCGATTTTATTACTCGAGCTAACGATGTCGTCAATACATGGACATATCCCAAAAAACTTTACTTGAAATAACCTTCATACGATATAAAATAGAATTCGCTATCTAACTATCACGACTCTATTCTATTCAAACATAATCAGGATTATGATGTAGTGTCTCAAACAGACGCTTGATAGTGATAGCACATAATGGGATTTCCCGTAATATTTAAGAAGCTTCCGAAAGAGATCTGTACCACTGCATTACAGAAGATCGCTATCTAAGAGCAGTGTTGGGCTGAGTTGATATTATATTCTCTTTATTATGTTGTGTCCACTCTTAATATGGTACGTACATTTTCAGAGTTTTGAGAGCTAGGTCTTAAGATAAGCTGTTATTGTCATCATAGTTTCTATTTTGTTACAGTGACCAACTGTACACGTCAAATACATCTGTCTCATAATACCTTACGAGCAATTCTTGTATATATATAGCAAAGCATATATGTGGCAAACGGTGGTCTCTGCCTACCCCCATGGGATACAGGCGTGAGCATATGTAAGTATGTATATATATAAAATCTGAATCTCGGAAACGGCTCCAACAAGTTTCATGAAATTTTGTGTGTAGAGGGTTGCAGGGGCAAAAAATAGAACTAGGTAGGTTTCATTTTTGGAAAACATCGTTTTGACCATGTTTTCAGGCACTGAAAAACTTATACAATATCATTACAATACGACAGTAAATTTACGTACGGTAGCTTGAAGCTTCCAATAGGGCCAATAACGTAACTAGAGTACCCCGGTTCGAGACAGACGTTCACCGGTAAAAAAATCTTTTTTTTTATTGAGCATAGCTCGGTCTAAGAATTAAATGATCACGGCAATAAGGTAATGGTACCCTGATCTTACATGCGCAGTTGTATTTTCCAGCGCGAGTCTTTATTAGATGTGCAGTTCGCTACACTATCTTCTCAGAACGCTCACAATTCGTGACGACGGAACTAAGCACACCACAATGTGTGCTTATTTGCCATCTTTATTACGAAAAGCACCTCTATATTTCATTTACTGCTAAAACTACACTTCGTAACGGAAACCTCGCTTCTTATTCTACGGTCTAGTAATAAATCCTATCTACTATTCCCAGGACATGGGCTTAGATGGATATACATGTTCGATAGTAGAGTTCTACATTACCTTATATAATCCAAAGGGCATTAGATATTATTGCTTTGCGTTACACAGAGAGACTTATCGAAAGGGCTATGTTAATGGACTTTATATTTAAGTACCTTTTGTCAAGGAACTGTTATAATGTATTCACAATCTCTGTTATACATAAATCCCTTTTATTTAAGACATGCGGTGCCCCGCAGTTGCGCGCAATTTTTCAACCCTTTTTTTCTATGTTGCTCCTTGTAACATCAGCTGCCAGAGAAAGCCCAGTTCAAATGGGTCCAGCTGTTTCAGAGATTAGCCGAAACAGACTGACAGACAAAAATAGAAATTAAGAATTTTCTTATGCAATCAGTGAAAACCTCTTAATTTGGACTAGTGGCCCCAGGAGGCAACGTCAAAACGAAACCGGATGATAGGCCAACATAAAAGCCGTCAGGAAATGATAAAAATAATCTGAGTTACATGCCTTCCAAACAATAGGCATTTAAAAATGTTTGTATATATAAATAGAGAGCTAAATCTAGCTCATCGTGAAATCCCTACATTTTTGCTGAAAAAATAATATTACCTCAAATAATTGATACATTAATTGAATTAGAAATAAAACAAATGTATTAGTTTAATAACTTACTTATAATTTAGATTAATGTTTAAGAGTAATTAGAAGAATTTCACGCCAGTTTTTCATCATCCTTTACAGGTTCTTGATCAATCTCCTTAGTCTGCTTTTGCTTCTTTGATCCTGAAAGTATATTTTTCATACCATTAAAACCTTCACATCAAACCTTCAAGTGTTCCCGAAGGGGAAGACTGAGGTGTTACCACACTAACCAAATGAAAAATAAATAAATTGGATAAACAGGTTTGCGTAAAAATCTGTTGGTATTTATATACTATTTTTATATATTCAATTTGTTACAAATATTATATCTACTTATGCTGTACGATTTGAAGACACTGACTGTGAACTAATTGCCGTATTAGGTAATTAATATATATTACTGACCTTGACCCAAAATCATTTTGAATAATGTCGAGAATGGTGAGTCCACAATTAAGGTCATGAAGAATGCTACCACGAAAGACAGCATCAAGTGAGCCAAGCTTTTGAACACCTGAAATTGTAATACTTAATTATTATGTTATAATGATTATATCTTAACAACATCTATATATAACAAGGCACATAGTCACCAAGCAAAATAAATACTTTTATTGAATTCAAAGTACCAAAAAAGAATTATTTTTTCAGGATATTTTTATATTTTATTTATTTGTTCTTCCAAACCAGTGCGTTTGCAAGAAAATCAACTCCGCCTTCCAAATATAATATTATAAAATTCTAATTGAACATGTAATGGTGTCTTACAACAGCGCCTGGCGTGAAGTGTACTGGAGCTATCTCCGTAGCATTGACGACGGTCATGAGGGCCCAGTGGAAAAGGTATATCCCGTATGAGATCCGAGCTGGCAGCTTCCACATTTGCAGGGAGAGGAACCAATTGACTGGTCCTACAATGATAAACAAAAATGTAGGGTATATATAACATTTTTTTTTTAACTCTTGACATCAATGTTTATTTTCCAATCTCCAGAGAGAAAGTGATTTGGGCCAAGTTTTCTACTAGTACTTAACTAGTAGAAAATATCGTTAAGTTATAAATAAAATAAATATGCTCACGCCATCCCAGGAGGGTACCTGAAGGGGTAAGCAGAGGTGTTGTAACAACACCCACATTTCACCGAATATGATCAAGTGCCAACGTGACAGAGTGTGAGTCCATGGCCGTCTCATCCACTATGCATACGTCTTTGAATTACTTCTCAGACATATGCAGGTTTCCTCATGATGTTTTCCTTCACCGTACAGCACGTGGTGTGAAATAACTGCACATAAGTTTTTTTGAATAGATAGTTAGGTTTTTGTCCAATTCAGTTATGTTTCACCGAAATTGTATATTTAAGTAAATTAGTACTCACCTCCGTAACCTTGCGCGCATACAAATATCATACATCCGAGTCCTGCAGCCCATATTGGTCGGATGAAGGAGTTGAATAGTACAGTAAAGGTGGTACTATCCCAGTCCCACTGCAGTATTGGGTAAGACGCGTATAAAGCAGTGGAGTAGAGGGCCGCTGAGCACGTCCATAGTCCACAAATAACGAACTAAAAGAAACAAGAAAAAATATATTGTAAATTTATACCGATGAATACAATTGAAATGTCTGCTTGTATTTCCAAATTAATAGCCTTTCACTTATTGCATTTGAAAGTAAATTGTACTCTAGTAAATAAACCAATCAAACATTTTATTTCTCGCTGTATGTCTGTCTGTTTGTTTCATCTTGCTAATCTCCGGAAACGCACTGGCCAGATGGCGAATGGACCTATTGGGTAAGGCGTATCCGAAACCAGAGGACTACAAGCTCTTCCCCATGGGCAAGATCTGCCAGCTTGTTCAGGGAGTATTTGAGGAGTCAGGTACGCAGAGCAAAAGGGCAAGGGCGGCACAAAAGATCCCAAGGATCGACGTGCTTACGGGCAACCGGACTCAATAATGCACAAACAAGATAAGATAGGTAGATCTCCGAAAATTACCGAGGGGATTTTACTGGCAGATAACTAATGTCACAAGCAGTAACTTAGGCTACTTTCATTTTAAAAAAGCTTTAGGGTGCCGCGGGCCACCCACGAATTGAAATCTACGCGGGTGAAACCGTCGGTCACTGGCTAGTTGAATCATAATTTAATAAATAAATTACACGAAATTATACCATAAGAAACATACAATTCCAATAGTCATTTTTATTTGAGTTGTTGAAGAATATCGGCAAAAAATAATAACTCAATCTCGAAGCAAAATCAGATAAACTTGTAGAAGTATTTTCCTACAATTTTGCGATCTACAATCAAGTTACGGATATATCATTAACTTTTCAGGTAGGTACGGTTTAAACAATAAGCTTTCTATTTACGAAATATTTCAAATCTTACTATGAAATTAGTTTCTTCATCATACCTTTGATAATTTGACCTCCTTATCGCGATACAAGTGCAGTATATAACCAAATATCATGCCGACAAAGAAAGGTGCACCTCTCGTCAAAGTGTTCACATAGTAATATGTCATGTAACGCCCTGCATCACTGAAATTATGAAGGAGTTATATTAATGTTTGTAACTAGGTGTTTCTCCTTCATGAGTACAAGTAAATAAAATTAAAGTGTGTATTTGTAACCCCAAACTAACCCCAAGTTTGTCACTAAATGAATATGAAAGTATATACGGTACTTACTATCATCATCATCATCACCCTGGCCTTACATTGTTACATCCCATACATTGTTGGGATCGACACTTGATTCAACCCGATGTGGCTGATCACCAGATTTTTATACGAAGCGACTGCCATCTGACCTTCGCAACCCCTTTAACGAGGAAAATCTGTGATCTGGGTTAAATCAGTTGTCACACTATTTTAGGCTTCCGACCGACGTGGAATGATTGCCAAAGATGCTAAATTGGCAACCGGGACCAACGGCTTAACGTGCTCTCCGAGACATGGAGGGAATTTTGCCGTTTACCCATCCAATACTGGGTAGGGTTTGGGTTGCTAAACTCCTCTGATCGAATGATATGCGCAATAGCAACTGTGCCACGAGCTTCTCCCCATACGGTACTTACCATAAAGGGTAACTTACCAATACTAAAAAGGGTGCAGCGAAATAAACCCATATATGAAATGATGCACGGTTGCAACCGCGCGGCATAGCTAGTTAATAATAGTTTTCTTTGGGTGTTAAGTGAATACAATTATATTACTCACCCACCTCCCATGCCAGGAGGGAAATCCATGATGTAGTTGAATATGGTCGATGTAGTGAGGATAGCTGCTAAAGCGGTCAATAGCGCTGTCCAGGCTCTTGTATTTTTGCCACTCAATACCCAATACAGAACCACAGGGGATATTATGTGGAGCTGAACGTCAATTGCTAAGTACCAAGATTGACCGATGCACTGGAAATAAAAATAATATTGAGCGTTTAACTCACAGCTACACCAAGGGTTGATCACCGTCCCTGGACATGCCGTTTCTAGAGCACTAGAGTATGTGCCGCACAATTGGCAGGCGCTCGGGACGTCTATTTTACTGTTCCAGTGTAGACTAGATTATAATGTTCAGCTCAAAATTTAAGTAATTTGCGGCTTGTTTGCCCCATCGTGGTTAGATCAACATGTAAAGTTCTACTGTCGTGGTGTTTACTACCAAACTCTTCAAAAATGGCTGGATTGATTTGTATTACATTTTGGGTGCATATCGGGCAGGTCTGAGATAACATAATTTTTTCATACCCGTAAATGATAAGTGTGATTCATTCCAAAAAAAATATGGCAATAAAACGTTTTCACGGCACTGTTATTTAGTATTACTAACATAATTGAGAATACTGATACTTACAGAACCTCTATTCGCGTAATTCTGAATATGAAGCAATGTAGACCACCAGAATGTTCTACATCTGTGAGCTTGACCTTCAATGCCACTCCACACTGGTCCGTCCGCCATGCGGTTGAAGTATGACGCCTCTAGTAATACGACGGCGGCGAGCAAAGGAAACATGCGCAGGAGACGATTCAGATAGAATAGGTGAAGGTTGCTCAGAAGTTGTCCTGGAATAATCAAGACATAGAGAGGCATTATATTCGCTGAGTTCTGACAAAAAAAAATTACAAAAGGCATAAAATGTATGATCATATAAGCAGCGTCTATTAAGAACTTCTAAGTTGTGACATAGGGGTTCTAGATTTAATTACTTATAATACAGGCTCTACGCTAATGACACTCTTAATGCTGGATACTTTTAAAGGCTTGAGTAGTCAGATACTAACAGGCACTTTTTTACAAATACCAAGTCCCTTTACATCATCCTATATTTCACTAAATTACTTACTCCCATTTAGCTTCCCAGCTGTGGTGTAGACGACGAGCATGCCGCTGAGCATGAAGAACGTGTCCACAGTCAAATGGGCCCATTGGATCCACATGGCTTCTGGCTGCACTGACCACTGACAATACCAAAAATCGTCCAAATAAGTATTTTACGTAACCCAAACTACTACAAACGTGTAAATGGCAATTCCCATAAATAATTAACAATTCACTATAGAAAATCACCAACGGATATTCCATTCTAGAATTTCCAAAGTGAAAAAGATATTTTTTTTATTATTATTATAATTTTTGGGTCTAACGAATAGCAAGTAAGATGCCAAAAAGTATTACATAATAACTTGTATTTAGAATTGACCTTGAAGTCTCAAGTCAGGTACATAATACGTATACATTCATATCAGGTCCAATTTCTATAGCACTTCCAACATACTTTCTCATGATATTCCCTTCACGGCTAAGCACGTGGTATGACATCACTGCACTTAAGTCGACGAGAAAACAGGAAAAAAATATTTTGTGTGAAAAACCTGTGGGATGAAAATTGCGTCGCTTGCACATAACATAGTTTAAACTTACCGTAAAAGTTTCTAAAGGATTAGCCCAAAATGGCACGGATGTGAGAGCATGTCCTAAGACAACAAACACCATAGCCAATGCTCTGATTCCATCGACACACTCCAGGGTCCCAGGGCTGGAGTTAAAGGTCATCAATCGACGGCCATTTGTGTACACGGAAAATGCAGTAGAATAGACATTTATAGACTTAGGATCTGAAATAGGAATTAAATAACCTTAAACACATCAGGCGCATGATTTTGACGACATTGAAATATTAAGTATTAATAGGTTAAAAATAAACTTTGAGAAATGAGAAGCAATGTAAATTAAACTGAACTTAGAACTGAATACAACGAAACATACCTTTTTTAAGAATAAACCTTTGGATAAGGTCATAGCACGTACTTATTAACGTGACAATCCCAATTATAGAGAATACAACCCTGTAAATAAAAGTGTCAGCCATAAAAAAAAACCATATAGTAAATCTCCTTATCCATGTACGAATTGTAACTATTATTTAAATTTGCTTTATAAACATGCTTGTGTGGACGCACGTTCTGTCTATAGTACTCTATACAACTATACAGATAAATAATATTGAAGTGTCTGTTTGTAATTCCAAAATAACAGCCTTTCACTTAATGCATCTTATGAAAGTATATACGGTACTGAGAAAACAAAACAAATTTTCAAAAATTTTCTCTGTCTGTTCCGGGTCTCTCTGAAACGGCTAGACCGATTTAAACGGGACTTTCTCTGGCAGATAGTTAATGTTACGAGGAGTAACTAAGGCTACTTTTATTTAAATAAAACCGCGGTGAAACCGCAGGGCACAGCTAGTATAACATAACATGATATCATGGAGGAGTATTAATTGATTAAGTGATAAAAGTGTAAATGATTTTGAGATGAGTGGCAAATGTAGCAATAATAACATTGTTATATATTCTGGATCAAATAATTATAATAATAATAATAATAAACGTTTATTGATTACAATAAACAGCAACAAAACAAATAAAACTGATACAAAAAAAATATACATTAAGAAAACACAAAAAATAAATAAGTAGTCTTGTTATGGTGCAAAGTGCTTCGCACCAGTACATCGGGTATTGCCGCACATTGTCATCAAAGGGCCACGACTCAACTATACCCGCAGACCAAACTGGGGTCCAGTTCAATCTAGCGGAGCAGATTTTCAGTGTGATCCACTGTGATCCACTACACATCCGCGTAATTGGCACCTTCAAAAGTAATGCACTGAAAAGGCTTGTCCATTTGAATACTCACACGGCCACATAATCTCCAGGCACCCAGGGCTTGTCATTAGGAAGTCTGCAGAAGTCATCTGAATACTGGAATCCTATTGCTGTGAGGTTGAAGAGAACGGAGTTGATTGCTTGTTCTGTAGAACACGATGCTGGAATGCAGATGGCCAGTCTGAACGTCGTCCCGGATAAAATACCACCAGGCATTAATCTGGAAACGTATACCCATTTAGAGGTAATGAATTAGCAGAAAAAAAATACCTTACGAGAATTTGAAAAATTGCTTTACAGTATCCAAGATATTTGGTAAAGGCTGTTGCATACTACAAGAAGTTACGCTTTTGGTGTTCTTGTTGTGACTGTAGTTGGAAATTGTGCAAAATTATTTCGAATTCCAATCAGTACTACATTTTGGGCTACTAAATATGGGTATGGAGATGGATACTCTATGGATATTGATGTCCTTGGAAAAACCTACCTATCATCAACCGTCTGTCCTGTGAATATTTTAAGCGCTGTACTGTGATCATGATACTTCTGGAAACTTTGAAGTGTTTCATTGCTCAATTCAAATATGCTCGAGTCGAAATCTGGCCAAAACTCAGGAATGTCTACCGAACTGGGCAATCCAAATCCTTGGGACATAGGGACCTGGATCATGCAGTATTTCCCCTGTACCACGGAGCCTTCGACCTCTTCGGTGATGCCCAGACATTGATGATAGTTTCCGAGGTCTACATTGTTGCCTCCTAGAATTCCTCTTGGCGTCCTTATGCCAGCATCAGCAACTGCCAATGAAATTCAGGGTATTTAAAGCATGACCAATTCTTAAATCTAATTTGAGCAGTCACAATCTTTGCACAAAGTTGTGGTTTCTAGATTAAGATAATATAAAATAAATCATTTTTCATTTAATCATTAATCATTAAGTGAATATAAAATAAATTTGTTGCTACTAAAGATTATGATAAGATAAAATGTGTTTGTTAAATATACACCTATAACCAAATAATTATATGATTGAGTGTCCTATTTAATACATTTGCATATTGTCAATTGTTATTATTCTTTTAATCAATCACAAAATATTTTTCCTTTAATCAATAAAATTTGTCAAATCCGGACATTCGCGATAGTTTATCGTTTGATATCGTGGTAATTGAATGTTAATATGTAATAAATTATTTATATTATATTAAAATATTTCTCATCATTTCAATACTTTGGGAAAAATTGCCATATGGCGGTAAAAATTCCATTTTAACTAATTCGTTATGAAATTTAAACGAAGACTCTGAGAGGATACAGGTGACTGGGACAACTAGCTGATTGGAACCGCGTTTCCAGATCTCTTTTTTTTATTTTAGGCAAGCGGTACCACTCGTAATTTTAACCAGAAAGACCAGTACATCCTAATTCTAGCGTTGGCATCTAATTCGAATGTAGGCTTTGGATCTGAGATGTGATACTTACAGCCAGTCCGGCTGACCATGAGTTTAAAAGTTATATTCCGCGCTATGGAGCTATGAAAATCTATAACGGAGAAATCGACTTAGCACATGAAATTAGTTCCTGCAGACTAACAACATGACCAGTGGTGTATTTTATGTTAATGGCAAAATACTGCTCTAGTCGGATCATATTAGCAGTGTATTGCTTGAAACGGTGTCCGTATATACCGGTCCCACACTTACCACAAAACGAATATCCACACTTTTTTACCTAGATGGTCTCGTAAGTAAAGTAAATACAGGGAGTTTACAAGGGAGCATCGTAACTTTGGTAAATATCATAGCATCCATAAGCTACGGTCGCCTTTGACCGTAGTATCTTTCTATACGAACTCATTAAACATAATACTTTTTTAAACTTACATCTCAATCGTAGAATCGAATCCCTCAAAACTTGTCTCATCTGTTGTCTACATAGTTCCGGATCAATGACTGATTCGTATAGCTCCTGGTCCAAAGCTTGATTAGGGGTGTCCCATTCAAAATAACCGTTAACTAAATTAAAACATAAAAACACAAGTATAACACATTTTTTCGAATGCATTCTTAGTAGCCAACTATTTTTATGTTCTTTGTTACACGTAAATATTAAAAGTAAACATTGAATGAACAAGGTACAACTTATGCCTAAAACCAGCAGATTAATACTAGGTGTCAATTATTAATATCTTATCAGCAAAACTAATTATGAAGACGAAAACAGGTGTACGAAGGGCGTTTTTAATATAATAAGGTGTTCCGTACACGGATTTTAACAAAATGAATTAGTATCTGAAAACTTTTGATCATTACATTGATACCTGTGCCCGCGACCTTGTCAGCGTGGAATAGTGTTCTGACGATTTGAAAATACTTTGTTCTTGAGAAGAACCGGCATAGAACTTCGAGCCTTGCATCTTGTGCATCCTACCAAGTCTACACTACTATTATAGTGAGGAAAGATTTGAATTTTTGTGTGTATGTTTGTAAGGAACAAACTCAAAAAGTCCTGCGCCGATTTCAAAAATTCTGTCGCCATTAAAAAGCTACATGCTCAGCGAGTAACATAGCTTTATTTTATCCCCGTACTCCCACGGGAACGGGAACTACGCGGGTGAAACCGCGTGACGTCCGCTTGAAATGTATATGTACAAATTCACAACCCTGAGTCGCGGTAGCCGTGAGGTTGGGCAGTCGTCTGCTACTCAAGTTTGAGTCCCAGTGACTTATCTAGCAACTTAAGTTATTATAAAACTCATTGGTGTCGGCCCCAATCAGTTTTTCAGTAATCACACCCAGGTGCTTGCTTGCTACGGCGAAGGAAAATATCGTGAGACATTCATAAACGTAATGTATTGTGCCTTAGACGACGGTGGATTCACCTGCTGTCACGTTAGCACTTAATCATATTCGGTGAAATGTGGGTGTTGTTGTTACAACACCTCTGCTTATCCTCTTGGGGGACCTTTCTGGGAAGGTAATAACAAAAGCTTTGTGAAAATGCATATTATAGTTTAACTGAGTATATTTATGATAGCCAAGCATGGCAATGAGTTGCTCACTCTTCCATTAAATTGTACTAAAACAACTCTATCTATAAAAAAGGGACACGTGTAAAAAAAGCCGGGAAGTGTTTCTTACATTCGGAAACGGTAGTAAATTATCCTAAGTTAGCGTAGAAAAAATACATTAAATTAGGTTTTTTTTTGGATTTTGAATTTTGATGGCGTGAGCATATTTATGTAAATTATTTGTATTCACATTGTAATTTAAATGAGGCACATTCATTTTTTTTATCACAAGCTATGGCTAGTTTTATCAAGTTCGTGTTTTGACCGTTCTGATAACTAACTACTATAATATTTATACAATAGTGGAAATCGAATTAAACACTTTATTTTTCTAAATGTTTTTATTTTATGCAGAGAACAGTGATAAATTAAATTATTTACTGATTGAATACCGCGACAAGTACTTATAACTAGATACTATTTTTATTCATAAAGCTATAATTCAATAAATAATGGTTTCTTCTACTACAACTTACAATGACGTTATCATTATGCAAATCAAAATTTTATAACAAATTGTTTTCAGATTGTTTACTGTGGATTTAATCTTTACTCTATTATATTTCTTCTTATACTTAAAGCTGAAAAATTATAATTTTATCTTAATAACTACAAATAATAATGTATTTTTTTTTAATGTATTATAACTTAATACATTTTACGCCACTTTTCCATCATCCGTCTAAGTTACAACATCCATATCCTTAGTCTGCCTTGGCTTCTTTGCTCCTGAAAATAGTATAATAGAAGTAGTTTTAATAACTGTTTTGGTTCAAAAGTAACATGTATTTTTGATTGTTTTTGTTGTTTTACATACTGACCTTGACCCAACATTACTTTCAACAGTGTCGAGAATGGTGAGTCCACTATCAACGTCATAAAGAATGCCACCACGAATGATAGCACCAAATATGACAGAGACTTGAAAACCTGCCAAATGGATAATTCTTTATTAAAGATTAGATTCCGAACACGTCTTCGCCAGCGTGGTGTTATATGTATTACTATGTTACTCAGATATGTTAATTTGTAATTGTGAAAGATTGTTTGAAATCAGTCCAGTATCTAGTTTCGGTGCATATTTAGCACAAACAAATAAAAAAAATATCTTCAATTTTATTCTGAAATCTAGAATCTGGATTGGATTAGTTCAAAGACTCTTTTTAGGCCTCCGACTGACCTTGCCAAAGATGTTAATCTAGCAACAGGGACGACGGCTTTACGTGCTTCTCGAGACACTGAGGCAACTTGGGCTGTCGCCCATCCAACTAATGTCTTGGGTAGAGTTATTTATCTTCGCTTATCGAATGATATGCGCAATAGCAACTGTGCCACAAGCTCCTCCACAAGCATGTTATATGGTCCTGATAAGCATGCTTACAATAGCGCCCGGCGTGAAGTACACTGGAGCTATCTCCGTGGCATAGATGACATTCATAAGAGCCAAGTGGATCAAGTATATCCCGTATGAGACCCGAGCCGGCAGCTTCCACATTCGCAGAGAGAGGAACCAATCCACTGGTCCTGCAATTATAAGAAAGCCTTTTTGATCTTTGAAGTGTCATCTATTAACCAATACCTACTTGTAATAAATCATAATATTAATATCAAGAGCTCCCGCCCGCGGCTTCCACCACCCTGTGATGAAATGCTTTTAATGGTACGGTAAAAAAGATAGTTATATGTTATCATTCACTCACCTCCGTAACCCTGCGCGCATACAAATACCATACAACCTAGACCCGTGGCCCACATAGGTCTGATGAAGGAGTTGAACAGAAGACTGAGGATAGAACTGTCCCAATCCCACTGCACTATTTCATAAGATGCATATAGAGGAATGGAGAAGAGAGCCGCTGCGCTCACACATAATCCACAGACGACAAACTGAAAATGAATGCAATACAAATCCTTGATAAGAAGATGAATGAACCTAAATCAGTTGAGGTTCATTTCAGAAGCAACGTGATTATTTCTTAGTTCAGGATGCGTTTTAAGTTTACCTTAGACAATTTGACCTCCATATCACGATACAAATGCAGGATGTAACCAAATATCATGCCGACAAAGAAAGGAGAAGCTCTCGTCAAAGTATTTACGTAATAATATCTCACGTAATAGCTCGGATCTCTGAAATTTTAAAATTGAGTTAGATCTCCTATTTATTCAAAAGTGTTTCCGTGTCCTGAGATTGTAACCCATGATGTAAAATATAATTTTATCAAAAATACATTTTTCTAACAAGATCACCTCTGCCGACCACTTCGGCATAGAGGCGTGATCATATGTATACGTGTATATATTTACTTACGCGGCATTTCCCGATCCAGGAGGGAAATCCATGATGTAGTTGAATATGGTCGATCCAGTGAGGATAGCTGTTAAAGCAGTCAAAAGCGCTGTCCAGGCTCTTGTATTTTTGCCACTCAATACCCAATACAGAACCACAGGGGATATTATGTGGAGCTGAACGTCAATTGCTAAGTACCAAGTTTGAACGACGCACTAGAAAAAAATAATGCAAATCCAAGTTGATCTAACTTTAGAAGCCTCGCACTGTCCTATAGGCGTTTTCTTCCCCGTGTGAATGTATGGGCCCTTAATTAAAAAGAGTTTGTAAGTATTTTGACAGAGGAGGCAACGCGCATTTTGCCCTAGGTATTGCAAGCGACCAAAGTCTGTATAACAATATCTGGCTTGACACCTTTGATATGATTCAATTTCAACTAATGTGAAATGACAATTGATTGATACTTACAGAACCTCTGTTAGCGTAATTCTGAATATGAAGCAATGTAGACCACCAGAATGTTCTACATCTGTGAGCTTGACCTTCCATACCAGTCCACACGGGTCCGTCCGCCATGTGGTTGAAGTATGACGCCTCAAGTAGAACAACAACGGCGAGCAAAGGAAACATGCGCAGGAGACGATTCAGATAGAATAGATGAATTTTGCTCAGAAGTTGCCCTGAAAGAAACAAGGCGCAATACTGAAGATATGGGGAGATGTTAAAGACCAATCCAAACAATACTGGAAATTATGTATCTGCTGGAAGTGATTATAGATAATGTGTACCTAAGCAGATTAGCCATAAATCTTTATATTGATTATCTATTATATTACCTATTCATTGATAATCTGCGATAATATTTTATTATTGAGTCAATATTGAAAATGTTCCTTCGTAAATAGGATTCCTCTAATGGCCCAGTCCTGGCCGTACCGTGAGTAAGATATTCTAGAAGTAGTATTCCCTGCCATGGATACGAAAGACTATTTTATAAAATCATAATTGATTCTCCTTCTAACAACTCAGTCTTTGACTGAATGAAACCAGGATTTAATCCATCCGGAACATCATTCCGAATCGCATTCTGAAGAGGCTTAGTTGATATAGTAGTGGAGGGAACATAAATTCAACAGCGATAGATTGAATGAGTTACTTACTCCCGTTCAACTTCCCAGCTGTGGTGTAGACAACGAGCGTGCCGCTGAGCATGAAGAACGTATCCACAGTCAAATGGGCCCATTGGATCCACATGGCTTCTGGTAGCACCGACCACTGACAACATCATACATACATTACGGATGATGATAATGTTGTTATAAAGATGAAGATAAAAATAATACTAATAACGACGGTAATATGTTTATATTTGACGTGCGATGAAACCCAAATAAGACTTACTTCTCACGCTAAGCTTTATCTCCACACTAATAACTTTGATTGAAGTAAATATACACATATCTTAGATGATAGTTACAGATAGTTATGTTTCAACTTCTGGTCTAAACCCCAGTGGGATGAACTACTAGTTTAACATTACGTAACGTATCAATTGTCAAAAAAATCGTGCCTTGCTTAAATTTCCGAGGTGGTTTCGCTTACCGAAAAAGCCTCGATTGGGTTTGCCCAAAAGAGCACAGATGTAAAGGAATGTCCTACGACGACAAAAATCATAGCCAATGCTCTGATTCCATCGACACACTCCAAAGTTCCAGGGCTGGAGTTAAAGGTCATCAACCGACGGCCATTTGTGTACACAGAAAATGCAGTCGAATAGACGTTTATAGATTTGGGATCTGAAATAAGAATTTACATTAAATTTCCATCAGGAATACAATGTCTTCACTCAAATGATATATTAAGTTTACCTTTAACAAGTATAAACCTCTGGGTTAGGTCATAGCATGTACTTATTAAGGTGATAATCCCCAACAAACCGAATATAACCCTGTAAGTAAATAAATATTGTTATAATTTAAACCTTTTCTGCTTATAAACAAGAGCCAAGTACGCTATATATACGACATAGATTAAAAGCTCTTAAATGAACACTTACACGGCCACATAATCTCCAGGCACCCAGGGCTTGTCATTGGGAAGTCTGCAGAATTCATCTGAATACTGGAATCCTATTGCTGTGAGGTTGAAGAGAACGGAGTTGATTGCTTGTTCTGTTGAACACGATGCAGGGATGCAGATGGCCAGTCTGAACGTTATCCCGGATAGAATACTATCAGGCATTACCCTGAAAAGGATTAATCAAAAAAAAGTCAGTAAAGTGTTCATCAAGATCACTGCTTCGCCAAAGTCAGCATTCGCACACGACCGCTATTGGCCTCGCGCCGCAGCGAATTAAGTCGAGTGGTGTTTGCTCGCTCGTTCTTCCATACACATAAATATGTATTTTGCTTTTATATCATTTTAGTTTACTTTACTTTTATATCAGTGTAGGTACTTATAATTATAACATAATACATTGCAAATTATTCTTTTACATTAATATATTTCTTTTTTTTTTTTCACATATAGTAACCATCACACGTACAAGTATATATACTTTTATTATATAAGTATCTTTTTATTTTTATTTTTTGGCCGACGTCGTGCGCCACTCAGTGGGTCACACTGAAAATCAGCTCCGCTAGATTGAACTGGACTCCAGTTAGGTCTGCGGGTATAGTTGAGTTGTGGCCCTTTGATGACAATATGCGGCAACACCCGATGTACTGGTGCGAACCACTTTGCACCATAAAAACACTTCTTATTTCTTTTGTGTATTCTTTTTTGTATATATTTTTTGTATGAGTTTTATTTGTTTTGTTGCTGCTTATTGAAATCAATAAACGTTTTATTATTATTTTTTTATTATTAAAATAAAGTGAGTGTTTTGCTTTCAGCTATGGTGTTGTATCAGACTCCAGGTATCTACACACAAGTATGCTTAGATTTAGGAGTACATGCAGGTTATTTAATTTTGGAAACTTACCTTTCATCAATCGCCTGTCCAGTAAGTATTTTAAGCGCTGCACTACGATCATGATATTTCTGGAAACTTTGAAGAGTTTCATTGCTCAAATCAAATATACTCGAATCAAAATCAGGCCAAAATTCGGCAACTTTTACAGAACTCGGCAATTCAAATCCTTGTGAAATAGGGACCTGGATCATGCAGTATTTCCCTTGAACTACAGAATCTTCAACCTCTTCAGTGATGTCCAAACATTGATGATAGTTCCCAAGGTCTACAAAGTTACCTCCTACAATTCCTCTTGGTGTCCGTATACTAGCATCAGCAACTGCACATGAAATTTAGGGTAGGTATTTAAAGTGTAAACAATTCGAAATCCAAATTCCGGCAATCATTGCATACGTAATTAAAACAAATTTGTTAGATCCGTAAAGTACTTTAATGGCTGAACGACGCGTTTGCAATGTATAATATTTAATGACATTTCTCATCACTATAACATACTCATTACATATATGGCTCACGCCTGTATTACCCAAAGAAGTAAGCAGAGATGTTGCAATAACAACGCCCACTTTTCACCGAAGATGATTAAATGCCACTGTGACAGATGATGTGTTTATCGCCGTCTCAGACACTATACGTCTTTGAATTACTTCTCAGACATATACAGGTTTCCTCACGATTTTTTTCTTCACCGTAAAGCACATGGTGTGAAATCACTGCACATACGTTTTTTTATAAAAACTCATTGATACAGACCCCGTTGGGATTCATATCCCCGTTGGGAACATAATGGCCCATGGAGCCACTATGTTAATGTATAATACCGATCTAAAAGTCACGAGTCGATAACTGGGAATAATATCTACACTTTGAACGAGTACATACCAAGATGGTCTCGTATTATCGGTACAAGGAGGCTAAAAGGAGCATTCAGGCTGTAGTCCCTTTGGAAACTCCGGGATATGAGAAGGGTGGCAATGTACCCGTATTTAGCACCACGTCCACAGGTCATATTAGTAGATATTCCGATTATCTACTCATGAGCATAGGTTACTGTCACCTTTAGCTAAACGAACTTAGTTCTATTTATATAATTATACTTTATTGCTTATACTTACATCTTATTCGTAGAATTGAATCCCTTAAAACTTGACTCATCTGTTGTCTGCATAGTTCCGGATCAATAATTGACTCGTATAACGACTGGTCCAAAGCTTCATTAGGAGTGTCCCATTCAAAATAACCGTTAACTAAATTAAATGATAAAAACACAAGTAGTAAACCTTTTTTCACATGCATTTTGTAGCCACACTTTTGTTATGTTATTAATTAATAAATTATCACACGTAAATAATAAAATATTCAACATTAAATGAACATGGTTGAACTTATGCCAAAAAATATCTACAGATTAGTGTTAGGTTTCAATAATGTATATTATTTATATCTTATCAGTAAAACTAATTATGAAAACGAAAACAAGTGCACGAAGGGCATGTTCAATACGGTGTTCCGTACCCAGATTTGTGTCAAGCTGTATTATTTTCTGAAAGTTTGCAGTGGGAAATATTGGATTATCCCATACATTGTTGGAGTCGGCACTTGATTCAACGCGACGTGGCTGATCACCTGATTTTTTTACGAAGCAACTGTCTTCTGTACTCCGTAATCTCTACTACGAGGAAAATCGGTAATCTGGGTTAAATCATTTGTCAGACTTTCTTAGGTCTCCAACTGACCTGTTTTGCCAAAGATGTTAAATTGCCAACGGGACCGACGGCTCTCCGAGGCACGGAGAGAACTCGGGTGGTCACCCATCCAACTAAGGGTTGCTTAACTTCGCTGTTCGAATTATATGCGCAATAGCAACTGTACTACGAGCTCCTCCATTACATATTCATAATTGTGACTATATTTTATTGATTTATTTAAACATATTTTTGGAAAGAATAATTGCTGAATCACTTGCCGAGCTCTTCAGGGAAGTAGATATCAGAAGGAAGTTGATTTTTTATACGAGAGAGGAGGTAATCAAGCTCACAGTTCACTTGACGTAAGCGCATGAACGCTTGTAACATTAAGAGTGTCACTAGCGCGTAACCTACCTTATAAATAGCTAGTTTGCTTATAAAGATTTCAACATACATTCCACATTTATTTCACCCATTTAGGGATAGAATTTAAATTAAGCCTTACTTACATCATACCCACACCTCACCAAGACTACAAATTTCATGACAGCTGTGCGTTGATTTCAATACATCGGTTCTTTGAATTTTATATAATTGCTGTACCAAACATATTAAAGAGCCCAATTGTACTTAACCATAACTGTACTTTACACTTGCATTGTTAGTGGGTACGTACATTTCATCTTTATTTTATATATTGTTGGATCGCATAGAAGAAATTTCTACTTTATTTAATTACTGGCGGACGTCACGCGGTTTCACTTGCGTAGTTCTCGTTGCCGTGGGAGCACGGGGATAAAATATAGCTTATGTTACTGGCTGATAATGTTAGCTACATTATTTCTTAGCCTGAATCATTTTTCTAATCGGTCCAGTAGTTTCGGAGCCTGTTCGATGCAAACATACTAACATACAAATCTTTCCTCTTTATAATATTTGAAAAGATCATTTGCTGCACTGGTTTTAGGGGTTATGTTTGATTACAGACCATTTTTTGGTCATTTACTTTCTAGAGATTCATTCTAGTAAAAATCATTCGTCTTTGGAAAATTTTATTGTGTGTAGGAAAAGTACAAAATCAAATTATTTACAGATAAAAACCCATTAATAAGTACTTACAACTATTTATTAATCTAATTCAATAAATACATAAAGGTTTCTTATCTACCACACCTGCAATCACGCTATCATACTAAGCAAAGCTGAATTTATGGACAATTTATATCAGATTTTTTTGAATTTGAGTGGACTTATGATAATCTGTCTATGTCTGTATGATGAGGAGACCATTAAGAATTACAGATTTAAGAAAATGTGATCACTGTCATTGGGCTCCATCTTGCGGATATATTTTCAGTAAAATATAAAAAATACTTTCACGGCTTGAACTGCTAACAATTTTGCTAGACAAAGAGATTGCTTAAACCCAAGAACGTTCAAAGGTTGGGGTTAAAAATCTTTACCTTCTACGAAACCAAGAGCAAAAGCTGGCACAAGCGTAAAAAAAATCTTAAAGACTTCCCTCAAGGTTCTCTGAAAGGATAGGCAGAGAGAACAGCGACATTTAACCGAAGATAATTAGATTAGCGATTGTGAGTCTGTCGCCAGCTGTCACTAGGCGACTTTTGAATGTCTTTACAGGCAATAACTTAGTTAATAAAAAAATATGTGTTAACTTTTTAAATTTATCAACAACTAGCTGTGCTCTGCGGTTCCACCCGCTTGGGCTTCATTTCATGGGTGGCCCGATGAACCCTAATATTTCTTGCTAAATAAATGTAGCCTTAGTAACTCAGTCCAGCCGTTTCGAAGATAAGTCGCAACAGACAGACAGAGAAAAGTTTTTAAAATCAGTTTTTTATTTCAGTGCCGTATAAACTTTCATAATGCCTTCAGTGAAAAGCTGTTAATGTAAGCAAACAAGCACTTCGATTTTCTGTATATGTTTAGATTTATTAGTCTTTTCATGCCAGTTTCCCATCATCCTTCTCAGTTACAATATCAACTTCCTTAACCTGCCTTGGCTTCTTCGATCCTGAAAATGTAGTTTTAATAACTGTTTAATTGGTTCCAAAACAATTTTAATTTTCAGTTATAGTTGTTTTACATACTGACCTTGACCCAACATTAATTTCAATAGCGTCGAGAATGGTGAGTCCACTATCAACGTCATAAAGAATGCCACCACGAAAGATAGCATCAAATACGCCAGCGACTTGAACACCTGCCAAATGGATAGTTCTTTACTAAATACTAGCTCCCGTCCACGGCTTCACCCGTCTGTCAGGGGGCCCTTATTTAACTTGATTGCCTATATAAGCAATCTACTTATTAGTTCTAATAATGACAGAATTTTTAAATTCATACCAAAAACTCATTTTAATATTAGTATAGAAAGAGGCATCGTAGAATACATTTAAAAATTAATGCCATTTTGGAGATTAATGGTTCAAACAGACGAATGTTCTTTACAAATTTAAAATAAACATTTAAAATAAAACAGGTTACGTAAGGTAAGTACTAAGTATACAAACATAATGCTATTTTACTTTAGACGTATCAGTGTCATTTCATCTATAATATTATCAGTCTTTTCATTAGTATTTACCATCTGATTTCCAAAGAAAGTTCAAGCATGTCTGAGTCTCGAATAATGATGTGCCTTATGATTATGACTTACAACAGCGCCTGGCGTGAAGTGTACTGGCGCTATCTCCGTAGCGTTGATGACATTCATGAGGGCCCAATGGAATAAGTATATCCCGTATGAGACCCGAGCCGGCAGCTTCCACATTTGCAAGGAGAGGAACCAATCCACTGGTCCTACAATTATAAGAAATACCTTATTATCTCTTAAAAGCCACCTATTTAAAATTATCATCAACAGCTCGAGCTTCGACCGCGTAGTGATGAAAATGTACCGGAAGCCATTTTTTGGACCTATGGCCACATGTGTGCATGTACGCACCAATTAAATTATGGTGATTGAGCTTGAAAACTGACTGCACTAGAGAAAATCACATGCCAATAAAAACTAAATTGATTTAATTTAGCTAAAATATTTATATAAGTTATCATTTGCTTACCTCCGTAACCCTGCGCGCATAGAAACACCATACAACCTAGTCCTGTGGCCCACATAGGTCTGATGAAGGAGTTGAACAGAAGACTGAGGATAGAACTGTCCCAGTCCCACTGCACAATTTCATAAGATGCATATAGAGAAATGGAGAAGAGAGCCGCTGCGCTCACACATAATCCACAGACGACAAACTGAAAATGAAGGGAAGTAAAGAATTTTTAAACTAAATACAGTTCATATACGGTTCAATACTGAAGGTAACCTTCGTACCCTGATTCGAAAGCAACTGTTTTCAGATGAAGAAAACAATACAAAGTATAGAGGTCTTTGAAACCCTACCTTAGATAATTTAATCTCCTTATCACGATACAAATGCAGGATGTAACCAAATATCATGCCGACAAAGAAAGGAGAAGCTCTGGTCAGAGTATTTAAATAATAATACGTCATGTACCGGCCCGGATCACTGAAATTAAAATTATGAGTAATAAATTACAAGCGTTATTGGCAACATTGATTAGACATTTGACAAATGTCAAAGGACTACGCATTCAGTTATTTTAGCCCATAGTGGAAAAATATTCTACTAACGCAGCATTCCCCATTCCAGGAGGGAAATCCATGAAGTAGTTGTATATGGTCGATCCAATAAGGATAGCTGCTAAAGCGGTCAACAGCGCTGTCCAGGCTCTTGTATTTTTGCCACTCAATACCCAATACAGAACCACAGGGGATATTATGTGGAGCTGAACGTCAATTGCTAAGTACCAAGTTTGAACGACGCACTAGAAAAAAAATATGCATTTGTAACCATTTAATTTTTGAATTCCTATCCACTGCAGTGCTAATTGGGATCACAATATGAGTACTCGAGACTGTGGAGACAAAAATGCGTTTTATTCATAGACACTCAGGTATAGGGCCCTTCAAAAATAGTTTGAAGAGAGTTTGACAGTGTAGGCAAAGAACCCGTTTTCTCCTGGTACTACTAACGTCCATAGGCTGCAGACAGAGCAGTGTTACTCAATAATACCAGATGGAACTTATAACTGTATCTCACTTGTTTGGCACCTTGATGAGGATTTGATTTGAACCCGAGTTCTATGGTAGAAAACAAGACATGTTGATGCTTACAATACTCCTACTCATGTAATTCTGTACATGGAGTAACGTGGACCACCAAAATGTCCTACAAATGTTAGCTTGGCTCTCTACGCCACCCCACACGGGTCCGTCTGCCATACGGTTGAAGTATGACGCTTCCAGTAGAACGACGGCGGCGAGCAAAGGAAACATGCGCAGGAGACGATTTAGATAGAATAGGTGAAGGTTGCTCAGAAGTTGTCCTGAAAAAATCAATGCGTATCATTAATAAAGAGAATAATATTATTTCCAAATCAAACAACACTGAAGATTGTGATTATAGATAATCTGAAGGTATCAAGGGGTCAAAAATATATTAACTATCTATTCTATTACCAGCTGTGATATTTCATTGAGCCAATATTGATAATGTACCTTCATAATTAAGATATGTGTAATTATCCAGTCTCATCGGTACTGTGGGGTTTTTAGGGCTAGGCATCCCCCTGTCCTTATACGAAAACAATTTTAAAACATTATTATTGCTGTATCGTTGTCTCTACCTACATTTGTTACCCACGCAGTTGTACACCTAAAGTTTCTAGCACACAGCATCCAGTTTATCCTGGACATATTTTTGTATAATACGAATATAAGCTTGTCAATAGACTGTGCAAGATCGATACGTACATTGACCGTTAAGTGAAAGTTTTATTTTTAAATGAAGCACTTACCCCCATTTAGCTTCCCAGCTGTGGTGTAGACGACGAGCATGCCGCTGAGCATGAAGAACGTGTCCACAGTCAAATGGGCCCATTGGATCCACATGGCTTCTGGCTGCACTGACCACTGACAACACCACACAAGCATTAAATTAATGTGTTTATAATGTGTCATGGACATGATATTATTCATATTCATATATTTATTGCTTATGTTATGAAGGTGATGATGATAATTGATTTTTAAAAGGATTTGCATGTGTATTTACTAGACGTGGAAAGAAAGCTCAAACAGAACATCATAATTCTAAGCTTTAAAACTATTGAGCCTTATTTTCCAAAATAATCCTGCTTTCCTGAGTAACGTTGTAGTTTCGCTTACTGAAAAGGCTTCTATTGGATTTGCCCAAAAGGGAACAGTTGTGAAGGCATGTCCTACGACAACGAATATCATGGCCAGTGCTCTGATCCCATCGACACACTCCAAGGTCCCAGGGCTGGAGTTAAAGGTCATCAACCGACGACCATTTGTGTGAACCGAGAATGCAGTAGAATATATATTTATAGATTTTGGATCTGAAAAAGGAATTTAAATTGAATGATTTATCATCAGGCATACGATTTTGACAGTGTAGGTACGATTACTTAAATTTTAAATAAAATTTACCTTTTTTTAGTATATACCTCTGGGTTAGGTCATAACATGTACTTATTAATGTGATAATCCCAAACAACGAGAATATAACCCTGTAAATAAAATATTTTACCAGTTAACCTTTTCTTAACACGACACATATTAAAAGGCACAGGAGCCTGCATAGGTACGCCATCAGACTCATACATTATACACTTACACTGCTACGTAATCGCCAGGAACCCAGGGCTTGTCATTAGGTAGTCTGCAGAATTCTTCTGAATACTGGAATCCTATTGCAGTGAGGTTGAAGAGAACAGAGTTGATTGCTTGTGCTGTAGAACAAGATGCTGGGATGCAGATGGCCAATCTAAACGTCGTCCCGGAAAGAATACTATCAGGCATAACCCTAGAAAGGAGGCATCATGTTAGACACAATTTTGTTTGCAAAAATATTGTGTTGGATATTTCAGATTCCAGATTGTGTACCTCATTTATGAAACTTACCTATCATCAACCGTCTGTCCAGTAAGTATTTTAAGGGCTGCACTACGATCATGATATTTCTGGAAACTTTGAAGAGTTTCATTGCTCAAATCAAATATGCTCGAGTCAAAATCGGGCCAAAACTCAGGAACTTCTACAGAACTGGGCAGTTCGAATCTTTGGGAAATAGGAACCTGGATCATGCAGTATTTCCCTTGAACCACGGAGCCTTCGACCTCTTCTGTGATGCCCAGACATTGGGGATAATTTCCAAGGTCTACAAAGTTGCCTCCTAGAATTCCTCTTGGGGTCCGTATGCCAGCATCCGCAACTGCCAATGAAATGCTGTTTAATTTACTCCGTAACTTATTGATTCATGTCGGCACCTGCTTCCTTTTGATATTCAAAAATCGAATACTGCTGTTTCGGAGTTAAAAGGTGGAAAAATACGTACATCTCAATCGTAGAATTGAATCCCTCAAAACTTGTCTCATCTGTTGTCTACATAGTTCCGGATCAATAATTGACTCATATAACGACTGGTCCAAAGCTTCATTAGGAGTGTCCCAATCTAAATAACCGTTAGCTAAATTAATACACAAAAACAAGACTACCACATATTTTTTCGAAACCATTTTTGGTTTGCCAAAGAATTTTGAAACCATTTACATTAGATTGCACATATTGAACTTATGCCTTAAAAGGTCTGCGGTGATTTGTGTAAAATTCCATTGATTTAATTTATTGGTATCTTATCTGCGAAACTTAATTATAAAAACGAAATCAAGTGTAAGTTAGTCAGCAGCAATTAGTGTTCCGTACTGTTTTTATAAAAGCAGATAAATTTCATCGATACATAATATTTTCATTTTTGTAAAAGTGATCTTTTTAAATTTTGGGCAATAAGAATCAGATGAGCAGCAGTCTTCGTTTGGTTATTGTGTCACAGACCAAGAAAGCAATGACCG
Source organism: Watsonalla binaria (assembly GCA_929442735.1). Taxonomy (NCBI): domain Eukaryota; kingdom Metazoa; phylum Arthropoda; class Insecta; order Lepidoptera; family Drepanidae; genus Watsonalla; species Watsonalla binaria. The sequence continues at coordinate 9,208,709 of OV838924.1, read as the reverse complement.
TCTTTATTATCTCCCTGGCCTTCTCCTTTAGAACTCCTTTGAAATGGAAAATCGGTAAACCAGTAATCAGATTTTTTACGCTTATGGCTGGCTTAAGGATTCTAAACATAAGGGTACTTGAATGGTGTCTCCAAACACTCAAAGACACTGCAGGTCATCTTCACTGACTCTGCGTCCTTCGATTTTCCTTCGCAACCTTCGATATTCGCGTATTACAACAACTATTAGAAAAATCTCAAACCAGCGGCCCTATCATGAGCTCTTATTGCAATGATAATTCAGCTGTGTGATAGTGATAGATGTATACACGTCATATACATCTGTCTCATAATATGAGTCAAACTATAATGGCAATAACAGCTCATAGTAAGGTCCCAGTGTTGGATCCCACGTGTTATATCATTATTTGCAATTGCAGGCGAATACACTACTCGCGCGAAAACAGTACAGCTTAAGTATATTATTTAAATCAATAAAAACGTACAAAAAATTGGTTTGATAACGTTAGGTGCGATTAAAGAATCTTTGTAGATTATCAATCAAGGTAAAATATATTTTTGGGTTCTCCGCTGCATTATGTGTCTTATAGAAAATAGCTTATATCAGGGACTTCGTCCACGTACTTATGGTTCTTATGATGATTGTTTCGAGCGATTTCGTTATCTGTTTGTTCCGATTAATCTCCGAAACGGCTGGACCGATCATAACGGGACTTTCAACATCACAACCATTAAACATGTTCTTTCTAACCCATCATTAACTAAGTACTTAATTAGTTATCTATCAAAGGATATAATTATTCATAATTTATAAGATATGTTCATTGTATCTTATCTCTCAATCACGGATGTTTGCACGCAGTTACTTATTTATTAACAAGCTGGCTGCCTCGGGGTTCCACCCGCGTAGGATTAACAATAAAAAATATACTGCAGTGATTTTATTATCTTTAATAGCCTACAATCCAGAAGAGCTCGTGGCTCAGTTGCTATCCTAGCCCTAGTCAGTAATTGGGTGGGTGACCGCCAGAGTTCCCCCCGTTAAGCCGTCGGTCCCGGTTGCCAATTTATCATCTTTGGCAATCGTTACAGTCGGAGGCCTAAAATAGTCTGACAACTGGTTTAACCCAGATCACAGATTTTCCTCGTTAAAGGGGTTGCGAAGATCAGATAGCAGTCGCTTCGTATAAAAATCAAGTGAGATCAGCCTACAATCCTGCCTACAGCCAACATCGGGTTGAATCAAGTGCCGACCCCAACAATGTATGGGATAAGGCCAGGGAGATAAAATTGCCTACCATCCTTGGTTCATCAGCTATCTGCTAGTGAAAGTTATTAGTTGAAATATTTCCGAGTGGCAGGAGCGGCTCGCGGAGCCGGAGGCCGGGCGTTTGACCATTGAAGCAATTCGCCCGGTTCTCAAGGAGTGGACAAGCCGCCAGCACGGGTCGCTAACCTATCGCCTCGTGCAGGTACTGTCCGGACACGGTTTTTTCGGCAAGTACCTTCACAGGGTGGCGCAGAGGGAGGCGACTCCAAGGTGCCACGAGTGCGGCTGCGACGTGGACACCGCCCAGCACACGCTGGAACACTGTCCGGCTTGGACGGTGCAACGCGGTGCCCTCGTCGCACATACCGGACGGGACGGCTGCCGACGCTGGTTCTGGCCATGGTCGGCAGTCCCCGGACATGGGAGGCGGCCGTGTCCTTCTGTGACGACGTCATGTCGCAGAAAGAGGCAGCGGAGCGGGGCCGGGAGAATGACCCCCTGGCAGACCCAATCCGCCGCCGGAAGACCGGTCGTAGGAGGCGTGCCTAGGTGCGACAGATGCCTCCTTAAGAGGGCCGCGGGCGTCGGGACGGGGGTCTCGACGCTGACGCAAAGCCCTCGCGGTTGAAGGGCGCGTCCGTGTTCCGACGCGCCCTCCCAGAGAGTAAGCCGGGTTCAGCCCGGGAAGAAGGAGAGGCCCAACGGCCAATCGTTAGGGGGGGCAACGCAAGCTTGCAAACGCGATCACACGCCCCCCCCTGTAAAAGCGACGAGGAGGAACACCCGTGGGTTTTAGCCGGTATAAATCCACGGACGGATTTCCCACGAAAAAAAAAAAAATGGTCCAACAGTTTCAAAAATTATGCACAAACAGACAGATTGTTTTATGCAAATGCCGTACCTTTAGATTTCAAATATGCTCACGCCTGTTTTCCCCGAAGGGGTAGGCAGAGGTGTTGTAATAACAACACCCTTCTGAGTCTATCACGTTGTATCAAATTTTCAACCCAAATAAGGCCCCTTAAGGGGTCGAGTTTTATTTTTTAAGTTCTTCGTGTGGTTCAAAACTACCCTTATAGCAAATTTCAGCCAATTCAGCGGTTTAGCCGTGAAAAGCTATCAGACAGGCAGACAGACAGAGGCGCTAATCTTAATATGGATTACAGTCTATGTGTTATTCCGATGTAAGTATACGCTATATTATTGTAAGGTTTCATCGAAATTCATTCAGTAGATTTGGCGTTAAAGAGCAACAAACATACAACCATACATCCATTCGACAGTAAACAAAGGAGTAAATTAAAAAAAAATTAAGAGGACTACCCTCATATTTCAAAAATTTGGTCTAGATCCCATACTGCTTACCTAATCTAAGCTTATGTTTATACTGTTGTGAATCTGTGCCAGTTACAGTTTTAAACACATTTAAACGACCTTGCGTTCTAGCGTGGCGTGGTTCGAAACGCGTTGATACTTTTTTGAATTCCAACAATAGACAACGAGCGGATCAAAATAATATTACGAGTCACACCAAAAACGCAATCGAATATCGACGACGTACCCATGTGGATTTATATGTTTATTTAACTGGCACAATTACTTAAAACAGGTACTACCATTCACTTTGGTTGCATAATACACTTAAGTGAAGAGCCTATTCCCTAGGGAAATCATATTCAATGTAAGTGCCCATTTCAAATCTGTTCATATTAAACGGTGTAGTGAAGAACATACAGGGGTACGTTTAAGAGCAGCATTATGATAGGTAACAAAAGTCCTTGAAGCAACCAGGATGTTTTTAAAACCTATAACTTCCAACGCCTCTTTTCTTCCTAGATATATAAATTTGAAAATTAGAAATTACCTAACTTACCTAAGTGAAATCCAATGTTGAGTAGGTACTTAAGTATTTACTATTTTATAAGCGAAATTTGAGATTTAAGGACAATGTTTTTTGACGCAAAGTAGTTTGATATCTGTAATATCCTATTCAATATAATTAGATCATTCTTAGCTGGAGAAGTTATAGCGTTCCTCAATACTTAGCTATAGAGCTATACATCAAAAAAGTAACTCTTTAAACAAATATATTTCAGTTTTAGTTCTTAGTCACCTGTAACACAAAATGACCCGAGTTCTTTTAAGCCCAGTCTAACTATATCTATACATAAATACTCACGCCTGTATTCCCCGAAGGGGTAGGCAGAGGTGTTGTAATCACAACACACACTTTTCATCGAAGATCATTAATTGCCAACGTGACAGATGGTGAGTCCATCGCCGTCTCAGACACTTTACATACGTCATTGAATTACTTCTCAGAAATAAGCAGGTTTCCTTACGATGTTTTCCTTCACCAAAAAGCACGTGGTGTGAAATCACTGTACATAAGTTTTTTAGAAAAACTCATTGGTACAAGCCCCGCTGGGATTCGAACTTGCGTCGCTTGCGTAGCAGGCGACTGCTCAAACCTCAAGGCCACCACGGCTCCTTTTTTTTATAAGTATATTTTTTTTTATATAAGTACAGTGAAATATAAATGAAGTGAAAAGAATTTCTTGACAGAAAAACCCAATATACATTTTTGTCCCGACCCGGGAATCGAACCCGGGACCTCGTTATCGGTAGGCGAACATACCAACCACTAGACCAACGAGACAGTTAGCTATACAGCTAGTCTATACTAATATTATAAATAGCAATGGTATATTTGTAACGAATTGGCTCAAAAATTGCTCTACTTATTTTTTTTAATTCTTTCACCATTAGAATGCTACATTATCAATTATTAATATAGGCTATATTTTATTACTGTACTCCCACGGATACGGAAACTAAGCGGGTAAAACCTCGTCACGTCAGCTAGTTATAAATATTTTTAAATTCTGAATAAAATCTATGTGAGTAGGTAAGAACCAATAAGAAGAAATTCAAAGGCTTGCTGCCTTAGAATTTTTCAGAACGTTTCAGAGTCGGCGATGAACTAACCATCTGTCACGTTGCCACTTAAACCTTCGGCGACCCTTCAGAATGTGTATTCCCAATGCGCCTGGCACAATAACTTGAGCAATTTGATATAGCAAACGCCTACCATTTCTGTTCCGCAACAGACCCAACTATTTCTATAAAACTCTTGCGTAATCGTTAAACACCATTAGTTCCTCACTTTATATCTCAATACTTTCCTTTAGCCAGGTCTTAGAAAGGAGGTGTTTTACAAATGGTTCGATAAGATATTATGACGTACATATATCTATAAATAGCAGGCGTAGCGTATTATGGTAGGTATACATGCTATTTTAAAATACGAGTGCAATTTCTCTGCGGTTTGGCTAGCGTCAAGCGTTCCTATCGTGTAAAATAGATTGTTGTCAGATCAAAAATAAGATCATCTAAACATAGGAAAGATCTTGAACTAGACAATTCTCACAAGTCAATGCAGTCACGGCCAAGAACGCCAACTGTCGCCAAGTCCTGAAATGTTCGCTATTTGGCAACACACTGTGTTTATTGTTTACTTACGACTTGGATTGCGCAATAGACACGTACATATATACCTAACAATATATCTATACAGATAAATAAAATTGAAGTGTCTGTTAGTAATTCTAAATTAACAGCTTTGAAATTGATGCATATTATGAAAGTATTATACGATACTTCCTTACTTACATAAAAAAAAACAATAAAAAAATAATCTGTTTGTTCCGGCATGCTCTGATACGGCTGGACCGCTACGCGAGCGTAACCAGAGCTATTAAATATATAAGAGTTGTCGTTATCGATAAAAATATCAAATTAGGTAATAGCCAGACTTATCGATAAATATTAAGCAAACACTAACTGGGGTCCTAACGTCATGAGCGAGGGCTCATCATAATTTTACTCAGTAGTCATTTAAGTACATGTAAAGTCAGTACAGATTTACATCTAATATGTTTAGTGAGTAACCGATTTCGATGATTCTTTTTTATTTCAAAGGTGATGCTTCCCAAGTGGTCCCATTTTAATTTGGTTCAGTTCTGATGCATCCATGAGAAATTGAGGGGAACTTTCGAAAATCTTACTGGCGACTAGTGCGTTTGTCATTAACTATTCGAAGCACTACTTTTTAATGAAGGTGTGAAATCGATCTGATGATGGAGCCGAAAGACAATCAAAGGAACCCCTCAACGATTTACAGCAAGTACCTAGTGTTTGGGCTTGTTTAATTCGTATTGATGAGAACTTTACACCTACACGGGGTTTAACTGGTGTATCCACCGAATTTGATGTTATATTTGGCACCAACTTCAAAAGTAAGTAAATAAGTAATGTATTTCAAATAATTTTATTTTTCTCTTTCTCAAGGCGGAATTACGTTTTTTGTTAAAGAAATTGTTTATTACCTTTAGGTAAAGGTAAGTACCAGGTCCCTGTGGTTTTGACCCAATACCACATGAGAATTATCAACAACTACACCACGGAGCAAATAACGTCTTATCACCTTATCGTACAAGTTTTGCCACTTTAGATAAGTAGGTACTATCTAGCTCTCCGCGATGTCGGCCGCTTAGACTTTATTTAATTATTTTGGAAATAAACATAGCCTATTTTACTCCTTGTAACACCAGCAATCTGCCGGCGAAAGTCCGGTTAAAATCGGTCTAGCCGTTTCAGACGGACAGAGAAAGATTATTTGGTAAAAACGTATAAGTATAATAAGTACTTTCACGTGGATTTGACAAGTTGTCAATTTGTAATTACAAACAGCCACTGAATTTTTTCTTAGGTATCTGTACCTATAGATATGAGCACCTAGTTTTGTAGATACAGGACTAACATAATACCTAAGTATGCATTATTTGTTTTGTTTTTATTGTGAATTTATGATATTGTACGAAAATGAAAATTAAACATGTTTGACGTCAATGTATTATCTTCCTTTATCAGTCGGCATATTATAATACCCAATAATAATTATTCATAGCCATAACAATTTGTAAGTAACAGGGCATGTATCGGTGTCATATTAAAAACTGAGTACAAAGTAAGAATATACGAATGAGAATACCTAATTATATTTACGTGAAATATGGTACCTATTCATAACAATAGAATAAAATGTTATTTAAAAATTATAGGTATGTACATCGCATATTTCACCCATGTTGAGCATGTAAATATTCAAAATTATGTGCTTAGTAGGTACTATATGCTAAAATCTACATGACAAAACGTACATGTCTAAAATCTGTAGTTATTTCACTATAACTTGGATAATTTGTTCAGTCTGTCAGCCGATCTAACTACCAAGAAAAAGGACGTAAGTTGATTAGAATGTAGTTGTTTTTCTTTTGTTGACGAGGGGGAAACCTTCAAAAGGTCCCCAACCGCCCTGGGAGAGCCAGGTCGGGGTATGTGGGATTCTTACCGCACTAAAACCTCATCCATCCTCAGTGCTCAGGGGGGATTCCGGGTACTCTGATAGAACGCACCGGTGTCCCCCCACACTTTGCGGGGGCACATTCTCTATGGCCGCCCCTGGAGACCTCGCTGTGCAAGGCAGCGCGAGCCACATCGCGCTGCCACCTTCCCGGGCCCGCGGCTCGGTGGTCAAAGCTCCCACCCCGACCACCGTCAGCAGGTACTCCGGCCCCCTTTTAGTCGCCTCTTTCGACAGGCAGGGGATACCATAGCCATATTCTTAGACCCTGGCTATAGGGTGATGTAGTTGAAACCTAAGGCATCCCTTCTACCTACCTAACTACAGTGTGTTCGTTATGCTAGCGAACACAATGTGGAATTCGAGGTCGGGAGTAGCCTCAAAAATTTTTTTCTCAAATAGTTACCTACAAATTTGAGACACTTGCGACCCAGAATTCCACCATATATGTATGCGCTAGCTTAACGGACACAATACTATACCCTAAAATCATCTACAAACTTGGGGAATAAGCAAGGTATCACTACTGTCAGTGATGTCACTAGTTATAAGCGCTAACCTTGACTGAGCACTAGTAATTTTATGGATCCTGTATGGAGCGACGCTGACATAACCATACAGTTATCCCTACTATTTTTCTGCGCGCTCATAGTTCGTGACGGCACTAGTAGGTACCTATTTGATTACAGCATAAATACGGGAAGAGATAAATAAACCAATGCCAGAAATTATCAGTGAATGAAGTTTAATCGAAAATAACGATAGAACTTATCAGAAGTCACGATAGAATTATGATTTTATACAAAAATCTTGCAACTACTTTACATCTAATATTGTATTATTATATAATAATGTATAATGAAAATAACAGAATTGCCAACAAAATAACAATATTTTTTTTATAAGAACCAACTGTGCTTTACTATAAAATACAAAAATGAGTTAAAAAAATAATAATTTATTATTGCTTGTAACAAAATCTCGATGATAATACTACCATCACTATTTATATTAACATTTTAGTTCTTAAAGACTACTCAGTCAGTCCTTGCAGACTTGCAATGCTTCTTCTTTTTCCTCAGCCAGCTCCTTGCCGGTGGCATCGAGCATTTGACGGGCAAAGTCATTGATGGTCAGACCCTCAACAATCTTCCATTTACCATTACTGGTTGTAACTGGGAATGAGAATACAATGTCACGAGGAGCACCGTACGAACCATCAGACACCACCCCCATACTGACCCAGCGGTCTCCAGTGCCAAGGAACCAGTCCCTCATGTGGTCTGAAGCAGCCTTAGCAGCAGACAAAGCTGATGACATCTTCCTGGCAGCAATGACTGCAGCCCCACGCTTCTGTACTGTTGAGACGAAAGTGGTGTTCAAGTACTGGTCATCATTGATAGCTGCGGGCACAGGCTTTGACACACCTCCAATGGTGGCTACAGCATTAGATGCATCAGGGAACTGGGTGGAAGAGTGGTTACCCCAGATGACAACATTCTTCACATCCTTCACTGGAACACCAAGCTTCGCTGCCAGCTGAGACTGGGCACGGTTCTGGTCAAGGCGGGTCATAGCTGTGAAGTTTTCTTTAGGAATAGAAGGTGCATATTTAGAGCAGATGAGGGCATTTGTGTTGGCAGGGTTACCAACAACAAGTACTTTGACATCTTTGCGAGCTACTTTGTCCATTGCCTGTCCTTGTTCCTTGAAGATGCGGACATTGGCAGCCAGGAGGTCCTTCCTCTCCATACCCTCTTTCCTGGGCATGGCACCCACAAGGAAGGCAGCAGATACATCTTTGAAGGCTTCCTCTGGGTTGGCAGTGGGGAGGACACCGGCAAGGAGTGGAAGAGCGCAGTCATCCAGCTCCATAACAACACCTTGGAGGACTCCCATCATCGGGGCAATATCCAGAAGGTGGAGGTACACAGGCTGCTCAGGGCCAAATACAGCCCCAGAGGCCACCTGATACAGGAGGGAGTAGGCAATCTGTCCAGCAGCGCCAGTCACTACCACTTTGATGGGTGCAGCCTGGAAAATGTAATAGACAAGATTTATGAAGTTTTAAATAATATGATAATCTTTTGTCTTTGCTCACTGCATGACAATAAATAGACAATATACATAATGAATTTTATTTTGAAAAATTTTTTTATTAAACAACATTTATAGCTTTCAACACCAAACATGGGGTTAATTATTTGATTACATAATACATTAGATTCTAATAAGAAAGAACATTGTTACCATAGTTACTGGTCTTTGAACAATAATACTAGATTCAGATTTTTTTTCAGTTGAACAGCACCAAAGAGGTGGCATGGTGCAAATACTTTGAAGTATACCTAGTACATATTTAATATCTAAATCATAATGATAGTAATGATAAGTTTAATCGTAGTTGGTACTTTTAAGATAGTCACATAGATACAGGTTAAAAACAACCTACAAATTTTAAATTTAACTATCAAGTAGGTATACTGTTAGTGCAGAACCTACCATAATTTTCCGCAAATATGATAATTATATTTAAAAAATTGTGGATGTTATACGACAATTTGTATTCAGATAATTTCCAAGATATCCATACACATAACAACGCAAAGGTCAGACCAATGTCACTGGAAAACTCAACTCACCATTTTAATGGAATATAATCCAATACCGACTTGATATATTTACGATAAATGTTACGTCTGAACTACGGACGTGGCGAAGCCGGCAGGCGCTGTAACTGATTATGCAAGGAATGAATTCCTAAATGGTTTAGTTCGACTTATCTATCACTAAAGGTCAATGCCGGATATAATTATTTCTTGAAATGAAATTTAGTTAGAGAGAACAGACTCGTATTGCCTTGACTTTTTTTCAAATTGTTTGACTTGCTTGTCTGTCAATGTCAGTCTTGTCTTGTTTCTGTCATGCTTGTCCTTTCCTTTCCTTTATTTATTTAACGGCGATGAGCTTAAGTAAAACTATTCCGCCAATGTCGCGATTGTTGAGAAAAATATCTTGTAAATTGTTAAAAATATGTGGAGGGACCCATTGGATTCCTCGCTCTACATTATCACCAACGATATTTCCGTCATGCTTGTCTTACTAACGGTAATATTGACAATAATGACATATTAGTTATACTGAGGATTGAGGCAAAATGTAGTGATTTTTCTTTATTTGGTCATTGGTTTTAGCCAATGATATAACACATTTTCCTTTCTTGTTTTTTACATAATAGTGTCGAAATTTAATACATGACTATTCGTAAATTTACCTTCTCATAGGTTTTTTATCTAAAAAGGAAAAATGCTACTGCTATGCTTCACTTTGACACTTTACTTAATTAAGTCTTCGTAGAACTGCTGACCACTACTATACTATAGTAGAGGGATAGCCACCACGTGATTCATAAATCAAAGACGACACTTCTAGCTTATACCTCAGCAGTCTATGATATTCCGCAATTAATATTTTTTCCTTCTTCAATGGACTTCAGTGACAGTAGTTGAAGAATCAGTATCTTGTAGTGGCATAGACATGTTATGCAAAGGACAATGTTGCGAAAAAAGTTTTACTTATGAATGTAGATGGTGCAAGGGAAAAAGAAGAATGGATAGCGTGAAAGACAATATTATGGCTAAAAAGGGAATTAATTAATATATATATGTTGGCTGATAGAAAGACATGGAAGAGAAAAACACATCGTGCTGACCCTTAATATGAAAGATTCTGCTCAATCCTCGACAAATCCTTAAAAATAATCTGAAGTTTTGGATGCATGTATAATGCAGCCTTTGCCATAAAAATATTTTGTGCAGTAAATTGAATGAATGATTTAGCTCTTGGGCCCCGATAATCTATAAAGTTATGGTAGACAGAATGAGTGAATGAAATATAACCTCAAACGGAATCAGGCAAGAAGAAATTCTTTTCTTTAAAACCGAATTGTTGGAATCCAAGTGTTCCATTAAATTTATTTATAAAACGATACTCGCGTAATAGTTGCTATCTTAACATAAGTGTTGTGCCACTTGACTGTAATAAAGAAGCACGGCCTTATAATGTCGTCGCTTTTAAGATCTACAAAATTTATGCGGTACTTTACGGGTGCGGCAAGAACTTTATTAGTAAATTCTTCAAGAACTGCCGAAACGAACACATTAATTAATCCCAAAGCTATATGTTCAATTAACAAGTGAGTTTATTATTTATTAATATCATAAAAGAGTTTTTATTCAATGAAATGTCAAAGGTTAGAAAAGTATTATCCAACTCGTCTGTAAGATTAATTAATTAACTTTTTCATCATTAATTTAATCCCACAGTAATTTCAGTCTTACAAAACTCTCAATTATTTCTCTTCATGTGAAATCTTGTTAAAATTTAATTATGTTATTGTAATACTGTACTTTTATTAATTGTATTATATATATGTAATTTTAAAAGCTGTTTGTTGCATTGTTTTCTGTTTCAGTGTATTGATGAGAGATTATGCCACAAAGAAAAAAGAAAGCTTGGAACCACTTCTTCAGAGGTTGGACTCTGAGGTCAGAAGATATGGCCGTATAGCCAAGAAAGACATTGATGAAGTATTCGATGAAATCCGTTCAAAAAATGACATAACCAGCTCACAATCTCTTCTAGTTATAAGATGCTGTGGTTAGTATTTCTCATAATGTTTTACTAATGCTTTGGGGCTGGTCGTCAAGTTGTGGCCCACAAAGAAAATAATTTTAGTCTATAATATTCCAATTACCAACAAAACACTAAAGAGGTCTATCACCTTCACTAATACCAGTAACAAAGCATCACTGGTGGTCAGCTCAATAATCCAAGAATGTGTGGCCCGCAGTGATACATAACATTGTCCTAAGTGGCCCTTGAACCAGAAGAGTGTGATGACTATTGCTTTAGGGTATTAATTGCGCACCTTGAACAAGACTCCCTTGTGATGTGGTGCATTATGAATGTTTAAAAAAAAAACCTTCCAAAACCTTGTTATTGTTCATGATAATAAAAATAATACAATTGAATTCCTAGACTAATTGAATTACAGTTATGCTCAAGTGCATAGCAATACATTTGTTGATTCATTTATATTTATATAGATTATTCAAAGAGTTATATTACATCCTTGTCTTGAAATGTCCTGTATATCTTTTATAGGAGAACTAGTGCCAGAAGAATTACCAGAGCAAAGAACCCTGCTTGTCCAGAAAATATGGACGGTGCTCACGGAGCGTGGGATTCCTATGGACATATCCCATTACAATGCTTTGCTGAGGGTGTACCTTGAGAACGAACATGCATTCTCACCAGCCAAGTTCCTTGAAGAACTGGAAAAGAAAGGATTGCAGCCTAACAGGTGTGAATATGTATGCCAATACAACAACTGTCCCATTGGTCTGGTGGCATAAGCACAAGATCCTGGGTTTCCATCCCCAGGTCTCCAATCAATTTCCCACAAGCAGCCTAGAGCTTAAATTAGTTCCTATGTAATTGCAACAAGGTTGCCTCCTACTACAGGGGACTTAACATAACTGGTGAAGTGTGAGTGCACTGATTAGGAGTGACTATGACACAACTCCTTTTGGCTAATAATTGAATACACCCTTGTAGATACATTATGTCTAAATATCTATACATCTATAAAGAAATAAAATTGAAGTGTCTGTTATTCCAAACTTCCACTTTTCAACCAAAAGCATATGAAAGTACACATAATAGTGACAGAAAAATCTAAATTCATTCTATCTATCTGTCTGTTTTTTCCGACTAATGGGTGAGATGGCTGGACTGGCTTATAGCCAATGTTACAAGAAGTAACATAGGCTTGAAAAAATATTAGGGTTCTGCGGGCCATTCATAAAATTAAGTCTATGTGCGTGTAACCGCAGGGCACAGCTGGTGAGTAATAAGTGTAAGTACTGTCACAAGTTATGAGTGCAGGACTTTAAAGCAGTAGTAATATTATGGGTCTTGTATAGAGCAATGCTAATGAGTACCAGTCATCCCTACCGGCACCTGTAATTATCCATGTTTTTCCAGAGTAACATACCAACGTCTGATGTGGCGTTACTGCCAAGAAGGTGATGTCGAAGGCGCGACCAAAGTTCTCGAACGGATGCGGGAATTGAACTTCCCAGTTTCAGAACCAGTATTAAATGCACTTGTTATGGGACATGCATTCCATGGTGATACAGAAGGGGCGAAAGCAGTTCTGGAAACAATGGCTGGAGCTGGTCTACAGCCCAGTAATCGCACTTACACGCTACTTGCTTGCGGATACGCCAAAAAGGGAGACATGGATGGTGTTGCAAGCGTCATTAAAACTGCAATAGAAAAAGATGCTTATATGACTGATAAGGTTCATTTACTTCCATACAATTATTGCAAATTATCTATATCTAAAACTACAATCTATACTAATATTATAAACTGAAAAGCGTCTCCATTTTCCTCTTGCAATTTTTTCACACTGTATGTACATACATATGCTCTCATACGTATTCCCTGAAGGGGTAGGCAGAGGTGTAGTAATAACAGCACCCACTGTTCACCGAAGATGATTAAGTGCCAACGTAAGATCTCACCTTGGCTCATGCGTCTATTGTTGTCTCAGACATTACACTATAATTACTTCTCAGAACATATTGCAGGCTTCCTCACAATGTTTTCCTTCACCATAAAGCATGTGGTGTGAAATCACTTCACATTAGTTTTTTTTTACCTGGATTAGCTTCGGACTTAACTGAGAATGGGCATAAGTTTCACAACACAATATAACTATCCTCACTTACTTTTGACGGTGCAATCAAAGATGCAATTCAGGGCCACACACTGCCAGCTAATTAGCTTTCTTCTTACTGTCTACTCCTATCCCAATCTTTGAACCCTTGAATATAATTTTCCATTAGCCATGTTCTGCATCAAATTCACCAAATATACCCATATTTCCTCCAGATTGTTTATATTATATCACTAATAAATTTTCACTCATCGCCACTATTATATACTCATGAAAAACGATACATTTAGGGAACTCACTGTGGTAGTTGCTAACTCCAGACTACTTTTTATTCCACTGCCCACATGTCAATCCATAAGACAAAATCATTATGTGGATGAAGAAGTAGGAAAAAAATTTACTAATCTCTCTTATTAATATTTAACAAGTGTCAAATATTTTTCAGGATTATCTTGATATTGTGGAACATCTTGCTATTGGAGGCCATGGTGACAAAGTGGATCAAATATTTCCCCATACCCAAAAGACTATGGGATACAACCAAGAAGTATGCAATCTAATCTTGAGGCTCCTGAACAAAGGCCATGACGACATTGCTAAGAAAGTGATGAAGACAATGCCCAAGTCTGCCAATGTAGATGATACACCTTTCAAAGGTGCATTTTTCGTAAAACAGCTAGTTAGACTAAATAGACCGGTTGATAGCGTTATCAAAACATGCTTGGAGTTGAAAGCCGAAGATCTTGTGCCAAATGCTATTTATATAGCAACTGAATGCGCTTTGCAGCATGGCAAAACTGAATTGGCTCAGAAACTATTTGAGGAACTAAAGGCTGAAGGGATTGAAGTTAGACAACATTACTATTGGCCTTTGTTGGTCCAGAAAGGTAAAGAAAATGATGAGGAGGGTCTATTGCAAATTGTCCGCGATATGGCAAAGAATGGCGTCGGACCCAGCGGGGAAGCACTTCGAGATTACATAATACCCCACCTGATAAAAAAAGATACACCCCAAAATATTATATTAAAATTGCAAATCGCTAATGTACCTGTCATTCACAGTGCTAGAAACTTGATGGTGGAGTTTTTAGAGAGAGGAGAAACTAAACAGGCTGCCAGTATTGCAGTACAATATTGTCCCAGAGGTCAATTTTCTGCAGTAGCCCGCCCGTTGTTAAATTCCTTGAATAAGACAAAAGACATTGACTCATTTGTGACTATATTACACAGTATCAACAGCAAGCCTCAGAATGCGCAAATGGATCAGGATGTGAACGAAGACGGTGACGACAATGTTCCAATGTACGAGACTGCCCGTATAATTAAATCTGCTATTAAAAACTTATCAACCCCCGAGCTTTGGGAATCACTACTTGGAGGCTGCGTCTCCAAAGGTCTACGGATCGACACAAACACAGCTGAGGCAATAGAACAGTATTTGGGGGAGAAAATGACGGTCAGCATATCACAACTGCTGTCACAATTAACATCTCCCGATTTGGAAATTTCTCCAGTTGAAAATCGCCCTAAAAACATCCCTGCGCGGAACAGTGCTCAGTTGGAACAACTAATGGATCAGATCAAGGACAAAGGCGGTAATAACATGAACCGTCTCCAAAAGCAGCTTATTTCAGCTTATATCAAAGAGAATAATCTAACAAAATTAAACTCATACCTGACAGAAATTAATGGCTCAGACTTTGAACTAACTACATCTACACTAGCGCAATTGTTTGAATTTTACTGTGAAAATGATGACGTCGACAAAGCTAAAGAATACTTGGCTGAGTTAGAAGCAAAGAATAACAACTTTGTATTGAATAAGTACAAGCGAGTTGTGATGGCTTACGCTTTGGTCAGAGCTAATAAGTTCGACGAAGCTATGGAATTTTTGAAGCAATTCAACGAAGCCGATAACGAACAAGGATTTATGATTAACTCAAAATGTTGGCAGTTGTTAAACAGTTTGGCTGAACAAAAAGAAGATGTCAAAGTGAGTATCAGTATTATACAATATGTTTGAATACACACTGGAAGTATAGGTGAGGAAATTTGCATATATATGAGAACACAGTTATACACATTCTGTAAAGTTATGACAGAGAAATGGTGACTGATTTGATATCTGCTACATTACCAACTAATTTTCTTGGATAAAAGTGATACAAGTTCACTTCTTTCATATATATAAATTGAAGTCGCGCCAGTGATTTTTGGGGTTTTTTTAATTATCTAATCTTCAGGTTTTCACTATTACTTATTTAGATTAGTTAAAAAGGTATATTTGTTCACTTACTTTTATGAATATATTTTGGAAATAGACTGGTACAGGTGCCGTCATGAGTTATGAGCGCACAGCGAAAATAATAGGGATACTGCACATCTATTTTATTCGCGCACCATACAGAGAGACAATCATACACTTGTCTGTCTGTATGGTGGGCATTCAAGGTCAGGGCTCTTAACTTGGGACAACCAGTAGATAAAAATATAAAAAGTGGGTACGCCATTGGTCTTAAAGTTAGCCTGAAGTATAACTATAATTACAGGTTAAGGAAATGACGCAAGTGCTTATAGAAAAGAAATACATAGAGCCTTCAAACGTGATCTTGGGGCCAAGTATAAAGGTGCATCTGCTGAAGGAGGACATAGATGCCGCTTTGAAAGAGTTTGAATTCTGCTGCAAACAGTACAGAAGCACCCCGTGGAAGGGGCAGCTTATGAAAGCATTGATCGGCAGCGAAGATGCTTCTAAACTGCAGTGGTTGGCAGATCTTAGTACTCAGGTAAAATATTTATACATAAGAGTTTTGGCATATATGTTCGATTTTGTATCCTATATAAGTGGCATAAATCAATTTTTTCTGTATCGTTCCATTTCTTTTGATCATAAAGAGCATGTTAATACTAAATATAAAATGCAGCATACACACCCCACATGAGAATTATAATAATCTTTATTATTATTATTAGCTAACGGAACCTATCTATAGGTTACGAGTTTTTACAGAATGTTGGCCTTTTTTCACTATTATTAAATATTATATGGATAATTTTATCTATAAACCTATTATCATCAGCATTCAAGTTCTACATGTTAGTAAAAACCGTATCAAGCGACGTAATATATTTTAGAGATGAAAGGAGAAGATAGGAAATCTGCGTTCAAATAGACAAAATACTTCATCGTGGAAATAACAACTACAATTTATACTATTTTATGATTATTAATATTTTTTAAAAGAAACATATGTTAATTGTTCATTAGATACACGGTGAAGTGAACATCCTACACGATTTAGTACTGGCTTTCGTGGAGTGTGGTCGACTGCGGCAGGCTCGTCGGATACTGGAGACACCTGGGCTGCAGACTAGACATCGGCGCTTGGAAGAGGCTTGTCTCAGATACGTTGATGTAATTATTTTATCTATACTAATTTTATGAAGACAAACAATGATTTTTGTGAAACCTGCACATGTCTGAAAAGTAATTCCAAAACATATGTATAGTGCTTAAGACGGCGCTAGAGTCACCCTCTGTCTGGCATTTAATCTTCTTCCGTGAAAAGTGTCTTGTTGCAACACTCTACCTACCTCTTCGGGGACCCTTCTAGGATGGCGTGAGCATATTTATGTCTGGTTTTACAGATAAGGCACAAAACTACTAAAAAGATTTCAAAAATTCTTGCACTAATATATTGCTTTTCCACAAATTATGAATGTCTAGATAACTGGCCACACTGGCTTTGAAACTAGCTTTCTGAAAAGAAGCAACCAAAAATACAGCTAAGCATATTACACATTAATAATGAGTGAAGTGCATAGACAAAAGACTAGCTTTTTTTACGTACCGTTTTTTCAGTATGACGGTAGAACTCAATTTTAAATTTTGATTAAAATAAAGCGTCTTTATAATTCCAGGAAGGAAAATCAGAATACCTGGAAGGTTTACTAGAAGCCACAAAAGAATTGTCGCACATCGACCGCGCCAACATTTTCTATCATCTGCTCTCCTCATACTGCAAAGCTGATGAAACCGACAAGGCTCTTGGTCTATGGACTCTTCTACAAGAAGAAGGTGAAATACCAAACGAACAATTCCTTTTACACTTGGGCAAACATCTCAAATCAAAGAACAGAGAAGTACCCTTCATTATGCCCCACGAAAATATACCTGAAAAAGTTTCCAAAAAAGAAAACACAGTAGAGAAAATAGCAACTCCAAAACATGTAAAGAAACCAATGAAAAACGAGGTATCCACCGACATTGAAACGTTAATCAAAGACGGTATGGCGTCTAAAGCAATGGATTTGGCTCTGAAGGCAATAGAGGAAGGTGTCGTGCCAAAACATAGTGTTATGAAGTACTTGCTAAGGTCATTGGCCGATGATGGTAACGTTGAGAAGATACAGCTGTTGGGGAAGTGTATCAATGAGCCGTTGAAACGCCGTGTGACGTATGACGATAAGCTTACTCTGGCGATGTTCAACCGAGGAGCGGGACCGAGCCACGTTGATAATGTATTGGAGTCTGTTCAGGCTGCGAACACCGAAGAAGACTTGACCTCAGCAATCAGGAAGTTCCCTCGGAGCAACGCATTGGCATCTGTTGTTCAGAACGACGATCTCATGGTGAAATGTAAGTACTTGATTGTTGTTGGATCACAGATATTGAAACTAAATATAATATTACCATAGGCTACCTACAGTTACCTCCCATCAGGTAACCCGTACGCTGTGTTACTTAGCTTATACCTCAGTGACATCAAATAATTACGTTAGGGTAGTTAAAAATGTTAAAAATCGAACTGCCCAATAATTATATGTTTCACCATCAGGTAGCAAGATAGCAGACCTCGCCGCATCGAAAGGACAGATTTTACCAGCCAATTTGCTCTGGATGGAGTGCATACTCGCCGGCAAGGACAAAGAGGCTGATGACATCTGGCAGAAGTGGCTCATCTCAGCACCAACAATCGTATTCAGAAGACTACTCCAAGAAAGTCACACAAAGAAAGAACCCCAGCTAATAGAAAAACTTATTTCCGTACTGAAAACAAGTAAAACAATTTCAATCGCCTCCTTGGGAAACGCTTATTCGCGATTGATTAACTACCATATATTAGAGAATGATTTAGATAAAGCTCATACTATTCTGGAGAGCGCTGTTCAATCAGGAGTGTCTTTAGATTTCTTTAATAAAACATCGCTGCTTAGATTGAAGACAGCGCTTGAAGCGGCGGGCAAGCAATTCAAATTCAATTTGTAGTCATGGATTTTGCCAGAGCATTTATATATGTTTTGATTATGTTATAACGTGCGTTGGAAGTCGAATTGAATTTAGTCACCATTATTATTCGGTCATATTATACAAAATGGTACACTTACATATGTGTGTTGAAAATATATGTCTAAACTTACTAAATTACAGAGGAATAGCCGTAACCCCTGATCGTTGAACACTTGAAATTTGGGTTGTGTATTTGTCGTAGTGTGTAGAGGTATCAGAAATTTTGTTTTATGTAAAATACTGCGTCATACAACTATGTTTAAACTTGTTTTAATGATAGTATTCAGTAGGTATGAAACACCAGCCCTCTTATTCGCTATCTTCGTTGTTCACTGACGATCGTTATATACCGTGAAGTCTATACATCAAGAGCTGCTTTGATAGTCACTATATAGCCGGAAAGGCACTTGTAAGGAACTGAAGAGATACGCGATCGGTATAGTGCGGACTTCGCTGTGCATAATGTTTATGAGGTGTACGTACAACGTCAGTGTATAACGAAGTAGCGAATAGGGGGGCGGGTCAAAAGTATTTTGCAAGCAAACAATGATATTATTTTATTTGCACTTAATCATATTTGGTGAAATGTTGGTGTTGTTATTACAACACCTCTGGTTGCCTCTTCGGGGACCCTTCTGAGATGGCGTGAGAATATGATATTAAAATTAAAGATACGTTAGGCGCTCACAAGAAAGCAGATCCGTCACTTGTCAAATAAGTAGCATAAAAACGAGGTACTGAGGGGTAGGTTATGAGTGAGGAATCAAATGGGTTCCTCCACATATTTTTAACAATTTACAAGATATTTTTCTCAACAATCACTTGACATTGGCGGAATAGTTTTACTTAAGCTCGTCGCCATTAAATAAATAAAAGAAAGAAAGAGGCTAGGGTTCCGACAACTTTAATTTCTCAGTTACGACACTCTAGTGACATCTTTTACAAAAAGTCTATAATATATTCTATAATATCATTGCCCCAAGGGGACATTAATATCTAAGAATTGATTGGTATGTTATTCAAATTATTCGGTTTTCCAATGCTAATGTTATTATCCTGCCTTTAAATCACTTCATACATCATGTAAAAATGTCTTTTCACATAATTTTGACATTAAAGTAGGTATGCCAGTTTTCACATTTACCAAATAATTCGAAGTTATTACTGAGTAAAGAATTGTATAATTTGTAATGTAGTTGCTAATTTTAGTTGTAATAAATTATTAGTTATTATTGATTTGTTTCAGTCTCCACAACACAAGTCCTTTATTTCAACACTCCTAATATCCTGATGAATTAACAAGTCCTCCATTTGTTTCAGTAGTATATATAATATAGGCTTAATTAAATAGCTAATAATTTGAGACACAGTAAATCCTATACGAGTTATAACTAAGACAGATAAATATACAGCAAGATGGACTGATCTAAACAATTTCTATTTCACACTTCTGTGCCTCCGGCCAAAGTACATCATACTGAAACTGAACAACGAACGAACGATTGCGGTAAGAACCTGATTAATGACCCAGCTGATTTGCTGTTTTAAGAAGTGCCGTTCAACGTCTCTGCATGCTCGAAAATACTATAATACGAGTAGTACCAAATCTAGACATCCGGTAACACAATACTAATTCAAATCACTGTATTGCGTTAAAAAAATACATGAATAAAGGCGTGGTTACACAAAAAAAATGTGTCGGCTTGATAAAACCTCCTTTTTCCCGTCGATGTACAGAATAAAGCGAGAACCGCACAGTGCTATTAGTTAAAAATAAACTACGGCCGAAAGGACTTGTTTCCAAAAATTTTGGTTTTTTGTAATTGTGTCTGATATCGAGAATGTAAGCGATATTTTTCGACAGGAAATGACGTCACTACCTGGCGCGAAATTAAGCGTCTTTCCTCTTGTTTGATTGTTTTGATTGATTGATTACTTTGAGGATTGGAATCGGAAATATTAAGTTTTTAGTTACAATTTAAGTTAATAAAGTAAAAACTAATATGTTTTACCCCGAGGAGTCACTCAAGCGTGGTGGTAGGTTTTATTTGTGTTGGGTCGCTGATTCATGGCCCTTGAGATTTGCCACGATCACTCACAGGCAGCTTTGGTCGCAAGATATTAGAAAAATCTGGTAAGAACTGTGCTCGAGTAGTTTTAGTTCTTATACCATATATAGTTTAGATAAGTATTTTTTTGTTTTAGTGATGATTTGATGAAAGTTATGATCAACGAATCCGGTCGCCCTGCAAACAGATTCTCGCTTCGTCTAAGCTCGCAACTTTTGCGCGGGCTTGTGAGACTTTATCAGAAGAAAGTCACAGTGTTCCTAAGTAAAGTATTATTGCTCATTTTATATACTTAAATATTCAAGTACTTTCAAACAAGATATTAATTCAAACTTTTGGGAATTGCTTGTGTACTCTACTTAAATAGGCGGGTTTAGAACATAGGTATTTTGGCTTATTCCCAGACTTCCACAGCGACCACAGGCGATAGATTTTGAAAGATAAACCTTTTTACATTAATTCCCGTGACCTGGCACAGTAAAATTTCTTTGATTGCGTCAGTATTCATTTGCATACCAAAACAAAACCTATGGAGTTGGTGGTAATTATATAATGGATGACTATGAATAAGCCGTATTTTATCCTGTGAAGTGAAATACACAGGTGTTATCTCCCCTATAGCTGTATTTATCTTTATAATTAATATAAAAATTTCTTTACCTACCAAGGTGCTCAACATTATATTATTTTTCAGGTGAACTATGTATGATCAATGCCAATGTTATCAAACATGCTAACAAAAAGTAAGTAATATTTCCACTGAACTCTTATACTCACGGAATAAAAATACATAGTATTTTTATTCCATTTGGTTACCAAGCTAGTTTGATTATTGGTATGAGCAGTATCAAGTAGGTGACAACATATTTAACTTAGTTTTGCATTGGCTTTTAGTTCATCTATATCTATACATCTATACAGATAAATAAAATTGAAAAGTCTGTTTGTAATTCCAAAATAATAGCTTTTCACTAAATGCATATGAAAGTATATGGATGCAGATAAGCAATAATGTGTCAACCCGCATAAACTTGGTTTTGAGAAAATGGCGTCTTAAGATGATTGTATACGTGATTTAAGATTTGTTTTATGACATAAATCCATTTTTTACGTACTTTTATGTTTCAGATGACTTGAAACACTTTTTTAGAATGTTAAATACGTGATGCATTATCAAAATATATCAAAACCTTTGAATTTGACTTTTTGTGGGTTGACACATTATTGCTTATCAGCATCCATATATGGTACTTACAAAGAAAAACATTTTTATCCCTTTCTCTGAAACACTGCAATGGCTGGACCGATTTTAACGCGACTTTCACTGGTAGATAGTATTTTACAAGTAGTAACCTAGGTTCCTTTTATTTAAAAAATTTGGGTTTAGTGGGTCACCCATGAAATTAAGTCTATGTGGGTGAAACCGCAGATCACAGCTAGTTTACATCAAAATTTAAAACTTATAATAACTATGTAATGATATCAGAATATTATATTACTCATTAGAGTCCTGTTTCAAGAACTGTTTGTAGCATATATAATTAAGTTTTTGTTCAATAAGTAAATGAAGCCCTGATTAGTCTACTATGGAACTCCAGGTCTTGGGTTTGATACTATGGCTGGACAAACTTAATAATTTTTCCATCTGTAATTTCCCATTAGCAGGCTTTCTGGATTAGTGTTTGGTTAGTGGCAATAAGCTTGCCCCTATTACATGTGTATATATATATATATATATATATATATATATATATTATATGTATCTACCAATGTTCTGTGCTGAATATGTTTGTCTAAAAAGTCTAGGCCTAAGTGTAATATATCTTTCAGATGGAATGTATGCGAGGTAGCATTGGAGAATGTAGAGCGTCCACGCTTGCAAGTCATCGAGCCATTGGCGACCATTCAAGAGGTGCCGGAGGCTGAACATGAAGATAGGAGGGTTGAAGAAATCATTGCGGTACTTTCATCTCTTTATTAACTTCAACAAATGTTTGTTGTTACAGGATCTGTCATGAGTTATTCAAGGTATAAACCTTGAAAAACAATAATATAACATTTTTATTACAAATTAATTTTAACCAACCAGCTATTATATACAGATAAATAAAATTGAAGTATCTGTTTGTAATTCGAATTTAAAAATTAAATTAAAAAAAATTCTCTCTTCATCTGTCTGTCTGTCTGTTTGTTCCGGCTAATCTTCGAAACGGCTGGACTGATTTTGATGGGACTCTCACTGGCAGATAGCTAATTACAAGGCTATAATAACTTAGGCTATTTAAAAAAACATTGGTGTTCCGCCGGTCACCCATGAAATTAACTCCACGCGGGTAAAACCGCGGAGTACAGCTAGTTATCAATAAACAATTACGGCACTTTTCTTATGCCAGCTTGAATGCCTTGGCAGGGTCGGATTTCATCAATCGGGACTCTTAGGCATGTACCTTTACTTAAAAAAAATCTTACTTTTATACATATATTTTTTCCTTTATTCTCGGGTCCCTAGGCAGTTGCCTGATCCACCTTGTGGATAATAAACCCAGGGTTGCTAATTTGAGTCACATGCTTTAATAATTTTGTCTATTTACAGAACAGTGGCAATGTAGTCTCCAACATTCAGGATATAACACTGAAGGAGGCTACCATACCTGAGATTCAAGTGCCGCCAAATGTAAGTAGAGGTGTTTATCTCATCTTTTTACAGATAATTAAAATTTAAGTATTTGTTTGGAATTCCAAATTAACAGCTTTTCACTATATACATAAGAAGGTATAATGTATGGTACATATAAACAATATATTTTTATTTCCTTTTTTATCTCTCAATCTCTGCAACGGCTGTACCGATTTTAACAGGACATTTACTGGCAGAATGTTGATGATACAAGGAATATTAAATAAGGGTTTCGCGTAATAAAGTACGCGGCACAGCTGGTATGTGGATCATCATCGCCTTATCCCATACATTGTTGGGGTTGGCACTTGATTCAACCCGATGTGGCTGATCACGTGATTTGTATACGATGCGACTGCCATCTGACCTTCGCAACCCCTTTAACGAGGAAAATCTGTGATCTGGGTTAAACCAGTTGTTAGACTATTTTAGGCCTCCGAATGACCTGTAACGATTGCCAAAGATGATAAATTGGCAACCGGGACCGACAGCTTAACGTGCTCTCCGAGGCACGGAGGGAACTCGGGCAGTCACCCATCACTGGCTAGGCTTAGGGTTGCTTAACTTCGCTGATCGAATGATATGCGCAATAGCAACTGTGCCACGAGCTCCTCCTGCTCCTCCTCACAGCTGGTATGAGGATACATTCTTAAAACCTAAATCAAAATATACCTCTCCACCCCAAGGACGGTTTCGGTGAAGAGCATCCGCTATACCAGTCGATAGTGGACCGTACACTGGAAGTGATGCTACACGCAGAAGGCTCGGTACACTCGAGTGCACTCGGCGCTGTACTCGACTCAACGGATCAAAGCAAGTCGAGACTACTCCATGACCCGCAGATGGAAATGATTGCGGAACATGACCTCACTATGTTCAGGAAATGTAAGTTTTACTCTATGGAAATTTGTGTTAGTATTGCTCGCCCCTCAATACATGGGACTTAAAAATATTTATGTATACCTCCACCTACTTCTTTGTGGTAGACAGGAGTAAGCTCATTTATGTTTTTTCATTATTTTAGTATGTAAATGAAAATTGGTAAGGCACATGAACGTCGAAGAAACTGAACACTCTTATATGAATACCTAACTGTGGTCGTGTAGTCGCCTGCTATGCTTTGCGGCGCGAGTTCAAATCTCAGCGGTACCAATGAGGTTATCTAAAAAATTCAGCAAGTGCCTTGATTACTCACCACGAGCTTTATGGTGAAGGAAACGTCGCGCGGAAACCTGCATTATGTCTGAAAATTCAATAATGTATGCTATGTGCCTAAGACGGGGATAGACGCAACTTCTATCACGTAGGCACTTAATTATTCTCAATGAAAAGTAGGTGTTGTAACACCTACTTTTTCTTATCCCTTCGGGGACCCTTTTGGAATAGATTGTGTAAAAGAAAAAACCCTGGATCCGCCATTTTTTAAGAAGTGTGGAACACAACAATCGTGATTATCCTTGTTTTTATAAATAATGATATAGAGCCCTTCTTGCGCGAGTCTGACTACATTTGGCCAGTTTTTTGTAATTATAAATTATTTTTTTCCCACAGCCACTGCTGGCGAGGACCTGATGGCAGTAGGTGATTTTGAAAGAGGTATGTTTGACTTTACCTATATCTTCTATGTGTGTTTTCTTGTGTACATGTACCTTACCTTGACCGACACCAGTGCTCCCATAATAATGTATTTCCATGTTCACGCAGACATCCCAGAAATCCCGATACCCGACCTGCCTGCTCCTGAAATGTTAGTGTACTAAGTACCTACATACATGGTAACATAAATCCTTATATTAAGCCTTCCTCACCTCATCCACATCCTGATAAAACATGCTAAATGTCGTAATAGACTCGATGTTGTTTACAAAATGCGGCACTCTTATCGCCAACGTCCATACCACGTTGAAAACACCGGTTCTCGTCCGATCACCGAAGTTAAGCAACGTCGGGCGTAGTCAGTACTTGGATGGGTGACCGCCTGGGAACACTGCGTGCCGTTGGCTTTTTGCTATTTCCTTATTATTTTAAGGAATTCGACTGACCAATATTTTTATGCTTCATATCAGTTCTACCATCTTCATGCACAGCTGAACATTTTAAAGTAATAAGGTGGTATTCGACATGAATTAATGTTGTTGTTTCAACTTAATCATTTAAAAAAAATTGTAATGCCGCGTCATCGATTCGATACTATTCTCAAAATCTAGTTGTGCTTTCGCCAACGTCCATACCACGTTGAAAACACCGGTTCTCGTCCGATCACCGAAGTTAAGCAACGTCGGGCGTAGTCAGTACTTGGATGGGTGACCGCCTGGGAACACTGCGTGCCGTTGGCTTTTTGCCAATCTACTACAAAAAAATTGCTTTTGCCCTGTTTTGCATTTGGTATCGTCCACTTTGTTTCATTAGAAAATTTGTCGAAATAATCCGTCCGTTCCATCATCACTGTGTTCAGTAAATTGTGTGAATTAAAAAATGGAAAGTGAATTGATATTCTATGATGTCATTTTTATAACTATGAAAATGTTAAACTCTACTATTTCTACTAAAGAAGTACATTGGCATTTAATATGCTTTTATTCAATAATTAACGTCACATATTATATTCATGTGAAGTATGTAACGTAGCGCCACCTATTGCCAGTGATAGGTAGCTGCTGGCTATCTCCTTGTCTAATATTCGATTCAATGTATTTCGTACGGCTGGCAGAAGAGATCGCTACGGTCGGATTGTTTGCTCCTTCTTATACAGCCGTGTTTCCAATTAATAAAATTACATCTATGTTTAGTGTTGAAAAGTGAATTATTCGTTAAGATTTAAATAAACGTCTGTTCTCAATTTGGTTTGGAGAATATATATTTACATACAGATAAATAAAATTGTAGTGTCGGTTTGTAATTTCAGTATTAACAGCTTTTAACTAAATGCATATGAAAGTATAAACGGTACTCACATAAAAAAACCAATTCAAAAACTTTTTCTCCGTCTGTATGTATATCTATTTGATCCGACTGATCTCCGAAACGCCTGGACCGAATTTAGCGGGACTTCCACTAGCATATAGCTCACGTTACGAGGTGGCATTTAGACTACTTTTTTTTATGCATTAGGATTTCGCGGGTCATTCATGAAATTAAGGCCTACGCGCGTGGAACCGTGGGGCGTACCTATAAATAATATAGTACTGCAACTGACATAATTAAATACTGCTCACACGATTTATGAAGTTGATATTGATCACAAAATTGGATGAAACTGTTGCCAACGTCCATACCACGTTGAAAACACCGGTTCTCGTCCGATCACCGAAGTTAAGCAACGTCGGGCGTAGTCAGTACTTGGATGGGTGACCGCCTGGGAACACTGCGTGCCGTTGGCTTTTTGCTATTCCTTTTTTTTTCAACGATTTTGACTCTCACCAATTTTTTTTATGCTTTATAATATCAGTTTTACCATCTTCATGCATAAGCGAACGTTTTGAAGTAATTAGGTGGTATGTTGATAATTAAAAATAATTGTATCGCCGCGTCATCGATTCGATAATGTTCTCAAAATCTAGTTGTGCTTTCGCCAACGTCCATACCACGTTGAAAACACCGGTTCTCGTCCGATCACCGAAGTTAAGCAACGTCGGGCGTAGTCAGTACTTGGATGGGTGACCGCCTGGGAACACTGCGTGCCGTTGGCTTTTTGCAATTAGTAATTCAAACTTTTGCTCCGACACTGTTTTGCATTTTATATCTTGCAGTTTGTTTAATTGGTAAATAGTTGTCAGAATTTAACATCCCTGTATTGAGTGGATTGTGGATAATTATTGTCCTTCACAGACTAAAAAATTTAACATCTATCTATTGAGTGGTTTATGGATAATTATTGGCCCTTCATAGACTAAAAAAGTCACTGAGAATTGTTATTCTATGATATCCTTATTAGAACTTTAAAAAAATTGAATTCTTCTATTTCTACTAAATAAGTACATTTACATACAGTTATGTTTTTATTCTTTTACTAGCTGTGCCCGGCAAACGTTGTATTGCCAAATTTTTTTAATGGTTGGTCTACCCTTATCATTTAGGGGGATGAAAAATAGATGTTGGCCGATTCTCAGACCTACCCGAACTTCACACAAAATTTCATACAAATTGGTCCAGCCGTTTCGGAGGAGTATGGCAACGAAAACTGTGACACGAGAATTTTATATATTAGATATTAATGCGCAGTAGCCAATGTAGCGCCACCTATCGCCAGTGTTCGCTGTCTGCGTGTTATCTCCTTGCCTGATATTCGATTCAATGTATTTCATACAGCTGCCAGAAGAGAGCGCTACGGTGGGATCGTTTGAAATCTCGTCCAACCATGTTCGATGAATAAAAGTTATGTCTATGATTCATATTGAACTGGGAAAACCTTTGAAGAAATGAATTAATCGTTAAGTGTATAAATCACGACACTGAATCGATACTGTTCACAAAATGTGGCACAATCTTCGCCAACGTCCATACCACGTTGAAAACACCGGTTCTCGTCCGATCACCGAAGTTAAGCAACGTCGGGCGTAGTCAGTACTTGGATGGGTGACCGCCTGGGAACACTGCGTGCCGTTGGCTTTTTGCTTCAACTTATACGATGTCGTTTGCACTTTTCAGAGTAAACATCTAAACTAAACGAAACATAGTTTAATGTACCTAGTAATCTTTTTTGGTAGTGCCAAAAAACGTTACTACTAATAAATTACACATGCATGACTTGTGAATCAGGTGCCGTCACGAGTTATGTCACTCAGCATATAATTTGTTTGCGTTTTGAAGTAAATGCCGTACTTTCATTACATTTAGTAAAAAAACTCTTTTATTTATCTGTTTAGATATGCCTGAGTCGGCGGTAGACTTAATCTATCACGTTACCTCTCATGGGCTGTGGAAACGCGTGAACCAATGAGTAATAAGTAAAAGATACTAAAGACATGCAAAAAGCCAACGGCACGCAGTGTTCCCAGGCGGTCACCCATCCAAGTACTGACTACGCCCGACGTTGCTTAACTTCGGTGATCGGACGAGAACCGGTGTTTTCAACGTGGTATGGACGTTGGCGAAGATCGTGCCACATTTTGTGAACAGTATCGATTCAGTGTCGTGATTTATACACTTAACGATTAATTCACTTCTTCAAATGTTGGGAGATCCACAAAGGTTTTCCCAGTTCAATATTAATCATAGACATAACTTTTATTCATCGAACATGGTTGGACGAGATTTCAAACAATCTCACCGTAGCGCTCTCTTCTGGCAGCTGTATGAAATACATTGAATCGAATATCAGGTAAGGAGATAACCAGCAGACAGCGAACACTGGCGATAGGTGGCGCTACATTGGCTACTGCGCATGAATATAATAGAATAAAAATATAATTGCATGTAAATGTACTTATAGTATAGTATAAATAGAAGACTTTTTTTAAATTTATAATAAGGATTTCATAGAATAACAATTCACAGTGATTTTTTTAGTCTGTGAAGGACAATAATTATCCACAATCCACTCAATAGAGAGATGTTAAATTCTGACAACTATTTACCAATTAAACAAACTACAAGATATAAAATGCAAAACAGTGTCAGAGCAAAAGTTTTTAATTACTAATTGCAAAAAGCCAACGGCACGCAGTGTTCCCAGGCGGTCACCCATCCAAGTACTGACTACGCCCGACGTTGCTTAACTTCGGTGATCGGACGAGAACCGGTGTTTTCAACGTGGTATGGACGTTGGCGCAAGAACACCTAGATTTTGAGAACATTATCGAATCGATGACGCGGCGATACAATTATTTTTTAATTCTTAACATACCACCTAATTACTTCAAAACGTTCGCCTATACATGAAGATGGTAAAACTGATATTATGAAGCATAAAAAAAATTGGTGAGAGTCAAAATCGTTGAAAAAAAAAGGAATAGCAAAAAGCCAACGGCACGCAGTGTTCCCAGGCGGTCACCCATCCAAGTACTGACTACGCCCGACGTTGCTTAACTTCGGTGATCGGACGAGAACCGGTGTTTTCAACGTGGTATGGACGTTGGCAACAGCTTCATCCAATTTTGTGAACAATATCAACTTCATAATATCCCGTGAGCAGTATTTAATTATGTCAGTTGCAGTACTATATTATTTATAGGTACGCCCCACGGTTCCACGCGCGTAGGCCCGCGAAATCCTATGTTTAAAAAAAAGTAGTCTAAGTGCCACCTCGTAATATGAGCTATATGCTAGTGGAAGTCCCGCTAAATTCGGTCCAGGCGTTTCGGAGATCAGCCGGATCAAATAGATATACATACAGACGGAGAAAAAGTTTTTGATTTGGTTTTTTTATGTGAGTACCGTATATACTTTCATATGCATTTAGTGAAAAGCTGTTAATACTGAAATTACAAACCGACACTACAATTTTATTTATCTGCATGTAAATATATATTCTCCAAACCAAATTGAGAACAGTCGTTTATTTAAATCTTAACGAATAATTCACTTTTCAACACTAAACATAGATGTAATTTTATTCATTGGAAACACGGCTGGATAAGAAGGAGCAAACAATCCGACCGTAGCGATCTCTTCTGCCAGCCGTACGAAATACATTGAATCGAATATCAGACAAGGAGATAGCCAGCAGCTACCTATCACTGGCAATAGGTGGCGCTACGTTACATACTTCACATGAATATATGTGACGTTAATTATTGAATAAAAGCATATTAAATGTCAATGTACTTATTCAGTAGAAATAGTAGAGTTTAACATTTTCATAGTTATAAAAATGACATCATAGAATATCAATTCACTGTCCATTTTTTATTCACACAATCTACTGAACACAGTGATAATGGAACGGACGGATTATTTCGACAAATTTTCTAATGAAACAAAGTGGACGATACCAAATGCAAAACAGGGCAAAAGCAATTTTTTTGTAGTAGATTGGCAAAAAGCCAACGGCACGCAGTGTTCCCAGGCGGTCACCCATCCAAGTACTGACTACGCCCGACGTTGCTTAACTTCGGTGATCGGACGAGAACCGGTGTATTCAACGTGGTATGGACGTTGGCGAAAGCACAACTAGATTTTGAGAACATTATCGAATCGATGACGCGGCGATACAATTATTTTTTAATTCTTAACATACCACCTAATTACTTCAAAACGTTCGCCTATACATGAAGATGGTAAAACTGATATTATGAAGCATAAAAAAAATTGGTGAGAGTCAAAATCGTTGAAAAAAAAAGGAATAGCAAAAAGCCAACGGCACGCAGTGTTCCCAGGCGGTCACCCATCCAAGTACTGACTACGCCCGACGTTGCTTAACTTCGGTGATCGGACGAGAACCGGTGTATTCAACGTGGTATGGACGTTGGCGAAAGCACAACTAGATTTTGAGAATAGTATCGAATCGATGACGCGGCATTACAATTTTTTTAAATGATTAAGTTGAAACAACAACATTAATTGATGTCGAATACCACCTTATTACTTTAAAATGTTCGCCTGTGCATGAAGATGGTAGAACTGATATGAAGCATAAAAATATTGGTCATAGTCGAATTCCTTAAAATAATAAGGAATAGCAAAAAGCCAACGGCACGCAGTGTTCCCAGGCGGTCACCCATCCAAGTACTGACTACGCCCGACGTTGCTTAACTTCGGTGATCGGACGAGAACCGGTGTTTTCAACGTGGTATGGACGTTGGCAATAATGGGGCTGAATTTTGTAATGAATATCAATTCGGTGACACGTTTTCGATAGAATGGTGAGCCTACTGACTTTGACCTAAAGAATAAGGCTCTGTTTGAAACTACTTCTGACCCTGAAACCACGACTTGCACGCTGGATTGAAGGCACAATTCTTACTAAATTCACTACAACAGTTATTTTTGTATAAGGCATTAAGTATGTACGTAACTACTCCAGATGATTTCATCCGAATAGAATCGGTTCTCGGAGATATTCTTCAAAAATCTTATTAAGTACTAGGTGTGGAATCAAAAACGAACTTGCCTATCGATATCAAACTAGGTACCTAACGAACTTGCCTATTGATATCAAACCCTGGCCAATATAAATAGTAATGTGAATATAATGTTTGAAAAATCTTCAGTTCAGTGTCAATTCCGGAAGTTATTGAACCTGTGGCTGGACCATCGACAGAACCAATAATTGAAACACCTAGGCGACCTGCGCCTCTTCCCGATGACTTGGAAGTAAGTGCACCTAAATTATATATACTTACAAACCTAATAATATATCTTTACCTGCCGATGAGGGTTGGCTGTATGAAGAGAAACATGAGATTCTAGTCTGTTGTAAATTGCGATATATGTCTACCGGGAGAAGCTAGGTTTCCAAGAACTAAAGTACGTAACAGATGCCGTCACGAGCTATGAGCGCTGACCTTGAATGCGCAGTAGGCATTTTATGATTCTTTCCTGTCTGTCTGTATGGCGCGACGCGAACAAAATAGATGCGTATTATCCCCATGACTATCGCTGAGCGCTCATAACTTGTAACGGCACCTATTATTTGGTGGAAGTAATTTTTTCTGACTCCGCAGATATATATTTATTTTTCACAATACCCAGTAGATTTATATGTACTTAACTAGACAAAACTTAAAAAAAATACTTTTTTTTTATATTGTAGTCGAAATGCGAGAAAAGCAGTAACATGTTTTTCTCTATTTTATCTACGGCCTGCAGTACAAAGTAACATTATCCTAACGCTTCGCTAGTACAAATGATGCAAAACGTATGGGACGTACTATATATGTCACGTGACTTATTTTATAATTTCCCTACGTTTTGTATCGGTTCTATAAGCGCTAGAGTTCTATTAGAGCTAAACATTACCTTCCTTGTGTCTTCTACTGTCAATTTTACATTAGTCAACCATACCTTCCTAGAAATTAAGTCACACGCAAACATAATCGAGAGGTAGGTGTAAATAAAAACTATACTCCTGCTTTGGACATTCGCGTGAAAGATAATGAACTTTTCAAATAGGAACTTGAAGAACTCGAGCCCCAATTGAAGAGACGCAAACCTCGAACGAGATTGATCATCGATAGGAAGATAAAACTCAGTTCTGATTACCTGCGCGCTAGGATCGCTGATAACCACGTTGACTTGAGATGCAAGGTATAAAATTGCTTAGAAATTATGGACAGCTTATTATTTTCTTGTAGATTAAAAATTTACCTCCTATGTCTGAATTTGAAAATATTGTAACTAACTATTGAATAATTTTTGATACGTACTTTCTTACAGATGATGATTTTAAAATAGTTTATTTTTATATTAGTAAATTGTAAAAATCTGAGACGGCGATAGACTGAGACGGCGATAGACTCACCATCTGTCACGTTGGCACTTAATCAAATTCGGTGAAAAGTGGGTGTTGTGAAAACACCTCTGCCTACCCCTTCGGGGAATACAGGCGTGAGCATATGTATGTAATATTTCACCATTGGCAACATACGTTATACAACTACCCTCCATTACAGACAAGCTTTGACGCCATTATAGACATAAGAGTGCCGCCATTGGAGTACCTGCGCCGGCCGTGTCACGGTGGCGCAAGAGTTAGCCATATTGCCTCTGATATCACACGCCTTTTCATGCGGAATCTTGGAATTGTACCCAACAAACCTTTGGCTGAGCGAGAAATTGAGGTAAATACTAAACAAATCTTACTTGTAACAAAAAATAACTTTTGGTTACTTGTCGTATTTTTTAAGAAGTAATTTAGTTTTCATAGCAATGCACGCTTACTTTTCCATGCTAGGTTTTATTTCACCCAAATAGTAGAATTGTGTGTAACAATTATAAATTCTTGAAAAATTTACATAACTTTCGTAATAATGATTTAAAAAAAAAATGTTATGAGTGTAAATACAACTAGTTACCGTCCATTATAAAAAGTAATGGCCTGAATCGCGTAGGATTACAAACCTCTCGGGAAATACCAATAGGGGTTAAAAGCTATTTTTACGTTTCTAAGCTCTACGGTTACCATCAAAGAAATCAACGACGTAATACATTTTCAGGAAGCCATAATGGACCGTCCACGCCCCCGAATAAGATCTGTTCTGGATAAAATAGACGAGGTAGAAGAAATTATACCTCAAGAAGCCCCACAACCTATGGAATTGCAAATGGAACAGCCCACAGAACTGGATATTTCCAAAGATATGCCGATGGTACCACGTATAAGCGCTATAGAGAGACAGGATGACATATCGGATTTAGTCACACAGAAAGTACTTACTGTGTCCCAGAAGAGGCAGGCTGAAGAAAGCGACGTGGCAAGGAGCGTAAGTTGCTTCATCTACACTACTATTATAAAGAGGAAAGATTTGTATTTTTGTGTGTATGTTTGTAATGAATAAACTCGAAAACTACTATGCCCATTTCAAAAATTCTTTCACCATTGGAAAGCTACATCATCAGCTAGTAACATAAGCCTGGGAACTACGCGGGTGAAACCGCGCGACGTCTGCTAGTGAATTTATATCATACGAGTACGTATACGTTTTACTCACTCAGAATTACTAACAAAAACTATGTTTTTGTAACATTTTTCATCGATACTTCGCTCGTATTGGTCGCAGCAGGATGTAATAAAGTTTAAAGCTTTCCGCGATTAATTACCTATGCAACACAAAAGAGCCGTGGTGGCCTTGAGGTTTGAGCAGTCTCCTGCTACGCAAGCGACGCAAGTTCGAATCCCAGCGGGGCCTGTACCAATGAGTTTTTCTGAAACACTTATGTACAGTGATTTCACACCACGTGCTTTACGGTGAAGGAAAACATCGTGAGGAAACCTGCATATTTCTGGGAAGTAATTCAATAATGTATGTAAAGTGTCTGAGACGGCGATGGACTCACCATCTGTCACGTTGGCACTTAATCATCTTCGGTGAAAAGTGGGTGTAGCTATTACAACACCTTCTACCCCTTCGGGGAATACAGGCGTGAGCATATGTATGTACGTATGTATGCAAAACAAAAATATTTTTATCTTATTATATTAATAGAACTTGAGTTCGGATTTCCTAAGATTAACGCGATTAACCAAACAAACTCTTCAGAATAGAGGTATAGATATGTAGGTACTTATTCCTTCTAATTCTACCACTTAGGTAGCTAACTTGCATGGAGTCGACTTGATGGTAAGTGGTCTAATACCAGGCAATACTCCCGGTCCCGACGCTTACGTTAGATTTGACTGTGTTTGATATGGTATGCAATGATGAAAACAGCTGTTTTGAGCGCTCAGCAAAAATAGTGGAGAACTGTGCATGTATTTGATCATGGCATTCAGGGTCAACACAAAAATCCTGAAGTCTGGTATACCTTTCTTAGTTCGCGTATACATCGGATTAAAGAAAGGTATTTTACGCGGTGAACATAACATCTTTTATTTTCGTAAATACCTTCTGAGATAGTTTAGTAATACTGTAAACGTTGTTTTTGCAGCCAAAGAGACCACGCTTGGCAGGCTACTCGTCATTCAGAAAAAGTCAACAAATTATAGTCGAAGCACAAATTGAGAGGACACTACCAATTGCCGGTGAGAAATACCCTTACAATACCTAATACCACATTTCCTGGCTTTGTTTTCCATAGCTCACGGTTAATTATTAGAAGTTCTGGGTAAAGGTATGGGTCTGGACCTATTCCGCCGTCTCCTGTTAACATCACATTTATATTTGCCTCGGTCCCGTATATCGAGGGCTTTTTATGGTGCGTTTAATGTATGGATTGCAAAAATATACATATTTATTAGAGAAGGAAGACTACAGAGTAAATAAAAGAAAACCTATTCAAGTATACATAGTTCTACAATAAAGTTACATTCTATTGTATTCTACATTTAATATCTTCTGTGTGCTCGTTTGCCGTCACGAATGCTAACTCGCCGTTAGTTACCCTTTCCTTGAATTGAACTTGGCTTGACACAATTTCGCGTGTCTCAAAATAAACCATAGGTATCACGAGCTATGTGCGCTGAACTTGAATGCGCAATAATAATTTTTTGACTCTTAATATCTTATAAGCAGTATTCTCTACTTTTATTGTGCTTACATTTCATCAAAAGAAATCGATCTTTATCTAATATATAAAATTCTCGTGTCACGGTTTTCGTTGCCATACTCCTCCGAAACGGCTGGACCGATTTGTATGAAATTTTGTGTGCAGATCCCCCTAAATGTTAGGGTTAGTCCACCCCAAAAAAATATATGGCAATACAACGTTTGCCGGGCACAGCTAGTATTACTTTATAATTTCAGAAACCAATAAAGAAAACATCCCATACGACGACAACATACCATCCCAGACTAGAGATACCCAGAGGAGTGTAACGGCGATGTTGCAAGAGGCTGGTCTGGCGGATATACAACCATACCAGGACACAGAGCAACCCGTGGCTGGTGTCAGTACCAATAAAACTGTACGGCGGGCTCCCAGCGAGGGATCAGAAACACCTTTAGGCAGTTTGGATAGAACGAAAGTATCGCTCGGCGAGTCTGACCAAACTACTGATTCCAGGAGAATAATTCGGTAAGTCTTTTACTATCCATTCCACTACATTGCCGTCTCATATTTTCATCCGATTTGATCAGGTTGAAATAACTCTTATTAACTGGTAATACTCATACAAAACAATTTTAAATATCAGTCTGGGCTTGACTCCTAAAGTGTCCCTTATAGTAAATAAAAAAAAATATTCAAATTTAAAAGGCCAGCATTCAGCCCTCAGTGATGTTGGGGTTTGGTGGACAAGTGAGCATACATTTCGAAAGATAAAAAAAATATTATTCATGCCAGTATTGCTTGAAACAGAAACACAATAACATGTGGACATTATGTCGTTGGTACGCAGTAAGTAGGGTAGCATGGCTCTCGGTAATGTAAAGTTTTATTCAAGCCTATGTACAGTTTTTCTATATGTAATCACAAATTACATGAAACGTAGGAATCCCACGCTTATCTTCGGACAAGATTCTGCCAGGGAGTTGCCAAATATAATGTGCGACTGCTAAAATTTATACAATTATTCTACGCTCTTAGATTTAGTATCCCCTACCACATATAATAAAACTGTTGAGGGTTAATTGTTGGTATATATTACAGTGAACAGTGGGGTACCGAAGGCACGATGTTAAAGATCCTAACCTGTATTAGGGATGGAATGAAGCCTTTGACTATAAGGAATCTCATTACAAAAGGGCCAGTTATGTCAGGATACCAACGTATGATCGCCGCCCAGAGCTTCACTTCAATTCTCAGTAAGTTTTGTTTGTTTGCATTACTTCTTTTTGCACGCGTAGCTCTTAGAATTCAAGAAAATATTACAATATAATACCTAAATAATAAGCGAACCGAGTGAATACTTGAAATTTCCTCTACATATCTAGCTATCATGTTTTTTTTTCTACACAGTAGTAATAAAGTCAAAAAAACTACTGTGCCGATTTTAAACTCTCACCATTGGAAAGCTACATCAGCAGCGAGTAACATAGGCTTTATTTTATCCCCGTACTCCCATGGGAACTACGTGGATGAAACCGCGTGATTGCCGCTAGTCGGGTAAAAAGGTAGATCAACAGGATTTAACAGACTGGATGATACATTCTATCCATTGTTTTTTTTATTTCAGAATTGAAGCATCACGGTTTTATAAGAGTCCGTAAATATGCAGATACATTAGAAATTAGAGACATAGTACTTGGACCTAAGTTTGATTAAGTACTTATGCTAGTTGATTACATTAAGTAAATTTGATTATAATTTTATAAGGTTATTTAACTGTCCAGAATTTATTTTTTATAGATTATAGATATAATTAGAAATACGCTTAGTTAAAATTACTTGAAACATGAGTTAGTTCATTTGTTGAAAAATGTTTTTGTCTCACAATCACAAAATACTGCATTTTGGATGTGTATCCATTTTTGGTTAACAAAAAAATGGATACACATGTTTGACAAAAAGTTCGTTGATTTTTTTATTTGTTAATTTATTGATTTTTATACAGCTGTTGTTAATTCGTTGATTTACAAACGATGCGATTCAAAGCATAGTTCATATTCTATCTATTTTTCTAAGAATTATTATTAATAAATAATTTAAATAAAGCTTGCGAGGAACATATATAGTGTTAAAACAAACCTTAAACTCGACTCAATGTATTAGAATAAGATGATTACAATTCTTAAATGTAATAAATATAATTACTTGATAAGAATAAAATTATTTCGAAAATAGTCATTGGATTAAGTACATTAAAACTATTGAGTACTTTGAATAAAAAAAACTGGTATTGATATGAACAATTTATTTGAATAATTTGTATAATATATAATGATATGATTTCTGTACAATTACATTACATAGTCATCAACTAGATTCAAGTCAACTAGATATTTTTATGAGTATCTTAATTTTAGGTAGGCTTAATAATTTACAAAAGAACTAATAGCGTGAAATAATGCTGTACATTAAACAGTTGACTTACATTATTACCTATTATAACTCTACATAAAAATACAGTCATAATTTATACACTATAGATTTGGAACATTATAGTTAATTTAATAGTTACTTATAAGAAATAATATTACAATTAATTAACTAAAATGGAAAGGAATTACATTAAAGGAGTTTAAATGGAGTTTCCCTATGTTGGTGTAGGCATATCACTATTTTATTTATACAAAATCAGTCTCCTACTATTTGTTACCGAGCTCTGCCATGTAAATGTGTAACACTAATAAAATCAACTAATTCTCATTAATCTTACTACTCAAAAGCAGTCACGCGTTGTCGCTTTAGGACGTTCAGCACTGGACGTTTGGACAAAGTT
This sequence comes from Watsonalla binaria, assembly GCA_929442735.1. Classification (NCBI taxonomy): domain Eukaryota; kingdom Metazoa; phylum Arthropoda; class Insecta; order Lepidoptera; family Drepanidae; genus Watsonalla; species Watsonalla binaria. The sequence goes on along the minus strand of OV838924.1, from coordinate 9,170,314 downwards.
CAACAACAATACATATTTTTTAACTATGTACAAATTTAACTAGTCTTCGCATTATATTAACTTTGCGGACTATTTCATAGTTAACGTTTACTTAGTACAATATCTCCGCTTATATTCCCCTCAGAAACAACTTCAAGCACACTTCAGTGTTTCACAGCCTTGCTACAGTCGTTCTACGCTCTCACTCTTTTATATTCATTACAGTCTGTTCTCACAGGCTTAGGAATGACAATATTTATATTAAATAGCTACCCTTATTTTATTAACATTAATTACACGTTCGTTAGTATCTAACGTTTCTATGTATACACTCGCCCGAGACACAAGTGGCGTCGCTTGGATACAAAAATTAAATACATACATCAGAAGTAATAGAAAATATTAGATTGTATTCAAGTAATACATTAATGTAAAATGCAGTAGGTCCCCGACGCGGAATATATTATTTTAAAGAGCCGTCCGACAAATATGTGTTTATCATCAAGAATTATTAATAATAGGACATTAGGAATGCTATTTATTTCAAACAACCTTTCATAGCGAACTTGTGTCGCTTACTCTTAGCTACCAATGCATACAATTAACACATACATACGATCACTTACTGCACTAGTGTAAGAGGTGGCACGTTCCCGACACAAGTGTTTTTGTCACTGTTCATTATTTAAGTATTTTGCCCCGTCTACTAAGTAGTTACTCTGAAAAAAACAAAGCGTTGAAAAGCACCTTCTCAAAATAGGGTAAACATAGTACATAAATAATGTGGAACATTATAAAGTAAAGCTCGTCATTCATTTCTAATTTATAAAGCTGGGCGTCAATAACTTGATAAAAATTAAATTCAATATCTATTCCAAAATTTTGTTTATATAGATTTCATTCAACAATACAACCAGTCAGATCACTTTGAAGGAAAAGGTGCTCTTCTGCGCTTTATTCCAAACGAGATCGCGAAATACGACGACGTTCCAATGCTCGATCAGGCGAGCGAGTCTTCGTATTGGGAGTCATCGTCGTCCCGCGCGTAATTCATGCTGTCGAAGTAGTGTTGTGGGCGGTTGTCCCAAAGGCGGGCGGGGTCGCGGACCAGTAGGTCGTGGTTGCGGGCCAGCTGAGTGGGGTTGCGGACCAGCAGGTGGGCCAGCTCCAAGGCGAGCGAGGGCGGCGCCAGTCGGTCCGAGCGCGCCACGTACTCCGCCAGCGCCCACTCGCCCGACCACGTCGCACGCTAAACCAAAACGCGCGTTAGCCCCCTAGCGACACAAAGCGGCGACCATATAACCCTAGGGACCTCGAGCTTGTTCAGTAACTTCCAACAAAGAACTACTCATGTTACAGGAGCACATTACTCTCTCTATGCATTTTCTTAACCACTTTATAACAGCGACTCCGCTTTTGTCAGCTTTTCGGGCCAAAAGTTATATGCTCGCTGCATTAATGCTTTCAAGTGCATCATGGACGTAGCCAGATTAGTTATGCTTAGACAATGAAACTACGTGCGTAACGTAATCGTGCGCCGCAGCGGAAAGGGCTACCAAAGGTCTACACCATGTTGTTTGAATAACGGGCTCTCCGTCGCTCGATGAAATGTATGTAACTAAATGAGATAAATATTTCAGTATATACTCGTTCAGTATGTTGCGGTAATTTTTTCGGAGCAAGAATTCTACTGCTTCTAGACAGTTCAAACAACGAATGAAAAAGTCATTTACCGAGAGGCGAGAGAGAAAAAAGGGGAGAGCGACATTTTATAAAACCACTTTGTGCGTTGTGCGTGTGTTTGTGCGTATTGCGAATAATTTCATTTATCATTAGTTTTTCACCGCTGAGTGGTTATAATACTATCCAGGTATGTAGACGTCAATATTTACGATGGCTTTACGTAGACTAGCCTTCAATGTGAGCCACGTGACAGCGTCATGTATTTGCTAAGTGGTTAGCTAAATCGTTTGCCATTATGCCACTATGTCAACAAAAATATCAAAATAAACTCGCAAATTATAAAATTAAAGAAAATGCGGTGTTGTTTTGTGTCAAAATAAGTGGCAATAATAATGAAAAATAAATGTTAATTATGATGGCAGTATTTTGTATGTAGCACTTACCATTGACTGTGTGGTATTTTCTTACTTCTTCAAATGAATTGTAATGAACAATATAGCACAATATCGTGTCACAGACATGTTTAGTTGGATGCAGTTGTTACAATAATATTAATAGTACAGTATGACAAATAAGTAAGTATCCCACGCCAGTTAAATTAAAGTTGCAGCACGTCCGAATACTCACTTAGTATTTCGGTAATTCACCGTGCGGAAACTTTTACAAGAAAAGTGTAAACTTATTGTTATTGATGTGAATGTGTAGCTGGCATAAAAATCAACCGAGGTAAGCAGTTTAATAAAAAAAAACATGCGTCTTTTACATAACTAAGGAAAATAAATGAGCAAAAAAGTATAATAACTTAGCAACCGCTAAAAGTCGTTTGGGAAATTACAAATCGTACGGCGAAGCTTAATCTCTTATACTCCAGGGTAAGATTTTTAGGCCATTACAAAGTTACACTATAGGTATTAGTAACGATAACACATATTCGTTAGGGACCATGCTCTAAGCTACGGGGCGGGGGCGATCTACGGCGGAAACCAAAACTACGAGGCGGCGCCAAAAGAAATATAACACGTAAACGAAAACTTACGATCGACATAATGGCATGTGATCTACGCGGCCGACGAGCCCGCCGGCGCCGACCGGCCCGCGAGCTTGGGACCAAAACCAGAACATGAGAACGACGTGAGGGTGAGTCACCGTGCACACACACACTCACTCCTACGAATCTTTAAACCACCACGTGAAGAACGAGCGGCCGCGCACCTTGGCGTCCGGCGCCGGCACGCGACGCACCGGCACGCCTGACTTGGCCGGCGACGTCTCCGAGCGACCCACGCTGCGCCGGGCGGACGCCGACGAGCGCGTCGACCGCTGCGACGGCGGCCGCGGCGGCGCCGGCGAGCGCGCGGGCGGTGCGGGCGAGCGGCCCGGCGGCCGCGGCGCCGCGCCTTTGTGCGCTGTGTGCAGCGGGATGCGGCTGGGCCGGCTGCGGCGCGGCGTCTCCGAGATGCGCTCCTCGTCCGCGTCCGACGCGGGCGCCGACGGGATGTGCAGCGGCTCCATGTCGCGCATCGACCCACGCCGCTCTAGGCTGTGACTGGCGAGCACGCGCCGCTCGAGACTATTGCTGGCCGGCCCGCGCCGCTCCAGGCTGCGGCTGGCCGGCCCGCGCCGCTCGAGGCTGAGCCTGGGCTCGCCCCGCGACCCCTCCAGTTGCCGCACCAGCGCGCGCGCCCCCTCCAGTTCGATGCTTTTCTCCTCCAACTGGTAAAGGTAAGATCACATTATTATATGATTCGAGAATTACTATGGTTATAACATAATTGATATACACCAAATAAAGTGTGCTTATAAATAAAATAATAATATATAATAATATAGGTAAGGAGCCATATTAAAGAATGTATGCCAAAAAACTTGAATGTGAATCATTGAAAACACTGGAGTTGTCTTCATTTGACACGTATAGCCGATATAAAATATTGGATTTTCCACGGAAAATACTTCCCAACATTTATCCTTTCTTTACCTGCATCGTTACGAACAATACAAACGTACAAACGGTAGCAAAATGATGAAATAACATACTCTGAATTTAAGGTCCTCGTTAACGTCTTTGACTCGCTCCAGCCTTTCCAGCGCTAGCGTGTGCTGCGCTGCCGCACGTCTCAAACGGTCGCACAACACCTGGAAACAATAATTTTTTCATCAATGCCTTTCAAATGATGCAGAACATTTGCCATTTCTCTCCACTAGCCGTAAATATTTGTGTGAACTATATTTGAACCAAATTTCCATAAACGGAAATTGAGGTGCTGGATATTGAAATAATTAACTTTATTCATTATGTTGCAACAAAAGCTGAATTGCTTAAATTGCAGTAGATAATGATTCTTACGCAAACGTATTTCCTACCAGTAGAGTAGATGCATGTTTGTGTATGTGTCATAGACGGAATTAAGTTTATATTAACCACGCTCGCTACTACAATTGTGAATCAATCGGTTGTAAATAGGCCAAGGTTTATGAGGCATGGTTAGTGAACTATCTTCAGCTTAAATCATAAACGTCCTTTCAAAATCAACAATTAATGCACATTCTGTTAAGTATTTCTTCACATATTTGCGTGACCACCTGTGTGATTTAAACACACTGTAATTATGAAATACTACGGCCACTAAGTATATTTTTTTAGTTTAACGGCGGTACATAGTTGACTGACCGTCGCTACACTCCATTAGCTACACTGTTCCGCGTAATTTTGCCGAAATCACCACGATTACATCAGAGTATTATTAGACAGTTGCTCGTTAGTGCAATGACAATTTTGTCAGTAGCACTCGCATTGTTACCTCACTCGGCAATTAATGGTTTTCCACGAAGCCAGGCGATAATACATCATGATTTTCTTAATATTTTCACCTTGAGCTGCACGGCCCCGTCGAGGACCAATCCTAATCGCTAAGAAAATCTTAACCTAGATGTTAATCGGACGCGAAGTAGGGTCAGGCACGTCACGTCGCGAGATGCATTCGTGCGCCTCATATTTCGCGACGATATTTTTTGCGGAGTCCTCCCAACCGGCAATCGGCTATTCGATCGCGCAACAATTTCCGAAACCTTACCTGATTTTTTACGGTGGAGGTGAGCAGCTGCCGCTGTAGTTCGACGGGATTGCTCTCGAGAAGAATCGCCGCGAACTTGGAGGAGTCCGGGGTGAGGACGGTGGGCGGGCGCGGCGGCGTGTCGAGCGCCGCGTCCAGGCGGCCGAGCGGCGCGGGCGAGGCGGCCGAGGCCTGCAGCGCCTCCAGCGCCGCGGCGCGCGTCAGCAGCGCGTCCCGCTCCGCGCGCAGCCGCGGCGCCTCGCAGCCCGCGCCGCACGCGCCCGCCAGCGCGGCGCCGAACGACTCCTCGGCCGGCGGCCCGTCCAGCGACGCGCGCAGCAGCTCGGCCTCGTCCCGCAGCCGGGCGCCCTTGCGCTGGATGACGTCGAGCAGCGCCCACAGCTCGTCCTCGAGCGGGCGACGCGGCTGGGCGTCCTTGCCGCAGGAGGTCTCGGTGCTGAAGCCGGAGTCCTGCACGGAGGGCTGCGGCTTGGCGCGCGCGGGCTCTGCGGCGGGCAGCTTGCGGCGCACGCGCACGCCGGGCTCCCACTCGCTGCGCGCCGCCGGCGTCGACGGCGCCATCTTCGACCGCAGGTTGGGGAACGTCTCGATGACGAGGTCGCGAAACTCGAGCAGAGCTCCGACCTCATTCTGTAGTTCCTGGAGAAGCGTGTTTAGATTATATTAATGATTAATGGTTTTACTTTAACGAGTCCAATATGTGAAATGTATTGAAAGCGTAATTGAACGTCAGTTAGTCTATAATAGTCAAATAGAATAATACATAATTTTACTGTAAACATGGAAACTTCATAATTTTGATCAAATATAATATTGAAATGAGCTGACAGCAAGAATGTTTACCTGTAGAGCGACGAGGGACTTAGCCTGCTCCGAGATGAGGTAATGGAACTGTCCGGGCGAGCGCAGCGGCAGGCACTCCATGCCCGACCCGCCCGAACCTCCGCTGGCGCTGTCTGCACCGCCCGTCTGGAAATAAACAATACACGTACGTCACTTTAAGCGTTCACACATTGCATTACAGTATTCAATATCGTGTCTTATACGGCAGATATTTATAAGAGTGCACTCTGTAAAAGATCGGATGCGCGTGTCACTTTCATTGTTTACATTTATCGCTTATCATTCAATCAGGCTACTTGGTCTGTAAGCATGTTAGCCACTTTTGTAGTAAATAAACAAGCCAAGCCAATGATGTTGACAACGACACAAAGAATTCATAAAATTTGGTGTAAATCTTTGTCAGTCACAAATGTGACATTACTTAAAGGAATGTTAGCGACAGCGATGATTCAAGTAATTCTAGAATAATAGATGATCACAAGACGTAAACAATTGTGTGTTTTCTAAAGAATTATATCGTCGTATGGGCCGTCGTAAATTGCGTCACGGTTGAGCGCCCGCCCGGACACTGCGTCCACAAACCAACATCTCTCTTCCTTCGTGGCCATTGTGTGCGAGTTGTTGCATTATAAAAAATATATTGCTAAATCGGTTTTGAATAGACCGTACTTCCAAGCAAACATTGCTTACAGTGCTGCCATTTTGTTCGCAGAATTAGATCACAATATGAAATAAGAACATTATGTGGATGATTTCCCAAGATAACGTTTTGTAGATTGCCGTAGCAGATTTATTCGTAGCCTATTCCTTTTCATTCGATCAATATAACCATATTCTTCAGCATCTTCTGATGCTCACAAATTAATTTGCGTGTTTATTTCGTTACAATACTAAAATTTACCCACTGGCCCATTAACTACGATACTTGATTTCACTTGTAAATTGGAAATTTATTCTGCCATTATGGGCACGATTGAGCTATAAGCTATAATATTTATTGCCGGTTTCAGTTCGTTGGTGGCATTACTTTCAATTCCTTAAGTGGCTGAAGATTAATATGAGTCATTGACTCTTTTAGATAATAAGACTATGGGCTATATACAAGTATTTCAAAACTTTATACAGATTAGGAATGCTGTCTGTTGTTGTAGATAAGATCAAGTAGATTGTGTATATACCAAAAAGAAATGTTGATGGACGTTGTTGTCACTTGGCAGGTACTGATAAAATTGTACAATTTCGAGATACACTCATCGGTATCGTGAACTACTTGCTATAATTGAGCAAATTATTCGTTTAGGTCTAATAAGCTATTACACGTAATAATTATGTAGCACGTAACATCGTCCTTCGCCGTATGCGTCGCTGTAGTAAAATCTGCATTTAATACAAAAAGCTACTATTGATAATAGGTATCCAAGGAGTCGTTAGAGTAACAATAAAGGGCTAACAATAATTGTAATTAATATTTATATATAATGCAATATCCACGAAATGAATTACCACAATTAAAAAAAAAATTATCACATGTAGACACGTCAAAACAACACAAAGTAAAATTATTTACTCAGTCAATTCATAAATTTTTATATTCTGAGTATTTACCTCCAGCCAGACCCAGTCGTATGGATCTCATTGTATTCAGGTATACTATACAAGGTATCCATAATATAAATTGGATGCGATTTCGAATATTTACCTTCTTTATTCTTATATTATTATTGAGGACTAGGATATTTTTTTTCTATGTCAACACGAAAATAGTCGTAAAACTTTTGCACAATAAACATGAAACAACGGTTTTTAATAACTCTTTACCCTATTAACGAGAACAAGTTTTGGACATAATAATGGTACAACAACGTGAAAGCGAGCCACGGCGGTAATTACAGAGTGCTTGCGCATTGTTGACAAACCACTACAACAATTGAGGTTTCCATCCAATGACACCTTTGATGGCTAAAACCAGCGTTATACCAGTTTCACTTTCTTTGAACGTTGCGTCAGCACAAGGCCACCGGTGTCTGGATAAACACAAGTCGTGTGTTATTATAATAACAAGAGGCTAATGTGATACGACGCTAGGCCGTGACGTGAGCTACTGTGATTAGATGGAGCTGCCGGATCTGTCGATTGTTTTGATCACTCGAGACAACAATATTAAAATTATGAATACGTTTCTTCATGCAAAACATAATTAAGCTTTTTAGAGTTTACCGGAATGTATAACAAAGGCTTGTTTGATAGGAAAGGCATTTCATATCGACAGTACAAATGAAAACATGCCTTGACTTGGTTCGATAACAATGATAAATCACGTAGGTAAACAGAATGACGAGACCACAAATGTTCATAGTTTCGTAATAAAATCGTTCGAGGAATCGTGATCAATGCACCTACATCTTACCCGATGCATGCAATAACTAGGAGTTTGACCTTTGAGGAACTGAGGGCGTTTGATTCTGAAAGTAGATGTTTAACTCTCACATATTTAGATAGGTGGGTAATAAATTTATCTCGATGTATCCATTTACGTTAGACTTTATATAATAAGATTCTTGTTAAAAATGAGTTTAAGGTGTATAAGTAAACATGTTTTTGAACAATATTTTGCCAAGTTGTTAACCCAACGTCACTGATTAATAATACTACTATATGCTGGTCCAGCTGGAGATTGATTGTATGCGGCATGTTTTGTGGATTTACACGCAAGCAAGTAATATGCGAATTGATTGTAGAAACATGTTTTGTTACATTGCTTTTCTACTCTCATTTCATGTTGTTTGGGTGCAGCGTGTTCTTTTTATCAGTCGCCATTTTGGCAGTGCTCTGTTTTTTTCTTAATATTAGCATTCAGTTTAGTGGGAATACAGGCGTGAGCATATATAATATGTATTAGCTTAAAATGTATCACGTTAAGAGTCAATTTAACCCGCGCCCCACTGAAATTAATTTTGATTGACGCTCTAGATGTGCCGCAATGAATAACAACTCGCATTATCTTACCGTTAGCGAGATTCACGGGTATTTATATTTTTATTATTTCTGTACCCATTTATTATTTCCTCGTGTTACTTGTACGTGATCCGTAATCTGCGTCGATTAAAATAAGTGTTAGTTGTAACATAGTTGCTGTGAACAGGGACAAGGATACAAAACAATGCTTATGCGGGAAATTATTAGAGAAGATCCGGTCATCCGCTCATTAGGTAATGATTTATGTATTTCCTTACTAAATATTAGAATATATAATTGTATGAATAAATTAATGCAACAACAACTAATAACAAAAGGAAAAAAGACAGACAATTTGAGCAAGTAGAATTCTAAGTAAATACAACAGTCGGCTGATACGACGATCCACGCATTTGAACTAGACTTAAAAGTTATAACGACAACGTATTTTAAGTTTGATTCACGGTGCGTTAGTTCTGCTTTAGGTGAAAGAGAGTTGGCAGCATTTAATTAGAAAGATTCAACCGTTATTGGTACATTTGAGCTCTCTCCCATCACGGAACTAAAATGTCCAATTCACGTGTATAATTGTAAATATTTTATTTTTATATACACACAGAAGAATGGTGTTTGTATGTCATTTGTTCGGTTTAAATCTAGAAGTTGTAATACTTCGTTGTTGTCGTCAATATAGCCACTAAAATACCCTTCGGATCAATAAAACAAAAATTTGTCATTTTATGTGAGTAGATAAATACGTTATTTGCCGTGATTCCCATTGCAATCTCAAGCATATCCTAGTATTTTCAGGAATGCCTGAATAGGCTACTTCACAATATCTTCTTTCGCCTCATAACATGTTTTTAGAAAAACTCTTTATGAGAGATTGAACTAGCATCACAGGCCACTAATTAAACCAATCTACCATCTTATGCACAATTAAACGTACGGTACAATCGTATTTCATTCCTCGGCTATTCCGTATATATATACTATATTCAACAAAACATATTTACGCCAGAAACTATTGCATGTCGTCATTAGGACAAACTATTTCTCTAAATATCCAAATTAGAAACAGCAAATATTCTTCCATTCCAAATACTATCGACATAGTCATGCATGCATAAAAAGTGAAGCAATACGTGTAATGACAATACATTTACAGAAGAATACAAAGAGTTTGTAGTTACATCGCAAAATTTCAGTTTAAGGTCAGTAGAAACATAAGACTTGCTGATCAATCAAACGCTGCGGCCATCATTTAAAACTAATTTCAGCATTGGTTAAGCAATATTAATAGAATAAATATGCTTACAAAACATTTTATATCACTTATGTAAGTCTATTACTAGCAGTATTTAAAATATACATGCTGACATCACCTTTAAATAATTTATGATAAAAAAATACCGTGAACAGGCGTATTCTATTAATATACGGATGTATAAATAAGAACGAGAGCATCTATTGTCTTACGCTATACTAGTAGAATTTAACTTATGCATGCTTACACAATCGCTATTTTTGCAATCAGTTTCTTTCTTCCTAGTATGGAAATTGGACGCATCTAACACAAGTAGACCAAATCTTCTGTGGGGTGAGGTATACATTGAATTATTTTTTGACATATCTATTTCAGAAGTAAAATTATACGGTTAAAAGTTGTTTCCTTCACGTACATCAGCTGCTGACTGACTACGTAAGACTAAATTGATCGTACCAGACAATGTGACACAGCATTTTTAATCAGGTGTCATTTTGCAAGGTATTCGTAGGAATTATATCACAACACGCGATTTATTATTCATCATCAAATTGGTCATTAGATGACAAAAAAGACGCAAAGTATCTATTATAACTAAGCAAAGCTTGTCTATTATAATTTGATCACATGAATACAAGCAAGAAATATCACTGCGGGGCAAAAACCCGAAGTATAACGTTTTTTTATAACGACCTTTTTAATAATGAAATTATATCATGTAAGAAGCTATGCCAAAATAGAAATGATAGACCGAGACGAATATGTCAGTACAATGATTAATCAGCTACTTACATCTTTCAGCAAAGTTGGTAAAGTTTTACTATCCAATGGTACTTGAATTTGAATAATAGTGACGCGTTATGCTTCTAAATAACTGATTAGAAATTAGTTATCAAGGTTGAAACTGCTCTATCTTGACGATATCTTCGTAGATGGAATTCGTTACCTTATACATGTACACACTTGAATACTTATTCCAAGTAAGTGTTGGAACTGCCCCACTATGGTAACAACACTTGACAGTCCTGTTGAAACTAGATGGTAAAACAACATCATTAGATGTAAGGTGAAACTAGTTGAGATCTGAATGTGCGAACTACGGAGTGCGGATAGATTTGTATTAATTATATTGTACCTGTGCGATTACAAAACTTGAACAATATTTATTTTCTACCAAAAAAATCTACCTAAGATGTTATAGACTTATCTTACAAACTTTTACAAGAGTATTTTTTTAACACTTTTTCTTCTATTCGGCTGTTTCACTAAATATAATGCAATGTAAGCTTTAGAATCAAACCAACTCTTGTACGTACTTGTGTATTAAGTCCCGTTGTTCTTTTAAAGTAAGTACATATCTCTCTAGGTTCTATTTGAATTTTTTGCTGTAATTAAGGTGTGGTACTTTTTTGTTACTAATATAGTGCGGCAAGTCTTGTTTGGAGAGATTGATGGTAATATTCATTCATCGCATTTGAACTAATTTGGACTTTGTATGATAAATGGGACTAACACAAATGTTTGATCATAATTAAGCTTATCGTATACTTATTCATTTCGTTTTGAAAGCAATGTGAAGGTATATCATGCTTACTTGTTATAACAAGTTGAAACGTTTTTTTTAATCCGACATCATTAAGATGTTTCACTTAACGTTGACGAATAACCAACTGAGCGAGCACCCACTCATTGGTCGTACAATTGTTTCAGAAAATGGCCTTACAGCACAGCCTCGGATAAGCAAGAATAATTGAAGAGCGCAACCAACGCGAAATTAGACGTTGGCAAACAGACTAAAGTTGACACTGGACAATAAATAAAAGTAGTGATCAGCAACGTGATTCAATCAGCCGTGGAGTGCTTTCACTCTTCAAATCACATAGCCTATATCAGGTTATTTATGGGAATTATTGAATCAATTTCACCGTTAAGGATGTGACCGTGAGTACCTATTCGTTTGTTAATGGAAAAAGTTACGTTCTCTCCGATAAGCTTGTGAACTATTTAGATATCTAAAAGTAAACTATAACAGAACAGTCGATCGTCGGGTGAAGTTTTATGGAACAAGAAATGAACTCTGAAACTCACTAGCAACACTTTTAGAATCTATATCTATACATACAGTAAAATAAAATTGTCTGTTTGTAATTCCAAAATTACAGCTTTTCAGTGTTTAGTGATGTCGGAAGTATGAAAGTATAAAGTTTTTTTAAAAAAATAAATATATTCTATAGACATAGAAATCCCAATTTTTTCACTACAGCTACAGCTATTGTAACGGGATTTTCACTGGCAGATAGATGATGTTTCACTTTTAATCAAGAAATTATTAGAGTTCCGCGGGCCACCCAATAAATTAAGTCAACGCGGGTGAAACCACGGGGCACAGCCAGTCATTCATAACGTACTTATTGTACTTAATGACTTTATAAATATACTTATTACTTAAATTCATAACGTGTATATTTTTGATAATCTAATAACGTAAATCGTATTCGTTCTTCCTTTGCATAATATATAGATTAGTTACACTCTTGACTTTGAAAGTAGTTTTTTCGTGTATAAGATTGTATCTACAGAGTTTTGCAACAGCGAGGCATGTAGGTAGTTCAGGAATTTTTCATTCTTTCTAGTTACAAATTCGTATAGACTAAATACTTGCTAAATTATTTATTTAGGTTCACAGTTTTTCAGAAACACAGATAGTATGTCGCCTAACTATCTTTTCGAATTGTTTAATTGCTTTCCATTCTGGGAGTCCTTTGTAAGCAAATACAATATTTGACTGAATAATGGCAGCAACTTACCTGTAGTAAATTTTACGATAGCATTCATTTGAATTGAATAAATGTATTTTATGTTGGAAACTAGCTCACGCATACGGAAAGACCCGCATGCCAGCTAACAACAGAGCGTGAGCCCCGCCCAAACCAAACCGCGAATAACTAACTGCACTATATTATTAAAGCCTTATTATTTTATAGATTTAAGTAGCCTATGGTCAATAAAGTATTCCATAAGCTACATTACATATGCTCACGCCTGTATTCCCCGAAGGGGTAGGCAGAGGTGTTGTAATCACAACACCCACTTTTCACAGAAGATGATTAAGTGCCAACGTGACAGATGGTGAGTCCATCGCCGTCTCAGACACTTTACATACGTCATTGAATTACTTCTCAGAAATATGCAGGTTTCCTCAAGATGTTTTCCTTCACCGTAAAGCACGTGGTGTGAAATCACTGTACATAAGTTTTTTAGAAAAACTCTTTTTTACACGCCCCGCTGGGATTCAAACTTGCGTTGCTTGCGTAGCAGACGACTGCTCAAACCTCGAGGTCACCACGGCTCTTTAGCCATAAGCTAATTCCATTAATTTCCTTAGTCTAAGTGGTATAAAACAGAGCTAAGTAGTACAACTGTACTTAAATTAGCAATTACCATGGAATCATAAAGCCAATATTAAATATCGACTATGGGGGGTACCACTTGGGTGCAATGCATGTTTTAGCATACGTTTATGTGCATCGTTCATCCGTTTGTTGATACTTATGTAAGTTGTTGTGCTCACATCCGTAAAAGTTGTTGATCTAATTCCATAAAGAGCATAATTTTGTTTTGCACGGTGCGGAAAGGATAAGAAGAATTATTCTACGTACTAGATTTATACAACAATAAAATTGTACAATAAGAACAGAAACACTTTACAATTGAAGTATAATTATGTAGATATATATTTTTTGTAGATTTTCGTGAGTGTCATTCGGAACAATGCAATAATAACTACATTTGGCAATTTGATATCGACAGTGTTATTATCGGAAACACAATATGCGGCTCACACAATGATACAAAAAATTACCACGTAGAGAATGCATGCAACACTTGCGAACAGTGTTGAGACACCACCCGAGTATCGAATGGGTTTGAGAATTCAACTTTTGTGTATCCCTACTAACACGACGTATATCCGAAGTGAAATTAGCATGTAAAGAAAAGTCAACCTTAAAAAATTTCGAAGTGGATCGAGGGCGGGTTGCTATTCAAGAATATGATATTCATATCGAAAATGATTCTGTAAAGTAGTGTCGTCGTAGTGTGACCTACGTGTGTAGTGTGACGTCGTAGTGGTGGCGTTGGGGTTTGAGCAGTCGGCTGCTGTGCCTGCGATGTAAGTTCGAGAACATGTGCAGTGATTTCACACCACGGGCTTTATGGTGAAGAAAAACATCGTGAGGAAACCTGCATATGTCTGAGAAGTAATTAAAATACATAATGTAGGTATAGTGTCCGAGACGGCGATGGACTCGCCCTCTGTCACGTTGGCACTTAATCATATTCGGTGAAATGTGGGTGTTGTCGTTAAAACACTTCTGCTTACTCCTTCGGCGACCCTTGTGGGATAGCGTGAGCACAATTTTTTTTATTTATTATTAATTCAACACGTATCTATCTACTCCAAGTGCGACAACCGAGCAACCTAATTAGGCACGTAATAATCCTATGCGTCGGTAATCGCATGTACATACCCTGATGGCATTTTAAAAGGTCGTCACGTGCAGATGTTTATAACAATAGTTAATTAAAAATATCTATTAGTTCGTCCCAATAGCCGACAAGTAATTGATGATAGATCCGTAGGATGATTTTCCGTATATGGCGAACATTTAGACTCATTCAGCGTTTATTGTTTTAGGCAATGTACGTGGGTGACCGATTGTTGCACCTACAACTATCCGTTCCGAGGCCGCTGATGAATTGCAGCGTGCGAAACAAATTAATCCCTATTAATCCCGCACAATGAGACGGAAACGTATTCAGAAGTGAATTATATACAATTATGATTCATTTCGGATACTTACACCGTTATATATAGTTACTCTTACACTCTACAAGGTTTCTTATAAGATGAAAGGGCTGGTAGGCTTAAGTCTTTCCAAAGTCCATCACAATTTATATAACATGGGAAATCTTATAATGGTTTGCGTTAATCCGGTACTTAATAAAATCTCCAAAAAACAGATTAGCGCAAAGCCACGGTACAAAGCGACTAAATAAAGATATATTTTTTCAAAAGGAAGTTAACTGTGAAACAAGTTTCGCCAATGTTCTTTATCTTTCACAATGGGTCGAAATGAAACGTGGGTATCAATTATCTAAATTACTAACACAAAATATAGGTGGTATATTTGTGCTGCAAGCAGTTGTTAGCAACAATCACTGTGATTACAATTGATTACCAGGCCTAGTTCTAAGCAACATTAGTAGGTATGCAAATTAAATGAAAGGTTCCTTGCGTTATTCAATCAGTTGGTAAGTAAGTTTGCTTTAAAAGCGGGTTACTACTGGAGTTAATGCAATGATATAACAATTAAATCGGCAAAGATAGACTTTTATGATGAGCATATTTTAATAGCTACTGAGTAACAACTGAAATCGTGATGAACGTTGCACCACGTAAAAGTATCTTGATTCTCAAGTATTGCATATGGCGCATTATGATGTGCCTAATGATATGTAGACGATCTCTGAAGCCATTAAACTTGTTGCACGTTATGGAAGGAAACTCTATTAATTGTTATTTGGTTACACCATCGACCACTTTATACCTGTTACATAACACTGCATAATGAAAGAGCAATGTTCAACCAGTTTCTTGTCATTAAAAGGCTTGCTACTACTATGCATGAATACTGTTCAATCAAAAAGTTAATTTATCCGTTGGTAGTTATATTCATCTTTCAGACTATTTTCATACGCATTCGTCTCAACCTCATCTGTGTGACAGGGTTAGGATGATAGGTATTAGATCTTTGAAAATTATCGGTACTGACCGGCGAGATTGGTTTTTGGGTCGCTTGGGCTAGTTGACGATTCAACCATCCAATAGCCAGGGTCTAAGAATTTGGCTATGGTATCACATACCTGTCGTAAGAGGCGACCAAAAGGGGGCCGGAGGGCCTGCTGGCGGTGGTCGGGGTGGGAGCTTTGACTACCGAGCCGCGGGCCCGGGAGTAAAATAAAAATAAGGTGACGATTCAAACCACCTGGCTACCACCACGTCTCTGTAGCAAATAGGTAAAACATGCGGAAAAATATTGCACCACCAGGAAATATTGCAGTAATCGATTTATCGATCTAACCGAGTCAGTTTGCAGTCAATCTAAAGTAAAAGTGTTCATCACGGTAACATCGCACTTTATAAGGCAACGTCTGCGATGAATTCTCACTCTCCTAAATAGTGTAATCTTAGGAGAGTAATAACAATATTGCTACTACTAACCATCTGCACGGAGTTGATCTTAAATGAAGTTAAGACCAATTTTATTCAGGTTGGACATATAGCCAGCAAAAAATATTTGCCTCCTTGTTTGAGAGATTTGTAAAAATAATGAAATCGTTTATCTAACACCGAATTATGCCAAAGCGTTGAATTTACAAGGAAAGTAAGGGAAACGAAGTGTCAGCGTAACAATGTTACTCAACAAGCAGATTGCAATCACTCATTACGCCGTCAGAAAGAGAGTGCAATGCGAATTAAACGTTCAGACAGATGCACTCGATGCAGACAATAAGCAATTTATGGTAGAACTTAGTGAGTGATGCATAAGTGCCATCAATAACCGTAAGTGGCGCCCAACTGTACATGGTGAATCATTTCCGTTAACTACTTTAAGCAGGTTCTGAACAGACAAGTCTTAGTCTGATCTGCAAGTGAGGGCTACTCATTCGATGAACACATACCATAATATTGAATGTAAAAGGTTACAGATTTAAATTTTTTTATTATATTCAGTTTCATCAAATTTGACAAAACATTTTCTTTTAATAAATAGAACACTAAAATACAATGAACATATAAATATATAACAACCTATTCTTAAAAAAAAGTGCATAGTTCTGTCCATAAAATATAATAATAAATAGAAAATATTCGATACTATTTGTGTTTCATATCCCTGACCGCTTCGCTTACCCCATCCCGTTCCAATAAACGCGTCCCTAAGCACTAGCGATAAACACAATGTATGGAGATCGATAGGTATCGTTTTGTTTCCAGTCGAGGAACAAACAGGGAAAAAATTGTTTCACTATATTTATATTACGTCTTGCACATAGCATGTATTGATATCACTGCATAGGGGTATATGAGCATGTAGAAATATGTGAAACTACAATTTAAGAAAATTAACTATGGCTCGTCATAAAATTCTAATCTAGTATTAGAAGGTATTTGTGACACGCTTATAGTCCCCTTAACGGAACTAATGAGACCGGCCCCCGTCACAACACACTGACTCGCAAACCAGTGGCTTTCCGTTAGCTATTTGTGTCGCTGGGATCCTGTAGTCAATATGAAACCACAATATTCTACCAAAGAAATCATTTCAGTATTTACAAAAAACCGATCTAACAAAAACTATACGAGGTTTCTCTTCCGATACAAAAGATAAACGATATCGCTTTCGGCACATTAAAGTAGGTCATCAAAGTGTGGGCTCGACACTTAGGTCGCTCGGTACTTACTTAAAGAACTTTGGCACCACATGGCCAAGAGTCATGAGTTTAAGCGTGGGCGCACACAATAAAGTGAATCATCTTAGCTGTGAATGAAGTGTATTAGACACTAGGTCGGTGCTCCCGAAATAAAAATAGACAATCCGTTGTTGCACCGCTTCAACATTTCATCACGTTAACCGCGCTGCAGGTAAATTGGTATGTGAGTGTTATATTCCTTATTTGGGAATTGGCCGTTGTGAAATATGTAAGCTAAAGTTGCTGTGACTTTGTATTCTTTTACGGGCCTATATTCCTACCTACGCGAATCAATTGAGTACTAGGGGCAAACTATGATCGTTTGAGCAGCGCGTATTAAGAACTTCTTAACTTTGACGTTTAATTTTACAGTACCAAACTAAAACGTCAAAGCTCAGACGCTCTACTTAAACCGATGATAGTAACCTTGTTTGTGTCTTAGATTATATATGAAATCAAGGTAACTATTTAGAATATCTACAATATTTCAAAATATTTAATTGAACACATACATAAGCGGACGTTATGTATACTCTGAATAACTCTTCAATAAACAAGGAAACGTCTGGCGCCATGGCCCGGTAAACTGGGTCGTCTTTTTACCATAATTCTTTCACCTCCCGCAATTGTTTGTTTTTACGCGTAAGGGAAAAAAGTTCCGAGGCGATTAAAAATATAAATGAAAGTATAAAAAAACAGGAGCCGTGGTGGTCTCGAGGTTTGAGCAGTCGCCTGCTACGCAAGCGACGCAAGTTCGAATCCCAGCGGGGCCTGTACCAATGAGTTTTTCTAAAAAAACTTATGTATAGTGATTTCACACCACGTGCTTTACGGTGAATGAAATTATCGTGAGGAAACCTGCATATTTCTGAGAAGTAATTCAATGACGTATGTAAAGTGTCTGAGACGGCGATGGACTCATCATCTGTCACGTTGGCACTTAATCATCTTCGGTGAAAAGTGGGTGTTGTTATTACAACACCTCTGCCTACCCCTTCGAGGAATACAGGTGTGAGCATATGTATGTAAAAAAACATACTTAACCCTTCCTTGGCAGTCGGGTAGAAATAAAGTCCATGTATATATGTATAGTGTCAACAAATGGTAAGATACAAAGGTATTTATTTCATCGTGACGAAAGCGAAAGATTGCAACATAAGCTTCCAGGAAGTGTGAGATACGTATCTATCATACATCTTAGTGTCACTTCAAAGAACGACAATCGATTGTTCTGTGAGTGGGACACTTTCACCAGAGCCCTGGCTCACGCCTCTTTAATACAGATCCTACGATCCAGTTTATTGTCGGTGAGGCGGATTAATATCGAATCAAATTTATTCACATGCAGACCACGTCTCTTAAAGGTTACTCAAGGATTTTTAACACTGTCAACACTTTCTATTCCTTGGTGAAATTAATTGTCGAATTAGAATGAGATTATTATAAGTGGCAAGTAACACAGCTCATAAGTAGATAAGACTTCAAACTTAGTCGTTTATTATGCAAATAATCAACAACTTTATGTACGGGATGACAATATTTTTCAGTAGTGCGACTAACAATGGCGTAATATATTATTTATAAATATCTAAAAACACAAGAAAGACTGTCTGTCGATTATATAAAACCAAATATTTTTCATTCTCACAGTGCACATTTTGTGAAAAAATATCTGCTATTATTTATTTCTAATGATTAAAATGAATAGGATGTAATATATGGTGTTATCTCGGTTTCGTATCTTGATTCCCACATAAATGTAGGTCTGCATACGGGCAAGGCGGGCTTATTAATATTATATAGCTCGAGTTTTACAACCCCAATTTTCGAAATCGAAAGCGGACGCGTTGTGTAGCATGCCCCAGAAACCGCTATTTAGCAATGAAAGTCTCTGTTAGAGGTAAATAAATTACAGAAAACAAGATTTTACGTCGTTGGTGCTAAGAGAAAATGATTAGTCAACGATACTAGGTATCTTGTCAATCGAGCATTTCTCCATGCACTAATTAAAGTATACGCAGATATCCAATAACAAAGTATCGGGTGGCAATATGACACACGAAACGCTGCAGTAGATAGAGGCCTCGTACCGACCAGCTCTGGTTTCTTGCGGTTCAATAAAGTAGGTGTAGGTGGTTGGAGTTTTATTCTTGTTCTTGGTTTTACAGTCAGTTAATAAAAAGTTTTGTGGATTTCATTGTGATTCATGTCTGTCTGCATGTAGTAACTAGGTAGTTTAGAACTTTCTATTCTGCTTGAAACTCATTACGTTTTGTACTTCTTTAACTCAGGTATTGTCCTCCACGTTCAGAGCAAACATGACACTCCAATTTGCGCCATTCACGCGCTTGCTAACAAAGGTATACTATCTGTATTTTAAAACTATTGTTTACGCTGGTCAAAATTATCATAAGTGTCAAAGATACAAGTAAATTAATTTTGTAAGAAAATAAAAGAAAAACGCTCACTTATAGTTCATTATTTTTTAACTTCTCGAGAGCCTAAAATATGCTGTTTTAAAGTTACAAAATAAAAATTCGATTTAACAGTTCACATAATTTGTGGTAGAAGGCGGAAACAGCGGCGGAAGCGGCGTCACGGTCCACGGCGCACGCGCACACTATGACGTGACGTCATAGCTCGAGGACCCGCTGGGAGCACATTATGCGAAAAAAGTTAACACAATTTTTTCCAGAACCATAATATTTCCAAAAATATTTTAAAGTTGCATTTCATGAAATATGATACGAACTACTCCTGACTTTATCGAATGTCAGCGATATCATGTGACATTTCAAGGCGTTAGTTTAAATATTGCGTAGATAAAGATATTTATTACTGTTAAGTATTATAAATAGAGAGCCGTGGTGGCCTTGAGATTTGAGGACTCGCCTGCTACGCAAGCGACGCAAGTTCGAATCCCAGCGGGTAACAATGAGTTTTTCAAAAAAAAAAACTTATGTACAGTGATTTTACACCACGTGCTTTACGGTGAAGGAAAACATCGTGAGGAAACCTGCATATTTCTGAGAAGTAAGTCAATGATGTATGTAAAGTGTCTGAGACGGCGATGGACTCACCATCTGTCACGTTGGCACTTAATCATCTTCGGTGAAATGTGGGTGTTGTGATTACAACACCTCTGCCTACCCCTTCGGGGAATACAGGCGTGAGTATATGTATGTATTATAAATACTTAAGTGTAGGAGCTCGTGGCACAGGTGCTATTGCCCATATCATTCGATCAGCGAAGTTAAGCAACCCTAACCCTAAAGCTAATAATTGGATGGGTAACCGCCCGAGTTCCCTCCGTGCCTCAGAGAGCAAGTTAGGCTGTCGTTCCCGGTTACCAACTTATCATCTTTGGCAATCATTACAGGTCAGTCGGAGGCCTAAAAATAGTCTGACAACTGGGTTAACCTAGATCACAGATTTTCAACGTTAAAGGGGTTGCGAAGGTCAGGTGGTAATCGCTTCGTATAAAAATCAGGTGATCAGCCGCATCGGGTAGAACCAAGTGTCGACCCCAACGATGTGTGGGATAAGGCCAAGGAGATTATGATTATAAATACTCAAGCAAGTGCATGACGCATCGCGTGAAGAATTGCATAAGGTAAACATCTGATAACATTTTTTTGTATCTACAGCTACCGTGCCAAATCAATTATGGATTTAGTATAAAAACTTGAAAGTGACATTTAAATTTTTTTTGCATATCTGACTAAATTCCGTAACGTCCGTCTTAGACGCAATGTCATTTGTTGCTTTATGTAATAAATAAGAGACGTTAACTCTTATAACGTTTTGTAACTCTAAAGAGTTTTAGTAAATAAGGGGTAAAGTACATTCAATTGTTATACATGTGAACGTAACGTAATAAGCGGAACTCTACATGATAAAAAAGTCCTACACTTATATAAATAACTAGCTGTGGCCGGCAAACGTTGTATTGCCATTTTTTTTTTGGGGTGGACTACCCCTAACATTTAGGGGGATGAAAAATAGATGTTGGCCGATTCTCAGACCTACCCGATCTGCACACAAAATTTCATACAAATCGGTCCAGCCGTTTCGGAGGAGTATGGCAACGAAAACTGTGACACGAGAATTTTATATATTAGATTTTACACATACAGCACACTCGCTGTAATTAAATAAATTTGACCCACCACTAGCATCATCTGATTTTAGATGAGGCCATATTTGCGCGTTAGTCTTTGTAAAAACATTTTAGAAGTAACACAAAAGCTGTAATTATACAATTATGCATTTTAAGAGAAATACTAAATTACAGTAATAATATATTATAACAGTTGAATAAGCAGCGGCTTAGAAATAACCTTTGTAGTCCATTTGCTGTGAATTATGTTCTCAATGCCACCAGTTAATAAGATAAACCTGCATTGATTGCGGCTGGTTGGTGGCGCATTAGTGGAATTTATGTACATATAACTCTTTAGTGAAAACTAGCATTTCGATACCAGTAACAACCGTGACCTGAATTAATTAATTACATGAGTTATTATTTACTGTTACTTCGCTTAAAGCAATCAGTGAAGCTAAGCACGTCCATAATGAGCGGTATTCAGATAGGTGACCAATAGTACTACGAGTTATACGAGTACATATATTTTTTTAAATTTATCCAAACCATCTACAACGTTGTTCAACAGTTTCGTTAATAGTAGTAATTATTTTGTAATCGACCGACCGTCAATTGCGTTTTAACAGCAATAATTACCAATTCTAGTGAATTATGCATTTCATTATAACGTTGTTGCCATGCCGTCAGTCAGGCTAAACTACAACTTATTGCAGAAACTTTTGGTAATTTAATTTTAATTCATAAGTAACATGGTTAGGAAACAGTGCAGTACCTACATGCATAGACATTTCATATTTGTGATGCATGTGTAGAAATAAATTATAATCATGCTAATATTTTGGTACTGATTTATTTGTATTTTCATACCGGGTTGTCTCGAGCGCAGTGGCGGAATAGCATATTCAACTAAATAACCATTAGAACTTGAAGGAAGATGGATGGGCAGAACTAGGTGGCACCATATAATATTCCGTTAAGCATTCGTTTCGATTTAAGACAAAATATTGTTGTTAAGACAAGTGTTTGTCAGTCTAAAAAGTATACAAAAACCGTAACAATAAAGCTCAAGCGAGCGCACGTTTTACTGTCTCAGCATTAAAGGGGATCGTGTTCCAGTTACTACTGCACATATCGTTCGATCAGCATTGTGCCCCAAACCAAGCTAGAACTTGGATGGGTGACCGCCTTGTGCCTAACTGCCAACCTATCCTCCGCGCTTCGGAGAGCATGTTAAGCCGTCAGTCCCGGTTGGCAATTGAATAATATTTTGCAATCGTTACAGGTCAGTTGGAAGCCTAAAAAACTGTAACGATTGATTTAACCCGAATTACCGATTTCCTCGTTAAGAGGCTGCGAAGGTCAGACGGTCACTTTGTGAAAAATCAGGAGATCAGTGTTAGGTTTAATCAATTGCCGACTCTAACAATGTATGGGATAGGGCGAGGATGACTTGCAGTTTTTAAGAATAAGAAAATAAATTAGAAAGTTATTGGTTACGTTTAAAAGTGGCATCCAACGCTCGCAGAATCGAATTCATATCGTAACAGCGCTCCATATCTCTCATCGAATGCGTCGCATCACGCGAACCGAGAACGCATTATTTCACATAATATCCAGATTATATCGTATCGTCTATGCCATAAAATGTAACGATTTGAAAACTAGAAATGTTATTGCACAATATTAAATTGTTGCAGCTTTCATAGTTTAAGCCATACGTTTTTATAACCGGTACATTACAATAGTAGAAAACAGATATTTTGGCATGTTTTTAATCCATTGGATTTGCAAGTAAATTGCTTTCGTTTGCTATTTTGAATTGAATAAAAATTTCTGTAGTAGTTTTCAACAATCTAAGTAGATTATTGACAGGCGAGTTTTCCCACGAATCTGGTTTAAAAGAACACAATTATTCACATTATTAGTAAATGAGGCAACATAATGAGAGATAAAGGGCTTTGGTTACTTAAAACTAACGGTAACATTTTGTACTACATGAAGTCAAATTGGGAGTTATAATGAAGAGAATGAATAACACAAGGCTAGCATCGAAAAGAGTGATACCCTCGCTGACTAAACAATAAATAACACTTAAAATGATGGATAGCCGGCTGAGTGACATTGTTCGCTTCCGTTTCGTATTTGTACGGACTACAGGAGCATAGCATAGTATAGACTATTTTGAGATCATTTCTCACCAGCTACGGTTATTTTACATTTACGCACCATAAACTTTAAAGCCCATTATGTATTCAGTTGTATTACATTCTGGGAGTGGGGTGATCATACCTATTTGTAGGAAAAAAATATTCCAGCCAAGCGTGTTTTTATTCCTGTTGGGTGATGTCTCATGTATGGAACTGCTACATCTATACAGATAAATAAAACTGATGTATCGGTATGATATTTCAAATTAAGAGCTTTTCAAAAATGCATATGAAAGTATATACGGTGCTCATATAAAATAAACTATTATTTTTTCTGTTTGTTTCGGTTAATCTCCTTAGCGGCTGGATGGATTTTAACGGAACTTTCAATGGCAAATAGCTAATTGTACAAGGAGTTAGGAAAAAAACATAAGGGTTCCGCGGGCCTCCCACGAAATATAGTCTACGCGGATGAAACTGCTGGGCATAGCTAGTTATAAGTATGCCATATATATAAGGCCGTCGCGAATCAAGCGCTCTGCGAAAATAGAAGGTGTGTCTGCTACATATGTGTCTTGCCATACAGATAGACAGAGGCATCTACGACTAAAATTATTACTACGCATTCAAGTTCAGCGCTCATAACTCGTGGCGGCACCTGTAGCTCCAATCGGTTTTAAATCATTAAATAAAATTGAAATCATTAAATGGTACAACAGAAATTCTACCGCTCCTGTTAGTGAAACGAGCGTGTTTGATTGCTCATACCTTATCGCAAGAATGCAAATTATAATCTAATATTTATGGATAGGTACTACATAATAATGGGGCAGTAGAGTTCTCGAGTGGAGACCACGTATCGGCAAGCGCAGCGTAGGGCGCCCCCCCGCGAGATGGACGGACGATCTGGTCAAGGCCGCGGGGACCCGCTGGATGCAGGCCGCTTCCAACCGGGTGAGGTGGAAATCATTGGGAGAGGCCTATGTTCAGCAGTGGACGTCCTATGGCTGATATGATGATGATGATGATACTACATAATAATACTGTTAAATTGTAAATATTTCAAGTATTTTTGATAGCACATTGTGTTGTTTCCCTTATTCGCATGTTCTGCATAAAATTATCAGTGCCTTTTTGTGACAGACGTTTAATCAAGAAATTAAGCTAATATAATAAAAAAAAATCCTACTGTTTTTGAAAGTAGACAGAGAAAGTTTACATTTTCTTAAAATAACGCAACCCGAAATGAAGCGAGGGCGTTTCTCTAGAATAATTACAATTAGGACGAGATAATTGAAAACAATAATAAAAACAACTTACGAATTATTTTAATGTATTTTAATGATTGTGATCATGAATGAGTCGGTTAACGGGTTAGATTCCTGAGGTAACAGTACGTAATAAGTATACATATAGGTTGATAAAAGTAGTCTCACGACAGTTTAATGATTGGATCACGTTGATATTACTTAAGCATATTTGGGATATACTAACATATTAGCACAATCAGTCAAAACAACCCGACACGACGCGACAGGCTTTTTCCATCCTCATAACTTTACTTACCTGAAAATATAATATGAGTCATTATTCTATGAAATCATTCAAATAAAGATTTAAATTTTAACTTCACTTCTTAACGAGTAATATATATTTGAAATAATTCATAACACGATAACTATTATATTAGCAGTCAGCCAATACTAGTGATAAAGTAACATTATACATCTCCGAATAAATCATAGCCAGTTATGTTCTAGAGACATCTTACGCCCAGAGGTGTAGTAAACAAACAACACCGCTAGAAAATGTGATAATGACGTTTGTATTAACACTGAGTACTGACGTGGGGAAGCCGGGCCACTAACCCATTTATGAACTATGAGCGACAATTGAATTACGTCCCTCATACGCCGAGGAAATCTTGACTATTGACTCAATGTCTCGAGTAGTGAAATGAAAGATAGCCTGTTTTAGACGTCCTCACAGAATGTTGCAATAGAGTCATTATGCTAATATTTCCGACGCGTGCTTCAGTCATATTAATAAATAATAAAGGATATCGTTTAGAAAAGGTTATACAGAGGGCCTAGTGCGAGTTTTTCCCTGCCGCCGTCACAAGTCACCGCGTCGACGTACACGCAGATTTGTATAGGATCGAAACAGCGATATCTGTCGGCCTAACGCTGACACTATTGTGAGCCCATACTAAACTGCTTTACGTCGACGCGATGACTGTGACAGCGATATTAAGAAAACTCGCACTAGGCCCTCAGGTGTCTTTGAAAAAGGAACACCAGTCTTCTAGAAGTTTTTGACTATATCATCATGTGTACATATCACATCACTCCCACACAAAACACAGGGAGTGGTGCTCACTTCAAAACATGGTTTTATCGAATGTATGTTACAGCTGACTTTTATGCGAAAATAAGATCTATATTGGGACAACTTTGAAAGGCAACTAAGCGAAATCCTATCACATATTTCAAAAGCTGTTCCATGTTCTTTGGTCGTAATTTAAATTTCGGTTACAGAAAATTCAGAAAGACGATCCTCGTTTGTATAAATAATGTAACTGTAATGCTATTGAATTATTAATGCACATAATAACAATGGGATTTTACTTTCTGAAGCCTTACCGGATTGTCCGTTAAGCCCGAAGGCAACCCCTTTTACGGACAGAGGAATCGGATTTCACACCATCTGGGGTTACGGCAGAGGTGTGCCCATTTAAGATGTCTGTAACAGACTTATTTTTATACGTAGACACGTAACGTAAGATAGACAATATTATTATAATATTATTATTGAAGTTAAAATGAAAATATGGGTTTTATCGGCTATCTCAGCCAGCTGTTTGTGAATTTTTCAACTTCTGCGTTTTTTACTCACACTATGTATGATATTAGCAGCATTTCCTTACCTGTAAAAAGAAACATATACATATTAGTATAATGTTGAATTCAATGCTTTAAAATACGGATAAAATCGCGGCGGCAAAACGTGGTTTTTCCAGGTTTGAGTGGACGTCATCAAGGTACTAGTATCGTAGTATTCCAAAAGGCATGCATACTTAAGTTCTCGAGTGGTACTTTTTTCTGTTTATAGGCCCAGTCTGCAGAACTGTTCTTTAGATGTCGGTAGAGACAAGGTTTATATTATACACACTATATACTACATATTTTTGTTCTGTTTTGTTTCTTTGCATGAAATTGTGTCATTAGTTGCAAAACTTATTTTTTTGATTATTATATCTTATTTCATAAAAAAAGCGTCCTTGTAGCATTAACAAACCGTAATAGTTTTGCGATCAACCCTACTTATAAAAAAATATTTATTACACCGATAAGACCTTCATAGATAAGAAACATTTTTCATTCTCATGCAATGTTTCAAAACTCTCCTGTGGAGCACGTGATATGTAAGTAATTTTCTCGAAGATTAAATGCTTGGCAATACCTTTATCATAGAAATAACACGAGATAATATGCCATGAAGTACAGAAACAATTCGGTATGCAAGAATAAATGTGTAATATATAAATGATATCACACAGTAGGGGTTTGGAATGATGTAGCTTTTGGAAGAAAACATTTTCTGAATGTGGTTCACTGGCTATATATTAGATCCTACATTCTAACTCCCATCATCATCATCTGCCTCGCCTTATCCCATACATTGTTGGGGTCGGCACTTGATTCAACCCGATGCAGCTGATCACCTGATTTTTATATTACATTATTTACATTCTAACTCCCAATCCAACAAAAAATATTTCATAAAAAGCATGCAACTAGGTCTTAATCGTACAATAAAATATAAGACAAGTCATCTACTTATACCTAGTTCAAATTGTAGTGTATTGTAATTAATGACTGAGCGACCGCTTTGATAGGGCTTCGATAGTAGTCAATGTACGTAAGTCAAGAAACAAGCCAACTGAGGTCAGACAACTTACATTAAACTAATTGGGAATAACATGCTTTATTATGAGGCTAACTAGTTTATAGTTCAATGATCTAATTTTATTTAAATAATTAATACAAAACATGGTTTGATCCAAGACCAGACCGAACAGAATCTAAAACTATGTCCATCCCTCTTGTAATCCGTATCACAAAAATAAATAGAACTACTAGGAACCAAGGATTATCTTATGCGATGTTTTGTATGAGACTAAAAGCAACGAAAGAGAAATAAAGAAACCTAATTATTAAGATTGTTATTTCTGAACCCTCAAATATTTGGGTGCATTACGTTTTGTCCCGAAAAGTAAGTTCCATTTACTCTGAGGTCTGGGGTAGTCTCGTAGAGACCGCTAAACACGTCTCGATAGGGAATTCCCTATCTTACGTATAGGTACACTGAAATAGAATAAGGAATATTAAAATACGCTTGCTGTTTATGAACATCATATTCTATTTAAGGGAAAAATCGGCGTAAAGTCATATAGAAACATGCAGGCACATTATTTAGTGTGATACTACTATGTCCGTGATCTTTCGCTACCGTCCGTTCAGTCAAGATTCTCAGAATCGCATAGATATATTATGCAGTGTAACGGAATGGACACTTTCGTGGAAGCAACAAAATGTCGATATGTTACATGAACTTGTATTGTTAACCACATTCCTGTAAACGTCAGTATTTGTGCACCTTACGCAAACACTGCAATTAATGCATCGGTGTGAACGAATACCTAATGAGTCAATTTCATAAAAACTAATGTATGTACCGCAAGAAGACCGCAAGTCCAAAAGGACTATACAATATAACTTTAAAACATTCGCTGCATCTGCTGTTTCAGCAAGTACCGAAATGAATTTAATATCAAAATTTAATCAAGGGTTTATTACGACCAGCAACAGAATGAACTATTCAAAGCTAATAGTGATTCATAAAAGTGGCATAAAAGAGCCTGCTGGGTCCCCAATGTGAACCTAACTGAATATGGCCGTTCCGCATGAACTGCATCCTCGTCTCGCGCAACGGAACGTGACCCGTCCACAAATGTCCAGCTCCCTTCACGACGGAAATCATTTAATTGAACTTATCGTACAATGCCATTACTTAATGCGAGTCAGGCCATTTTATAGTACATAACTTCAAAAATAAAATTATAATGTAATCATGGAATAGCTAGGTAGTAGCTGGTAGCAGGCTAGTGGCTGGACAGACTGGCCTTACGCTAAATTTTAAAATGAGAACCTTGAATTCCTTGAGAATATTTATATCGTGTCTTTATATGGAAAATGCAGATGCAGTTTGCGATGCAGTCGAGTACAATCAAGAATACCGAGTACATCTCTTTATAAATATTAAATAGGTAAGGTTGGTAACTACTACTTTATAATCTTGCTAACAAGATTTGATATGATACAATTAGCTAGTTGTAAGTAGATACAATTGTATATTGACCAGTCCGCCGGGTAGTCAGTATGCAAAGCATTTGACACTTTCTATTTATGTCCAAGCATGACTGGTGCCTTATTGAGTGACATAATGCAATACCGATGGGATCGAATTAGTGTCCTATTGATAAATACTACAGTATAGCTCCACAATAAGCTATAATAAGTGATACTGATATCAAATCGTAGTGACATATCCGTTGGAAATCGAGTTTGATTTAATAAATCTTAGAAAATGTTAGGTCGACGTTCGTTCGAGACGAATGCACCGTAGATGGCAAACAACCGCAGCACTTCGTATACGGTTGATGGCATTAGCCTGGAACATGAAAATGGAAGCCATATAACGCGGCTTTATCGATAGAGACATAATCTGGGGACGTGATCACTACAACCTATACTTTCAAGTAATATTGAAAGAACTCCTTTAATTATAGTTTCAACAAGACTTACCTAGAATGGACAGCGTGTAAGCTAAGCAACGAACGAGGCGTTTAATCGAATTATATTTGCTTTGTAGAATTTAATCGGTCGAACCCTAATCGCACTGGCATCGGCTACCGAGACGAAAGAGGTGGCGATCTCGAGATAACAGATAGAAAGCGCCGTTGAAACAACACCAACTGCGTTACGCGTGCTGAACAAACTCAAAATAAAACCGGGCGCTACACAGCAAATAAGGTAGTAGCCGTTAAGAGAACTCGCCTCTTGTGCAATGTAAAAATAAATAGCCTGACTGAAGAACCAGACCACACCATAAAAGTACAGATGATTCTTTTTAATAGGCAGTACTTGTCTAAACCAGCATTAAAACCTGCCTTTTTGTAAAAATCACACATTAGATTGTGGTTAATTCACGCTATATGCTCATTTTCGTTAATGCGCGGGCGCAATTCGAAATCGACGTGCCCAATGTCAGGCGCTACAAGGTCGCCTCTCACGATAAACGCCTCCACAAACCATTAAGCCTGTAGCAAGTTTACAAACGAACGTCCCTGATCACATACACTACCGAATCTTATAAACATATTTGGCGTATACCAAAACTACTTACAATGTCCGTAACCGTCTTTAAGTAGTAAAATTTAAGACTTCAGACGTTAATGGAAGCATTCATGAGGTTTCTGTCAGATTAATGAAGCGTATGCGTCATTTTTGTTAACAAATGCTAATTGCTAATCT
Source organism: Watsonalla binaria (assembly GCA_929442735.1). NCBI lineage: Eukaryota > Metazoa > Arthropoda > Insecta > Lepidoptera > Drepanidae > Watsonalla > Watsonalla binaria. The sequence goes on along the minus strand of OV838924.1, from coordinate 9,140,129 downwards.
TAAGCATGTTAAGGATGCCTTACAAATTCAATCGATTGACATGTTGAATTCCGTGTCGAATGATGAGCTTAAAAATACGAGACCAAAATCATACTTGTAAATATAGCATTTGCATAGTAGACTTACAACATTACCAGACTTGACTTGGTGTTATCTTGCAAGCTTTTTACATAACCATGCACCAAGAAGTAATTTGAATAGGTCTTGACGGACACTTCTTAAATTGAATTTTAAGTTTAGCTGCCGCATGCGAACTTGAATGACTACGCAGGTCTATCGCAGTGTAATACTTTTATGAGATTTGAATAAGACGTCAAATTTAATTAAGAACAGCTGTTTCATTGATACAGCAATGTAATATAATATTTTTGTACGTATATTACACGGCATGTTCGCGTTTAATCACGTTTTGCGATTTCTTATCGCGATAGAAACTGCACGGGCTAACTTCCACGTGTCCGTAAGTTTGTTATACCTAGGGAATACCTACTGGACTGGACACAAAAAGCAATGAAGACATAATTTTATAGTGAACTGTTATTGGTCGCTTACAATCTGGTAAAAACCACTAAATTGCCGAACGTTATTCAAGAGGAATAAAAAACCATGCAAGTGAAACTTGCTGTTCGAGAGAAAGAAACGCGTTTGATCACGAAACTGAAAAAAAGAAGGTTAAAAGAATAAAACCGTTTAAACTTCCAAGGACATTATATACTACAATAGGTTTAAAAGACCAATAAGCGCAGCAGACTGGGTGCTGGGGCTTCTCATATTCTGAAAAATTACGTTTAGCGAGACTCATGTAAAAGGGAAGCAATGTTTCATTGGCAGATATTCTATTATGGGAACATATATACATATGCTCACGCCTGTATTCCTTGAAGGGGTAGGCAGAGGTGTTGTAATCACAACACCCACTTTTCACCGAATTTGATTAAGTGCCAACGTGACAGACGGTGAGTCTATCGCCGTCTCAGGCACTATACATACGTCTTTGCACTATACATACGTTATACATACGTCTACATACATACACTATACATACGTCTTCTCAGAAATATGCAGGTTTCCTCACGATGTTTTCCTTCACCGTAAAGCACGTGGCGTGAAATCACTTTACATAAGTTTTTTAGAAAAACTCATTGGTACAGGCCCCGCTGGGATTCCAACTTGTGTCGCTTGCGTAGCAGGCGACTGCTCAAACCCCAAGGTCACCACGGCTCTTTATTATTATTATGGGAAGTGTTGGTTAAATGTGAATTTCGCTTTTTCCGTGACCGTAGGCTTTTGATATAAATGTATTTGCTCCATCTCCGTCACTAAATTACGTATAGCAATTAGCAACGAATGAGCGCTGGTGAACTTGTGACATACGCGGTATGAACAAGTCATTTACTGCTGCAAAACACTACGTTATTATCGTATTCAAAGAATAGTAATCAGCTGTTTATTATGACATCAAAAATAAAACAAAAGCTCTATTTGGCACAGCACATATATATGAGTGTAACAATGGATTCTTGTTATGAAAACATCGTTTTCCTATTTCGGTCAGATCTAATCTATCGGCAGTGACACGTTTACACAGATAATATCTATACAATAATAGTGAGCTATTGGTGTTTTCTCTGCTTCTGAAGTTACGCAAAAATGTGTCTGTCATCAAATAGGATTAGTAATATTATTTGGTATCAGTACTTTACCAAGATATTCTTAATTCAAGATAATCGATGATTGAAAATTTTAATGTTTTTTGTTTCTAAACATAGACGCTCGTAATATTATTGTTTGGGATTTGATACAGCAAAAGTCGATTTTGCTTTCCTGCAAAACCCAGACTTGTCGTCACGGATTTACCTTTGTACCAAAAATAAAAACCAATATTGTGGACGTTAACCCAAATCCGAACTACGGCTTATGCAATTTGTCAGACAAAGAAATTATCTTATGAATAAGCTGGATAATGACTCTGGCTGTAAAAGGCGATGCTAGTTAAATATCACTGCGAGGTACCATTGCCATATGAACTAATGCACAGGTGGTTAACCTTACAATAGAAACTATATGTCAAGGATGAAAAATTTGGAGAGCTGTGCAAGCCATTAGTGTTCACAGCCTTATGAGTGTACCTGATAGTTTTTCGATATCACTTAAATGTCTATGTAGGATTTTACACTACTGATATAATGAGACAGACGGAGGTATATTATGACGTGTATAAATCTGCTAATATCTATCGAATAATAGTTTAGGTGGGCGTCGGTGCATTTACAGGACAATATCGACGAAGAGATCTCGTGGAATACTTACATTGGGCTAACATTAACTTTAACCCGCGATTAGTTTTAGCGTGATTATATATAGCCTAAAGCCTTCTTCGATAAATGGACTATCTAACAGTAAAATCACTTCCAAGTCGGACTAGTAGTTGCTGAGATTAGCATGCTCAAGCAAACAAACATGCAAACTTTACAGCTTTATATATTAGTATAGATATTATGTCATCTATCAACAAAAACATTCGTCAGACAATATCAAAAATAACTGGAAATTAAACTGCTTACGGTTTGATTTACGCCACTTATCTAGTATTTCACGCATTAACAGACATTACAAAAATGTCTTTATCTACGTGTGTTGTGTACATGAATGATAAATTATAATTTATCATTAACCTTAATCATATTGACATAATGGTATTTTCGCAGACTGGTTGTTTTGGGGAATACTTTCCCGAGGTGAATCATGCGTGTATTCCGTAGAATATATATTTAGTTAGTAAGTAGGTTCTTCAGTAAGTCCTTCATTCTTATTGTTCTCAATGGTAGAACAGAACACTTCACAAGAGAGAGAGAGAGAGATAAACACGTGACTTGAATTTTCTATTTTATTTCTAGCAAAAGAACTAGGCGATATTTGTATGCAATGGGGTATCCATTGCATACAAATATCGGCGAAAAAACTGTCCAATAAATTTGCAAGGTACATGCATTGTCAATTTGAAATGCTTAAACCCTTCACAATTTGCCTTGGAAACCAGTCCATACCTCGTAAGTTAGGTATGGTCACGACTGTCTCTTGTTTTCTTGTGCTACAATTATTCATAACTTGAAAACGATTGTTTAGCAACATAAAAATATGTTAGGCGGAGGGATTGTATGAGCTAACCTGTGGTGCGAGATCCGGGGCTGTCTCTGTAGCCGCCGTGTTGCCGGTGTTTATGGACACTAGTCACAACCCCTCGGGCCCGCATGACGCCCGGTAAAAGCCACGTTGTTGCCACAATATTCCATCAGTCACTATTAGCGCGTTCCAACTGTTACCACGAACTGCAACCGAACACTGGACACTCGAGACAGGGAGAGCCCGCTGAACCACTGGGCCGTAACCAACACACACACACACACTTATTATTGTAACCGCTCCCTGTTTCCTACATAGTGATACAGTCACATCACTTATTCTGTCGTAATGACGACGAAATCGTATGTTTTGGAAACAATAGAATAATTTTCTTTCAATTGACTCGTATAGTTTCCACTGCTGTTACTTGTGTACCGTCTCGGCTTATAATCAACTATTATAATCAATGAATATGTGTTATAACACGGGTGGCACTGGCGGTATTCAGATTGAACAGTTATCAATCTGACAGTTCGCGTCGTTAATTATTCGATAATATATTCGTCAACGGGTTTGGTCGAACACCAAAAACGGACCGGTCCGTGCCCCTTCAACGCTTTTACCATACTGGATGAAGGCAGCTGTGCGGGGCTTGGAGAAAAAGAGAAAGAACGATAGTATGACACATCAGAGTTACAACCACGTAAACGGTTGTTGCTAGATACTCCGAAATGCACTTTAAAGTATTGGAAATAAAGCGAAAAATTTGGGTTGTTTTAATCGCAACCGAGTTAGTTTCCTCGAATGTTACGCGAGGAAAATCAAGAAGGCTGGAACAAGCTAGACATTGTGTGCGAAAGAGACGGCAAATATAGCGAATGTAAGCGAAGCAGACCGAACGTAGACCGACCGCCAAGGCCGGCTAACGTCACGTTTCGCGAAGACTAGACATGCCTTGTATACAATAGCTGGGTGTGCACTACTAGTAGTTTACTGCACTTTGTCTAGTAGTAATTCTGTGGAATGAGCTAGAAATATTACGTACATTTTTCGGATACATTCCCCTCGCATAAGAAATATTTTGTTAATTTTAGACATGATTACATTTAAAATCACCTAATTGACTGATTACATGTTGTGTATTCGATAAATTGGGAAAAAAATGCGATCCATTACGCCAATATGCAATGCGACCCATGTCATCACACACGCTTTGAACTTTAATCACCGGAGGTAAATGTATAAAACGAAAATATTTATTTTTCCCTACATGCAACTGAGTACACAAGCTCTTTACAATCAGGTTCATGACGTCAAGTGTCAATGTTAGAACAAAGTCTTGTTAAAATATGTATTTAAATTATTTCGCACTGACTCCATACATTGTAAATAGCGTTTATTTATTTGATAAACGATTTAAGTAATTTTCCTCGTAAATAACAAAGATATGAATAAATAAACAAGCGGTTGGAGGTAGGTAAAGATGCTCTTGCACTTGTAACTACATTTACAGGATTTTTTTTTGGTATTATTAATTGCCTAAAATTATAAAACCGTAGAGTGATCCTTATATCACAATGTTACAAACATACATACATATGCTCACGCCTGTATTCCCCGAAGGGGTAGGTAGAGGTGTTGTAAGCTCATTGGTACAGGCCCCGCTGGGTTTCGAACTTGCGTCGCTTGCGTAGCAGGCGACTGCTCAAACCTCAAGGCCACCACGGCTCTTCATATCACTTCTCTTCATATCTTCATATCACAATGTTAAAAATGAAATACTCGATGAGTGTCATCGTGACAAATTACAAATAATCGGTAAATGATTTTGCTAACCAGTAGATTTTCATTTTTAGGCTAACTTGAGGATAAACACGTTTAATAACTGACAAGGTAATACTTGAATGAATGGCACTGCTGTTTACAATTCAGTTTGTTCAGCTGATTGGTATAATTTTGTTGTGGATATTATGATGTTGACCAGTGTGTCAGCAGATTTCTTACGTAGGTATCCAAATTATTATAATAATTTTGCTGATAATACATCTCAAAGTAGGTGTTACTTGCGACACTATCCATCCATATTAAAATTAATGTCCTGTTTTGTCAGATAAAATGCGTGGCGCCGTCTGTCAGTTACCTTTATATGACTGAACCGTTGGATCTGATTTTGGTGAAATTTGGAATAAAGATTAAGGTATCCTATATTACTCCGAATATCATGTCATAGTTAAAGTAGCCTGATCCAGTCCAAAACATTTATTTAAATCAGAGCCGTTTAAAAATGTTGACAAGTATCTCGATGTAGTTTTACTTTAATGTGTGTAGAGTGTAAAAGTACATAGTTTTCTCCAGCACATCCGTTTAGAGAAGCGTGCAAATATTTATATTAATCCGGTAAGTGATTTATTACTTGCAGATACTTTAGAGAAAGTGTATCTTCACGATCACCTCCCTCCTATAAATGAGGCAGAAATGAACATTTAATACGAACGACTGAACTCGATACATAATTAACTGTTGCATTTATCAACTATGATCTATTTAGGTACTTAGTATAGTAAACTTCAAATCCACAGACAACTGTAATTAAGATTATTACTGGACAGTCATTCATTGCCTAAAGTAATTCTTACACAAGTTAGTGACGAAGCAAGGAAGTCGACTGTAACGCAGTATCACGGCTGCCCCTATTACGGTTGTTACTGGTGCCTATCGGGGTTTTAACGACTTTACCTTTTTGGAACAAACTCTAAGGAGTAGGGTTCTTAAAAAATACCAGGAAGGAAAAGGAATGCTAGGTACTTAACAATGTAAATTGGATGATATAATATGATAATACAATTTTACTGGCCACTGGTTCGGACTCCGGGCTCCTACTGGGAAATTATAGATGGAAACTCTATAACACTTTTCTTGACCCGGGACCCATACCAGGACCTTATGTTCTGCAGAAGCGCTTGCGACCACTTGATCAACGACGCAATATACATAGACCAATCTCATGCAAACAACGCCAGACATGATGTTCTCGTTAATCATTAATTCCATAAAACACTTGATTGTGCTCATGAATAATATGTTGATGATAAAATCAGAAATTCAAAACGGAGTCGACTATTAAAATGTCGGGTCATTTCTAGACAAGTTGCCTAAAATGGTACGAAGAGATTAATTCTAACCACTAAACAAATATGAACACACATGTTAGGAGCGAGCTGTGATGAGAAACATTTAAAAAATATTTAATTGGTTTAGTAATCCCATATTTAATGACATTTAATGATCACAAACAATCTTTACTTATTTGGAGCGTTTAGTTTTGTTGAAGCAAAACCACCTACACTGTCCCATGCCTGAACTTTTTATTTCAATTGCTATTCAATAAATATAATTTTTAAGTTGTTTTTAGCATGACATGGGGTGTACACATGGATTATAAGTTAGCCAGTATTTGATCGCACTACTTTCTTTTTACGTCCCAGTGGCAGAGGCGACTCGTCCAGTTTGTTAACATAATGTAAATGTCATTGAATGCCGTCCGACCGGTTAAGATAAGATGATTTTTAATCGAAAACGCCGCTGGTGTTATTTTGAAAGCTGCGAATTAATTTGAGTTACCATCCATTAACTTGACTGCATTGCCCTTTGCCCAATTAGTTGATTGATCTTGGACTTGAAATATTAACTGTGCCTTATAATAAGATTGAGATATATTTCATTAGAATTTAGGATGCACGATTAAGTGCATTGGGATAGTCAAAGTAAAAACTACGTGTAATGCTACATCTAGAGCATGTTAATGAATGTACAATTGAATTGCATGACAACATGCACGTCCGCTCTAAGTTTTATGAATTCATTTAAAGTCTACAAAATGGCCAGGCAAGTCACTAGAATGGCCTCGGCGCAATTGAAATTCAATCAAACAGCGGCGTATCACGAGACGTTGCGACGTGTAAAAGGTACTCTAGCTCTATTCTATTACCAGCAATCGACGCAATGAGCAGAATTGACAATGTCAAACACGATCGACAAGCAGCCAGTGACCCGACAGACGCATACGCATGCATTTTACGATCGCATTTTATTTGTAATGCGAAACTGCAAACATCCGATCGTCACGATGATTATGTGACGGTGCGGATCCTTACCAAAGGTATATAAACATTACAAGCAGTCAGGCAACTAGGAACAAATACTTGGAAATGACACACTCACACACGCATATTCGAGAAAATAAGCTGATTAGTCGTAACAACAGTAGAATTGTCACGTCGTGGCCGATCACGTATAGACACTGTTTTGCCAGTAAATAAAAGAGCAAATTTCAAAGTCTTTAAGATTGACAACCCAATGGAACAAACATTCTTATTTTAAAATATACTTAGATCTAGTTTCCATACTGATTGAAAAGCTTACATTTATACTGTATCCTTGCATTACGTAGGCAACACGACTTGGAATATTTACTCATGTCCGTAGACCACGCAATCTACACCTACGTTTTGATAGCTCATATGAACACAAAAAGATCTTCTAACACATTAAAGAACTATCCTGACGTCAGTATTTGATCCAAATGTTCGGAAGCTTGAGTCAGTCGAGGAAGTAAAAATTTATGAGGTCACGCAGCATTGAAACTTTTTTATACCTTAACCACAGCCAACGAAGTTCCTATGTACTCTAAAATATTATTATGTCGACTATAGTGTTTGTTTGTATACGATAACATAAATGATTCTCAGAATTAGCTCTTTGATGCACGACATTGTTTATTAATGAGACCGAACATGGCTTTGAGTGTAGACACAGGAAACGAGCTAATAAAATTGTGAGGAGCTTTTAACCTCTCAGTTAAGTAACCCGATATTTTATATCATACCTAATTTCACGGTGTGCACAGCTCACGAAAAGTTATTTAAATATAGCGTTTCAAATTAAGCTCATTTATAACTATTGAGCAAGAATATTGATGAAACGATATAATTACCAGCATTGATAATTTCTAGATCACCGACAATGGCGTCAACAGTAAGGAAGTAATTATGGAGTACTATTGTAACACTTCTACTAGAAGAATGGGGAATGACAAGGCGAAACCAAACGCCATATACATTTCATCACCAGGTGACTGGTCTTGAACATACAAGACGTAGCAACACATTTAGTTAACCATTGATTAGTTCGTTTGCTCGAGATGAACCCTATGGCACTGATCGAATGCCTTGATTACTTAGCATTCTAACTGTATGCAGCAACACTAGATTATGCTGACGACTCGTTGAATGACAATTCATTGTTTATCATGGGCCTGCTTCTTCAATATTCGTTTTCTTATCCTATATGCTTGACATAATACAACATCCAGATATAATGCTAGTGATTATTATTATAAAATAATATTCTACTGTCTATTCTGTGGAGTAAGATTTGTATAAAAATGATTATACGAATGATTACATAATAAAATAGTATTCGTAGACGTATGTACAACATGCGCATTATCAAATATCAAATCTTACATTCCTATTGCTCAACATAACCGAAGATATGCCACTAGTGGTATTTTATTACAGACAGGCTTGTAAAATGGTTGCATTACTGCCTCGTTGTCTCATCAAAGTTGCTGCACAGAAAAACTAAAATTGGTTGAAATTATGATATTTTTACTCCTAAGGAAGTGACTGAAAACGTTCCACCAAAAAAAAATTTGTTGAGAAGTGTTCGTAATAAAAAACATACGGTCGAATTGATAACCTCCCCTTCTGTTGAAGTCGTAAAAAAGGGCAATGCGGGTGTGAAAGTATGAGAAGATCGGCTAATCTGAGCTCATCAAATTATTACAATTACTAGCTGTCGTTTCATTTTGAAAGAAAGTGAAAGAACGACATATAATACATGTTAAGATTACACGTACAAAATCACTTTTAATTTGGTGAAATTAATCGGCCCATTCTATAACATGTAGGTACTTAAAGGCTTACACACACAGCTTTCGGAAATCGTATCGAAGACGAAGACCGATCGTTTTCAACGATAGTTCATTTTACTAATTCGAAAGATCATCATTATGTGCGAATGTTTCATAATTTTACTAATATTACCCACTACTTGTGCAGTGGTGTACTAAATGTGTGTTATAAGACTTAATTATAAGTTATAACGAAATGAACACGATCTTAATTAAAACATCATCTGAAGTGATAAGTAGTTCCTCTTCTTGTTCAAAGAAGAGTTTTTTATATAAACACGTTTCAATAGTTTTGGATTGAGCTTGAGAATTGGAGATTCTAGTAAATACCATATTTGTATTCGTGATGCGACAGTTAGTATAATATCCATAAATAGCTCAGTCGTTGTTGATAGTTAAATGCAATATCAATATCGTGCAAAAGGAAATCAGAGAAGACAAGCACTGCAAAAACTAAATTTAAATATTCAAATAATGTATTTGACAGACAAGTCAGTTCCGCAATCTGCATCTAGGGTAACCTGATGGTAATTCAACCCGGCATGGAAGTGTTAAATAACGTTTAAAGTGAATTAATACAGACAGTGGCACTTATATGAATAGCTTAGTTTACAAAATTATATGTTTTGCAACTGTCTGGTGTAGATTAAGTGTACCATCATGCTATTAGATGCTATTCTACTTCTTTAAATGGTAAACATTCTGCAAGACGTAATACTAATAACATATCTGATCAAAATAACAGAGTGCTTGTGTTTACTTGTTTTTGTTTGTGAGTATAAAGACAGTGCTCGTGTACTTTTGGATTATAATTTCTTGAAGTAGAGCAAGTTGTTGAACGTAGATATAAGCACGTATGTCATTCCGTTACGTTAACTACATTACACGCAGTTAAACCAGTGGCAGTTGTCATACCACGTGCAAGCGTGTCACCATTACGTTCAAGTACTTAGTGCCTCCATATTATTTAATCATTCACATCAGTTATGTTATGCTCCAGTTTCTAATAATTGCATTTGCACTTGTTATGCAACGTCGCCGCGCCGTTCTGAACCAATGCAACATAATGCGTGAAAAATTCAAATCTACCCGCAATAATAGTCCTTTTAACCTTATGTTGATGTAAGCTGTCAATCATACACATTGCCAATACATGGTTGATGGTTAACTTGTACATTACAGCATGCAGGTTACACGAGCCTGTAACATTCTTCCTCACGCTTGCGCTAATAGAAGCGATACAAAATGTATAGACTATATATGACTTAAATCAGACACGTGACTAATGTCATTCCCATATATTTTATACGTTTTCTATAAGCGAAGCGCGTGGAGAACGTTATTTTATCTAGGCATACAGGTGCTAATTATGACGTGACTACACTTTTCATACGTAAAGTAAAATTAATTATGTATTTTATGGCAGCTAAAATGACTAAATGTAAATCAAATATGATCAGACTACCAAATACATTTTTCACACTCACACTTTTTGTGCAATATTATCATTTGTCAGCAATAAGAATAGCTCATTAGTTAATTAAACGCATGGGTTCACAGCACTGCATTATGCAATTAATCAATGATTCTCACTGTTAGCATAAAGTACTACACAAATGCATAATTGATTAACGTTTCCCAATACAATATGTAAATACGCATTAGAATCCTACGACCGCTGTCTTTCCTCGATCCCACACTAGTAACTGTCAATGCACAATCTAAATATTGTTACACACATTAGTATGTACATGTACAGGCACACATACAGAGCAGGAGACAATCGATATTTGGAGAAAACAGTCATCGTCGTCAAGTTATCTGATGGCATTGTGAATTATGGCGCTTCGGTGCCTGCCGCCGACGTCACCGCCTACGAATATTGCGTTATGTATCGTGTAGGAATATCCAATATTGAACGGATAGAAAGATGTACCGTAAAATGTATTATCATTTTATTTATCGCATTCCGTTTATCGCCATGATACTGGAATAGAATACCGCTTTAAAGGCGATATATATTCCATTTGAAACTACTGTTTTAACATTAACGAGAACTCAATAAGTAATATACCTACACCTACTGAAGGATCCGGGTCAGTCACTATCCAATTTAAATACCCATCATCCAATACTAAAGAACCGAGTTCAATCATTTATTAAAAGCCGTGTTATAGATATGGAGTTTTCTACAGAATCAGACATTAAACTAGCCCACATGAAATGAGTCATCGATCGTGCCAGCTTATTACCAAAGCTGGGGTCAAACAACTTTAGTTGAGGCAAAATAATTACTTCCTTATAATATGGAATTTACCTATGGTGGCAACATTGTGTTTGGTATTTTTTACTGGAGCACGTGCGAATTGGCTTAGAGGCCTCTCGCGAGGGCGGAGTCGCCGTCCGACCGTGAAGGAACAATTCGTGCCCTTCCACGCACAGTAAAAACTTGTTTGTTAGCATTTAAACGATTGCTCAAAAAAAATGCCCGAACAGCAGTCCAGAGACGTGAAATCAAATATACTCGTAATTTCACTTTCTTTTAGTCTGAAGTAAGCGTAGGAAGGCGTGACAAACGCCCGGCGCTCGGCGGCCTCCAACGGCCCGTCAATTGTATACTTTCCCTGTTTGTATGGGAATCTTATGGAACGGTCGTCATATAATAACAATACTGTGAAAGCTTGTGGAATCCATTTAATGCAGCACTCGGTAATCAGGGTAATCGAAAGGATCCTATTATTCTTTGAAATATACGACATCTATTTCTTTTCGATCCAACAGGATCCGTACGTACTACTTACGTAAATATAATAAAAAATACCCTTGTTAGAACATGAACCTACCGTAAATGAAGTACAGCCTCGATTAACTGATACGGAAACCAAATGCGCTTGATATTACAAACTACAATAACACACGTTCCACAAATAATAATTATACATATATTATTATTTTGGTATTGTCTGTGTCAGCACTGTGTTTTAGCATGATGAAGGTGGCCGCACCCAAACAAAAGAAGCCGAGGTAATCTAAGATAAACGAATGATGTTAAAGTGATACACAAATCAAGCAGAGCACTTATTGTAGCTATGTATGATGATGATGATGATAGCAGATGACAAATAGTACATTTTGCTTTCATTTAAAAATTTGAAGAAACGTCATAGTTCGATTTAACGGACTTGTTTCAACGCTGAACCACTGAACCGATTTTGGTGAATTAATAAATAAAGTACAGCTTTATTTCCAAAGACGGATGGTGCTTAAAAAATCATTACGCTGATTAAGTCACGGGTAAACATTAGTGAAGTAATAATTGCAGAACTGAAATCATTTAAGCTTCACAAAACGATAATGACGATGAAGAAGAACAAATAAATGTACATAGGGTTTCCAAACAACTCAACATCGGCCTTAGATATAGAGTGGGCGTTAGCGAGTTGGTATTAGCATTGACACACATTACTTCGCAATTGCAGTGTAACGACATTCTCGCCATTTCAGCTAAAAAAATATTATAATATGCTTGATAATATTGCGAAAACCCGTAATGATCTCTTGGTACTGTATATATAAAATATTCGAAATAATGTGTGTCAAATCAAATAACAAAATACAACATTGCAACATTATTGAAAGAGCTTAAATAGGTTAGCTTTAAAATGTATCTATATTCTTATTAGATTTGGTAAGTTTCACGTATACACCAACAAACATGTCAAGGTTTCCGATCGTCACATCTTTTATTTTCCTGCTTAGGTTATACGGTAGTATGATCGAAACTGTATCTACATATATTGCCAGCTCAGCGCTGGTATTAATCCTTTATAATATTAGGTATCTCATTACTTTCTGGTTCAGTTGAGTCCAACTGTCCCACCAAAATTTAAAAAAGAGAGTATTTCCAAGTCATTCAAAAAATGCCTTCAAGATGCATAAACAAATTTAACAAGCAAGATCTCGTCGCATGACAGAATAACAATAGCAGATGAAAACAACAAATTCTGGCATTGTACCAACATACTACGCGTTCTGCAAGGAGAAATTTTACCATACACTTATCGAAGAAAGTTTTTTAAAGACATCTCATCAACTTGATTAGGACAACAAAGTAACAGGTTTGTCATTTGTTGCATCCAAATTTGATTCTGTTCACATCAAAGGTTTTATGATAATTTTGCCTTGCCATGTCGATATCATATTAGGCAGCATTATGTAAAACATAATTCTAATGTAAATGACACCACAGCAGAAAGCGAAGAAAGTGCTGACATTGATGACCCGCTTATACTATGTCATAACTTGAAAGAAGTGAAGATATATTGAATAACGAATGAGTGAAGGCGTGGTAATGTTAAGACAAGGAGAAATAGACCCGTAACGAGATAAAATAGCTAAAATTTCTCCCATAAGGCAAAGTTGAATATTGCATATCCTTTATAAAGGAGGAATTGATGAAATTAGGTGAAGCACCGTCGAAATTGCCATTCATTACTCTAATTAATGACCTCCAGTCACGAATTTGTACTTAAACAGACAGCCTTCGATGTGAAAATTTAGAAATAATTATTATTGAAGCTAATAACACTACTCTGAATGGGTGTAGACGTAACGTGGAGCCTAAATTGATGTTATTGCGTCTGCATTACGCATAACACACCTGTCAGATTTGACGGTTATTTACTGAACCATATGACGAAAAGCAATTTAACAACGATCTACTTTCGCAATCGGAACTGACAATGTACAATTGTGTAAACGTGGTAATGATACCGCGAGAGCAATTTCGGTAGAACTAGACAGAAGCTGTATGTAACCGTAATCTGCGTTATAAAACCGCTGGAATCATAGGCGTCGAAATCATAATTAGTGCAATATAGTACAAAATAAAATGGTTAGGCAATACGATTGTGGTGATCATAATGAACTTCGTAGATACTCTATTACGTACACGCGTACTTCAACTGTAAAGTATTTTAACACATAATTATAATTTACACTCGAGCGAGATAAAAATATAATACTTAAATGTTATGTCGAGTGGTTAATTCTTTTTATTGTGCTATTATTTCACAACATAGTGTTACCGCATACTAGACTAGGGGCACATTAGGCGTAAACAGTTGTTAACGAAACCAATTTGCTGACTTATTGCGACGGTTGGTGTTAAGTGGGACTTTAACGAATCGTGTAATCGTAGCGCGAATGACGATCGAACTTCGACTCACGCGCATGTCACGCAACTACTTTCACGTATTAAAATCCTCAAGCTGCCTTTATACGTGACGGTTGTTTTACGTGAACCCAATAAGAAAGTCACGTCACGACACGATTCACCCGAATCATTCAACATGGACTAATTAATGTTGCAGGTTATATTTAAAACTATTAATTGGCTGCAAATTAATCTATCACTTCTGATAAAAACCAGCCTAGCAAACCAAGGAGATACAAATACAGGCTCTATTCAGGTCTATAAAAGTTAACGAATCATTTACAAATACTTTTCTTGCAGTTCAGTTCGTGGATCATATCATCAAGTAAGGGGAGATTAAATAGTAACAGAACAAACTTTTTAATAAGATTAGTTTCTTTGTTTGATTTCTCGAAAACATGACTAAACTAAACGATATTCTCTTGGAAGTTGGGTGGAACGTCATCATGCAATAAAATACTATTGCAATACATTTCTAAGGAAAACGAAATTATTTCGTAGAAATTGAGAATATTTATGGACTTGTGATAATAATTACTAAATAAATACATACACGTATCCCACGGGGGTGACCACTACCGTTTGGCAAATCCTAGGATCCTTATTAAATATAATACTTTAATGTATCTAATTGTACTCAACATACAAGTATTCCTAGTACATTAGCTCTAGTTGAAAGTACTTTGTAAGAAGTCTAATCAAATAAAGATATTTTTGATTTAGATTTTTTGATTTTCTATGTTATAGGTAGATATGTTTATATTTATTTTCAATGCTATGCTAATTACTAATGCAATTTAAATGTTTTATTATGATTAATGGAATCAAACAACGGCACGTAACGAGACATATCAAATTCAGGGTCTCGCATTTGTTCACCTGATTTACCAAACATATTTCATCATTACCCAATGATGTTTTGATAATATTTGAACGAGTGTCACTATTGCTATTCACTCGCATTGCCGGAATTACAGGTGCCGTCACGAGCTATGAGCGCTGAGCAAGAATAGTTGAGGGGGCGACGACTGCGCATATATTGTCTTCTTTCCAGAAGTGTATTTTAGAGTAATGTTACTGTATAGAATTATATACATGATGTGTTTACTTATAATTAGTTGTGCATTAAGATAATTATAAACAAAATGTATCTCATAATCATGTAAAGATGTTACAACTGTTAGTAAACCTATTAAATAAAATAAAAATAAATAAATATTGTATTCGCGACGCATGACACAGACAGACAGATTCAGACTCATAATGACTACTGCGCATTCAAGTCAAGGCCACCGGTCATAACTCGTTACGGCACCTATATAAGCGAAAACAAAATCTGGAAACTTTATTCACTGCAGAAACACAACACTTTAATTTTCAGTTGCAGTCTTGTACCAAGAGCTACGGGTGCATGCATCTAGAGATGCCCCTGATAAAATTTGATGAATTATAAAAACAATTCCAAATGTCACTTAAGATCCGCAATGTCTGTATTTGGCAAGCTGCTACCTACACCAGTCTCAACTTCCCATGAAATAATTGGCTTGGCTTGATTGTATCTTCTTATGGGGTTGGTTCCGTTGGGCGCCAAGATTTCACTGACGGACTGGACAAATAAGTAAGTAAATCCTCGAATTTATCTGTGTAGCAGAATCTTCGTAGATAAGTAGTTGAAATATTGAAGGATGTATATTTCTGAATTGCGTTACAATATAACATTTTTGTCATTTTGCTATGACAGATACTGTTCGGCGTTCACTGTGTTTCATTTCGCTACATAAAACCTTTTTTTAACTGACTACTAAAAAGGAAGGAGGTTTTCAATTCGACTGTATGTTTTTTTTAAATCAAAATGCTTGATTAAATGAACTAAATAATAATTATAGTGGTTGCTACGAAAGTTTCAATAAATTTTACATTGACGTGGTTAAATCGTTCACTACGCAAAATCAAGTTCAAAATAGGGAGGGACACTTAGAACCATTATTGACGGCGGTACCAATCCCGTGGACTATGCCTTTGATAGACGATAACTTTCACCAATAATTACCAAAAGTATAATTCAATAAATCAATGTTAACGAGCAAATTGCCGCCACAGGGTACGTATAAGGTAAGTACGTATGCAACGAACAAATCTTGCCAGATTATTGAGTTTAATCAACGAGTGAAATTGAACCGGAAGATTGAAAAGAAATCGATACCTATATAGCAATTTGAAAGCTGATGTCAGAACTTCATACTAAATAAAAAAAAGTATTAAGCATAATACAGATTGAAAACACACATGTATTTTTTTATTAATTCATACGTTTATCTCATGAAAGTAAACTTAATAAGGTAATTAAAGTTTATTACAAATATCGCGTAAGACATTCATAATCAACATCCTGTACAACGCACATTATGTAAATACGCAGTTCCCGGTTACTCATTCAGGAGTTTAGTTGATTTACAACTTGCACGGCTAGTTTATAATCATGGGTCAAGAAAGTTGATATATATAATATATAGTACCTACCTCCGAATGTTATGATAAAACAATTTCAGTTTGTCAAACACTAGCTTCTGTGTTTATATCTCAATACAGATAAATTATACGGACAATCTATCTCAATTCTCGATAAGAATATAAAAATAGGATATGGATATAACCAGAATGTTCCTTCTTTGTGACGCATTAGATGATATGTACTTATTATCTCCTTCTAATCTTTTGAATCCCAAAATGATCATTTAAGCTAATTCTACATGCATATTTTTCTCAAAGACAAGAATAACAAGTATTCATTTAATTACTGTCGACATATCACTTATCAATAGGAAAATCTGAAAATGATGATATCGCCACATATTTGAAACTGTATCGATATAAATCGATCGAAAGTGATATATTCACAGTAATCAATTACAGGAAATATTACGACAAACCTCAAGACAAAAACAGTTGGCAATAATACAATATACACATAACAACCGCAGCGATATTATCGTACAAATTGTTATAATGTTAGTGGACGAATCGTGAACGTGTACGCTCGTGTGGACGTAATTAAACTGCGTTTTGTTAACGTTATATAACACGGGAGAAAGCTCTTGATTACTTCGTATCACGTCTTTGAAAGGGAAATACTATCGATATTAATTTCTTAGTGAACTATGTATTTTGAAAGAATTTCTGATGGTGCAATTCTAAACATAAATAGAATAAGGCTTAGGTTAGATAAATGATTTCCCTAATAACAAGGTGAATCTCATAAGACCATCCATTGTGACCGATCCGGAATACAGATGTCGCTCCTGGAGATTCAACTGCAAGTCTATACTTATAGAATAGAATAAACGTTTGTCGTATTCGGAACCTCACTGGTTTATAATAAAAACTGTACCTGCAACTGGATATTATGTTTTAAATATAACAACAAATCATGTCTGTCATATCTGTGATGGCCATGCATAATGGTCATGAATTTTATTTTTAAAATTAACTTGGTTGACTGGTGGTTAAGTAGAGCGCGTCGATTTGAACATGAAATTGAGAATATAATAACGTGTTGCATTCGAAGTCAATCTACACATTATTGTTTGGTATTTTTTCACGTAAATTCTTAACCAGATGACATTCCAATAATTCCTGAAACATAAACTGAAAACATTTGTAATGTTTTATTTTTCAACTATCCGCATTTAGAGTTCACATATAAGTAGTTCTGATTTTGTTAGTCGTTTACAATACTATTCAAGCACATTTCGTTAATTGCGATGGACTGAATATCAACCACATTGGCACCTATGTAATGATCATCTGGTGTTGAATCACTCTACGTTTATCCCTTCTAAGGGAAGGGAACTATCCAAGGTCCATGCCATGCCTTCCAAGAATGGTTTCGGGAACGGCATACAATATGTTATGAAACTTAATTAAGTAAACGAATACCTAATGTTTGTGTAGTTAAGCGTATATCCCAAAGGTAAACACAGCAAGCCCCAATCTATTTGGCATGTTAGAAAAGGGTTGGTCTTTTGGGTGGGAATTTGGTATTGTGGGTGTGGTAGGTCAAAACACGAGTGTTCACAAAATAGGTTAACTGGCTAACCTCGTGTCACGTCGACCACTAGAACAAAACTAGTGTAATTACCTTTGACACGATACAAATGAGTACCATTCGTTTATTAACGTGTCTTGTGTTCAAGTCTTATTTGGACAGACCTGAATACTTGTATCATGGGCATAATTGATGTGACTTAATACATTTTACAAATTGCTTTTGCACGTGATGAGCAGTAAGCGAACATATTTACAGGGTAGACAGACCAATGGCTTAGTACGTGATAAAGTGTTGAAACATATCGGAAGCTTGGTCACGAAGTAGCAGAAGAGAACTGGACATTACCGGGAAGTCATCAATAGCTGGGTATGACATAAGACCGATACCGTGTTATTACTATGGCTGTTATCAATATTAATAACAGAGCAGGTATATAAGCCAGACTAACAACATGGTGCGACCACACAACACAACCATTGAATTATTAGCCGATGTCAACCGAAATGTGTAGAAAGTCCGTAATATACTGCCTGAAATATCAGCAAAGCGTGTAACTTGATGACAGAATTGGACCACAGAGAATTCGGAATTGCATTGAGTTCAATAAATTCGAACTCATTCAAAGTTTTATTGTAGGTCCTTGAAGTCCCCTAGTCAAAGATTTCGGGTACTACACTCATATTACTCTTAAATATAACATATTTAAGCACCGTGTTGTTACGTATGTCCCTTTCACGGACGAATTTCCAGGATCAAGCATGCAACTCTCTCTTTTCACCTAAATAAAGCACGTTACCGATACAAATTGAATATAAGGACTTTCTGTCCGCCACCACAATGGTGTTTATTTATGAACAACCTGACCTATTTCCATTAATTGTTAGGAGGCTACGCGTACATTCAAGTGTCCTATATAGAAACTTGTAACGTCGGGCGCGGTTAAATGAAACACGCCGGACGCGTTCGATATCACATTAGAAACCGCTGGTCCACCACACCTCGCTGCATATTGGTTACGTCGAGTTCACCAAGCTCAGCGACGGCAATTTAGAGATACCAGTCAAGATCAAGTCGAATAAAAATAGAACGATCTAGATCTGTATACGTTTTCTACTCGCAAGTTTCTGGTCGTTTATTTACTAGCGCATTGCGATAAGAAATTGTTAAGTACTTAGTTGGGCGCATAGAAGAGCCGTGGTGGCCTCGGGGTTTGAGCAGTCGCCTGCTACATAAGCGACGCAAGATCGAATCCTAGCGGGGTCTGCACCAATGAGTTTTTCTAAAAACTTATGTGCAGTGATTTCACACCACGTGCTTTACGGTGAAGGAAAACATCGTGAGGAGACCTACATATGTCTGAGAAGAAATTCAAAGGCGTATGTCAGTGCCTGAGACGGCGATGGACTCACCCTCACGTTGGTATTTAATTATATTCGGTGAAATGTGGGTCTTGTTGTTACAACACCTCTGCTCTGATGGCGTGAGCACATTTTTTTATTTTATTTGGGCGCATTTAGAGACGAATACAAAAAATCGCGCTCGATGTTTGTTCTTGTCACGATATTCGAAACGCCTCCATTCTAATGCGTACTGACTGGCATGATGAAAATGGACATCTATCTTCCAAAGCCAATGTAAAGATCCTTAAAGCGTCATAGAAAAGATGTGATATTTGAAAATCAAAAAACTCTTATCATTGTTCCTACCTCCAAGTGGTATTAAGTAACGTCCTATGGATAAGAATTAATTAAATGTTATCAGCCATATGGTACCCGTATTATAATGTCAGATCAATTTAGATTAAAACTAATCCATAACTGTGGTAGGTACCTTTGATCAAATTATACCGTTTTGCTCTAAATTGATTTCAACACTGTTATTTAAATTAAAAACTCACGAATTAGAAGCTCGACATTGTAATTATAGCTTTGTATCAGATCTTTCTATTTTGCAGCATCGCTAGAGTATGTTAGTGTGTCTGTCTATAATAAAATGGAGATAGAG
Organism: Watsonalla binaria; assembly: GCA_929442735.1. NCBI lineage: Eukaryota > Metazoa > Arthropoda > Insecta > Lepidoptera > Drepanidae > Watsonalla > Watsonalla binaria. Next base: position 9,119,765 of record OV838924.1, on the reverse strand, counting down.
ATTCAACATTGATAATATTACATTATCAACATAATCTTGATTGGTATTAAGTTTAAAAGATCATCTTAGTGGCACATTCATTAGCTGACCGGTATATCGGACATTCATGTCGATTGCCAAGATAACACGGTAAGTGGATTGTGTAACAATCAATTATTCAATAATAGTCCGGTTATATTGCAGTGCAGTATTTGTTTATCATCCCGCTATCTTACGAGTGTCAAAAGTTGTGCATAACTAAAGCATAAATCATATTTTAATGTCTGTTTCAAATTCCGAATTAAATGCTTATCACTAAATCCATATGTAAGTCAATAAGTACACATAAAAAAAAAAATTCTGTCCATATGATTGTTCCGCATAATCTCTGAAACGGCAGTAGGCTTAGACAATGTAACATTATGCTCACGCTTCGCTAGTAGAAACGATACAAAATGTACGAGAATTACATGTCACGTGACTAATTTATGTCATTTCCATATTTTTTTTATCATTTCGTATAGCGTAAGTTCGAGGCAATATTACTTTGTCTAGGGCTACTGGACTGACTTAGATATTATAAGGAGTAACATAGGCTAAGTACTATTAATAAAAAATAGGCACGAATGAAACTGCGGGACAAAGCTAGTTTTATATCCAATAAAATATATTCAGTTTAGACCTTAGTTGTAATATTGCAAAACAGACAGATATAAATCACGTAATTAGTGTGTAATGCAGACATTAAAACAATATCAAATAAAGCGACCGAATAAATTATAACACCTAGGTAAAATAATGAGCCAGATAGTAAATTGGAATCAGAAGCAAGGTTATGCTTCTTTGAGTTAACAAAAAAACACTGCGCAAGACCTTGATCAAGCAGCGAATACAAATTGGAGAACATAGTGTAAAAGGTGATATAGTTAAGCACTTACTTAGTTAATCTAAATAATGATTTATAAAAAGCATTGAACGTATTGAAGACCAGAGATTCAAGACACTTACGTAAAGAGGTTTTTAATCGTGTTTAAAAACTGAAAGGTTGGTCGTCAAGACGAAAGACCTTGGAATGGTAACATTTCATTTAACTTCACGAGACCAATTAGCCAATTAAGACGTTGGTGTTAATGATTTTAAATGTTACAACGATTGCCTTACAATGGAAATTCCCTTCTCTGTGATGCATTTATCGTCTATCCCTATAATAAAGCTACCTTGAAAGTTGTAATCTACCTCTTCTTCATGATTCATAAGAAATCCTTCAGGAACATAACCTTAGGATTCACCAGGGATGGTAAAAAAAACTTTTCCAAGACTGTCAGCTAGCAATAATCCTAATTTAAGGTTTGTTGCCTGCAAAATATCCCATATAATTCCGTGCATACATACATACATACATAAATGCTCAAAAGGCCTAGTGCGAGTTTTTCACTGCCGCCGTCACAAGTCACCGCGTCTAGAAGATTAGTATAGGATTGAAACAGCGCCGTCTGTCGCCCTAAAGATGACACTATTGTGAGCCCATACAAATCTGCGTTTACGTCGAGGCGATAACTTGTGACGGCGCTTTTAAGAAAACTCGCACTCCGGCTTGTTTTTCCCGAAGGGGTAAAGGTGTATCCACATTTCGCCAATTATATTAAGTCCTTAAGTAAAAGCGGGCGAGCCTGCAATCCAGTCGCCGGGCTACTGCAAAATTGCTGCTACGAAAGTGCTACTGGGAAATTACAGGTTGAAAAACCCAATAATAATTTGCTCGACCGTCGAACCCAGGAGCTCTTGTTCCGACGACTGTACCAACGAGGCAGTAATATATCATATAATACCAATTTCAGCAAATATTTAGCGGAGCTAGCGGAGATTGGATGCAATACTTAATTAATAAATAGGATGTCATAAACGCTATCACTTGAGGTAATTTTAGATTTCACTAAGCACAAATGTTAAACAGCTTTGAAACTATGTCCCAATAATATTGCAATTTTCATTTCAATCCAGTCTAGCCGAAGCTACCAATTCTTAGTCATAATTATTTGAAATCAATTTGTTGCTGCTGACAAGTCTCACAACACAACTATTCGCAACAGAAATTATGTAAATTAAGACTACACAACTGAAAAAATATTCACTCCTAATGCAAACTAAGGTATTGTGGTAAGATACATTGAGATATTTTCTATTTATTTATGTTCCCTAAAAATGTTCAGCTTGACAATTCCCTTGTGTAATCATACTTCCTACGAAAGTCTTCAATTCTTCATGGAAATATTCACACTTTAATGTTAATGGCATGCTATACAAAAACCTTTAGGTTAAATAACCACCGAATAATTTTTCGTTAGTCGGAAAATAGTTTTTAACGGTAGTTGCATTAGTAGATCACAAAAAAAGATAGTAAATGTGCTATGTGGGTAGTTGATAAAAAGAGACCTGAAATGTTAGTTGCCTGGAGCTAAACTTTCTCATCTAAGCGGCTGACTTGACGTGCAAGCTCTATTCTATGAGATTTTTACCAGCATGAATTTAGAATAGTTTTTAATTTCGGTTAAAAAAACCTTTTAAAAATAGTACTGCGCATGTTTTCATTCTTATCGCGTCTCAGATATAGACAAAGACACACTCATAAAATTACTACTGAGCGTTCGAAGGTACCTAGGTACTAAAGGTTCTTAACTTGTGATGGGACTTGTAGACATAATGTCTGAAAGTTGTTGGATATGTTCCTGCAATCTTCCTCTGCGTAACTCTGTTCAGACTCATTACCTCCATAGACACAGATTCCTGTTACCCGAAATAGCCACATCACATGGAAAACTTCCATGACATATCTTTATTCTGACTTTATCGCATAATATTGTCGATAAAGTCGAAATAAAAGATCAAAATATTACGTACCTATAATAAAATATGTTTCACAAATCTATCTATACCAGTAGATAGTTTCTATATCAGCCGATAGCTGAATAATTCATCAACTTTTCTAGATGAGTCGGCACCTAAATACTGAGAAAATGCTCACGTCCAAAGTATTAGAGACTCGTTAGATAAATCTTGTGCGATGACTAGTATCGTCAGAATATATCTTAATAAAATGGCATAATATGATATGATAATTAATTAAAATGAATGTTCCTAATATCTTAAAGCCTACAGCTATTCCCCGTCGCAATACTTTGTTCTGAGGTGTCCATATTAAAGTAAAATGCAAATGTTTAGGTTACAAAGGCATGCCCTTGACACCAGACGTGGATACTTTACTTGGCTTCAGTACAAGCCTGTCAAGTGATCACTTTGAACCGTGATTATGTAAAAGTAAACCTCTCGTTGACTACTCAATTAGCAATGTGTATAGGCGTTATGTTAAAGATCAAATGTTACTAATTAGTTTTGATGCAACCCAATAGTTTGAAGCAATTAGTTTGCGGTAGGTCCAATAAATACACAATATTTATACATATTATTATGTAAGTATCTAAAAGGGCCAAAGAAGAAAATACGTAATGCAAAATACAGATAATTTTATGTATTATAGTGTGAAATCGGTTACCACGCGATTATTACCTTGACATAAATAGCTTTAATTTGTACTAACTTGGCTACCAAGTTGAAAAGAAAATTCATAATTATCAAGATTTTGACATCCAATTTTATCACATTTCACGAGACATTTAAAAATAATGAAAGGCCTTGGGTCGGCTAAGTGTAGCCTTTCAAGTTCTTGTTTATGTATTTACGTCCTAACTATCACCATTGACAGTCAGACTTCGGAACAACATACATTATAATCAGCAGGGCGTCAGGACCAATTGCAGATTTTAATCATGTGTGTCCATCGTAATGTAGCGCCTATTTGGCATATCACTTTATTTCAGTGGCACGTACGTTACGTCCGTAAATCTATTAGATAGTCAGTTCGGAAATGTAACCGGAGAAAGTTACTAATTACAGTTGTGCAGCGAATAATGTAGTCATACAGACACGCAATACGAATGGATAGCTTTCATCTTCGCATTGGATGCGGGCCTAATGAGGGTATAGTCATACACCTAGGGATATAAGAACCAGCCTTCTGACATTTATACGAAAAGTGCGCGTCGTTGTGACATCTCTGTTATACGCTTAACTTGGCCTTTTGTATGCTTATTTATTGCATAACTCGCAAATCTTAATGCGACACAAGATCATTCGAGTTTAGAACAATAGATATCAAGGTATATAATTATTATACAGTATAATTATATTTTGTAATGGAATAAAGAAATGATTCCATTAGCTTTGGATTTAAAAACCTTTAATAAATACATATTGCATCTTATAGTAAAATTCAAAAATATGTTTATTTGATTACACTATTTACAAAGTACTTTCAAATCGTCAGAATGACATAATTACACTGGATTATACATGCTAAAATTCAATGCTCAAATAGAAATTTGTTATGACTCTAGTACTTAGAAACGATTTCGATCAGTATCGGTAAGAAATATGACAACCGAGACTGCGGTTAGGCTTAGAAATCTATAATGCTTGCTATCTACATTAATACTATGGGAGAACATTAAAATAAAGCACGTATTTTATATGAAAGTGCGCGAAAACTTGGGACGGAAGACGTGCAATTGTTCCTAAGACGTTTCATTTAACATTCTAACGACTTGATTGCAACCTCGACATACCAAACCGGTAATGAGAATGAAATTTGAGAGTAGATAAAAAATGAATTACGACTTGAGTTAAGCAGCCTTCTCATAGTTAACCACGCGTGACCTTATATATGTACAATCCTTTTAATGCTTAAATAAGTAATGCCAGCTCAGCTGCCTTCATCTAGACCTTGATGAGATCACACAGGTTAAGATTGCACATTATACATTGATCGTGACCCCTATTAGATAGCGATTAAATCTACAGTTACAACAATGCTTCCTGATCCTGGACTAATAGTTTATACTTATTTGTAAATGATATAGATACTCATGTAAAATATTACAAAATCAGAGACAGGTATTACATAGCTTTTGTTTATAAATAATTTATTCTTTTATATTTATATTTCTTTTATATAATTATAACTTTTAATTGGTGTTGATGCTTAAGAATGATTATAAATGTATCTTTGAATTTGATGGCTCTTCTACAGGTAATTTGTAAATTGCATACAGTGTATACATGTTTTATTGGGAATGCGATTCCTATAGACAGAAATACAGTTATCGAGTCAACACGAAATATCATGTAATCAATAATCGCAAAACAAAATATGATTAGATTGGTGACGCAAGCTGGATCAGATGATGGTTCACAAAAAGCACTAGACTACTTCCATAAAAAATACACTTTTACTACGAGGCAATATAATCCATAAAATCGGTAACATTGCTAAAAAAACCATAGCGTAAAATAAAATATTACTCTTACCCATGCAAAAAATTCTAAGCGCTTCACTATTTAAATCTAAATGATGCAATTACCGACACGCACCATTCTTCTCACTCTCTTTTTTGGACACCATGACACTTTTTTCATCACTGCTTCCGTTTTTCACTATACTTTAAACCACATTTTAGAAATTTCTCAACATTTCCTTAAAAATACTTCACTAAATTTTAAATTTCGATGTGGAAGCACCAAGTATTTCGCAAGACTGAAGCATTACTGCCTGACAAAACTCAACGCCGAACATTGCCAACTAGGTAGATAGGTTTTGCCACAATCACGCGACCGTACCTTGACTACCCAATGCTAATATCGAGTGTACACGACATTTTTGCTCCATATTGGCGATTTGCATTTTCAATACAATAGATATTTTTGGATTATTATCCATTTTAAAGTTACATAATCGAGCCCGGAATTTGTATTGAAAGTTCTTGTTTTTAATGGGTTAATTTTATTCATGTTTATAAAACTGTGCTTATAGTGGATGTATGACAACAATTTTAAAAAATTGCAAATAATTTTGAAAGGAGGGTACATGGGGACACGCGAAACGTGCTATTATCAAAGTTAGTTAAGTTTGTTTTCATTACAGCTGCTTTATGTGAAATTGAAGTAGTGATGTCAGTAACTTATTTAGTCTCTTTTAATGTCAAATGTGCAGGCGTTATTTAAACCAACAGTGAAAATGAATGCAGTGAACATTTTAAAGCACTTACTGGGTACGTCACTATAATAAACGATTCAGGGGAACGTTCACGCAACGAGGCCGCCCCTGGTACCCTGGTACCGACAGCTGGCTTACTTTTGACATGCGACCACGACCAATAAAAATGTATTTACTATCTCAAGACACTTTAGGATTTGCTTTTAAAGGTTTAGAACGTAAATGTTCTATTTTGGTATATTTCGATAGCAATTTGCTTGGCTTGTAAATTATATGGCACCATAGTGGTCAAAATAGCATATAACTTCCAAGATTATTAAAATGGTAAACAATTATATAGGACTTTATGATTCCTTTAGCAGTATTTTTCCGGCATTAAGCTTGCAGGCTACTGCAGACGAATCACCAAATTAGGTATTGCCTCACACAAATTGCAGCAGTTACAAAACTCTGTGACAGCCGACATGTGTAAATTGGCACACGCTCGACGCACATTGCAATAAGTTATCCCCAATGAGTTTTTTGCACCGATGCAATCGTAACTCCAATCCGTAAGTACAACACCCATGTAATTTCCTAAAATGTTCGTTTGTACTCGTACATCTGGCAGCATGAATGTATCGATTGAATTTTGATCGAAAACATGCCTTAGTAAATTACCAATATTGCAATACGAATACATATTCAAGTTTTTGCCGTAGTTGCTTAACAAACCTACCTTGACGGCGGCTGTGCGACGGCAGATGCTGCGCAAATGTTGCCCAAGTACCTATACCTACATTATATGTAGGTAATTAAATGCAGTAATGATCGTACGTAGAGAACGAACGTTCGGATATCGTTTGAACAGGTGGAAGCGTGGGAGCATAAGGTAGATATTACTGCACAAATATATGAGCGCCTGCACGTATTTCGCGCAAATTAAATTGTGTCAGCTGCTTGCCCCACATCGTATTGTCTTAGCGTGGGATCGAGATACTATTATTGTTCATTGGTAGAGCGAACTGTTGGCAAAATAGAAAATTGTGAACAATGGCTATGTTATTTTTTTAGCTTCCCGCAACCCGCAACTAACCACTTGGAAGTAGACAGAGAAACGACACTTATGCTCTTAAGTGGCATGTAAGTATGATACGCAAGATTATTCGGTTTCTACAAGTACTTTCACGGATATAACATTCAATACCAGCTTTGTTTGTATGGGTTTTTTAAGCACTTTCTCGCTACAAGGCAGGGATAGAAGAAGTGTGTGAGGTTATTTTATAACCTATTAAATAGTCATATGTAACCTACATATGACTATTTAATATGTTCTTTGATATTATTTATTAACTTTTTAACTAGTTCTTTGAAATAAAACAATACAGAAAGTTCGCCATTTCCGAAGATCATGGTAGATGGTAGATACAATAAATTTCAATTAAGACACTGCAGATTTACCGGTTCTACGCATTGGGGACGATCACAAATCTCGAGTTTCACTCAGCGTTCCTGATTTCATAAGAAATTGCATTAGTGTGTTAATATAAAAGGTGATAACGCATCATGGCAGTGGTCGCAAGAGCCTCGCAACCTGACACTCGCCGTCGATGCCACTCAAGATAACTTCATAAGTCTGCCCTTATCTACTATGCACACTGTGCGCTTTAACAACAATCCCATTAATATAATACCGTGTTAAGATGTGAAAGTTTGTATACTCTGCCAACATAATAACTATGATGTCTGGAACTTTGTAGCTCAGCAATGCTAGCAGAACAAATTTGGATGCTAATCGTCATGAATTTGCACTATGCTATGTGCTAAAACACCATAATTTATGATTCTGATCTCAGGACGAAATGGATGAGGATAATTTCGCAAACAGTACCTAATGGCTATGCTTACGAAACTAAAATACCTCTTGCATCCGAAGATACTAAGCTAAGGGCTTTAAAAGAACTGTTTGGTGATGTGGAGCTGATTGTCTACTCATTTTCACCCTTTGGAAACTACAATCTCTTACATTACATTCACACGGCGTATGTGTCATGTTGATCCGTTCTTAACGCAGTCATATAGTTAAAAGCCTAGTAAAGACGAAAGGCAGACTTATTTATAGGACATTGTTTATTGTTTTCCGGGATTTGGTTTATTTGCTTTCCAACGTTCCGAAGGCATAATTATGACCATCTGCTCTACGACGGCAATAAGGGCTGTGGCGTTCAAGTTAAGAGGGAGATAAGATGAAAACAACCATATGGCTAGCTATTCATGTTTCTGAAGATTAAACTTTTACATATTACCATAAACAACACTTATTTTGGAACAACATTTTTACTTTTAATATGATTGCTAGTAAAATAGAATGTCTGTATGATTTCAGTTGGTTGTACAGAATTTTTATTAAACACAGATTACTTAGGTAAATGGATCTACAAGTTAATAGCAGCCATAAAAGCAGGAATATGATTAAAACAATTTGTTGGTAATAAATGTGATAAATTTCGTTATAATCAAGCTAAAGAAATTTTCCTGACTGGGTGATTAGCACAACAAATAATTTGTATTTGTGGTAAGTTCTAGATATTCCAGCTTTTATCTATGTCTCGGTCAATGATCAGGCACTTCACCGAAGCATGACTTGTTATAAAGGTATTATACTTTGCTTCGTCTTCGAGATTAGATAGGGAGACTTGTAGTAGCACGTACCGTGTAGCCATTCATACACTATAGTACAGAGATGAAAAAAAAAAATATTAATATATTTTATTAAGTAATCTGTACTTCACGTATGGCAGCATTCTCACTGCCATTCTATCTCATTCGCGTTTTAGTGCTCGGCCGTTCAACACCTATTTAAACTTCCTCATACCAAAGGTGGGTATTATTGCTTAAAAAATAATGCCTAAACGAAAAAACAGGGACAGTGATAGTGATGATTACATATTACGTTAAATAAGAAGACTGGAAAAAAAGCTTAAGAAACGCAGTCGAAAAAAAGTCGTCCAGTATATCCTCAGACGACTCCAATCAATCGTTGTCATTACAAGCAGGTATGTACCTAATTGAATTCATAATTTACTTACACTGCCTCGTGGCTATATTTTGTGATGAGTACACTTCAGTCGAGAGTGTCACCTTCACGATTTAAAAACTCCTTAAATGTAGTTAAGCTACCTGCTTTCTTACGTCAAGATTTATGATTAAAAACTTTTTTTTTTTTATATATGGTGTTGAGTACACTTCTAATGAGAGTGTTACCTTCACAATAAAAATGCATGATGGTAGTTAAGTCTACCGCCTCATTTTTTTGTACATTACAATTTTTTTTTTCTTTCTAACACGTGTTGAGTACACTTCTAATGAGAGTGTCACCTTCACAATAAAATGCATGAGGGTAGTTAAGTCTACCGCCTCATTTTTTTGTACATTACAATTTTTTTTTTCTCTTTAACACGTGTTGAGTACACTTCTAATGAGAGTGTCACCTTCACAATAAAATGCATGAGGGTTGTTAAGTCTACCGCCTCATTTTTTTGTACATTACAATTTTTTTTTTCTCTTTAACACGTGTTGAGTACACTTCTAATGAGAGTGTCACCTTCACGCATAAAATACATGTACCTACCCACATATACACATTATAATTTTATTTTAACGAAGTGTTGAGTTCATCTATTAAGGATGGTACCTTCACAATAATGTTACGAAGTAAATTATTTTTATTTCGTGCCTGTAACCTATATTTTTGGTTGTACATACTACCTAAATACTTAGATTTCTCTCCAAATCTCATTTGTAGACAACCAAATGGAGGAGTCTGAAGACTTAATACATGTTGGCGATAATGGAATGAATACACTTGATACAAATCCAACTGAAATTCTAGAACCAAATTCTATTCCACAAATCGTAGAACCCGAGCAACAAAATACAGACTTACCCTGTACTTCAGCAGAAGTAACAGAACCTGGTATCGTTTTAGACGAAACCATTCTCGACTTACTGGGTGAAACGCCTTCTAAAAATATGAATTTTAGTCCACCAATTCAAGCTGAATTAGCTGTTTGTTGGGAACACATTGCGGATACGGGCCTGACAAAAAATATGAAGAAGGATCTTTTAGATAAGTATTTTTTACCCGAGAATTGCCAAAAAATCGGTCAAAGCTGCCTTATCTGACACCCTAGTAAAAAAGGACACCGTTATCGAGACGAAACAAAACCAGAAGGCGGTTGCCATATCTTGTATCAGTCAGGCGTTGACAAAAATCTTTGCATGTGAAAGCAAAGATGCTGACGTAATAAAGCTATTAATAGACGCATGTAGACTTATGTGTGACTCTCAATACATCGAATCCATGTCTCGCCGAAGCTTTGTGACTTCCACAATTAGAAAAGATATAAAAGACCAGCTTTATACAACGGAGATCGACACATATTTGTTTGGTGAGAAGTTGCCTGACACCTTAAAAGCTGCAAAAGCAATAAATAAATCGGGAGCCGAAATGAAAACGGTACCTCAACCCTCACAGCCTAGGTTCAATCAATCTCGGCCTTTAAACTGGAGACCTCCGCTACCACTGACGAGGCAGACGGCAGCGGGGAGGAGAGCAACCCCTGCTATGCAGCCACCTCGCCGATTCCAAGCCCCTCCTCCGCAACCACCCCCGCCCCACCCGGCCATGGGACAACATCCACCGCGGCACATGCAGCAGCAGCGCTCACGCGGGCGCATGCCGACTCGCCGATAAGGGAGGTACGTCACACTGCTGGTAGATTAACCTTGTTTCACGAAAGATGGCACCACATAACCAACGATAACGTTATATTATCGTGGATTGGAGATGGATACAAAATACCTTTCCAAACTATTCCTAAGCAGGATTTGCCTAACCATTGCCAAAAAACTATACTCCCGTTAAAATTAATGATTTCCAAATCGCTATAGATCAGCTTCTAGACTCAGGTGCTATATCAGAATGTACACCATGTGATACACAATACATCTCAAGTATATTTTTAGTAGATAAACCAAACGGGAAAAAGCGGTTTATTCTAAACCTCAAATCATTGAATAAATTTATTAAAACAGATCATTTTAAAATGGAAGATCTGAGGACAACATTAAAATTAATTTCCAAAAATTCATTTCTATGTACAGTTGATTTAAAAGACGCTTATTTTTTATTGAATATAAACAATGAATACAAGAAATATCTTCGCTTTATGTTCAATAACAGACTGTACGAATTGAATGTCCTACCTTTTGGGTTAAATACAGCACCTTTTGTGTTCACGAAATTGATGAAACCTGTAGTCTGTTTACTAAGATCTCTAGGATATATATGCTCTATATATTTAGATGATATCTGTTTGATTTCCGACTCATTTAACAATAGTAAACATGAGGTTGGTCATACGTTAGTTATTTTAGAGTCTTTAAGTTTCATTATTAACTATGAAAAAAGTGTTTTAACACCAAACAATGTGTGTAAATATTTAGGTTTTATTATCGATACCAAAAATTTCCAGATTGGTCTTACCGACAGTAAAAGAATCTTAATTAATCAAGAGGTTAAAAAATTCTTAAAATTAAAGTCCTGTACAATACGCCAATTTGCACGCTTAGCAGGCCTTCTCGCCTCATCTTGCCCCGCTATCCAGTATGGATGGTTATATACCAAAAACATTGAACGTTGTAAGTATCTTGCTTTAGAAATGACCGAAAATTACGATAGCTACATGTCAATTCTTGAGTATTTAATTGAAGATTTTAAATGGTGGCAAACTCATCATCAGCTCGGTAAACCCAATAAGAGATGATTACTTTTGTTTGGAAATTTTCTCTGATGCCAGCAAAACAGGGTGGGGGGCAGTATGTGGTAAAGATAGGGCTAGCGGCAAGTGGAGTGACGACGAAAAAGATATGCATATCAATTATTTAGAGATATTAGCAGTATATTTTGGTTTAAAAATTTTTGCCAAAAATTTAAAAAACTGTCAGGTACTTCTTCGTATCGATAACACAACTGCCATATCTTACATTAACAAAATGGGTGGTGTACGTTTTCCTCACCTTACAAATGTCACTAGCAACATTTGGAAATGGTGCGAAAATACACATATCTATGTTTACGCATCTTACATTAGTTCTAAAGACAATGAAGTGGCAGACAAGGAGTCGCGACGGTTACATCTCGATATGGAGTGGGAACTAACCGACTATGCATTCAGCAAAATTGTTGATTACTTTGGGAACCCAGAAATTGATTTATTTGCGTCACGACTAAACAAATAAATGTAATAAATATATATCTTGGCACAGAGACCCAGATGCTCTAGCCATCAAATCTTTTACTATAAATTGGAACAATTTAAACTTTTATGCTTTCCCACCAATATCAGTTATATTGAAAATGGTTCGGAAAATTATTACAGATATTGCAGAAGGTATAGTCGTGGTCCCTTTCTGGCCAACTCAACCGTGGTTCCCTATTCTTAAACGTTTATGTTGTGACATGATAACTCTGGGAGTCAATACATATGTCTTATTATCTGTTCCTAACAGACACCTCCAACACAAGGTCACTCTAGTAGCCGCGAAGTTATCCGCGCGGCGCTATCACGGAGAAGCATCCCGACAAGCGCATTAGATATTATATGCGCATCTATATCTGATAACTCAGCAAAACAATATGGCGTTGCTTTCAAAAAATGGTTTAAATTTTGTAATGTACATAAGATTAATACTTACGAAGCGTCAATTCCTCAAATTATTTCCTTTTTGACTGAATGTTTTCACGCTGGTGCTCAGTATAGTTCTCTCAATAGCTATAGGCCTGCGCTATCACTGATAGTCACCACAAAAATAAGAACTGATGACAGAGTCCACCTTTGCCCAAATATAATGTTACCTGGAATCCTGTAACTGTGCTAAATTTCCTGGAACGCTGGTACCCACATGATGAAATCAGTTTAGAACAGTTGACAAAAAAAAGTTGTTACTTTATTAGCTCTTGTAACAGCACATAGAGTGCAAACTTTAAGTAAAATAAAGGTTCAAAATGTTGAAGTCTATCCAAATGACAAGATTATTATAAAAATACCCGAATTATTAAAAAACTTCACGAGCTCGCTCTTTCCAGCCTACTTTAATAATTCCCTTGTTCAAAGAAAAGCCCCAAATATGTCCAGTGCAGGCACTTCTGGATTATAAGAATAGAACTGATTGCTTAAGGAATACTGATAATTTTTTTATTCGTTTTAAATACCCTTACAAACCAGTTGTATCACAATCAATAAGCCGCTGGATAAAAGAAATATTGCACAAAAGTGGTATCGATACAAATATATTTACTGCCCATTCAACCAGACATGCTTCAACATCTGCAGCACATAAACGGGGCATTAGTATTGACCTAATCCGAAAAACAGCTGGTTGGTCAGACTCTTCCAATGTGTTTGCCAGATTTTATCAAAGAGCAGTTATTACCTCGAATAGTGATCATTTTGCAATGGCCATTTTAAATTCAGTTAATTCTTAATTCACCTATTATAATTAAACCATTAAAATTACATGATTGGTAGCTACATGAAGGAAATATGGTATATTGTAAAAATTTGTGATTAAATACATGCTAGGTATATAAAGAATTGTTATAACTGATAATGTATTACTTTATATGCATTATTTGTTTGTTACGCAGTAATAGAGATGTTGATCATGCAGTCTAACCTATTTTTTCAATGTCCCTTTCTTAATTTTTTGCCAATTTTCACAACTCTAAAGATCTACAAGTCTCCCTATCTAATCTCGAAGACGAAGCAAAGTATAATTAATGATTAAACGAACTTACCTAAGTGATGTTCTATCATAATTATACGAAAGCTTCGTCTGAAGAGATTAGTTCCCTCCCACCCTGTCCCTAATGTGAAAATTTGCAAAATAAGAACTTACGTACTCTGAACTAAATGAGATAGAATGGCAGTGAGAGTGCTGCCATACGTGAAGTACAGATTACTTAATAAAATATATTAATATTTTTTTTTTTCATCTCTGTACTATAGTGTATGAATGGCTACACGGTACGTGCTACTACAAGTCTCCCTATCTAATCTCTTCAGACGAAGCTTTCGTATAATTATGATAGAACATCACTTAGGTAAGTTCGTTTAATCATTAAGTATATTGATTGTAGGTATGTAACATACTGCGGGCTAAGGAAATGTGAACATACTTCATTGGTGCATTTTATATACAGTCACAAGTATCACAACCATAAAGGTGCACTCACCCAAACTATTTAATTGTTCAATTTGGCTAATTCAGAGTGATTCCTATCAGTGTCACGTATGACATGAGCAGCAAGTTGTTGTTAAACATGTCAATCACCCTTAATGACATGCGTAAGTGTACCTTAAGTAGTTTATTTTGGTGCTCTTTGACAGCTCATTGCTAATTGTTTCAAATCAATGATTGTAATATCTGGAATCATTCTAATTCTTCTTATGTCAGCCTTGAATTTGGAAATGGTGTTACAATTAATAGAGGGTAGTTTAAAAAAAATGAGCATTGCAATTGTTGCTTTTATTTAATATTGAATTGAATTGTATCCCTAACAATGCACTCTTATGATCCATAAACTGTTTGAAACTGTACAAAGCATGCATGCTAAGTAAATGTATGCAGGCTTGGCTTGTGCAATAAATATTTACCAGTTTAGTGAGCAGTAAAATTATGTGTTTAATTTTTTTTCTTTTATTTAATTGAAGCTTCTACCTGCAATTTTGAATGTGGTGAGTCTTTAAAGTACTGTGTGTCTGTCCTTGGGGTCACAGCAATTGTTACATGAACATTTTGCAATATCATATCAGTGACAAAAAATGTATCATATTATGGATGGCAATAATTTTTGTGAGTGATCTATGCCATATTAGTATGACACACACTAGAATAATTTGTTAATTTTCTCTATATCTAAGTATTCCAGTATTCTGTTTAATTGAGGCATTATATGTTCCTAGCATTAAACTGTAATTTCAATTAAATAACAGAATTAGATAAACTAATCGAGGAATTAAAGCTGCATTAAGAGATACTAAGCCCAATAACAGATTCATCACTGTTATTTCTCTTTTGTTCACTATAATTATCAAAACACTGTCTAATAACACAAGTGGCATGTAATGTTTAACAGCTGTATTTCATTGTGAACTATGATGGATATGCCAGAATAATCTGACATATCATTTACCATATATTTTTTTATCTTTTTATTTATTTTTTTTATTCAGATATTCACTAATAATTTAGCAGTCCACAGCCAGATGCAGCAAACTCATGTACATGCCTAGCAGATTTTTTCTTTGATGGCTAGTTACCGAAACGGTGGTAAATTTTTGACAGTCATAAGTGCCTTACCAGGGCCCAAAGTAAATAAATATTTTTTATTTTAATTTTCAATTATTGTTACAATTTATAGACTGTGATTTTCTACCTTTTGTTTGTGACCATGTTAATCTGCACAATATTACATCATAATATTTCCAGTTTGCTAAATAGTAATACTAATCACTCTCAATCCCACACAGCTTCTTGTTTTTCCTATGTGGGCAGTGATTGCGTTGAATTCTCATTACCCAGACATATTATAAACTTTGAAACACACTGCATTTTCCATAACTAAACCTAGCTAGATCGACTTAACGCACCTGAAACGCCCTGCATACTATATTTCATGAAAATCTTTGGAGCCTTTTCTGAGATTCAGATAATTTATTTATATATATAATATATACCACAATTGCTCATTTAAGGGTATGATATATAATATATTAGATGAGTGTATTTCAAAGTTTGGCTTGTGCATTTCAGCTAAGTAATAATCTGAAAGTTTTGTATAACGCATAAATCAAGTACAATAACACAAACATTAACCGTCCAGGGAAAGGCTTATCGGATGTTTTTTTAGCACTGACCTTGATAAGAATTTGTTCAATAACATTACTGCACTAACAGATTTGTAAATTGTATTAACGTCTTGCAACTCCATTGTCCATCAGTTATTGTAAAACCTAGGCTCAGTACCTCAGATATGTTGGGATTAAGGTTTAATGCAATCTAACAAGCAAGACCCCTTGTAACAACAAATTAAGACTAGCCTAGGGTCTATATTTATCAATATACTGCTAAAGAAATTTGTATTATCAACTGCAGGTAGGTATACAAAAATTATTTGTGTATTGTTCAAGTATTCTCATTGCTTGTATGAAGGTAAAAGTGTAACAATAACAATTAAGTACATACCACATTGTTGTAATTGAAGGCTGCGGCCCCTGGCTCGAAGTATTGGTTGTTTAACTTCTCCCCCATCGTGGATACGAACATACACTAATTGTTTAATGTTCCCAAATCAAACAAAACCATTATTAACAACATTATGAACTACTTATACAATATTTTTAACTTAATGTAAGCAAAATTTTAAGACCGTTGGGAGCGTCCGAACTAGCATTGTTCGACTTCTTTATTGTGACATCATAAACGATTTACTAATCCACACGTTTATCACTTTGTTATACGAGTTAATATTTAAATAATTAAATTAATTATTGCAATCGTTTCCAAAATCTAATTATTTTTCGATAAATTTTATTTTACTTCAGGAATTAATATCTGACAATTCATTTTGACAATTGAGAATGTCATAGAGATGAAGAGGCCATATTGATGCTACAGATAATCGTGTAAGGCATAACAGATAAAATAACACATAAATTATTTTTGAAAAAAATCAAGGTTGTTTTTATTTCGCTCACATTTTATTGATAGAAATTTCATGGGGATGTGTTACTAGTTGTAGTATTACGTCATTCATGAGATTAATTGGCCCGCCCATTCCATTCTTAGGCTCCAAAGACAAACCAAAATAGGAAGTGCAAGCACATGTTGGGTGCACTGTAGCAGAATCATTGCAACCACTACGGGTAGTAGTTACGAAAATTCAGAAAACTCATAGATTCATAGTAGTTTCGGCACAGTAAGATAATTTAAGCTTTTGTTATCTAAAATAATAAAAGACTTATGTGAAGATATTTTATAAACATAACATTATATTTAAGCATTTATAAATCTTCTGAGCTTATAAATAATTAAACAAATTCTGCTTTGCCGTGAATGTCTGACATTAACCATTCCCATAATATGTGTTGATAAACCATTCCCAAATATACATAAAGACGTTTGAATATCACGAGCTGACATTCGTAATTGGATATTTATTTATGTATGTCTGTAAATATTCTGGGCCCACACGTTCTTCGATCATCTTGAGGGACATGGCGAACACTTCACTGCAGATATCTTTATCTCTGGCTAGGGCTGACTCCTCACAGTAAAAGTTATTGTTGAAATATAGGCCAGTTACGCCGTCGAGATCGAAGGCAGTTGCCACGTATACTGTTGTAGCTGCGGCTTGTTGCTGAAATAATAAGTAATTGTTAGAAACATAAACAAAACATTTTAATTAAAAATTGCTTATGAAATTCCAGAAGGGTGGAGCAGAGGTGTTTACAGCACCCACTAAACACTGAGGTTGATTAAATGCTAATGTGACAGATGGTGAGTCCATCACCGTCACAGACACTAAAAACGTGTGATTTTTTTCTCACCCATGTGTAGGTTTCACTACGATGTTTTCAACTCGAGAAATCACTGTTGTGGTTATGTTTTTAAAAAACAAATGTTTTCTCTCTTTCTAAATTGCGATTAGTATTGTATGGATATTTAAATGTCTCTTTTACAACTTACCAGAGACTTCGTAAATGGGCGGATTACAAAAAATGCTAATCTGAACAACCACCATGATTTACTTAGATTGGTGTACACCATGTTTCCGGGGTGCAGGGAATTCACGCAAATGCCTTTACTTCTCCATTCCTCACTTAAGATCTGTAAAATGTAGAAATTTCTTTAGTACATGTAATTATTCTAAATAATGTTGCCTTTGAGTAGGTGAGATTGTTTTTCCTAAAGAATACATTGCATTTTTATTTAAAATATTATTAGCGAAACTATATCTGTTTGAATACAAGCTAAATCAATTCTGCTCTATTATTCATAGATAGAATAGATATTGTTTCTTTTGGCTCAAACAGTATGTAGGTAAATCGATAAAGCTGCAGTGCTGAAAACATAATACCTTAAACATAAAATAGCCTAAGGTAACTATAACTATCAAGCAAGCTATTATTAGCTTAGATATACCTGCTATATTTGCTACTTATGTGTGAAAAACTATAATTTTACCAAGGCTACAATGTTTTTATTTTATATTTTAAGCTCTTAATGATATGTCTATGCCTGTGCAAAAAAGTATTGAATTGCAGGAAGTTTAAAAAAAATATATAAAAATGGTCAAACACAATGGTTATAACCTATTATATAGGTCCCATTACAAGTGATGAACACCCTGAATTTCATGAGGCTGTCCCTGTCTGATGCTATACAGACAGACAGAGATGGACTCGTGACAGGACCTGTATATACATGATCATTCTAAATGATAAGTAAGTATATTTACCTTAGCAGTGATAACATTAAATAACTTTGAATTGTTATACGCCATCATAGAGCTATACTGGTCCTTAGACATGGAAATATTGTGTTGCATAAATGCATTTTTTAGACTTGCAAACCTGTGAAAAATATTCTTTGTTAATTACAAAATAGACTTCATTATACATACATACACTATAGATACTGCTACTAAAGAAAATTTCACAAATAAGCCACATGCGGGTGCACAACCGATAAGTTCATTGGAGTTGAAGCGGTTGCCATGGCCATAATCGGTAGGACCATCATCTTCATTGATGCTGCTCAGGCACTATACACAAATTTTGTATTTTTCACAACTTGTCAAGTAGTTTTTGTGTTAAATCATAACAAACATATCTTTCCTCTTTATTATATTACTAGCCGTTCCCGATCTCACCAGCGCAGAGCTCGTTTCATAGGTGACCCGTGGAATCATTATATCTTTTTAATAAAAGTAGCCGGGACTGGCAGGAATAGACACACAGACAAACAGAGAAAAATTTTAAAATAGCTTTTTCTATGTCTGTACCATGTATACTTTCATGTCCATTTCGTGAAAAGTTGTTATTTTGGAATTACAAACAGACACCTTAATTTTATTTATCTGTATGTATGTATGTATAGATGTTTAGATAGAGAAAACAAAAATAAAATGGGTACCTATGAGATTCTGAAGAAACAAACACAACTCTGGATCCTGTCTTCAGCAGCGGTTCCAGTAGTATAGCCAGGTACATGTGGCTCAAATGATTCACTTGGAATGTTGTCTCAATCTTATCATCGGTTTCTGTGTACGGTAGACCGAATACTCCAGCATTGAGTATCAACATGTCAAGATGGCTGGAAATTTTTGAAATAAGTTAAAGCATTTTTGAATTGAATTACAAATAAAATTTACATGGATCTAGTAAATTCAAAAGAGCTCCCTTCCTGCGAATAAGTTCTATTTAATAACACCTTTGGTATTTACCTGATGAGGACCTTTGGCCTGGTTAGTATATCTGACTGCTACACTAGGTGTCATGGATCCAATTACCGCATTAGGGTAAAGATGTTACATACTAACATACATTTGCTCAACCATGTATTCCCCAAGGGGGCAGTCAGAGGTTTTTTATGTGAGTAATGTATATGCTTTCATATGCATACAGTGAAAAGCTGTTAATTTGGCATTACAAACAAATAATTGAATTTTCTTTATATATATAGATTTGGGACTTGAACTAATAAATATTTACTCTGAGAACAAAGTCTTTACGGCCAAAGCACATTTCTTCACACTCTCCAATGAAGCCAAGTCCAAATGAATTGCTTTCAAATTGTCATCCGATGCATTTGTTTCCTTAATAATGTTTTCTATTGCCTTTTGAGTGGCTTCCATATTGCGATTAGCAAGGAGAATATTGCAGCCATGTCTGGCGAGGGACTTGGCTGTTTCATACCCAATGCCAGTGTTGCAGCCAGTTATCAATGCATACTTGCCTGACAAATCTACACCATGGAGTACCTGTAAATTGATAAGATTTAATTGACCAAATGAATGTGACCCAAACCAGAGCATCACTTATACAATGTCTTCCATATACTGATCGGAATAATTGTGCTAACTTGGTAAAAGATAGACCCTGCACAACACTACTCTATGGTGGCATTATTTGGCTGTGATCATCAGAAAGATGGAGGTACAATCTCCAGAGGGGCAGCTCAGAATTTCGAACATCAAATCCCGGTATGCACTATTTCTCATAGATGAAGAGAATTTCAAAGAAATTTTCACAGAATGGTGTTAGTGATCGAAAATGAAATAGAAAGTTTTATAACATACTTTGGACTGGTTTTTAACTTAGTAGATGTGGTCCTTTTTGATTAAGATTTGTATGAAATAATGATGGACTGGAAGTTAATTGAAGTCTATTAGTAAGTACCTTTAAGTAGGTACCTGGTAAGCAGTAGATGATGAATCAAATCTCTGACGAAAATCATTGACGTTCTGTTTCTCTTCCTTTGCAAACGCTAGCCGCGGGTCTATATTAGTCTTATTGCCAGAATCCTTGTGTAAAAATACAGTTTTTCCTTCAGCGTCTACAGTTTTCGACCACCCAAACGGTAGGTCCTTAGGTATCACTTTCTTGCGGCCCGTTCGGGGATGAGTCCATTGTATTTTAGTGGTACCAGTGCTGAAAATATTGAATGAAATTTAATTAAGTGACTATTAAATCATGTGAAGCAGGTTAAGATTAATATTTACTTCACAAAATAAACGTTTCCATCCTCTGTCGGCTTTTCTACCCATCCCGGAGGTAAATCGTCTTCACTGTCAGAGTCTATGTTGTGCATATTCTGCATATTTCTTTCACTTTGTACCTACGTACGTAAAAAACAATAGTTCTTTGTAAGTGTTTTGCTATGTAACTCAATCGAATCAACAAAACAAACTTTGTACGAAGCGACGAACGAAGTCCACTACGAAACAAACAAAACCAATCAACAACTTTCAATCAATTTTTTTTTTGCTTGACAATTTATTTGTCACCATTGACAAATGTTAGAGACATTGCCATATTTGATATTATACCATTTTGAACAAACCATCGTACAACAAATAACGCAAGGGCATTGTAGTGTATTCAATCAATCTATTGAATTTAATTAAAAAATATAGGTATTTTATATCAAAAATAAATATACGTGCAACCAGTTAGTAGCTATGCAATAGTAATAATATTAAGAACTAGCTGTGCCCCGCGGTTTCACCCGCGTAGATTTAGTTTTATATAATATATCGGTTTAAAATTGACAAAGTTTCATACAAAATTTTATCCCCTTGGGGGTAGAATTAATCAAAATCCTTTCTTAGCGGTTGCCTACGTCATAACATCTACCTGCATGCCAAATGTCAGCCCGATTCGTCTAGTGGTTTGGGTTGTGCGTTGATAGATCACTATGTGAGTCAGTCAGTCAGTCACATCATATTTTCCACCGTTTAAACCTTCCCTGAACTTCAACAAATTTATCAATACCAAAATAACCCGAATCAGTCCAGTCATTTTCATGTTTTAGCGAGACTAACGAACAGCAATTCATTTTTATATATATAGATGATGC
The DNA here is from genome assembly GCA_929442735.1 of Watsonalla binaria. NCBI lineage: Eukaryota > Metazoa > Arthropoda > Insecta > Lepidoptera > Drepanidae > Watsonalla > Watsonalla binaria. Next base: position 9,097,993 of record OV838924.1, on the reverse strand, counting down.
CAGGGGATTTTTATAACAAAGGTGTTAAATTACCATCACACACACCAACTTTATTTTACAAAGTTTCTCCCTATAGCTTCGCCTTTGTGCACGCCATTTCTATGATATCAGACGTTAGGTGATAGTAGTGCGTGGGTGAAGGGCATAGAAATAGCAAGTACTACGTACGGTCGGTACCTATCATGTGCCACCCATAGTTGCCAAATGCAGAAAACTTTATAAATGAGGAAGTGGAACAACAAAATGATAAGTAGGTACCATAAATAAAAAAAGAAAAAACTTTTTTCTTATTACAATCGTGTATTGAATAATTTTTGTGTTCTTCTTTGTGCTTGTGGACTTGGCAGCAAAAATGCAAGACAGCCGCAAACTGAAAGGAAACAAAGTGTGTTTAACGATATATTTATGTTATATCGCTAAGATTCAAGAGTTCTAAATAGTAGGTTTATTTTCAAGCTCTCTTGTAGCTTACGTCTTATTCATTATGTCGACTCCTCCATGTTACCTGCAAATACTTGCTGCAAACTGTAAAGTCCATCACCTTAGATTGATGATGGAATGATGATGAGTGAAAGTAAATGCTGACTCTGAATTGAGAAAAGAACTTGAAGAAGTATTGAAAATAAAACACCATTTTACATTTCCACGTGTGACTCTGTACGCCTAATTTGATAATAAACAAATAATAAACAAAGAGTTTGCCAAAACTTGATGACAGAAATATAAGTAACAACGTAATTACCCAACAACAATCCCCCAAACAAATAGAATGTAGCTTCACAAGCGACATTCAGCAGGACACCAGCCAAGTTAGAGCCGACGACTGAACCGAACCGCCCTATCATCATTCCCAGACCCACTGCCATGCCTCTGAAAAAATATGAAGAGATTGGTACGTCATATAATGGTAATGAGATCGCCCATTCGAAATTTGAAGAAGATAGTGTGGCTGAAACAGACATAAAAATACATCTATTTATGCTCAATGGCAGAATCTACTAAGATATCACCTTTTATCAACATTATTTATTTAAAAACATAGTTTAAGGTAATCCTTGGTTTAAAAGTTCCATCTCTTTTTGCTATACGGATTTCATAAGGGATGAAGTCAGTTTGGTCTAGTCTTTGTCTAGGTCATGTTATGTAATACGGGGTTTTTTTGTTTTATTCATACTCTTCCAGCAATACCCAGATGGGTACTATTGTCAATGATGACAGGGTTCTGAACCATTCGAAACGGTAGGTACTTTTTATCAAAGTACCTAGTAACTGCTAGCTTTATCGTGTCAAAGGCCCGAAGAAAACAAAATTTTATTGCAGTGATTATGGTATCACTTGTTGATATTAAAGCTTATGTTGTAAAATATTACAATGATCCTTTAATTCTATCACTGCACTTCAGTCAGAATTAAATGCCCGTAAAAACAAAATATCATTGCACTTTCTTTTGTTTTCCTATCTTTTTATAAAATTTTATCTTTTAACTATAATGTCATCGACCGAATAGAATGTTATCTATTCGTCTACTAAAGAAAAACTAAACAATCTTTAGTATAGCAATTTAGCTTATTGTAGAGACAAAAATACACCCTCGTCATGCAGATGGCGCAAAAGTTAGCTGGCCAGAAAAAAAATCTTAACTAAAAATCTGATAAACCTACTCATTTAGCTATTTGGATGATAATAATATTTTATTGATCAGGGTTTTGTAAGAGACATCAAACTTAAATCAATATAATTGTAAATGGTAGCACAGATTAAAAAACTTACCTGAGATAAGTGGGGAATATGTCAACAGCGTAAGCATTAACAGGTCCTATAGCCAACCCCATGATGGGGAACGATGACAGAAGAACTGCGAAGGCAATATTATTAGTCATGAAGTTGATCAAAATGCAGAAAACCCCAATAACGCAGAAAACGGCCACTAGTAGAGTCTTCTTTCCAATTATTTTGACAGTACTACTGATGGCCACAGCAAGAACTGCACAGGTAATATTCGCGATTGAGTTGATTGTAAATGTTACGGTGTCAATTGTATCTGTGCATTCTACGTTTTCCTCTCCTGTCTGGAATATAATTAAATCAATATTATTACACATTTGAACTTTGTCTGAATCTTCAATTTCTAAACTGAACGATAAAATCTTTTATAATATTAGGCCTACAATAATAATGGTTTTGAAACTTACTCCATTAAGTCTTTGGGCAATGACTCCGCATGCTGTGAGGTCGTCACCGCTCCCAGTCATCACCCTGTTTAATACATCTGGTACCCATACATAAAGGCCATTCAATCTGAAACATGAATGGTATGTATAGTATATTTTCTAGCAATTCCAAAATGAAATGGTCTCAAATCAAATAATTTGTATCATGGGCACTAAAGGTGCACACCAGCTCACCACCGGATTCGCATCGCGTCAATCAATTGACGCTTTGATTATTATTGTATGAGATGTTTCCTATTGCACAATATATTAGCGTCTTATGGCATTACCTCGCCTCGGGACAAGCTCGCGAACTAGGCGAGGCGATTTTTTCTGGATATATATTTTAAGCAATATCACAAAAATCGAATAAAAGCAACGTCCCAGGCTGGCTCCCTGAACATTGAGCTATAAATCGTTAAAAAAACATAAATCACTGCGCATACCTAGATATTCATAACTCTCACTCTCTCTCATTCATAACTAAGTAGGTATGATAATTTCAAAGGTTATAAAAGTATCGTTGATATATTAGTGAACCAATATACTACTAATACTTACACTGAAAATATACCAAAATGTAAGAAGCCGATTAGAGCCAACCACTTCAAATATGGTGGTTGAACCAAAGGTGCTGTTTGCACCTTCAGTGAATTTAGGAAACTGCCTTTTTGTGGCTGTGCAGTAGCGGTTAGACTTTTAATCTGAAATAAATACTTAATGGTTAATATGAGTTGTTTGGTATGGTATTGTGTACTTATTATCCCTTACGAATAGGTAGTATATCATCATCGCCCTGGCCTTATCCTATACATTGTTGGGGTCGGCACTTGATTCAACCCGATGTGGCTGATCACCTGATTTTTATACGAAGCGACTGCCATCTGACCTTCGCAGCCCCTTTAACGAGGAAAATCTGTGATCTGGGTTAAACCAGTTGTCAGACTATTTTAGGCCTCTGACTGACCTGTAACGATTGCCAAAGATGATAAATTGGCAACCGGAACCGACGGCTTAACGTGCTCTCCGAGGCACGCAGGGAACTCGGGCGGTCACCGATCCAATTACTGGCTAGGCTTAGGGTTGCTTAACTTCGCTGATCGAATGATATGCGCAATAGCAACTGTGCCACGAGCTAGTATATATTATAAGTATTTTGCATTTTTTGCTATGTTATACTCACTGGGTAATCCTCAATAGATTTTCCATTATTTTTCGCGTAAATAATTTGTAATACTTTCAATGCCTCTTCATGCCTCCCCTGAGAAACTAGATATTTCGGACTCTCAGGGCCACATAACAATAATAAAGCACCTAGTATGAAGAATAGCGAGTAAATTATAACCAGAAGTCTCCAGGATCTAAAATAGTAGAGGCCGAAATCTATTCTAAAGTCCAGAGGCAGAATACCCCATGCGAGTACTGAAACAAAAATTTAACCTTTAACCTTTTCGTTATTTACAAAAAGAAGTGCGGACAAACCAGTATACCGTCTGGATTGCTTTATTAAACAGTACCTATAAAAGACGATAGATCTCTCAATGCTAGCATGTATTACCATTTTCAAACCACGGAAAGGTTATATACTCATCGCAGGAAACCAATTAATACGAATGGGTACAATAGGAAAAGAGAAATTCAGTAGCGCTTTTTTGAAAGATCATGTAAAAAATTTATTTTTATCGGTATTTCGCGATTCGTGTGGATAAGCAGAGGTCAAGGTCTTAGAAGACGCTTAGAGCGCCACCTGTGGGCTTTACTTTGAGATACCGCTGAATGTCTCCTGTAAATAGTATCTTATATCTTTAAACGAGCGATTCTTGTATACATATATAGAATCTGAATCTCGGAAACGGCTCCAACGATTTTCATGAAATTTTGCATGTAGGTGGGTTTTAGGGGCAAAGAATAGATCTAGCTAGGTTTCATTTATGGAAAACATCGTTTTGACCATGTTTTCAGGCACTGAAAAACTCATAAAATATCATTACAGTATTGTAATTTGCTGTCGTATGACAGCAAATTTCGCCGACATCTGTTATGGTAGCTCAAAGGTGCGGCTTCCAGCTTACGGGGCGATAACGAAACTAGAGTACCCCGGTTTGAGACTGGCGTTCACCGTATTTTTTTATTACCCTGTTTGGTACTTTAGTTTATTCATGATTACGATGGTCACGACTTGACAGTATAACTATGCATGCTCAATAAAATGGCGTCAGTGCGTTTACAACGGGTCGTTTCACTCATGTTCCCAACTTAACAGGATATTAAAATTTTCTGTCATTCTCTTAGATTTGTCTGCCAGCGTTAAAAGTCATGAATTTTGAAATATTGCGCGGACCAAATGATTAAGTACTTACAGGGCACTAAAGCTGATCCGGTGATTTGCAAGGCGTTAGTGACGGATAGTGTCACATCCCTGTACTTTTGTGGCATTATCTCTCCTATATACGTGTATGGCACTGCTGCTGGGCACGCTATGCTGCCAACAACATCGATAGATAATGAGGTGCTTTATGAAGCATGAAGTATTAAGAATAGGAACGTAAAGTATTCAAACGAACAGGAACAATTATTTTCACGGCTTTTCTTATTCAACTGGATACGATGTTTCGGTCTAAAAGTTCATACTTTCTACTGCGGTTCTCATACGTGCTAAAAATTTCCTTGGGAAGTGGTTCGCAAAAAAAATATTTCACTTTTATATATTCTAACTATACTTTAATTATATTCTTTAATGAACGGTAATTCCAGTTTGATAAAAAAAATGAAAATACTGAGATTTTGTTTGATTTACGTTCGTTTGTCAACTTTCGTTTTTGGAGGAAAAGGGTAGAGCCTAATGATTTGGATAGTTTTTATCCCTGCATTCACTTACTCAATGTAGGTATTAAGCTAAAATGTCCATACCAGAGTGAAGTAAGGAACTTGCACACAGTGAAGCTAATGAGATCTGGCATGAAGCCAGCGAGGATTCCAAAGGCACCAGCGACCAGGGAGCTGATTATGATTATCTTCTTTCGACCCTGAGTGTCCACCAAATAGCCCCAGGGGAATGACGTAATTACAATACCTGAAAATCAAAGCTGCTCAGTAAATTAGCCATAAAAAATATTTAAAGATAAGATTGCCCAATCTAACGAGGTTATCTTTGGAACCAAATGCATCACTGATAAATTCAGTTAAATGTCATGAGCAGAATTGATTTTATTTATTGAAATATTTATAATACTAAATTGGCTTTATCTTTTTCAATCTGAGTTCATGGGTCTTGTATTTTAATAGAAAGGTCCCAGGTTCTTTTTAACTGTAAATTGCATTTTCAGCCCATTTTACAACTAATGCTCCAAAATTGTCTATTCGTCTAAGTACATAAACCGCTTAAGTACTTACATAGCGGAACTATGGCAGGTATACAATACGAATATTTAGTATTAGTTCGACTACCAATAAAAGCTAGGATAACCAATATAATTATATACATATTAGAAAAAAATTAAGCACACAATAAATTATTTTCTGTGAATGATGAGTTGGCCAATATACATCTAGGTGACGCAAATGGGAGTAGACAAGATTGAATAAAGTATTAAATATTTTTATAAGTAAGTATACGGTGTTAAATATGAGAGCTGCAAGCAGATTTTTCAGTCTTATGACCTAAAAGTAGTGTTTTAAGAACGGGGTGAATGACTTTTAAACGTCAAGTAATAACAGACTTTTTCGGCAAATGGTTCATTTACGATAATCACGAAACACCGGACTGTAATATAAATCTGTGACTCATGCTAAGATAACATAACAATATTTGAGCAATGGCAGAACAGTTAATGATTTATTATTGTTTTCTTAGTTTCCTTACACACAACGATAGCAAACAAGAATAAAGGTCTTTACCATGATAGCTTGACTCATTTTATGAGACAGAGTATAAATCTGTAACTATCACACGGTCGAACAACCATTGCAAATTAAAGCTCTATTCGGGGTTGAAATTATATCTGGGAGAGTGGAGAGTCTCTCAATATGTTGTAGGGCTTTAGTGTCTCATATTTCAGGTCCTTACAGGCAGTCGTACCAATTTATTTATACTAATATATCAAGCTGGAGAGTCTGTTTGTTTGTTTGCTTATTTGAACGCACAAATCTAAAGAAATTGTTAGAATTGTAAAAATATTTTTTGTTGGATAGGTTAATTCATTGATAAAATCACGCTGCGTCTAATAGGTGCGAAGCATGAATGGAAAATTATATTAACGCAGGAAATAGCTAGTATATTATACAATTCAAAGACCTAACTGACTGATATAAATGTGGCCATGGAAAGCGTGTACACTATTGTAGATGGTAGTGTGGAACAATCGCATAGGCCAGCGGCCTGTTGAGCGTTCCATAAATAAATAGTTAGTTACTCACCAATATATGGCACAGATGCAATGAAACCCCTCTGCGAGTCTGTCATCTGAAGATCGCACACGGCAGAAGGCAGCACGTATGAGTACCCAACTGGCTCCACGATGGCTGCTATTAGAAACATGGCTAGGACTAGCGAATATTTTATGTTGTACCACCCCATGCCTGTAAGAAAAGGTTATTTAATGTTGTTTTGCTCATATACAGGCTTTTAAATTCATTAGATTTCTTCTTAGATTCGTAAAGTAACCTATTATTATCTATACATATATACATACATACATAAATATACATACAGATAAATACAATTGAAGTATCTGTTTGTAATTCCAAAATAACACTCTAGACTAAAATGTTTTTACTGATTACATACATTTTGTATATAATCGGTTTTCGCATAAATAATAGATATTAATTAGACATAATAGATATCAGCAACAGAAGGTCTATAATATAATAAACTATTCACCTGCAACAGTCAAAGCTTGGTCCAAATCAGCGGAGTATTTATCCTGATTTTGAACAGCTTCTGACACTGTAGCTATTTTACTTTCCATTTTGTGTCAATTTTTTTTTTTTTTTAATTTTGCACTATTTATATTTTCACTCAGTTCTTGCAGTATGCACCACCTAACATTTTTTACATCATTATAAATATTATTCTTTAAAGTTATCTCTGATTAAAACAATTTTTTTTTTATTATTCGTAGCCATCAAAGTCCGAGCGTAAACCCAACTGTTATAAAGTCTTGTACTAACTAAACTGATACACTTAAAATACGTTCATTAATACAACGCAGCTACGCAAAACATTATATCCAAAGCGGTATTATCATTCATTATCAGCAATTAATTATGATAGCTTACCTATATGCAAAACTAATTGTTATTAAATTTAAGATAACAAGGCTTGCGAGTAGATATTTCGGACGTAATTTACAGCCTATCAAAAAACTGACGACATTTTTCCGCATAAGTTTTGGTATGCGTGTGATCGATCGTCTAGTAAGCTAGACAGAGATTGTTGAGTCAATATTCGTTGTTGCTAACATAGTCTTACACAGATTTGCAGACGAAACATTCTTACCTTGTCTTACTTAAGTATTACAAATATTACATAAGAACAAAAACACTAATTCATACGAACTTCTTGACCCACGGTAGGTAATAATATATTCTTAAAAAAGTGAGCTCGTATGGAATTGTTAAAATACAGTCAGTTTACATACATTAAGTCAGACATTAATGAAAATGAATGCTGAATTTGGCTAGTAAGTCTGTAAAATGTGAGGATGGCACGGGATTAAACTCACGCCTTCCTCGAAAGTAAGTTGATGAAAGAATAGGTACAGGCTCTATCTTACTAATCGCGTTTGTCAATCCTTCAAATAGGATTTAATACCTAGTTCAGAACGGCATAAAATATTGAAATCTAAGCAGTATTTTACTCACTAATCAGTGCCCATGCATAAAATCGTTATTGATAAGAATGAACTTGCAAAAGGGGTTATCTTTGTAAATCGTTTACAAATACAAATCACAGTTACAAGTGAACTAATTTCAGTAATAAATTAAATGATGTGTCATTCATTTTTTGTTAGTGAAATTAGTTCATAATTACTTGCAAATTCAGAAATGGTCTGGTAAAATTGAATTTAAAGTAAATTTTTGTAACTACACTATTTCTTGACAGATCAACTCTGCTCATTATACTAAAAAATATTTGCTTTAACAGTAATTATAACTAAAACGTACCTTATTAAATTATTGATTCCTTAAAAAGGGTGTATTTTCAGGCATCCACACCTTTTACTTGGAGAAGTAAATTTTGATTTGTCAATCCGATATAATTTGTCCCTCAATATATCTTTATTCAAGGCTAGAACGTCGATTTCACTTTTTAGGTTTTTTAAGATCTTTTGCAATGGAAGCAATTCTTCTTCATATAGGGATGAGAGAATGTCATGGAATTTTGGATCACTTGCTTTGTCATCCGGAATTTTATTCGTCACTGTAATTGCCAAAACAGTAGTCAATCTAGAAAAAGAGTTCTCAACAGACGCTTTCCTAGTAGAAGGACCAGGCGAAATATTACCTAATACATACCTGTTTTTGCGATCTTAATTCTTCCTCCAAATGATAGTTTATCTTTAGTCGGAATCTTTGATGTCTTTATTTGTATAGATATATCATGGTCAATATCAATTGGAATCCTTATGTTCTCGTCAAATTGTGTCATTTTAGATTTAATAATAGCAAGAGTGGTTTTTGGAGAAGGTGCTGGCTCATTCTGTGTATCAAATGTTTTAAGAACTCTTTCGTTATTTTCATTTACATAACTTTGTAATCCTAAGTCCACAGTTACCACATCACTTTTCGGTGAACTAATGAAAGACTTTATTGAGAATATTGGAGGCACTATTTCAACTTGTTTATTTTCAGCATATTCCGTAGATAGCTTGGTCGTGCTTAATTTCCCGAGTGTTGTATTTCCTTCAACTGTTGGTTCTCGTTGAAGACTGCCACCTTGGTTTTCCAAAACTCCAGATTTTTGTATTATGCTATCTATACTGGATTGGAATTTTGGTGCTTTATCAATAGGCTCTTTAGTAATAGGCGCTTGATCAATAGGCGCTTTGAGTTTATCAACCCTGCTGGATGATTTTCTTGATTTGTTGTTTATTTTAATATCAGGATAGTTATTATTTTGAAATTCATTTTGAGTTTCTGTTTTATCAGTGATTTCGTATTGTGTATATGTCGCTCTCGACTCAGGAATACGTGATGTGTTATTCACAGATGACATCGGTTTGAAATTCTCATTTAAGTCTAATGTAGCTTCGGCTCTTTCTTCAGATTGTTTCAAATGATGTGTCAATGTGTCATTTGATGGGATTTTGATCAATTCGTGGGAATTCATATCTGATGTTTCATCACGCTGTTTTGCCACATTATTAGTAGCTAGAATATTAGTCAAGTTAAGGAACTTACTATTCATATGTGATGGAATTTCTATACTCGGTAGCCTATTGACCCTTTTTTGTGGTGCTAAATTTGAGTCGGATTGATATCGCCGGTTATCAAAATGTTCATCACGTTGTTCGGGTGCTAGGGATGTTTCATCAATGTTAATTACTTCGAAGGAGGTTTTTATCAGATTGTTCGTATCGAAATTGACAATTTTGGCATTGGAGTCATCCGGAATTTGGGAAGAGTCTCTTATTGAGTCACTGGATGCCAGTTTGTCATTTAATGAACAGTTCCTGTCGGAACTATTTGAAGTGGCGTTGACATCATCTGAAATATCGGAATAATCTTTTTTTCTGTCATTTGAAGTACCTTCTGTTGCGGACTTGAAATTTGAACTTTTTGGGTCAATAGTTTTAATAAGTGCAAAATTATCTGGAGCTACATCTTTCTTCCCGGGCTTTAGCAAAGCTTCATCCAACCCTGTGTCGCTTCCGTCTTGCTTGCTTGAAGGTTCTTTGGAAATCCTGGAGATATCTATTAGAACATCTTGTATCTCAAGAGTATGTTTGTATTTTGAAGGTTCTTTTAATTTCACCCTATGGTCTTGATTATTTTGATAAACCTCCGCGCTTATTTTGTTATCAAGCTCTTGATTGTTTTCTACATGTTTATCTACTTTCCTCTGAATATCAATGAAGTTTGAAGTTTCGTTTTGGTTTTCAAATTCTATGTCATCAAAATTGTTAGACTCCTTTCCTTCTGTAATCTTTTCTGTATTTTTCGAAATATCTGTGTCTAGTCTAGTCATTTGATGATTACATATGGAACTAATTGGTACGACAGAAATTTCATTTTCTATCAAATCACCTTTGCTTTGGTTAATGTTTGGCACAACCATTTTCTCTTTGTCTGTTGGAACATTATTGGCATTTGATAATATATTGTTTTCTTCTGGTTTTGCCGAATCCTCAATTTTGACGAGAGTTGTATTCAAAATATTTCTTTGACTGTTCACTGACGGTGTAAGCAACTTGTTTTGATTCAGAATGACACCTCCTGATTCTGGCATTAACTTCTCTGATTTGTCGGCTGTTGAGTCTGGTTCTCTTTGTTCATCTTTATTTATTTTCCTTAAATAATTTGACTCATTCATTTTGAGATCTTGATCATTTGATTCATCTCCTGATTCTGGCATCAATTTACTACAACTTAAGTCTGATTTATCTGCCATTGGGTTTACTTTTTCTATTTCTCGTTGTTTATCTTGGTTCAAAAAATTCGACTTATTAATTTGTGGGTCTTGATCATCTAGTAAAAGGTTATTAGATGTTTTAAATATCTGTTTTACTTGATTTTCTTCTAGTATTGCAGATGCAATAGCTGTTGCTACTGCTACGCCGGCTGTTGTAGCAGAGATTATTTCTAGTTTCGCATTTGTTTTCGTTGATGCTTGTAGCAGTCCATTATTAAACATTTCGTTCATTTGAGCTTCTTTGGTATGATCTACATTACTTTCTAGTGATTCAACGAAATCACTAGTAATATTTTGGTTAAAGTGATTTGTAATATTTGGCGTTATATTAGCAGTTGATTGCGAATTTTCTTCATTTGAATATTTTTTCAAGTCGTTTTGTAATAATTCGGTTTCGTTCTCCACTTGCGTAATATACGTAGGTCCCATGTTGCCTTGACTATCAGAAGGTTCTTTGACAGGATGTACAAAATTAAATTTTTCATCGGATAGGTCTACATCAAATATTTTTTGATCTTTAATTTTTTGCCCCTCAATATTGGCCAAACTTTCAAGTTCAGCAATACTAACACTTTGATCGTCAGTGAGTGAATCTGTTCTATTACTCTGTTTAGGCGCCAATCTGTTTAAAGTTTCTGATAATTGCTTTGGTTTAATAAAATATACGTCACTCACTTCGTTTATTGATTTCCTACTTTTATTGTCTGATGCTCTTTTCAATTTATTATCTTCAAGAGTTGATCTTGGTGTGGTCAAACCGATTGGATATGTTATGATAGAATTCGAATCACGAATGCTTATTGAATTTCTTCTAGATCCAGTGCGAAACAAGCTTAAGACTGCATTTGAATCCGTTTCGTCTTCGCTATCTCCTTTCTCAATATCGATACTTTTCCCTTTATGTTTAAATAATTTACCATGGAACATCGAACTGCGCTTATCAATGTTCTTGTCATCTTTGACTCTAGAAGGTCTTGGTTCACTAGCATTTAAAGGTATTATTGTAGGTTTGTATGAATATCGATCTTCACTATATGGGGGATCCAAACACCCACCTGTTACACAAATAAAAGCTTCAATAAAATAAATAATTATGCAAAACAAGCAAATCATACCCTTTATCTATATCTTGCCCATTGAAGTGCCATCAGGGGCGTGCATTGGATTTTCAGAGGGGTGAGCATACAATAAGTAGGGTAGGTAGGTAGGTAGGATAGTAGTCATTACACACTAATGTGGCGCGGAGGTATAGACACACACACACACACACAAAAATACGTTTTGGTACACACGATACAAGTGTATTCAGTGATCACAAATGATAAGCACTGCTAATCTGCTCATATAGAATGTAGGAAAATCAATTTTAAAAACAAAAGGAACAAAAATGAAAACTCCATAGTCAAGTTCAGAAATTGAAAGGAACTCGTACATATATACCATGTTGTTTAACAATAGCAACATCCATCAGATGCCATGGTGAATCAAAAATACATCTGAACTCAGAAATGATTTCATAAAAATATTGGTAATATTTTTAGGTTACTCTTTATCTTTTTCTCTTACTCTTACTCTTTATCTCATTACCTGGTTTACATTTTCCGAAAAAATGCTTAGGTTTTATTTCAGCAGTATCCAAAGCGCTTTTGGACAAAGTGTAATCCTTCTTTAAGCCATCGTTTGATGATATATCTTTAAGACTACCTGCGCAAGGCACTGGCAAGTATGCATAGTCATCATCGTCACCCTCTGTGCCTAAGCATCCACCTAGAAACAATCACTTTTAAGCAAACAAATTTTTCAATTTCAAAAAAAAACCGTCAATCTTACGAAAGTCGTGAGATATCAGCGAAAAGGTAATGAACAGACTAGAAAACAATCACAAAACTTTTGCATTCTAACTATGTACATTGTTTAGTGTTAGCATAAGTAATTATGTATAGAGATTTTATGAGTGTGGAAGAAATAGTTGAGCTACCCGACTCTCTCATTACACTGAATTTGTGTGTAAAACTTGATTGAAATGGGACTTCATAATATCTGCCCCTACTCTATGTCAGCACCGCTTAAAAATTCTCTACATGTTACCTACCTGATCCAATCATACCGAAGATGCCTTTCCGGGACTTCTTAATGCTTCCCATATGCTTATTGTGCTCCATCATTAAATCAAATGACATTATAGTTTGATCACTGCTGATCAGACGAACTTGCCTATTACCAGGTGGAATTGTGAGGATCCCATCTTGTATCGGAGCCTGGTTTTTCTTGCGTACTTTAATTTTAACATTGACTTGTTGCTTGTTGGTAGAGCCAGAGTCTTGTTTCAAAAGATCCTCTTGAGGTACCGCTTGTATTTCAAATGACAAGCTCCGGGCTATTTGGTCAGCTATAGATTCTTTGCCCATATTGCTACAAAACTAAGTAGATAACATTTTAAATTTATTTATTTACAATATATAATAATGTTTAGCAAATGATAGACTCATGCTTCACTATCAGTAAGCCTTGACAAAGTAAAATTTTTTGGCGCTTGCGCTAATAGAAACGATAAAAAATTATAGAAATTACATAAATCAAGCACGTGACATATGTCGTTCCCGTACATTATGTATCATTACTTTGTCTGCAGGCCCAGATGCCTTGCCATGGACATTTTAATAAATATAATGATACATATGAATAAGATACGTGTGATACCTTCGACTATCAGATATCTAAACTGTAGTCATTAACAGCTCATGGTTGTGCTGCATGTCAGTTATTTATGTCCATCATGAGTACTTGTGGAGGAATAAATTACTTAATTCTGCGAAGAAAAAAATTCTAAATCGACTACTTATCGAATTTGATGGAATAATCGAATTAGTCCGATTGGGCTAACAAAATGTTTGCTACTTTGAAACGAATGCCATATCATATCCCACTTTAGATAATGATGTTAGGTTGGCCATATCGGATAAGCCCTATACCACTTTAGGAAACGAAAGTGAAATACAATTGTAGTTTATAATTTTTTATTTGAAGATCTCAATCATCGAACACGATAGAATAGACTACACGATTTGATTGAGACTGTTTTTGTCGTGTACTTTGTTTCACTCGACTACCACATACGGGAACATTTTGAGTCCGAAACACATTATTGTCCCATTTTAAGCCCAATGTTGAACATTTATGCAGGATATCATTCAGCATTTCTTGCAATGGCAGTATCTCATGTTTCATTAATCGCATAAACATAGATATTCTAACTTCAGGTAAAATTCTTTGAGGCATTCTAACGTCTTCAGGTAAAGAGTCTTGGCTTAAATAATCAATTTTCTTCAACTGTTTGAGTTCTAGAGGACCCTTGCCAGAGCTTAAGCTATTACCGTTGGACGTATTGCTAAAGCTATCGCTTGTTGCAAACTTTATGTTTTTCGCTTGTGAGTTATATAGACGACATATAACAGTGTTGGATATTACTGCAGTCACTGTGTTCACGGTGTTATCTACAGTATTAATGGAACATATTGGAGTCACGCTAAGCTTGCGTTTTGATTCTTCTTTACTCGCACTTTTAAAAGCTTTAGTTGAATTGTTTGTGATAGGAATAGATGAAAGATTGAAGTTGTCATCAATGAAAATATTCGTCTCTTTATTTAATAGTTTTAATTCAGGATCTGTACTGGCGCTAATATTATCTGGAACTAAAATGAATAAAAAGTTTAATTAATATCAGGATTATTTCAAATCCGATAGGCTTCTAAGTGGACAATATATAAGCTTTTAATAACAAATCGATCGATTTCTGATCTAAATACTCAAACTATGAGACCTTTTAAAGGCATATTTTTCATTTAATTAAAGTCAAAAACTTATACCATTTACCTTGGCAGTCCTTATTCACTTCTTCAACAGTACAAGACGACGTGCACACGTGTTTAATATTAATTACTGAAACGGATACATTATTCACTTGACATTCATCATCAAGCTCTTCTACTCTGTGTGTTTCTGAATCCATAGATTTTACTATTGGTTCTAATTCTTGAGTGTTTGACTTTGGTTTTGTTATAAATATATTGTTGTTCTTAAAGTCAGCCATATCGGTCAGTTTACTAAATAATAAAGTATCACTTATCATCCTGGCTATGTCACCACAACCCAAATCCATGTTACTCATTGATGGCAGGAGTAAATCAACACATGAGTGATATGTTTTGTCCGTTTTGCTCGTTATTTCATTGTTATCCGTCTGTTTTTGGTGTTTCTTCAAGATTATCTTGTAAGTCATTGGAATAACATATTCCATCAAATTATTGTTCTGTTTCCACTCAATTTTGTCAAGGTTTTGCATGCATGTCACTTCGGGTATAATTTGTAGACAACACTTTGAATTTGTGTTACGATTATTTTGCAGTAATGGTGTAAATTTAATTCTAAGACGTGCTGTTTCCATTTTGATGGCAAAATAAAAACTGAAAAAAGGATAAATAAAGTAAAATAAAAGTCTTAGAAAAAAAATTTGGATATAATTAAAGCATTTGGTCTGTTATCATGGTATCATCATACCATGTCGAATTATCTTTATATAATATAAATTAAAGTCGTGATTTCACTCAAAATTATTTGGTCTATTAACGCAACGCTGTAACAAACTACGTTACGGGTTTTACTTACATACTTATAGGGGTTGTTCAACGCCGATTGCGGAAAAATAAGTCAATTTTATATTTATAGAAAGTACAGAAAGGTCACCGTTTTATCTTAATTCATAGACATACTTACGAAGCTTGCCTACCTTTCTTTCGAAGCGACAGACTAGTTTATTCCAAGTTGAACAGGAGCAATATATACCGCACTCTGCGGTTTCACCGACGCCGCTCACTAGAGATGGGGACAAATTTTGCATATATTTAAATATGAAAATACCTATTCTATTCTCCACCCCTTTCTACACAGCTATCATTTATTATTTTCGCTTTTAAACGCATAACTTGTGAGTTTTCAAGAAGCTGGGTGTTTTGAATATTTTTAAATATGGCACAAATTAGACACTATTTTTACCCTTAATTCCACTATGTGTACGCTAGCTTGACGGACACGCCTTATTTTATAAATACATTTTGCCGAAATCATATTCTGTCTGGCCTGAGTTGTAATTTTTTCGAAGTTAGTTTTTATGTAGATGGTGGTTAATATTAATGATTAGCTCCTGTAGCGTACTAGGTATGTACTGACTAGTTGCGTGCATTCTGACCTAATAACCCCCTTTCATACCTTGAAATATCATGATGTATATGGGGTCCTCAAATGTCATAAATTATTCCACCACATTACCTGATCACCTTCCGCGCCAGCATTACGTGTGGTAGTTATAAATATAACACATAATTTTGAAATTATTGACGAGACAAAAATTTTGATATTTAATGCAAATTCAAATCATAACTGTCAAAAACTTGACAAAGCTTGTTACGTCTTTTAAACAGCCAGTGGCAAATAAAAAAAAAACTCTGTTTTATCTACAGCTATATTTACCTCTTTAATGGACTGTCTCGTTAGTCTTGCAGCCGCAAATGCTATGTGGAACACGAGGTCTTGGTTTCTATCCCTGGATCGAGCAAAGTGGTATTGGGTTTTTCTCAGTTATTCCCAGCAAGCAATTCGGAGTCTGGATTACTCTATTGATATTATGTCACCCAATCAACCAATCGAAATTAGATAATTTGTTCAATAAATTCAATCATGGCATTTTTCAATTTTAATGATGTGGGTTGCATCATAATCTTGGTTTGAACTGTAGTGTAGGTACCTACATTAATAATATGAATATATAATATTGTGTTTGTGGCCAGTACTGCGTTATTATTCCATAATATTGTGAATGTTAACAATACTGCATTGACTGAAATTAATAATATTGTGTGTGCGGCTAGCCTTAGTTAAACTCTGTACCGGCCCAGCAACGACAACGGCCTAACCTAAGGCTGAATCTCGGCTCGGGCCCAGCTTGGACTCGGCTCGGGCCCGGCATGGTCTAGCGTGTCATTCTTTATACTAGTTTGATAATAAATTTTCTTTACAGATTTAGAGCTCTATGTTAGCTATGTGCTTATATAAAGTAAGGTAAGGTAAGATAAATTATGTCAGGAAATAATAAACAAGGTTGTCAAGCTAAGGTAAACTGTACATTAATGTGTTATTAAACCAGGCATGCAGTAAACATGTGGGTAATGTAAGTTTGTTGAGCACAGGTTAGGTTTATTTTCGTATTGCAATATTTATGTCTTTTAGGTACTTAGAAATATAAGTGATTTTTATGTATGTTTGAAACTAACCGCTTTATATGTACTGACAAATATGAACAAGGATAACCTATAATGTATTTAAACAGTAACTTCTAAATAAAAAATAAATAAAATAAAATTATAAATAAAACACGGCATTTAAGCAACTTCATATTTTTAATTATAAAAAATATGTACTTAATCAATATGGTGTATTAAGTTTAATTTATGTAACAGTCTTCACCTTTGATCTAGGTAATAAGAATATTAGAAGTCCAGACACTGAAATAAAAAATGTACATGTCATGAATTTTATGGTGACTTTTTACTTGGTTAAAATCAGTACTAAAATTCAACGAATCAGTACTAAAAGACTAGGGCTAAAATCTACGTGCATCCCTTTCAAAATCCGTATCACAAAAAGAGATAGAACTACTTTTAAACTACGGAGTATATAATAGATTAGTTTTCTTTCATAAAACGTTCACGGAATTATTTAAGTCTGGTTTAACTTACAGTACAACAGTGCTCCAAAGAAGTAGAAGGTGGCCTCACATGCAGCGTTAAGCATCAACCCCACCAAGTTAGAGCTGATGATGGAACCTGAGCGACTGATCATCATTATCAAGGAGGTCGCCATACCCCTGCAATTGCAATTGTCAATGATACAACGTTAATCCACACAAAACACGACAAATGATGAAGGAGAAAAACATACCTGAGATGTATGGGAAAAATTTCAACAGCGTATGCGTTAATGGGTCCTATTGCCAGCCCCAGTAGAGATACAGTAGACAGCAGTACAGAGATAATGATCTCTTGGGTCAAGAAGTTGACTAGAATGCAGAAGGTACCAATGGGGAAGTAAACACCGATCAAAATGATCTTCTTGTCAATAAATTTCGCTGTGCTGCTGACGATGACACCTACGATAGCACAACCCACGCTAGCGACGGAATTGACGAGGAACGTTATGTTGTCGATCGTGTCAATGCATTCTGCGTCTTCACTGATTGTCTGAAAGTTGAAATTAGTGTAAGAGGTGAGAGATTAAAGCCTAAACACGCCAAAGAAGACGCCTATAAGGACTATTGGTCCTTATACATGTATAGAATATTATATAGGTATAGAATATAAAATAAAATATGTCATGGATTCCTGAATAGGTCGCATGGTTTGTTCCGTTATGCTATACTATATATATACGAACCTGATTGAGCCTTTGAAGTATAACTTGACACGTGGTGAGACCAGTCGCGTCGGTGGTCAATATTCTATTGAGGACATCCGGGACCCAGACATTGAGACCGTTGGCTCTGAAATTGAAGTTTTCGAAGTTTGACTGATAAAGACAAAATATTCTTCTGGTGTAGTTACAGCTCATTCTTTTTCCGTTGTCTATAGGTACTTATTATATTAAGAAGAGGCAAAATTAATTTGTGCCAACCCCAAATAACATGGGATAATACCAGTAGGACGGTGATAATGATGATGATGGTAATAGTAACAACGTTATACTCTCTTTGGATGAAGCACTCATATAATAATTACAATAGAACTTCACTTAAAGGTAAGTTCGTCTAATCACTAATTAATACTGAAAGTTATTGTCCTTAAATGCTATGGCTACTTAATCAATTCCAAGTAGACGTTGATGCTGGCAGAAGGTTGTTGCGGATGTTTACTATAACGTACGAGTATGAAGGAACCGTGAAAGTATCCTTACGTAGCGTAAACTCCAAATAACATGAATCCAGTGAGAGCCAGCCATTTTAAATACTTGAGTTTTAGCAACGGCAGGGATTGTTTCTTTATTGACTTCAACAAACTTATTTTCTCCTTCTTACTGTACTCTGAGATTAAGTGTTTGATCTGAAACGAAAATAACAACATTTAAGACATTATCATCAGGCTAATTTGAAGGAAAATACTTATATTATTTAAATGCTTTGGAAAAATACGAACACTAAACGGGACTCGAACCCACGACCTCTGCAAACCGTGCAGTTGCTCTGCCAACTGAGCTACTTATCTAATGCGTCGAATTTTTCCTTCCCTTGTTTTTACAGTATAGGAAAAAAATATATTCTTAATTTTATAATTGCCAGTACTTACCGGGTAGTCCTTTGGAGAGTTCCCAGTATTGCCAGCATATATCTTCTGCAACGCCTCGATGGCTTCGTCGTTTCTGCCTTTGGAGACTAAATATTTGGGGCTCTCGGGGCCAAAGTAAAGGAGGAAAGCACTTATTATGAAGCTGCTTTCAAACACTATCGCCAGCAAGCGCCATGAACGGAACTCATACGCACCAAAGTCTATTCTGAAGTCCAGAGGCAGGATAGCCCATGATAACACTAGAGAGAAAATTTCGCTTTTTTAGCAGAGAAATATTATTATTTAACTATTGAAATCCAAATCAGCAACAAATATAGCTTTATAAAACCGTGTGGAATTCATACTTACACGGTACCACGGCAACTCCTGAAACTTGTACGGAATTCATAGCGGATAGCATGAAGTCTCTGTGTTTCAGAGGTAGAATTTCTCCTACATATGTGTATGGAACTACTGCAGGGCTTGCTAAGCTGTAAATTAAAACATCTGACAGTTGACAGCTTACCGGAATAAGTTAAATTGGAAAAAGTTACATGAAGGTTACAGCTCTGAATGTAAAAAAGATATTAATAATAATAGCGATAAGATCGTCAATTGTACTCTCCCACTCAAAACAATAAGAGTTGATGATACCATGTAATGATGACGACGATATTTACTTGCAGCTTACCACAAAGCAGTGACGAGTTTGCAGGCAGCAAATAGTATAAGATTAGGCATGAATGCAGACATGATGCCGAAAGTGCCAGCTATCAGAGATGCGTAGAGCATTATCCGTCTTCGACCCTGTGTGTCCACTAGGTACCCCCAAATGAAGGAAGTAGCTACAATACCTGCAAACAAAATTAATATAATTTTATTGAACGCAAGAAATATTAAAGAAATTGCGAGGGTTCTAAAGTGCGTGCTAAAATGTATTAATATGATATATCTGTTAATGCAGTATTTTGTAAGAAAAGTTTTACCTGATTATTTTTGACATAATTTACCATTGTTTCAAAAAAGTATCATACAGTGTGCGACTTCGGCCAAGTCGATGATTTACAAGAATTCAATTAAAATCATAACGCTGAACACGAAAGCAAATTCTTAAGGTAAGCAGAACAATACATACATATCATTATTAAATTTCAAATTATCTTATTTATCGTAGATCTAAGATCCGTTCGTTGTTGATAACAGTTGAATTACAGTCTCTATTATCAAAAACTGATATGCCACCTCTCCTAAAATAATTTGAAATAATAAATCTATTCTATCACAATAGGAAGAGTAGATGATATATTCTGGTAGCCCTAAAATAAACCAAGCGATGCAAATGCGGACGGAATCCTGCATCCTCCACGTTAGAGCATTGCTCCCCGGTTTCAGACATGAATACTCACCAATATAAGGTAAACTAGCCACGAAACCACGCTGAGAGTCAGACATGTTAAGATCACACACTGCAGCTGGTAGGAGAAATGAGTTGCCAAAGGCCTCTAGCACTGCTCCTATCAGGAATAATGCGGATACCATCGTGTACTTGACATTGTACCAGCCGATACCTGTGAACAATATTGTACTTATTATCAAGTAAGAGATTATCGCTCTCAAGATGACAGATGGTGAGTCCATCGCCGTTTCAAGTCCTATATATACACGTCTTTGAATTTCTGCTCAGCATTATGTCTTCCTTACTGTATAGCTCATTCATTATGGCACTTAAGTAAACAGAAATACTTATTAGTCTACTGGCGGATATGTGTATGTCCGTATATTGTAATCAATAAAAAAACAATATTTTAATTTTTAATTTTTAGTGTGGTACTTGTGCATTGTCACCAAGTGAAACGCGTTTGCCAATTTTATGAAAATAAAAATAATTTATTGAGTTTGCGTTGTGGGTGCTTATCATCATCGGCTTAAGAAGAATGTATTAAGAAATTCTGATCTTTAACGTTTCATTTTGGTACCGTAAAGCAAAGACCAAAGCTTCTTAATACATCATAGTTGACCCCCCTGGTGACCGTCGATAGGACTCTTTTTTCCTCGGAAAGTGGGTCAAATTTAACTCGCAAGACTGATGACGCAGTTAACGGGTCAGGTGAAAATTTATAAAAGCTTGCAAAAAGAGTAATTAAGAAATCTTACCTGCTACTGATAATGCCTGATCCAAATCCGCTGCAAATGGTTCTTTGCTATCCACGTGTTCAGAAACTGTTTCGAGTCGTCCTGCCATTTGTAACAATTCCTTCCAACTTGTAACACCAAGTCAATAAACAGGAAACACAATTTTTGTTTACATTTCCTTCATATATTGTTATTATATTTAGTAATGGATATAGTTGTATAAATTTGTTGCAGTTATTTTATTTGGTTGGAGCAATTTTCAGTGTTTGTCGAACTAATAAAAGATGTAGATAGTCAAGTATACCGTAATGTATCATATCTGCGATGTTATAAACAGCTTTACGGTTATCTGCCCCACGGAGCTATAAGAAGTTGCCGTGCAATCTATGAAAACTAATATCAGGCAGAATAACATGGCTCTGTTAACATAAAGTGCTACTTCAATACAAATCCATCTAGTAGGAGAGATCAACAGCAGGTTTTTATGACAGTTTCGCAGAGTAGGCACGGTTCTGCTAAAAATTCACACAATATTACAAAATACCAATTTAAAATAGATTTATAAAATAAAACTAACCTCTCCGTTACGGAACTAAGATGATTAAAATTATATCAAATGCTTACATTTGATATAATACATGTATTTATAGGTGAATTAAATTGAAGTGTCTGTTTGTACCTAATTCCAAATTAACAACTTATCTCTAAAAGCAAATGAAAATATGTAAGGTACTAAAAAATCCCCAATTTTTTATATTTTCCTCTGTCTGTCTGTTCGTTCCAGATACAGTTTGCACAGCGGGTAGCTGAGTAATTAAAGAAAAATCTCTAGTTACATAGAATTTACTGTCATTATCATACGCGGTTAAAACCATGGGTTAGACAACGCTAGTAATTTTACAACAGATGCTGAACATCGCCTCCAAAACCACACAGGGCTTATTAAGAAAAATCAATATTACCCCACTCTACGCGGTTTCACCCGCGTAGATTTAGTTTTATATAATATATCGGTTTGTAATTTTCAAAGTTTCATACAAACTTTCATCCCCTATTTTATCCCCTTGGGGGTAGAATTAATCTAAATCCTTTATTAGCGGATGCCTACGTCATAACATCTACCTGCATTCCCGGCCCTGCAAATTTCAGCCCGGTCCGTCCAGTGGTTTAGGCTGTGCGTTGTAAGATCACTATGTCAGTCAGTCACCTTTGAGTTATATATATTTAGATAGACAGAACTGTAGTTTACAAAGTGGTAAACAAAAATGAATTATGCAATTAACTGCTTTTGATCATACATACATCTTTCCGTCATAATATAATTAATCTTTATTATATTATTAGTCCTGATAAGCACGGCACTAATCCATACATACAGATAAATAAAATTTTATTTGTCTGTTTATAATATACAGAGTCGAGACTTTCTGCACATTTTTGTCGGAGAGCAGGCTGTTGGGATAACTATACCTATTCATATTAATTTAAAAATAAAATAGAGAATCCCTTTACTTTTTTTTTCGTTCGATGCCTATTGGATGACATGTGAAACATAAGACAATGCACATTTTTGTGGTAAATTCAAAAATGTCTCGATAATTATATTTACCATCAACCGATGCTAAAAAGTCCAGACTAACAGGTCCCTATAGACGGTACTTACATGTAAAAACCTATTTTTAAAGTTCTCCCTGTTGTTTGCTCCGACTAAACTCTGAAAAGGCTCGATCGATTTTAATAGGACTTTCACTGGCAGATAGCCGAATAACTTTTATAGGTAGTAGAAAAGTAATATATATCACTATTTTAAATAGATATGATTATGTGGGTAAAACAGCTAGTATTGTTTGTATGAATTATATTATGAATTTCGCTAAAACGGCAACGAAACAACTGCCTCAGTTCGGTGGTAGATTAAATACTGAATAACGTTTTATTTGGAAAACCCACTCCACTTATTTATCATTTCACAAACCCATACTTAGGTTACTTTGTAATCACCAATTGATAAGGAAATACATCTTTATCATCTTTATTTCACTATTCTTTGTTTCCAACTGCACACTTATGTGTCGGATTTTGATCGTAATGTACACTGGAGTTGAATTATGTAGTTCTGTGCCCCAAGTATAGGATCCCGCTCAAACGTGCCGCACTTATATTCTTAACTCTATTAACTATATTTAACTATGTATAATTTTAGTGTATTTTTTTCGTTGCAAGTCTGAAAAAAAAAACAAGAAAATTAACAGGGAGTGATTTCAATATTAACTATCTAATCTGGAAGAGATACAGTTACATTTAATTAAATATGTTTTTTATAACACTGATGTATCATCAAAGAGCCCATCCGCCAATCTGGAATTTATTCTGTTTGCTGCTGAATGTTATTCTGTATGCTATCTCAGTGACGAGTGTTAGTTTAAATAATAGGAAATTGATACATAAAACATACAAGATAAAGTTCAAATTTGTATGTTTGAAACCAACACTCACCATCTTGTTCGTAGCTGAGATTAACGCAGAATAATGCAGGTGGAGCTGAGCATAATCTCGCCCGTCCTACAAGTCGTTTTCAAGATAAGGTAAACCTATGGATTGTAAATTTTCTTAAACACCTAAACCCAGTGAAAAAACGAATAATCAGAAATATATTGTATTTAATATTCGATGAAAATAAAAACATATTGTAGCACTATCATAATTTTGTCTCTTCCACAACCTTCGACGGGTTCTGCACCGGTCTTGCCAAGAGTAAGCTCAACACGCCACTACCTGAAATAAATAATTTAAATTTCATTAATTTTAGTAAGATGGAATATTTCTCACAAAAATTGCAATCTTACGAATTTATGAATCACCATTTTTTTACGCAGTGAAAACAAATTGCGAAAACAGGTTTTTTAAAATCTGTTAAGTTTTTATTCACTATACTTTTATGTACTGGGAGCCACCTATTCCAATATTATTTCTTTCTATGGTACCAACATTAAACGAAACAAGCAATTGCCTAGAACGCTCATAGTTGCACCATAGTAGTAGTTCTCACATGAACGTCACAAGTACTATAACAAATACTTGAAAGAATTAAAAATTGTATCTTTCCCGTGTATGGTACTGTCAACTTACAATATAACAATCCGCCAAATAGATAGAAGGTGACGTCACACGCGGCATTGAGAAGACTGCCGGCGACATTCGCGCCGAAAACCGATCCCAAACGACCGATCATCATGATCAAGCTAACACCCATACCTCTGAAAAAGAAGTATAGTAACCTTTTACTAAAGGATATCTATTGAATATATTGTATAGGTTGTCATAGTATAATTAATTTTGACTAACTTTCTTTAGAAGGCTACTGAACCTTTTAAGGCTTGTGGATTTTTTATGCCCACAAAAAACTGCTAAAAAAATATTAATTTTTACCGCAAGTTTTAGTTTTCACCGCAACTTTTACATATTCATTCATTAAAATTATATTTCCATTGGAAATTCAATTTAAATCACCACGCCAACCAAACAAGTTGGCTGAGGTGTTACAACACCCATTCTACGAAGATGGTACCAACGTGACAGATGGTGGGGCCATCGCCCTCCGACTCTCAGGCCCTATACAAACGACTGTAATTTCTTCTCAGACATACATAGGTTTCCTTAAGACGTTTTTCTTCATGGTAAAGCTCGTGCTGTGACATAATTACACGTAGGTATGGGTAACCAGTTGTTACAGAACACGGGCTACGACAATCCAAAGAAAGTTTCTTCGGACTTAGGAAACATCATTACATTATTGGGATCGACACTGGATTCAACTCGATGCGGCTGGGTCACCTGATTTTTATACGAAGCAACTGTCATCTGGCTTCTGTAACCCCTTTTACGAGGATAATCGGTAATTTGGTTTGAACCAGCTGTCGGACTCTCTGACCTCCGAATGATCTGCTACGATTGCCAAAGGCCTAAAGAAACGATTTCTATAAAATACTAGCTGTGCCCCGCGGTTTCACCCGCGTAAATTTCGTTTTATATAATATATCGGTTTAAAATTGACAAAGTTTCATACAAAATTTCATCCCCTATTTTATCTCTTTGGGGGTAGAATTAATCAAAATCCTTTCTTAGCGGATGCCTACGTCATAACATCTACCTGCATGCCAAATGTCAGCCCGATGCGTCCAGTGGTTTGGGCCGTGCGTCGATAGATTACTATGTCAGTCAGTCAGTCACATCATATTTCCCACCATTTAAACATTCCCTGAACTTCAACAAATTTATCAATACCAAAATCATCCGAATCAGTCCAGCCATTCTCAAGTTTTAGCGAGACTAACGAACAGCAATAAATTTATATATATATATATAGAAGATTGCACAGTCTTACCTCAAATGTGTCGGGAAGGTTTCTACAGCAAAAGCATTGACCGGTCCTATTCCAAGACCGAGCATGGCTAGTGAAGACAACAATATTGCGGCGATAATATTGTTCGATATCAAATTGGATACAATACAACATGTGCCCAATGTGAAGAACACACACACTAACAAGGTCTTCTTGCCAATAAACTTTACGGATACACTAATTGCAGTTGATATAACTGCAAATGTTACATTTGTAATGGAGTTTAGTTGAAACGTCATTCTGTCTATCTCATCTGTGCATTCTTCTGTTCCAGTCTGAAATAAATTTTGGGATTATTTATTATTTTTATTGACTTTTGCATGATCTTTTATGAAACCTTTTTATTTATTTTCTTTATCCCATGTGAAAAATTTTCGACATTCAAATATGATAGTTTCAACATAAACATATTTACATCTCCAGCCGCGTTATTCACTAAGGTTTCTCAGCGTCAAACTAGACGACGAGCGTTGGTTTCAAGAAGGTCATAAGAAATTGATACATAATACATAAAGGATAAGGTTCATTTCGTTTCTTTAAAACCGACACTCGACGACGAGGCGACGCTGAGAAACCTTAGTTAATAACACGGCAGTACCTAAGTAATTCTCACGTCCACGTGTTCGAATAATTCATGTAAGTTAAGTCTGCTTCGAACCGATTGATCATCATTATTAAAATATAGTTTGACGCGTAGTAAATGTTACCTCGTTAAACCGCTGAGCTATTATTTGACACGCAGTCTGGTTTTCACCATCGCCAGTAATCACTCTGTTTAGGATATCTGGGATCCACATATAAAGACCATTTGCTCTGAAAAGAGAAGAAGATTACAGAATAAAGCAACATATCGCAATTTAGATATCCTTTCGTTTTATTGTATATATTAGTTTGTGAAGTGTGACGTCAAAAAAAAATCTTTGTACGCCTTGAGACGATAAATCACTAACATGGGACCGATTATGATCGATTAAACAACGCGTATTAATTTTATTTTATACATTACGGTACAAAAATTAAATGTCAAAGCTCAAAAGTTCTTAATACGCTCTGCTTAAGCTGATGATGGTAGGCCCCCAGGAGTTGACACAGATGCGTGGATTTGCGCAAAATCGGCCATCCAATCTACTATAATATAATGTTATATAGGTATCATATTTTGCAATATGTAAAGTAGGTTAGATAATAAAGTATGCGATGATAAGAAATATTAGATTTTAATGTGTAAACTAATAAATAAAAGTAATCTTGTGGAAACTTACGAAGCAAATAAACCGAACAGTATCAATCCTTTTAGTACCAACCACTTCAAGTAAGGTGGTCTCATCAATGGTAGACTCTGTATCTTCAATGACGTAATAAAACCGCTTTTTTGTTTCTCTGAACCTTCTGCCATTGTTAACCTTTTGATCTGTAAAAACACTCTCTCTTAAAATCAGTTTAAGAAATAAAAAAATTGGATCCGTGTAGAGCGAGGTTTATCGAGAGCCTTGTCGGCAGCGTAGGGCTCGTCTATAGTGAATTAAAAAGGAGGGTTATGTAATGTTCATCTCTTCCAAATCTTCTTTAATAACATAACTTTGTATCAATAAAACAAAGAAATGGTCAATTTAACATAAATTTGGCAATGGTTACAGGTCCATCAGAGGTCTTAGAGAATCCGATATTTGGTTTAATCCAGATTACCGACTTTCCTCGTAAAAGAGGTAACGAAGGCCGGATGACAGTCGCTTCGTATAACAATCAGGTGACCACCTCGGGTTGAATCAAGTGCCGACCCCGTACATATGAGGACAGGAAGATGAAAAACAAAAAAATATGTTATTTTAATGTCACGTCGATACTTACAGGATAATTTTTGGGCGACTGTCGTTTATTCCCGGCATACATAATTTGTAGCATTTTCAAGGCTTCATCGTGGCGTCCTTGTGCTATGAGGTACTTAGGACTCTCAGGCCCGAAGATCATCAGAACGGCGCATATTAAGAATGTGCTAGAGTATACGATCACTAGTAAACGCCACGCCCGAAAATAGAATGATCCAAAGTCTATTCTGAAGTCGAGAGGTAGCACGGCCCATGCTAATACTGAAAACAAAATAAAACAATGTAATGACTCCTTCTTTGAAAGAGTTTTCAAACCAAATGGTAGACTGGTGTAAAAAACACGGCTTACCAAGACAAGACCAAACTCAGACTAAAACCAATCCAATTTTGAAATCCGAATCACAAAAAGAGATGGAACTACTTTTAAACCAAGTATCTTCGGGATGTTTTGAAATAAGGGTTTATAAGGATATTACTTATTTTAAATTATTTACTAATAATTGCATATCATATACTTCAATGGTCGGTTCTGGAGAATGTTAAAACATCTTACTAATTTTATAAACACTTGTATAATTGTGTGAATGTTTGTTCGTTTATCACACAAAAACAACTGAATGGATTTTAATGACACACTCACATACATACATACATACACACGCTCACGGCTGTATTCCCCGAAGGGGTAGAAAGAGGTGTTTGAAATAACAACAACCACTTTTCACCGAAGATGATTAAGTGCCAACGTGACATATGATGACTATCAGAATAACGTATACGCTAAAGATTACTAAATTATTGTGTGCATTATCCAAAATATAAGGGATATCCTGCGCAAACGAAGTCGTAGGCACCAACTAGTACCTTATGGATGTCAAGTAAGTAATATGCGTTAAATAAAATACTAAAAAAAAGTGATGTTCCTATCATTCTACTAACTGTTTACAAGATAATTTTGATACCACATATCGTTCATAATGTTTTGTCCGCTAGCATATCTAATCGTTAAGCACTTAAACTCAAATGCGGAAATTAGCAACTATTATGTATCCTATGTCTATTAAATATTAATATTTTTCGGCAATATCTAAAGTTTTTCTGGACCAGATTCAGTTGAACAAAAAAAAAATTATTGGTTAATTCTTAAGCTAAAATACTTTTTGTGACTTAAATTAGGTACCAAAAGGTTCTTAAAATAACATAGTCGCTTATTACCTATTTTTTTTAAGTTTTTTTAGGGTTTCGTAAACAAAGGGTAAAATGAGAGTCTATTACTAAGACTCTACTGTCCGTCCGTCCTTCTATCACCAATTGTATCTGATGAACTTGATTAGTTAGACACTTGAATTTCTTAATTCACAGCCGGTAGGTATAACAACAAATTTAAGCTAAAAAATTGTTTTATTTAATAATGGTATGGAACCCTTTGTGCATGAGTTCGTTATCGTACTTACAAGGTACTAATGTAACGCTGCTAATCACGAAAGCAGTAGATAGAGATAATCCCAGATCTCTGAATCTCCGCGGCAGTATTTCACCAATAAACGTGTAGGGAACGGCCGCAGGGCAGGCTATGCTGTCGAAACAGATTTCATTATTAGTACTTTGTTTAGTAGTAGTTTAGTAGCACAGAGATAGAAATAAATTATACAAATATGTTCACGTAAGTAGAGGTGTTGTAACAACAACACCCACATTTCACTGAATATGATTCAGTGCCAACGTGACATAGCGCGAGCCCATCGCCGTCTCAGGCAGTATACATTCGTCTTTAGATAGTAACTTTTTAGACATATGCAGGTTTTCTCACGATGTTGGATGAAATTACTGATATTTTTAAGAAGAACATTTTGACGAAGTTTTTGGTCCAGGCCACTGGGATTCGAAATAGCGTCGATTTCGTAGCAGGCGACTGCTCAAACGTCACAGCCACCACGGCTCTTACACGCAGGAATTAGTCATCTAGTTATATGGGCTAACAATGATATAGCATTTTATTTAATAACAACAACTACGTACCACAATGATGTAATCAATTTGCAAATGATAAAGCCGATAATATTTGGCATAAATGCGGCGAGCACTCCAAATATGCCTGCGATGAACGAGCTCAGTATGATGATTCTCCGACGGCCTTTAGTGTCAACTAAATAACCCCAAGGATATGATGTTGCTACTGCGCCTGGAATTTCCATTATAATATGTACTATGTTTTAATCTATACAGATGAATAAAAATGAAGTGTCTGTTTGTGTGTGAACAGTTTTTCACTAAATAGGTAAATACAAAAGTACATAAAATAAAAACAAATTATTTTTTTTTATTTTCCTCTGATTGTTTCTCTGTCCGCCTGTTTGCCTGTGTGTGTTTATTTTTTTAGATAGTATCTGAAACGGGTGGACCGATTCTAATGGAGTAACTTAGGCTACTTTTTATATTAGAGAAAGTGTTTATTCTGGATGAAAAACTACGTGAAGTGACCAAAATACAAAGATAAGTCAAATCCTACAGGCGGAGTCGCGGGCACCTAGTAGCTAGTACTCACATATGTAGGGCATAGAAAGAATCAATCCTCTTTGGGTATCGGTCATCTGAAGGTCGCACACGGCGGCGGGGAGCACGTACGAGTAGCCCACTGGTTCCAACATGGCTGCTGCGAGGAAGAACCCCTGCAGGGAGCAGTACTTTACATTGTACCAGCCAATGCCTGAAATACAAGAATAGATTTAATAGTCGTACCAGCGAGGTGCAATGCGGTGATTTCATTGAGGTGAATGATGCAGAAAATATTAGGAAATCTAAGCTCTGCTTACCTCATCGTAAACCCTTCTGAGAAAGCGTAAGTTAACGTACCAAAGATATGTTTTTAAAACATTGATTATTAATTAGTAATTTTGTAAGTGTTACAAAAATAATTGGTTTCAAAAGTTTTTTGAAATAACAGTTTGATGAGTTGCACCCACAGAACACGGAGAGACGTTTCTTTGTTGATCCCGTTGTGTCACAACATCAACAATTTTTAATATTTATTTTGATAAATTTAAAATCAGAAATTCGAATAATACTATAGTAAAATGCTGCCTCGTTGGTCTGTGGTCAACGTTGTCAGTCAGAATAGTCCGAAATTCGACTGGATTTTTCCATGTGTAATTTCCAAGTAGCAACCCCGGAGTTCAGATTAGTGACAGTAGGCTAGCTCGGTTAATGACAACATAATTGGCTAAATGTGGGTGTTATAGCCTCTGTCTGCCCCTTCGGAGACTACATGCGCCATATGTTATAACTCAAAACAATTATGACGGCTTACTTACCAGCTACATTTAAGGCTTCATCCAAGTTGACTGTACGTTCGTCATAATTATCTACTTTTGCTGACACCGTACTGATTTTTTTATCCATTTCTATAACACTTCATTAAAATTACGAAATAAAAATCAATAAGTTTTTCAATATGTACACTTCAGCCAATCTAGAGCCTATGTTTTCTATTATGTAGGTCGAAAATCGGATTCTCATGTATAAACAATCTTAGCCGTTTTTCATTTATCTTCTATTAATTTTTATCACCACACACAATTATGTAAATCGTGCTTTTGTTACAAGTTATTTATTCTGAAACACGAGTTAATAGCGCGAAGCAAATAAAATAAGTGAATGAATTAAGTCAACATGAGTAATAAAAAGATCATAAATTATTTTATGCACTTGATGACATGATGTTACTTATCAACGCGATAATAAAATACTAGCATTAAATTATTTACTGAATCTGTCGAGCGTGTGGCTTTATTGTGTAATATTTAGTGTGTAGTGAGTAAAGGGTCATTAAGAGGACGTTTCCCGTTCCGCTGCACTCAAACACGAGTATTCTCTAAATTTTGTTATTTCAAAGCCAAAGTCAAAGTCTTTTTACAAAGTACTTTCAAATCGTCAGAATGACATAATTATACAGGATTATACATGCTACCGCCAGGTTCGGAAGGTTGCTTTTACTGAGAAGAACCTGGCACGAAACTCAGTAATTACTCTTTTCAAAAATATTATAATACTTTAAAGAATACAAAATAAATAATTAAAAAAAAACGTGAGCTCATGGACAATGTTCCAATGCACAAATGTCGATAAAAATTAATATAACTAAAAATCTAGTACATCTACTTATAACTAAATGCGTAGCTTGAGATGACCAGCCCCCACTAGCAGCACCTGTTCTTGTGAACAGGTGAACGAATGACGTGAATGCCAGCCATTGACCTCCTCAACCATCATAGAGGGAAGTGGACAACCCGTCATCCAGACGCCGCCGCAAGCAAAGGCATTTTAGTGAGCTTTCATTCAAAGCAATGATGTTGTTGACAAAAAATATTTTTGTTACAGGAAAGACGTTTTTTTCAAAAAGCCTTAGATGTTCGTGAAATAAATATTTATAGTTTAGAATCCCCAATACCTACTATACCTATGTGCTTTCAGTGCAAATGTTTTCTTTACTTTTACAATATTAATATTGTACTATGAATGGCCAAAGTACAGACAAAATTACTTCTGATTTTTAGAGTCATAGATTGCTTGATTTAGAATTTACAAAAATAGTTTTCTTTGCTTTCTGAGAAACCAAGTCATTGTGTCAGTCAGTGCACAAGGTAAATATTAGTTAAAAAAAATACAAAAATATGTGTTACGGTGGATTGATTAAAACTATGACGGGTGTATTCGGTGCTGCCCGACTGTATTTCTGCCTTACACAACTTCACAGCAAAATAATGCTTACACATTAGAGCCGTGTTATGTTCTAGGGAATTTTAACATATCAGTTATAGTTGAATAAGCGACAACAAAATAGTATTTAAGTTCCTTTATTAACCTTTTCTTGGGAAAATATTTTAATAAAGAAATTTCATTTTCAGTTTGACAGTAAATTACGCCTCAAATATAACTATTTCATGTTGTTAATCAAATGCAAATCTCCTGTTTTACCTAAGTTTTTCCTACCTTCATTGCTTGAGAAAAGACTAATTTTACGTAACTCTTTTTAAAAGTCTGTATTCATTCTGTTTTATTCATGTGTTTTGGTACGCAATGATACTTTTTTATTTTTGACGTTCAATAAAATACACTCTACCGATTAATCTCTGTTTATTCCCAAAACTCTCACTAATTTACAAATAATTACATCAATTCAGGTTGTTTAGTTTTTTACACTTCCATTAACGATATGCGCGACATATTAGTTCTGTACTTGCTACTTTACATCTAACGTTGGAATAATAATCTATAAAAAAATATGAAGCATAGTATATAAATATGTATAGAAAGTCACTGCATAATGTTAAGACAAATAAAATCACATAATAAATTTTTAATTAATCATACAATTTCGGATAACATAAATTACAACAAACCTTAAAAAAAATAATCTAATAACTAAAATACATTATCAAAAGGAGTCCCTGTAGGCAAGGTTCCGAAGATAGTGGCAGCATTGCAACAGCAAATCACATTTGTATACAAATACAATAATACGAAACAATTGAAATTACATTGATACAGGAAAAAGAAAAAAATATACAGTATTTTTTCGCAGAAAACTGCCTATTACATGATATAGTACAGACGACACATTTTTACGGTCAAAAATCTTAGTTTACACACATTAGATTACCCAATATGACATAAATCATTCACATTAGGTACCTCTACCTAACATCGTTACTATTACTTATTTAACACATTAAAAATATCAATTATGTACAGACATCTACAAAGGTGCTGTAATGTTTAATTTCATGACAAAGTCTATCACAAAAGTGTTTGGAAAATTGCACAATTTTCCGGATCCACTAGGCAGATAAGAGCCTATTGAACTTAACTCGCAATAAGTATAAAAACAAAATAGTAAATCCAAAGTTTGTCAACTATTAAATGTATTTAAAATAATATAAGTTTATTTAATGTCTGCTAAGTAGCGCCAGAAAAACTGCTATTTCGCCTTACAAAACTCTAAATTTTTAATACACGGTATTCATCTTCATTCACACATAATTAATATCGAGAAGCAAAGATTGCAGCATCCAGATTCACGTGAAATAAATAACTGTGGTACTCACGTGTTCTTTAATCGTAGTTCGATAGGTTCAACTTAATAATGAGCGTTTAATCATTAGAATTCGAAATCGCTGTCTTTGACTAAGTCGTTACGATATTGGTTTTATCGCGTGAACCGGGCTACAAATGTGTATGTATATGACGAAATTCAAACTAGGTTACATTAAATAAGGACTCATATTCATTCAACACATTGACACCAAATCTCTCATAGTCATAGTATAAATACATATAAACTTATTATGCAGTATAGAAACTAGACCAATTTTTGGATAGGAACGTTTTTCACGTCGAGCGTAATGGCAATTTGAAGCTTAGAAATGACGCTTATAATCTTGTAGATGTGAGCGTCTGTGTGAATTGTCATTTCCAACGATTTGTTTCTAGATTCCGTACTGCTTGTAAGTAAGCTTCTATTTATTGTATCATAGTGCAGTCAGATTTTTTATTTTTTTTTCATTACATAGCATTACCTCCTAAGTACTATAAGTTGTATACTTAAATTATTTGTAAGTACTTCGGTAATTAATAAATACGTAATTGATCGGCTTAGGGCTTATGATTAAATGACTTAATATATTTAATTACAATACTATCGTATTTGGACACCAACCTATGAGATACATCCTATCATAATGCTACATAGCAATTTACAATGACTATAATATCTGAGATCATTTGAAAGCCAATTATTATCTATATAATTATCTTATAATCTACCTAGCTAATTTAATCAGTAGGATTCTCACATCTATTTATATTAATAAATGTATAATAATTTTTAAGTAAGCTAAATAATAATTTATGAAATAAATAAAGGCAGCAGTGGCAGAATTTTAATTGTTTAATTATTATTTGAATTTTCTATCAAGTATTCGGTCATATACCTAATTAAATCACATGTTTCCTGAAAGAGAAATAATTATTGATGCATTATTAAATTGTTAAGCTATAAGTGTATTACATAGTTATATTATATTGGGTCTTGTATCACCATATAAAAACAATGTTTAAATCTATAGCGATAAATAAAATTTAAGTGTTTGTTTGTAATTCTAAAATAACACCTTTTTACTAAATACATATGAAAGTATACACGGTACTGACATTGAAAAAAAAAAATTCTGTCTTTATATTTTTGTTATTTTATTAGCGGATAGCTAATATTACTAGGAGTTTATTAAGAGTAATTTAAACTAAACTTTATTAAAAATAAATAGGCTGTCGCGGCCCACACATAAAATTAAGTCTACGCGGGTGAAACCACGGGGCACAGCTAGTAATAAATATATTTATTAAAGTTTTTGGTTAAAAAAAATTTACTTGTAGAATCTCATCAGATACATTGAAAATAAAGCACCAAATTTATAACGCTTGCAAATGGATTACGTATACATTTTCACCAGACTTTTTCAACCCACTTATATATAACTATCTATATCCAGCCACTAACTGCAATTTAAAGATACAATATAAAAGTACAGCTATATACATACATATGCTCACGCCTGTATCCCATGGGGGTAGGCAGAGACCACCATTTGCCACATGCTACGATCCTTACATACTTCTTTCGCTTCATCCACGTTCATTCATTACAGCTACAATTAGAGTAAAATATATGTATATGTTATTGTAATGTATTATTATTCATATTGCATAATTGTCCCACCTATATCAGATGCTTTGCGCAATCTTACTACCAAACCTACGCCTACTCAAATTTGTAACTTCAATCGTGCTCTGATTCACCCTTTCGGGCGAATTCATTCCGTGTTCACTCCACATTCAGAAATAGAAATAGAAATAATATTTATTCCCATGAAATACAACCGAGTTACTATAAAACTTGGTTAAAAAAATGTCTCGATGGAAAATGTAATGGTCAAATTTTAAAAGAGAATGGAAATGGTTATTTCAAAACCATAACGAAATATAATAATCCCTAGTATTTTGAACCAGTTCTAGTATATTGCGAAAATATGCATTATATCTTTGAAATAGGATAGAGAGATTGAAAATTAATTTGCTTTACCTTGTCACATTCTTTGTTTGATATTTATTAATAATTCAATTTGATTGGACATCTGGGTTGTATAATATGTATATTATCTGATTAAGACCGCAAGTATAAAATGTATAATGGCACAGTAATATACCGCTATATTAGCATATTATATATTTTATAGAAAATGTATGGTAGATTACGGTATAATATTATATTATAGGGCCGCCGTCTGTTGTGGTATTTGGGGAAGTATAATATATCATTCAAACTCATTTATTTTAACGAAACCGAATGTGGACTGAACACTGGCCCTTACAACTAAACATCAAAATGCATTTCGATGAGACAAATCATTATCGTTCAAAGCGTGTCGATTAAAAAGTTTTTTATGACACTAGACAGTTTTTTTATTTTTGTGATTAAAACATTAAGGTTCTAAATTTAATAATTTTACTTCATTTGTAGTAAAGATGTGGTTCGTGATTTTACTTAATAAGTATAATATGTATATTCTGATATCTTTTCAATAAAAGATATCAATTTTGCTGATAGTAGATGACGGAGCGGTCTATATTTATTTATCGCACTAATGCCTATTGACACCAATACTTCTGTAAGCCCGCAGTGAAACGACAATATGAAAAGCTACATCGTAACAGCATTCTGACCCCATCAATACCGTTCATTTACAATACCAAAACATTCATAAATAAAACGTGACGTGTGAGAAACGCAATTTTCCAACTTTCAGTTGGTAAATCATTGAGCTATTTATGTTAAGATGTTGTGACTGCTTTTTAGGTACTCAGCGAATAAATTGTGTTTTTGCTATGTTTGCTTTAAGCTTGCAATATCAGTTATTTACTGATTTTTATTTTAGTACATAATAACTAATAAGTAGCAAAAAACTAATTACAATTAGAAAACTTGGCCCAAATCGGTGTCTGTCGGGATCGTGTCAAGAAGGCTGGCAGCATTGCCACGTTGAATAGCAATGCTGATTCTCTGAGCGAGAAAAGCCCCAGCCCGCTTGTCACGAGAAACTTCTACCAGACGACGTGCAACCTCTAATTATTTATTATGAAACACAGACTGTGCCACGGCTA
Source organism: Watsonalla binaria (assembly GCA_929442735.1). NCBI lineage: Eukaryota > Metazoa > Arthropoda > Insecta > Lepidoptera > Drepanidae > Watsonalla > Watsonalla binaria. The sequence goes on along the minus strand of OV838924.1, from coordinate 9,061,202 downwards.
TGCGAAAGGAAAGGAAAATTTTGACTTTTATTTTGGAAAATAATACCCGTATATCCTATCTTTTCCAACTGTTTTCAAAATATTGGTATAGAAAAGGGTTCGATTCTTGGTTCAGGCAGAATGTTATGCTTAAACTTTGAACACAGTTTATTTTATAATCATCACGAAGAAGAATGAAACCATTCAGTACACTATTAAGGGTACTTTGGTACCGTGTAGCATAGTTATGGGACATCCTGTATTTATTCAGATTGTATAGGCGATTATACATTTTGATATCGAGAATTTAAATCATTAAATTTTTTATTAAACCAACTGACGTGGTAATTGATTTATTGATTTTTTTATATCATTTCTAATCGGATGAGCAGAGTTAGTTGAAATTTCCTGGACGTACGTAATCACGTCAATATATTTCAAAATAATAAATGATCTATGTTTAGGAATTTAATTCCTTATATACATATAGTAATCTAATATATCTATACCAATTACTATCATTCAATTTATGCTAAAGATATACTTAAGTTCAAAGTGTGATTGGTATAGAAAAAAAAATGAACTCTACTATTAGGGTAATATTTGTAACAAGAATGAATATTAGAAATGTAGTTAGTATGTACGTTGTACAAAGTTAAACATTAATTTGGACTTTTAAGCTTTCCTATAACAATCATTTAAGCTTATAAGTTTCTATTAGATGTTAATAAAATGTCATACTATTTCCTACTTTTTATCCCTAATTATTATTGAACACACGAAACATTACCATATTTCGCATGAAATACGTTTGTGTATAATGTCGCTACATATAAAAATAATCTTTTAAGTACACCTATTATAAGAGGTTACATTATCTTTATGTGACTAGTTTAAGGACTAGAATTATTTACAAATGACTAGATTCACTCATCCAAAAAATCCCTTGAAGATTTTAAATTACAATAAAAATACATAAAGCGACAATTCCCGGATTCTATTAAAACTTTTTAACTAATTATTTATAAGTATAATATAATTTACAATATAAGTTTTACATATATTATACAGCCTACATGTAATTTATCTTTTCATATAGTTGTCGATTCCTATAAAAAATGGTACAATGGATTTTGTTTCGATGTTCAGCTGAGAATGAAATGGAAATGTCATGTTTATTTACTCTGAAATATTTTGAAATTACACTATTTTAAATGTGAATTTACTTGAAGCACTGTTCAAAATTCTAACGAATTGGAAATTAAGATAGCTTGCGTATTAGGGGCATTTGTATATTAGGGGGGCTAAAAACATGAACGAAAAGTATCAACCCAGGGTCACGATGTAAATTCAGTCTAATCCGAGTCCGGATTACATATAATATATTTTATACTATGACAGAGCCACGCTAGTACGCAACGAAATTTCCGGACGTTTGAACATGTCAAAAACTATTAAGAGAGCATACTGTTTTGTGCGTCTAGCTATTGGCACAAACCAAAACGTGAATTCAATATTATGAGACGATGTATATTATGTATAAAAGTTGTATAAAATGGTAAGCGTAATTTTACAGACAAAGTAGTTTGGTTTTAAACAGAAATATTCTGAATGAATTAAACATTGGTACATCAAATATGACCTTAACGATTAATTTCACAGTACACAAGAATTCTAAATGTTAATTTCGCACGCTGTTTAAAACTTCAACATGATCGTATCGTCTTGGAAGACGCCCTTACCGCAGGCATCGGCGTGAAATGCACTGATGGGCGTGGGCGTGGCTCAGGTACACAGTCCAGAGTTGTCTACAAGAGATCGCGCCAACACATCGGCAGCCGCGATGTCACTGACCTTTCCTTCGAAGTGACCTCTTACGTGGAACATGAACTCAGCTTTACTTGCAAACTCTTGTCTGCACATAAGACATAGATGGTGTGCGTGTGTGTGCTGTCTCTCGGGAGCATAGTGCGTGTGTCCGTGTGTGAAGTATGCGCCATTGCCTCCGCCGCCCTCGTTCACTACCGTAGCTGTTGATACAGAAGACGCCGCTATTCCATGCCCATTGAGGATCTGTTGGTTTTGGTTATGGTGGTGTAGTAGCTGGAGCTTCTCTTGGTTTGAAAGGTGAACTTTTTCTTGTTGCTGTAACAGGAATATTCAAATCAGTTGTGTTTGTATCATAAGATATTAAGTTCTTAAACGTATGTCTTTGGTTGACAAGAATATTTTATGCTAGGTTTTAATGTTAATCGTTATTATTCTTGATTCTCCAAGTGCTAATCAACAACACTACTGACTTTGAGAGATTCATTAGAGATCAATTATTTGATAATTGATCTCTTATGAATATTCAATTTCTCAACGCCCGCGCATACGATACCAGTTTCAAATTGAGCGCCCGCAATGAAGCTTTTTTATTTTACCTGATGTTGCTGAGTAGCCTGTTGCATTTTATCCTGTAGCAGTTTGTTGTCTGGTAGATGTGACTTGGCGTGTGCACTCCATTCGTCTCTCGTAGCGAAAAGTCTCCCGCAGAGCTCACAGGACCAGGACACCACCATACCAGCCGTCGCTGCTGCTACGGCGGCCGTTGCAGCACTTGTGTGGACTAGATTTGTGTTCTGTGAGGAAGGGCCGAATTAGGATAAAATACATTTTTTTTCTATACCGTAAGAACAGACGGTATTGCAAATTCTTTGAAATCGGTTGTATTCAATAAAAAGTTTTTTTGACTACAAATCATCTGCATACACACATTTGGAAAAAAAACTTACTCCTAATTAATAAAGAATTGCCAATTTCTATGGTAATTTTCGACAAACTAGGAAAGCTTAAAAAAGTAAAGTCATCAACAAAATATATTACACATTCAACGACCATGCTTTAAATTGTGTTGTGAATTTACCGTAAAGCTGTGTCCTGGTACCTGGCACACTTGAATCGGCTGCTGATGTGAGTGTTGTTGCTGTTGCTGCTGCTGTTGCTGTTGCTGCTGTTGTTGCTGCGCCGCTGCTGCAATCTCCGCTTGGCTGGGCTTCGTGTCTTCTTGCTTGGTTATCTGTGGCTTCACGTCATCTGTTTACATTCAATTACTCTTCATCATCTATTTATTGTACTCAATCTACACAGTGATAATATTAACTATATTTGACAGTAATAGAATTATCTATAATTTATTTTTATTTTATGGTATCATTATGACATTAAACAGCAGTAAATACAATATCATAGGGGAAAATATGAAATAAATTTATGGTTAGATAACAACTAGCTGTTATTCGCAATTTAATCTATGTCGGTCCCTGAGGTCATAACTGTCACCATATCTAATATCAGCAAGATTGGTTTAGTAGTTTAGTCTTGAAATAGGATTTTTATCGTTTTTGGCGAAATCATCTAGACGCAACTATATCTGAGGGACTTACGAGGAATCGCAATTGTTCTTTTACCCAGCGGTGCTATATTAGATGGAGTGATGTGCTTCAATTTGTTCATATGGAGGACTAATTTATCTCTTCGGGCAAATGCTTTATTACAAACTTCACAAACGTAGGGCTTCTCTCCTGGAATTCAAAACAATTGATTATTATCAAGTATACACGCTTTGCATTCGACGTTTACCAAACTATCTAATTACCTGTATGTATCCTCATATGTATGGTAAGTTTATCTTTACGAGCTAACCCTTTTCCACAAACTGTACATTCGAATGCTTTACTT